>OZ038373.1:6131733-7451126 GCA_964036015.1 Leptarthrus brevirostris | reverse complement strand
TTTTGTACAATTTGTTCACTGCTCAATCTGGCAGGACTATCCTTTTCTTCTAAGGTTGCAATAAACCCCATATCGTCAATCATTTCTGCAATTTCTTTTCGTTCCACGAGATTACAGTCATATTCAACGGTGGCTAATTTATCCTCTAAAACTACACGAATGAACAAAATCCCTGCTTTCTTGGAAATATTTCCTTCAATATTTCGAACACAACTATTACAAGTCATTCCTTCCACGTGGATTCGGACAGTCGACTTTTTAATAGGTGAGTTAAATGAGTTTATAGAACTATTCGTATAAGGACACTCGAACCCCATTTCTTCAATTTCAAACGAAATTTGTTCAGGATTTGTTTGACTAGCATCGTAGTCTATGTAGCCGGCATTTTCACTGAGAACAACTTTAATACTAAGAATTCCTGGCTTTTGTGAGATTGTTCCTTCGATGTTTCGAACGCATGATTGGCAGGTCATACCAATTATTGGTAATCGTACTGATGATATTGTTTGATCGAGAAGTCCCTTCGAGTCGGCGTACTCGTCCATTGTTTTTCTGCAAAAAGTTAATTGATATTGTAAGTATTTTAGACAATCCGTTTTGCTTTAATTATATAAAAGATCATAAAGAAGTATAAAAAAAAACCAAAACAAGAAATTGTTAAGGCATCAAGCAGTTACCGAAGCTGAGAGAATACCAAATCATGTGAGTGTGAGTGCAACAAATGTAATCAATGATAGCAAACATAGGTTTGACAATATAAGGTAAAAATCAGACTAGTTCCCGTAACCCCTTGTTGGGTATGGGGCGGGAGAAAACCTTCACCCGATTCGAGACAACGATTGCAAGTGGAGCTGCAATTTAAAGTAGATTCCGAACCGCTGACATTTTCTATGTAACAGCCATGGCCCTTTTTTATCGTGATTTGTTGTCAGGAGAAAACAACCATGGGTCGCCGACGCCGGTGGGATTCGAACTTGGAACCCCACCGGCGGCTACATATCGTTTGTTTCTGCTCCCAACAGATTACGATAAAAGGGTTTTGGGGGTCGTAGAATAAATCGGTCGTTCGGAAATCACTCCAAATTATAGGTCCACTAGCAATAGTTGTCTCAGATCGGGTGAAGTTCTTCTTCCGCCTCATGCCCCACAAGGGGTTACGAGAACTAATGTTATTAATCTGAACAATTTCAATGCATTGCGTGTGTACCCCAATCTCAATTTTACCAATTTTAACTCACAGCACTATATAAATCCATCTTTAATCTTGTCTTATTCATTCCATCCTTAATACACTAGACCTACATCCACCTGCTTGAAACTACTAATACAAACATATTCCCAATGTGGCCACTTGGGTTTAGAGGAAATATCCAGACTTCGGATATCAAGCCAACTATAGTTTACAATAGATCGCCTTTTTCTAACATTGAGCTTCTTCGCCACCCAAGCAACTTTCTATAAACTTAAATAATAAAAATCGAAATGTCAAAGAGTAGCTTAAAGAAGCAAAAAACACCAGCTCTTTTAGAACTTAATCTTGAGAAAGAGACAACATACATGGTTCCTTTAAATTCGATCCCTTCTACATCGACTTTTTATCTCTCATAGTTTCGATGTCGACAGCACCCTTGATTTTACATACTCTTTTGATTCTGTAATAAATTCCAGTGGGAACTCTACAGAAATCAACCAAGAACTCATGTTTGGACCATTAAACAACATTTAAATAACATTTCTACGATCCTCGCCTTCTCTTTCTCTCTCTCTTTCTTGGTTCCCGTAACCCCTTGTAGGGTATGGGGCGGGAGCACCTGATTCGAGACAACGATTGCAAGTGGACCTACAGTTTAATGTAGATTCCGAACCACTGGAATTTTCTTTTATAGTAATCTGTTGTCAGCAGAAAACAACCATGGGTCGCCGTCGGTGAGATTCGAACCTAGTACCTCTAGATTGGTAGGCCGATACGTTATCACTTACTCCACCAGCGACTATGCGATCCTCGCTTGGGGTATAGCAAATTATGTTATGTTTAACGCATCCAAAACTCAAACTCCCGTCCACCTTTAACCAATTTCAGCCGACAATGAATTTATTCAATTCGCCCTCTCTAAACGTATTAGATATTTAGGTGTCTAGCAATCTTTGCTGGACTGATTGATTATATATTTGTAATCGCTAAAAATTCGGTGAAAAGCTAGACTCGAATATAAATCCTATATTTGGGCAGGCTATCAAACTTATGGGCGACACCACAATCTCTAAGAGTATTGGCGGAATGTCGGTTGTCTCTCACTCTGCTATCGCTATTTCCACGGTCATTGTTCTAACGAAAGTGCTAGTCTGATTCCTTGTAGACACATCACAAGAGCTTCAAGTAGATCCCACCCTCTACGTCGAATTTGGACATACCATCTAATTTCGGGAATCTTTCCTAAGCAAAACAACACGAATTTGTTGTGTGTTTACCATATTCTGTTTCCCTGGCCTTATGAGCCTGAACTGTCATCGGGGAAGATAGACGTAGTTAGTTAGTCTAATTGTTTTATGAGTTGTGTAACCCAGAAAATGGTTCGGGTGTGTATCCGCCGATTTTTGTACGTGATATGTGACCACATTCTGTGATTCCTTTCAATTCTTTCTACTTTTGTTACTATACTTGTATGCCGTTATGTACACCCCAACTCGAACTCGCAAGTTCAAGGAGAATAGCTACTCATAGTTCTCGATTGGAATTAGAATAAGCGGGCTCAGTAGAGTTATCGAAGAGGACTCCAGATAGTCACTATTGTTACAACAGATCTCGAAACTTGGTAAATGCTAGAATCCGAGCAGCAAAAAGATAATATTGTCTCTTGGTTCCCATGTCCCACCGGTTTTTTCAGGCTATTAGAAAGACTACCTTTGGGATCGAGGATTCACTGTAAAAGAAATTTGGAAGGGAGAATCAGCAACGGCGTTGGTAGACCAGTATTTAGGGTAATGGAGTATCACACACATGGCCACACACGGTTCAAGATCCGATCTCGACAGTTGTTTACTTTTCTCCGATTTCTACACGCCTACTATCGAATATTTTTATTGTATGCTTTACTACTTGCTTTAAAGTTTAAAAATGGCTACTATTCTGCCGGTGGCTAAGACTGGTGAGGCTAAGGACTGATTTCCGGCCAGCTACATATAAAAATATGGACAGCTCGATTTTTTATTTTATTTTCCACAATGAGGAATGAGGAAAAATGTTCTATCACGTTGCTTTATGTAGCTACTGGAAAAGTGCTAACACAAAACGTGAAAGGACTATAAAACTGATTCCATTCTATTAATTTTAGGTGGTCGAGTGTTTATATCATTCTAGTATCTCCGGAATATTATGCTGTTGTGCTCTTTTCTGCTGGAAAAGCAACTGTTTTAGTAGGTTGTTGCCAACTTGAAAATTTAGTGTTTTCTTTGGGCTGTATCTGTTTGGTTTTAGCAAATCGTACAACTGTACAACAACGTTGAATAAGAAATAATTTTGTGTGCTTGTTTTGCTCGATTTTTCTAAATCTTTTGATACCGCACCGTTTTAAATCACTCGAAACACTTACAAGTTTCCGTGCACTGCAATATCTTTGATGAAAAGCCTTTTATTCACTAAATCTTAGCTAGTTCTGTTGTAGATTCAGTAGTTTTCAGTAACCTTATACATTGTACTTGCGGTGTTCCTCAGGGATCTATTCTTGGCCCTTTATTCTTCATTATGTAAAACGTTATTAAGGATTGCCGGATTCATCTGTATGCTAATTATGTTCAGGAGTGTCTTTATCATTTCCGGGGGAAATTGGGATGAAATGCTCTCTGCGATAAATAACTCGACCCTGTAGTAGGACTATACGTGCTGTACTGTCCGCGATAGAAAGAGTACAAAACCACAAAAGCTATGAAGCTACGATTTCTGAAAGCATTGACTTTCTGAAGCGTCAATGAAACATTAATTGTTTCTCACTGTTTTTTCAAAAAAATAACATAACTACTCCTTTAACCTCGATGTAAAATTTAGACGCATCGTCCATTTGCGGAAATCTTTCTTGAGCAAAACCACAGGAATGCAGAACAGTTGCATTAGATTAGTCTTGGATCTTTAAAGGTATGCTCATATTTCGTCTTATAGCAGCAATCTACTTGGTTTTAATTCAAGAAATACTTGCTATTAAGGCTACTTATATCTTTGCATTCACTTTTACCAAAAAAATCGGATTCCCTATATGATAAGTTTTGACTTGTTAAAACCAAGATTTAAAATTTTATGTCAGCGAAATAGGAAATGTTGATATACAAATGTTTGTGAACAGTTGTCGACGTCGAATTGAGACAAAAGTTAAAGAAAAAACCAGTTGGGTTGCAAAAATATCGAAGAAATCAAAATTTAGATAGATACGACTTTGAGTTTATCAGTTTTACAAATAAAAGATATTGGAAAGAATATCATTAGTATATGGTAAAGAAGCTGAAGGCATAAAGTACGAGCACGAAATTGTATACACATTTTCAATAAACTGAAAGCACCTTTACGAAGATAGTGTGTACTTGTAAATTAACAAGTCGCGGTCCTCCGCAAAGATACAAAAAATGTGAAACAAGACTTGATTCGATTGTCTATATAACTTTCGTAGATATTAATTAAACTTCGTCTTACGAAATGGCACTAGATAATCACATACTTAAACTCTAAACACCTTTCTTATCACAAAATCAAGAAAATGAAATCAAACCACTTAAAACTATCAACAAATCCACTTTAAGTCTCTTAAACCCAGAAAACCAGAGTGTCGTACAACACGAAAATTCAAGACTACAACAGAGCTTCTAGCCGTTTGCTGGCTTATATATCCTCCTCAAAGCTTATTATGTCCTTGAAAAGATCTAAATGTTAATCGATTCACTATTCCTGCAGGCACCCACTCACCGGAATTCCTTAAAGGCATTCATTCTCTTACTTACCGTAGGAGTCGGTTATGTTCATTTTCTATTGTAAAGACCTGTTGATGAGCAACTTCATCCATTCCCTGTGGAATGCCATTATTGATGCGGCTCACGTTTTTTTCTGTCTGCTTTGGTCCCATTCTTGACATTATTGCACGTTATTGCAAACAGGACAACTTCCGGATGGAAGGATTTTATTAATAAACGGAAAACGTTCAATTCAGACCACACGCACGGCACTAATGTTTTAAAACAAAATATCTGCAAGTACATGATATCGTCGAAGAACTGGGTTGAAAAATAGAGGACTAGAAACAAATTCACTTTCTGGTGATATCTTTTCGATAGAGAGATTAGATATGCGTAGAAGTGGGTAATTGAAATATTATTGGAAATTACATTGAGTGCAAATGCAACCGAAACAATAAACTTTGGTACACATGACTTGGTGAATTCAGTTCAAAACGTAGAATCGATGCAAAATCAACAGCTACCTTACTCAGATAAGATCGAACCCAATTTGATATCCGTCTTCCAAATATTTATAGTTAAATGGGCGTATTCAAGGACTATATAGGCTTGCACTATAGATTTTTTTTTATAATTTATCAATTTGAAAAGTAAGTGATCAATCAGGGATAATCTTCACAGAACAATTGTCCTGAACTTTAATCCTTGTACTATATACATACTATATAAATATCCTGTTTCATTAAAAATCTTGTGAAGTTTCTTGCATATGGTCAACATAAAGCTACCATACTGAGTCAGGTAAAACGGCAAAAAAACGATTTAACTACAAAAAGTAATGCAGTTAAGTAGTTAAGTCGTTTTTGCCCGGAAATTTTCTACGATTCGTTTTTGCCCGGAATCTCACGCGATTCGTTTTTGCGCGGAACATTTTCTAAGCCACTTTTGCCCGAACCTTATAAATATGTCACTTTTACTCTCAGCCCGTCAATTGATCCTTTCGGTTTCATGCGAAAGCTTCAAGAAGCTTAAAAAATAACTCTTTAGTGGTGCTTTTGTAGAAAAGCCAAACGAAATTAGTTAACCTTTATCAGAAACCTCAATCGTGTCATAACAAATTTTATACTTCTTACGTCGCTCGAGTTTTAAATTTTTGTTTTTAACCGACTTCCCAAAAACAAAGAGGTTCTAAGTTCGACGCGTATTTTTTTTTTTTTTTTTTTTTTTTTTTTTTTTTTTTTATGTCTGACCGGGCATAACTTCGTAACGCTTCGACCGATTTTGATGATTCTTTTTTTGTTGGGTAGAGTATGTTCACCGATTGGTACCATGTCAAAAAAATTTTTGGTAGGGTGGGGGTGGGGGTGAAACCTAACTTTGTAACGCGTGGTCCGATTTGGATGGTTCTTTTTTTGTTGTACAGAGTATGATCCCCCATTACTAAAACGAGAAAAAAATTTGGCCTAGGGTGGGGGGGAGGGGGAGAGGGGTAGGCTAACTTTGTAACTAGTGGACCGATTTGGATAATTCTTTTTCTGTTGGGTAGAGTATGTTCCGTGGTTGATACCAGGAGAAAAAAAATTTCGAGGGGTGGGGGTGAGGGGTGGGGGTGGAACTTAACTTTGTAACGCGTGGTCCGATTTCGATGGTTCTTTTTCTGTTGTATAGAGTATGATCCCCCATTGCTAATAGGAGAATAATTTAGTCCTCTGGTGAAAGGTGTGGGTGGGGGGGGGGGGGGAGGGGTTGCCTAACTTCGTAACGCCTGGACCGATTTGGATAATTCTTTTTCTATTGGGTAGAATATGATGCTTGGTTGATACTACGAGAAAACAAATGTTGCTGGGGTGGGGGGGGGGGGGAGAGGGTGGAACCTAACTTTGTAACACGTGGACCGATTTGGATGGTTCTTTTGCTGTTGTATAGAAGAGTGTGATCACCCATTGCTAATAGAAGAATAATTTGGCCCATGGTGGGGGGTTGGGCGAGAGGAGGAGTAGTCTAACTTCGTAACGCGTGGACCGATTTGGATATTTCTTTTTCTTTTGCGTAGAGTATGCTTGCTGGTTGATACAACGAGAAAAAAAAATTGTTTGTGTGGTGGGGGTGGGAGAAGGGGGGTGGAACCTAACTTTGTAACGCGTGGACCGATTTGGATGGTTCTTTTCTGTTGTATAGTGTGATCCCCCATTGCTAATTGGAGAATAATTTGGTCCTAGGGTGGTGGTGGGGGAGGGGGAGGGGTAGTAACTTCGTAATGCGTGGACCGATTTCGATGATTCCTTTTCTGTTCAGTAGAGTATGTTCCTTGATTGATATCATGAGAAAAAAGTTTAGTGGAATGGGGTGGGGTAGGGGGTTATAACTAACTTTTAACGCGTGGACCGATTTGGATGGTTCTTTTCATTGTATAGAGTCGAAGACACTAAAAAGTGAAAAATAAAATAGTTTTTAAAAAAAAAGTTGAACCGACTTCACAAAAACCGCTAAAAAGCATAAAATAATTTTTAATTTTATATCTATTACGACATTTTGAAGTCGGTGCAAATTTAACAAATAAAACAACTACAGAACCACAATTGAAAATTTACGTAATTCTACCTGAACGTTTCAGCTCACGGGATCAAAAGGAAGGACGATTAAATACTTTTGTTGTAGTTGTTTGGTTTGTTTGATTTGCACCGACTTCAAAATGTCGTAATAGATAAAAAATTAAAAATTATTTTATGCTTTTTAGCGCTTTTTGCGAAGTCGGTTCAACTTTTTTTTTAAAAACTATTTTATTAACAAACATATTGTAAGGAAGTTACATTTTTCCCACCAACGTCATCCATCCCACAACGAAGTAAAGGGTTAACTTCACCGCCAGACCCCAGCCAGACTACTACCCAACCACAAAAGTATTGGGACACTTGCATTTTTTTCACATTTTCAACTTTGTGGGTATATAAAAAATTGTATAATATTTATAAAAGAAAATTTCGTTATAGCAATAATTATTTTATTTGTTTTGTTGAAAATTCTTTTCACAGTTACAAAAATTCAAATAAATAACAACAAAATAACGAAAATAATACATATTCATTGGAAAAATAGGAAAAAAGTAATTAAATTTACTGTAGATTTCTTTATGTTCAGCACTTCGTTTCATTACGTTTTTGTTTTACAACCCCTTTAATATGCAGTGGCATTGATTTAACAAGTCTTAATCTCCCTCTTCACAATCCTGGGAGGTAAAATAATTCCAAATTTCCTTTATTTTTTCACGAAGAACAGTTTTAGTCCTCCTGGATGGATCCGCCCCAAGTCTTTTCTTAATAACTCCCCATAAATTCTCTATTATGGGACTATTAGCTGGCCACTCCATTGTTGGTACTCCATTGACCTGCAATCAGGCTTTACTGGATTTTGAAGTATGGCTTGGTGCTCCATCCTGTTGAAAAACGGACTCCCTTCAGGCGACTGAAGGAGAGGTATTGATGGCAGCACATTTTGGTATTTTTCGGAGTTAATTGCACCATCAATAAAATGGAGAGACCCAACTCCATATCCGGACATGCAGCCCCAAAACCATTACAGAAGTTGGAAATTTGACAGCGTGCTTCAAGCATTCTGTCAGGTATACTTCGGACTTTTTCCGTATAACATGACTACGGTTGTCTTTCTGCTATTGTGCATTATTTTCGTTATTTTTTTTTTATTTATTTAAATTTTTTGTAACTGTGAAAAGAATTTCGAACAAAACAAACAATGTAATTATTACCATAACGAAATTTACTTTTATAATTAAACACTTTTTTATATACCCACAAAGTTGAAAATGTAAAAAAAAATGCAAGTGTCCCAATACTTTTGTGACTGGGTAGTATATAATTGTGACTGATTGGCTCAGTGCTTTGGGGTCTGTCGGAGGTCAGCCGCCATCAAGACCACATCGACCAGCGCACCAGAGGCAGTCGCAGTCTAGCAGTGATGCAAGCTCAATATTCTACTCAGCTGTAGTCCCAGCGCTCATAGCAGTCATCAATATTGCTAGGCATAGCAGTACTTTAATATATACCGACCGTAGACGACATGAGACATGTTGACGACTGTGTCTGCAAAAATAGTTCTCGAATAGAAGATTTTTACAGTAAAAATTGCAATCTTTCAAATGTCACCTTAATTACTGTTGATCATATGTTTTGAAGATACCAAGTTTTAAAAATCAGGAAAATTTATTAAGTATGTAACAACGTATTACCATCAAAAGTAAAAGCTCTAAATGCTTTAAGTATTTTTCACTCGATCTGCATCGTAGTGTTCAACAATTTTGTTTACCCTCATAAGACTTATCCTAAAACATCCCAGTAAAAAAAATCACGTGGAATACATGATGATCCCACAAAGACCTTTCAATCCTGCAATCTTTACCCATTTATACCAATCCCCACAACCTTAGATCCACTCCCCTTTTCCGACTCGATCGCCATCGTACGAACTACGGTCAACACGAGCCAATCACCAGCATGCTACGAAAAGTCAACGACCTTTCCTCCTTTGACTTCCATCTGAGTAAATCATCCCTTCACAAAGCCTTATATCTTGATCCCTCCCATCCTGATCGCCTTTCTTAATTCGTTTTTCTTTCCAGTTTGCATTTATTATAATTATAGCTCATATTGTAGCTTATACTATTAATTATAGCTTGTATTTTTATTTGTTGTACTATTATGTTATAGCTTGTATTAAGCTTAAATAAATAAAGCAAGAGATGTAAAATTAACGTGGCATTCAACGTGTCAATAATGATGCCACCTTTAAAAATATAAGAAGTAGAATTTCTTAAAATTGTCAAATAGATGGGTTTGATTTGAGAATGTCGATTTGGCAAACTTTCCAGAAAATGGTTCGCAAGGGATGGCCACGTTTGAACTCATACACCATACAAAACCACCTTGTCTATAATTTTTTGTTAAGGCGTTGAAAATAGCTGTAAGGTATAATTTAGGTAGTGCAGAAATTAATCTTTAAAAAAAACCAAACCATCTGATACCTTCGGCTCTCTGATTTTGCAAAAAAAAATCCTTATGGCCTTCGTAATCATTTACAGATGTACACTCGTACGTGCACAGGCATTAGTCAACGAAGGTCAAAACAAAAGGAATGCAAAAAAAATATTATCGTACAGTTGCCAAGAGAGATTATTGTAAATTTTCTAATTTCACTTTTCATCGGAGTTAGATTACAAACAATTTTATAGTTCCGATATTTTAAATAAATTACTTCCCACCACCGAACCAAACAATATCCAGAAATTTCACCCCTGCAGTCAGACAGATATTACACGCACAAGTTAATTTTCCAATTCAATTCGATTTATTTCTGCACTGAGGTTGAACACGTGAAGCGACTAAGCGCGTGACATTCTTAAATTGCCAACAACGGCTGCGCTCAGTCATTACAGTTTACTCCGTTCCAAAGTTGATTGAACGGAAATGTTCCTGAGTTTCCTTGAGGCCCTTCACGCCGGCCACTGCACATTTTACACCAAGCGCATGCCAACTCGTCCAAGCCAGTGGAGTTTTCAGCATTAAAGATTGAAGCCCAGCGCCTCACTCACTCAATATTGCCGACCAACATAAGCATTGAATCGTCGCAATGTCAAGAGGTTCAATTCAGGCGACTGCAATTTGAGAAAAGTGTGCCCGAGAAAAATTCATACGAAAGCGCACCACCCAACCACCCCAGAGACTGAAGCTTGCCAGCGCCTTACTGCAATGCACGACTGACGGGAACATGCACAGCTTGACGGGAACAAAGAGATTTCCTTTCAAGCAGAGCGGTCGAAGTGAAACACATGAGTTTTCATTGAATCAAACGAAACCACCAAGTCAACGTTGAAGTGAAGTGAATTTCAGTGGACTGCTGTGCTCGACTGAAGCTGAAGGAATTGGGCGAGGGTGGTGCGCTTGCGCTTGTTCAGTATCGCACCCCGTGGCCGAGTAAAATGAAACTCAGTGCGCTGCTTTGACTGAATGATTAGCTAAGTTGAAACATGTGGCGGGTTGCTTTATGTTGAATTGTTTTAGGGAAGTTCAATAGCCAAAACCACATTCGATTAACTCGTGCTTTTTCTACCGTAGGCGAAGAACCGATGAGTGAGTGGTAGGTAAGCACATTGGCTCTGCGCTGGTATTTTCAATTATAATAATTGCAAGTGCTGGGGCGCTGGGAATTTTCTTTCGCAAGGAAATTAATGTTTATGTTGTCTTCAATGAATGTGTGCTATGACGTTTTGTGCTGTTAAGGGTTTTCACGGTAGGACAGGATGGCTGTCATTGGAAAAATTAAAAATAATAGAAAATGAAAATATCGCCCAGCAACAAATATTTTTGAATAAACCCTTTGATATTTTTGTAAAATGCACTATTAATCTATTGTTTTTTTTTAATGGACATTTCATTTTCTAAGGCTACTTATTACACGCTTTCTTTTTTATAAATTAAATAAATAAATAATTAATATGTAAATAAAAAATAATTCCTTGATGTCCAACTTAATTTCTGGTGGTTCTTTCATTCTTTCAATCCCAACCATATCGCTTCGGAGGCCTGACGGTGCGACCACTTCGTGTCTGGTAACCAGTTTGAACCACAGGTTCCGTTTCACTCATTTCTAAGCTTGCTTCTGATTCATCACTATTAGTATTTGCTTCGTATGCATCTAACGATTGACTAATATTTTTGAACTCAGCTGATAAATCTGGGTCATCCACATTCTCATTTTCCGAGTGTGATGTATTATCCCTATTAACAGATTCATTTAAATCCCTATTGGCATTTTCATTCATGTTCCGATCATTATTATTATTAGTTGAGGGTCTAACAATTTGAATTTCTGGTAATTGATGCAAGTTATTCAATTTAATGTTTTCCTCAAACAACAAATCACTAGCATTAAAATTTTCATTTTTTGTTTTCGCGATAAATCTACGATTACGTCTGAAGGGATTTTCAAAGGCGTCTTTAATAATGTACGAGCGGTCATTAATAACTCAAACAATCTTTCCATAATGCCATTCCTTGCCATTTTTCTTAAATATGACCAAATCACCCACTTTCAATAAAGACGACGACTTGGCGCTTCGATCATAGTAATATTTTTGTTTATCTTTTTTATTTTTCATTTTTTCCTGAATATTTTTTTCCGTGTGATTTTTTCTAACCAGCAAATGCTCTGATAAAGGCAATTTTGTTTTGACCAATCGACCAAAAAATAGTTCGGAAGGCATTAGGGGGGGGGGGGAGCATTCCTTATGCTTAATTTCTAAAGAGTCCTTGAAGGCTTGTATTATGTGTAATGTGCACAACTAACGATAGTGAAACGAAAGCTCTCAGCAATATCACTTTAAATTAGAAATCCAATTTTCTCGCAACTGCATTGAACAAGAAATCTTCTCTGAGGTCCATACGATGCCTTACACAATAGCCCAGACTTCAAACGTTTAATCAAAAATTTACTCTTCACCAACCAAGCAAAAATTATTCGGCTAAGTTGAGCCCACTCTCATGTTAACTGAAGTCTAACTAATTCAAGCAATCTTCTCGGATGAGTGCAAATCTTACAGATTCGTGTCAATTTAAAAAAATACTTTCGAAGAAAAACAACGAAATAGTTTGGCACTTTTTTCAATCTGACAACGCCCCTTGCCATATGGTAATTAGACAAATACTAGTCTCTACAGATTGTTATAAATGTTTTTGTTTGTAACCTTTTCGGAAATCACAATCAAATTAAAACTTAAATAAATCATTGATTTTATTGAAGACGACAACTCCGAAGAGTATTTTTCAAATAAAAATAAAAAACGCAAGTGAATGATTATGTTGTCTTTTTTACCACGGATGCCCTTCTAGCTAGAAATGCTACACCAGTTGCAGTAACCGCTATGACGCATTTGATAACTGAAAAGTCGAAAGTAAATCAAGAGTAGGCAGTTTTTACTATTTGCTCATACGAATCAGCTTGAAGAATATGAAGAGTAATAACGAAGGACAGTGCTATGACGATCTTATAGCTTTTCCAAAAGAGAAAAGGACTAAAAGGCCAGAACACCTCAAATTGGTAGTACCTTTCTTAACAATTGTTCAATAGTCAGGACGATGCTGAATAGGCGGTGAAATGATAGCTTAAACGCTCTAAAGAAGTTAGAAAGCTGCTGCAAGAAGGCCTAAAAATTGGAATATCTGTAAACAAACATTTACCGCCTTTATCAAATAAGTCAAAAGAAAAGTATTCGCTCTGCCGTTGATAAGGATTAAATATATTATCTGACTCTGTTTGATACCCTCTCACCATTCGGAAGCTTTGTCCAATAGAAATTGACGTATAATTTTTATAGTATTAGTTCGGAGTTATATGACACTTTATTGTAACGGATTCAACAGGGTTCTATTCACAGTCCACTATTTTTCATTCTAAACATTACTGACCTGTCAAATTTCATCAAATGTGTGTCTTTCTTACTACTTTCATAAGTATGCTGATGACTTTTAGTTCAACTTTAAGATAAAGACCTTCGTCGTATTTTTCGCGCTGATCTATGGAGTAGTATATGACAAATTTAGAAAGTTTAGAATGTTCGCTTCTGTGCTTCCTGGTGCGATTAGTTTACCATATTTAACAGCGGACTTACGCGCACTGGATACTTCGAGATTCTTCAGTGATAAAAGCTTGTGTGTGGGTTGGTATAAGAAGGCATGTAAAAAAAATAAGTCCAAGGAAGGTTTCACAGAACAAATCGAACTAATCTATGTTAAACAGCCTCAATACGGTTAATGTCAGAGGAGTAGTAAGGTACCCGGTCACTCAAGAATAGGTGTAACAAAGGTACAATAAAGCAATTTTGTGATGCATCGATTGTTGAATTTTTTGGACCATGTCTTCAGGAAAGCGATAATAGCATGGGTTTTATTTACGATAGAATCGATATGGTCAGAAAATTAAAATTGAGAATTAAGGATCTTTAGTTTTTTCAAGAATTCGTCAATAGTGTAATTGAAATTGAAAGGCGATCTCTGCGCGAAGGCGACATAGCAGTACAGTTGGTAAATTAAAAAAGGCGATTATTAGAACACCAATTAAAGAAGGCGTCAGAATTTAAAAGAGCGCAATCGCAATCACAAGAGAAAGTATGAAAAATTTTAGCATCGTCAGCAGAACAAAGAATTTTCGAATTTTTTAAAACAGCATATACATCATTGATGTAAATAATAACAGTGAACCAAATGGCTCCCCTGAGACTCCTGACGAATTAAAAATTTCATTTACGTTGAGTGCGGTCAGTCAAATATAAAAGATCTTTGAACTCCAGAGTAGCCGGTAGAAACTTTTCCAAGTCAGTAGAATCGTTAACCCTAGTAAACAGTCATCGGCTAGAAAGCAGTCTTAAAGACGTTACCAAAGAGGATAGCAATAGTTAGGGATCCCAAGCTGACAGCGTCACCTAGGTTCATGGAAGACGGATATCGGTCAGATTTACGCTTTGAATTTACAAAGTGCCAAAACTATTTGGGATCATTTCGCACTAAGAGCTTGATTCAGGTGAGTTAGATAGTTGGTATCGCTCCTTGAGAAACCAAACCTCCTCAAAGCTTTACCCTTCAAGTTATTCAAGCGCCTTAGATCAGTATCAATCCACCATTGACAATTCCGAAAGAAAAGATAAATAGCATCGTAGAAAAATGAGAACAGCTTGGCCAATATCTAACTCACACAAACGAGTCATAATTCAGAAGCTAATCGATCAGTTTTAAAAAATCAACTCAGGCTTCAATGTCAAAATGGAAACGTTTCAAAAAATTTTGTGTGTGGAAAGAGTTATGTTGCGGAAAGGGATTCGTGGTGTCTGGTTATATTTGTGCAATACTTCCATTAATGTAGTGTAGTGAAAAAGTCCCAAGTAAATATAAAACTCGCCCATTCCTAGTCTGTAAAAGGCAGACAAAGCGTCAAAACGCCTATATGGCATCCAAATGAGACACGGTACGCCTGAGTAAAAATTATACTTGTCCAAACGCAGCCCGCTACAGGCACGACCTACAAAATAGTTCAAACGAAGCACAGTATGCTCACACTTTTTCTAGATTAAAATGAAAACAATAAAATTATTTTTTTACATTAACTTATTCGAGAGCGACGGGTGCAGTTAAGTCTTATTTTTACTTGGAAAAACAACAAAATTATTTTCATAGTTTAACTCATTCGAGACCGACGTTTGAAATAACAAAACTATCTCCGCAGTAGCCAGCAACGTTTGTGTAGTTGAGTCTGATTTTTACTCGGGTTAAAAAAAATTATAACTGGAAACTATAAGAATATAAAAAAAACAATATCAGGTTATTGTTATCATTATTATTGTCATGATTCACCTTATGAGTCATCGACTATTGGGAACAATTTTAATATTAGGTGGCCGATGACCCACACGGTGAACGACTGAGATCTTACATAACCCACTAGGTGAGTCACCGGTTTCGAATCTGGTAAAGCCAGAACAGTAACAGAAGCGCGCATACCTCCATGTCGGGAGCATTTTTAGATTTTTGTGCCTGTAGCGGATGTGTGGCTGGCGTATTTTTCAATTTTTATGCCTGTAGCGGGAGCGTTTTTTCGCAACGGGCGCATTTGTTCGCTATACGTGCTGGGAACGGGCGCATTTGTTCGAAATGCGTGCTAGGAACGGGCGCATTTGTTCGCTATACGTGCTAGGAACGGGGCGTATATATAGTTTTAAAAAAATTAACGTCTGTACTTGGTTCGGGCGTGAATATACCAGATAAATTATTTTTACTCGGGGTGAAACGAATTTTTTTTTAACTAACGACGAGAAGATAAATGCAACTGAAGTTTGCATAATTCGTTGCTTAGGGTATGGATCATTATGTTTTCTATCAACTCCGAGTTGGCGAACATCAGTTTGCGCAATTTCGACCGTGTAGTTAAGGAAATAACATGCACATTTTTTGATGAAAGGTTACCGTCTGCCAGTTAGGTAATCAAAGAGACTGTATATGTAAATACCAACATTTTTTTTGTCGGAAAATTTTGGTATGGTAGCCGGAGGGACGGGGAGGGACGGACGGAAGACAGCATCGCTTCCGTAAGACAAAGTTAACACATGATGCACAGGAGTTATACAAATCGCGAGATGAGAAGGAATTGCAACATAAATCCGCCTTCGAGGAATGCTCAAAGAAATGCAAAAGAACTCAAACTCGCCCAAAATATTGACGAGTGAGCATGAAATATCTCTGCATACAGCACACACTCCCCCTGCAGGAGCAGCAAGAGCAGAAGCACTACGATCACGACGGAAAACAACGAAGCTAGAATCAAAGAGATCCAAATTCCACCACAAAGCCAGGTGTCAGTAAGGAAGACCTCCAAATTACTGTCAATGGAGCCGATTCGCTTTAGATCCAGTTACATTAGCACGGTGCTGCTGAGTTTTTTGAAGTTTAAGACGCTGATCGAGATCTGGAATGATTCCTAGGGATAAACTCACGCACAATCAAATTGGTCAGATTTCAGGAGAAATCACAGCAGCATACACATCTTTGGAATACCAACACAACATCAACTTCAGATGTTTCCAGATGTATCTTGGAAATTAAAATTCATTTAGGGAGCATAGCTGTTCTCAGAGGGTTGGATATGCCAGAAACCCTATTGACAAATAGAACTGTCACCATCAGCAAAGCGCTCGACAATTGCTGAGGAAAATTGAGAGTCGTCGGAGCCCGTGGATTGTAACTCATTGCAAGTGGACCTAAAATTTAAAGTGGATTCCGAATCAATGACGTTATTCTTCAACCCATGGGGTTTGAACCTGGGACCTTCATGATGGAAGGCCAACATGTTATCGTTATTTTCTTTTTAGATTTCTTAAAATACACGTATAAATCGGAGGAGAATAAGCAACGGAGACGGAGTTGGATCAATTCGTTGAGCGGCACGACCACCATGCCATGGGTCTCGGGTTCGAGACCAGGTCTCCCCGTGAGCTTTTATTAAGAAATTAAAATAATTGACTTCGTCTCTGGGCTGTTGTCTAGCTCGCAGCAATGTAAAAACAATACTCAAGTTTCCTCACTTCCCTTACCCTAATTCTCATCTGGCCAAAACCATGCTAGAACGCATCAAAGGGTTGTCCCCTAGGCTTTGGTCACAACGTAGAAGAAGAAAAAATACTAGCGTTGTCGAAAAATTGAACCGAGCACCAAGTGATACATAACCTAAACACCGGACTACCAGCACTTTTCGACTATATTCCGTTCAAAGTTCATTTGATGAAGAAGTCGTAATTTTTGATAGGCTGACAAACGGACGGACGTTAATTCCATAAGTATTCAATTTTTCTAATTTTTATACGAAATACTAATAATGGATACTGTTAATGGAAATAGGTTTATTTTATTTACTATTTATGAATAAATCAATCTGCGATAACTCTCAAATGCAAACTACAACTTTGGAAAAAAAAGTTCAATTGGGAAATCCACTTTATTCGGCGGACTCGCATTTTTTATTATATTGTTATTTACCTCTGATTCATTTCTTGGAAATATAAAATACCCAAGATTTCTGGTACCAGATCAAGTAAGTGTGGTCTTCGCTAATATTTTTGTACTTAGTAAAATCCCACACATTTTCCCCATGAGAAAGATGGAAAATTCTCCATTAAAAATTTATTTAAACTTGTTTGAATGTGTCAAAAGTAAAACACTGATGGTCACTGGTGATTAAAATGTATTCACTACTTTGCACTAATTATCATCACAGATCACATATTCGAACTAACAATATTTTTTTCAATTAGGTTTCGCCAACAATCGCAATATAGTACGGTACCGCATAAAGTATAGTATACTCATTTAAAAAACAGCACGTATATAGTTAAATCAAGAATCAAAGTAGGACAAACAAGACTACAGCGAGATCTTACTAGTCAGGCTAGCTCGGAACTAAGTCAGACATACCAGAAACTGGTTTTTCAGATCATATCAAGCCAAGTACGAACCGTCTCGAGTTCTACTACGTAACTCTGTGAGTGAGTCTTGTAAATTTTATAAAGTCCGCTGCGAAAGTGATCACTAAAACGATATTTAGTTGAAAACTGAAAGGTATTTTAGCTCCATATGCTGGGTAACTAGGTGTGTACTGGGTTCATTAACTGTTTGAATACAAATATGAATATTAACCAGAAACGGAAACATAAAGGCTTGAGTGCAAATTTCAGGTGAACTGTTCAATTCCGACCAAATAAATTTACTCACGACATGCTACTGTGAACAACACTGCAAGTGACATTGAAAGTCTTTGTGTGGTTTTTGAAAAAGAGAAAGTAAATCACTTTCAGAGTAATTCACTTGCTCTGAGCTTAATTTTCAAGCCTTTTGAATGATTGGATAGACGTCACAAGTGAACGCATTAACTACCAACTGATCAAACAGATTCCATAGGTAATTTTCATGATATAGTCGACCAATTAAGTCAGTCAATACATACGGAAAGGCACCTGAAAACTTCCATAAAGAAACAATTTTGGAAGAACTTGGTCGGATTGGGGGATTTGCACTTGCAGAAAATAATCCAACAAGAAATTACTCCAAACTGGTTTGATGCAATTTTTATATGAAAAAACCTTGTTCTTGCTTATTTTTAAATATAAAAGGTGTCTAGAGCTTTTTTATTAAATTCGTGAGCAATTCGTGTTGTCACAATTTTCACATGATCTTATGGATACGAACAAAATAGGTTTTTAATAGGTACACGTACATATGTGAAGCTACCCAAGCATGCTGGAACAAGGTCCAAGAGCAGTCCAGATTATATGTTGTACAAAAAGGTGGTGGTAAAAAAATTTACGAGACGAACCGAAAGCCAGTCAGTGGAGCACTTATTGTTAGATCTTAAGATACATCACGGCTAGACTAAGCGTAACCGTACTTCGAATTTAAAGTCTCTAATTTTCGGGAAAAACATACTTGAATAGAGGGGCAGCTTAAATGACAATCGTGTATTTAGGCACTTGCCCCGGTCTTTAGTTTTGTCCAGCCTGGCATGTTAACGTGAAAAGAAAATGACTTGTCATTATGAAGAGGTAAAGAGTTGGTAGAGCACCAATTATAGAAACTGTCGACGTCAGATTTCAATTAACTTCATTTAAAACAATCATCAGCGTAGCACAAGCTTACAAAATTGTAGATAAATTCAATATTAGTGATATATATATATGTAATGAAAGACAATGGCCCCAAATGGCTTTCCTGCGGTACTCTCCAGATGTTATGAACTAAATCAAAGGGAGCACTGTAATATAAAACAAATAAAACTCGCTTAGTAAATAAAAACGTAGACAATCTACAAAAACAGTAGGAAACTCAAGAAGTTAAAGAAGTTAAATCAAAGGACATACAGAATGCAGTGCAAATGCAGTCTACTAGAATCAGTAGCGGAAATATAGAAATTCGAGAATTCCAGTAGATTTCCCGTGGTAGACTTATCTTATGGAGACGGAGGTTGGATCAATTCGTTGAGCGGCACGAACATCACGTAATGGGTCCCGGGTTTGAGACCAGGCCTCCCCGAGAGTTTTTATTAAGAAATCAAAATAATCCACTCCACCTCTGGGCTGTTGTCTTGCTCGCAGAAATGCAAAAACAAGATACTCAAGTTTCCTCACTTCCCTTTCCCTAATTCACCTCAAGCCAAAACCATGATGACGCATCAAAGGGTTGTCCCCTAGGCTTTGACGATATCGTATAAAAAAATTAAGTTAGAAAGATAGCAAAACCCGTTTGGGGTGGAAATATAGCAACAGGGAATTGTAAGAGAATCACAACTGTTTACAGCTGAGAGCAAAAGTGAGTTAAAGAAACATTTCGAGCAAAACAGAATACACTATTCTTCAGCGCAAAATGGGATAAATAATCAATCTCAGAGAAGCAACGAAGTAATTTTATTTCAAAACCAAAGTTAAGTATTTAACTCGTATTTGCTCGTAGTTAGATAGTTTTCTATACCATTTTTGCTCTGAACTGCAGTTTTTTATATATATATGATAATACCAAAGCTCAGAGGATGCCCTATACACAGCCTTGACAGGAAAAGGATTAAAGGCAAGGGAAATGGGTTAAGAAGTTAGAAGTTAGACGAGAGAAAAATGGAAGATGGTAAACTGTTTCACATTCGTATTCTGTTTTTTTATACCTTGTGGGCTAGGGGACAACCCTTTAATGCGTTAGCATAGTTTTGGCGGGAAGGGAATTAGGGTAAGGTAAAGTGAGGAAGCTTGAATCTCTTGTTTTTTTTCATTGCCGCGAGTTAGACAAGAGTAGATTATTTTAATTTCTTAATAAAAGCTCTGACTATTGCCCAAATATCAGAATTATATTCGAGTCTAGGAATAATGCGTTGCTCGCAATGTTGTTTTGACTCATTTTTGCTCTTAGCGTGTCAATTCAAATAATCCATCAAATCATGGAGCAAAACCTTTTCTCAAGATTAATTTTTTAAATTTTCTTCAAGACATTCAAGAAGGAGTGAACTCAGAGCTAAAAGAATCACTAGCCACTTTTCTTATACATATATACTAGCAATCTCGACCGGCGTTGTCCGGGCCCTCGATACTGGCATATGTATGCTGCCAAGGTTCTTTTTGAAGACGTTTTTATTTCCAACAATTCATACACAAAAGCAGGCTGTGCCAGTGTCTTACAGAACAACGTTTCACAGCTGATTTTCGCGTACCTTTACTCATAATTTGCTTAAGTGTTCAGGCCTCTTGAGTCATATCGTGATAGTAGGTAGGTAGGTAACAAAAGGACGTAGTTAAACCTCGAATAACTCTGTTGTAATGTCGCAGTAGTAGGTTATCCAGCAAATAATCACTTAAACCATTTCGAGCAGTCGATAAAGCGCCAGAGATCTCTGACGTCAGTCGTCTTGATTTTGCAGACACTTTCCAATAAATATTCGCCCAGAAAGGCCTTCCGCGTACATGCCAAGGCAGGGCAGAGGAGGTGATTTATAGTTTCCTAATCGTCTCCGTTCCTAAAGCTTTTGCAGAAGTCATTTGAAAAGAGTCCAAATATCTTCACGTAGTTGGTTCCGTCCAACGAAATAAAACACTTGAAGAGCTTGAGATGCAGTTTAGGCCAGATCTGTCAGGTTGTGCGGGACGCAATGCCATTTACCCATCTATGGTTCGCTTGGTTAGTTACCCCCATGTTAAGCAGCAGCTTACAATCAGTAAGATAGTATCTGCAGAAGTTTATAAGTAGTATGTTTTATACATATTAATACTTTTGAAAAATCTTTCATCGAAAGGTTGGTGTGATCATATGGTACAAGTCTCTAGATCGGTGTTTAGTTTAGTTTAGGATTAACATATGGAACTGAAACTGAACTGAAAATTTTTGTGAAGGCGTCCAGCAACGAAACGAAAATTAACACTTTGATGCTGCTGTTGAGGAAGACCCAAAAAAGGCGTGTTAAAAAAATTTAATATTTCTTAATCCCCTCGAGTTTTGATGTTTTTCTTACTTCGAACGTTAAATCGGTCTCACAGTTAAGTAAGATTGTGTAATGTTGGGAGTTCAAATGTTTATACTACAAACGTTCAGATATTTCTTCAACTGCTTCAATACGGAATAACCAACAATTGTAAAGATTAAGATATTAGCTAGGTCCTCTTTCTGGTAGCCTAAAATAGACAGCGATGGAAATCGAGTAAATAGGTGTCGACCGAGAATAGTATGAAAGGAATAGGTAATAAATAAACGTCCTTGGATCTGCGTTCATGGAGATTTTTTGCATTTACTTGCCAAACCGATTCTTTTCTTAACTGATTCAACATTACAATGGATAGATTTATATGTAAAGGATTCAGCCGATGTCGAAAAAATGGACACAGATACGCAGGTCCTTTTCAGTGCACAATTTCCAACAACTAAAAGGTGTTCGATTAGACCTAGTGAATTCCTTCGATACAGAGATACAGGCAGAATGCTTCAAAAGACACTTAGACATAATATTAAATGCCTAGTTGCAAATGTGCCTTCCTGGACGTAGAAAGAATCTTTAACAATGTGAAGAGGGAAGTCATCCGTAACAGACTGAGGAAGCTGGAAACCAAAGAGGATCTATGTAACTGATTTAATGTCATACTACTGAGCAGAAATGTATAAACTCAAACATAGGTGACTCAAAGTGGATGAAAACCGAATGCAGAGAAACATCGCAGCGGTTGGTTGCTATCATATTATTATTGCTCCTATAGTTACTCGTGATAAATGAAATTCTAGACTTGTTAAAGAAAATAGGGGTTCACAATTGCGGCCGTTACGGATGATCTAACTGTTCTGATTCCAATAAGTTACTGTCAATGAGTGGGGGAGGCCTGAGTATGCCTCCAAACAGCTGAGAGTAAACCTTTCCAAATTTTGGTTAACGCTTTTTACAAGAAAACGAAAACGATTTAGACTTTCACTGCTAGGAAAAAACATCTGGTTCTTTCTGTTGAAATCAAAAGTATCTAAGTGAGCAACGTAGGGTGCGAAAGTCAGGGAGACTTTTTTATTCAGTCTCGAAAATAATAGAAATCAAAAAAACAAAAACAAATTTATTCATTAATATTTGTTTTGTCCCCTAAGTAGTGCCCATTGGATATTCAGGCAACAAGTTTCTTGTCAATACAAGTTTTTTGTATCATTTATGCTATGACATTTCAGAAATTGTTTAAATTTTGCAATCGACGTATTAGGAAGCGTTTAAAAATGTTTGTTTCGTAATTTTATAATAATGTTATACATCCGTGAAATTTGTCAGAAAGACATTAAATGTTGCGAAATTGCATACTTCAAAGTAACATTGAATTGAATTCCATATGAGATGTGATTTGTGAGACACTTGGCAGGAACCATGTACAGATCTGCTGCTGGTATGTTTATAAATAAGAAAAATGCTTCATAATGTAAGAGCTTGAAAACAATTCTTCCAGATGTTGTTTTAAATCAAATCGCCTGCATATGTTAAACATCGAAAAATGTTTACAATTGTTTAAGCAGATTCAGTTGTCAGTGACTTATCATTGCACAGCCGTTTGCCGATAACTTCAGTAAACTGATTACTCAGCCATGTAAAAATCAGAGTTATTAAAACATCAAATATCAGAAATTTATTGATTAAGCTATGAGTTCTATAAATTAGGCTGTTGCGGACGGCCCAAGAATTAGATCGGTGATGTCAATGTCACATCTAATCCAAGATCTTTGGCATATCCTGAACAGGCGTAGGCCGGAGCTCGTTACATACAAAGTCTAGAAGCCCTATTACTCATAACGATTCCATTAGATTCTCTGCATCCACACCATCTGTGAAGACTGTTCCAGGACATCTGTCTTTTCTCAAGATACTAGACAATTCTATTATTAAGCGATCTACTAGTCAGGTAGGCTCTTGAAATACGTTTTGTCATCAGAACCCTTCCTGACACCACCAGAAACCGAGGTTATTCCTTTTGCCTTGTGTTGGCACCTCAACAACAATATCGCATGCAGCAATTAGTTCATCGTCTGATATGTTCTTTTAGACACCTTATGTTCATGTCGACTCCTCTTTTTACTGATATCGATCCGGTAATTACGCATCAGCTGTGACTTAATCGTGTTTGAATCGACCGCCTTGATAGCCATTTGACTATCACTATACAAACTTCTTCACTACGACCTTTAAATGGCCAGGACCACTGCTTGAATAACTCTGCAATGGTCCGGCAGTTGACATGAGTTTCGTATGTTAAGGCTTCGGAGAAAACCCCAGCTCCTAGCCCATTCTCAACTTTTAAGCCGTCCGTGAAGATCGGTATACCTAACATTGGCAGCCAACGACAATCTTCCCACTCCTCTTTACTAGATATTCTAGTAGAAAAAGCTTGCGCGAAGCATATCGTAGAAATGGTATAGTCTGCTCGCCTGAAGTTGCGGGGAGGCCTTTAGTATACTGCTATGGGCAGCTGTAGTTCTCCCGGGGATATTCAGGAGAGCAAGATGGAACATTGTCTCCATCGCAGCATTCGGCGTTGTACTCTTTACTCCTGAGATACCCATGTAGGCAGCTCTCTGATCTTTAAGTCCTGTTGCTAAATTCGACGGTGGAGTCTTTTCATCCTGACATTTCATATGGACTGGTGGTCGTGGCTGGAACTAATGAGTTGAGTCTACCATTCTCCTCTGCTTCTCGACTTTCCTTGTAGCTTAATGTTAGTATTGGGTTTTGTGACTTGAAACATTCTAGTGACATTATTAATTAAAATGGCACGTTCCTCTATCATGCGTTCCCCAAAAGTTCCTATAGAGACGCTAGTGATTGTTATTATTTTATTATTTATCTTCATTAATTAAACTACTAAGAGTTGAACGAAAAATACAAGCTTCTTATCTCAAGTAAGCATGAATACTCAATAATAAAATTTTAGAAGACAGCACATGACTTATGTGATTGTCTCTGGCTAAGAAACATATCCACAGCTTGGCGAGAAGTGAAGGCAGCAAAAGATTACAGACCAATTAGTCTTACATTTCTCATGCTCAAAGCCCTTAAGAGACTACTGCACATAACAGAAGGAATGCAGGGCTACTACATTTCAAAAAACCGCATGCCTGTACTAAGCGGAAGTCGATAGAGTTTGAGAGTTTGAATATATCCTGAATAGTACCAGATTTTAGACTCCCAATGCTGGGAGGAAAACGTCTAACGCTTTCTGGGTTGTGAGGAAGCCAGGTACCTAGGGATAATGGTAAATTATAAACTTAACTGGAAGAGGAATATAGATAAGCGCATAGCGAAAGCAAGTGTGGCCTTCTCTGCGTGCAAGAGGACCTTTGGGGTCAAATGAGGACTAAAACCGAAGTCGGTACATTAGTTTTATACCGTAATAGTCAGGCCAATTCTCTGCTATGACGCATTAGTCTGGCGTTTTAGCTTAGAAGTACAGAGGGCGGCCAGTATGGGTTCAACTGAGTATTTGTGTACCACACCCATATCGGCTTTGCAGATCATGCTTGACCTGGTGCCACTGCAACGGGCATTCTAACATGCTTCGGAAGTTAGACTGTATCGACAACAGGATAAATACGAACTACCGGGTGCCTGGTATAACCTTCAATAGGAACTTTAGTACTAAGCTGCATGCTAGAGGTAAATGGCACGGAAATGATGTGATAGAAGCATCAAAGACCCATATACACCGATGGATCGAAAATAAGTGCAGGTATACAGGAGCATGAGTATATTCAAGCAAATAGCACTTGCACGAATCGATTCACCAAGCCACACTGCTATTATTTAGGCGTATAGAGTCCAATGTGGGAATCCGCATATATACTGACGTGATCCCCCAGTGTCACAAGATGACCTTATGATGGGCGCTTGGATGCAGGAATATCCCAGGCAATGAGAGAGCGAATGAATTGGCGAAGAAGGATGATGTAATGTGTGTGAAAATACCGATCAACATCAGAATACATTTCCAGCGATGCCTACATAAGGGTAAATTAGCTCTCATTCTCTCATTTAGTGCTTTATGTGAGGCTGGCTGAAGATGATTAATGGGTTGAGTGGCACGATCATGATGACTTCAGGATTCGAGCCTCAGTCTCCCCGTGAGTTTTTAATAAAATTTAAAAATCCACTCCGTCTTTGAGCTGTTGTGTAGCTTGCAGAAATGCAAAAAACGACATTCAAGTTTCTTCATTCCCCTTACACTAATTCCCTTCTAGCCAAAGCCATGCTAACGCATCGTAGGGTTTTCCTTTGGTATTTGGCTACATCACAAAAAAAAAAGGAATTTAGAGGGGTAAAATAAATTATTTGCTGAACTTGTACGCAATTGAAAAAGTCATTTTTAAAATTTATTGTTAAATCGTAATTTGCAGCAGATACAAAACACAAACCCTAACCTGAAATGATAGTTTCTCATGTGAAACTGATGGTGTTAAAACTCCGTTCACGTACTAAAAGATTCTGAAAAAAATTTATTAAACAGAAGAAATTACAAAAGTACGGGAACAGGTTTGAGTAAAACTGGCAAAATGACACATTCTGTATTGATAACAAAAGTGGTCAACTTTTTTCTTTGGGTAAATTTTGACTAAAGCATACAAGAAGGGTAAATGTGACGTCAACACACAATCCTCCCCTCCAAATTTCTGAGTACATAAACACTTTTGTGGGTAAAATTGTGATAAGACCAGTATTACTCGACGTTAGTGTCTATTCTTGCGTTATTTATTAAATTTATCGACCAAATTCGATATTTATTTACCTGGGAGCTTACTGTGCTCCGTATGTACTTAAGATCAACGGATGAAAAAATCTTTTTTTTACCTTTGCAACCACTCCATTTCGCTTAATCCGTTCATCATAATATTTTCTGACTTATCTAAAACATGGTCGTCAGAGTTGTTCAAAAGTACATATCCCAAACGGGCGATTTTCTTTCCGAGGAATGACATTCTTAAAACTAGTTAATTTAACTTCATTCCTCTATCACAGACAGCTATCATCACATCACACCGAACGATATTTATCTTGCTGCTTTTATTATATAAATATGTATTCACTTCATTTTTACACTGTTAACTTCGCTGATAACAGCAACAATATCGTACTCTTCAAAAGTACGGTCCGCACTCGATTTTCCTTTGACACTTTCCGCTTTATTTTTTTAAGAACATTAATTAAAGTAGAAAATCGATCATTTACAGCATCCACCGAACAAATTACGTAAAACTATCTCGCGATCAATTCGATATCAACAACTTCGATGTAACCGCTTTGATCGTGTTGCGTTCAAATGAAAGTTCCGGCAACGACTAAGACAGGCTTTTCAAAGCTCCATTAATCAATAATAGCTGCCAAGTCTTAATCCCAACCTGAACAGAATAAACACTGCATTTAAGGGAAACTGCAGAAATCTGTCTGTTAAGCAGCGTTCGATACGCTCGTTATTGAACAAATAAAAAACGAACAATTAAATGTTTTGATTTAAGACAAACGGCAGCTGTCTCGCGAATGAATAAGCTTCTGAAATATTTTCATGCCTCTGACTCAAATCGGTCTTATCAGGTGCTTGCAGCTGTGGAACTTAAGGTGAAGAGACTGATAAGATTGAGATAGGAAGTAAAAAAAACATGGAAACTTTGCACGTTACTGAACTTACGAAGAAATGAAATTAAAGCTTTGATTGAAGTCATAGACCCACTAGTACGTAAATGTTTATAAGTTAATTCCACATCAACTTACACAAGCCTTTTCCTTCAGAAGACTTATAGTAAGAGGAAATTAGTATAGAAAAAAAACTACCTTTGAAAATCACCTTCGTAAGTAAGTCCAGAAATTGTACTTGCTAATGAATAACACAGGCCTGCAAAATTGTGAAAATTTTTCCCCCTGGACAAGGAATAGTTGTTTCCGAAGTAATTTTTCCCGCTACGTACTGCTTACAGTTTGTCTTAAGAACAAGACTGAACATTGAAATCTAGTTAAGTTGACTTAAGTTAACTTAAAAAAAGCGAACATGCTCTAGATGAAGTTGTTTTAGTTTTTGAAGCCGATAACACAGGCCTGCGAGGATTTTCCCCCCGGACATTGAATAGTTATTTCCGAGGTAATTTTTCCCGCTGAAACCGTATCCGGGCTCAGAATTGCTCTATCACGTCAGGTTTTTGAGATATTCTAACCTAAAAGTGCAAAAACACTGTTTTCTGATATATTTGAGGTTATGTAGCACCGCGTTGTTTTTTTCTTCAAAAAAACATGTGAGGGATCTTATAGTACCATTCCTCCTCTTTCAAATGCTTTTAAGTTTGCTCAAATATCTTTTTTTTTCGCCGAATAAAGTGACCATACATTTTTCATATACCGAGAAATTCATGAACATGAAAATGCGATATCTCGGCGAAAAAAAAGATATGTTCGCTTTTTGTAAGTTAACTTAAGTCAACTTAACTAGATTTCAATGTCCAGTCTTGTTCTTAAGACAAACTGTAAGCAGTACAGACAGAGCCAGACAGAATTCAATTTAAAATAAAAAATAATAGTAATAAAAAAATATTTGTAGCAGAAAATATGCCCTTAAACATGCCGAGGTAGTCGTGTCAACAGGAAACTCATTCAAGGTACAATTTTTGTATATTAACTGAATCGTGACCCGTTTTCGACGCAATCTGTACTTACATGAAAAATCGCATATTATAGTTCTTTGCGGATTCCACTTGCTTCCGACTTTCCAGCCAACTTTCATTCATTAATTCACTCATTTGCAGCTTGTACAAGTCAGTCAAGATGTTATTGACCTTACAATTACGTAATAACTTCCTATTTTAATTTTCGTAACCCTTTGTGGAACGTACAGCGAGAGAAGAATTTCACCCGATTCGATTACGATAATTGCAAGTAGATCTACAATTTAATGTGTATTCCGAACCACAACTTCCAATGGTCTCTTAACATAATCCGTTGTGAGCAGTAAACAATCATGGATCGCCACTGATGAGGTTCGAACCTGAAACCTTCGTGACGGAAAGCATACATATTATTCCTTACTCACCTGACAGTTTATCGGCATATACTTGGAGAAAACTTTCCAATAGCATTTGTGGAGGTTTCTTTCATTCAACACGCTTAAAGCAGAGTCTAAAAACATCCTCTTCCTCTGTCAGCACCTGTAAGGACTGTTTATACATCAGGCAATGTCACGTCCTTAGGCTAATGAAGAACATAGCTGACAGTATCTCCACTGAGCAGGAATGCATGGCTAAAAATCTCTGCAACATCAGTACTAGCCTGCTCAGCCTTCAAGCAGTATTTGATGATTTTAACATGTTGAACCGAAAGTTTGATGACCTGTTGGCCTCAGTGAAAAAAGCTGGAGTGTTCTATCTATCTATTGATGATATTGGGAGTAATTTGAAGCTTCTCAGAAAGGATATAGAATCGTTGTCATCGGCTGCGAAGGGCAGTTCTGATCTCATTCAAGTGATTTCGTCTGATGTGCAGTTCCTGCGTCACAAGCCTGCGGCTTAGGACGTCATTGGTGTGCCTCTCGATATGGAGCGGGTCGACGGTGGAGCTGAAGTGACATCATTTGTGTGCCGGGTCCTGATGGGGGCGCTCTGAACACTGCACAATCTACTGCTACGCCTCCTTCTCCCAAGGTACCACCTTCGACGAATTCACAGGAGGGATCGGGCTCCGCTTGCTGGCACTCTGGAGGACATGTGCTTTCCTAATGCATCGTCGACGTCGACTGCTGCTCCCTCACTTGCTGCTGCACCCTCTTCTACTGGGGGTGATGTCTCGAGCCCGCGTCTGGTTTCCGGTACCGCATCGACAATTTCTATTACTTGCGACTTTGCTGACGCTGTTTCACCATCTGACACGCTGGATTGCACCGTGGGTAACGCAATGGACCTGTGACTGCAGCGGTGGCTTTGAGACCGGCTGAGCTTCTAAGTCATATTTTCACGACACCACTGAGGATGACATCGTCAGCTTTATTTCATTATGCACCGGCACTGATCGGAGCTTATTTGTTTGCAAAAGAATTGATGCACGACGCGGACAGCAGGGTCGTTCCTTCTCTGCTTTATTTAAACTTCTAAAATTCATTTGTGTGGTTCTCAAGCACGGTCTATATTCCTTTCTGGATCACCCTCTGATTACTATGAGTCGATGTCTAGTTGTGTTGAAAGACTGTCTGATTTGGTGCTTCCGTCGGATGACCTTATGCTCCTTGGAGATTTTAATATGCCTTGGGTTAGTTGGGAGCGCTCCTTGGATAAGGATTGCCTACTACCATCTTTTTCGGCCTTCACGGATTCCATTGCCTCTTGCGGTTTATCACAGGCCTGTGACGTGATGAATGACTCGGGCAGGTTTCTGGATTTGGTGTTCTCATGTGTACTGTCGAGAAGCACTGTATATCTCCCTTGGTTCCTGAATCTCGTCATCATCCAGCACTGCATATCATTTTGGGTTTTGATCCTGTATTGATGGCATCTTTTGACTCAAGTAATTTTTGTTATAAGTTTAGCAAGGCTGATTATTCGTAGCTTAATAATTGGCTCTTTGCCTATGATTGAACGAATGATCTGAATGAACGTGACATTGATAATGCTGTAAAATTATTTTACGAATCTCTTTCTGTTGGTTTTGCTAATTGTGTTCCTGTTTCAAGGTCTCGTGGTTCGCGTTCATATCAGCCTTGGCTCAATAGTTCCGTGAAGCACTTAAAGAATCAAAAGAATAAAGCTTGGAATCGGTTTTGTTCCTCAAGAAGTGATTCTGACTACTTCACTTACTCCATGTTACGCAACCAATTTTGCTATGCACTTGATTTTTCTTATTCTGAATACTTAGAGAGAATTAAATCGACTTTGCGTGTTGAGCCTAAACAGTTCTGGAGGTTCGTAAATTCTAAGCGCAATTGTGATCTCTACCTTTCTGTGTTGAGTTTTGGTGATGTCGAGAGCGACGACCCCCTGACGACTGCCAACCTATTTGGCGAATTTTTTAGCACCGCATTTTTGACAACAGACTGTGATACTAGTGATGACTACTCTTGAAACCAAATACCTAGTGTTTGACGAGGATGCTGTGCTTAAGCATATTTCTGGTTTGGCTGATAGTTTCTCGTACGGTCCTGATGGTATTCCTGCTTGCTTTGTAAAAAACTGTCACTTGTCCCTGGTTTCTATACTTTGCCACTTATTTAACTTATTTATTTGTTGTGGTGTTTTTCCGAAATCTTGGAAATCATCATTCCCCTACATAAGAAAGCAAGTAAAATGGGCATATCAAACTGCCGCCCCATTGCCAATTTATGCTGTATTGGTAAAATGTTTGAGGCTCTGGCGTGCAATGCTCTTAACTTCCACTTGAAACCTTTTCTGGATTCCTTTCAACATTACTGGAATTCTCTAATTGCTGCATTTCTGCCATTGAAGCTGGCAAGCAGGTCGACTGCATTTTTACTGATTTTAGCAAGGCTTTTGACAGAATTAACCATAGTGTTCTTGTTCGTAAGTTGTCTTTGCTTCCATCAATTTTTGTTGATTGGATTCGTTCCTATCTGTCTGATCGCACGCAATGTGTGTGTTCACTTTCGAACGATATTTATGTCAGCTCCGGCGTTCCTCAAGGAAGCCTTCTAGGACCATTGCTTTTTATCATTTACATCCCTAATTCCAGAGTTCTATGTTACGCTGATGACGCCAAAATTTTCCGCGTTAAATTCAAGTGCGAATGACTGTGCACTATCAAACTCTGACTTAGACGCCTTTCATAATTGGTGTTCTACAAACTCCCTTCCCCTAAATATTAGCAAGTGCACTACTATATCGTTCTCCCGATCAAGGAATCCAGTGCACTTTAACTACACCTTAGACGGTGGTTTTCTGAACGGACTTGACAAGACCAAAGATTTAGGGGTCGTGCTAAATACGACCTTTTCATTTGACGACCATATCAACTCTATTGTAAACAAAGCTAATTATGCTCCGGGCTTCGTCAAGCGATGGTCGAAAGAGTTTGATGACCCATATATAACTAAACTCCTTTATTTTACGTTCGTGAGACCTGTTTTGGAGTATGTTAGTCATGTGTGGTCTCCTCGTATTGAAGCTGTACAGCGTAGATTCGTTAGATTGTCCCTTCGCGGCCTTCCTTGGATCGATCCTCTTCGGCTGCCTCCCTACGCTAACCGATTAAAGTTTATTTCATTGGAGTCCTTTCGATTGCTTGCGGGCGCGGTTGATTCCCCCGAACTGCTGGGAGCTCTATATTTATCGATTCCTACTCGCCCCTTGAGGAACCAAAGCTTTCTCCATATTCCCCACCACCGCACTAATTATGGTATGCATGAGCCTATTACATCTCTGTCGTCTTTTTTATAATCACTTTGAGCTTATTGATTTTCACTTATCTAGATCTGATCTGAAGAATCAGCTTTGCTATGGTTCTCGAAAGTACTTGAAAAGATTATGTTCAAGCAAATACTGGCTTATGTCGAGGGAAATATATTGCTATCCTGTTGGTTTCAGATCTTTTCATTGGTGGGAGATGGCTGTTCTAAGGGTATCCACAGCATAAGAAAATCCTTGTAAATACACGAAAGTTGATAAATGTAAAGGGGATGTGTTTAGCATGAGTGTGGGAATGGCCAACCGTTTGACAAAATTCTTACCAATGGTATTCTAAGCGCTATGAAGTATCCAAATCACACGCCAACTTCCAACCAGGCGACTCAATCTGAACTGGACTCACGTTCCACTTTTCTGGTCACGTAACTGTTTCTATTGGCGTATTGGTGCATTTGATTGCAATGTTGGGTAAGTCCTGAATTACACGAGAGGGATTTTACCCCGTAACTCACGGCAATTTTCTTCTGTGCAAAAGTAGAAAAACCCACGGAGTGTTGCTACGAAAGGGGCTTTGATTGACGTTAAAAACTCGGTTCATAAGTGTTTTGCAGGGTTGAAAATTTGTATTCGCCGGCTCAAGCAATACTAAATCAATCTGAAACCAAAAATTTTTCGAACCCTAATGAGGAAGTTACGAAAATAGGCAAAAGCAATTCAGGAAAAACTCAAGCAAAACGCCTACGATTCGTGATTGACACTCACAGGTGACCCTTTTGCTACCTCACTTCTCTCACCAAGAAAAAAACAGGTTCACGTCACTCATAGGGCATAGTGTTGGAATTATACATTTCGTTTATATCGACGCAAAGCGACACGTGTGAACAAATTTTCAGATTGAACCGTCTAAACAGGCACTAACAATAACAAAAAAAGAGGAAATCGAATGTACTCGTTTGTGATTAAGAAAGAGTTTGAGGTAATGTTTTTTAAGGTATGAATGAATGAATTATATGTTGTCGTAAAAGAGCAGTTATTTTTTGCTGATAAATGAAATGAATTTATGCTTAGAACAAATAATTTCTTTATTAAATTAGGTCGAAATATGAAGTAAAGTAAAATAATGCAAATATACAACTGAAATCTTGTTTTGTTTGCTAAAAACTTATCAACGTAACATTTATTTACTTTTCTAGCATTAGTTCTACAAAAGAAGTGTACACTGACCTTAGATCCCTGTTATCTCCCCCATCGGAGCTTGACGGAGTCATTGCTCCAATTTCTTCTTTTGGCCCTGTACCTGCAATAAATAAAAATAATAAAGTTTATTTTCAAATTTAATATAAAGTATTAACTATAACTAACTCTCATTTTCAGTTTTGTTGTCCTTTATCTCTTCCATAATCACAGATTTATTTTCACTGGCTTCTTCACTGGAGGTATACACAAAGTCCACCCACACAAGATTTTTCACATTTGAAATGTTTGTACGGATTAATTTTATTAAAAAATAACATCAAATTTTATGAATTTATATACAGAACATATAATTGAAATATTGTATTAATTTATATAGTTAAAAGACGGCAAAATTTAGTTTGAAAAGGCAAAATTCCCGAGCGATTGAACTCCTTGTCAACACAAAACGTCAACGACGCCTTGCCAACATGATCAGCTGTTTGCCGGCAGTTTTTTCTACTAAAAAGTAGATGTCACAATTATCTGTGAGTTGTTGTTAACGATAAAAAATTGTATTTTTGAATTGGAAATTCTGTAATATGTCACTTCTGACAATTCATTTATGACGTAATTTTGTCCCTCAACACGACGATTTGTTTACACTCGTCATTTCCAATATATATTCTCAATTATTAATTAGTTTGTACTTCTAGTCAATAAATTGTCTATAATTAAATATTAAAAAAATATATTGATTTCCTCGTTTGTGAAAGATGGGTACGGAAGACTTTAGCAAAGGTGAAAAAATTCAAAAAGGCTTTCAAATGTAAGTTAATAATTAAATAATACCCTACAAGTGCTTTTTGTATACTATTGCTTATTTAATTAGAAATTGGATGATTCTTCGTGATGCTGATTCTGGAAGTATAATTTGGCAAGAAAACAAAGATTTCTCCTCGGCAAATGTTGAACATGAAGCTCGGGTACCTGTAAAAATTCTCGATTTGCGAGCAGTTTCCCGGGAAATAAATTTCAGTACAATTGAATCAATGGAAAATTTTCGATTAGATCAAAAAGTCCTTTTCAAAGGTCGCATTATGGAAGAATGGTTTTTTGAAATGGGTTGGGTGAGTCCAAATACAACGAATACATGGCAATCAACAATTGAAGCTGCCCCCGAATCCCAAATGATGCCAGCAAAAGTTTTAAAGTGAGTAATTGAAAAAAAATCTTTTTAAAAGTAGGTCAAGACAAAATTTTATTTATTTAAGAAATATTTAATTTATGCGTGGGTGTATGACTCATCATGCAACAGTAGAAAATAGAATGCATTCCCTATTCTGCCGCTGACAAGATAATTTTGATAAAATTCTCTTAAAATTTATATTTCGAAATATAAATACTTTAGACGAAGCTAAGAACGAAAGCGTACAACAAAACCACAAGAAAAATTTAGTCTGATTAATTTTCTGTCCTGGATACCTACCTACCTAAATATTATGAAATATCTTGCACAACAGCGGAAAATTTGTTGCTTAAGTTTCGTTTGATAACGATGTTTCTCATTTTCATTCAACTCACTGATAGCAGAAAGGCCGACTGGATTTGTACCCTCCCTCAGCCTCTATTAATTCCAACGTCTCCACCATATTACTTCGTTTGTAAATCACATCTTTATTTATTTATTTAAGCTTAATACAGGCTATTAATTAATAATACTACAGTTACAAGCTATAACATAATACTAATACTACAAGCTATAATAAATGATGACAAAATAAATAAATAGTAAAAGCTACAATATGAGCTCTAATTAAAGTAGATACGGGCTGGAAGGAAGAAGAATTAAGAAAGGCGATCAAGATGGGCGGGATCAAGTAATAAGGCTTTGTAAAGGGATGATTTACTCAGATGGAAGTCAAAGGAGGAAAGGTCGTTGACTTTTTGGTAGCATCCTGGTAATTGGCTCGTTTTGACCGTAGTTTGTGCGATGGCGGTCGAGTCGGAAAAGAGGAGTGGACCTAAGGTTGCGGGGATTGGTATAGATGGGTAAAGATTGCAGGATTGAAGGCAGTCTATGGCACCACTTAATAGCTGATGAATGAAAAGAATGTCAGAAACATCACCACGTTTACTTCAAGGTTGTATGTCTATCAGCTTCAGACGGTTTTCTTAAGGTGAAAGGTTGAAACTGTCTACCTACGGAAGATTACGATAGGGACTGGTACGTCGGTTAGCATGTATACTCTCGGGATGGTGGTAAGACGCTTGCGGGAATAAGAGAAGGACTGGCATTTGGAGACATTGAGTTCAAGAAAGTTTTTCATGCACTATGTGGTGAAGGAATCGAGATCTTTTTGCAGGACAAGAGAGTCGGTTGTGCAGGAGATATGTTTAATTATTTTCATGTCATCAGCATAAATGGACAGCTCTGAGTGATTGATGATACATTCAACATCATTTATTGTAAGGATGAAAATTAATGGACCGAGGTGGCTGCCCTGGGGGACGCTGGAACAAGCGACAATAGGGTTAGAAATGGATGAGCTGAAAAGAACATTGTACCGATAGTTGTTGAGGTAGGATTGAATCCAGGAGATGAATCGGGTGGGTAAGCCTAGGCGATCAAGTTTGAATAATATAACATTATGGGAGATCTTGTCGAAGCTTTACTAAAATCGGTGGCGGTAACATCAACATCTTTACCGTTTTCCAGGGCATATAGTGTTTTAGAGACGAAGTCAGTGAGGTTGGTGGTTGTAGATCTACCTTTGAGGAAGCCATGCTGGGAGAGTGAGAAGATATTCTTACAGTGGAAGAACATGGAATCATATACCAATTTTTCGAATAGTTTAGGTATGGATAATAATTTAGCGATGGGTCTGTAGTTGGACACATCGTTCTTGCAACCGTTTTTGAAGATGGGAATAATATACGAGTTTTTCCATAAATGAGGGAAAACCCCTTGAGTGACCGCGAGGCGGAAAAGCAAGGTAAGGGATTAAATTAGATGCATGGCACACTTTTTCAGAACGATGGCCGGAATGCCGTCAGGACCTGGGTTGAAGTCGTCCTCAAGCCCGTTGATACTGGCGGCGATTAGTTCGGGATCAGGGTCGAAAGACGTAAACGATGTTTGAGTGCATTTGTCCAAGAATGAAAAGTAGTTAAGTTCAGGTTGTAGGGAATTGTCGCTGAAAGATTTACTGAAGAAGTATGCAAAGAGGTTGGCGATAACCTTAGGATCAGACGAAGAGGTATTCTCAAGTTTTAGGGTATAGGCAAAGATTACTATTACTAGATAAACGGCTTCGAACAAAGTAGTGAACAATTTTTGGTTGCTTTTGTATATTTCCCGTATCGGGCAACCCTGCAGTCAGAATTAAAAATTTGTTTTCCAGGAGAGTTTGTGAATAAGAGACACGTATACTTTTCATATATGCATTTACAAATATCAAATGTACTTCGCTCATTAAAAGATCAGAATACATCGACAGTTTACGCACATAAGTAACTAGCTCAGTCATGTGATTCACATGAATTCTTTTTATTGGTCGTACTTTTTCGTACATTTTTCTCTTCGACAAGATTTGGCGGTACTTTTTTGACAGGAGTATGTGATTCTCTCCGGATGAGAACAGAATTTTGACAGAAATAAATGATTCTCTCAAATAATTTTGACAGGAGTAAATAACTGCACACCAGCTGTACTCTTTATTTGCATGGATATTCTTATGACTTTAAAATCTGGATATATTTCGTTTTACTGTAGTGCCAGTGTTACTTTTTCAAGACTAGCTGGAAATTTTAGGGAGCCGGTTATCTAGTAGTAAGTAATCTTTGGTATAGGGGTAACCATTAGATTTCTTCTTGGAATTAATAAAGTTATAAAAACACTTGGGGTCGGATATTAGGCTAGTTTCCATCCGTTGGAGGTACTCATAGTAGAGGATATCACAAAGTTCAGAAAAAGAGGTATAAGCAGATAGGTAGGAAGAATAGTCAGACTCGGTCTAGGATAGGAGAAAAGTTTGCCAACACTTATTTCTCCTGTTGCGGAGAGAGCGTAATTCTTTGTCGTACCATACGGGGAATGAGGAGTAGTTTTTACGAGGAAAAAGGGGGATAGATTGTGTAAGACAAGCGTGTATTTCTGAATAGAACGCCTCTAAAGCAACGTCAACTGGAAGATGTTGAGGGATAGTGACAATGTTAAAGTTGAGAGCAAGTGATTTAATTTTTCAAAGTCGCCTTTATTTCTTTTTAAATAGAGTATTTCTTTTGTAAAAACAACAGAAATAGGGATCCACTTTAAGTAAACATCACATTTACAGAATAATAAATTCATTACTTTACACAGCTGCTCCGACAGCTTTAGAAAAAAATTAATTGCTGCAGTTTCTCTGACCGCTTCTGTATATAGGGAATTGTGATTATAAAGTTACTTAAGTTAGAAGAATACCTGGTTTGATTCAGGGTAGAGCAAAGTAAGATGGTAAAAACAGGTTAGTAATATTCCATTAATAGGAGGAAGAGAGCCTGGTGCTCACAATAGAATTAATAAAATGGAAAACCGCAAAATAGTGTTCTGTTCCGAATCCATATTGTACAGGAAGGAGTTCTGAAATTTCACGTTGGCGACAAATTTAACTTGCAAAACCTGAGGATGAGAATGGATAGACAGGATAAGAATAATCTGACAGATCTCCCCCATTCTCCTCCTCTACGCACCTGTGTCGATGGGTCGGAACCTCTTCCAGCCTGGCCTTCAGCGAGGTGAATAGTTAAAACCTAGAAGTATGTTCTGTACTTAGCAGAGAACAAGCTCGACCGCTCCCATCAGTGTGAGATGCAAAAACTCTGCCAAGTTACATAAATGTAATCGCAGCATCATCACAAATTTTTAGGGTTTGCCTGTAAACTTTATCTTACGCGAACAATGCTGTTCCTGACCAAACTGGATTAGCGATAAGTCAGATGTAGTATTTCTGACATCTTTGTACGTGGGTTTTGGAAGCATTAAACGAGACACAATTTGCTTAGCCCCAAACCAGTGTATTACAACTTCCTCTTACGGCCGCCACTTTTGATAGATCTCTCGCATATGTTTGCTGATTTTAACTATTAAATATTTTTAAGTTTTTAAGGATGATATGATATTTACAATAAAAATAAATAAAATATTTTTAAAAACTCTTTCAACTACTAAACTAACTTATTATTTCTTTTTAGTGGTAATGTGACGATCGAGACCAGTTTTTATGATGGCGATGTTCTTATAACAAAATCAGTCGTTCGGTTGTACTACATTTGAAAATGCTTCAAAAATTTCTAAGCTCACTCACACACACACACCAAAACGGGCATTCCTTAGTTGGTGATTCGAAAATAAATCCTTACTGTAACAACACATACTCGTTACAATTGCATTTAACACGAGTCCTGTCTAATGTTTAATTTAGCAAACTAGTCTAAGCTAGTCTTTATTTGCTTACCAAATTTTATTAACTTTTTTTAAAGACTACATAATCTTATCACACTAAGAGAAGCACTTTATAAACAATTATTAATAATTTAAAACAGAACTAAACGGATACTTTTATTTATTTTCTTGTTAACACACTCTTGACAATTATGAATGGTTGTAAACATTATTGCAATTAAGTAAATTATATTAGATTTGTAGAACTTTTCAGTATTTAAAAAAATAAGTTTTGAAAGGTCGTGCTAAGAGTAAGCGTTTTGAATTAAACATTTTGAAGACAACATTTTAGTTTCTATATTCTAAACAATGTGTCACTTCTTAAGCCAGCCACGCATGCTCAGTTAAATTTCGAAGTTTTTAGTTTTTGCAATACAAAATGAAACAAACTGAACTGTACTCGAGTGATATTGCTTAGAAAACTCGCATTTAATTTAAAAAGCTAACCAAAATATATCTGAGAGTCTGTGGCTGAGTTTAGAATTACTCCGTCCACTTTCGTTTTAAGTTGTAACTTTTTAAATTTAAGCAAATTTCATTAGAGAAAAGAATACGGTAAATTATAAAAATTAATTTATTACTGGAAATGTTCTACGCTACATGTTATCACTTTGTAATGATTTTCACTTTGCTTTCTTGCAGACACAGTTTTTAGACGTGATTAAAATGTCATGAATGTTTCTTGGAAAAGATAATGCTGTTTTAATAAGAAAAACTACTCTTGTGAATGTTTAACAATAAATTTTTTAAAATAACGTTCAGATTTGTTTAGCCAATAAGAGGACCACACACTCGTCCTCTTTCTTTTTAACCGACTTCCCAAAAACAACGGTGTTCTAAGTTCGAAAAGTATTTTTTTTTATGTATGACCGGGCATAATTTTGTAACGCGTGGACCGATTTTGATGATTCTTTTTTTGTTGCATAGAGTCTATTCACCGATTGGGTACCACGTCAAAAATCTTGCTGGTGCGGGTCGAGGTGGAACCTTATGCTTGGACCGATTTGGATGGTTCTTTTTTTGCTGTATAGAATATGATGATGAAGAAAAGTTAAGCACCTTTGGCTTGTTATCAACAGCAGCACCAAAGGGTTAACTTTTCCTCAGCTGCTGGACGAAAATATTTTTACCGCAAGGTTAGTGGGACAGTGTAAGTGATCATAATTTGATACAGCTGTCGATATAGGTTTCAAAAATTTTCTGTTGGACTTTCATCTAGTTTTCGTTTTTTCGCGAAGGCGTCCAGCAGCTGCGGAAAAGTTAACCCTTTGGTGCTGCTGTTGATAAAGAGCCAAAGGTGCTTAACTTTTCTTCATTAGAAACGCCAATTGTGTTAAGAAATTTTTATATTTCTTACGTTGCTCGAGTTTACAAGCAGTTTGTTTTGATTTTTATTTGGAAAAAAAATCTTTTGTGGTGGGGCGGGAAAGGTAGAGATGGCAGTCCAAATTCGTGACGCGTGGACTTAGTTTGGTTGATTCTTTTTCTGATGTATACAGGGTATCCCATACATTTTTACAAACATTTTAACTGTACTTTGTCAACTATTACCACCATCATAAAGGTGAGTCCTACTCAGGAGCCCAATGTCTCGTCCCACACAAGGGAAAACTGTCGAAACCCTTACAAGTGCTGAATGGAGTGAGAAAAGGATGCATACTGTCACCTCTGCTTTTTGTTGATTGTCATTAATGACGTATCGTACAGCGCCCTAGACGACCAAAAAAAATAGAGTTGTATTAGCCCTAGAGAAGGTCGCAGAGAAAGGCTTAAGATCAATGTTGCTAAACCAAACTTATGAGCTTAGACTCCAGGAGACAACATGAAATTTACCTGGAAGAGCAGCAAATAGAGCAAGTGGATACATTTTGCTATCTCGGAAACATAGATACAGCAGACAGCGCAGTTGAAACTGATGTACAGGCTTTCACCAATAACGCTCGAGTTGCATTTCATACTATTGCTGAGATCTGGCGCAATAACAACATTTCCAGCTGCACAAAAATCTTCGAGTGGCACATGGAAAGTGACCTGTCAAATAACATCTTAGCTACAAGCCTTTTGCCTTAACATCCATTGGCCGGAGGTCATTAGCAACGCAGACCTACACAGACTTACAGGTCAAGACCGTATAGACAACAGTATTCGCAGCCGAAAATAGCAATGGATAGGCCACACACTAAGAAAAGAGCCAAACAGCATCGCACTGCAGGCTGTAGATTGAAATCCCCGCAGAATCCAAGGAAGACGCCAAATTGAACGACCGCGCAACACATGGAGAAGATCTGCCGAAAGGGAAAGTACCAGATCAACAAACTGTGAAGGCGTTGGCGCAGAACTGGACCAGGTAGAGAGTCGGTGTAATAGACACCCTATAATTGGTTGGTTGGTTTTTGAGGGGGGATGTGTAAATTCTGTGCACTGAGGCTTTTAGTGGCCCGTTGTACGCCCCCTGCTCGTCAGCGTACCCTAAAGTCCACTGTCGAGACAACTTATCCCCGAACGAATTGGATAATTCGATTATACCCCGATTTATTAACTTCTGATAAATTTTCGCAGTAGTATGGTCCTAAGATTCTAGACCTTTTTTGCGTAAGGGCTGGGCATTGGCCGATAACTTGTAGTACGGTCTTGTCTTCTTACCCACATCCCCTGCATAGACTAGTGTTCGCCCTTCTCATTTTTATGGCATGAGCCCTTAGTCTGGCATGTAATGTCACACGGCCAACAAGATGTTTTAGTTTGGCTTTGTTAAGCTTAATGATCTTTTCAGATGCATGTGCATTGAGAGTTCCCCAAAACGCCGTTGTGTGTCTGGCGATATCGGATACCTCCCATTTTTCCTTGTGCCTCCTCGTTACCCATTCCATGGTTTCTTTTTTAATTTCATGGGTGGGTACGTTCAGGTTGAGCATTATTGGAGTGTCCTCATATGCGCCTCTCCGTGCCAGCTCATTTGCTTTTTCATTTCCTGGGATGCCACAGTGCCCCGGCACGTATATTACGGTGACATCGTTTTGTCTTCCTAGCTCCGTCGTTAGATAGACGCCCTATATCCCACAAGGGGTTAAAGAAACCAGAGAGAGAGAGAGATACCTCTGGATTAGAAGGCCAACGCGTTATCCTTTACTCCACCGACGACCGTCATACAAAATTTAAATTAAATCGATTTTTTATAACGAAAATGCCTCCCCCTCTCTCCCGGGTACCGTACAATAAACTATGAGCAACACCTGTCTTCAGATTAGACCTCATGAAGTGATTCAACAAGCAATTTATAGACTATACATTTATTTACTTTCTACAAAAATACTAAATTTATTAATACTCAAAATTGCACAAAAAATAATTTACTTAATAAAAACTGGAACTTACGACCGCATGGAGAATTTACTTCATATCGAAATATTGACATTGAAAGCAGCAAGGCCTTTCATCACCTCCACAATCACTAGAATTGATAGAAAATATGAAATTTACATTGAATTAATTTTAGAAAAACTTACAAAAGGCAAACACATGCCGTGCAAAGGAATGATCCACATCCTACACAAGAATATCCACAGAATTCGCATACAGCCAAGCTGCAATTTGAGCAGTCATGGCGTATTAATGCTAGCTTTTTACAACATCTCGAAGGAGCTCGAGCATTTATATGACCTTCAGGCTAAATTAGGACAAATTAGTGATAGTCTCTACAGCATTATTGCGTGAATACCTCTTTTCCTTGTATAAACTGTACTGTCCCATCTCCAGATAACCTAATATTTTTCTCATATCCCGGTAGTGGTGACAATTTTCCATTATATAAGCTTCTAGCTCCTTTGAAGAGAAGTTTTATTGTCCTATCTGATATACTAATTTAGAATAGTTATTTTTCCAAACTATAAGTACCTAACCTTGGATTTCACGCATTTTTTCTTCATCGTGAGAGTTAACAATATGCTGATTTATAAACGTTTTTCTTTGTAAAGAGAATACATTTTCACCCGACCTTAATCGTTTTCTACTAGTTGACTGCATCTTGAGGTTTAAAGTGATATATTTTAAATGTCTGCAATAATTTCGATTAAAATTTTTTTCTTAAGCTGCAAAAACTGTTTGTAAACAAACCGCTAATCTGAAGAAACTTCAAAAATGCCAAATGTCATTTGTGGTGAAAATTGTTTAGTTTTTAATTTTTTTTAATATTTAGTATTTCTCGCTTTGTTAGACTTATATAATAGAAAATAAAATTAAACTCTTATGTTATTAATACAATTACTGAATAACATATGCCTTCAAAATCGAAATATAACTTTTAACATTCACCACAGTGGGTTGAATTAACACGGAAGTCGGACATGATTTTCCTTTTCTCTTCACATTACGATTCGCGCGCAAATTCGGGAAGGAAGTGGTGGATGAAAGCTCAAGTCAATTTATTGACTCACGGAAGTAAAGTGTATTTTATTACTTTCGGAGAGGAAAAATGATTATTAAGTTAAGAGAAAATCATTAAATTTTCGCTAAATAAACTAAAACTTATTTGTGGACATATAACTAATGTGACAGTGAAGTGAGTGAAATAAGAATTTTTATGGTAAGTCTTGTTTTAAATTTTGATATCAAATAACAATTTATGAAGAAGTTAAATTAAGACACTTCACTTCCCTGAATTTGTATGATACGAAGGATTGATGACTACTGTCTGATTACCACACCTTTGCGAGCTTTACTGACCATACCTTCTTTGCCCCAGTTTTGTTCCGAGCGAAGTCACGCAATGTTTTCAACACCCATTATAAGGGTAAAGCACAACTTGAAGAAAGATGGAATTATTTTTGCTTTGCAATTTTTAATTGAGTAAATCTTATTTAATTATAGTAATGGTTAGGTGTAAATTTGGGAAAACATATCCATTAAAAAGTTTTTTCCAATTTTTTTGATATAAGAATACTTTTATGTTAAGCAAACACAAAATGAGCTTTCTAATTGCAACACTTAAGAATTTTTATTATATCTGCAGTTATTGTAATTGTGTTGTGAAAGAAGAATGTGATAACTACTAAGGGGCCGTTCAAATATTATATAACGCAGTTTTTGAAGATTTCTGACCCCTCTCTCCCCTTGTAACGCGCCGTAACGTTTCGCGTTCTTAAATAGGGTGTGAAGATTTTTACTTCATTCGAAAGATTGTTTTGTTTACTTCAAGTAGAATAATTGTTTCATAGAAGTAATAGTTTAGGCACTAGGACGAGCATAATAAGCAATTAAACGAAATTTCAGCCCACTTCGACCCTAATGTATGTGCGTGAAATTCGTAAGTTCATGGCTTGCAGTTTAGGTGGTTTTGCTTGACCGCAACGGTCGGACTCTTAGAGTTCAAGCTCTGGATTTCTGGTACACGGCTTATTGTGGTTATTTGCCATATATATACTTCTGTATACTCAGTGACGCGACTCTTTTCGTATGTAAAAAATGTGTGTGGTGTAGATATACCATATAAACTGAGCCGTGAGTCACGAGTTAAGAGTTACGTAACCCGTTACCTGACCCCTCCCCCTAACTGCGTTACGTAATACTTCAACGGGCCCTAAATATGTAAATACGTTTAGCAAAAGATCTATGTCGAAAGCATCAGAATGATCAAAATTGTACTCTTATAGGATCACTCGTGCCTGTCACAGCCAATTTGCTACGAATCTACTGGACCGATTAAGTTGAAATTTGGTACACATATGAATTTCTGTTGAGCCAATAATATTTCTATTCATTCGTTTAGGCAACTAAAAGTTAGAGTATCGTTTCATTAGAGCATTAGAGACCGATGTGTTAGTCCATCTGGCCAGTCGTCTTTGACCTTTTGATTTTAACCGTCCGATTGCGTTTTTATTTGATCTTGTGACTGCAGCATCTGGACAACACTTTGATGCATTAGCATGGCTTTGGCCGGAAGGGGAAGAGGGTATGGGGAGTGAGGGAACTGGAAAGTCTTGGTCTTTGAACCCGGCAACCATCGAAAGTTGGTCGTGCCCCTCAACCAATTGATCCAACTCTGTCTTATGAAATTATTTGTTATTCAACGTCCTTCGAACAGATCTTAGCCGTAACAAGACACTTACAAGATGTAAATATATATCTTTAGCTGGAGCTTACGTTTTGTCTTCCTAGTTCCGTGAGGGTCTGTTTATATACCCTCTATGGTTTTGGATTTTACTGCGGCGTTAGTTAAAGATTTTATGGACGCCTAGCTATTCGTGCATATTGCAATCCTGGAGGATCTTACTCTCCGTTCTATTAACTGTTTAGCTCCTATCTCTATCGCTGCGATTTCACATTGAAGAACCGAGAAGGAGTCGTTTACCCCTCCCCATTAATTCAGGTTTAGTTCCTCGCACGATATTCCAAAGCCACAGTCACGCTCGCATTTTGAGCTGTCTGTGTAAATTACTAAAGTGTTTTCTTGAATCACCCTATTGCTGATCCATTTACTTTTTGTCGGGAGCTGAGTTTTCAAGATTGCCTCCAAACTTGGATTACCAGTTTTGAAGTCCGAGCAATCTTCTTCCTGAAACAGTCTCTTAATCGTATTTCCATTACATACTCGGACGATCTTCTCAGGTTGGATTTGCATTCCCCTTACCTTCCACAGTTTATTCATACGTAAACGTATAGCCGAGTTTAGTGCTACTTGTTTAACATAGAATTCCAGTGGAGTTCATATTTAGAATGACCTTCCAGGCCCCTGGAATCTGGTAGCCCCTGTTATGCCTAAACAGCATATACGTTGGGGCTGGTACATAATCGTCTGGTTTCTGCCCACCTATATCGCTTTCCACCAGACTATCGCTGATCGGGTGATAGTCCCCATACCTTACCTGTGGCATTTCTACGTCTAGAAAGCTCTTACCATCCATCAGCACACCCAGGAATGTGGCCTCATTCTTTAAGGTTAAACTAGTGTTTCCTATGCACAGGGAAACTATTTTTCTTAATTTGTCTTTTAGTGAAGCAGCAGAGTTCCGTTTTATTTGGGCTTATCTTCAGTCCGCAATGCTGTGCCCAAGAGGTTGCCGTGTCGATTGCTTCTTGAAGTATCCCAAATTTTCTTCAAACTTACCTCTTACTACTATCGCTAGATCGGATAGGAATTAACCGATCTACCTTTCATATATGCATGTCGACAACTTGATAGTTGGTTTATGCCTATCTTTTACGTACTTCCCATTTTATGAGTCTTTCTAGACTTTTCAGTAAGAATGAAGTAAGGCTACTTGGTCTATAAGTATTAGATGTGCTTGTTTGGGTAGAAATACTACTTTTGCCACTTTTCAGTTTTTAGGAGTGTAACTGAACTTTAGACACGCTCTAAAAGGCAGGGTGAGTTTGTTCCACAGTTTGTTACCTCCCTTCTTTAGCATGATATCTCTTCCCGATGATTTATATGGGCTGAAGGATTTTTTATGTCATTAAATAATAGTAGTATATAAAAGTACATAAAGATTGGACGGTACAGGGAAAAAAGTGGTGAGACAGTTAAGCAGCAGGGCAAAAATTCTTGAGAGAGATGAGAGCAGAGTAATTTCCCTGAGCTTCCCTGCCAGGGATCCCTGTTTTTTTTAAATGATATTACAATTTAGTTTTTTAACCTTTTATCATTACTGAATCACAGTAATTGATAAAAAAAACGGTTATTAATAAATCGCAAAGGTCGCATTTGTTTTGATTTCATATGACAATTCTAGAAATCTTGTTCTTCTTATACAAATGCATCGCCCTAGAATATAAATTTAAAAAAAGTTTTATGGTACAATTTAAGGAATTACTTTTCACACCAATTTCTAATGAATTTATCTGCACTTTGCAAACCACTAATTTTACCTGAATTACTTTTACTTTTACTTTTTTTTATTAATTCAATTTGAGTTTTTGAAAATAGTTGTTTGCGTTAAAAATATTTTCCGCTGCTTTCGCCCCCTTGTAGTAAATAGCTGTATCGATGATGACTTTCGGACTTCAGCCATGTCAGTCGCGTTCTTTCAAAACGGAGCTTGTCTTTTGATCAATTTTCGCGTGAGAGGTCTTTAAACATAATTTAAAGACTTTCTTTATATTTAAATAATGTTAATTGTGTTTAATAAAAGACTCAAAAGTTAAACTAATTGTAATAGGTAAGTATTTTTTAATTTTTATTACGAAATTAGTCGAGGAAAACATTTAACAACGAAGGGCGGCTGTAGCAATTTCCCGTATCAGTGATAAATGTGACGTCATGGCCAAGTGTTTTTTAATTTTTGTAACAAAAATTATCATTTTGATGTGAATTAAAACCGAACTGAGTGGGATGGTACTTTAGATTATTAAAACAAAGAATTTTGTGTTTGATGGCCGGTTCTTTGTCTCCATTTTGTTTGTAATTCATTTTGCAAACCCATCCAAAATGTTGCGTGATATAAATCATTTCAACCTAATTTTGGGTATGAGAAATGCTGACAAAAAAATAATTATAAGAAAGGTATAATTCATTTAAGCAGTGGGAGAAATGTTTGGACTAAAATGTAAGCATTTAAAATGTCCACCCAAGCGGTCATTTCGCCGCAAATTTGCCACTATCACTATGGTCTATCGTGATTTGCCCAATAAAAATAGCTAGCCGTAGGCTTATTAAACAAGATTTCAGTTTTTTCGCTTGCATTTAGCATCCGTGGTTTTTAATATTTTTTTTCTATGCTTAAGTGGGTTTTATTAACTCAACTGTTGTCCTAGATCGAGTGCACTTAGCAAAATTTATGAATATCCTTTGAAACGGCGTTAGCATGGCTTTTGCCGGAAAGGAATTTAGGGTAAGTGGAGTGAGGAAATTTAAATGTCTTGTTTTTGCATTGCGCTGCAAGCTAGACAACAACACAGCGACGAATTGTTTAATTCTCATTTAAAAATCCACAGCCAACGAGTCTCGAAACCTGAAATCATGGTGTGGTAGTGGGCCCATTCATAAACGAAGATTTGTGCATCATCTGCACAATTCAGCTGAACAATGTGTATTGCTGAATTATGCAGCTGCAGTGCAAACTTGCGTTGATGTATAAGGCCGGTCGTGCCGCTCAACCAATTGATCCAACTCCGTTTCCAATTTTATTTTGCTATGCACTTCGCAACATTATTTTATTCTTTATTCAATTTAAAAGATAACAATCCAAAGGCTCACGAGCCTTATACAAAGACTGTAGAAGTATGCACAATTAGAGATGGGAAAAACGGATCTTTTGAACGAACCGCTTCGGATCTGCTTTTAAAAGATCCGGCTCCAAGAGTCTGTTCGAAAGAGTCATTGAAAACTTTTAGCTCGAGACATTTTGTCTCTCTCTAGAGCGAAGACCGTAGTGTTGCGTTCGCTTCAATTGTAGTTCTTGCAGAACTTTTACTTCCACGTTCTCCTGTTTTTTCTTGAATTCCTCTTTCTATCAGTTTTTTCTTATGAGCACGGCTCCAAGAGTCGGGTCGAAAGAGTCACTGAAAATTTTCAATATTTTGTTTCTAGAGCGAAGACTGTACTGTAAAGCGGGAAGTACAATTTTTGCTTCGCTTGCTATACTTAGTCCTGAATTACACGAGAGGGATTTTACCCCATAACTCAAGGCAATTCTCTTCTGTGCAAAAGTAGAAAAACCCTAGGAGTGTTGCTACGAAAGGGGCTTTGACTGACGTTAAAAAACCGGTTCATAAGTGTTTTGTAGGGTTGAAAATTTGTATTCACCGGCTCAAGCAATACTAAATCAACCTGCCACCAAAAATCTTTCGAAGCAACTCAAGCAAAACCCCTACGATAGCCTCTTGCTACCGCACTTCTCTCACCAAGAGAAAACAGGTTTTCGTCACTCATGGGTTAAAATCCCTCTCGTGTAATTCAGTACTTACTTAAAACTTTATGTGCTTTGGATGCTTCAGATGTTTACGTGACCAAATTCTCGCTTGCTTTGACATTACGCGTTCCTTCAATTTGAAAAACAAATAAAATTTCATATTATAATGAAGTTTTTTATGACATATTTTATGCTAGAAGTTGGTCAACTTTCGCTTCAGATGCTTTGCTTGCTTCGTTCGATTGGTTCGCACTCATACAAAGTCTTTATTTCAATCTTCTGTCAAAGCAAGCGAAGTTAATCAAGCGCCCATTGTACTTCCACCTTAGGTGTTGCGTTCGCTTCAGTTGTAGTTCTTTTTTTCATTTTTTTTCTTATGAGCGCTCATTCTCGTTAGTCAACAAGAAGAATCAAATCAAACTGATGCAATAGTGAAATGACTCTTCGGGATCCGTCATTGATCTCCAGTTCACTTGACTCACTTTTGAGAGGTGGATCTGTGAGCTGGTTCAGATCTGACTTACCCGTCTCTATGCACAATAGATTGGCTTACTACTGAAGAGAAGTAGTATAAAATAGCAGAAAGTTAGCCTGTATGCTAACCTGACAGCATTACTAATCCTACAACAACGCTAAGCTATGCTATAAAGCAAAACATCCGCACGTCGACCGCCATCCTCACGCCAAACCATTTCAGTAAATTCGAGATTGAAAAGTATAATAAAAGACTGCAAAGCCCCAGGACAGCGAAGATTGGGATGAGCAATCTAGGATGAAGCTTAGATGAGTAGCGTGATAAGTTATCAGATAATATTAATTGGTGGGGGGGGGGGGGAGGTCTGAACAAGCGGAAAAGTGAGAGTGGTTCGAAATAGATATGCATAGTGTCTGTCATTAACCCTGAAGCATATCACGACACCTAGCTTTAAATGAACCCACAGTAGTCGAGTCCACAAACGAGTCGATGCCTGAGTTAAAACAAATTTTCAATCTATTTAGCTGGCCTACATTGCACCCCGAAAAGTCTTCACATCCATAGGAAATGATCGACATGAGTTGTGATTTGAACAACAAGCCTCTTAGCCACTGTGGAGTGAAGGACCTGCGAAGGGCGAAAAACAGTTATTTTTTTGCTTACCTGACTGGCTCAGGTCTGGCCCACGTGACACGGTTTGGCTGTGAGGAATAAGGCCATCATCTAACCTCATAGCTCCAACGAGACTCCGAATAGGGAAACGATAGAAAGCCAGAGCTTGCGTCTTGGACGCGTTGAGGTTGAGTTTATTGGAGGTCCCCGTAAGATAGTCACTTTCAAATCTCAGTCTTAATATTTTACGCGCCTTAACGTTACGAGTTACCCCCCCCCCCCCCCCCCCCTAACCTTACAACGCTCAAATTATTTTTACCTAAAAATTTCAATTATGTTGCGCAAAATACCGGAATAACAATCAATGAAAATTAAACAAAATATCAGCCCACTTTGCCCCTATTGTGTGCGTGAAATTCGCAGCTCATGGCTTGTAGTTTAACCGCAACAGTCTGACTCTTACAGTTCAAACAATGGACTCGTGCTACACGGCTTATTGTGGTTATTTGCCATATATATTTGTCTGTATACTCAGTGACGCGACTCTTTTCGTATGTAAAAATATATGTGTGAATTCCTTAGCTTTTAATTCCTAGACTGCCACATTTGTTAGCAGTAAAAATTTGCAAGCAGAGTGAAAACGAAATTTAGCATCGTTTTAAGATTGCAACTTTGCCCACATTGTTAGTGTTCTGTCTAATTCCTTATATGAAAGTATTGGGAATATATCAAGGGATGTTACTTCTCTACAAAATTGAAATGCCCCTTCCCGATTAAAAATTAAATAAAAATTTACCTTATTTTGCCATATAAAAAAAGAAAAAATGAGTAAGCTCTTGCAGGTTATCTCACGCGAGGATTCCCAAAATTGTGTAAAGAAAGAGACTTATAATCGTAGGCGTGAGGTCAGTTTGTTTTATTCAGAAATAGAGAATTCTTACATTTTCCTTATTTACGTGTTGTGAATACAGTCATCAGAAGTAGTTAGATCAATTCGTTGAGAGGCACGACCATCATGCAATTGGTCCCGGGTTCCAAACCAGGGTTGTCTAGTTCGCAACAATGCAAAAGCAAAACATTCAGGTTTCCTCACTTCCCTTACCCTAAATTCCCTTCCAGCCAAAATCATGCTAACACGCCAAAGGGTAGTCCCATAGGCTTAAAATCTCCTGAAAATAAAGCAGAAAACTGAGACTTTATTTCTATCCTTCTTGCAAATTCTTGCTAGCAAAATGAGAAATGACTGTAAGCAGCCTACATGTATCTAAAACCCAGTAATCTTCATTAAGTCGGTCACACGCGGAGAAACGAAATAAGAAATAAATGCTACTCCGCTCTGTTGTTGTTTTATTAATAAATTCAAATATGTAAAAGTATGTTATATAAATATTTTAGAAATTCTTAAATAAAAAATCAGCATGGCTTCGTATGTGAAAACTTTATACGATTTTGCTGGCGAGCCTGACACCTCCGAATTATCAATAGTGGCAGGTGAGGTTCTTACAGTAACTCGAACAGACGTTGGAGAAGGTTGGTGGGAAGGAAAAAATTCTAAAGGTCAAGTTGGTCTATTTCCTGCTGCTTATGTTGAAGTTATGTCAGCGGCTGAAGTAGCGCAACAAATAAATGGAACAAGTCAAAGTATTCCAGTATCAACACCTGTCGTCCCGGCCGTACAACTTCCACGATATGATCAAACAACTGACGAATGGAATGAAGGACAAGATGATTGGGAAGATGACTGGGATGATGATAATGAAACATATTCGGAGATTGGTCCCGCATCAACTCAAAATAATAATCTTTCGCGTCAGGGAAATACTACACAAAGTCAGCAAAATAATTACGCTAACATGCATTTGCCACCAACTCCAACGGAAGACACTTTGTCATTGTCTGGAAGTGTCCCAGCAACTGTTAAAAAATCAGGTATATTCTCCAAGTCAGGTGATTCGTACATTCTTGGAATGAATAATATTCCTGTACCGGAGAACGAAAAAGTTTATATAGTGCAAGTGGAAAACGGTTATAGTTGGCAACCTATTACTCAACTATATACAGTTAGAGTTGCATCACCAAAAAAGGAGACAAAGTTTAAAGGAATGAAAAGCTTTATTGCTTATCAGCTGACGCCAAGCTTAAATAACATTTCGGTAAGATTTCGTTAAGTTTTTAATCAATATTTAACTACTGAAGAGAAAATTACAAATTTTTTAGGTTTCACGTCGATATAAACACTTTGATTGGTTACATGAAAGACTCGTTGAAAAATTCTGTCTGATCCCAATACCGCCATTACCGGACAAACAAATTTCCGGACGTTATGAGGAGCAATTCATAGAACATCGGCGAGTACAACTACAAGAATTTGTTGATTGGATGTGTCGCCATCCAGTGCTTTCAAAATGTGAAGTTTGGATGCATTTCCTCACTTGTACAGATGAAAAGAAATGGAAAAGTGGAAAACGAATGGCTGAAAAGGATCCTCTTGTAGGAGTGAGTTACTGTTCAGCTATTTTTCCGCCTGAAAAACAATTACTACAATCCTACGTTGATCTTCAAATGGACAGCTGTTCAACCTTTGTACATTGTATGGATAATGCGGTGAAAAATTTGTTAGCAATTGCTGCCGATCAGGCTAAACGGAATCAAATACAATCAAAAAAAGATTTTCAGCGAATTGGAGATGGTCTAGCTGATTTATCGAAATCATTAGAAGTCGATGAACGGCGTGTACCTTCTGAAGATTCACTAGCTTCTAGTATTGGCCGAACTAGTGGACTATTTATTAGCATAGGGCAAATGTTTGGGGAACAACCAAAACTAGACTGGATTCCGTTTTCGGATCGATTGCATGTATACAGGTAGGAAAAAAGTCTTGTAGTTTAATATAGTGATTTTTTAATACGAATACTATTACTTTTTAGGGGCATATTGGGGAGTTTTCCTGACATCTTATCAACACACAAAGGTGCAATGCAAAAGAAGAAAGAATGTGAACGTTTAGCAGCCGATCAAAGGATGGGTAATGCGCAATTAGTTGAGGTGGGTAGACGTACTGATATTATTTCTTACGCGGTTCTCGCGGAAATGACTCACTTTAGAACAGAAAGAGATGAGCATTTGAAAAAAACAATGCGAGACTTTATTGATGCCCAAATTGAATTTTATCAAAATATCATAGTTAAGTTACAGGAAGCTCAAAAACAGTTTCAATGATTTCAATCGATTTAAGTATATAGGTGTCCGCTTTATATTTGTTAATTATTTCCTATTTTGTTAATTTTTTAGAAGATTTTACCTTCAATTTGTACTTCTACAATAATCGTTCAATTGTTTAATGAATGCATGCCTCTTTATAGTGTCCAATAAGGTGATATATATTTATATATTTCTATTTTTATATATTGTTGATATTTTGTTGTTATAATTTAACCTTTTCAGGAAAATATTTTCAAATTTTTTCATAGAACTTTAAGTAGTTAGTTAATATAAATTTATACGTATATAAATAATACTTTAAAACTACATTGATTTTTGGAAATGTTGACAATATTCACAACTTAAGACAATTCATTTAGGAACGAGGAATAAAGCCACTGATCATGGTTAGGTGCAAAATTATTTTCGACATTTACATCGTTATCATGAAAAAATGCAACCGGTGAAGCCCTCTTAAATAAAATTACAGCAATATCTTAAGCTTTTTAACTCTAGATTCATAAACTATATTTGGAGTTATGTTATTCATAAACAAACATACGACTCTCATACACCTACTCATCTAGGTTATCTAATTAAAAAACTATTGCAATTTTATTAGTAAAACATGACAGAAAATAAATTGTATTCTATGAAACTGACGCAAACTGCCCCGGTGTTCCATACACATATGGCGTTTGCAAGATGCGCACAAACAAACTTAGTTATTCTTTTCTAAACTGCAGAAAGAGCATAATTTTCTCCTTTAATTATCAGGGGTCAGCAAGTAGTTTTAAGTGGGGTCCGGATACTGTTGAAATTTTTTAACGAGGTCCAGAAAAATAACAATGATTAGGTACTATTTTTATTTTGCTTTCAAATTAAGTTATTATATAAAACTGTAGTTGTGAGCCAGTTTTTTGTAGTTTGGTTTACGCTGGGAACAGCAAATGCGAAGTTTGTCTGCAAGGTGGGCGTCCGTTAATATCGAACGATATTTGTTCTTCAAAAATTCATTTTTGAGAAAAATGATTCGCATACATATAGTCGCGAGCAAATAAAATGCAACAGCTGCCTTTTTGAGAGGTGAAACTATGTTATATTTAAAGGAGTTTTCGCCGAAACCATTTTTCTTCGTACATCAGCGTCTTAATATTGTCTTTGTTTTGCTAGTTAACCAGAAGGATTCATGTATTATTTTAGGAACAGTTACATAAAAGTCCAACATGTGGTTGCATAGACATCTCCAAGATATCCCTACACATTAGAGAGTCCATCGTCCCGTTTATTTTCACAAGCGGACCGACTCCGTCACGACTAAATGAACCTGAAAAATGGCGATTACTTGTAACTCGAGAGTTTTAGAAAGTTTACATGTGAATTTACCCGAAACCATCAGCGACCCACCTCCATATGTAATGGTAGGAGCTGGTATTTTGGGTCGAACCGTTTTCCTGCTGGTCGACGAATATATTGGGCACCATCTGAAAAACGACTATATTATAAAATGGCACTTGAAGTTCCGTTTAACTAACTGTTCTGTTTAAATATTCGAAATATTATGCCTCCTGATAGACTATTAGTAGACGTCATAAATAATGAGAAATCTAATAATAAATCAATAAATACTTCAACTAACCTTTTTTTTCTTTTTCGTTTAATGTAGCTTACGCGTCCAATCTTTCTATTATTTCATTGTAGTGATGGGCAAAATCGGTGAGTTTGCTAACTCAGGTCATACGAGCCGTTTGGGAAAATGGAACGGGCTCACCATAGTTTTGAATCTTTTCTTGTATCCGGCGCTCCGTGGCCACAGTTCCACTTGCAGATGATTCGCAATATTTGTATTCGAAACTTTGAATTAATGTTTAAAAACATTTATGTATACTCTTTCAATCAAAATGACCGAATCGTTCGCGACCGACACATCACTACTTCGTTGGCACGTTTAATGTTTACTTATAATTGCACAATATATCCTTTAAATCACTTGTTCTTTTGCCTGTATAAGTTCAGACCAAAGACGATATATTTTGCTGGAATTTGCAGGCACTTTTGGGCTGGGAACTTAACTTTCTTCAAGTGCCTGATGGTTGAAATGCTTTTTTAGCATTTTAAGGTTTCCAGCGCAAGTTTCCTGTATTGAGGAATAAAATGATTTATTTTGCCCATAAGGGCGAAGAGGTCACACCCGAGGAGAGCTTTCGCTTCTTTGGGTGCAGAAGTTGTCCATGTCTTTTTGCGACACTTAGGTGCCACTTGCTGGCGAACAGTTGCTGTTGGGAGTTGAGGATAGTTACTTATTGGTTGGTTAATTTTATTATTTTTATTTAGGGCTTGCGAAAATGACGCACCTGGCTGAATATAATTCTGGTGGATTCCCTGGCGAACTGATGCCCTTGTACCTGGGGCATCCTCTGTAGATGGCTGGATGTCCTTCTTTCTGGCAGTTCACGCAGAAAGGCTTCACTGTCTCGTCGTTCTTAATGCGGCGGCACTAACCTGGTCCATGGTTTTGCGCACAATTCACGCATCTATAGAGTTGAGCGCAGTTGCTCGCTACGTGGCCGGATCGCTGGCATCGTTTGCACTGTGTAATCCCTTTCACGTTGTGCTTCTCCCAGTGCACAATTTGGTTCATTAGGCCGTCCATCTTCATGTTTCCGTCAAAGGTGACGATAAACGCATTTATCTGCTTTCCTGCAGGCTCTTAATTTGGATACCCTTCTGCTCACGTTCCAGGGCATCCTTCCTCGTCGAAGGTGTGTTGCACACCTTTGAGGACCAGCGTTGTTTTTCTCTCCTCTTTCGGGGTGAAGGTGTATCATTCCATCTTGATATTATTTAATAGATGTCAAAGGGCTTGTTGGGCTATCCCTTCCCATCCTGTGACTATGCCGAGCCTATTATATGTGGCATAGTCCCTTATATCTGTCCTGGACTAGACTAAGTCAGAGAGAGAGAGTCTCGTGAGAAGTATCTGATTAGGGTCTACCACATGCTGGTTACTATAAAAAATCTAGAAAAAAAAACTCGACAAATTTGACATCATCAATCATGGAATCCGTTGAATTGATTGTGGAAATTTTACTATTCTGGTTTACAATCAAATTCCTCCTTCATTCAGAAAGCATACGCATTAGTTACTTCTAATGACACTTGACCGGTGAAGAGCTCTGAGAATCCAGAAAGGGGAAGAGAAGCAAAAAAAAATTTTGTTTGGCAATTAAGAAAAGAAAGTTGGAAACTTAAATTGTATTTATACTTTATGGGTAAAACTCATAATGCGAAAAAATAGACTTCAAAATAAAATTTTTAAATGTCCAGTCTGACGCATTATTGCGAATAATTCATTAACTTACAATTGACGCGATCGGTTCAAGCGGTCCTGTATTAGTGAACTCAATCAACAAAAAAAATTATTGCCAATTCCTTTTTTTCACGACACGAGCGTTTGCACCTGAAACCTACCGAAAAGTTTTGAATATGGAAATACATGGAATCTTGTCTCATACGTTGGGGATGTGGTTACTCCCTCCTGTCAACGCTTGGTTCTCATGAGTCGGTGAGAACGTCAAAGAAGTCTCTAGAACTATCCCGATCTATTGAAACATGTGCTACATTACGACGGTCTGGATGTATTTCTCTCTTAGTTCAAATGATGCATTCTAAGAATGAGGAATCCAAAAGAGAGCAGCCATTGTACTTCATAATGTTGCCCATTCTCACCCGGAAGATAAAGTTGGCAGAAGCTGGAAGCTAAAGTCTTTAGGCTGATTGAGCAAATAATGGAATACCGCAGTTTTGTAAAGACGATATTAATGAGTGGTGGTAAAGCTATTGCAGATGACGCCGACCGACATCCACTCGCTGCTATTTCTAGTCTAATGAAAATTAGTGTAGACGAAGAACATAGGCATGCAATATGGTGCCATACAAGCAATTGCAAGTTTAGTTCACCTCGATCATGCTCTACATGGACCTAAATCAAGCGATCAATTTTGCAACTCTTTACGTAGATACGCTTTAATGGCTTTAACTAATTTGACTTTTGGTGATGGAATTAATAAGGCTTTTCTATGTGCAAACCAAGAATTTATGGAAGAAGGGGATTTAACCCTATTTATTAAAAAACTGATTTTAACTAAAATTTTATTTAATTAAGTTTCTTCTCAAACTTCTACAAAAGTTTAATTTCACTTTTAGATCTAGATTCCTTACCTTTGGTAGGGGAACACTCTAGTGCAATTTGATGCTCGTCACTTGCCCATGCTGTAAACGTGAAATGTTTATCGTTTTGGGACTTGTAGTGATATCTGAGCATTTTTGTGCTGTGAATCTGCGATTTGAGGTGTTATGTTATGAATGCTAGTTAAGGTTGATACCTTTAACAGATTCATAACATTGCTCAATTAGATTTAGCTCCAGATGACCTTTTACAAGTTACATCAAGTGTTTTGCGAAACCTATCGTGGAGGGCTGATAATAATATGAAAACTATTCTAAATTTTTTTTTAAATTAATTATTAAATTTTTTATTAAATCGGTACAGTAACAGCTTTGGCAAAAGCTACTATGAAAAACTGAAACGAAAATACTTTAAAGGCCATACTGTCTGAATTTTGCGCTGTCGATGGAGCTTTAGTATTTCTTGTCGATATGCTTACTTACGAAAGTCCTAGCAAGACGTTAAAAATAATTGAAAATGCAGGAGGTATATTGAGGAATGTGTCTAGTCATATTGCAGTTAGAGAAGATTATCGAAAAATATTGCGCCAGTGAAATTGTTTGGGAATATCGCTGCAGCAGTTAAAATCTGAAAGTCTCACTGTTGTCAGTAATGCTTGCTTGCTTATGGAATTTATCAGCCAGATTTCCATAAGATCAAAAATTTTTGTGGGATAATGGAGCCGTGCCTATTTTGCGATCTCTAATTCACTCTAAGCATAGGATGATATCTGAAGGAAGTAGAAGATTTAAAAAAAAATCTGCTTAATTTTAGACCAGGATCTTTTAACCAAAACAATTTCGATCCAATAACAAAATTGTTGCGACCTGGACCGACAGTGCTGCTGGATGATTGCCCAAGGCAGGCTATGACTCTGGATGACATCAACTGTAAATCAGCTGATGTCAGCCAGGATCACTCCTGCCCTCACTACTGGTGTCATGACTCCCCTTGCATGGCCCATGCCCCAACCACCCTATGCACCTAGGGGGCCGATGTCGACTAGATGCCCTATTAAGACCTGAAAAGAGAGAGGGTCAATCACCTCATCGTGAGGACCCCGCCCACCGACGTAGCGATGATCGTGGCCGCCCTAAGGAAGGACAACGAGGAGAGAGAGAGAAGAAAAGAGGTGTTTACCTTAGCCACATATCAACGATTTTTTATTACAAAAAAATAAAATTCTTTTTATTTTGAAATGCAGAGATATCCCCTCCTTGGGAGGGCACAAGACCGTCTAGCTTAAGGCTAGGGCCCTTTTACCCCTCTGCAACGGCGCTCTGAGGAGTGATACAATAATTCGTATAGATTACTTATTCATATAACATTATTTGGGCTACTAATCCTGAATTTACAAAACTGGTTTACAAAAAATTTGTTGTGGGACTGTGTTATAGGTAATGGTGAGAGAATTCATGTACCCATGCTGCCATCAAGCGGTAGCATGAGGACATGAATTGGATTGAGGGTTGTAAGCACCACCAAGTTGTTTGTCACAACTTAGTGGTAACTCACAACCAAAAGGGATTGGGAAGGTTATGGGGAATGTCAGGGGGAGCGTTATGGCAGCCGTGTAGTCTTGGTCGGTGACCGAAGAGTTAACCGTGCTTAGCTCGCCGGATCGGTGTGAGTTCTTGCCACACACTCTTCGGTACACTCACCCGTACACTTTATGTCCTTAGGACCAAAGGAAGCACAATTCAAAAAGGATAATAGAAAAGAAAGGATAAAAAGGATCGGCCTAGTCATGTCCCCTGACGAAGAAAGCAACCTCACCCCATAGATGTTAAAGGGCTTATTGAGCTATCCCTCCCCATCCCGCGACTATGTCCAGCCCTTGTTACGACGTAGTCGCAATTAAATTCGGACAGTTATCCGGACTAGGGTTAGAGGGAGAGGTGGTCGGAGGAATAGGGCTACCTAATCAGGTCTTCACTCCGTCATGACCATTATAGTATAATTTACAAACAAAAAGAAGGAAGAAATATGAACCTGTACTAATACAAATAAAAAAAAAATTGCTCGCATTAATATAAATCGAATATTTCATAATGCCATAATTAATTTTATTGTATTCATCGCCTCATTACGTATTGGATTCAATAATAAGGAAAAATAATTATCCGCTGCGAATTGTGTATTAAAACACTTTTTCCACTGTTTAACGGATCGCTAGATTCAATAGAAAAAATCGTAAATTGTTAATAATATATGGAGGAAGAAATCTCTCTACTTTTTACTAAACATAACAGAGAAATTGAGTAATAGTAATAAGCCTGTAATATTAAAAAGTAGAAGAACCATTTGTACTAATTAATTTGAATAACATGCTAATGAATATAAATCTTTAGAAATTAATTTTAACTCATATTATTCAGCATGACTCTAATAGGAGCTATGCTGTATGCAAAATTTAAAGCCACAAAAGGCTTATGAAGCATTTTCTGCCCTTTCAAATTAAAATTGTCTTTTAAAAAAATTTATTTTGTAAAACTCAGTAGTAGCATGGAACATATCAAGCAAATTACATGAATAATAATAAAATAAATGTAATAGAAACACTTATCTGTATCCTTTCCGCTGTTTTTTCACCGATTTTATCCGCCGTTTTCTTAAAAAAAGTCCTCTTTTTCCTCACCACATGTTTTTCAATCACCAAAAATTGTTCACGTCTTGTTCATTTTACTGCCACCCACCTCTCTCCTTCTCCGCATGAACTTACTTACGTTCGAATATGAGACGTGACGATTTAAAATTTAAAAATTTTTGAATTTTGAAAATTCTGGCGATAGCCGGAGAAACTGGTACAAAAAAAGGTTAATTGATAAATGAATCGTATAAAAGTCAATAACATTACCAAAATAATTTCGAAGCAAAATCTAGGGGACTGAGAGTACTACCTACATTAAATGCACGAAAGCAGAAGGCTTTGGAGCAAGAGCTTAATCAAAATTTAGTAGAAACATGTGAAAATCTGGATGCATTGACTCCTCCAAGAGATAAAGTTGGATTTTACATGTGTGAAGCGAAAAAAAATGCAATTTTCTAAAAAATCGCCTAACAAAATCAGCTATAGTATTTAGAAGTGAAAGTCGCGATTCAGTAAGTCAGACTCCATTTGCGAAAAGCTTCAAACGAATTGTTCAGCCCAAACGCATGGAGATGAGATAAAGGCAATTAACAACGGATTTGATTTAAGAACAAATTTTGCTGTGGCACCTGACTTTGACGTTGAATAGACTGAGCTACCAATTGATTACAGTGCAAAATATAACATCGAAGACTACCCATAACAAAAATTGTCCAACAATCTAAAAGGAAATGTGATTCTCGTAATTATTCTACGTATCAAGAAAAATATTTAGATCAACTGACAGATTTTAGTTTACGTTATGCTGAGAACCAAATAGAATCTGATTCTGAAGAGAAATTTATACGCAGTACTGGAAGCGAAATTATACTGATTGTTCTTCTACATCCCGGAGAAATTTCAAAGCCGACGCTGAAAAAGCAGGCGAGCCAACTTAATGTTACCAATTCCTTCACTTGAAAATTGTTTTGACAAGTATTTCATTTTCACAAATAAACGAATTTCATTTGGGGGGTTCAAAAGGGAGTGCCACCCTGCTCCTGCTAGAAACGAGTACGAAAAATTGGAAAAAGAGAAAAAAAAATTAAATCTGAAAAGCAGTAGAACCAAAAATGAAAAAAAGTAGGAGGGACTGCGGCAGGCGTTGCCGGACTTACCGGAGATCGTAGGGGAGTATGGTGTTGCGACACCCCTTGCTTGGCCCCTGCCCCAACCACCCTTGCATCTAGGGGGCCGACGTCATCTAGATGCCCTTTTCACCTGCAATGAAAGAGGGCCACTCACCTCATAGGTAGGACCCAAATATGTACACTTGGCTACTGATTAATTGATATCAACTAACTGTCTAATATTAACTGAATAACTGATATTAAATTAAATTATGAAATAGATTCAATTGTCAACTGGTGTAGTTATAGGCGAACTGTCAGGTATGTTCCTTCTCCAATTGTTATCTTCAGTGTTTCCACACGCCTTCATCGCATACCGCTTATTGATCTCCCAGAAGTCTTGAATGACCTCTATTAATGTATACCATAGTTAACAATTATAATTACGTAACACCTGTCCCATCTCAATGATTCACGCGAGACTTTATAACTATACATATCAGAATCTTGCGTGACGGACATCGGTAAGGGCTGAACCACAATGCTTGGCGCGTATACATATACAGACAGCATACACAGCCTAATCATAAAACGATTTAAGCCCCGCTAACTTAACGTGAGACATGAGACAATTTATCTCAGGGCATGGGTCGAGCCACACGTAGGGTCTCGAATTTAATTAAACATAGACGCTTGGTCTCGTGGCGATGGGAAGTTCCCTTCGAGGAACCGAAGAACGATATAGATTTCTCCTCCTTCGTCACATTTTCGCCGTCGTTTACCTGATCTTCCATTAACATTATTAGATTCTGAAGAACTTTCGATGTGTCTTCTCTTTCTGTGTTGATCACACACTGCATCCTCCGCTTCACTACTGTCCACTATTGTGTCTCCTGTAAATTTTTTAATTTCTTCTTCGGAAAGAGACATATGTACCTTTAGGACGTCATCGCCACCACTTTCCGTGGATCGCGTATAATATTACAACCCTTGGTTCACGGAACAAATATATTGTGGTATTGACCCACTTTTTTTCAAGCTGTGCCGGCCACTGTCCGAATCTACTCGTTCTCTTCTTGATAGGAATTCCTTGAAGGAAAGAACACTGGCAGGTTAAGTGTGACCATGTACAGTCGTGGACAATGTGTAGGTGTCCAAAGTTCTCTTTCCGGTGGTCGCTGACGATACCGAAACTAGGTGGGGCCCCCGTTCTCTCTTCACTTTTATATAAATGAACACAATTTTTACAAAGACTTATTATATTGCTTAACCTTTCAAATCGAATTGAAACTGTATAAACGCCAACACAAAATGCTAACATACTGAACGAACTTTTCCTATTATGCCTTTATATATACCTACAATAACAAACTTAATTAGTAAACAACGTTGGTCGCAGGACTCTCTAGTTTGACGATTCAAGAATACTCCTGAAGGTTCTACCTCGATAACCCTCTTTTATATGAAATTGTCAATATGGAAGCAATTCTCCCTTCCAAAATTATTAGACATGTAATGAGCCAACGGCTCATATTCAATATTAACTATTTCAATAATAACTTTCCATATTTCACCCAGCATAAAGTTTAGCCAGACCACCTAGTGTAACATGTGCATAATTTTCAGTCACACAATTATCCAATCGTCTAAAAATGCCTAAAGTGCATAAATGGACAAACAACCAAAGGAAATCGGTCTACGAAATATCACACCGAATTTCAATGCATTAATAATGCGATGGACTGTCGATTTGTGGACATCGACACCAAATTTCTCTTTTATTTTTGACAGACTTAGGGTTGAATTTGAAGCCGCCTTCAATATTGCCCTTCTCTTTCTAGGCGAAATCTTTGATGGTCGGCCTAGTTTTGCTGGAGCAATATTTTCCCTTTCTTTCCAAGAACAGCCCGATTTCACGATTTCCTTTAAGGGGTTACATACGTCCAGCAGCGCCAAAAACGCGCTAAAAGAAAAACTGTTTTTAGAAGGGATAGCAATAGAAATTAATTAAAATAACTTTTACACATTGTTTATTAGTATTTAAACTTTATAAAAAAATTTATTTAATTTATTTTTTTCAAAAATTACAATATAAAAAATCACGTTTCCCGAAGCACTATGAAAAAAAAGTTGCTCCACGGTCTGCATCATTTCTCCTTGATATGTTGATGGATCTGCAAAAAGTAAAAAAATTCTTGTAAAATAAAGTTGTAGTTATAGTCTGTCGAGCCGGATTTTTAAAATGTGAAAAATTTGGCAATTTACGGCAGTTAAAAAAAGTGTGCATTTTGTGTCATCAATGTCACACTTTACGTTTATAAAATTTTTTAATCACAATATCAAAAATCCGGCTCGACAGACTATAGAGAAAACAATTTCGAACATTTAAAAAAAAAAAAAACATCAAAAAATATATAGTCCACGGGGACTTGCTTTTAAAAATTTAACATCGCCATCACATGTACGACAGACCACACACTCCGAAATAGCTGCAAAAAGCGCAGTAAACTGTAAAATACAGTATGAGAAGGTTGGGTCGAATGAAACCTCATGTAATTGTCCTGATAATTTTTTTGCAGCCGAACTAGTGTATTTCGTTTCACTCTCCATTTCATCTGGCCTCTGAACATCGTTCACTTTTACTGCCTTTACGATCTAGACTGCGCCGTTTCAACATTTTCGAAAATCACAAATAAGACACACAACTTCTCGCTTCGAACGATCAAAGAGAACTAACCTTCAGTTTCAGAAACTTAAATAAATCTCGGCGGGCGATCACGTTTTCTATAATAACTTTCGATCTATGGGGAATTTTTACAATTGACTTTCACAGAAATACACCTCAAAGTATAGATAATAATAATCTGTAGAAAAAAAAACGATTTTTTGAAAATTCTGGACGTATGTAACCCCTTAAGCAAAGTTGTGGCCAATTGGGTAATCTGTAATCAGAAAAGTTACGTTGGCTATGTTTTCCCGAGACAGATTTTTTTTTTATTTTGCAATTTGTAAAAGTTATGCAACAATTTGTAAAACTTTCCAATTTTTACGTCATTATTTGACCTATTTTGACTTTTTTGACAGACGCAATATTTTAGGAAAACGACGATACAATCATCATCAATGATTAAAGGTATTTTAGCTATTATTTTGTATCTCTTTTATAGAAAAGGGGAAAGTGTTAAATCAAATATTAGGTACTGGACTCCTAGCGTAAGTACCTCAGAGCCTACTAGTCAATTTTATGAAGAAATAATAACAAAAACCAAGAAGTCATCTCATTCACGTTCGACTGATTGGGGTAATCCGAATAGTAAGATGGATGTAAGTTTTAATGAAGTACCGCTGGTCGACATCGGAGGAAATTATGAAGGTGCTGCGATAAACTGCTTGCCGCCACCACTGATCCTTCGGCAGATCGCATATCTGATGGTAATTGTATAGATCGAGTTTGACCACCTGCGATCCAAACTCTCCCGGCGAGCTCCATGTGATCAAGTTGTCGTTGACCCTTTTGCAAATACTCGTAGATTGTGAGATTAGTCCAGTGCTCGAGGGTCCACTTGTGGACTGAAACAATTCGTCTAGAGTATCGCGATTTGATACTTTTACATGATCTAAGTTGGTTTGTAAGTTTGGTACATCTGCACGAACTATTTGAGTAGGCACAGTCGTGGACGATGTGGACGTGGTCTCTGTGTTTAGCGACGAGTAAGATGGCTCCGGGATAAGATCCGCTAATTGTTCCAAAATCCAATCGCTCGCTTCCAAATCGATGTTCGAGTCCATAAACGTCGTGTAGAATTCTGTTTCTAGGAGGCCTTGCACGAAATCCTCGAGCGAACAAGTCTTTAAGTCGATCCCATTCGCCTGGAGTTTGCCTAATATACACTGTATCCCTCGTATCATCGTGTACATATATAATTTTCTTCACGTTCAACATTCTCTTCTTCAGAGCTCTTGTCTGGCAAATAATCAACATCTGCGGTATATGTATCCATTATTCCTTCTACCCAAATCGCCATCATTAATTGTAAAATCGAACAAATCCCGTCCTCCGTCATCACTGAAGCTTCCTCGATCACTTTTTTCGGAGTTATCCTCGCCAATTTTGCTGCCGCCTCCCTTTGAGCCATTTTCTTGTTCATTATCTTCTTTAGTAAAGAATTCTCGTCTTTCTTCCTTTCCTTTTTTTGTTGACTTTTTTCTTCGTCCTGCAATGATTCCTTCAACTGAAACATCACTTTCTTCGAAGTCGGAGGCTGCTGAATATCGCCGTTTTCTTCCATCTGCTTTTGCTCTTGTATCGAATTCTGATTCTGATTCACTTGACCACACGAGACCTCTTCCTCTTCTTCTAATAAATTCACTTCGTCTTGAGCATCCTTCTCCTGCACTGAGTACTTCAAACGTTTTTTCATTTCCTTGGGCATTATGAATAGTTTTATTGAGTTCTGGTGAATAAGTATAAGAACAAACACTATCAATTTCACTAAAATCACTAAAATTAAACTGTTATCGATGAATACTAAAATCCATCTGACGACGACAGGCAAACTGCACCGCGGTAAAATTTATAACACCCTCCGACGACGACGACGACGACAGCTGGGGGGGGAAAGCTTTATGATAACAGCATGCAGATGGCAATCCATGGCGCGTAGCGCCGCAGCCCTGCGCTTGTTATCATAAAGTTTTTCTGATTTTATTGAAGAGGAGAATTAATAAGCACAAACTGATATAGAGAAAGTCTTTAATATTACTCTGAAGTGACTGGCAGAGAAAGCCTCGGATAGTAATTATTAAGCTCAAAGTAGTCACACCCCAAAGAGGCGGGGTATCGGTTGCCGATTTGTTGATAGGTCGGTCGATTGAAGAAAAACCATGTCCGAGCTGCTACAGACTGTATGGTGTGCTTTGGCATCTGCTCCGATTACCAGCGTCTTCTTCGGTTTTCTTCCCTGACCGTATTCCTAAATGTCGATGTCCGCCTCATCAGTGCCAGGTAGCTGCATATTAGGCAAATATTACGAGCTTGAAGCTCCAGCGTGGCTGTAACGGTGTCCTTATCACTAAACTGAGGAACGATAACTAGTCCCTATATGTAAGAGTACGTATTAAAGGTTTGCAAGCATTTATATACCAAATATCTGCTTCTATAAATTATCCCCTTCAGCTCCTTCTAAAAATTTTCTTTAACACTTCAATGGATTTCTACTTGGGAAGATGAATAAATTCGCATTGAGCCACATGAGGTTTGTTCAAAAAAATAACCGAACTTTTTTTTTTAAATTTTTTTATTTAAGGGGGTAGTCTCATATCCGAGGTTAAATTTTGAAGGTTTTTAAGGATTTTTTTTGCGGAAAATGAAATACTACTGTGGGCAAAAAATAGTAAGACTTTGTTCATAATTTTAAAATTCTTTATTTATTCTTTCAAATCTATTTCGTCCCAACGTTTTTTCCAATCCTCGTAACAGTTGTTAAAGTCAATTTCCGGAATAGCCTTCAATGCGCGTAGCGATTCACGTTTAATGTCTTCAATTGACTCAAAACGGTTTCCCCGGAGCGGTCGTTTGAGTTTGCTGAACAGCCAGAAGTCACACGGAGCTAAATCAGGCGAATACGGTGGTTGTGGAACGATATTGGTTGAATTTTTGGCGAAAAACTCACGAAGAATCAATGCAGTATGCGACGGTGCATTATCGTGGTGCAAAAACCAAGAGTTGTCGGCCCATAATTACATTACTACGTGATTCGACCCGACTCCTCTTTTTACAAAAATCAGACTCGCTTCTTGAAATCTTTTTTACGACCACCTACCTGTTTCTTCGACTTGAACTTTCGGATCAAGGTAGAAAGCTTTGAGCTTTCTCTCTCGATCGTATAGTTTCCGTTCAGTCGTTAAACATTAGGTAAGCTTTTGGTCGTGTGTGTGAGAGCTTTTACCTCTCACTGGCTTGATCAAGTTCAAGCACCGTTAAACCTTGAGCAAGACGATGTACTTATTGGAATTTGATGACAAGGCGCTTTTAGCCTGAGACTTGGAATTTTACCCAGGTGCTTTGCCATCATTTTTCATGTACTTTTGCCTTGCTTTGATTTCTAGGAAAATTTTACCCGTTAGCCACTTTGTGAAAGAGGATATGCAATTTCCTCTGGAATGTGTTTACGAAGTGGCTACTTGATGGTAAATTTTCATGTTGGTTTTTTTTTGTGTTTGTGGTCATATCCGTTATCCGATGTTGTTGACCTCGGGTTTCGGATTTTAGACTTGCAACACAAGTCCTTTTCTAAAATTTTCTCACAGGAGCGAGGAATGCACCTTACTATTTCCAATACAAAAAGGAAATCTTTGTAGGACAGAATTTCAAGTTTCGTCCGTATTATAATTATACGTAGGACGGGGCGTTTGCTAAAAAGACGAAATACTTTTTAAATGACTGTCTGAGCCAGGATGGTTCAGATTAAAAGGGAATTATTTTGTTATAATATTAAAGAAATTTACCTCCTGTGTTTGCTCGCCACCTGGTTCTGCTGTCACGGAATATGACTCTTCTTCTTGACAGAAGTAAGATATCAGTTCCGCGCCGGCGAGGTTAGAATTAGCGAGCATCGAGTCTCGCTTAATAAACATATTAGCCGTGGCTCACATTACAATACATATAATCAAACTTAAGAAATTTTAATAAAAATTAAAAATTAAATTTGTAGCTACTGCTACAGACAGCAATGCTCTTCTCTTCTTTTGTCACTCAATACATTTTGGGCCACCTACTGTCGCACTATATTTATTCTTTAACTTATTCGTCAGGGTATTGTATTGCTTCGCTGCTGCTCGTACTGATATTTTTTTGGCTCTTATTCCGTTTAGTGCAGCTACTAAAGTGTTTTCACTATAATTCTTGTAAGAACGAGAGCCGGGACCTTTAGCAAATTCATAACACATTTACGAAACAGTAAATAGCCAGAACTATCACACTATCGTACTGGAAAATTTTGAAAATTAAATAATCTACACCCGTTATGTTGTATTTTGCAAACAATAAAGGGGATTTAACCCTTTAAACTTATTTACAATGAAAAATCGCACTTAGTTTAATCTTTAAATATTTTATTTGAATTTCTTCTTATTAAGTTTCTTCTGAAACTTTCTCAAAATAACTAGTCTTACTTTTTAAATTACAATTTCCACTTCTATTAATTTTCCACTTTAGAACAAGAGGCCTTACCTTGGGTAGGGGGACTCTCTAGTCTATGATTGAAGAATACTTTCTGAAAGTCTTACCTCGATAACCCTCTTTTTATATGAAATTGTCAATATGGAAGCAATTCAAAATTATTTGAGGATAATCGCAATTAAAAATTCACAACAGGCGGTTTTCCATAAAATTGAAAAACAAAATTGACACCCGTATCCGAAATGCATTATCAGTTTTTCATTCAATGAATAAAACAATAAATTGCATGAGGCACCCGCATGCTCATAAAGTACAGGTGTCCTCTTCGCTTTGTTTTGAGGTGATTCCGTATGACCACACAAAGTATGTTTGGAATCACCTAAGTCCAAAGGTCTCCCGCTGTGGCGTACGCTGTGTGTAAAAATTTACCCAGCATAGCCGTGAACAGCGGAGACGATTTGTAAATCGTGATAACACCTGAGTTATATGACGGGTGAACGTTCTAGTGCAATTTGATGCTCGTCACTTGCCCATGTTGTAAACGTGAAATCTTTATCGTTCTGTACCATTTCTAAGCAAAAACTTAACTCTTGTTGAATGCACTAACTAACGAAAATTTCCTCCTCGAAGCAAAAACCGAACTAACTCTACTCCTCACGCCACAAATTCTTTGAAAACTCAACCGACGTTCTCAACCGCTCAAGTTCAACTGACTCACTCATCGCGACACGATTTCTTGTTGCCGGCTAAGCCACTTACACAAGCGCATCTTCTCCAATCGCTCCCGTCATTCTGCCGCTGGTTGTGTTACCAGTGAACTATTATTATTAATAAGCGCCGTTATATACTATAAAACTGTAAAGCTCGCAATCATAGTGCATTATAAGCATAATTAAGCATTTCTATTCGATGTTTGTTGTTTGTATATAATATTTTTTTCTCGTAAATGGGAAGGATACATCTTGAGTGAGAGAAGAGTGAGTGACACGAAAAAAAGGACAATATTAGAGAGAGAAAAAAAAGGTGTCAGCATCGACAAGGAAATACGTTTTCGCCAACAAAAGAAGTTTCAAGAAAACAAATCAGAGTGAAGTTAATTTAAGTGAAATTATCTAAAACCACTAAAACTGCTCACCAAAACGTGCAGCTAAATAAATATCAATCAAATACTGGCCATTAAATCGACAGTGAAATATAATCGTTCTTTTTATTACATTTATTTAATTTATTGCATCAAAACCAAGCTCCCAAGAGGCATCAAAACCAATTGGGTCCATTATAACTTTAAACTACAATAATTTTTCTCACTTTGAAATTTCGCGAACTTCGCCAACATCCTCTGAATATATTAAATTTTATATATTTTTGGTTGAAATTAAATTTTCGTGACTGTTGTTCTGATAAAATCAGAGTTTCCATTTTCGAATTAAACTAACCAATCTTACACGAATATTTCACTTAACTTTATACATTCGACTAAAGGTCCGCCGTTAAATTGAACTACATCAGTCAAATGCAATGACTTTTATTAGTCAACTGAGACTTTGAACAATTGTGTATATAAAAGACCTCAGAGACATGCGCCTATTTAGATAAGTTACCTATTTGCTTCCACCCAATCAATAAAATGTGAAAGTGTGATTTCTCTACATCTACATGTAAGGACATAACATATACTTATTGTCGGTGCAACACTGGAGGCCTTACCTCTGGTGGGGGGTCACTCCAGGTCGGTTGTACAAAAATTACTGATGTCTCTTCGGATGAAGATTTTATATTTATTAGCCGAAATCATCCCCGCCATCAAATGGGTAGGAAGTATCGATTATTTACTAAATTGACCAATTGGAATTTCGGTCAATTTCAGTAAATAGAAAAATGTTGCTGATAACAGCGGAAAGTATTTCAGGGGAAAGTCATGTGCATTCAAGTTCTTTGAATTGCAACACGAGACCGATTTGTTTATGTCTGCATTGACATAATTTCCATTTGGACGAAATTCTCATGATACAACTTGACACCGTCAAGTAATTATGAAATGAGGAAAACATTTCTTGGATTGTTTACGAGTTTGGGTTACGTTGTGGAGTAATTAAGAAAGTATTTCTTGGATTTGGGTTATCTGGGTTTTTGTTTAAGCATTTTTGGAGGATTTAAATTATGATGGTAAGGGATTGTTTAGAGATTATCTGAAGGGTTTAGTTTTTGATTTTAGGGTTCATGAGAAACACTTCATTACATCGTTTAATTTATCGGTTTAGGCTCGTGAGAAAATGTAGTGTACTGGCACTACATTACAAGGGCTGTATTCACCTGAAAAATTGTGAACATTAAATAATCTACAGGCGATAAATAAAAATCAGGAAAATTCATAACAAAAAAACAAAGAAAGATAATAAAAATCTTAAAAAATTTACTGTACTGAGTACAAATCTTTTACAAAGATTTAAGCTTTGTACAACCTATTTAATTACAGATGCTAAGTTGACAATTCAATTGAAATCTAGGGGTAAGTGACTTCTTGGAATCAAAAATGAAGATTTGGAATTTTGTGGGAAATGTTTAATATATGTAATTGTACTTATGCTGGGAAAGTCACCATATAGGCATGTAAATCCTACCCGCTTTGAGTTGAGTGACAGCCAAAGAAACTGGATCATTGGCTGGAGTGTTTGTTGGGATGCTTGATGCAGGATTGATGCTATATGTCCCAAATTGTCTTTTCTTTTCAGGTATATATACAAGAAAAGCTAATACGATGATAGGTATTACAGTAAGTAAGTTGGGTGTCGTATAAAAATCGTCAAGATGTACATCGGTTTCCAGGAGTTCGATGTAATCTTTTTTGGCAAATTGATAGCTTAGTTTTTCAAACGTATATTGTCATTGACTACTGTAGCGCTGTATCTCCTTAAGGACTATTGCATTGTATCTTTTGTTGTGATCCCCCTTGTTCCTACCAATATTGGAACCACATGTTGTAACCCAGGATGTCGCCGTGCTTTCGCCACGCGAGAAGAGCGACACAAGGGGAAACTGCGATAAGAATTCCTTAGACAAAAATCACTCGTTTTAAAATAATATTTATTAAAAGAATATTTATTAAACTTAAACTGAAGCACTTTTTAAAATTTCAATATACAAACAACAAACTTTACTTAACAAACTTAAGTACGCGAACACGACGTTACTCGTACGACAGAGTATCCCAGACTTCGACGTCAATTTAGAAGTTATTTGAGACGGGGCGACAGTGAAGTAAGATGATGGCTTGCAATTAGGTGGGCAAGCGGAGGGAATAGAGGTTTCAAGGTTTGGTATATACGAGGGCTGTTTGGTAAGTACTCATGTTAGGCAAGAAAACGCATACATTTTTTTTTATTTATTTCTCAATATAGTCTCCTTTCAGCTCGATACATTTAGTCCAGCGATATTCTAACTTTTTCAAGCCATCCAAAAAGTATGATTTGTCGAACTCCGCAAAATAGGCCTTTGTTTCGGCGATGATTTCCTCGTTTGACGCGAATCGCTTTCCGACAAGCCATTTTTTCATGTTTGGAAACAAAAAAAAATCGCATGGGACCAAATCTGGAGAATTGAGTGGGTGAGGCAGCAATTCGTAGCGTAATTCGACCAGTTTTACTGTGGCGATTGCGGACGGGAGAGCAGCTGTGCGTTATGGTGAAAAAGGATTTTTTTTTCGCCAAGTGGGGCCGTTTTCTATAAATTCAGCATTTAATCGGTCCAATAAATCAGCATAGTACTGCCCCGTGATTGTCTTTCCTTTCTCCAAATAGTCGGTGAAGATGATGCCTTGCGAATCCCAAAAAACGGTGGCCATGAATTTTCCGGCCGATGAAACCGTTTTCACGGAACGCCATAGAAACTCTTTCGGATTGCGCTTAAACATGTCCAAACAGTGCTCCGAAGTTGTCAGCTGGGTCCTGGATAGAAGCCGGGACCTGGTTAGTAGCCAGGACCGGGCTTGCTTTCTCTGTTGTATTCCTGTTATGAATTTAAATTTAGTATTTTACCTTAATAATAATAATTATATTTGTACTTACATATTTTGTTAATTTGTAAGTACTCCACTTTCATCGGGTTTGTACCAACTGATGGTGGTGCCAGATATTCTCAATTCTTAACTTTGGTGAAAACTTTATTTTATAATATGTTGTGTCTCCATCTAGCTAAAGCTATCGATTGCTTATATATGTGTGGATAAATTAATTTTAATATGAAATATGTATTTATAAATGTTTATTAATATTTCTTTAGTACGTTGTTGCAAGAGCTGGGACCGACACTGCTGCTGGATGACTGCCCAAGGCAGGCTATGACTCTGGATGACATCAACTGTAAATCAGCTGATGTCAGCCAGGATCAAGGCCTCTGCTGGATTTTCATCTGTCAGCAGATGCTTGAGCAGGACGGGGGATGGCATGCTGGCTTCGCTAGCGATTGCGGCATAGAAGTGGGAGGAATCGAAGAGGTCTTGCTCTTGGTCGCGCAACAACAGAATAAAATCATGCCGAGGATGGCAAAGTTGGGATGAAACGAGTACAAAAAAAAAAAGGAAAAATCGCGAAACCTTTAGCGAGAAAAGGAATAAAAAAAATGGTAACCCGAATGAAGCAAAAAAAAAATGGAATCTGAAAAGGAAATAGAATCAAAAAGAACGAAAAGGAGGGAGGATTGCGGCAGGCGTTGCCAGATTTATCGTAGATCGTTGGGTACTCCCCTTTCTTAGCCCATGCCCCAACCACCCTTGCACCTAGGGGGCCGACGTCATCTAGATGCCCTAAAACCTGTAATGAAAGAGGGCCACTCACCTTATTATGAGGACCCTACCCACCGGTTAGTGTGGCAATTACAGTCCAAAATTTATTAATTACTTAGTACGATCACTGATAAGGGTCTTATAACAAAAGAGAAAGGTGACGTTTCATATTGACTCGAATTCATAAGGATTTCACAACATTTCAAATTCGATAGAATGAGTAAAAATCAAATTCACTAGCAAACAAATTAGCAACATATTTCAAATTTGGGTACTTATCCGGGTTGGTGCGCTAATTCCATCCTTCCAAATTTCCACGTTTTTTCCACTATAAAAATTTACATAGGTCACTCTTCACTTGATCAGGGTTAAACACACACTGTCCACCTCAGCCCATAGATGTTAAAGGGCTTATTGGGCTATTCCTCCATATCCTATGACTATGTCCAGCCCTTGTTACGACGTAGTCCCAAATTAACTCGGACAGTTATCCGGACTAGGGTTAGAGAGAGAGAGGAGGTCAGAGGAATAGGGCTACCTAATCAGGTCTTCACTCTGGCATTCTATTATAATTTAATGTAATCTGTTAATATCAAACGAATATTATTAATGCCATATTTCACTTTATCGTATTTATCGGTAAATCCAATAGGATCGGTAAATTCAACGAAAAAATCAAAAATTGTTAAACACCTATCTGTAGAGGAATAAATCTCTCTACTTTCTACAAAAAGGTGGAAGAATCTTTTGTATTAAATTAAGCTGACCAACATGCTACTGGATATAAATTTTCCGAACTTAATTTTAGCTCATATTATTCCGCTGCCTTTAAGAGGAGCTACCTGTATGCAACATTTACAGCCACCAAGAGGCTTATGAAGCATTCCTGTCTTTTCAAATTGAAATTGTCATAAAAATTTATTTTGAAAAAAAATTTAAAGGAAAAAAGAAAAACAAATAGCAGGAATAATCATAAATGAAATGTAAAAGAAACGTTTCCAAAAAGAAAAATTCCTCCTTTTTCCTCACCACCATCAGCCATGAGCAGTGCATGAGCCATCTAGCCGTGATAACACCTGAGTTATGCGCTGGGCAAATATTCGAGTGTAATTAGATGCTCGTCACATGCCTAGGTTGTAAACGTAAAATGTTTATCATTTTGGGACTTGTAGTGATATCTGATGAGCATTTAAATGCTAGGTGGAGTGCAGTTGTGAATCTGCGATTAGAGGTGTTATGTTATGAATGGTAATTACGTTTAGCAGATTCATAACAAACCCAAGGCGCGCGCGCTTCGACACTGAACCGACGGGCGTTCACTTTAGTGCTCATAACATCGGAACAAATCGGAATTTTGTTTTGAAACTTTGGCAACTATAATGTATGTGTGTGCGGAATGTGCAACATGAAGTTGCCGCAAGATGTTCAAGTGGCACGCACTAGCTGGCAGCACGTCCTAGTTCACCGGTATGGGGTGTGAGTCCTTGAACATCATCATACATCCACAAACAGAACTCCGCGTGCTGTTTCGTTTGAAATATCTGCTACACGCAGAAAATTTAAAAATTTGATGGGATGGCTTAAAATGTTAAAAAAAAACTGCTGTCGCTTAACAGCGAGACATTTTCGCTAAGAATATCGTCTGAAAATTAACCGAGTTCTAGTCGCTTTTATTTTTCAACTCAGTGGTTGAAAGGTATTAGGGTGGTTAGAACATTATCCAAGTGCGGATGACTTGGCTAATTTTGGAAATAATTTAGTAAAAATGAAAAATTTACCTTAAATGAATGTGGACTTGATGCTGCTGCTGTCACAGAACGAATATGTCTTCCTCTTGATATTTTCAATATGGAATCGGCACATCCGATCCGACAACAATTAACAATTTATGAAATAAAAAAAATATCGGTTTTTTCAATCGTCTAATCAATTAATTAATCAATCGTATGGTTTCCCTCCTTGGGAGGGGGGGGGGAGCTATCTGGACCAGCTGGACAGTCGTCATGCTTTGGATTTTCATATGTCGATGTCATGTGATTATATGTTGCCATTATTGCATTCTTCATGTTGCCATTATTGCATTCTTCATGTTTTCTACGCTTTTAACATTTCTTGTAATCGCCAAACCGTAATAAGTACTCAATTTTTTCACCAATGCTTCCGTAAATTTTCCTTTTGTTGCGTATTTTCTTGTTTTAATTAGCGCAACAAGGACGAGGAAGTGCTTTCCACCATGCGAGAAGTTCACCTGCCCTGCTCTTAGGATGTTAGGAAATTTAAACACATCAAGTCTGGGTTCACTTTGATTAGGGAGGCTTACCACTGTTGGGGCTCTCCTAATCTTTTATTGATTCACTATCTTTTTTTACAATCACAACTCTACTTTTACTTCTTATTACAATTTTTCCGGATTAACTGTTAACTCACATTTTACTGAATTATTACTTATGACTGACTACCGACAACTGATAGCTGATAACTCATAACTCGTAACTGACTTATTGATAATTCACGACTTACTGATCTTACATCTTACTGATAACTCACTTATGACTGACTTATTGGCTGTGTGTCAACCATTTTTAAATGTTCTGACGCTATCCCCTTCCTTTAATTTCAATAGTTAAATTCTCGAGTCTCGATCGTAAGCCACAACCCACTTTATTTTCGTCACTCAGTAAACCATTGTTTACTTCCTCGATTGGTTATGCTCACGTCAGTTCAGATTACATCATTGTCTATCTTGCACTTGTTGTTGCTTTTCGCTTTCCTGCTGAGAGGCGGAAATGCGCCAGAACTGGGACAGTGAATGCAGTAACATATGGCTTGTTTGTTTTGCCATTATGTCACATGGAAATATGCGATCAGCGTGCTACGAAATATTATAGGTATGAAGTAATTTTCTTGTTAGCCCAGTTGGAAAGGGTTAACGAAATTGAAATAATTTAGCATGACCGTGAAAGGTTGGCACATGTTAACCATGAAAAAATATTAAAGTAATCTTGGGTGTGCAGTACGATCGTGGGAATATGGAAGTGAAAGTAATGAGTGAAAGTATGAATTAACATTGTTACACATCATTACACTTTTCCACCAAATTTTTTGTCTTTTCTAACCGCTCGGAGTCGAGTTCCCATTCTTTTTTGCACGTGGCCTATGCATTCGTTTTTGATAACAGTCAGTTGTTCACCATAAGGATTTAATTTAAGAATTCCCCCGAACGTTTTGGAATCGCCATCACCGATGTAATTGCCATATTTCACTCCATATAATTCTTCAGATCTTGAAAACATGGTTTTAACTGATTCCACTTCCATACTTCCCGCAGAATCTGTGAACCCACAAATACATGCCACGTAGTAAGTAAATGGGTACCTAAGTGACCGCTCGGTTATACACGTGGCGCGCTCGGGGCCTGAAGGAAAGCTACTCACTTTAATGGCTTATAACAATAGAAACGAGTCGGAATTTTCATTTAAAATTTTGGGAACATATTTTCAATAGTTTTACTAACAATTTATGAAATAAAAAAAAATCGATTTTTTGAACCGTCTAACCCTATTTCCCCCTTTAAAAAGATCGATATGTATAGATCGAACAGATCGATTCAGTTTATTTTGATTTACTATTCAAGTGGTAATTATGATTGAGAAAACTTAAACACTTTTCATATAAGACTGTTTTAATAAAAGACTATGCAAGATTTTAAAGACGCAAAATTAATTCTTCGTACTTTTAATTTATTGTCGAAATGTAAAATTTGCCAGATTTGAGACCTTAGATTGAAAAAACTATTAATAAGTGTCAATTCTTTGATATTTTGTTATCGGTAATGTGAGAAATCCATGTTCACAGGCAACCAACAGATGGCTGCATGCGGACATGGATTGGATTGTGGTTATTTGTCACAACCTAGTCGTAGCTCACAACCAAGAGGGATAGGGAAGGTTATGGGGAATACCAGGGTGAGCGTTATAGTAGCCGTGCAGGCTTGGTCGGTGACCGAAGAGCTGAGGGGCTATCTCTCATCCTGTGGCTATGCTGAGCCCATACTATAAGGCACAGTCCCTTTAAACTCGGCCAGTTGTCCGGACTAAGGGTTAGAGAATGGGAGTTGGAGGGGGGGAACAAAAATATGAAATTGTACTTAAGTGCACCCAAGTTTGTAAATAAATGAATATAATTCACCGATCTTGTTTAATTCATTTCATGATTGATCCCTAATTGGGTATCTATTCAATTGCATATATTATTTACTTCAAATAATTAAATCCGCCAAGGCAGAAATTAAGTTGGAATAAAAATCTTCGATTTATTTCATAAGAATGTTTGACAAAGCCACATGAATTTACGCTACGAGGATCACACTTATCACACAGGATACAAATTTTAAAACCAAGTCCCCGTTGTGATGCTGTTTCAAATTTAACTGGTCCATTACACGATTTACATTGGACATATTCACTGATAGCCGCAAAAAACCGTAATAAAATTTATAATTCGATATTCAATCGTGATACGAGTCACTAGTATTTCATCTTGGGCCTTGAATTTTTTCGCTGAAGCACTGAACCTACTTTCATCATATTCAGCTGTCTTTGGATTATAAACACCTACGTTTATTCGGTCGTGATAACTGTGCACTGGAACATTTTCTAGTTTCTCTGCTGATTTTACGAGGCATTTTGATACACAACACTGAGGAAATAAACAGAATACTGGCACAACTTGACAACGTGGCATTTCACTTTAAACTGACGAAATGTACTTACTTTATACCTAAAACTTCGCCTACTTTCAAACGCTCGGAGACGTCCTTACAAAATATGCAAAAAAAAAATTCGATTTCTTCAAAATTACAAGTGGATATAACCCCTTAATTTTATTTCATTCGAATTTGCTTTTAGTTTTCTTTAGTTCTTCGTTTCTATGTCACTTTAGTTTTTCTATAACTTTTTTCCACTTATATTTTACTTACTTCAAATTGTTCTTGAATCTTTTTCACCTTTTTGTATCACTTTTAGTTTTTCTATCAGCACTATGATGGTTTGGCGTCTAAGGACCGCCGTATTTGGGAATGGAGAAGGTAGTATAGACAATTCTACCGAAAGTATCCGGACTGGATATAAATATACTATCACTTCTCTATCCAAAGAATTACTTGTTTTATTCAAATCGTCTCTCTCTATTTATACAAAATTTTTTATCCCTACTTAGAGTTACGAGTTTTATGCTGTTCTACATTGTACCCATAAACAATGATGTCGTCCATATACATTCTGTCAAATAAGTACCCGGAAATTTGAAATAAAACACAAACAACTTATCAATCATCTAAATTTATTATATCCCCTTCAAAATAGGCCCCTTCTGAGGCAATACACTTCTTCCAACGAACAATCCAATCATCGAAACATTTTTTAAGCTATATTCCGGGATGGCCTTCAGTTCTCGTTGCGAATTAGTTTTGATGTCTTCAATGCTCTCAAAACGGGTTCCACGAAGTGGTAATTTGAGTTTTGGAAACAGGAAAAAGTCACACGGGGCCATATCTGGAGAGTACGGTGGTTGTTCGATGATGGTTCAAAAACTCGTTCACAATGATCGCTTTGTGCGCTGGTGCATTATCGTGGTGCAAAATCCAACTGTTGTTCCGCCACAAATCTGGTCTTTTGCGACGAACATTCTCTCTCAAACGCCTCATAACGCCAAGATAATATTCTTTATTGACGGTTTGGCCCTCCGGTAAGAATTCCGAATGAACAACACCACGAATATCGAAGAAAACGGTCAGCATCACCTTGATTTTCGATTTGCTTTGGCGCGGTTTTTTCGGTTTCGGCTCATTTTTGGCGCGCCATTCCGATGATTGTTGACTTGTTTGCATGTCGTACTCGAAAACCCATGTCTCGTCACCAGTTATGATGCGTTCGATGAACGTTGGATCGGAATTTACGCGTTCAAGCATGTCTTCAGCCACCTTACTGCGATTCACTTTTTGAAGAAAATTCAGATCTTTTGGCACCAATCGCGCTGCGACTTTCCGCATACCCAAAACATCAACCAAAATATGACGAGCGGTCTCATGAGACATGTTCATTTCTTGGGCTATCTCTCGCAAACTGTAATGACGATTTTCGAGCACCATTTCCTTTATTTTGTCGACGTTTTCTTCAGTTGAAGAGGTCGAAGGCCGGCCTGAACGTGGCAAATCGTTCACTTCTTCTCGCCCCTCTTTGAACGATTTATACCAATCGTAAACTTGAGTTTTCGACATGGTTGAATCACCAAATGTTTTTTTCAACATTTCCAACGTTTTGGCACAAGAAATTTCGTTTGAAACACAAAATTTCACACAAACTCTTTGTTCGATATTTTTATCCATAGTAAAAATCGCAACGCACACAAAAGGTTGACTTGTTCTTAATGACGCCGTAACCAAACTAAATGACACATAGCAATAAAAATTCACAGAATAGTGGTTGATAGTTGTGCCAACCTGGGAAAAAAAAATTTTTTTTGAAATATTCTCAGAGGGAAAATTTAAAATGAGAATTTCCGGGTACTTATTTGACAGAATGTATATAAAGCATTCTATACCTTGTAGTCCTATCAATACATTGTTCATTAGCCTCTGAAAAGTGACTGATGCTCGTCTTAAACCAAATGGCATTCTATTGTAATAAATTAATTCTACTACTTTTGGTTTGCCCGGTAAAGCGCACGGTTGCTATGTAATGTTGAAATTCTACGCTCGCCAAATTAATCTTTTACTTTAAGTTTTTCGACGATCAGCCCAATTTGCTTTTAAACGTTTTAACCCTGGGAGCAGCCTCAAGGCTGTAGCTCCACTGGAGCAGCTAAATTAGCTATTGCTCCAAAGCTAGAATGAACTACGAGTAAGAGCAGCTATACTAGCTTAACTCTTGTTAAATGAAACTCGGCGGATTGATTCTAACTTGAATCTGATTTAATGAAAAATTCTTACTCTATTTATATACAATATTTATGCTTACCTAACTAATGCTCTTTGGCCACATTCTTAATTGCTCAATAATTTGCCCTCTTTAGTAATTAATTATTGCGAAAGAAAGTATCGTTTATAATTGCATACTTTGTTATTTTCGATGGCCCATTTACATCATACGGCGCGAGTTCATATTTCCGCTGTCAACTGGTCGCTGTAGAAAAATAACAATATATATATATATAGCAAAACAATGTAATAGACTGGATAAAATGTATATATAAATTATACTATATTGTACAAACACATCATTAGACATATGTAAAAATTATAAAATAATATTAAACTATATATGAAACTGTACATATGTAAAACCATAGAACCTTGTCTAGAAGAAGTAAGAAGAAACAATAAAAATATGTAAAAAAAAATATACATGTAATATCATAAGAAGAGACTACATTCTTAATCGCTGCAAAAACAAAGCCCAGATGAATTTTCATTTCAAAAAAAAAAAATTCCTTTTTCTTAAACAAAAAACTAATTTTTTTCCCCAAAAGGAGGAAGGTGTAATATACCAAAATATATTCCCCGAATAAAATTGCATTAAATCACTAAAGTCATCAAATAACATGACATGCCCAATAACGTAAATAAAAACTTTACGAGCTTGAGATACAAAGTGCTGTGCATAATTTCCTGACCTACATTAACGGCGGTCAGCGACACTTCCATTGCATATCAGTAATTACTCAATGGAAAAGCGGCACAATGCACTAGGTAAACAAACAAGCACGTAACGTTTTTATTTACGTTATTGGGCATGTCATGTTATTTGATGACTTTAGTGATTTAATGCAATTTTATTCGGGGAATATATTTTGGTATATTACACTATTAAAATGGTCATGTCTATATGGTGTACTAAAAGCACTTACTTTGGTGTATCTTTGTGGCAGATATAGTTGACAGTCTTTCAACTCCAAGACGATCCTCGGACCGTATTTTGTCTTCGTCGTTTTGTAGGGCACTTCAGTAAGCATGTCCCTCAGGAATTATTCCCGAAGGCATAACATCACCTTGTTTATGTTTTACTGTACGTTCTTTAGAATTCCTTATAATATCACTGTATACGACTGTACGACTTCTGAAATTAAACTAAAATCTTTGCGCTATAGCATGACAAGAGTTTAAGCATTTCAGCGATATCAAAAAATTCCATAGAAACCACACATCATAAGAAAACTTATTTATTAGAAAGAAAAACAGAGATACCCCCTCCATAGGAGGGCACGCGACCAACTAGCTTAAGGCTAGGGCCTTTTTACCCCTTTGCAATAGGGCTCAGTTGAATGGTACTACAAAATAAATTACAACAATACAAAATTCAATTCCTATTATGCCTAACTCTGCTACTACAAAAATTTGGGAAAGAACATATGATATTTTCTTATCCAAAGAACTATTGGCTAAACCTAACTGCTATGAAGAGAATTTTCAATGAAAAGGAAGGTAAGACAGCTTATACAACCAAAAATTCTAGCTTAAATGCTTCCAAAAATTCAAAAGATTTATAGGGGCCCCGAAAATGCGCATTTCCGTACCATTTAAGTGAACTTATGCCTGCTACCTACTATTATACCAATGCTTCCTTTATACTCACAGGCTTCCATTATTAAAAATTCCATCTAGGTAGACCTACTTGCGGCGAACGTTCTCGACGAAATTCAATTGTATGATTGGCGGCTTTGAAAGTTGCAGGGGGGACTGGACGAGATACTGCTCCTAGAGCTGACGGATTGGTTGCTGTTGGTTTATTAGTACTACGGGTGTTATATGGCTTCTTAGTGGCTCCAGTGTGTTTGTGACAGTCGCTCATAGTAATCCGTTGGCGACACACTGGACAAGTATCATGCGACGACAACCATCCTTGAATACATGGCCGGTGGAAAATGTCTCCACACTTTGTATCGACGGGATCTGTATCGGGAGACAAGTTTTCATCCATGAAAATCGTCTACATTAAACCTACAAATTGTCATCCTCGTCATAGACTATACTCTCAACAAAGTTGGTTTTTCAAATTCTGCCTTCACCGGTAGCTAGACCGGTTACGGTTTCTTCTGGGGCCCCATCACATGTTGGTAGTATTTTCATTTGTTAGTACTTTCGTTAGTATTGTTAGTTTCTTGTACTAACCCTAGCGTCATATCCTTCATTCTTTTGTAAGATGCTTCGCATCTTTTATCTCTTACTTGTCTAATAGTTTTAGTGACTAATCGTTCAGATATTAGTTTATTAATTCTATTAGAGCCTACATTATCCTTTTCTATTTGTATCATAGTATTTATTTCCTCATCTGAGAAAATCCTACGTCTATTGGACTCAGTACTGGGCAACACAGTACTTATTCGATCCCTGTTGCGTACATCAGGATGCTCATTGCTCATGCCTCTCATGCTGAGACAGTCCTGATTTTGTGCCAAATCTCATTTGACACACTGTACATTGATATTCAAAGCTATCAATGTTTGTAGGCCCATTACACTTGGGTCTATGGCAAGCTAAACCGTGTCTTTTTAGGGGATACCGAACCCATGGTCTCCCCTCGATCCGAGGCTTGTTGAATCGCCCATCGCAATTCTTTTTATAGTTCCTTTGGGTTGCTAGTCCTCGAGGAACATCTTCACTCTGCAGCGTCCGCCCACTAGCAAGCCATATACGACTTGGCTGCTGTCAATTTTGGGAAAGTTTTTTTTCTCGGTCGACCAGAAACATTACCACTCTTCTGTCGATCTTCTCTTCAAACAAACGAACGATTGCAAACAAAAATTAACTGATAACTACGATGAAATTTTAGCGTCTCTGTACACAACTGCTCGGCAGAAAATGTGCCTGTAAACTGACTGTAATTTGGAGATCACAAAGGAACTCAAAGCTGGTTCCAAGTAAATTCCCTTACGGGCAGCTGCCAGGCGGCATGAGGAGCGGTCACTTGAAACGCTGTATCTTCGTTAGTTTTACTCCGATTTACTTGAAATTTTGACACGATACTTTCGACATGTTGTACATTCAGGAAAAAAATTTTAAAACCTTAGCCTTATTATTCCAAATTTTCTTATCGCATACCACAAAATGTGTCTAAGTATTCAAACCACGTTTTTTTTTTCTTTTCAAAAATTTATACACGTCTCTATTCTTCAGGCACCCAAACTCACTGCCGCCGCAAGCTTGCCGGATACTCTTTTCCCCTCCGGCTGTATGTAATTTTCCCCAACCATGGCGTGGGTGGCCTGCCATATTAAATAGGGTCTGCCATATTTGAACTTAAGTTTCAATATAGGCGGTTATTATTTAAATTTAAAATTTATGAAAAAAATGTTTAATTTACATTAGCTGCAAAAAACTTTCCAATAATACGATCATGACTTCTAATGTTTTAAGCTCTTTTAAATAGAACAGTTCAAGTAACACAATTTATCTATTTTTATTAACTATTATAGTAGCCAATTTAAGTAATTTAATTAATAAAACAGAACACTTGTAGATTCGCTAAATTATGTTTGACAGGAATGGTCCCACACATTTGACTCCGCCCGCGTTCGCGCAACAAAAGCAAAAAATCATGCCTAGGATGGGGAAGGGTGCAACAAACCGACAAAAACTTAGGGAGAAAAGTAAGAAAAGGAAGAAGCAAGAGAAAAAAAAACTCGAAAATTTTGTCCAACAGAATGAAAAAAAAAATTTTTGATTTGAACAAAAAGAAAAAGGAAGCGGAAAGAACAAAACCCAAAGCAGGAGGGGAAAGGATATCAGCAGGCGCTATCGACTTACCGGCTATCGTTGGGGGAGTCTGGTGTTATGACTCCCCTTGCATGGCCCATGCCCCAACCACCCTTGCATATAGGGGCCAACGTCATCTAGATGCCCTTTCACCCGAAACGAAGAAAGAGAGGGCCACTGACCTCATTGTGAGGACCCCGCCCACCGACGTAGCGATGATGTAGCCGCCCTACGGAAGGACGACGAGGAGAGAGAGAGAAAAGAAGAGGTTTATTTATAGCCCATATAAAAATTTAGTTAAATTTTTATTTTTATTTTAAAAGAGATACTCCCTCCGTAGGAGGGCACACGACCGTCTAGCTTAAGGCTAGGGCCTTTTTACCCCTTTGCAATAGGGCTCTGTGGAGTGTTGAAAAAAAAACAATTTTATGACAATTTGCTAACTATTACCTAGCCAATTCGAAAGAGAACGGATAAATCTTGGTTAATTTGTTAAAGTTAATTCAATTTGATGCCGGGGGGGGGGGGGGGGGGTCGGAAATGCGCATTTTCGTACCGGCCGGAGAAGTATATATGTCTTATGTAGAACTATTCTCTGCCGAATTTGCCTTTACATTTTCTTGTCTAAAACACAGACACTTAGAGCAATTCTAAAATCCTATAAATATGATTTTCTCTTTACTTCCTTAGAATTCTATAACTGGTTTTCACGCCTTCTGTTCGTCACCTTGAGCCTTATTACACCTTAACGTTTATTTCATCTTGAATTTTTGCACTCAGATAATTTCTAGATTCCAGAACCTTCACTTTCACATAATAATTTAAAGATTTTCTTCGAATGTTTTTTGTTTTTTTTTTCTTAAGTTTTATAATCTTAAAGTTTAATTTCCCGGCACTTCAAATCCTTTTTCCCACACTTCATCCCCACTCTCATCAAATTTTACCGACTCACCCCTTTACTGCCCAAATCAGCACTTCTTGCCGCCAGAAGCAAGGATTTGAACCGTCCCGCTGCTCTCCTATCATTTCCCTCATCATCCTCAAAACCATCCGGCTTAACCGGTTTTTGTCAGATGTTTTCATGCCAGATGTTGCAGCTTGGTTTTAATTCATTGCAAGTTCACTTGTTAGAATTTGCTTTTAATTTTATTTTTCGCAGTCAGGCAGTTTTCAAGTTGAAATTTTTGCAAGTCTTCATGAATGGCTGTCGATTTAAACTTTCTGATGCCGATAAATATACCGTTAAACTAAATTAAGCACTTAAACAGATATCTTCAAAACTATTGGGATCAAACCTCCTTCATAGCAGGCACATACTTTAATGCAAAAAAAAATATGTCTTAATAAAATTTCATAGAAAAAAATGTGTAATTACATTTTTCTTACCTTGTAGTAGATATATACTCGTAGTTCATAAAAAAAACGCAAAAAGTTTGCACAATATCTTTTCTTAGTGGACGAATGTGTTGAAATAAAAATGTTTAACTTTCCTGCTAAATCTTACGACTTACTCTATTGATGCACCATGCCGGCTTTAACTTTCCTTTCTAGGTTATCTTACCGAATGGATATATAAAAAGAAAATATGCGAGCGCCAATATTTTCTTAGAATGTTGCTGCCTGCTGCATTTGTACTGGACTCCCCAAAACATTGTATTTAAATCCCTGAGAATTTCATATTAAAACTTTGAAAAATTACTTTTTTTTCACTGTGCCTTGGTTCTTGTACCATTGACTGTCACTTTCCAAAAGAACTCCCGTCCCGTCAAAAGTCATGAAGCTCCCCTGCGTTCTCTTTTCTTCAGTCCGCTTTCGGTACCTTATGTGGTTTTAGGCTGTTGTGTAAATTTGTTAAGTGAATTTAAAATTCTTGTTGAAGATTTGTCATTTTCCTTTGCATATTATATGATTGCATGCTTAAAAAGCCACACAGGCTATTTAGGAAAAAAGAAGAAATATCAAGTAAGAGCATATTTAAGTATTACAATTAAATACATACCCTGAGCTCCACTATCCACTGAAAATCTTCTTAAAAATCACTAGAAACAACTTAAAACACAAATTGCAAAGTTGATGAAATTGAGAGGGCTCGAGAATAAAACCGTGCGCTTTCACCATCGACTATGTTCCGACTGGGCTTATCCATTGCCATGGGATTATTTTTTTTATTTATATTTATCATTTCTGCTCGTCGCTTAGTGATTTGATTTTTATTAGAAGCAATGTATTGTTGCTCATTTGGGTCATTCTCAGTGCAATTGCTGATATAATCTAAGTCCATTTCTAGATATTCTTCCCGATAATTTAGTACACATTTATATTTGGATAAAAAATCGTTGCCTAGTAGACAATCATACTTTAAATTTACGTATATCGTTTCCTATCAAGTGAAACGGGTGGTTAATCAAAATTTTTCCTTCGTGAACTTTTAGTTCGACATCCCCATATGTTAGACCTATAGAGGAGATAATGTCTCCTGACAGGGTGGAAATAGTACAGCCACTCGTAATGTTAATTTCAGTACTTCCTAAACTAGAGGACTTTTTAAAAACACTCACCTGAGCGCCTGTATCTATCAGGAATTTAGAAACACGTTTCGACGAAAAAGAAATGGGGAGATTTATTAATGTGGTGTTGTCCTCGTCATATATTGGAACTCGAATTCTCAAATTGCTGGGCTTATATTGTCTAGAATGGTATCCTAGTGCATTACGGCTGTAATGGTTAATTGGCGGTAAGGAGTGCCGTCGTCGTCCTCCTCTTTCAACCCCCATTCCACGTATCGAATTCCTTATATTTCAGGACGTCGTACGCGGGTCCCTGAAGTTTTGTCTTAATGAGATTGAGGAATACTAGACGGTCACTTGCATTATTGGCTGTGGAAAACAACACATCAGCACAAGAATTAAACTTATGCAAATCAAGGGGAGTCCCGTCAAAATCAGGTACCATACTACAGGCATCTGAAACAGATATTCGGACAACGGAGTGTTCAGCTGAGGCAGCTGCACTGCTTGAATTGGATGCACTAAGCATAATGGGGCTGTTGTAGACGCGGTTTCTTGTGGCGAACACAATTATGAAAGAATTTGCTTTACAGGGGTAAAAAAAAATTTTCTTTAGGGAATTATAGGGATTCTTGCGTAAAGAATTTAGCAATCAAGACCACTGAAGCGAGTTACAAGAGAATTATACACACACAACGAATGATAGTGATTTACCGATTAATCAGCAATTCCAGCGCCATATAATTGTCCTTCTGTAGCCTCGTAGAAATCATTTTGTTCAATTAGTTGCTGTTGACGTGCTTGACGAGCTTCTTTAGTGGCTAATGAGCTGCGCCGATTTCCTCGAGTCACTCTCTGTACATCCATTTTTTCGGCGTATGATTTACAATGTCGGCCAACTATTATGTCTGAACAGTTTATAATTTGTAAAATCGATGAATATCCTTCATTGAATAATCCAGCAGCAATGTATGAGACTATTTCAATGATTTTTGACCCCGAATGTAGGTGTTTTGGAGCGAGACGCCAAACGGTAGAGTTGAAACTCTCATTTGCGTTTTGCTTGTGACCACCCAAACATCTTTCAAGCAATTCATCCCGCGATAAATCTTTAAATATTGGCTCTACATGCTTTTGGATATCTGGATGTAATGGTGCAGGGTGTTTAAAATCTTCTCCAGAGGCTTCAGCTTTTTTCCATTTGCACCAGCTGTCAGGACCAGGCACTTGCACTTGCACATGTTTGTTCGGCTTCATCACTTTAAGTATGCTGATTTCCATGAAATTTTCGTTTATGCGGGCGTCCTGAGCGAACTGGTATATCTTTGACTCCTTTAGGATACGAACTCATCTTTATATTTATTGGATTTCGAAGTCGTTGCATCCAGAATGAGCTTCAAAACTAAACTAAACAAAATTAACAGCAACAATAGATCTCTAACAGCAAAACCCGACCTGTCCTGTACGAATATACTCTGTAGTAACTGTGAAACAGTCCTTTACTTGGAATTTGTCAATAAAAGTATTTGAAAACATCTGTTCATTCAAACTTTTAACATTAGAAAGGTTAAAAGTAAAGAAATTCAAGAGACAGGTAAACGCTTAACTATACCTCTGCCAACGCTTGAACGCAAAGAATAGGGTCATCACGGCATACACTCTATAATATAAGAAATACTTAAAATTATGTTCTAAAAATTTAGTGACGTATTCTTAAAGAATTATGCTAACATTTTATGAAAAAAAAAAAATATTTTTTTTTTAAATTTTACAGGTATTTCCCCCCTTAAGGGGGATAGCCACTGTGACGGCCGAAAAAATTAGTGATTTTTGAGAATTTTTTTGACCGGGTTAATAAAGGAATATTTGGATCGGGTTTTTTTTTTAATTTATTAAGTACACATCGAATAATGTTTCCACAAATTTTTATTGAAAAATCTTACATAGTTTTAACAATATTAATGATTCCGTAGAGCTTGAAAAAAAATTCCCCCTCCATGGTCGCATCGATTTTTCAAAAACTGGTGATCTGAAAAAAAAATTCATTATAATCTGTATGGATGTCGTTATCGTTGTACGTAGCCGTTTTTTATTTTTTTTATTTTTCACAAAATGGCGACCGATTGAAAATATTTTTACTTTTTCGACCGTTTTTTTTGTTTTCAAACAGTTTAAAAAATAGTAAAAAACAAAATTTCATGAATCGGCTACGCACAACCTTAGCCACTACTAAGAGGAACAAAACAAAAAAAAATTAATAATCGATTAAGAATTGTCCGAGTTATCAATGCGACCAGTTCGAGAAAAACGCGTTTAAAGTTTTTAGTCCATTTCTCTCGCAATGAAATCATATATCTTGTAAAATTTTCATACCTATATTAAATTATCAAGTCCTGGACCATATGACGGTTCTTCCTCTTCATCTGCAGGGGTTTTGGTGACTTTTTTAATTTTGTGATGAACTGTTTCAATGCGATCCTCAGCAGCTTTAATCCGGGTAGAGTCACAGTCAGTGCAGTAGTTAAAAAGTGTCGGTCCAACTTTGATGCCGAGCAAGTCCATCAATTTTAAGGTTGCCAATGTTCCTTCATTAAATATTACGGTTGAGATATACATAGCTATTTCAACAATAACCGCACAACTTGAATTTGATTTTGGTGCGATCTGCCATACTAGAGCATTAAAACTTTCATTTTTATTCTGCGTAAATGCACCTACGCATCTTTCTAATAATTCAAAGTCTGAGAGGTCTTCATAAATCGGCAATAATACCTCGGCAATATCTTCTGGAATTGGCGGTTTTTCAATTAATGACTCCAAGGAATTTGTCGATACAGCTTTCTGGAAGTTACACCAAGAATCAGGTCCTTCAGGGCATAGAAAATGTTGGGGATCTTCGGGTGACGAGGATTTATGGTATAACGTTTGCCAAATACCGTTATACATGTCTTCAATATTCGTTACATTACGACGTATTGCTAATCCATAGTATTTTGTCAATTCATTAATCAACTTATCGGTTAATCTACCTTTCCCCCCCCCCCCCCCCCCCCCCCAAAGTTTTTCCTTCTTTTGTCCGCTGTTTTTTTATTGCTCTAAGTCGACTGCCCATTCTTTTCTGTACATGGTTGATACATTCCTTTTTAATTATCTTCACATTTCCATAAGGTTTAGCATCACAAATGTTTTTATATGGCTTTGTGTCACCATCCCCAATATAATTAATATATTTGACGTTATGTTAAAATTCAGATCTTGGAAACATTTCTTTTATTCCTTCCACCTCCATTTGACCCGAAGAATTATCATGGTTAATTGTGCACACTTCTGAATGTTTTTTTTGCCAGGTCTCATATTCAGCAGTATCTTTCTCCAGATTCATTTGTGCACATGATTTACAGAAGCTCGATTTCATGACAACATCCACAATTTTGCCAGAGTAGTAGCCAATAAGAGAAGAAATGCCAAAGGATGATTTAAATCCTCGCTTCTTCCAACTTCCATCTCCAGATACCGAAATCCCAGGAATAATTTCGGACTCCAATTGTTTTGAAGTTTCTCCCACTTCTTCTTTTACTGCTTTCGTTAGAACCATGTCGCAACAAGTTTTTGCTGCATCTCTGATCTGTTTCACTACTCTATCGTAAAAACTATGAAACATAGGCCTTGGTAAATCCATGAAGGCACAAAATCTTTCCGCACCCGCTAACCCAACACCAATTGGCCTCATTGCAAGGATAAAACGCCGATTTTTTTCGTACGCATTGTCAATAAGAGGGCATGAGTCAATTACAACTGGATCGCACTTTCCACAGTTCACAACAAGCTTGAAACCTAATCCCCTCACACTTTGTTCAGTAAAGTTAATATCACCACCGCATTTTTTACATGATATATGATCACTCAGCACTGTAAAAACACTGAAAAAGTTTAAAATTCGATAAGTTATAGTAGGATGGACATCATATTCAGAGTTTTGCGAAATTTTTCGTTTAGAAGCACTCGTACGCCGTTTGGGACTTATGTTTTCACCTTTTTCTATTTCATATCTGTTACGCGGCCGATTATATTTTCTTCCATTTCTTGAAGGTCTAATTTTACCGTTTCTATTAATTTTACTACCTTTACGATCAATTTTGTAATAAAACAGAAGATATTTTTAAAAATTGATAAAAACAGAAACCAGAGAAACGACGTGCGTTCACTACGAAACTTCCAGAGTAACTGAACATCTACCGAACTTCTAAGTACGGAAATAGATAAAAGGGACTGTTACATTATAAAACCTGTACAAAATAGATTTACATTACAAAAGAAAATCGAAGAAAAGAGCCCACTGCGTCACATAATATAAAAGGCCTTAGAGCTAGGGACTAGGGGGCGTAACATTCCGATCGGGAGGTCACGCGGAAAACAATCGGCCTACCTGCTCTCACTAAAATCGCTGTAACTTAGTCAATTTTTGACATTTTGACCTGCAATTTTGTAGACATATTTTTGAATGTATAAACTTTGATTTAAGACAAAGATTTTTTTGACCCATCACAGTGGCTATCCCCCTTAAGAACTGAACATCGTCAACACACAACAATATATTCAACATTTCTAAAAACAATGTAAGATATAGTATTCACATATGCATTATTGCAAAATATTTATTTATTATTTTTAATATCATGAAATAGTATTTTTCTTTTGAATTAAAGTTATAAATTTTTTTAAGTAATTCAACCATTTATATGAAATTAAATATTAAAAGAAATTGTATACACACACCCCCACTTTATTGGACATTTATTGGCATTTGTACCCATTTAAAACATAAGAAATTTTCTTGTATGTATGCCTTACTGCAATACTAATTAATTAATTTGTTACAATTGCGTTAAAAAAAACTTTCTCACATTGTCTTTAAAATTGTACCACTTGTGCGCCTTCTTCTATACTTATGAATAAGAAAATTAGTCGAATTTAATGTTGAGTAATAAAAATTAATTTTGTAGCCATTCCAAAAAGTTTAAGTAAAACGCGAACAACTTATTAAATTAACAAAATAAAAATTTTAGTGTAATAATAAAATTTATATTTTTTAATTGTATAAAATATTTTTAACTGCTAAATATGTATATTATTTTTTTTGCTTAAGTAAAAGTGCCCGGCCAGAAATCATTGCCTTACTTCACTTCCTAATTCTGGTCACTTTTATTGCTGCGCTAGTTATTGTTTTGTTATAAAATTTATTATAACTGTATTAAAGGTATTTTTGTTAAATTTTACATATTTATAAGATTGTAATTATTGCTGTTTAATTTGTACATAGTCAAAGGAATTTATAACATTTATAGGATTTATATTGTGTAACAAAGAGATATTATGAGAATATATGTGGTAAATATATGCCTATTTATACAAGTATATTTAAACGATTGTTTTTATCAATAGTTAACGCAATGAGTCGTTATGTAGACTTCTATTTGATTGTTTATTTAAAATAATTCATTATCTTTCTTTTCTCTGGAGTTTGAGTTGAACTACTGACGGACATCTTGCTCCCCAAAAAAAATTTAAATTCGGTTTGCGAAAGCAAAACGAAATTAATAAGTGCCATCTTCGCCAAAGGAAAGGGTTTTTATACTCTAAATAAAATCACAGTCTGGTGAGTCCGTTTCATTTTATAAATTTTTAGTCCATCCAACATTCAATGTAGTACAATCTAACTACAGACCAATTGCACTAACCTCGATCATATCCAAAGTTTTTGAATCACTCATCAACTCTCAGTTGTTGAAATATCTAGAAAATAACCATCTTATCAACGATTGCCAGTACGGTTTCCGCGCTGGCCGCTCAACCGGAGACTTACTAACGGCTCTAACGGAGCGTTGGAATCATTGTATCCATAATTTCGGTGAGTCCGAAATCGTTGCTCTTTATATTTCAAAGGCTTTTGATAGAGTCTGGCATGCTGCCCTTTTAGCCAAACTTCAAACATTTGGTCTGCACCCTACCCTCGTTAAATGGATAAAGGGCTTTTTGTCAGGCCGTTCAATCCGTGTTTTAATTGACGGAGTTACATCTGATTCTGACGAAATAAATGCCGGTGTACCTCAGGGTTCAGTTCTCTCACCAACCTTATTTCTTCTTTTTATTACTGATCTCTTATCCATTACTCTCAATCCTATTCATAGTTTTGCCGACGACAGCACCCTTGATTTCGCGTACTCATTTGATTCTGTAATGAATTCACGTGGAAATGTTACAGAAATCAATCGAGAACGCATGTTTAGATCATTAAACAAATGCATCCAAAACTCAATGCTGTTTAATGTCCCTTAAAAAACGCCCAGTTCACCCAATTCGCCCTCCCGAAACATTTTGGGTATTGAGATATCCAGCAATCTTAGCTGGACTTATCATATATTTGCAAAAGCCAAAAATGCGATGAAATGCTTCGGTTTTCTGCAGAGATGTAAGAAATATTTCACCCCACCTGACTTAGCGCTGATCTAAAAGTCCCACATTAGGGCTAGACTTGAATATAATTTTCATATTTGGGCAGGGGCCGGACACACCGCAAGTCCAGCGTAAGGCTATTAAACTTTTTGGCAATTCCTCAATCTCTGGGGGCCTTGACTCTGGAGCATCGACGGAATGGTACACGGATCACTTTTATTTCTCCAAATTTGAAGTTAGCAACAGTATTAGAAGTTTTAGGAGGAGGTGGATAACGAGTAACGACTTTGTTTCTCCTATGTTCTGCAGGATGTAGTCAGTGCAATGGAAACAAAATTGTGTACACACTGGATTAAATTTACGGCAAACTTTTAGTCAACAAAACAATGGGTTTACAATAAATATAGAATTCCTGGTGGTAATTATTAATCAATTTATAAATCTTAACTTTGAACAAACATTGTTCTAATTTCAGTTATTGGATTCGTGGACGGCACACATATAACTTTATTACAACCGTCCGAAAACGAGCACATTTATATAAACAAAAAAGGTAAACACAGCTTAAATGGAATGATGGTAGAATAACACATACATAATTCATTCATAATTTCAACAATTTAACAATTTTGAGTTTTAGATTTGCGACCATAGTATGCGTATAATCGCAATATGTGCTCAGTATGGCGGTGCCTCACACGACTCGTTTGTTTGGGCTTCTTCCAATGAAAGAACATTCCTGGAAAATAGATACAACAGGGGACAAAGGGGTTTCTGGTTACTACTGATTCAGATTATCACCTTGAACCATGGTTAATAACACCTTTTAGTCGAATCGGTGCTATTGAAGGAAATGAATCTACTTTCAATGAAATACACGGAAAGGCACAGACCATTATAGAAAGATGCATTGGCATTTATAAAGGTGAAATCAAAACCTTTTTAGAAACATTCATTATTAATAATTATTATAACTTTCATAGGACGGTGGAGAATACTAATGGAAGAGAGAAAGGCCAGGTATTCTCCTCAACGCATATTTCTCTTTTGTACTAATTTTCAGACTTCAGTTTCTTAACACTAGTACTGCATGTTTGACTATGTACACAGCCTCAATAAAAATCCAAAAACAACTGGAGACTTACTTAGTGTACTCTTCTAATAATTTAATTTCCGCTGATATTTTTGGATTTCCAGTTCATTTTTTCTTATTTTGAGCCTCCGCAACTCCAACTCCATCTCACTTTGCGCTTCACTTTGCATTATGGAAATTTTCTTGCTTTCAAGTTGATTTCGCTCTTTTAATACATTAAGTAATTCCCTCTGAAACTGTTTTCGGTTTTGAATTTCTTCGGATATCATTTTTAGTTTTTCGTCCTTCCTTCCTTAGTCAACAATGTTTGGTGAGTTCTATTAGAGCTAATACTAGGAGTTGTTTGCAGTTCAGTTCTGTCCTTAGTTTTCGAATTACGTTCGATTGATTGTTCAAGTCTAATGCTTGTCCTTGACTCATGATCACTCACAGGTAGCTTTCATCTTCAAATTGGGCTAAAATTATGACTATTTAGAGTGTGGTACTCTATGTGAGCATTTTGTCACTAGGTTTTTGAGGGTATCTAGACAATTTTCATTTGAGGGCAAAGAATTTAGATCCTGAATCAGGTTTGTGAATTTTATTCTGCTTACATAGGTTTTGGAGAAATTTGTTGGGGGACAATCATTTAGTTGAACTTTGATTGCGAAGTGATGGGAGTGGCCAATTTGTTGATACGATTAGTATTTGTTGCTGTGAAGCAAAGATCCCACTTGAGGGTTTTTTTTAAATCTTTGAAGAAAGTGTGTGAGTTTAGTTGTACAAAATTCAGATTTGATGAAGCGAGTATTTGTTCCAGGTTTCTCCCTTTATAGACGCTGATGTAGTTGTCAGTGAATTAAGTTTAGTTTTTTTGATGTGGTCATACTTTGTTTATGTTTGTTGTGGCGATGTCCTTGAGTTGGATTTAGAAGGCGTGAGTTCAGGCGATCATTGTTGATTATACATAGATGGTGTGCTGCTTTTGTCTGCAGTAATTGCATTGTCATTCTGTATCTGAAGTAGATCTAGATTGGTTTCGAGAAGTTCGATTTTGTTTCTAAGATTGATTAGAAATGAGTTATCCTTCGAATTGTCTTTATTAAGTGGGTTTGGTAATTGGTTCTTAATCCAGGAGAGAATTTTTTCATATTCTTCAACTTTGTGTGTGTTTTTATTGAAGGCCGTGCCAGTTTTCAAGTCGGGCTTTCCTTGTAAGTTGTTGTAATAGTTGTTTAGTGTGTTATCATGTATGACTTTAACAATTTTGGAATAGGTTTTCCTTTTAAGTAGGACTTTGTTTGCATCATGGTCAGGGTTCCTAATGTTAGGAGAGGTAGTAAGACACGGAAATGCTTTGTCAAGAGCTGTTTCAGATAGGATGTTGAAAGAATTATCAGAACTGTCAGTGGGTTTGTTTTGTTTTAGTAACATTTATATTACGTTTATATTTTTTATTGCAATGAGGTTTAGAATATCTTTTTCCTTCTCTTTAGCAATGCAGTCAGGGTTGTGCATTTGTTTGCAATTTGTACAGACAGATTTCTTTTGACAGGGGTCATTTTAGCAATTTTCTTGTGAGCAGTTAGCATAAAGTGCCGAAGTAGCTTTGCATTGATGGTAGGAAATGTCGCCATCTTAGGCGTTTGTTACAAAATCTGGGTTTAGGTGTGTAGTAGTCTACATTTCCGATGGTACAATAAATGCTTATTTCCGTCGGTAATCTGTTACCCATAAAAGTTAGTTTTACAATAGAGGTTGGTATCCTCTGATCACCTTCACACTTTCTAGAAAATGTGATTTTAATAGGCGATTTGATGTTTGTGATGAGTTCCTTTTCCGATAAGTCTAATGGAATACCTTTAATGATCCCTTGCTTTCTGATGTATGACTTGGGGATAAAGGCCTTAACCCTGTATGAGTCAAGATTCTTGTTTAGAATTGAGTTGGTCGATTTGGAGTGCTTGAAATAGATTTTCACAGTTTAAGCATTGTTCCTTTTGATAGAGTAGATGTTAGAACAGCCTTCCCTATGGGGTAGCTTTCCTATACCTATGTCCGTTAGGTTTATGTTGTTCTGTTCATCCTCTGCCGACCTCTGGATCATGACCCAGTAAGGACCTTTATTGATAGCGCCATATCTTAGGTTATCCAACGATTCATTTGTGTTCTTGCTTGCATTTTTATTTATGTTTAAAGCGTTATCAGTGTGACCAGATATGATGTCCGCGTTTCCACTCTCTGTTGTTTTGAAAAGTTCCGAGAATTGCGTTTTGCTGCTCTCAAGTTCCATTCACAATGTGTTTAAGCCTATGTTTTCATTTTTTAAAGATTGGTTAAATTTGGTGTGATCATTAGATCCAGTACTAAGAATTATGGGGTTTGGTGATGCAAGATCATTTGGGTTATCTATACCCAAAATGTGTCTAATTTTAGATCTAAATCTAGATCTGGATCTCGAGGGGGTTCCCTCCTTGAAGGGTTCATTATGGGTTAAGGACTTATTAATAGAATTTTTTGGAAAAACTCTGTCTTATGAGAATAAAGTCGGAACGCAAGTGCATTGTTTTCATGTTATAGACAATATTATCAGAGAATCGACTCACCTTACATAAAATGGCGACTTGGCGTCACTCTGAAGAAATTTGAGTTGATCTGTGGATTTTACTTAGCCTTAGTGTTTTGAAAATGAAAATATTCGAGAAACTTGAACACTTTGTAGGTACATGAAAACTAATAACGGTACTTAACAATTTGACCAGTTTTCACCTCACTTTAAGAAAATACAAGCTATTGGAGATCACAAATGCGTGTTTGCAGTATGGCGTCTTTGGCGGCAGTGCATTGCTAGTATTTCCGAATTTTTGACGTTTCCAACTTGCTTTACCGAAAGCATTATTTTTGCTGATCTTTGACAATTCGACATTCCCGAAAGCAGTCCAACTCTCAAAACGTTAGGTCTGTTCCCGTACCTGCAGAGATTATAAGCGCTTCGCAGAAAACTGCAGAAAAGTGTTCCCGTATTCACTTCTCCAAGAAGATTTTGCCTACGTCACAAGTTCCCCTGCTGCAGAAAATTTAAGAATTCTGCAGCAACATGCTTAAAAAATCTTCTTCCTGTCAAAGTGACAACTGCCCAAACGTCAATTGAATGAATTTGAAATTTGTGAATCCTTTTATAGAGTTTTATATCCTAAAAGTTAAGCGTCGGATTAGGGAAGTGAAGTAGTCTATAAGGAAAAACTATGATTGTTTAATTTCCATATATATAAAAATCTTCTTCTGCTTTTTCAGAAAGTTGCAGCTGGTTGTTCCCGTATTGAAGTGAATTCACCCCCACCACGTAAATAAGTAAACTGTAGCCAGCTGCAGCTGCAGAAGTACGGGAACAGACCTATTGACTCAGTAGGTCTGTCTGGTAACTTTTGAATAGAAATCTTTGAGTAAAACTCATGTAAGAGGGGATAAATCAGGCAAAATTACCAGACACGCTTGAGTAAGATTTGGATAAAACTTACTTTGGAATTAATTTAAAAGATAATCAACTTAACTTCAAAAATATTTAATTTTACAGATCATCTGTTTGAGTATAGTATTTACACATTCTCTTAAGCATGCGTATAAATGTGTAAGTTTGTCCAAAAGGGGAAACGTATCAGTATGCCAGATTTATTCTTCCAAAAAAGTTAAGAGACGCTATCTGTGTAAATTCGAGTAAACAAATTAGAGTTAACAGACAGACCTATTATAGCATCGACGTTAATTCGAATGTATTATGCTTTTCCACAGCTAAATCAATGGACGTTGCTTTAACGATATGCTTGGTTTGACCAAGGTGAGATTGATCTTCACGCCTTAAGCCATTCTTATGGTTTTTATCTACAACGATAGGTCTGTTCACTTATTTTCAGTACCAAAAACAAATATTGGAAAGTCGAGTGCTTTTCAGTGCCAAATATAAGAAATGTCAACTGACAATTCAATTCAATTGAGAGATCGATTAAATTGTCAGGGCCAGAAAGTGCTTGAGGGGAAGTTGGTTTGACATAACGTTACCCCGCTTTCAGTGTCGTTTAGTGATCACTAGTTATCACTAATGCTCGTAGGGGAACGCACTTGATAGTTGCTCATCCCTTTCGACTCTCTTTCCTTTTTTCCTTTTTTTTTTTTGCCAAAGCTGTGATATGGCATCATAGGGCGTTTCTGAGCTGAATTACTTGGTGAGCTGTTGAAATCTAGTTCATTTCTGAATACCTAGGCTGGAGCCCAATATTGTTTTGCGAATTATTCTTATGTCAATTCAATAAAAAAACAAAGGCATATTTTTATAAATATTTTATAAACTTCAAACGGCTTAGAATTACACTTAATTGACGTAATTTTTAAAATCTTGTTTTTTTTTTTGGCATAACATTGTGGACGAAAATCCACTGGTAATGAGTTTACTTAAATGAAATATTTCTGACCATCAAGCATGAAAATAATCTCATTACTCGTAGAACTTAATATGTTTGCATGCAACGAGTACGGATACGTTTTTGTTGTAGAACTGTAAAAAGTGCCCGTAATGCCAGGCTTTCTCCTCTCCATATAGCCCATTTTGAACTTTTTTGGCCAATATCGTTTAAGTTTACCAACATTGCACTGTTGCGGATGGGTTTCAGCATAGAAATTATTTTCAAACGCAGAATTATAGAAGAATGGGCACATTCCATGAGAGCCATGTGGTGGTTCTTTGGCTGCTGCTTGATATGCCCCACAATAACCCATGAGCCAATTTTGGTGACAATTACGCTGTTTGGTTCCTTTATCTTGGCTTGTTGAAATACATTGGACATTTTTTGCTGACATTTTTGGATCTGGCTGTTTGTGTTTATCAAATCCTGGTCCGGCCATATCACAAGCTGAAATATAATTTGTTATGAAATCTTGAAATAGTCAAAATCATTTCAACTTACTATCAATTTCAGCGATCTTGTTTTTCCCGTACTCGCGTCCTGCTTCTAAGGCAATTCTAGCTCCTAAACTGAATCCAAACATGTAACCATTGTCTGGATTGAATCCTTTTTCTTCCAATTTTTTGAGTTTGTTTACCAAGGTTTTGGCAATGTCGCTTGTGTATAATATCAACAAAAAGTAGTGTGGCCAATGAGCGAAGAATCGATAGTTCATGCACATTATACAACCACCACGATGGGTTTTAAGTTCTGTTTAATATCAGTCATGCTAGTTAGTTTTAGTAATGTTTCTTAAAGCAATCTTACTTCTTTTAAGAGTTATAACCCAAGTAGTTTCGCATGTTTCTTTCCAACCAGGAATTACTATGGCGTATTTGGTGATATTTGTAGGTTGTCCACACAGTCTGAAATTGAAGACAGTTTAGTGCTTGATAGCAAATCAGTATTTATTAGTAGATATAGTTTTTAAATGAAGTTCAATTATTTTATACGCGATAATCGGTCTCTCGCAGCTCTCTCCTGAAATTGCCAAGAATTTTCTTACATTCCATATAGACGGTATGTGGTTGTCCGAATTGGAATTGACATTAGACTAAGTTTTTCATTAAATCAGACAGTCAGACAGAATTTAAAGCTCTCACTGTTAAGATTTCTGCATCTAACATCTCCTCTCTTTTCTTTTCTGCGCAGGACAACAGAATTGCGTTGGCTTCAGGTAGCACTCTTAATTAATTAGGCCAGAGCTCTTTTTCGGCTACTATAAAAGGCAACTTGCAGGGAAAATCAGGTCTTGGTTTTAAGACCGATGATGTCGCTGGAGTAAGGGACGACCTGTTGATTGCGAGGCGCTCTGTCGTATTAGACAGCATTAAAAGTAGTAAAATGCAAAGTAGAACAGTATGGGCTTCTTTTCTAACTCAGTAGGCGCACTTCACAGGCAGAAGCCTGGAATCAATTGACCTATTCACCAGATTATAACATATATTGAGGTAAATGAGGCTCCCACACCAACATGCAAAAAAATATTAGTAAACAAAAAAAACTAAAACACGCCCAAAAACTGCAATCAGGATTGTGCACAGACAACAGACATCGTTTAAACAAATCCTTAGTAAGAGCCATGTCAAAAATAGGACACATATTCACGGCTCTACACATGCGATTTACAGGCTCATGCATACCATAGTTAGACCCAGAATGAACAACATGTAGTAAAGGCAATCTCCTTAAGCTATACGGGGTATGCCTATAAGAAACTAAACTTACGAGAGTGCGAGAATCTATGTTCAAGTTTAAAAGCTGGTGAATAAAGACCAGGTAAGCAAATCTACGTCGTTCCTCCAACGAGTCTATATTAAATAACTCGAGGCGATGCGCATAAGGAGGAAGCCTGAGTGGATCGCTCCACGGGAGCTCCCTTATTGCGAACCTAACAAAGTTCCGCTGCACCGATTCAATGCTTCTATAATGAACAGCAGGGAGCAGGGAGAACAAACCTGCGATGCATACTCGAGAATTTGTCTAACTTAAGAAAAAAAATAAGTGAATTAGGGTCTGTCGATCAGAAAACTCCCTTGACCACCGCTCAACAAAACCCAGAACTGAATTACTCCTAGACACAATATTGTTTATGTGCAGAGTGAAATCCAGTTTTTTTTTGTCTAGCTTTACACCAAGATCAGTTACTGACTCCACACGACGGATAGTAGTTTCCGCAAAGGTATAATCAAAGACGAGCTGATTGATGTTCCTAGAAAATTACATAACTTCACATTTATCCAGGTTAAGTTGCAGTCCATTTGAGGCACACCAAACCCTGAAGGTATTCAAATCATCGTGAATGCAGGAAGAATCATAACTGTTCCTAATGCATGAGAAAATCTTTATATCGTCTGCGTAGATTAAGACTTTGGAGTGCTTAATCAGAGGGGCAATGTCGTCAATGGCAAGCATAAACAGCAGCGGCCACAGATGGCTACCCAACGGTACACCAGAAGAAGCCCTAACAACTCTAGATAAAGTGTTACGGAAAGATACCCGGTATGACCTATCTTTTAAATAAGAGCGTTATTAGTCGAGCAATAGAGGCGGAATACCCAGTGTTTCAAGTTTAAGCAGGGAGGGAGTTTATCAAATGCCTTGCTAAAGTCGGTGTAAACACATTCGGTCTTGAAACCTCGCGGGAAGGCACAGATTATGTGCGATGTAAATTCAAGCAGCAGGTTAGTTGTCGTCGATCTACCAGGCAGAAAGCCATGTTGATTAGATGATATTAACCCATTACACTGCCCAACAAGCTGTCAATATATAATAGATTCGAACAACTTGGGTGTGCAGGAAAGCTTCGCGATTGACCTATAATTTGTTATTAAGTTTTTATGCCCCCCTTTTATAAACAGGAATTATAAAGGAGCTCTTCCATAACATAGGAAATCTACCGGCTTGAAGAGATTTGTTGAAGTTCAGTTCCAGTGGAGTCAGTAAGGCGTCAGAGCAGGATTTCAAGAACGCAGGTAGAACACCATCAGGACTAAAAGAAAAGTCTATTTTAAGCTCCTTGATATTATCACGAGATATAATGGGCAAAGCAATGGAGGCAGCGGGACGGTCTTGGATATGATCAAACTCATCTAGGGAAGGCAAAAAGTTGCCAAACGAAAAGGCGCCCTCAAAAAATAATGCGAAGTTGTCGGCTATGCCGGGCGCGCTGCAATTAGAGATTCCATTGTATCACATTGTAGATGGATAATTATCAGTTCTCTTCTTCATATTTACAAATTTAACAAAAAGTACGAGGATCATTATGCAAGTTATCGCGAACATTATCAAGGTATTCCCTGTATAAAGATGACGATAACGCTAACAAGCTCTCATAGCAATCAACGAAATCACAATATAATATTCCCAAGTCTTTGGACATGATCTGGTCCACAGTGCTTTTATTCAAACTTGAAGTCAATGGTGTCGTAAAGTTTCGTTATTTCATTTATTTATTTATTTAACAACAGCTTCACCAAAACTGGCTACTAAGAAAATTACAAATGAACCAAGAAGACTACAAAATTAATACAAATCATTAAACTAACTTATTCAATAAGTATCCTCAGATGGCACTTCAGTTGTCGCCTAGAACAACCCAGCTCGATATAGGCAGCGTAGTCATTATAGAGGCGGGACATAGAAGTAATAGGCTCGTGCATCCCGTAGAGCGTACGATGAAAGGGAACATGCAGAAAGTTGAAATTCCTAAGGGACAGGGCTGGAATGGAAAGGCCTGTATCATTCAGCAGTTCGGAGGAGTTGATCGTCCCCTGCAATAAATCATACATAAAAGTGATCTTATTTATTCGGCGTCTCATTACAAGGGAATATGATGGGAGGGATAAAGGATCACGCCAAGGAAGGTCGCGGAGAACGAACCTAGGAAATCTACGCTGAACAGCCTCAATCCGGTTGATGTGGACAGCGAAATAGGGATCCCAATCCGCGCAAGCGTATTCCAGAATGGGTTTAACGAATGTGCAAAAGAGGAGCCTAGTTAGATAGGGATCGTCAAGTTCCCTGGACCACCTTTTCACACAAACCAGCGTAGAATTAGCCCTACTCACCACGAAGTCAATGTGATCCTCAAAGGATAGGCGGAAATTAAGAACAACCCCTAAATCTTTGACCCTATGTAGCCTACTCAAGACACTGCCATCCAAAGAGTAGTCGAAGAGAACGGGACAGTTTCTGCGGGTAAAGGTCATTATTGTACATTTGTTTATATTAAGAGGGAGACGGTTACTAGAGAACCAGTCGTGAAAAACGTGAATATCGGAGCACAACAGAGCACAATCGTCGTCGCGGGAGACGACACGCAATATTTTGGCGTCATCTGCATAACACAGAATCTCGGAGCTAGAAAGGAGCACCGAGACGTCATTAATAAAAATAATAAAAAGAAGTGGGCCAAGAATGCTGCCCTGAGGCACCCAGAAGAAACATAGATGGAAAGATACTGGTTGGTCTATTGGTCACTAAAATCAAATGAATTTTGGGTGTACCGCAAAATTCGGTGCTGTGGCCAAACCTTTTTATGATTTTTGTTAACGACTCACTCTCGTCTTACCCGATCCATCGCCTGCTAAAGTTCTAGTGATGCTAACAACAGTCTCTTAAGCGAAATTTAAATTATGTTTATTCTATTTCTGTTGGTGTTTGTAAGGTCTCGAACTATCCTCACTTACAGACAGGAGCAGGTCGAGCTCCTTTAGGCTTCTTGGCCGGAGTTCAAAGAGGATCCAGTATGGGGACTTCGAAGTAACAATGTACTTTTGCCGTTAATTTTATGGAGATTAATCTAATAAAGTCTTTAGCCCTCTTACCTGGTAAATCCCTTCTGACGAATACGGTCTTGCCCAGACTCTCTTGCATTAAAAATCGAAATCGGTCGTACAGTAAAATTTCTTAAGTTAATCTAGTACGTACGTCTATTGTTATTAAAGAAGTTACAGACAAAATCATACCTTGTCTTCTTGACCCATCAATTAGAAGGGCTACGATAGATGATGACGTATAACCGCCTCAACCTTCATGTATAGTGCAGGCAAGAATGTCATCTTCTCCTTTAAAGCCTTTAAATCCTCCGGCACAGATGATAACTATTCTGCACTCTTACAATAGGGCCACGGTGTGCTTACGTTGAGATCTGTCAAATGAGGCGTTTATATTTCGTTTCTTTTAAAAAATATCTTTACCACTTAAATTTAGGGACGTATACTTCAGGGACGCTGGAGAAATACAATACAGGAACAAGGAAAATAAATTGTGGACCGAAAAAGTTTGCCCGGCCCCCCAAATCCCTTTCATGTACGAAAATAAGCCGAAGCGCCGTCTACGCTGGTACCATCACTTTCGTCGTACGTTTATCGGGATCCGAGATACAAGGCTAAACAATTTTGCACACCTCCCCCCCCCCCCCCCCCCCACTCCTCGACTCATAAAAAAAATGTCCGTGCCTCCTGGAGGACTGTGACGATTTACTTAAAAGTATTATATCAATTTCAAATATTTGAATTAACCGCCTGCTAAAGTTGTATCTGTTCCTACAACATACAACACTACTCAACGTGTTGTATTGTGCGTGCAACTCTCAAACTTTGGTTACGCCGCTGAGTTATGCGCAGCCTTCAGTTGGAAGAAGTTAAGTGACAGCAGACATTGAAAATTGCAAGTGCTTCTGTGTGTAAGGATAATTAATTAATTAATTTTAATGTTATTAGTGGTGTTTATTTTCCAAAAAATGTGTAAAATCGTGCGTTTGCTATTAAGTCATGTATTGAAAGTGTTTGTCGGTGTGCTTATGGATTATTAACATTGAAAAAAGTGAAAAATTTCCCCGAGGGCCGCCTGGTGAATTCTTTTGTTCGGAAAAGTTTGCAAGAACTTCGTTAAGGTAAGGGATTTTTCTAATTTGTTTATATTCCATTAATTTTGTTATAAATTATTCAATATATACATTTTTAAAATTATAAAACGTAACGTAAGAAATTGCATTTCAATTTCTAAGCAAAATATTTTAAGTCAAAAACTTTTCACATGATAAAGTAGGATTCAAGTGCTCGAGACAGTGGTTCTAAATCTTGACAGTTTCTAAGAATTTCTTTGTCCAACAACACTGAAATAATAAAAAAAAATGAAAATAGATGTGGTTTTTGGGTGTATTTTGTCAAATATAATGTAACGTAAATGTGGCTCTTCGGGCTCGAAGGATTAATTAAGACAATTATTTTCAATCACAAGTGTTCACAATTTTATTCAATTCACTTAATTAGTTCGTTGCACAATTTTCTGGACAATATTTCTTCACAATACTACGTTTCACTTTAACAATTAGAACTTATCACTTCACTGGTTAAAACACAACTAACTATTGGCATTATCACATTTAAACACTTCGCCGTCTAAATCACGACTAAACTAACTGAGCTACTGCTCAGCCCTATTTATACTACTTAGCTTAATTCTATAAAGTTCAGTCACTTAGTTCTAGATATTTCCGTTAGACATTTTCACCTTACATATTCACCATGGGTTCGAGTCGTCCTTGACTTTCCCCGTTTGACATTTCCTTTTCTTGATTTCTGGCCACCTGAGACATGCGCATTACACGGTTGAGACTATTTCCCTTTTCGTGGCCTACCTCGTGCACGTTACACTGCCCCCCTCTTAGAACTGCTTTCATCCTCAATGGCTTTTCTACGGATCTTCTCTTTTAATAATCCTTTCTTGGCTTTTGTACCTTGTGGCAACTGTTCCTCAAATCTCAACTTCTTCTCTTGTTGTCCATCAGATTTCTCTTCGAACAAAGAATTAAGGTCACTTATCTCGAATTCCTTCATGTTGACCCTCTCTTCGCGCTTTGCTTGCATATTTGCACACTTCTCTTCTAGTTGGCTAATATGTTGCTGAAGATCCCTGTAGCACCATGAAAGCAGCTCCAGCTGAGAACGCAGGCTTTGATTGCCTTCTGCGGCATCTTTCAATTTCCGGTGAAGTTGAACAATCTCATCTTCCTCCGTTTGAGCGTTGATCGGTTTACATCCTTGAATTTCAAACTCCTCCGTCAATTCAGGCCCTTCTGCCATTGAAGTTTCCATTGCCTTCTCGAAATCTTGCAGTTCCTGATTCGCAGTCTGCATTTTCCGCTTTCCTTTGCTCGATGTCCGTAACACATTCAGTATTCGTAGATCTTCAATCTTCCGCTCCATGTTTCAAATGTCCAAATTGGTCTTGTACTTGGCATTTCCGGCAAAATCTTGACTCGTTTTAACTTTGTACCATTTCTTTCTTCATTCGCTGCTCTTCGTTAGTCCTTCGCCATCGATGTCCTCTCAAAACACCTCCATCGTTTCGGTCACTTTCCATTGTACTGTATTTATCTGACAAGTGATCAAGGCTCTTCCTTCTGCAATCACTTTGCAGGTGACATTCTTTACCGCAGGACCAGCATTTGTACTTGTGACGAGGCACTTTAGCTTCGTTGTTCCGATCGGTACCACTCTTCAATCCAAATTCTTCTTGCTCCCTTCTGTTGCACTTTGCACAACCAGTCTTCCTCGTGTCATATCCCGGAAGGGTTGATCTCCTTTACTTCGTGCAATCTCTTCGGAGATGACCTTCCTGGCCGCATGTCCAGCATCTCGGACGGCCGCGGTTGACCTGGGTATTGAATTGGTAACAAATATCTTTTATTTCGGTTTCTTCTGTTTCGCACATACATAGGCCATCTGGAACTTGTTTTGCTGCCTCCCAAGCCTGCTGGTTCCCATACCGTAATTCTAAAGCTTGTATTAGAGATGTATAGCAATACCTTAGCTCCGCCGGGATAGTCTGTAGCAATTCTGCTGCTCCAATAAAAATGTCTACTTAGAATCAAGAAGATTTAATTGCGCGGACTTCACTCTGAAGACTGCCCCAATGCCTAAATATTTTTTTGTTTCTCGGCTCGACCCACCTGTGCCTGTTGATGATGTGCTAAAATATGTGAGAATGAGGAGCAAGGTTGACAACTCTGTACTACTATGTTGTCAGCGTCTTAATTCTCGCCTGTCTCACCGACATATATTGTATTTTAAGTTCTCCGTGCTCTTTACGAGGTCATTTCTTCTCCGGGCTTCTGGCCTGAGAATTCCATCGTACAGGTACTATCAAAATGGCGCCAAGAACTAAAACTAGCCATTTATTTCAGGTATCCTTTTCTTCACGACTCCTATCAGATTTTTCGTAGGGACATATATTTCCACTCCGTGTGTCGAGGTGGTGGAGTGCTGGTTGCTTGCAGATCGCTCTTCAACTTAAAACTGCAGCTTAATAGATATTCCTGCCTTCTCCAGTTCACTCACTATTCAGCTCTGGGTTCTTAAGGGGAGATTACCGTTCATGACGTTAAAAAAATCGATTTGTTTTTTGATTATATAATTTGAATGTTTATAGTGTCTAGTATATGTAGTTAAAAGAATTTTGAAAAATCTGATGTAGTTTAGAAGTTACACCGCATTGAGCGGACCGCGCGCTGGCTGGAAAACAAGTAGCTAAGGCACTCTTGCGCCTTGCGAGACGACCTTTTCCGCTACCTTATCAATCAACCTGCAGATCCAGCAAAACGAATCCTTTCAGGAAGCCGAAGGCTGCCTCTATGGTGCCGGGGCGCCCTACAGCTTTAATGGATAAACTGATTGACTTGCAATCTGTTCAACCTAAAGGAAATTTAATTTCGGGGGCCTTATAGAGGCAATTTTTGTCCGACTTAAACTTTAAAAAAACAGTGAAAATATGACGTCTTTTTTCAAAGTGCCGCCATTTTGATAACCGGGAGTTTCAGAAAATTTAAAAACGATAAGGCCCCCAAAATTTAATGTAATGTCCCTAAAGCATGCATATCAAGCTTGGCGTTTTACGCTACCTACTACCTGGTATTCAGATAAGAAGGAGCTGTTCTCAATCAAGAAACAGCAGTAGCTACATCGCTTTACGCAGAAGGAGAATTTGATAACAAATCGTCTGAGGTTATTACAGGAGCCTTAAGGGGAAGAAATCTAATCAAAACCTTCTGTCGATGGACAGATACAATGCCCAGTTCACGCAAACTAACAGCGAGTCTTTTAGGACTGGATCAAGCCGGGCCACTCTCATCATGGGTTTCCAATAGGGTGGAGTTTTATCCCCAGTCTTCTAGTAGTTTGTGGTTGATGAGGGTCTGTTGCGGAACTCCTTCGCACAAGGCAATTGAAGACTTTGTTGGGTCACCAATCCCCTGCAAGAAGCAGAGACAGTTGACGAATGATGCCTGATGAAGAAGGTTGACGTCATTGACCGATCGACAAGATAGAAAAATCAATCATGTGCTAGAAATTCACCCTCGCAGTTTTTCTCAACATTAAGGATGCTTATTCTATCGCCTTTGATTGATAATAGCATCGTAAAGGAGGTAAGGTCAAGAAATATAGGAAAGAGGTTATAGATTTTAGCCTGAGAAGCATGATTGTAAGCTCTAGTTTGCGGGGCAGGAGTCACCTATACGAAGACATGCAACAAGAGGCACTGAGCAAGTGACGCGACGCTTCAGTTGACCAAATATGATCTAAGTATAAACCCGGATAAAACAAAGCTGATACTCTTCTCATAGGAGCACAGTATTTCTCCCATTAACTTCCCAATACTAATGGAGCCTTAATCTAAATGACCAAGTCCAAGTGGCTTAGGTATTTGGGCCATGTTTTGGATAGAAAACTTAGTTGGAAACCCAATATTTAAGAAAAAGAACTTAAAGCTATAGCTGCCTTGTATTCGTGCAAAAAAGCTAAAGACAAAAGAGAGTTCACTGGTTTTATTTCAGCATTATTAGGCCTAAACTTACATACGGAATGGTCGTCTAAAGGCCTGCGCGAGAAAAAGTGACCCACTAGGGAGAGTTCAGAAGATAGCAGCACTGCTGATCACAATTACCTTCAGAATCACACCCTTTAAAGCCCTTAAGACCATCCTCCACCTGGTGACGGTGGAACTCTTCGGTAAGCAATTCAGTCAGATTTGAACACGAACTGACTACGGATATTCCAAAATTTTGAATGGAACTATAACAAAAAATATTGATTACACGGTACTCAAGCCTTCTTTTAGTACTAAATTTTACTCCTCTATACCCACCAGGCAGGAATGGGGCCTAGCGGGAAAAATAAGTGCATCTTTACACTGACAGCTCTAAGTTGGAAGGCAAAGTGGGTGGAGGTGTAGCTGCTGACAGTCTGAAGCACTTGACGTTCCCTACGAATGGCATCTGTATTTTCTCAGATAGTTAGGTTGCTATTAAATCCCTCACGGGAGTGTATACAACCTCCAAAACGGTTATAGCATGCCGTTCAACTTTGAATGTCATCGCTGAGCGTCTCAACGTATGACTCATTTGGGTACCTGTGCATACTAATCTTCCGGGTAACTCGGCATCTGCTCTGCTCTAGCGAGAATTGGTACAACTCCTCCCGACTCGGACATTAATCGCCGGCTTGGCAAACCGTTGGTCACTTGAAAACTGGATATTTCGCAAGCATCCCTCAGGATTGCAAATGTTAGACGTCAGAGGGAACAAGGCTACCTTATTATCCGGTAGATATGGCCAAAGCTTGGTCCTAAGCGGTCAATTGCCCGACTCCAGCCAACCGGTTTTTTGGCTCCGCCTTTTTTAAAGAGTTGACTGAATTAGGCTCCACTGATATCAGGGATCTAATTCGGCTTATCAGGACTACTACCTAAAAAAGTGGATACTTGCGTTCGTAGTAAAATTGGGTTTAACCTACACACGAGCTTCAGTCCCATAAACAGCTAGATCTAAACAGGTGGACTAAATGTGCTCACAGTAAACTTGGGCTTAACCGAGACGCAAGTCTCAGCTCCACAAACAGTCAGACCAAAGCAGGTGAATTACTTACGTTCGTAGTAAAGTGGTGTTTAACCGATACACGAGGCTCAATTCCACTAAAGTCAGACCTAAACAGGTCGACTAAATGTGTTTATAGTTAACTTGGGCTTAGCCAACGCGAGAGCCTCAATTGTGTGTGGTGTTTAACCGACACACAACTGCCTCAGTTTCACAAACAGTGAGATCTAAAGAGGTGGACTAATTGTGTTCGTAGTAAACTTGGACGATAACCGATACAAGACGGAGTTGGATCAATTGGTTGAGCGGCACGAACACCATGCTATGGTTTCCAGATAAGAGACCAGTTCTCCCCTTGGATTTTAAAAATTGAATTTAAAAAAGTAAACTCCGTCTCTGGGCTGTTGTCTAGCTCGCAGCAATGCAAAAACAAGACATTTAAGTTTCCTTACTCCCCTTACCCTAAGTCCTTTCCTGCCAAAGCCATGATAACGCATCAAAGGTTGTCCCATATTCTTTCGCCACATTGTACACAAAAATGTTCATTGAGTTTTACGTGACTATGAGTGAGAAAATACTTACATGAACCACAGAAACTAGCAGTCATAGGGACGAATCTCCTAAATTCAAAACATCATTGCCACTAGGTAAACGGAGGACGGAGTTCGAGACCAGGTCTCCCCGTGAGCTTTTATTAACAAATTAAAATAATCCACTCCGTCTCTGGGCTGTTATCTAGCTCGCAGCAATGCAAAAACAAGACTAAAGTTTCCTCACCTTCAATCAAATTCAATCAATTCATCAAAGGGTTGTCCCCTAGGCTTTGGTCACATCGTCAATAAAAAAAAACTTCCCACTATTTTCCAGACTAAACTGCATACCAGCCTATTTAAACATGAATACATTTATCTTCTCCGGCCGTAAAGCGGCAATAAAAACAATCGACAACTTGGTTTGGATATCGGGACGTCGGGGTTTCATTGGTAACCAAAAGTTGGATGAACGGAGATCTGCCATGACACTTGTAGTCTCGAGCCGGACATTCCCAGGCGCACAATATATATTTTTGCAAAGCCCTTGATGGGTCCCAAGAGAATTGGAGAGCACTTTATTCCACGAGTTGTATATTTTCAAAGGAATCAGTTTAACTTAAGGAGTATGGACGACCTTACTGGCCTCTGTGTTTCAGAACATCACTCCTCCACATAACCCAAACCAACTGTACGAATATGGAACAGCTTACCATTAACGATACTTTCCCTTACTTACGACTCCTAGACATTTAGACGCAACACTTATTGGCATTTACTATCCTTCAAGGATATCCTTTGAGCTTTGCGATCACCGTAAAAAAATTATTGCACTTCCTAAAAATACCGAGCAGAATCTGAACCTGAGTGAAAGCAATAATTTTACTATTTTCACTAATTTTACACTCGCAAAACTATTCAAAAAATGCTTCAATCTAAAGACCGATTAAACTGCAAATTTGTACTATAACCGCAACTAAATTCATTAGGAGCCTTTATTGCCCAAAAAAATTTTTGAACACAATTCAAACACTTGTTGGTACTGAAGCACAAAAATCGGAACAATACTCACTCGTTTTCTTGAAAACTAATCATATTTCGAAAGAACATATCTGTAAAGAATCCTTCTGTAGCGCTCCAGGTGAGAGCAATTATTAGGAATACAAAATTTCGCCTGACCAAAAAATTCATTTCTTAACCGAGGCTCTATATCGACCGAGAATACACTTCAAGACTAATCGACATTCCGTAAAAATTCGTTTTTACCTAGCGCGAGTTTCGTCAAAATTGTAACCACCGAATTAATTAAAACCAAATTCGCTGAGACCTTTCTGCCTAGCTATAATAGTCGTAGCGGTTCAGGTCTAGGTTTCCATTTTTTCGCAAACCAAAGTGGCATCCAATGCCCCATTAATAATTCTGTTCTGCAGCGGATGTGCAAATTCCGCTGATGACAGCGCACCATCTGCCTACCTATAAAGGTTTGGTCAGCACCATATCGGAGAAAGAACGAGTTTTCGGATGGTATCTTAGCAGAATCTATTAAAAAGTGTCACTTTCTATCTTTAATGGTAATGAAAGCGTCAGATATTAATTTGACGTGTCTCTTGGATATCAAATATTACGCCGAAATAATTAAATCTGGAGGCAGCTAGTTGCTTGGGTATCAGTGTCAAAATAGTCATAAATGCAAGTGAGAGTTTTTGCCAACTTATTTGATCATTGACAAAGACTGGAAGTCTTCTTTACTGCTAACTCAACTTGAAGGTGTTAGACAACCGTCTTTTTCTCAACTTAATCCACTTGTCTTCAGAATTACACAATTCTTCGTTTTCTTTCTAAATAATTTCTATAAAGTGTACGAACCTATAGTCCAATACGAGAAGATAAGGTTAATGGAGCATTCTGAAGCAACCAACCATGGATGTCGGCAACAATCTGAGCGAATTGTTTTTGTGGTCATTGAATTTACTTCAAAACTTTATTTATTAGTAAATCTACTCAAAATTGAAACATGAAGACAAACAATATTCAGGTTCTGTCCAGGAAGCTCTAATTTGGCATGCTTCTTTACGACATCAGTGGCCTCTGCAATTGCAAATAATAAAATGGGAAATGTAGCACATCATGGAGTGTAAACAACAATTTTAAAGTATCATACAATACAATTTTGCAATCTGAATTTTTCGCAAAATTTCCTGACCCTCGCAATTATTTTAGTATAGTTCCCTGACCCAAATAATGTGTGCCATTAGAGTGCAGCATTTATGGAAGAAGACCATTAAAATCTTAGTCTAGCGTTCATTAAATTTTCGTAGATTTTGCACAGAAAAGGTTTTCAAAATTTGCATAATTAATTTATATGGGTTTCTTAGCTTTGTTTGCTTACGTAATTTTACACGTGGGTGAATTTATCCAAACTGTAGAGATTTATTTATGCTAAGTTCAAGTTTCAATGTCAATCATTTTGCAAAATTTTACGTCAAAAAGTGGGTATAAATAGCATCTATGAAGGAAGTTTAAATCATAATAAAATGCTGTTCCTTTTGTCACGGGTGATGTAAGAGAAAATGTGCTTTTCATCATGAGAGCCGAGGCTTGAATCTTGTTCCATAACTTGAGAGAACAGAGCATGCAATATTTATATTGGAACAGTAGTGAGAAATGTATTGTATACGAAATCGATGATGTAATGAATACATGTAATGCAAACTAAATACTTTTTACAATATAATTTTGATTAATTTTAGGATGTCATAGGCGGTAATGGGTAAATGGTTTCTGCACTATCGATCATCGATGAAGTCATCAATTAAGCTTTAGGCATAATAGAATGTATGAAAGGCAATTTTAAATGACATATAAACGAAATCCATCCAAATGTGACATGCGGAGATGAGTGGGATGATAGATCTCACATAGCACAAACATGTCAGGGGGGGGGTCAATCTCAACCGTTTGGGAGTTACAAGGTGATTCATTAATTTGCATATATAATGTGTCAATCGCTCGTCTTCTGAACCCGGCAGCTGATTTACCTAGAGGCAAAAAAAAACATAGGCACCTATCTGGGGACCGCCTAAGGGCCTCAATTGAGAAAAAATTATGGCGAACTTAATCTATTTTTTATTAGTACAATAACCCTCGTCTATAATATCACAAAACAAAAGATGAGATGGTTCTCCCAAGGGTTTTCCTTCATTGGCTTTTTACTTCTGAGGTTTATGTCGTTGAAATAGAAGTTTTAATGTTTTTTACAATATTACAAGCAACTCGAGGAGAACTGCGGCCCTCATTCGAAATAAATATCTTAATCTTTTTAATTGCTGAACACACTTTCCATGTAGCTCGAAGTTGCCACGAGTCCATGTAAAATAATCTCACTGATATGAATGGAGATAGCGCCGGTAGCAAAATGCACTCGTTTAAATTAAGTTGTTAAACTCCGAACACTTTCAAATAACAACAATAAATATCAATAATATTTATAAGGTTAAAAAGCATTAATAAATAAATAAAAAAGTAAAATACAATTCATAAAGTTCCTAGTGACTTTCGCCCTATTAGTATTTTAAATTTTCTAACAAGAGTCCTTGAAAATGTAATTTACAGACAAATTTTGGACTACGTTGATAAGAAGCAGCTATTGGCCCCCTAGATTTTCGTTCCCGTCATAGCGGCGAGACTGCTGTATTAAAAGTGTCTACTGATCTTCTTGATTGTTCCAAAGCATTTGATAGTGTAGATTACAATATTCTGCTTAAAATGCTCGATATAGATTATAAGATTAGTTTAGCAGCTGTAGCCTTGATTAAAAAATATATTTCTGGTCGTTATCAGCAAGTAGTAGTGAAGCGTGTCCTGTGCCTTGGGGATCAGTTCTAGGTCCTCTATTGTCATTTGTGGCAACTTCTCGTCATATTCTGTCCTTTCTGGACTCCGTTACATCGTCTGGTTTAGTTCAATGTTGTGATATTGCCAATGCCGCGGGTAGGTTTCTGGATCTTGTGTTTTCATGCGACGCCGACTGCACGTTAGCGAGAGAATGTCTTACCCTATTTGATTCCGGAAACCTCGCGTCATCCCGTGCTCTTGGTTGTTATGTGTTTCGATACTGTTTTCACATCATCCTCTGTACTATATGACTGCTTCTTCAACTTCAAACGGGTCGACTGTACTACCGTCCACGACTGGCTCCAGACTTGTGACTGGTCGCGCTTATTTGGGAATATGATGTCGATCTGGCCGTACACACCTTTTACGATGTCCTTTTCTCATGTTTTGTCCGGTGTATTCCTGTTTGTACTTCTAGGTCAGGATCTTCTCATTTGTTTCGGCCTTTGCTCGACGGTACCTCGAGACATCTCAGCAACCTGAGGGGCAAAGCCTGCAGGATTTTCTGTGTCTCAGGGAACTTTTTTTTGCTGATTTCTTCCACCCTTTCTAGTGTGATATTTCCTCTATTGATTTTATCCATCTGACGAGTCACTCGCGTACTTCCCTAGGCGCAGCGAACTGGTATTTGACGACGCATCTATTGCTGAGTAGCTATCTAATCTTCAGACAACTTCTCTAGGGGCACCGACGTCATTCCGCTAATTTGTTATTTATTCAACCTATCCTTGCGTTCCGGCCGTTTGTCTGTGCTCTGAAAAAGCCCCTTGATTATTTCCCTCCATAAGAATGATAGTATGTCTGATATCTCAAATTACCCACCGATTTCTGACTTTTGTCATGTTGTAAAGATTTTTGAGGTCCTGGTCAGCGACGCTTTTAGTGCAGGCCTTTCATTTGTTCCTTCCAACACGGCTTTCTCAACGGTAAACCAACTACCACCAAGCTCCTTGAATTCATGAATTACTCTCTATCGTTCATTAAATGAGGAAAACAGGTGGATTGTATATTTACGGATTTTACGCTTGGGTGTCCTTCTCGTTTCGTCGAATGGTAGTCTTCTTATCTATCTGGTCGCACGTAGCGAGTCCTATTTCGTGGAGCTCTCTCAGGTGCCTCAGGGCAGCATCCTTGTTGCACTTCTTTTTATAAATGATGTCTCTCTTCTTCTATCCAACATTTTGTGTTATGCGGATGATGCCAACATTTTTGGCACTGTTTCTCAAGACTCTGACGGTGATCTACTAAACACTGATTTGGCCACGTTTTGTGAATGGTGTGCTCGCCTTCCCGTAAATGCTAGCACATGCACCACTATGCCTTTTTCCAGCAGCAGACGTCCTTTGCTCTTCAACTACTGTGTGTATGGCACTGTATTGAACAGAGTTGGCTAGAGCTGGCGGGGTTCGGAATCAAGACTGCACTACAACGAGAGTTTTGAATCGACCGAAGTAAACGACCCCTCATTTTGCTCCCAAGAGCTTACCTTTGATAGCAGTGCTGCTAGAGTAATAAAAAAAACATTTGAGCTTTAAATGCTCAGTACTTTTAATTTTTGGACGTGAATCGTATTCATAAGTTATCAAAAAATATAAAAATTTGTTAAAAACAAAATAAAAATGAATTTCGATTTTGAAAAAATGCATAATTCGTCCCTGGTAACACAACTTGCCCCGCTCCGTCTTACGAAATCAGGTCTTTTGGAACGTATTGGTTCGTTCATAAATGCAGGTTTGCGTATTAGCTGCACAATTCAGCTGAACAGAGTATATTGCTGAATTAGGTAACTGCAGTGCAGATCTACGTTTATGGATATGCCCTATATGGAAGGGATTGATTTTGTTTGAAAATATTTTTAAAACTTTATTGAATTTCCTCTGGAAGAGGAATAATAGCTTTGTAAAGTTTTTATAAATATTTTATCAGCTTCAAAGGGCTTACAATTTAGAATCAATATTTTTGGCATAATATTATGAACGAAAGTCTAGGGGTAATAAGTTTACGTAATATAATATTTCTGACCATCAAACATGAAAACAATCTCATTATTTGTGGTAGTTATTTTGTTTGAATGCATTGAGTACGGATACGTCTTTGTTGTAGAACTGTAAAAAGTGCCCGTAATGCCAGGCTTTCTCCTCTCCATATAGCCCATTTTGAACTTTTTTGGCCAATATCGTTTAAGTTTTCCAACATTGCACTGTTGCGGATGGGTTTCAGCATAGAAATCATTCTCAAACGCAGAATTATAGAAAATTGGACACATTCCATGAGAGGTCTGTACTAGTGCCTTGGTTGCGGGTTGAAATGCCCCACAATAACCCATGAGCCAATTTTGGTGACAATTATGCAGTTTGCTTCCTTTATCTTTGCTTGTAGAAATGCATTGTACATTTTGTGCTGACTCTTTTGGATCTGGCTGTGGGTGCTTCTCAAATCCTGGTCCGGCCATATCACAAGCTGAAAATAAAATTTTTTGAGAAATTTTGATTTTAAAAAATCACTTGTACACACTATCAATTTCAGCTATCTTCTGTTCCCCATATTCGCGTCCTGCTTCTAAAATAATTCTAGCTCCTAAACTGAATCCAAACATGTAACCATTGTCTGGATCGAATCCCATTTCTTCCAAATCGTTAAGTTTGTTTTCCAAAATTTTTGCAATGTCGCTTGTGTATTTTATCAAAAAAAAATAATTTGGCCACTGAGAGAAGAATCGGTAGTCCATGCACATTATACACCCACCACGATGTCTTTTAAGTTCTGTTTATATGAGTGATGTTGTTAGTTTTAGTAATATTTCGTAAAGCAATCTTACTTCTTTTAAGAGTTGTAACCCAAGAAGTTTCGCACGTCTCTTTCCAACCATGAACTACTATGGCGAATTTGGTGTTATTTGAAGGTTGTCCGCATAGTCTGAAATTGAACACAGGTTAGTACTTTTCGTCTATTGATAGTCTAGGAAATAAAATCAAATCAGTATTTCTTAGTAGAAGCGGTTTTGAAATAATTTCCTCCATTCGTATGAGGTCATCCGAATTGTGGTCATATTGCCCGAAATATTTCAGTCGAAGCCCTAGCATAGATATTATCCTTAGCCTTCCCAGAAGAAGAATGTGTAGATTCACTTTTTTATTATGACAGTCATAATTCGTATGGGATTGAATTAATACACTGAACAAATTGATTCGGGACTATAGAATCAGGTTGGCTCTCAGATAATTGGGCCTGAGTCCTTTTGCGACTGCTATAAAATCCAGCTCGCAGAGCGAATTAGATTTTGGTCTCGAAAGGACCCATGTCGTCGATGTAAGGAATCTAACGAACAGACTTTGAAATCAATTCAGATCAGTAGATCTAAATTTTAATCTGAACTGATCTTCAAACGATCTCTGATTCTTTTATGGATCAAAATTATGTAATTTTAAGCTTAAACTATCTAAGCTTATGATCTGAACCAACTCTCTTCATTCAAGATCACAACTTTAAAATTTGAATTATATTCAAAGAATTGAAATTTCAAAAAAAATTATATTTTTATTCCAATTTTTTTAATATCATGCAAATTTTAGCGCTATGATTTGGAATGAAATGATCTAAATGTTGGTCCTAAAGTTTGAAGAGAAAAATCGGATCCACAGATTCACGCTCATATGTGACCGAAGGTCAAGATCACAGATGCTCTGATCTAAAAGCAAATAAGATCAGATCAGATAAGACTTCGCCATTGATCTGATATTTTTCATGGTCTTTTAGAGATCATTAATCTAGATTACCACGTTTGGTAAGGAATAACGGGTGGGCCTTCCATCATAAGAGTCCCAGTCTACGTTAAAAGACCACGTAGGTCCACTTGTAATCGTTGTCATCGAATCGGGTGAAGTTCTAAAATACTGCCCATGGGGTGAAACCTACCCCGCTGCTTAGTGTGTTTTGGAAATAGTATTTATTTGACCCCTTCCACTTGTATGTGTATACTGGATGATCAACAGTTCGCAGGCAGATATACCTAGCTCGTCCCTGCTGTCGGCTGGTATATTCCTACTATATACCAGGGTGGTTGGCCAGTCGCCATTGTCGCAGCGCCCATCTACTCTCGGGATTTTTCCTAAGCGGGTAGTTGTTTTTTAATTTGAAAATTAGAGGCCTTAGACACAAGAATTACTCACTGTATATCATGCGGTATATGCCCACACATCCAAGTGGAAGAGGTAAGAAAAAAATATTTTTCCGTTGTAATTTTTAGTAAATTCTAAAATGATGAAAAATAAAAAACTATCCCTTTAGAGGGGGTAGTTTCCACCCATCGGGCGGGAGATGGGTGCTCCAAGAATGGTGGCTGGGCAAAAACCTTGAAACCATTGTCAAGCACGATTCTGAAAATTCTTCACATGGCTAGTGAGGAAAAAAGCAGGAAGAAGGGGGTAGCTTTTTGCATTTTAAGGGCTGTTCCGAGAGTTGCGGACGGACTTCAATTTCCCGTTCTCGAAAATGGGGAGTAAGTTATGCCTATCATTCGATTTCGTGAAAAAACCATTTTTCAAGTTTGGGATACACTCAATGTGGCAAGAGCCAAGTTGAGCAGGACAAAATGGATGGCATGGCTAGTATTACTGGAGCAATGCACATCTCACTGATTGCAGCATTTGAAACCTTTCTGAACCCCTTGCCATTTTTTTAGGGTGTGGTTATGAATGCTATCTATAGGTTAGAGGGAGTAGCGACTAGATATGGTGGCTGAGCTAATTATGTCTTCCGACACCATGCTTTTCACACTCTACCACCTATCATAAGGGTGGAGAAAAGTTAAACCTGGAACTTTCTCACTATCACTCAGGGAGAACTTGAGAGTCTCCTAAATTCAACACATAATGCCATTAGGTAAACTTGCCATTTCCAGACTGAAGTTTATGCCATACTGTCATGTGCATACGAGAATCTAAAGCTGGTCTACTTTACCAAGATATACGAACTCTGGATTAGCTGAGAGGAACAATCGAGTCAACTTCATTTGGAGATCGGGGCATCGGGGTTACTTTAGTAACGAAAACGCATAAGAACTGGCTGGATGGGACTCTGCCGTGACACAAGGTGTACGCCGATTCGGCGTTCGTTATTTCGACCCGAATTGTTAAAACACACAATTGGACATGTGAAAACACAAATGCGACTGCTTGATGTCAATCACTAAGTAGAGCTAAGGAGCTCCCTAAATTTAAGTGACCGGATATGAGACTGATCACGGGTCACTTTTATCTAAGAAAGCACTTAATCAGAATCGGCACATCAACTGCAACTAGCTGTAAGGTTGAAACTCCTCTCCACAACATTTGCGAGTGCCAGATCATTGCCAGGCGTAGAATGTCTATTTTTGGCAAGCCCTAGCAGGGTCCCGAAGAGTTGAAGAGCAGTTCGTTCCATGAGTTTTTGTCATTGGCCGCGGAGCTTCAGCACGAATGTCGAACAGTTTCCCCTTTTCTTATAGCTCCTGGACACTTAGAAATATCAGAACGTGCTACTCTTGTATATCCTCTTAGCTTTGGGGTCACTATAAAAAACTTTTGCACTTCTTAAACATAGCGAGTGAAGTCTGACATGTGTGAAAACGTGTTAACGAACGTTTTACTATTTTCAGGAACGTTACTTTTGCATCGGTTTAGTGAAAATTTACGGAATCTAATTTATTTTAAATATAAATAAAGTTGTTATCACAACCGCTTTACACGTGCGCACGCAAAGACTCGACACTCAGTTTTCGTTAAAAAGAGAATAGGAGAAAGTAGCAAAGCACAACCACATCAAATGCATAAAAGAGAAAATCATTAATTCTTATGCGTCGAAATCACATCGCTTAATTCAAGCATTTTTCGAATATTTTATCACTCGCAAAAATATTTAAAAATTGTTGCTTTAAGTCTTAAGACAGGATATAAGACTAAACTGCAAACTTGTCGTATAACTAACCACAACTTCATTAGGAAGCCTTTATTGCTACAAAGAGTTTTATGTCACAATTCACACACTCGATGCTAATTAAGCACAGAAATCCGAGCTATACTCACGCGTTTTCTTGAAAACTAATCATATTTCGGAAAAACATATCTGTTAAGAATCCTTCGGTAACCCTCCAGGTGAAGGCAATTATCAGTAATACAAAATTTTGTCTGACCAACAAATTCATCTCTTCAGCGAGCCTTTACGTCGGCCGAGAATACACTTCAAGACTAATCGATAATCCGTTAAAAATTTGGTTTTAGCTATCGCGAATTTCGTCCGAACTTTAGCCCCATAATCACCGAATTAATTAAGGAACCCAGATTTGAAAAAAAACCTCCTATGTCGTACCGGTTGAGGTCTAGATTTCCATTTTTTTTTTTTGCAAACCAATCCTCCATTAATAATTTTCTTCTGGAGCGGATGTCCAAATTTCACTGATACAGCATCATTTGCCTACCTATGAAGGTTTGATCACCACCATATCACAGAAGGAACGAGTTTTCGGATGGTATCTTAGCAGAATCTATTAAAAAGTGTCACTTTCTATCTTAAATGGTGATGAAAGCGCCAGATATTTAACATTGTCTTTCAGTTTTCTCGGCTGTTCTTGCAGCTATGACGAAAATGATGATACCAGCGTAGAGGGTGCTTCGAGCACTACAAGTCTGCTTATCATATCATAAAAATTTCTTGGTTTTAGTAAATTAATTGTTTACTATATGGTTTTGAATACTTTGCGCATGTACACATCGTTTTTATTATATTATTTATTTACTTCTTATCCCTCCTTTCGCCGATTTTTTTCCGAGCATATAAAACATGCGTTTTTAAAATCGAAGGAAGTTGACGTTGATGACTCCGGTTTGACTTCCATTGGTACGGTTTCGAAGGAGAACACGCTGCCTGATTGTAAGTGAATTTTTGGCCAAATACGAAACAAAACTCATCGCTCAACCACCGTATTCACCAGATTTGGCTCCCTATGACTTTTTCCTGTTTAGTCAAGGTATGGTTGGCGCGGGTTGGGGAGGTGGTGGGACCAAACTTCTTAACGCGTAGACCGATTCAGATGGTTCTCTATATATTATATAGAGTATAATCGCCCATTGCTACTACGAGGATAACTTTTACCACGGGTTTTCGGTGGGGCAGAAGGGGGGATGGTGAGCATTTTTTTGATGCATATAGTATGATCCTCCATGGCTGCTATGAGAAAAAATTTGGTCCTTGGGTAGGGTGTCTGCAGTCTATATGATTCGTGCAAGTGCCATTTGCGGGAGTATACTCCTGCCCCTGCATCTGCACCCGTTTTAGATCCATCCGTATATAAGGAGATCACATTACTCTCTAGCAAGCAGCCTAGTATTAAAGCTCCTATTCAACGTTATACCAGGGACTTGGTTCTATTCTGTTGTCGATGCAATCTGACTTCCGAAGGATGCTAGAATGGCCGTTTATCCTCTTCTTTCAGCAACCCATAGCCTTTGGTGTGACTGCGCTTGTATATGTATATGTCCAGTGACAATATGTCGAGCATAAGCCCCGTCTTTGAGGGGCCAATCCAATGTTCGAGTCCCATTGGTTCAGTTTTCCGAGCGTAAATTCGATCCTCTCGCTGATGGTTGTCAAAAATCTGCTTGATATCAATTTCGTCAGGTCGTCCGCATATGCAGAAATTGTGAAACCTTCTGTCTCTTGTATCTCCAGGACTTCGTCCATAACCCCTAACCACAATTAGAATTTTGAAATAAAAAAATTATCATAACCCTTTGACCTCCTCCTCCCCCCTTGTAGACGCCCCTGCAATCATTAAAAGCAATTTTTGGGCACATGTACTATCTAAACAGGGAAAGATCAGCCTTCCAAAATAGAAATGTGGCAGTTTCAGGAATTTCACCAGTATCAGTCGAGTACCACGCGGCAAAATACTTGCAGAAAGCCGTAGCCTCCGCGCTGCGTAAATTTTGCTAAGTTTCGCTTTAAAATTATCAAAGCACTTCATACTGCTGCTTAAGATTATTCTAAGGTTAAGGCTGTGAATTTATTCTGATCCAGGGCACCTCTTATTTCTGTAGTCTTTTTTTCTTTTTATAAATCATGAGTACCCTAGCCTTAAGAGTCCAGATGCTCTAAGCTTTATTTACCGCTGCTTATATATTTTGTTGATATTGTGTTTTTTTAACATCAAACTAGTTTGCATGGTGGCATGGGTGCGGGTTTTCCAATTGTAAAAGAACTCATCCTCCTTCGCCGATCAACCAACATCAGTGCGGCGATGCTCCACTCTTTACATTATTACCCTGTCATTTTATTCCACCTCATCCAATTTGCAGAGGTACCCTACAATACTCTCATGGTAATACCACAGATAAGCTTTCTAAGTAGACCGATGTTGAGCAGGAAGTTAGCAGACTTCGAGGCCCATATACCGCTCCAAGAAAGGGTTTTTTTTATGGAGGGGGAAAAATGCTTTATGCACCGTCAGGGCGGTGCCTTGCCCTGGTGTGTGGGACTCGCACCCACTAAAAAAACCTCCTCCTTTCAGGCATGTCTCCACCCCGGGACTACTTTTCGTATTACTTCAGGGTGGTACCTATTACCAAGAAAGGGTACAGGAAGAAAATTGTAATGTTATGTTAACAATGCTTCCACAACATCATGATTTTCCCGGTAATACTCTGTCTTCGTTTCGTGGGCCTGGTCAAGGGGTGTAGCTCCAGTAACGACCTGCGTGTCTATGACTACAGCAGTCCCATTCTTCACCGCGACCAGATCAAGCTTCCTCAAGCCACCGGACGTTTGGAACCACTGTTGCTCATGGACTTCCCAACTGGTATTCTTCAGGCCAAAGGCTAGAACTCTGCATACTGCATCGTGGCGCTTTATACGACCACCATGTGTTCGATGACAGACCTGGATGAAATCTGCTGCTGTCACACGACAGCCAGCTCGACACTGTATCTACATTCTGACTCTTCGAATACCACTGGAAGTACGAACACGCGTTGACAATCAATTAATCCGAACGTGACGGTATTGAACATATCTAGTCCCGTCCAGGGACACCATAACTTCCCCCATCAACCCATCCATCCGGTGGACAAAGTTGATTTTTGAGCTTCACGTAGGTCACTTCCATCATTGAAACTATACAAATACTGAGCCCACCACTTATCTCTACCCTCCTTGGTGAGGAAAGATTCCCCTTCCCTTGCAAGGGCAACAGAAGACCGCTGCAGTCTCGCGGTGACCCAGTTCATATCCTGTATTGCCCTCAAAAAGGAAAGTGCGGACTGACCCAAGCGTGAGAGGCGCTGATATACGAAACTAGGTACGGCGGCGACAAGCGCTGGTAGTTCAAGTCCTCCAAATCTTACTGTGGCGTGAAAGTAACCCAGGGGGATATCATGCGGTAGTCTAAGCCATTTCCTCACAGCCAGGAGAACTTGCTTATCTAAGGACCTCATCTTTTGTTGAGTAACACCATACAAGACAATACGATGGTAATATCGCAATATTAGAAAATAGCGCAAGAGCTTAAGTCGCTGTTGGGGTTTTAATGGGCTCTAATGATCCTGTCCAACGAAGGAGCCAAGTCGTTGTCTCGCTACTGTGGAAGGCACGGAAGCCTGATTGCCAGCGCGTTAATAACATATTATCCTCTATACTATAACTGAGTGTTGGATGGGAAATTATTTTCTCAAATATCTTAGAAAGGAAACATAACAGGGTTATGGGACGATAGTCAGTCAGGCTTTCTGGAAAAAACTGTTTAGGTCTAGGCAATGCAGTTGCGATTTTCTACCTGTTTCGTGTACACGGAAAGAACACGGAAATGCACGGAAAGTACACGGAAGTACACGGAAAGTACAAGTACAAATTTCACGGACTACACGGAACTACATGTAAGTACACGATAAGTGCAAATAGTTACTTCATATTCATATTACTGGTAATAGCTTCTCACAGCCTCTTCTAGATACAAACCTGGCAACTAAAAGCCTGATTGATACGCCTCTTTCTCCCAGAAAGTTTAATACAAATTTGACGGAACGTATACGCAACACGTTCCGTCAAATTTTTATTAGACTTGCTGGGCGGAAGAGGTGTATAAATCAGGCTTTTAGTTGTTTATTAACTGGGGCGGCGGCAGCCAGGTATGTATCTAGAACTCTAGAACAGTCTATTACCAGTAATATGAATATGGAAGTGACTATTTGCACTTTTCGTGTATTTATGTGTAGTTCCGAGTAGTGCGTGAAATTTGTACTTGTACTTTCCGTATACACGACAATTTGAGGGTGGTAAATAGACACTGCCTTGTTATAATCTAATGTAATCATTCTGAAGCCATAGATGTGGGCAACAAAGAAGACAAAAGCAAACAATATTCAGGTACTGTCCAGGAATCTCTAATTTGATATTCTTCTTTGCGAAATCAGTAGCTTCTGAAATAGCAAATAATAAATTTGTAGCTCGCTGGGAATACTAGCATATCATTGAGTGTAAACAATACGATTTTGCAATCTAAAATTTTCGTAAAATTTCCTGACCGTCGCAGTTATTTTAGAGTAGTTCCCTGACCCAAATAATATGTACCATTCGAGTGCTGAATTTATAGAAGAAGACCATTAACTGAGATCTTAGTCTAGCGTTCATGAAATTTTTTCAGATTTTGCACAAAAAAAGTTTTCAAAATTTGCATAAATAAATTTATGTGTCTCTTAGATTTGTTTGCTTACGTAATATCACACGTGGGTGAATTTATTCAAACTGTAGAGAGTTGTTTCTGCTAGGTTCAAGTTTCAATGTCAGATGTGCGGGCAACGAGTTAGTATAAATAGCAACTGATAATTAAGTTTCAAATCATAATAAAACACTGTGCCTTATGTCTTCATTGATGTATGAGGAAATGCGCTTTACATCACGAGGCCCGTGATTCGAAACCCGTCCTATAACGTTACGACGGATTGATAGAAGATAGAATGTTTTATTTATATTCAAATGGAATTGAAGTGTTCAGACAATGAATAACAGAGCCACAACTCGAAAACAATCAATTCTTTTTATTTGACTACTAAGAAATGTATTGTATACGTAATCGATGCCGTAATAAATACATGTTATGCAAATAACTATTTTTTGCAATACAACTTTGATTACTTTTATGACGTAATAAGCGGTAAAGCGAAACATCTATTTGCTACAGAACTGATCATCGATGATGTCATCAATGAAGTTTTATGCATAATAAAATGTGGTAAAGGCAATTTTCAATAAAATCCATTCCAAAGTAGTTTAAAATAAGTAATTGACATCTTTCCTTTCGTCACGAATACTTCATTGTGTTACCACATCTTTGAGACCGCACCTGGATATTAATGTATGGTTTATTTAGATCCAGCCACAATTGTTAATAAACCAGCTAAGCTGCCTTAGCCCTATGTTAGCCTAAAGTTTTGTTTCTTCTCCTGACTAGGCCTGGGCAATCGTAGAATAAATGCTGAATGTTTTTCAGTTCTTTCTCATCCAGACAACTTCTACAAAAGTCATTGGTAGGGATTAGTAAACGATCTGCATGTATGCTGAAATGACAGTGACCAGTAATTGCTGTCACAATATTTCGGAGATTCGCAGGGTTTCTACTTATTAGAAAGGCCGAATCTGTCTTGACATACTGCATGCTATCAGACTAATCCATGTTTCCTTACCTTAACGTTGGTCAACCACTCTTTCAGCTGATTTTAGAGGCCGGCCGATTGATCTGTCTATACAGGAAGCATTCAGTTGGGAACCGCCTCATTCCCCTGTATCCCTTTGTAACTAGGAACACAGCAGAGAATTATCCTGCGTATTGCTCCTCAGTTCTGACGACTATTCTGACATCTGCGTGCCAGCGGTGAGCTTATTACGTTTGAGTACAGTGCTTTTATTGCCGCTTAACTTTCGATATAAATTCCCTAATCTCCACTGTTTGGTAGATTTGGGCGTACCTATAATAGCCTCGCCAATCTTTCTATGGCCAGCATCTTTACTTTAAACACACCGCAGTAAGGACTGCGTAAGTTTAAACATTCTGAGTATATAGCAGTTCCCACTCCCGTTCTCCACTTTAGATTCATCAGTTATATCCGCCAAGTTGACACCCCATCTTCCCCTTTTCCTCTCTGTCTCAGTATCAGGGTAGAGTAGTCGGTGTTTATCTGCAGACAGCGTCCAGGGTAGATCCTTAGTATACTGCTATGGTTAGAATTTTTCCAATATTTAGATTCAGTCAGTCTGCTCGCAGTGGACGTCAAGTGGTGAAAGGTTGATCATGGTCTCCAAAGCCGCAGTTGGCGTTGTGCTGAGACCACCACACTACTATCCCATAAGTAAGAATTGGTCTCACAATGGAAATGTAGATCCAGAGCAAAATGCGAGGACTTAAGCCCCATTTCTTGCTGACCATTTTCGTGCAGGCATAGAATGCTACCAAGGTCTTTTTCACGCACTCCTCTATGTTATTGCTCCATTTTCGTTTTGAGTTGAGTACGACACCTAAGTATCTGCCCTGTTTGGTTAGTGTCAGAGCATTCCCGCGCAATTTGGGTGGTTGGAAGGAAGGATTGAATCTCAGTAGGACAGCTCTGTCTTCCGAGAATTGACCGAGATTAAAGAGCTACAGCTCCTTGCGGAGTTTGTCTGCTTTGACAACAACGTAATTGCCCAATTTTGTGTGGATTTGACGACTCCTCAACATTTGATGATCAACGTGGGATTTCAGAGCGTTGTGTATTGCTACAATTTTGGCGTTGTTGAAAGTCCCCTTCAATGTCGAGGAATATACCCAGGATAAGTTGTTTCTATCTTAGTCATAATATTGCCTACTACTTGCTTTTCATAATTCATATTAATGACATCTCGTTGCTGCTGCCTCGGTTCAGAATCTTGTGTTATGTTGATGATACTAAAATCTACCGAGCGCTCTCCTGTGACGACGACTGTGCTCTGTTGAGCTCCGATATTCACAGTTTTCATAATTTGTGTTCCAATAATTGTCGTTACGTCATTTTTACGTAGAACTTGTCCTATTTCCTTCAGCTACTCCATGGGCGGTTTGGGATCCTTACTTCGCCGTCCATATCAACCGAATTCAGATTCAGATTCAGGTCCGAATTTAGATTCAGGTTCGCTCTTCGCGGCCTCCCATGGCGCGACCCTATCTGCCTTCCTCCTTATCCTGCCAGGCTTAGGCTGATTTCTCTCGAAACTCTTGAAAAGAGGCGCAATGTCTCTACAATTGTTTTTCGTATGATTGTGAGCATCTTCGTACCGGTCCGGACCTTGAGGAATCATGACTCGACACCGCACCCTGTATGGAATGCACGAGCCTATCGCCTCCATGTCTCGTCTTTTGAATTAGTTTGCCGCCCACATCGAGTTTGGACGTTCCAGGCAGCAATGAACAATAAATATATATCTTAAGTTTAGTCTCAACTATGTATCATTGTTGTGTCCAGCATCTTATTAGTACAAAACGCGATTAAAGAAACTTACATTAAAAATTATCTTGGCAGCACTAAATAACTCAAAGCTCCCTAAACCATCTTAAAAGCTCTCCCGAGATGTTCAAATAGATTTAAAGTTCAACGCACAACTAAGTACTAAAAGCACATCAACGCAGTGTCACGCGCAGGTTAATTACACTTTAATAAAAGTGGCGTTCTCACCTGACTCAAAAAATTTACATAGGCGATGAGTGCCTGCAAGAGATTTCGAATGAAGCAATTAAAAGCAAATTCACGTCGGCAAGGTGTTTAGTGTTTACTCGTGGGTGTCAAATTCCAAAGTTGTACACAGCCCGGAAAGGTTCTAACGAAAGTTCTTCAGTTGCTTTCAACTCGCCGCTAACAGCCATAAAATGCAAATTACACCTGTGCTAGCGATGAACAAGCGATTTTTTAAATTTCCACCTTAACATGCATCACTTGCTAATGGCTGACTATGACGGCGGCCTTGGGAATTTTATTCCTCCATAACTGGCGTAATTAGAATCGTCGTTGTTACGATAATAGAAAGGTGCGGTAATTAGGATAAGGTGAACTCTCCGCTTGATAGTGGACGTTGGCCCTTTTTATAACAATCAACGACGTTTTGGAGTTTTGAATGTTTTGAGGTTAATTGAATTGAAACGCGAGTGTTTTGTTGATTTTCCCTTTGTTCGATCTTTATTTTCGACAGTTGATATTTTTAAGACTTTTTCACGCCCATTTGATGCTCGTTCATTTATCTGTCGTTCACCACATGAATTTGATTGATGACTCTTTAAATCAGCGTCTCTGTTTCTAGTCAAACTGCAATTATTCGAGATCGAATCAGGGCTATTGGGACGCATGTTCCGATAACTGGTCCATATGTCCGGATCTGGATGCTGGAGTATCTGGTTTTTGGGCACTTAATTGCTCAACATATCATTAAAATTTTATCGTTTTGAAGACGGGACAGAAGATAAGATTCCGATGAAAGAGCAGAGAAAGTCATAAAATTCCGTTAAGTAAATTTGGGCTCATAAGCATATCAGATTATTTTCTCTTACCTTTAACTATCTTGGGTGAGGTTGGGTTTATTAACGACGTGATCTACTTTTATTGGTGTCCTTAACCAATGTTATATTGGAAGTAATTAACCACCTTCGCAGAGCGGTTAACTGTATCGAAGTGAAATTTGGGAAAATATTATGATTGAAGCTTGTGCGTCTAATCTGGTGGCACGCTACCGCTCCCGTCAAGACAAGCCAAAGGAAGCAGGGCCACTATCTACCTTTACTCGAAGCGTTTTGCCGTATTTTCGAACCCTCATAGCTTCGGTCTGGATAATGCTAGAGAGCCAAAATTCTCAGAATAAGATGTAGTTAGCAGACTAATAAAACACACTAAGTATCATTTGTCCAGCTTTTCAACCGACTTCCCAAAAACAACAGGGTTCTAAGTTCGACACGTATTTTTTTTTAAATTCAACCGATTTTGATGATTATTTTCCGGTTGTATAGAGTTATCCCCCATTGGTGTTAATGAAAAAAATTTGGTCCCTGGATGAGGTGGGGGAGGAGGAGGGGTAGTCTAATTTTGTAACGTGTGAACCGATTCGGATGATTTTTTCTTTGTTGGGTAGGGTATATTCTCTTATTGGTACCATGTCACCTAATAATCTATAATTCTTTTTTGGTTGTATGGAATGAAAACAAATTAGCCCTAGGTTAGGGTGGGAGAAGGGGGGGGGGGGTAGTCTAAACTTCGTAACACTTAGACCGATTTTAAACGGTGGGGTTCTAATAGGGGAATGGTTGGATGTCAAGTTATGATCGCGTACACCGATTTGGATGATTCTTTTTAGGTTGTGTATATGCTGTTCCGAAAAGATTGGCAGTACACGGTAAATGGCAAGTTATGATGCCAAATTTCTCAAACTCGCCAAAAACCCTGTACAGCTGTCCTTTCGATGTATCTTGGTCGACAAACCAAGGGGCACTGATTGTGATAAGAACAATCAGCAGCCAGGTGCTTTTGGACGACCGACAATGATCAGCACTCAGTGGTGCTCAGTGGTGGGTGTTTTTACATGCGAAATTCTCTGATGCAATCCGAATTTGCGTCACTGGAATGTCCGCGGTACTGAAGGGTTCCAGACCATAAAGCTTTAGTCCAGAGTCAGAACCAGTAACCTCCTCTGGATTAACTGCAGCTAACCCTTCGGAAGGCAGGTCTGCATCTTGTCCTGGTGCGTGTACCGCGGAGATATCCAACTCGTTAGAGTCTACCATCTCTGCACCGTCGCACCTGGGGAAGTGCTAGTTATTATTTTGTCAATGGCACCTTCTTCCAGGACTGCTACACCACTTTCAGCTGGCGTAAGCCAGCCTCCAAAGCCGCCGCAGAACCTTCAAAAGGTAATTTTCCTAAAGCTGCTTCTGTTGTGGGTCCGTGGGTATAGCTAACCCTAGCTAGCTAACCCTCCACCTAAACTCCTGCAGAAAAGCCTGAAGAGACGCTATTCCCGACCCAATTACCCTTGGATCCTGCAGATAGGGGGCTACCACTGCAGACTCTCTTGGCATTCCTACTACAACCTTGGAGTTAGGGGGATTTTTCAAGAGGTTATCTCCTCACGCATTAGTTACTTGCAGGGCCGCCGACAGGGGGGGTGGGGGCGAAGGGGGTAAACCCCCCGGGCCCGGGCTTTGAAAGGGCCCCGTCATCTACGTCATCAACAGAAAAAATTTTCCATTTTAATTATTTATATAAAAAAAATGCTTCACGATTGAAAAAGTGTACTATACTAGACAGATTTTAAACTGAAAGTCAATCATTCGATTGTATATGGGCCCGTAAACGCTAAGTGCCGGGCCAGAAATTCGTTTCGCGAGGGGCCCGTATGTGGCACCCCCCGGGCCCGAATTTTGTCTCTACGGGCCTGATTACTTGGCTACGTTCTGAGAATGTCCAGATGAGGATCGCTGTATCCTAGAAGGCTTCAACTCATCCGTCCATCCTCCAGCAACTTCGAGTGTTACAAGTTAAATAAAAGTTGGTAAGAAGACTACGTCTACTAGACCATACTACCTGCCATACTAGCAGAATTCTTCGTAATTGAGAAATCCTGGACCGAATTGGAAGCTATCGCTCAGATTGAAGTCTTTTGAATTAAAACTGCGAATTATGAACGCCATATACATTTAAGTCGTCGGTGTAGTAAGTGATAACGTCTTGAGCTGCAATTATGATGCCGCACCGGCGAAGACCCATGGCTGTTTTCTTCTGACAACAGTAAAGGACCTTTGGGGTTTGCAGGGTAATGGCTGAATCCACCTTTAAATATGGAAGTGTCTATTTACCACTCTGAAATTTCCGTGTACACGGAAATAGTCACTTCCATATTCACAATTCTGGTAATAGTTTATCACAGCCTGTTTTAGATAAAACCTGGTGGGGGTAAGGGGAGCAGCACCTCATCCCCACCCCTCCCTCCTCCAGTTAATAAAGTAACTAAAAGCCTGATTAATAAACCTCTTCCTCCCAGAAAGTCCAATAAAAATGTTGGACGTACTTTTCGTGTATTTCCGTGTACACGGCAATTTGAGGGTGGTAAATAGACACTGCCTTTAAATATAGGTCTACTTGAAATCGATGTCGTCGGATTGGATGAAATTCTTTTCTTGGGAACTATATAGAGATGTTTAAGAGTCACACTGATCTAGAACAAAAGCATTATAAGCTGTAGTACTAATATAATAGTACGAGTATAATAACTGCCATATGTCTTGCTTTAAGAAATATTAAATTAGAAAATTTCACGCAAACAGAAGCTTCACTATTATCCCATCGTGCACACAAGACTAGATAATTACTCAATGATCATTTCATTAACTGTTGGATTCAAGTGAAAATTAAAAGATCTCCAGGTGCAATCTAATCTGTCTGGAATGCGCTACTGCACGCTTGCCTACAAGTGGTACCCAAACTAATTTTCCATGCAGCATCTGTCGAGCTGAACATAGGTGAAGCCTCTTAAGACCCATTATATCGGCTTTGGCTAAGACGTCTTACAGGTTCCAATTCAATGTCTGCTGTCGTAAAGTCTAGTACACTTGAAATGAATTTCTTCTTAAAATAACTTCTATATCTGAATTGAGATTGAATTGTCTTGAGAAATGCAAGCCTATGAGAACTGCTACAAGTACCTATGACTCTCCTACCGAGTAAACATACTTGAAAATTAAGAAATGAGAGCCATTGGGTACACAAGACAGTGCCACGTGCTTGATTGGTTGCTCAATTGTACTACTGCACTGCCTTAGCACTTAAGCCCGGGGATAGATAAGAAGCTCTGGTGTGGCATGCTTCAGACGCGGAGTGAATGATTGATGACTCTTAAGGCAGAGACTGATAAGTGGAAGAAAAATGAAATATTTTCCATGTGGAACATCATCTTAAATGTCCAAGTCCAATTATGAATAATTTTGGATGCCCTGGGGAGGCTTAGTGTACTTAAAAATTATTAGGATGTTCATTGGCAATATAAAAATTACTGAAAAGACAACTTGAGCTGAACCTTGAGGTGAAATCAGAAGCTTATGGTTTCCTTTACATGAAAAGTTAATTAAGGTATGGTGTAACTCTCCATTTTAATTCGGCGGACCAAACACGAAGAAACACTTAAGTACATGTGTTTTTGGTGTAAGAAAGTTGTAAGAAGAATTTGGTAGAGTGTAATAAAAAAACCAACTGATTACTTTTAAAAACAAAACAACTCGACTTTGGGTTAAACCTTACGACAATAAATATTGCCTGGAAGCTATGCAAGTAAAAAAAAATTTAATTTATGCAGATAAGAGCCGTCATATAAGATTCATTAAATAAATTCTTAAAATTTAATTTCAATAAAAAAAACAACATTTTAATAAGTACAGCGTATACTATCGTATTAAAAAAAATTTTATATGGTGTACCGAAGGGTTCTATACAGTGTCCAAGTTTTTTTTGATCATAAGAAATTTGTATTTTATCCTGTCGTAAATAATGTGCTTATTTACTTGAGTAAATGTTGGTTTACATTTGCCTTTGTTGAGAGTGTTGCTATTGATAAAGTATTGTTTTTGAAGATCATGCATCTGTTCGCTTTCAGCTTCTGGTGCCTTCTTGAACGTTCTACAATTCATCTCGCTTACATTTTGCCAAGCACTAACTTTTTAAGTATTAGCATCAATAGCATTTATAATATGGCTCAATTCAGGGCTGTTGCATGCAAAACTTCAAACATTTGTAGCAAATACCAATGGGGTCAGTGAGTGCTGAATAGTTGATAGATCTATACAATCTGCCCGAATAAATAAATTGACTATCATTCGATTTGGCCGACCTTGGACCTAAAGCGTTCGAAAGAGTTCATCTCGTTCAAGCGAGTCATTGCCTCATAGGCAAGCACGCTAACAGAGTTGGTGTTCCCAACTATTGTAAGTGTTGCCAAGATGAGGAAGAAGAGGAAACCATCCCTCATTTCTTCTGCAACTGTCCGGCTCTAGCCAACCACACGAGCCGGTATTTAGGCCCTCCCTTTTGAAGGATTTAGCGGATCTAGTACCTGCTGATATCAGCGACCTCGTTCGGTTCATCAGGAGCTCCAGGTATAATTTTATAGAGACGGGAATCTAGCTTCAACGTTGTAAAACAATGAGTCCTTATAGCCTAGCTGCTACTTTTACCTAACCTAACCCTGAACAAACAACAGGTATATGCAGACTATGACGATATAGACGTTTTAGAAAACCTTAGAACATAAAATGATTGTCTACTCATTAATTTCACCGCCAAGCCATGTGTAGTAGAAGAGCGGTGGTACCATCGAAAAAATTCTCCCGAACTAAAGGTGTCAGCATCCGCAACTCCTCTGCTGATGCAATCCTTAATCAGACAAATCCTGTTAAAGCCTAACCGAGCCTAGTTAATGATGGTGTCTGTGAGCGGAGACCGGTTTCGTTTTGGGTTTTTTTGAGACAGATACAGCGCTAGGTGGAGTTTTCGGACATCATGTGGAAGTGCTAACTGCAACACATTGTCCGAAACAAACATCTTAAAAGTTGAATTAATTCTGATTGAGTAAGGCGCCAATTTGAGGTGAAAGGTGTCACCTTTTGTGGTGAAAAGATGAATTATGGCAGCATCTTTGCAGTCTTAACATTGCAAGCGGTAAAGCTAATAGAATGGTCTATCCGATCTTCAATCAACAACAATGATCATTCCCGAAAGATTTTTAATTAAGATTGTGATATTGAACCTGGTAATTAGATGGCGTTTAGGTGGAATGCTAGGTGGAGTATTGTTGAACGCACTTTGCTTATGAGACACCTCTCCTATCCCATCAGCTTTCATCCTCTACTTGCTAAGGCAGGACGGTGGCACACTTGCTCCTCCAGGCATAGACTACAGAGATATTATCCTCGAGGATGTTCATCTCTTTACATGACACTTGAAGTTTCAATATCATATTAATAGTGCCGTAAGTCATCTCAGAGCTCTTCGATCCATATTGAATACGTTTTCCGTTTCTGGGCACTACAATTGCTCTCTTAGCCTATCTACACGAGTCGGCGAGGTTTCACTGTTCCCAGTACTTCCTCGCGGCCGGCAACACTAACAGGCTCTTCGCGCCGTGCCTCTGCCTAAGGAAGTGAAAGGCTCCAGACCTTGGAAACTCGAAGCAGCACCCATGTAGTCCAACCACCGATGATGAGTTGCCACGAGTTACAAAATTCAATGTCCCATTTGCGTTCCTGTTTCCATTGGAGTTGACCCCCCCCCCCCTCCCCCACATATCTATTTTACTACCACATCTTAACAAAGATGTCGCCAAGAAGTTGGTAGAAGGCCTCATCAGTTCGTACATACGCTTGTTAGGACCACGCATAACTCTCAATTATTAAGATGTTATGGGCACTGGTTCGGAACCTATTAAAAATAATGCACCCGGATATTGGTGGCTTGTCAAGTAGTGATCTTCGGATAAGTTTACTTAGAATCAAGCCGACACCTACCCATGCACCCTGCATGGCATCAAGTCTACTGATTCTTTTTGGCTAAAGTATAACAGCACGGTTTTAAATGTGGTTGATGTAACTTTCCACTTTCTCTGGTTTCGTTTAAATCTTAAAATGTTTTTGGACCATTTCCCGCTTTACCTCCTTGATCTTATCGTATCTATACTCATCCCATATAGTTCTCACCTTCCATAGCCCGATCGTAGTCCGATGTTTGCCATAACAAAATCAGTTCTAGGCATCTGCGGCGTACTAGACGATTCATGTGTAGCCGTTGGTTTTCACATACATTACAAATCTTAGTCTATACCAAGATAAGCGGGGGGGGGGGGGGGGGAGGCTGATCCTTGAGGTAGATTGAGTTCGTAAAAAGTCATCATTAAGGGTGTCAGAAAGAGGGCAGGCAGTGTGAGGTTTGAAATAAGACTAGGACTTGAGCTGAGCTTAAGCTATCAGAACGGAACTTAGTGAATCATCTACCGATAATATCTCGAATGTGTTTAGCAAATGGTGCAAATGTTGTTTTTATCTTAATGCCAAGGCTCATGCGTGCCGTATGAAGGCAGGAAAGGTATTAAGGGTAAGGGAATTGGGTACAAAAATATTAATAATTTAAATATACAAATATCAAATTCAATTTGATGCAAGTAAGTATTTGAAATGAAAGTAAACTTTAAATAGTTCTACAGAAATAAAGCTAATTATTATTATCCAACGCTGGGACGTAATCAGCTCTACAATTCTGTAAAAAGCTCCCTATCTCATCGCAGAAAGCTGTTTTCTTTTTGGCTTTATTAAAACAAAAAAGTATTTCCGACTTTGTTGTAATCAAATAACCCCGACCTCCACAGATCCGCTACCGTTTAGCAAACGAACAAATTAATAGTGATCTCTCGGCGATCTCAATCTTTTCAGAATTAAAATTATCGCTAAACACAGCGATCCAGCCCCGATCCGATTCGGATCAAAACAACTCACAACTGCTCGTGAGTGTTTAGCAGTCAGCTGTGTCAATGTGTCAATTTTTTGTTTATCGGCAATCATCTGTTTATCGGCTATCATCTGTTTATCGGTATTGCAGTGCGCACATTTCATTCAATTATTGAATATACCATATTCAACTTGTTTTAATTGAAAGCAACAGAGACTTCGGGCAGAGAAATCAGTCTTCAACGAGAGATCGTCGGTGTCAGACGTGTTTTGTGTGCGAGCGTGCTGATCGGTCAATACCCGGGCGTTGCGTATTTTTGTCAATGATCTTGCGGTTATTTTCGTCGGGGCAAGAACTCGCCAAGTTGAATTTGCGGTCAATTTGATTGATTTGCAGCTCTTTGACAGGTGATCTTAATGAATTGGCTTGTTGCCGGTGTAAAATGATTTTATGAGGATGCTGATTTCCTTCAAGGATGTAGAGTTTTGTGAATTCCCAGAAGTAGATAGTGTGGTGTAAAGATTTATGATCCTGTGCGTGTACAGTTTGTTGTGATTGATTGTCATGAAAATAGTTTTCGAGGGAAATTCACTTAAAAAAAGTGCGCTAAATAATTGTGCTGTAGTGTTTGGTTTTTGTGCAATTCTCAAGCTCGTTTTGTTTTTTTTTTTTTGCATTAACAATTCTTTTTCTAATTGACCGGTGACTTCATTACGTGCGGGATTACTCAAGCGAATTTCTGCTGGATCAAAGCGTTCAAGGTTTGTGCATTTTTTAGAATTTTAATGTGAAAAGGTTTGTCGTTTTGTGTAAATATGGAAAAAAAAACATCGCTCGAGGACGGATTTGTTGTAAGGTTACTAAGAAGTATTTTAATTAGTGATGCGAGCAAGGTTAAGACGATAAATTCTTGCTGATATGAGATTTGTCTTATGTTTTTGCGTGAAACTTTAATTATACGGAAAATATTTATCTTTTTCTCGAGACGCAATTTTGTTTGTTGATATTTTATATGGGATTAAGTGAAATAAAACATTTTTTTTTTTGCTTTAAATAAATGACAAATTTGTGCCATTTCTGGTTTTGAAAGGTGCCGATATAGCTATTAATTCACTAAATACTTGTATTTCAGTTTTTTCTTACTATATAATTATAATTAAAGAAAAATGTTAAGTGGCTGGAATAGAGATATCTCTAGCGATTGTCGGTTTAAGCATCATTTCAATACCGACAATATCGTTTTTAAATATAGGTACTTTAGGGCAGAGTTGGGTTTATGTTCTGAATTCAATTAAAAAAATAATAACGCTATTTCCTGGTATATTTGCATTCGAAATACTGTAGTATTTTTCTCCTTACGACTCAAGGGGCCGATCAAGTATTTCGTAACGCAGTTAGGGGGGGGGTCTTGTGAAACGTTATGGTGCGTTATAGGGTGGGGGAGGGGGTCAAGCAACGCGTTACGTAACATTAAGGCTCTAATATTTTCGGCCGGTATAGGTTAAGTTATAGTGGCGGTCTTGAAAGCCTCATATATACCGCGCCAGGTCCATAGCGATACCACATTTTGGTGTCATATATTCTAGAGATGTTGTACTGTAATCGTCGGTACAGTGCTTTTGTTTAAATTAAAGGTACCCGCTTCTGTTGCGTTGCATCTTACGAATGTCTCCGTTGAATACTGCACCTGGGGAGGTTTTAATTTCCGTGGCACACCGATTTGACGATGAATTTCAATAAAGCACCCCAAAATAAAACGAAAATAAAAAAATAAATTTTTTTGATATCTGGCTTAGTTTTGGAGATAATCGATCTTAAAATTTTAAAAACACATCACTTCACGACTTGTCAAAAGAAGTGCGTTAATTAGGCTTTTAGGTGTTTTATTAACTAACCAATGAGATAGATATATGCCTCTGCAGGGTGGGGGGGGGGGGCAAGTTAATAAAAGAACTAAAATACTTATTTATACACCTCTTCCTCCCAGAAAGTTTAATAAAAAAGTTCGCGCTCTTTAAGTTCGGCCGTTTTGACAAGTGATGTGTTCCTAAAATTTCAAGATCGAATATCTCCTAAACTAAGCCAGATATCAAAAAAATTTATTTATTATTTTCGTTTTATTTTGGGGTGCTTTATCAAAATTCATCGTCAAATCCGTGTAAAATCGTGCCCTGTACCTATACGCTTCTTCTAGACTCTTGAAGAAGTATCTTTCTAACGATTTTTTTTATACGATGTGGCCAAAGCCAAGGGGACAACCCTTTGATGCCATTGTCTTGGCCGGAGGGGAATTGTAGGGTAAGTGTAATAAGGAAACTTAAATGGATCTTCAGAGATCCTCAACCTTGCTGGCTTCAAGTATTTATTTATTTTTTTAACTGCCCTCTGAGCTGTTGTGGTCTTTTTCTTAAAAACCCTTTGGACCGCCCTGTAGTTCCGCCACTCTACACTCGCTCATTTGTCGCTCTCACTATGAATAGAGTACGAACTTTTGCGCACATCGCTGTTCCACCAGTGTGGTTGAGATTCGTTTTGGGGCCTACTTATGACTTGTACAAAGGCTTTATTTGGAGATTCAGTAGCATAACACACGTTTGATTTTAGGTATTTGGTACTCAAGATTGCAGCCGGGCACCCCTTCTTCCGTTACCCCCCACTATACTGCCTAATTTCTTCCATTCAGCACTTTCCTGTTCCCAAATTCTCTGGTGCTTCTTACCGTCACCCTTCTCTTTATGTTTAACTTTATGTAGCTGCAATCAGAGAGTGAGGGTTTATTGAGTACCCTATAATCCCATAGGCGACAGCCTTTCGTTTGGGTGAAGAACGTAACGTCGAGCACATTTTCACTTGCTGGGTCTCTGTACGTTGGTATGCCTCCCCGATTACCAACGACTAGGTTAGTCGTTAGTATGTAGTATATAGTGTAGCAGTGACTTACCTCTTTCATTGACAACCCCATAATTCAATTATGAGCGTATTTGACTGATCCCTTATTTAACTCCGCTGGAAATTTTTTTGGCTGCTGAAATCTACTCCAAAATCCTACAGAATAGTGTAGTTAAGGGACTACGAAGAAGTCCAATAGGCCATAACATGTAATTTGGATGGATACTATTAGATGAATTTCAAGCATTTCGAATTTATCCAAGATATCTTTACATAGCGTAGTGGTTAGCTTTTGTCGCCACGTTCAAGAATACGATCATTAGTGATTAGTAACTAATCCAAAAGTTACGAAAACTATTGGACATGATATCGTAGAAAAACAAGCAGAAAGGACCATGCTCGTGATACTCTACTGTACTAACTACTGCTTTACCAGGGCTTGTCACTGATTCGAAATTTCAAAATTATTTTATGGAGAAGCCTCGATACCTTATTCTGAAAATAGTCACTTCGAAGATACAAGTTCTTGCATTGACACCCTTTGTTTTCTGGTATTTTAGCCCCTTTTTGCTTTTCTGAACGAAATACATGACTTATCTAGTCTGTCAGACTAAACGACTTCTAAACTTAGAGGTTCGTAAAGCTTCAAAGAAGGACGGGTTCAAGTTACTTTAAATTTAAGAGTTTCCAATTAGAGGCTTAATAGAATTTCGATGAATATTATACTTCTTATACTTCAGTAATATTTTCAAGTACCGTGATCTCGGTTGAAGACTTTCAATTTTGACATTTCGTTGGTGCAGTAAGCGATTACGTGTCGGCCTTCCAACCCGGAGGTTCCAGGTATGATGGGATTCAGCGATCCATAGTTGTTTTCTGCTGACAAGAGATTACGGTAAAAACGCCATAGGGGTTGTATAGAAAAAATGTCGATAGTTCGGAGTCCACTTACAATCGTTGTCTTGAATCAACACAAGGGGTTATGGGAACTAGGGAGAGTGCGTGTATCCGAGAATGAGGCAAATCAAATTGCACAGACTCACAGGCCAAGACTGGCTAGGCACCAGTATTCGCTGGAGAAAGTGGCATTGAACCCGCACGGGAACCAAGGAAGACGCCGAATTGAACGACCGCGCAACACATGAAGAAGATCCGTAGAGAAGAAGGCAACAAGATCAACAAAGCCTGGCAACAGTAGGGGGTGTAGTAGGCGCCCCATGCACCACAAGGGGTTAAAGGACCCAGGGAGGGAGAGAATAGCATTAATTTATTTAACTGTATTAAATGTATGAGCTAAGCATGTACAATGTACATACCTACTCCTCAAAAGTTTTGCAATTGTATGGCTTTAATGGCATTGTGGATTGTGCGAACGATAAATTGTTGGCTACAGCTAAATTTACCAAGAGTCCTAAAATTATTCCAAATTGTTTTCTGCAGATCGAATTGCTCGTCAATATAACTCGAACTTAATGTTTGCTTTCATTTTCATCTTGTTTGAATTTGATTTCGTTCCCAGAACACTAAAGTGCGGTCTAGAAATCCTGAAATAGACACGGAAAAAGACCCGCCGCCCACCATAAGAAAACAGATCCATCGAAGCGTGCAGCAATTATAAACGAGTGCGCTGCCCGAACCCAAAACTGTTCATGTTTAATTAATCTGCACTAAACCAAGTCGTCTTAAAATGAACTCCTCCGATACCAATCCGCGTGACTTTACGGGTTCGTTCCGAGTATTACTATACTTAATTCGGCAGAATTTTCACCTATACAAACAACAGAAGCAAAATTAATTTCAATTTGATCAGTTAATCGAGAAGTTAATAGCCGTTCGTTGAGTTTAGAGCACGATTTAATTACAAATGACGCGACTCGCTAAAGTCTCTCGCGTCGGCATTATATGAATAATGGCACAATTTGTTTACACTATGCTGCGCACATCTGTACTGTGTTTAGTATGAGATTTGAGCTGATGGATTCTGCGCACATAACAAACCTTTGTAGAAACGAGACAGGGGCCCCATTTCGTACTTTGTTTTAATTTGAAACCCTGAAGACTTTGCTTTGCTTTGTTGATTGCATATGGCAGGCATATTAAAAATCTTTCATAAGCGATTTTTTGTTTGTCAATCAAAGGGATTAAAGGGGTAATGGAGAAAACTAAAGAGAGAAGTTCTTTGAATAGAACAATAAAGCATCAATGGAGCTGTGTAAAGGTTAATTAGAAGGGGCTCTGATGATTCAACTGTTTTGGACAAACAAGAAATATTCTTAATAAGCAAATAATTATTATTTTAAGGTTTCGGTTAGATAACACGAGATGAATACTAAATTTGAACTTATTGAAATATTCAAAAAGGAAAATGTAATGAATACGGCATCTATACTGTAATGCAGTATAGTAATTTATACTTTTTACTCTTTGCAAGAAATCATTACTTAATTTTATACTGGAATGGCGTGGGTGAATGTTATACGAAATTACACTGCTACTCAATACTGTACCAATTACACTATAGAATACTTTACGCAATACATAGTAATACACTTTTTTGCAAGAAGTCATTCATTATTAATGCATTTGCTCATCACTTCTATTGTCGGGTTAATATAATATTCTTTGAATGGTTTAGTTGTGGATGACGTCAAGCTTGGGAATGCCATATAATGCATAAGTATAGCCGTGGTAGGAAAAAAATATAGGCGTTTTACAGTGATTAAACAGCTGAGAGAAGAAGATGTCGATGAATGATGAAATGCATGCGGGGCAGAACCAGAGATAATGTCTTTAACATAGGCGTAGTAGGATGAGCGAAAAACAGATGCTAGTAGACTTTAGACTTTAGTAGCCCTCTCAGTAAAATTAGCTCTGAATCTATCCTTGAGGCTTTTGCCGGGCTAGGCCGTAGCATTTTAACACTGCTAAAGCCACGGGTAATCCGGACTGGGTACCAGTCGTATTGTAAAGTACGTCTGTGGGGGTAAAGGATAGAGTTTTTTCTCCTTTGCTTTGGATTGCAAGAATTGTGGACTATCTGTGAACTCGGGAAAGACCGAGCTGATGCTCTTCAACACTAAAGCTAAAGTATCCAAGGAAAGTGCCTCAACTGTCACTATCGTCCGAAGTTAAGTATTTGGTGGTGTTTTTGGGTTTTGGTTTGTTTGGGTCGAAATGGAACTGGTAGTAAAAAAGTACTTGGGGGTGTTCTTAGACCCGAAGTAAAACGTAGCAGAAAGAGTTTGGATCTTTATGCCTGCAGCGGTAATGATGACCCTGTGGTACACACTTAGATGTACATAGTAGGGGTACGCCCTATCCTCACTTATGGCTCCCCAGTTTAGTGGGTATGCAAAAGGATATAAAATGGCCAAATTAAATAAGGTACATTGGAGTTACTGGATTGACTATGCACTACTCGACCCGATGCTCTAAATGGTTTGTGGCACGTTATTCCTCCTACACATAGGTGCTTGACGCGGAAACAACCTCCTCGAAATTGGGAATGACTGGAAAGAAAAACTCACCTCTCTAATATGTAGATTAATTATTACCCTTCGCTGGGGATGAATCCAAGTTCGAAGTATTCGGACAAAAACGAAGAGTTTATCTGGTGGTTCTGTTATGGTGTTTGGATGTTTTTCATCAGCAGGAGTTGAAGATCTTCTCCGCATCAAAGGGATTATGAGAAAAGAAGACTACAAACGGAAAGAGGAAAACGCTGTTCCCTCAGGATTACGTCCAATTGATCCTGGATTTATCTTTACACAGGATAATGATCCAAAACATTCTTCCTACCTCTGTTGGAATTATCTTGCCCAAAAGGAATGAGATGGTTGTCTTAAGAACATGAAGTGGCTAGCTCAATTGCCTGATTTTAATCCTATCGAGCTTCTGTGGGATGAACGTGATCGTGAAGTGAGAAAATACTGTCCTACGTCTTAGGAACATTTTTGGAAAAGTTATACAGAGTGCTTGGAAATCAATAAAAGCAGATAAAATAAAAAAATTAATTGATAGAATGCATAGATTAGCAAAAAAAAAGTTGTAAAAGGAAGGGGTGGTTTCTTTTTTGGTGAAAAGAATATATAACACAACAGTTAAGTGGGCTGTCGCGGAAAGCAACCATCTTCTCTCCTCCCTCGTTCGTCACCATTCTCCGTTGTTCCTCGTTTTCTCCTGTGAACACCCTCGCGCCCTTTCAAGCTCCGAGTCTTCTCTTTCTTTCAATTTTCGTAAAGGCGACTTTGAGAAATTAAATCACTTGCTCCACTCTACCATTAGCACTATCCCGCAACATCTTCCAATTGACCTTGCTTTCTATTCGGAAATACACCCTTGTCTTGCCCAGTCTATCCCCCTTCTTCCTTCTAAAAACTGCTGCTCATCCTCCGTATGGTACGACAAAGAATAATGATCTCTCCGCAACAGGAGAAATAAACGTTGTCGTACTTTTCTTCTAACCCCGACTCAGTTTGACTATTCTTCCTACATATCTGCTTATACCTCTTTTTCTGAACGCTGTGATACCCTCTACTACGAGTACCTCCAACGCATGGAAACTAGCCTCATATTCGACCCCAAATGTTTTTATAATTTTATTAATTCCAAGAAGAAATCCAATGGGAGAAGGGGTTTTCACTCAATTATGAAAAAACTCGTATATTATTCCCATCTTCAAAAAAGGCTGCAAGAACGATGTGTCCAACTACAAACCCATTGCTAAATTTATCATCCACACCTAAACTATTCGAAAAATTGGTACATGATTCCATGTTCTTCCACTGTAAGTCTATCTTCTTCCTCTCCCAGCATGGCTTCCTACAAGATACAACCACCAACTTCGTCTCCAAAACACTATGTGCCTTGCTAAATGGTAAAGATGTTGATGTTATGGCCATCGATTTTAGTAAAGCCTTCGACAAGGTCTCCCATAACGTTATCTTGTTCAAACTTTATCGCCTAGGTTCCCCCCCCCCCACCCCTCCCACCCTGATCCGTCTCCTGGATTTAATCCTACCTCAACAACCGTCAGTACAATGTTCTTTTTAGCTCATCCATTTCTAAACTTATTGTCGGCGTCCCTTAGGGCATCCACCTCGGTCCATTGATTTTCATCCGTACAATAAATGATGTTGAAGGTTTCATCAAACACTCACAGCTGTCCATTTATGCTAACAGAGGTAACTCTGCGCTAGGGTTTGTGAAGCGTTGATCTAAAGAGTTCTCCAATCCTTATGTTTTCAAATCTCTCTATATCTCCTTTTGTTAGGGGGGTTTCTCCTATAACAAAGAAGTTCGCTTGAGTCGCAGGGTGAGGGGTGCTCCCCTGGATAGCTAAAATTAGTATTTCTTTAAAAGCTTAACTAATTTAGTATTGTTAAGCTGCCTTCTTTGCCCCAATTTCTGTCCACATCTTCTAAAATCGCAAAAAAAACGAACTCAAATATCTCTTAATACATACGGGCTCAAAACGAAAGTAAGTCAAACTTGTTAAAGACTAGACATAAAAACTTAATCGCTGTTTTTATCCATTCAAAATTAATTGATGTTATAAATAACGCCCCCTGTTACATAGCAATTAAAGAAATTTGTCGCCGAACATTTAATCAGGAAAATCCATCTGAATGTCGAGGATCACATTAAATCGAAATTAAAACACGTCGACCAATGTTTTGTACGCGTGCGCAGATTAATTAATATCTTGTTGCACCCGCATCCATCCATTGAATCATGGCCTAATTGTTAATTGGTGGTAGCTGTGACAATAATATGATTGCGTAATGCTGCGGGTAATGGATTCATGGATGGATGGATTCAAGTTGGCTTAGAATCATCAACTGTGTCCAGTTTCTTTGTAACCCTTATCAACACCCGTTCAATTTCTTTATCAATTTCAATCACACGTGATTCAAGTAGAAATTGATTGCTTTAATCAACGAATTTATACAAGTTGCTGTCGATTATTTATTTATTTATTTTTCGATAAAAAAAACGATAGCAGCTTATCTGATCGACGTACTTTGACACAAGGCGTCGTGTTGACTACAAATTGACGATAGTTATCGTTTCAAAGTGCGGATATCAATTTCGGTTCCACAGTATCTGGTTTCACTTATCTTTTGATATGTTGTCACTTTGATACCGGCAACATGTATATCGAACCGGTAACGGAACAGTTACTTTCTTTGATGTTCAGGGTAAAGGTTGCTGCTTGTCGTTCGATTATGAGTTTTGATTTCAAGGTGCAAGATATCAAACGGAATTATTGCCAGGTACATACAACGTACGAGTACTTGAGTTGTGACTATGTACAAGACTATCAGTTATTTGTCTGCCAATTATTGAACTTGGTCGGCAAGATATGTACATAAACTCTATAGATAAACATTCACACCTCTTATTTACGGTTGTTTTACGCTTAAATTAATAAATCGATCCAATCGAACCTGTTTCGGCACCCATTTATAGAGAACATAGTCAAATCAATTCGAATGCTGTCATATTCCTTTAGTTCTTATCAGCCTTTATACGCCTCTAAAGTTTTCTAGCTCATTATCATCGATTGGACTTATCGCCAGAAGCAGAACATTTGGCCTCGCGGGTTAAATTATGCAAATTATGTCGCTGATAAGCATAAGCAACCGGCGATGACTATATTTAGCTAGAAACTAGAGCTTTGTCCCACTGACGCAGTTTGAGAAGCTTAGAACGGTTATCTTGCATACTTTAAGTTGTAGCCTATTTTGCATATGTCCGTGTCCATGTCTGATGATAGTCGCGATCGCGAGATTTTACACTATGAACAAGTGACAAATGTTTTACAGCTTGCGGCACGAATGTTTACTCAGCCTAGTTTCTCGCTTTGCTTTGCTTCAAAGAAAACTAATTGCAACTTTAATTTATCGCACGAGCACATGCTATACGCGCTTACACTCCAAACACTCGGTTTTATTTGATATCTTATCTTTTGCATGAATGTAAACTATTTCAGTGGAACGAGGTTTCACGTAGAGTTGTACAAGGGATCGAGGGGTTCCCTTCCTTCACCGAGAAAAACGGCAAGGCGGGTTGATTAAATCTCGTCGAAAATGCCTTATCTGCTTTAGACTACCGCTAATAGTCCTATACCACTTCCTACTACTACAATCCCAAGGTTTTTTATAAATCATACAAAAACCCACAGACTGGATCTACTTTAACTGTTGGTGTTTCAGGAAGATGTTTTGTTTTCTTTCATAAACATAGTCTACCGTTTGGATCAGTTGCTTTGCCGATTTTTTCCAAGTGCTTTCTTAGTTGACAGTGATAGGTAATAAAACTGGTAATGAGCCTCACATACGGTTTTTCAAATTATAGGGTTTCCTTAGCTCTACTCACTGATGGAGGTGAGATCAGGCTCTTAGAGTGAGTCTGGTACTGTCAGAATCCCCAAAAAACTTTTTCGCTTCTCAGATGTCAAATTTATTGTGCATAGCCAGCCAGATGGGAGGCCAAAAGTTTCATCGCAAAGCCCACTCTGAACAGTCCATTCCGCTCAGAGATACCCCCATACCAATTTGAATCGATTTGTTCTTCTTAATTCATCCAAGAGCTTCTTGGCAATCTCAGACTAATTTGGATAAGGTTATGATGGAAATCAATTGTTTCCTGTACAAGGTTCAGAAGGGGGTTCTATGGGGGGTTCTATTGTAGACATGTCACTTTTAAATTACTTTACTTATTTTAACCAAGCTCTTGTCTTTACAAATCAAAAACTTGGTGAAAAAGAAATGTAACCAAGACTAGAAATGGTTTTGCAGGCGATGAGTTAGATTTATATTGATGGAGGCGCTGAGTTAGATTTATGTGCAACTTTTGACGTTACTAACTATAAATTTAAGTAGCATAACTGGAGTGTATCCGAGAAGGCATCCTCATTAAACCCCTGCTGAAAGCATCTTTCTCAAACCACTTTTCGATGTTACCTTTAATAGCCAACTCCCCAAGATCTATTCAAAGATTCAATTGGGAAAGATTCTACAAGAATGGGGAACTCTTTATCGGACAGACTGCTGAGTCAGCATTGGACAATGCGATCCATACTGTTGATATTGTGCTAACTGAAGCATATCGAGAGTCATGTCCCATTAGCAGAGCCCATAGTAGAGTCCAGAACTAGGGAAGCTTGGAGGGAACTCGCGTCGACTTTCTAACGCGTCCAAACGGAGTAGAGATCAGACAGACTGATCTATATATAAGGATATTCTCAAATCTTTTAAGAAAACAGAACAGAAATGATTCAAATACTCCCTTTATCTATTAGAGGATAGGATAGAGAATGAACAGGTACACATGAGTACTCCTCAAAACCCATTCCCCGGAAGCGCGAATGAGGTACGGGATATCACGAGTCCCGAGTTGATGACGATTGGGACCGTATTCAGTCTAAGGTCGATTACAAGAAAACAACGTGGTCACTAAAATCCTCTGACCTTCTTAAATCCCCGAGTATGGATGAAGTCTTTGGCTGGCCTACTTACCGGCCGCTGTCAGCTAAGAAAGCAGCTGGTGAGGATAGGCCGAGCCATCGACCCCACCTGCAGACTGTCTGGAGGATGATGAGACCCCATCACACGTGCTATGTGAATGCCCTGAAATGGCCAGGCGGAGATTTAGCCTATTCGGGAAAGCAACCCTGGTACCGAGCGGGCTGAATGACTGCCAACTGCGGGAGCTGTTGAACCTCTTCAGAGGGACCGGCTTACTATAAGGAGTTGAGAGGGTTAGCACAATAGGCCCCAGTGGCCGCGGCGCTTGAGAACCTCACACCTCTAATTTAATCAAATCAAATGGATGAAGTACGACCTATTATGCTCCAAAAGGCACTAAAAAACATCATAGAATGACAGTGTCCATATATAGAAACCTTTTCTGCCTTGGTTAGGTTGCCGCAGCCTGGAGGCAAGTAAAAGTGATCTTTATCTCGTCAAGTTAGAAAAGTTAGACAGACCAGTCAGTCTCTTCATCTTTTCTGCTGAAACTGCTAGATAGACTGCTATATGTTTACGTAAGAGAGACAAGGCAGTGCCATTCTGTATATTCCAAATAGTCAGCAAGTATAATTGAATTAAAACGAAACTGTCAGTGTCCGTCGTAGAGTGGTCCCTAGACGACATGCATGTAGTAGTGTTGGTCGTAGATAGATCGCTGGAGTATAAGGAGTTCACTTCGGGTGTTTTATTGGATATTGTGGGGGCCATCAGCAATGCAAAATCGGTAGCTATTTGAAATCGACTGAGGACGCTATATAGGATTTAAAAAGGGTGACTAGATAAGTTCGCCTAGTGATGCAAAGGTCTGTTTGTAGAGCCACATCGCTGGGAGGGGTGTTATCACCAATAATGTGGCTATCAGTGACAGACGAAATTCTAAATACCTCAGAGAAGGAGGGTTTTACAGCAGTGGTGTATGCGGAAAGGCTCGCGTATGCGCGTTGTAAGCTTGATAGTCCGGCATCAAACAGTAAACTTGGTGTCAATCCTGTAAAGGCAAAGCTCGTATTTTTCATTATGAAGATGAAAATACCAGAGTCTAGCACCCTAATCTGACCCTTTCCAATGAAGCCAAGTACGTAGGCTTGACTAAAACTCAAGTGGGTGCATGTATCTGCTATATTCAAACCTATTTGCTGCTACTGCACATTAGCCTGGTGGACAAAATTGGAGAAGAAATGTAATCTGAACTTGCTGTCTAAGATCCAAAGAGTGGCGGGCGTATATATAACTGGATCTCTATGTACGACGCCAACGGCGTAATATGCTGGATCTATACTGCAAAAGGTCAGCAGCGACCAACGCAGCCAGAATGAAAGTTGCGGTACGGTGCAAAGGCAAGCGATACGGTCATTTGGACATTATTAGGAATGGCAAAAGCATTGACTACAGGGGTGATACAGGTTACCAGGTCCTGGATCTAAAGTTTAGGGAAGACTTTAATACAAAATTTCGGACAGGAATGAAGTGGTAGGAATAACAAAGCTATCCATATATACCTACCGATGGAAGTGGCATAAATCCTGCAGACTGTCGGACAAATACAGTGCTTTTCAGGCAGAAATAGCAGCGATTTACCAGGTAGCAGGTGTTTAGATGACGAGGTGCTCGATGCTGTGGTGATATAATTTAACTTCGTGCAATTATGCAAAGATAGTATCTCTCTCTAGTTCCCGTAACTCCTTGTGGGTCAAGGGGCGGGAGAAAAACTTCACCCGATTCGAGATCACTATTGCAATACAATTTAAAGTGGATTTCGAACCACTGACATTTTCTCTGCAATACCCACGGCTATTTTGTTATAATCTGTTATCAGCAGAAAACAGCCATAGATCGCCGCCGCGGGGATTCGAACCTGGGACCTCCAGATTGGTAGACCGACACTTATCATTTACTCCACCGATGACTAAAAGATAGTCTAGACGTCGTTAAACCTAACTGTCTTGAGGTAACTCTATGCTGGGTACCGGGGCACAGTAGTACTTCGGGAAATGATAGAGCGGATGAGTTAGCTAGAGGGGGTTCTGAAATGAATATCTCCGTGGTAGTGGACAAGGTGAGGAATCCAATCGGGGCCCTAAAAAAAAACTTCTATAAAGATGCATACAGGAAAGTTGATCTCCGGTGACAAAACAGGGATAATATTGCCAGACAAGTGTTATCAAAATAAGAAGAAATCGAAGACACGCAAAAATACTAGGACTTTTTGCTAACGACATCTGACGTAGTTGCGTGTATGTGGAGGAGATTGAATCAGTTCATGGTGTGTGTGTGTGTGTGTGTGCATTAAGGCTCTGCTTTGACAAGAAGAAGAAAAAGGCTACTTGGCAGTTATTTCTTTATGGAGCGCGCTGAACTGAGTAAGTCAAAGCTCTGAAGTTTATTAAGGAATCCGTAGGGATTTGAAAGGCTTCGGTAAATTGAAAGGTAGTCTCCAACGGAAAAGGGGCACAAAGGCCCCATACTGCGGTTTAAGTTGCGAAATGTATTTTTGCAGCACCCCTATAACCTAACCAAAAGTCAAGTTTTTGATTGTTTTTGGAAAGCGGAGACTTCAAAGAGAAATATCATCAATGTTAGAAATCGTTGATATCACGTCCGTTCGGAATTGTTCCTCTACAATTAGGTTAAGTTAAGTAACCTTAATAGTTTTTAATGGAAGGTAGTGACTGAGATCAGGTAAAGTAAAATTGATAAATATTTTTGCTCATACAAAGATCGGAAGGTCCAACTCCGAGCCTAATAAGTAAGCAGTTATTATGAATGGTACCAATTTTCTGTGTCGATAAAATCATCAAGAGATACGCGCGCGGAACCCCAGAATAAATCTAGTTTGCATTAATATTTGCGTATAATTTCATCACACGTTCACATCCCAATATGAATGAGTCTTTTGATTTTAAAATAAACTTTTGATTACAATTTTAGCACGTATCTTTTCGTTGAGAAGAGAAGCGATGCTAAGTGCCAAGTAGTATCAAAATAAATGAAATATTTCTGTCTTCAGATATTTCTTTGAGGTTTCCTTGAATTTAACCTGTTCGTGAATTCAAATTCGCACCCGCTTTAATTTTCTTTATCTTTACAATTTCAGGGTGTGTTTATTTTGAGAATTTTATTGTTTTTAAAAAGGAAAACATGACTAATTTCTGCTTGTTTGATTTTTTATTTTTGTGCAAACATTTCAGTCTATGTCGATCTACAGCCTACTCTTAATACAAGCCCGGAAGCTGACATTAACAGCTGAGTATTGGTGGTGCAAACAAACCAAAACTTACCGCATAAGGAAAAGTTTGGGGAATTGTACTCGTAATATTTCTTGCAATATATTTAAAGTCTTAAATTGGATTTTACTTGAGGTTAACCTACAAATGCTCTGAACATGTAAAGACGATAAAAAGTGTCTCTCTTATACAATTTTCATTTGTTTTAAAGGAAAAACTCTCTCGTGCTCGTTTTGTTGAGGTATTGAGCTTAAAATGCGTCAATGACATCAGCGTTTTTCTTTGGTTTTGCTTGCGAGAGTATGCAGTTTCATTTGTGTGTACAAGGATTGGTTAATCTGTGGTACAAAAAAATGAAATAATGACGAAATGCTTGGTGGTGAAATGGCCGAACTGTTATGTTTTCCGGGCTTGTATCTAGAGTAGGCTGTGAGCCGATCTTTTGTCATAGAAACACAGATATCGCCATGAGTGACGTGTATGCGAAACGTTTTGAAGCCCTGTTTCTCTGCACGCACCCAAAAGGGTCCAAAATATCTTATGCAATGGCGGACAAGTACATTAAAAAGTCGAAGCCATTTCTTGAGAAGTGGGTGAATCGATTCAAAGAGTCGAAAAATCTCGAAGACCTTCCAGATCGTGCTTCAATAGGGAAAGTAACCAAAAAGGATGAAGAAGTGGTCGTAACATTGTTTTCGCGGACTCATGTTTTATCCTTGCCTCAAGGGCAAGCGAAATGGAAACAAAAAGAACTAGACGTTTCGCACGTTACTATTCGTGAACAATTGTGTAAAAATAATTTGAAATGGTCGAGTACATTGAAGAAACCACTGATGTCCGAAAATCACGCTGCCAAACGACTCACCTGGGCACAGGAAAAGATTAATCGTGACTGAAGTAATGTAGTTTTCTCTGATGAAGCTTCTGCTTGGGGTTCCTCCCCAAACTAATTCGTCCAGCGCACCGTCAAACATCCAAATAAGGTGCAACCTTGGGGCTGCTTCTCAAAGAAGGGTTTTGCACCTCTTTAAACAAAACCTCAATACTCCCAAGATGGTCGAAATTTACAAGAAAGCCTTGTTATCGACTGCCGATCGTCAATTCATCACAAAAGACGAAGAATGGATCTTGAAGGAGGACAATGATCCCAAACACCGTAGTCGACTTTGCACGGACCAGAAACGGGACGGAATCGCTTGATGCTAATCCCCTCGAAAATGTCTGACATGGCTGACATCAAGCATAAGCTTCGAGGAAAACGTGTGTTCACTTTGCAGCAGCTTTCCCGAGAAATTCGACGCATTTAGAAGGCAGTTCTCCTCGAGTATGCCGAAAATTTGGTGGATAGTATGCCTCGAAGATGCCAAGCGATTATCGATGCTGGTGGCGATTGAACTCGTTATTAACACACTTGCGCGTGTATGTGTGTGAAAAAAACTTGTTGAATAAATTTTTTATGAAAAAATTCAGTAAAGCCTTTGATAGAATCGGTCATGGAATCTTGGTCTATAAGCTGTCCCTTCTCGGTTTTCCTTCTTATTTCGTTGATTGGTTGTCCTCTTACGTCGCAGGTCATACACAGCGTATCCTGTCTCGTGAAGCCCTTTCCGACCAAATCCTTGTCACCTGGGGAGTGCCCCAAGGTAGTATCCTTGGTCCGCTCCTGTTTATCGTATATCTTAACGATGTTTTGCTTCTTCTGTCCAGTAGTAGAATTCTCTGTTATGCTGATGATTCTAAGATTTTTCGCACTATTACTCATGAATCAGACATTAAAATCCTGAACTCAGATTTGGCGGTGTTTAGCGACTAGTGTTTACATAACCGCCTTCCTTTAAATGCATTGTCTTGAGAAGGGTTGACAAGGTGAATAACTTGGGAGTGGTCCTCAACTCTGGGAGTGGCCAACTCGATGTTAGGCTTCATTAAAAGATGGTCCAAGGAACTTGATTATCCCTACCTGACCATGCTTGTATCCTGTACCTTCGTTAGACCTATTTTGGAATACGCTAGCCCTGTATGGTCTCCTTACATCGCCGTTCACATCGACCGCAACGAATTGGTGCAGCGCAGATTCCTTAGGTTTGGCCTTCGCGGGCTTCCCTGGAATGATGATTGGGTGTTCCCCTATTATGCCCATCGTTTAGGACTGATTTCTTTGAACTCCCTGGAAATGAGGCGCAATATTCCGAAAATTTTTTTTCTGTTCGCCCCCCCAGTTAATAAAGCAACTAAAAGCCTGATAAAACACCTCTTCCTTCCAGAAAATCTAATAAAAATTTGACGGAATAAGTATAATATATTCTTGTTCGGGATGACGAATAGTACAATATACTAAAATTTCAAGGTCATCGGAGCTGTGACACCTAAACTAGATAATCACCGAAATTTTTTTAAAACCCCAGATCAGAAGAACGATCCAACCCGATTAATTACTTCCTCTCCTCAAGATCGATCTCCATTCCTACTATGCTTCCGAGATAGCGAAATTTATCCACTTGGTCTATTTGCTGCTCTTCAAGATAAATTTCTCCTGGAGTCCAAGCTCATAAGTTTGGCTTTAGTAGCATTGATCTTAAGCCCTGATCTGCGACCTTCTCTGCTCAGGGCTTCGGACATTAGGGTCAGATTCTTTGCTCAACCGAAAATATCATGTGAAGTAGAACTCACACTGCACTCATTGATCATGCTTCCTTTCCAAATATTTTTGAGTTGTTTCAAGAGCACTCAATCGTTTGATAAATTGAAACACTCATGTCATTCTCGAATTAAATAAAAAAATTCCGATCCAACATCTCAGCCAGCATCGGCTGATTTGTTCAGATCGCCTTCTTGGAAACTACTTTTGTGATCTTTAGACGTTCCGCTTAAATTAAGCAAACATCAAAGAAAATTCGCAGAGAGTGCACGTGAGTCAACATCCAGTCAGTGCCACGGTAAACAGATTTTCATGTGATCACAAAGAAGACAACCAGGTAAGATCGTTTCTGAGCGGAAGGTGTCTACATACCAGCAAGCAATTCTCCCAATAGAATAAATATTTGGACAATTAGCAATTCGCCATTAAAACCCGGAAACGTATGTTTCCAGGGCCAACAAAATGAATAATTTTTCAGGTTGGGTTAGGCTATGACAATGCGAACAGTGAATAGCCATGAACGTGAATGTTGACCTTTGTGATCGTGCTAATTTTTCTTAGAAAGAAAGTTAGGTGGATTTTTTTTTGTATTAATTGTTCGTGCAGTTGACGTCTTATTTTTTGGCATGGTATTCAATTTGTAGCTATGTGGGAATCACTCAGCAATTGGAATCGAGATATTGTTTTTTATTTGATGAGTCAGGATCAATAAAATCCAATAACGAGTTTGTAATGAAGAATAAACTTTTTTTGGCTGTTTTGGTGATCATTAAAAAAGTTGGCAATGCTGTAGGCGATATTCTGTTAGCTTTCATTATGAAAGCCGATCTTTCCTCCCAGTTTTGGTTTCTCTTTACGGAGCATGGAGCTAAAAGGGATCTTATCCGCATCAATCGTAAACATACAAAATAAACTGCACATGCGAGTAATTTTTAAAAATAGATACGTCCACCAAAAGACATTGAAGAATTCCCAAAACGCCGTAATTTCTAAAATTCGCAAATTTAATAGAAAGCACCCATATATATGTGAGAAAACAGTGCATACATACATTATTTATAGCATAAAATTTGAAGAAACTGTCCAGATTGGAATTCAGGAGAGCACAATCCGTTACGTCAGAAACCATACTTTAGCGTCGTCAGCATAACAAAGAAGCCTGTAACCATTCAAAATAATCGATAAGTCGTTGATATAAGAGTAGAGGTCCTTAAGGGCTGCCTTGTGGAACACCTGAAGTATTATAGATTATGTCGAATAGAGCGCCCCGAAATAATACGCGCTGTTTATTATTAAGCAAGTACGAGCACAACCAGTCAACAAAGATGAAGCTTGTGTGTAATAATCCTCTGATTAATTCTGTCAAAGGCCTTACTGAAATCTGTAAAATGCAGTCCACCAGCCCTTTAAAAAACTGTATTGAAAAGAGCCCAAAAACATTTTTTGATGTAAAGGACAATTACAATGAAACTATAATTGGTGATGTCACACTTGCTATACTTTTTAGGCAGAGAATTAATTATAGAGATCTTCCAGGACTTAGCAAAGACGCCACGATGGACGAATAAATTAAATAGGACAGTGACAAGAGACGAACTGGAGTTTTTTAAAACCGAGTTAGAGATGCCGTCAGGACCAGGACTGAGAAACTATCAGCTGGGAGGAAGTTTTTCTTCAACACAGTAGCCTTGTTGAAACTCAAACCCTTGGGCTCAATTGATAACGCTGGGAGACTTTCGAACACCATTCGACAAATCTATTCAGATCCCCCTGTAACTCCACACAATCTCCATCAGATATAATGATGCCGCATGGCTTCAAATCATCCGAATAGATCAATAGATCCGAGTCAACAATGATGTAGGAAACATCATTGATGAAGAGGGGCCCCAAGTGACTTCCCTGCGGTACAGATTGATAACGTACCAATAGCTTCCGATTAGTTAGGTAGGAAGCTAGCCAGTCAAGCATCCACTCAGGAAAGCCAAGACCTCGTAGCTTGAAAATCAAAAATTTGTGGGAAAGCTTGTCAAACGCTCTTCTAAACTCGGTATAAATGCAGTCGGTCTCAACACTAAACTCGAAAGACCTAATGCAAAACAAGGAAAACTGGAGTAAATTTGTTGTTGTTGATCTGTTGTTGATCACCTTCATAAAGCCATACTGATTATGAGCAATAATTTACCCACAATGAAAATACAACAACTCAGATACAATGTACTTAAATAATTTGGGTATAGTCGTAACGTAGGAGTTCTAAACGATCTTTTCCACAAGTCAGGAAACTTTCCCTACCGGAGCGACAAATTGAACAATAGCGTCAAAGGGATAAAAAGAGAGCCGCAAAAGTGTTTCAGAACGAGGAATCCCATCAGTGCTAGGCGATCAGCTAGGCTCAAGTACAGTCATAGCTGCCTGAACTATTTTTTCATCTATTACTAAATTTTGAATATCAACTTAAGGAAGCGTCCTTAAATAATTAAAATAGAAAACATCAATTTGAACATAATTAGATAAAAACCTTACCAAAAAGTCAGCAAATAAATTTGCTACCACAGATGGCTCCTGACTAGGAGAGTTATTATGGGTCAAGGAAGGCGGAAACCATTAGACCTCTTTTTAGTTTTTATGATTCGCCAGCACTGTTTAGGATCTTACTTGATGGGACCTCTCACCTCCTCCAAATATACCTCATAGGAAAGCAGAAGAGCTTCACGAAACACGGCCCCCCAAATTTAAATATTGAATGAAGTCCTCACTGGACTGAGTGAGATGTAGCCTCTTTCGCGCCTTATTCTTTGGGTTGTGCTTAACACTTAAGGTCAGCATCATACCAAGGAGGACAACCCGAATTATTTTTAATAAAGGATATAGGAATGCTATCCCTAAAGCAAGGTCTACTAAATCATTATATTTCACTAGAAAGGACCAGTCAATAATAGTTCACTTAGAATTTAGCAAATAAAAGCCAGATTTACAAAAGTTAAATAAAGGCGCATTTTCGATGGTTGAGTATGCTATGGCTTCACTATCCATGTTAACAACGACATCCATGTTAACGACAGTGGTTAAGATGAGATCTAATATCCTTTTTCGGCAGTTTATAACATTGTTCACCTCCTTTCACCTCCAAATGCAGATAGAAAATCAAGAAAAGAACAAGCATCAACAGAGGAAGCGATCGGAGACAAAGAGCCCACTTCGTGAAAGTCAATTCTAGTACAGCTATACATATTTCTTACAGCAATGAGATCTAGCGATGAGGAGTCGTCACTGTATCAACCCCGTCGAAAGACCTTAACATCATTCAAGAAGTTCAGCATCCGGAAAGGAGATGTTAAGCTATCTCTCCGTCAAGACAATATTATCGTGAGGAATATTAAATGATCTGAGGTATAACTGGCGAGTTTTAGTACGTAGTCCTCGAACATTTTAGTAATTAACTACTAAGCTGCTATTCAGCGATTTATTAATCGTCCCGTCCTTGCGATTTACTGTATTTTTTCGGGGCTGGCGAGGCACAACGTTTTTCACTACTCCCTTGGACCAAAAGTCCAATAGCATTTTGAAAGATGGTACTTTCCGATGGTGACGGGATTCTTATTGGATTTTTATGGTATTCTTACAGGATTTTTATATGATACTTATGGTATTTTTATACCGCGGAGTTAGTATCAACTTTACACCTGCCATGCGGGCTGTTCCGAACTGGACTCGTCCTACAGATTTCTCACATACAATAGTCCGATCGCAGTTGGTGTTTATAGCCACAGGTCATCACAGAATCAGTCCAAATTATCCGAACCGAACTAGACATTAGATAAGCAGATTACAAGCCTACTTACACTATCCCAAGAGGAGGGCTTCTTCTTGAGGTGTCTCAGGAATCACAGTGCTTTTATATAGCGAACAAAGTCAAGATGTTCAGGCTGGCCCACTAGTGTATCCCCTCCTTTTTCAACTGGGACTGGGTACAGCGGAGTTTACATTACGCTATCTTAATACTATCTAGAGGTTTGGAGTCTTTCTAAAGCTGTAGATTTGCTTGAAATTATTTGTAGTCAAATCGGGCGAAGTGATGAAGCGGCATCCTTTTATATCCTAGAAATGATAGAACCTTGAGAAAGAGAAACATAATAAATCTTTTGAAAAGTAAAATACCCAAATTGCTTAACTATTTAAAAACATAAATTCTACTAGTTTACTTAGACCTCATCTCTACTGAGCAACAACTAAATCCAATAAGGGCAAAGTTCTCATAACACACAAATCATCAAAATCAATTGAAATCATCAATCATTCACGAGTAAATCAAAGATTTAATGCGCCCCATGGAGAAAATACTAAACGAGTTGTGGGGCAATTACACAAATAAAACCAACCGTTGAAAGCATAAAACCAACAAAACTCTTTAGATGAATGACGTTACGCTGCTCCTACATGAGTTTTTCTGTACCATCAATGAAATTCGATAGTTTGAGGTTATGTGGAACATTTTTCCGTACATTGGCAGCAATAAAAGGTAACAACTGGCGGTAGAGCATTTAAATTCCAGAGGCATCCTCACATCAACATTGTGTGAAGGCACTTAATATGGGTCGGATTTCATCCAGATCTAGTAGTGAGCACCACTTTTGAAGCTATGCCCGTAAATAGACGAGCCAACTAGGCGAGAATTGATAGGTTGTGACGACTTATTTTCGCATTATAAGCACTACTACTTTACAAGTGAAAGTCGCGTGCTCTTAAAGGAGTGATATTCGTGCGAACTGACACCGGTCTGTACTCATATGGAAAACTTTTGCCATGTGAAACGACCTATACTTGGATGAGCAGCGCATTTAGGACTGGCGGGTGGAAGTGTTCGGCTTTCGTATACTTGGTCCTAATTTTCCTCAAGTGGCCTCCAAGCGCATTACTTACGTCAGGTATCAATTTCTTGCACTGCAGGTATTCTATGCGAGGGTGTAGCTGGTCGTTGTGGCAATTACTCGGCCACCTACCTCAGGCAAATTATTATTCATGCATCAAGTGCCCACCTATTCAACAGGTGGGTTCACGAAGAGCCTTCAGCTTGGTCCGAATATGAGAGAATTATGCACCGAATAGAACCAAAAATGGCACTCCAATGCATTAAGAGTCGAACATTAAGTCGTCCACTCATCACCGTGCCAACATAGGAAACGGTGTCAGTCATTAGACACGGATCGACATAAAAGGCTTGAATAGTGCATGTCCAAGTTAAGCTGTTTCCGGTTTGATGCGCGATTTCAACATTTTCCCATGATTGTGTTTAATCGTTTGCTTGTGGGTGCATTACCTAACGTGATCAAGACCTGATGAGAATTGTGATCTCGGCAGGTAGTAGGTCATTTCTGCGCTCATTCATCCACCCACGGATTAGCTAAGCAAATGTGGAATGTAAAGAGCCTGAACCTGCGCGTATGCGTAAGTCTTCTGATTCTGGTTTACCTTGTACTGACAAGCTGAGTCTCAGCTGATGATGGAATGGAATGGTTCTAGTAATTTCACGGAGTGGTCATTTCTACTTTTGATCACGAATCGTTCTGTCGTGTCGTAATCTTCTAAGGTGAGGCCCGACAACTTGTCCAGTTGCAAGAGCTTATTAAATCATATTTATTGTCGAGGAATTGGCTTTTCTAATAAAGCAGATGCTGATGGTTGAACCCGCGGGACAAAAGAATGTTTTGTTGTTTGCAAAAAAATAGAATTGATGTCAGTGTTCTTATGGATTTGGTTACTAGATGAGCTCTGTGTGGTCAAAGAGGAAAAAAAGAACATTCGTAAGTGTTCTTGGAAATCGGGTACAAATTGAATTCTATGGCAAGACTTTTGTCGTCTCCATTTGCATTTGCAAATTAGTTTGACCTTTCGGGATGACTCCAAGGTCGGAAAAAATCCGCATAATTAAAGTAGGAATCTTTCAACTCTCCATCGAAAATGATTTCTCCTTTGATGTTAAAAGTTAACTCGGAACCGATTTTTCACTGCAGGTGTTTGGTGGTTCAGAAGTCACCTTACAAACTGTACGTTTCCTTAAAATCTCTGTCATTGAATCTGGTATATGTTTTTCTAGCGCCATGTCGGTGCAGTTCTTCTCCTTTCCCACACTCCATACTAGAAGCTACTACAATTAAGTGAATTTACTGGCACATCTATTCGTCAAAATAACTCGGACTCGGTGACTGTTTTCTTTAACCTCTTATAGGGCATTTAACGTCTACTACACCGGTCTTCCACCTAGTCTGGCCCTAATATACGGGTCTTCTACACGTGTTGTGGGTCATAGGAGCGTTTCATTTTTTTGAAAGAGATAACATTGGTTCGAGGATGATTTCTCGAAGATAATGAATCTCCTCCATAAAATGCTGCTCCTACGTAAAACTGCCAGTACTGCCATTTTTTTAATGGGTTTCTTATGTTCGAATTTTGTATGGGTCAGATTTAGTGATTGAAATTTGACCCATTTATCGTTATCCAATGAGCTGAACACAGCTTTAGTTACGTACGGCTGTACGTAAACCCTGGAAGAAAAGGTACGGATGAAATCACCAAGAGTACGGGAAGTAATGAACCGGAAAGGTATGACGTTGGCGACAACCGAAATCGGCATGCCTCTCTGGCGCTAATTATCCAAGAGATCCTGGAAAAATTTCTCAACAACATTAAGGCGCCATTCTCCTTTCCACACGATTAAACGCATAACTCCTTGTGGGGCACGGGGCGGGAAAAGAACTTTCCCCGATTCGAGACAATGATTTAATTTAAAGTGGATTCCGAACCGCTAACATTTTCTCTACAACCCCCATGGTCCTTTTATAGTAATCGGTTGGGAGCAGAAAACAACAAGCCCTGACTCAATAGGTGTACGAAACACTTCAAAAACTTGAAAAGTTAGGCTTGGAAGAGGTTTCGTTTCTCAAGGAGTGATTCTGACTACTTAGTTTATTCCACCCTGTGCGATTAGTTTCGATCTTCTCTTGGAGCTTCTTATATTGACTTCTTAGATAGTACTAAGCAAACCCTACGCGCTGAGCCCAAGCAATTTTGGAAATTTGGAAATTCTAGGCGCAATTGTAATGGATACTTCGTGCCTTGATGACAGTGAAAGCAATGATCGTTTTATGATTGCCAATTTCTTTGGTCACTCCTTTAGGACTGTATTTTTGGATTCTAATTGTGATACTACCCTTAAGGATTTTTCTTGTCTATTTGCACCGGTGTGTTTCCTAAACCTTGGAAATTGATCTTCATTATCACTCTTCATAAGAAAGGCAACAAACGCGATATCTCTAATTATCGACCAATTTGCCAGTCTATATTGGCCAAGGTTTTGAGGCTATGGTTTGTGACATCCTTTACTTCCATTGCAAACCGTTCTTGGGCTCTTTTCAGCATGGTTTCATTAGCCAGGGTTTCATTAAGGATACCACTACCAACTTGTTGGAGTTTTCCAACTTCAGCATTCCTGTAATTGAAACTGCAAAGCAGGTTTCACTGATTTCAGTAAGGCCTTTGATAGAGTTAATCAGAAGGTTCTTATTTACAAGTTTTCAGTTCTGCGCTTTCCTCCAGTCTTCGTGCAGTGGTTATGTTCTTTCACAACGTACGTTCGTACATAACGGTTTTTATTCCTTGTTGCTCTCTCTGACGAAATTAATAACTCTTTTGGAGTGCCTCAGGGTAGTCATTTAGGACCTTTGCTTTTCATTTTATAGATCAATGATGTGTCTTTGATTCTAACTCATTCGGCAGTTCTCTGTTATACTGACCGATGCCAAGATTTTTCGTGTTTTCTAAAATTATTATGACCGTACCCTTTTAAACTCTGACTTAGAGGCCTTCCGTAATTTTCTGGTTTCTTTAACGTCTTGTGGGGCATAGGGCGGAAAACGTTTCGTGTGTATCTTTTCTTTTCTCATAAGTGGGTTACAAGCCTATCTATCCTATCCCAGAAGGATGTTTGCTCCATAAGGCATCCTGGAAGGCACTAAGGGTGTATTTGTACATCGCGTAGGTACTCTCTAAGCTGAGGTGTTCTGTCCGGCGCGTGTGTTTCCCTTCTCCTTTCTCAACCGGGCTTGGGACCGACTACTGTGGAGTTACTAATTCCGTAATTGGTGCTTTATTAATTTCCATCCTTTGAACATTGACAAGTAAATGTCACTTTCTCGTAAAAGGAATCCTTTGCTTTGTAATTGAACAGAGTTGATAAAACCAGAGATTTGGGCGTTGTCATTAATACCAAATTTTCATTCGAAGATCATTTTGACGCTATTATCGGTAAGGTAAATGTGACCTTGGGCTTCGTTAAAATATGGTCAAAAGTATTTGATAACCCATGAAGCTGCTTTACTACGCTTTTATTCGACCAACCTTAGAATATGCTTCACCGGTTTGGTCTCCTTTCTATGTGTCTCATATTGATTCGCATTGATTCCGTCCAGCGCAGATTGCGAGATTTGCTCTACTTGGCCTTCCGTGGGCTGATCATATTCTACTGCCTCCATATGCTGACCGACTTCTGATTTTTCTTTGGAGCCTCTTAAGACTGGACGTGATAGATTTAGAATTATTTTTGCTTTTGACTGTCTGCGACATGTGATTAATTCCGCCGAATGGTTAGGTTTTTTTGAACTTATGACCTTATCGGATCCGTCTCGCTCTTTGAGGACTCGGAGCTTATTCCATATTCTTCTCCATCGAGTCAACTATGACATAAACGAGCCTAATACTTTAATGTCTCGCTTGTTTAGTAGCCATTCTAATTGTATTGATTTTCATTTGTCGAAAACACAGATGAGGAATCGACTTGAGTAGAAATAATTGTTTTTTATTTTATTTTCTCTTTTTTTATTCTTTTCATATTTTGCTATTTTAGTGTTATTTTATTATATTGTATTTATTTTTATTCTTTTTTCTTGTCTAACTACTATTCACTATCAAACACTATTACTACCGCAGAGCGTCTATCTGACTTATCTGATAATTTTTCTTCTGACCCGGGCAATGTTTTTCAACTCCCAGCATAATATGGCTCGACCTTTTCTCTTGTTTCTGTTCTCCAAAATTTGCGTCCCATATCCCTATATCTTGTGATCATTTTCGTGAATTTTGGAAGATTTTCTAGATTATTCTTCTTCATAACAGAAGAGAAAGTCTAAGTATAGATTTATTGCCAGCCTATGCCAAGTCGTTGAAGTTGTCGGAGGAGTGATAACTTGCTTCCATCATGATGATCGCAGATTCGAATCATGTTGGCGGCCACCCATGGTTGTTTACAAATGACAAGAGATTATGCTATAAGGCCATTGCAATCGTCTATGAACTGTGTGAAGTTATTTTCCTACCCCACGATCCACAACGTGCTACCGAGAACTTGTTCTACACTATGATCTTCAACTTCTGCTGCAAATTACGTAATTTGATATCTTCCTTCTTCTTACTTGATCTTTTTTCGGATTCAGAGTTTCTTGTGCGATGTTATATGGCTCTTTTTTTAATGTGTGACCTATCCGTTGTCGCTTTCGTACTACTTTGTGAATTCGGAAGTAGTTGCAAGTAATGGTCGACGATCTGGTTGGAAATTATTAGGACGGAGTCCCTTGTTTTTTATTGATTGCAAGAAATCGCGCCAAAAATTAAGCACATTTTCAAAATAAATGCCAACAAAAGTTCATTACTCTATAAGCCACTATATTACAAGACGTCTTTTTAGATTTTACTTTTTGTCATGTCTTGGTCTGATCATGGTTTTTCTTCCAATTACAGATCAATCAAGAAGGCGCCGTCGATCGCTGATAATCACATCAGTTCATATCGAACAAAGAAGACAGCGAAACTGAGATAAAAGTGGAATGCATCAACCAAAATAGTGTCTAGTGATCATCTGATTGGATGCGTCTGTATCGATCTTTTTGCGATTGCGATTGTCGCCAATGAACCAGTCTGTCCCAGTGAGAAATCGATTCAAGCCCGTCAGGACACGAACATATCCACAAGAGTTAGAACCAAAGCCATTGACATGAGAAACGATCTTGAACAACGTTCATGAGACGAACCAAAGTGCCAGAGAACAAAGTCACTGGAAAACAATTGAATTGCTGCGTACGCGAGTTCGTTAAAATCGAAATTCGAATGATCGCAAAGACAAAACACAAGCTGAGCTCTATAATGAATGGCCCTGCAGGAATTATTGGGATCAATCAGCGAAGAAGTCTCCAATTAAACATGTCCGCCAAGATGTATACGTTGATCGCAAACAAGTTCGCCGAAAATGGAAGCCATTAGCCTAGAGGGCTGAATTGTAAATGAGGTTTTAAGCAACGGCCTTTTGTCAGCGTCCGGTACTTGAATTTTAATTTTTGAATTTGAATTGGCGTTCGCTAGTGATTGTTTTGAAAAAGTAATTGCGAACTGTTTTGGCAACTTATAGTGTAGTTTTTTGTGAATAAGTAACCGACGATGGCCCATTATAATTCACCAAAGAGAAAAAGGCACGATTCCGATGAATGCTGTACCAGTGTAAGCCTAGTTAAGTCTATGTTACATATTTTCAACGTTATATTCATGGTGAGTACGTTTCTTATTTAAATTCAATCAATTCAATTTGCATTTACAGTACTTGTTAATATTTTTTTGCATACAATTCTGTAAAGAATCGCTTCTTGGGAATGGCCAGAAATATTTATTTGTTTTAAGACAAGGAGAAATTAAACGAAAGACTTCTCGTATAATTGGCTAACCGGTCAATCGAAAGGTTCTATTCTCTCTCCTACTCTTTTTTTCTTTTTTTTACTAAAGACCATTTATCATTCACTTTTAATCTTCTATATAGCTTCGCTGATGGCAGAAGCCTTGATTTCGGATACTGCTTTGTCTCTCTATATAGATTACGACATATAACAGATATTACGGATCGTTTCGTCCCTAATTCTTCCAAAACTCAATGTTCTTCTGTTTCTAAAACGCAGCTCAAACACAGTATGTAAATTTTTATCGATGAGGTCGCTTTTAATACTTCTTTGAACAGCTTAGTCATTGATATATCCAGCAATCCCGGCTGAACAAAACACACGTTCTATTGCAAAACTTCGTAGAAATGTTTAAGCTGCTTACAAAGAAGTAGGTATGGAAATGCTTACATCATTCAGCAATTCGAAGGAGCTGATCATCCCCTGCAACGAATTTCTACATAAAAGCAGTCTTAGAAACCTTGCTTTTTTTTCAAGAGAGTGAAGAAAAATCAGACCGATCCTACAGGATAAAAAGGAAGGAAGAGATGATCGCGCCAGAAAAGGCCGCGAAGAGCGAATCTATGGAATCTGCGTTGAATTGCCTCGATCCGGTTAATATGGATAGCGAAGTCGAATGTCGAACAGGAGCCTCACTAAATTATAAGGAGGAGTGGGCCAAGAATGCTGCCCTGAGGCACCTCGGAAGAAACTGAGATTTCATTGGATTGGGCACTACGGAATAAGATGCACTGAGTGCGATCGGATAGGTAGGAGGACAACCAATCAACAAAAAGCGACGGAAATCCGAGCAGTTGGAGCTTATGAATGGGAATAATGTGGTGTGAAAAGCTTTACTAGAATCAGTGAATATACAGTCAAAAGGCGGCAAACAGTGACGCACGAATTCGATTAAGTTGGTGGTTATAGTTTTATCCTTAATAAAGCCATGCTGGAATGAGCCCATAAAGGATCTGCAATGATGACGCAGCATGTCACTGATTAAATCCTCTAAGGCCCTCGCAACATGGCACTAGTTGGCAATGGGTCTATAACTAGAGATGTGAGACTTGTCTCCCTTCTTGTGGCAAAGAATTATCACAGAATCCTTCCAGAGCCCAGGGAAATGGTCACAGCGCAAAGACAGGTTCAACAAATAACCGAGAACATGGAAAACCTATGAGGACCACACGAAAATCCATTGGACAAATTCGACAGGTACTCAGAGATATTTAAATCGTCAAAACGAAAACGTTTTTGGGTTCGAGGGAAGTGTAAGGAAGTCAACACAACGCAAAACATGGAGAAGATCAGTCATAAGGGAAGGTACCCACATGAACAAATCGCGGCCACAGTTGTAGGCGTTGACGCAGAATCGGGCCAGGTGGAGAATCGGTGTAATGGATTCCTTATACTCCCACATGGTGTTAAAGGAACAAGAGAGAGGGAGTGAGGAAGCCAAGTCAAATGGGTAAAATTGGTAAAAACATTATCACAGTCAGGATCACAGAACGCAGTATTAAATGAGTCGACGAAAAAATTAACCACAACATAAGAGTCGTTGTTCTCACAGTCGCCAAGCCTCAGAAGGAAGAGCAACCGTCACTATGACGTTTAGAGTTTATAAACTTCCAAAACTGTCTACGGCTCGTATAAAGCGTGGATCTCGTGTGACAGAAATTTATTGTAGTACGTCTGCAAATCAAGGGAGAATCGAAGGTGGAGTTCGTAATAGAAGCGGTAGTTCTTGGCATCTATCCATGGCTGAGACAAACGAAGGAAACCAGAAAAGGAGACCAGCACGCACTGAGGTAGAGAGGACATTATAAAATGTGCAAACGGCATAATCGATGTATTCGCTCAGTTCTAGCGCAGACGAAGGTAGACAAGTCAACTGCTTTAAAGTTTAGGGAGAACCTTATGCCGACAGCGGTAAGGTTAAAGTTGTCAAAAACGGCAAATTCGTCGGAGGTCCGCAAGAGATTGCTCGAACTGTCGATGGACTCGGCAAGGGTGGGCCAGGTGGAGTGTAGAGTAGTAAAAACGTACAAGCTTCTTTAAGGGAACCTACACCTACGGACATAGTTATTTCCTTTATTCAACCCTTAAATTCAAATACCCTTTCATATCTTTTGCCTGGATTGTGCTATAGCAGCATAGAGTTTTTTCCTGAGCTTTGGCACAACCCGTAAAAAACGTCACAGTGGAATAGAGTCTTCGTGGATTTGCACTTAAACAAGATGGATAAAATAAGATTGATTTATTGTGGGATATTCGCATTCGAGATTAACTAAGGATATCCTCTTGACTTCTATCCAGATGCACGTTAGATATAAAGACGTCCCTTGTAGGGATGAAAATGCTGATACTAAAAGAAGGCAATGAATAAGGAAACGCAGTCTGGCGAGGAACCAGGTCTGACTTGGACAGGAATAGAATCACCTTCGCCTGGAGTGCAAACTGAATCGATTAGGAAGAGAACCTTTGGATGAACTAGCTGCCACTACTTGCAATACAATGTCTGCTGTACTCTTCTGAGAGACTTAAAGATGATCATCTGCCACGTTCCTGACATCTATCACGCCGCACCTTCGCTCCGCATCAGATTGATAGATAGGCAGATTACTAATGAGAAACACTGAGCTCTTTCGAATAAACAAATTTATTGCTGAAATTCTGCTGCAGTTAGTAATATTCAAATGAGTTGGACATGAAGAAATAGTGATGAACAAAAATCTTTCGCCAGATTTACCTAGAAAAGAGCTTGTTTTACTCAAATGTCATTAGGCCACAAACATATCTTAAATCGCTGCTTAATGACACAAATATGTACAAATTGCAATTACGTATATGGAATGCATATGTCAGATGTCATGGTGACAGACTCTATTACAAGATCACATTAACAAGTCAAACGTTGACTACTAATTTCCCGCAAAAAAAAAAAGGATCGCTGAAAGTACAATCATCTCAGTATAATCGAAGCAATCATTATTCTACGAAAAAAAAGTCATGGAACAAGTTAAAGATTAATAGTTTACCGTGATTTGTTGCGTATGTTGAATATTATGTGAGTAACGTGCTCACAACGTGAGAAGTGACTAGAATATGAATGAACAGCAAAATGTTTCACGAATATGACAAATCTCGCCGTTTTGGTTTAGCCGGTAATTTGTAAGGTATGTAAGGTATACGCCAAGGCTCCATGTAATCAGCTATGCAAATCACACTGGGTTCGCTTGTTTTAATAAAAATAAATTAAAAATTGTAAAGAATGTGATCAGAACGCAGCTACGTCATGCTGGTATCTGGAATTCGATTGAATATTCCTTGAAAATTTATATGAAATCAGGTTTAATCGTTTTGAAGATCATTAAAACATCTGGGCTCGATTTATCAGACTCAATTGCCTGGAACGACTACAGTGCGTCAGAATAATTACCAGAAATCCAGACCCAATACTAAATGGGTTCGATCAAAACGAGAATTGCCTTACTAAGCAAGTTTTGGATATTAGCTCGATTGGCCGTCGTGTTCGGTTCAGTCAAAACAAATCTCAAGATGCAACATGGACTGGATCTGGACATGATCTTAAGCCGTTACGCATGTGATGTGGTCACCCACTTCAGTGGAGCAAGAAAACATATGCAGAACTTGATATGCGTGCGCAGCTTAATTTGGGTGGCCTGCCTGAATGAAAAACATCTTGAACTCGGAGCGCCATCATTCATCGTTTTCTTAGGATGGAGAACATCGTTAACGACGTCCGCCTAAAGCATAGTGTTCTTTTGTCGCGATCGCAATGAATTACTTTTCCTTTGGTTGTCGGTAAAAATTTATCGCATTCAACACCTCGACGTTTTTTTTTCCCCTCGGTGGATTTCGTTTAAATAATTCGGGCAGCCTGTTCGTTTTCATAACTACTAATCATACGAGCCCACCCTGACGTTTTTATGGTTTTTTAATTACTTCGGAGTGTCAAATTTTGAGAAAGACTCCATGTTTTGTAATATTATCTCAAATGTGGGAGGATTTTGTAGCAACTGATTTGAGTGGAATGGAAATTAATCAATTTGAAAGTGATGGCACTGACAGGCTAAGTAGGGAGAATTATTGCTAAGTGAACTGCCGAAATTTATAGTTTGAACCGGAAGATAGGTTCATTAATATCCTCTCAAGAAGTAATAAAAAAGCTATAAAATATTACAAAATGTGTCAAAGCAAACGATTTTATTTTTGATTTTTAATGGATTTCTGATTATCATCATCCTTCGATTCCACTCACGTAGAGTTGTTTTATGAATTTCCTTGTATTCATAGATAGGAGTCAGGAAGTGTGAAAAATTAAAGCAACATTTTAATGGCTCAACGACTCTTGAACAGATGGGGAGCAGTATAAGGGCCACTGCGTACTTATTTTCAACTCTTAAGGGTGAACCGATCCCTTCAAAGATACATACATTTCATCGCCAGCACTCGTACTCTCAAGATGAACCAGCAGCTTGGAATGTTACGTAAACGGCAGAACAGTAATACTTTATCTGATAAAACAATAGTGTTTTTATCATATTTCCCTTTACGCGGAAGCTTACTCATGCTTAGCCGACTCATGCTTAGAAAGACCCGACTAGAATTGTGGGGGGGGGGGGTGCAGCTACGGTCCCTATGAGGCTAGCTACACTGCCTCGTGTGGACCCCATGAAGCTGCCCTATAAGGTGCACAACAAAGGGCACATAACGTCTTGCCTCATTCACGCATCATTAGGAATGCCGCATGTGGCTCTCGTGAGGAAAAATTATTGCTACCCGATTCAAACGTTGTAAGGAGAATCAATCGGATTACACTTTTAATACGAAAAAGGCAAACTTAATCGAATTAAAAATATGTTTTACTACTGAGATTCTTTTATTAGGATTAAGATAAGTAAAGAAAAACTTAAATGTAAGGAGTTATAAAATGTAAAAAAAAAACTGTTAATAAAAAAAGGGGGGCACATTCAAATTTCAAGTACTATTATGGCTGCTCACACAAGTGTTAGGTTTTCCTCATAAGGCCCTTATAACAAACTCATAAGGCATACCTCACTTCAGTATTGCTGAGTTTTTTAGTAGGGCCCTCATGAGAAATCTACGGGGAAATCCCTTTATCGACATGCCCCTCATTTGCCACATGAGGCCCACACGCTACATGAGGCATTCCCCCTTTAAATTCGAGTCGGGGAAGAGGCAAGCTTTCTCTCGAACTACAAACCAATTATTTGTTATTTTTTTTAAATTTTTTAATCACTCAAAGTCTAATATAATATGTATATATACATTCAGGAATCGGAGAATATGAGTTAAAAAGAACCATGAGGCGAGTTGGTCTTGAACCGAGACCATGCGCATGATGATGATACCTAACCACTGGGCTACCAGCGCCGTTGCCGATTCTCCCTTCCAAATGTGAAAGGGAGAATAGAAGCGGGCCCAAGATAGATTCCTGCGGAACACCAGTATGCATATCAAGAAAATTAGAATACACCCCGTTACAGAAGACTTTCTGCATGCCGCCCCCAAGATAGGTCCACATCAATTTACAGGCAGAGTACGTAAAGAAGAACTGGCTAGAGCACTTCGGAATCATATGTCAAGCAGAACAAGAAATGATAATAAGTCACGATCAATTCCGCAACGAATATCATCGGTCACCTTAATTATTGCTGTCACGCAGCTATGTTTAGGTCTAAAACCTGATTGAAATAAACAAGTGATCTTGATTTTTAATGTAGGATAGCATCTGCATGTGTAAAAGTCTCTCAAATACTTTGAGCTATAGGGCGATAGTCTTCAACATTAGTATCGGTTTTTTGGGTACTTGGGTACTTTCTAAACGCCTAATTAGGTAATATCACTTTCTCCACAAATACCTCGTCAAACAATACATTTGCTCTGTTGAAAATAACATTAAAGCTGATAGTAGAGCTTTTTGGTCGTTTATTAATTCTAAACGGTCATCAACAGATTTTCCTGTGGAAATGGTATACAATAACAATTCATCTTGTAATCTACAGGAAAGTTGTAATTTATTTGCTGACTTTTTTTGAGTATATTTATGGTGTAAATTGTTCACATTCTAATTATATGCATGAAACTAACTTGTCGTCACTTGTTGATAAAGGGTTTCTTACTCTGAGTGCTTATGATGTTGAAAATTCTTTAAAATCTCTTGATGATGGGGCATTTTATGGCCCTGATTTGATGTTCTTTTCAAAAACTGCAGCTCTTCGCTTGCGGAAGTTCTAACAGATATTTTAAATACATCTTTAAGTTCCGGTAATTTTATTGAGGCTTGGAAATTTTCTTATATAACTCCCTTAGGCTGGTTCAAGACATATGATTAATAATTATAGGGGTATTGCTAAGTTGTTACCGATTCCGAAAGGGATTATTGTCTAAAGGGATTACTGTCTAACAACAACATGGCTTTGTTAGTGGAAGATCTACTACAACCAATTTGGTAATTTTTAAGAACTTTGTGATCAATGGAATTGGGGATGCTTATCAGGTTGATACAATATATACTGATTTTGATAGAGTAGAATTTTCTTACTTAAAAGGAAATTTATTGGTTTTTGGTTTCATTTTTCTTTATTAACTTGAATTCTTTCCTACTTAATGGATCATCGTCAGTACTTGAAGATTAGTTCTGTCGAATCCAGAGTATATGCAGCTTTATCCGGTGTTCCTCAGGGAAGTCATTTTGGTCCCCTTCTTTTTATTATTTTTATTAATGATATAATCAAGTTGTTCTCTGTTGTCTCAGTTCGGTTTTATGCTGATGACCTTAAGCTGTATTGAATCATCAAGGAGTTTGAGATTGTTATAGGCTTCAGGAGGATATTGATAGGCTTGTTGAATGGGGGTATAAACAATGGCATTGAACTTAATGCTGATAAATCTAAGGCACTTTCGTTCCATCGAATCGAAGTCGACCGTCTAATTTTTGCGATCTCGGTGTGTATTTTGATAGCAAATTCACTTCCAATGTTCACATTTACTATATCATGTAAAGCTTCTAAATTGCTTGGCGTTATTAAGCGCAATTCTACTGATTCCACTGTCCCTCACACTCTGAAATCATTGTATATATCGTTAGTTCGTTCAGTACTAGAATATGCTTCTGTAGTTTGGAACGCCTACATTTCATCACATTCTGACCGTCTTGAGTCCATTCAACGAGTATTTACCCGGTATGCTCTTCGTAAGTTAAATTGGACGAATGGTCTTCCTTCATATGCCGAGAGCAGTAAACTGCTTGGTTTACAGACTCTATCTTGTAGACGTACGATTGCTTCAATATTGTTTGTTCGGGATTTCTTATGCTGTAGAATTTGTTCTCCTGACCTTGTTGCTCTCTTTACCATCTATGCTCCAGGTATTTTTGTACAGTATAGAAATTTACTTTACGTTCATAGTCATAAGACTACATATGGACAGCATGAATCTATAGCCAGTTGTTCAAGAAATTTTAATGATGTCTGTAGTTTTATTGATTTGTCGGATGATCGTGGTAAATTTAGATTGGATCTATTTAATTTATTTGGTCATTACGCATAATTATCTTTGCTCTATCAGTTTTCTAATTAAAACTGTTTCTGTATATTTTATAGGCTCAACCTATTGGATCTTAAATTCTTTTGTTTGCAATTTTGGTATATTTTTATATAAGTTAATGTTAGGATGGTTGTATTCAATTCATTGAAATTTATATTGCTTAGTCTGTCGCCGCTAAATTTCGTCTTCTGGGTCAGAATCCTAGCCTATCCGCAGAAATCTCATCCCACCGTCTCCAGTGTTCCTTCTTGGTTCATGCATTAATTATAACTTCCACCCCTTCTCTGCCCACGCCATTAAGGGGTTATATACACAGTTGGGGCTCAAAAAATTGAAAATTTTTTGATTGCATATTCTGAAAGTACATACTTTCGAAAATATCTGTGTGAAATTTCATTAAGATCGGAGCACTAGATTTCAAATGACAACCGTTCGCAGCGCGCTAGTTCCATCCATAAGCAATTGGCGAGCGGCGCCCAAAAACTTTAAGCGCGATGATCTCGGAATAGAGTTTTTTGAATAATACCTTTGCGGTGAACGTGATATCTCAAAAACTTTTCAACCGATTTTCATAATTTTTTTTGATAGTGTACTTGAACGGTTCCTTTTTCATCTAAAAATTTTGGATTGTTTGCAATGAATTTTTGTTTAGAATTTTGAAGACCTCAAAAATCGAATTTTTCGTCAACATGGTTTTTTTATTGAAAAAAAAATTTTTTTTCCGGAAAGCGAACCGTTCAAGTACACCACAATACATTTTTCTTCAATAATTTTTTTACCCATTTGATTTGAGTTACGCGGTTCGCCTTGGAGAGTGTTCACCGCAAGCCTCTACGAAAAAAACGCGCTTCGGGCGACGGGCCATAACTCTGACAATTTTTAATATTTTTTTATAATTCAACTTGTTTTTTTTTCTTCGATAGTACTACAAACAAATTGTCTTTCGCTTTTTCTAATAAAATTTGCATAAAACCCTTAAAAAAAATCACCAACTTAGCTCACTTTTTCCCCTCAACTTTGTATATAACCCCTTAAAGAGTTCCGGGTCACGGCTGCAACTCTTCCGTTCATCCTCATCGTAACCCCTTAATATGCTTTTTTCAGTTATAAATATTTAAAGAATTAGAAACCTCAAAATTTCAATGCTTCAATCCTTTTTTAAGAATACCTACCTCTATAACAATTTCTCGTAAAAAATATCATTTTTAAAAATTTAGTAACATTTTTAGTAAGTAGATAATGATAAATAGTAATAATAAATAAATGAACATCATTATCTGCGTTTTTTCTTCTTTATTTTAAACTATAGGCTAATTCAATTGCATATTACCAAAAAAATAAATTCATTGACTTGTTCTCATTTTTTTCATCGTGTTGAGTAAAAAAAAGCGATCGGACTACTGAAGATTGATTAAACTAAGTCCTAATGATCACGAATAGGAACCACACGTAGACCCACACCTTCCTAATTAATATCCCTCGCCTAATGGCTTTACGTGTAAACCTTCTTGTGCCGCATATTTACAAAACACTTCCCAGGAAAAACTTCAAAGATAAATTTGTCGGAGTATCTTCAACTGTCGAAATAATCTGAAATCGCCTGTTATCGTTGATCAAATAAACCCAAAGTCGAAGGGAGTGTGTTAATTCTGTTCATTTTGAGTTCCCAACGTATTTAAAATTGTAAAAGTGCTTAGAGTTACGCTTTTCTTGTAAATGTTTTTTTTTTTCTCAAACCTTTAAAATCATTTGATTTTTATTTTTCTCTAGCTTTCAGGTGGAGCAGTCCTGGGTGTTGCAGTTTGGACAATCTTCTGGAAGTTCCAGTACGTGTCTCTTCTAACAACGTCCGTATATATCGTGGGAACGTACGCGTTTGCTGTAGCAGGAATCCTAGCCATAATTGGTGGAATCTTGGGTTGCTTCGGAGTCTTTTACGAGCAACGGGCAGTAATATTGTGTGTAAGTACAAAACGTTTTCTTTTCTGTTCCTTTATTCAATAATAACTGACGCCATTTGTTTGTTCGGATTAAAATGAAAATTACGCACCGATTACCACTTGTGTAATTTACTGTCCAGCCTTTCGTGAATGATTGATGAGAGTTTGGCGAGGAGCAAACAATTTACATCTGAAATTCTTATCTGAACTAGGAAATGTGAAGAAAGTCGAGTGCAGTCTGCTTTTATCGATTAAGCAATTTTCGTGTTTGTTTATTCGATTAGCGCCACTTACTGGGGCTACTGCGGCTGCGGCTAGAGATATATCAGATATGGTTTTGTTTGAATTTTCAATTTTAGCCTAGGCATCGAACTCGTGACAGAAATGTTTGTTGTTTGTAATTGAAAGAATAATTTGAAAGAAAAAATTCGGTTAATCATACATTCATCGGAGGCTTCGAAATGGGTCAGTACAATAACATTTCATTTTGTGGTGAAAGTCGTTTGTTTTTTAATGTTTCCTAATCGTTTAGTACATTAGAGGATTTATGGTGAATTTAACCTATAACGATATTGTTAAGCAAACCCTGAATTTTGTGTAATTGCATATTCCTTCATATTTATCAATTTTTCTTGATATTGTATGTTTATTTTTTCCCCTCTTAATATATTTTTTATTGTTATTTTCATCATTTTTAAGTTTTTAGATCTAATCTTTGCACAGGCGTCCCTATGGTATTGTCATAGAATAAATACTAAACAGAAGAGCAGCTCCCTAAATTTCCCTGGTACAACGTGATCGAAATAGTCTGGCAATACTCTAGCAATTTTGCATAGAAAAGTAAATGCGAACTGTAAATAGTGTCTCTCAAAAATTAATGAGCGAGAATCAATTTTTTAGCTCTCAGAAGAGAAATTTCCCTTTTCGGCGATTAATTCATATAAGCGGACATATGTGTTTGTTAAGTAATTGACAGTTCTAAATATTCGTTACCTTCGTATGAAATTAGTCTGTAAATCTTTTTCAATTCTGTGTTTATTTCTTTCGCGAAACTACGAATTCGAAATGGCCATAATAATTGAATAAAAACATTCACCTGCAAATTGGATGCATAATCAAACTTTTTACTCGAACGAATAACACTACATACAAGATGACTGAGCGATTTCCTATTTGGGTAATTTGCTCTCAGCGACATTACCATTTAAATGAAAAATGGAATTAAGTGCTGGGAAATTTTTGCAGTTTTGTTCGAAGCTGGTCTACTATTTGTATTTATACTATGGTATTGTGACAAGATCGCCTACCTCTCAAATTTTTTAAAATAGTAAAAACACGTTGCAAATGAGCCATTTAAAAAAAAATTTTTTGCTCCACTCCCAATCGATAATAATTGTTGCAGTCACGATGAAACCCATAAGGGGCAACCTTGGGCACAAAATCGGCAATTTGGGATTTTCAGTCTGTCATCATGGTTTGATTGCACAATGGGAGTAAAACAAGGGGATTTTCTCAGCCCCATATTGTTTACGCTATTTCTAAATGATTTGTTTGATGAGCTTGCTGAAGGCTTTTGTATTGGTGATAAAGAAATGAGGTTGCTTATGTATGCTGATATAGTTATCTTGGCCGAAACACGGACAAAGTTACAAAAAAAGATTGACAGTGGGTCATTAGGCTTAACTAAGCCCAGACCTGAAAACCAACTGACTTCGGTCACTCCAAAATCCTAGACGGAAAAACCTCTACCAATATCGACTATACCACACCCAAGCCTTACTTTGGAGCGAAATTTGATTTTTTTCCCACCAGATCAGAGTGGGAGGAAGGTCCACCTTAATGGAGGGAGTCAGTACATCTCTACACTGACGGCTCCAAACTGGAAGGCATAGTGGGGGGAGGTAATTTTTTCGGAGCACCTTGACCTCGATATTTCATTTCGCTTACCTGACTACAGCAGCGTGTTTCAGGTGAAAATCATGGCTATAAAGGTAGCCGCAGACCCTCTGAAACATTAAACGCTGCCTACGGGTAGCGTAGATAGTCAGCCTGCTATTAAATCCCTCACGGGAGTAAATACCACCTCCAAAATGGTTAAATTAAAGTACGGCTCATCTGGGTACCTGGACACAGTGAAATTCCGGGTAACTACAGAGCCGAGGAACTAGTGAGGATTGGCTCGGACATTAACCACCGGCTTGAAAAGCCGTTGGCCACTTGAAAACTGGAAATTTCACAGGAATCCCTCAGGATTGCAAACGCCAGATGGCAGGAGGAACACACCTGTCTGATCACCCGACAGATATGGTCAAAGCTTGACCCTTAAGGGTCAAGACAGCTCATCTCACTCGGACGTAAATCAATTACCGTCTTTCTATTTCGGGCCACTGTCTCCAAAAACTTCTGTAACAGTTGCAAAGACGAAGAGGAAGTGAAAACCATACTCCACTTCCTCTGCTACTGCCCGGCCCTAGCCAACCAGTTTTTAGGCTACCCCTTTGTTGAAGAGTTAACCGAAATAGGCTCCACTGACGTCAGAGTCCTAGTTCGATTTATCAGGAGCATTAAATAGTTCCCGGATACGTGATAACGCTAAAACCTTTCCGCCCCAGCCAATATTGTATATTGGCTCCTCGTGAAATAGATTGCACTGGTGGTAGGGAACTAGCTCGATTCGCAGGGAGTAATTGGGTAGGCTCTCCTCTTTTCCTAAATTTTAAATTAGTTCCACGTTTCTTCTTCGGCGATCATGCCCTGTTCGAAGAGACCGTCCCTCTTGGGCGAACTCTCAGCACTTCATTCTCGGGAACCTATATGTGGCATTCAAAGAAAGTATGCTTTGCGGTGTCCGTTTGGCGTGGGCAGTAGAATAACTCGGATGACGTTGTTTTCTCCATCTGGTAGGAGTACGAGCGGAATAACCTGTAGGCACTCAGTAGCTGGGTTAGGTATAAGCCTACTTTTACATGCTCTCTTCAGGTTCAGGAGCCTAGGTCTTTGATGAGCCTCGCTCTCCATCATGCCGTGCTCTCCACCTTTGCTTCCACCTGTCTAAGCATTCGGCATTTCGGCGAACTGCTCACCTGCCCATTTCCGCATTCCTGAGGTATATCACATTTCATTTCTTGGCAAATAAGTCTATGGGGATGACCCCTGCCATAACTAGAATCGCTGGTTCGGAAACGGTGCAGTATGGTCATATTACCCTCATACACCTCCCGCGTTGGCTATTAGCCTGCTTAACGATGTGACGCCCCTTACTCTGCAGACAAAAACTCATCTTGGTGTTGATCGTCACTCCGAGATACCTCAACACTTGTTTCGTCTGGATAATCTCCTCGCTGACTCTACTGGAAGGTTGTTCGGGGTTCCCTTTTTAGTCAGGACAACAACCATAATTTTGCTAACGGCCAGCGACAGTCCATGCTCCATTATTTGGTTGAGCTTACGTTTCGCCAAGTGTACATCGCTTGCAGAAATGAGCGCAGCAACATCATCCGCATTTTCGACCACGCACGTCTTTCCCAGCAATTCCATTCACAGACGACTGTTGTAGGCAACGTTACAGAGATCCGGTACTACAATCGATCCCTGTGATGGCCTTCCTTTGTCTCATCCAGCTAGTATTGGTCTTTCAGATAGTCGGCAAATATCCACAAGAGATATCTCGGTACTTGGGACCGGCGCTCTATCGTTTCTAGCATATCCACCCAGTTAAGTTGATGGCGTTTTTGACGTCTAGCATTACCAAAAGCACTACCTACTCTACGGGAGTAGCATAGTGTTTCTGGTCACCTTGGCGACCTCCAAAATTGCGTTCGCCGTGAATAGCCACATCCTAAAGCCATACTGCCTGAGCGAGAGATCTCCGACGTTGGGAATCGCTGACATAAGTTTTGGCCTGATGAAGCTTTCGAAGATCTTTCCAGCAGTACAAGGGATGTCAATGTGTTACCTTCCAGTGCAAGCAAAAGACCCAATTTCGAGTTTGCGTTGTACATTCGCGGCAGCAGCTCTGGATTTTGGCAGCACATGATGAGCATGGTTCTTTCCAATCTGTACAAACGCTTCAGTAACTTCATCACACGCAGTGATGGTTACATAATGATGTAACATCAGAAATTTCAATTTCATCAATCCGTATAAAAATTGGATCAAATTAATCTTACATTATCCATCACTACTGTATTTAATGAATAATAAGAATAAGAAAAAAATATTCAACAAAATACAATCACGAATTTCGTACTCGTGAAGTTAAGATTATGAAATCTCAGTGGGTCATCTGTGAAAACAGCGAGACAGCAAACTTCCACGTAGTGACTTACACGGTCAAAACAAAATAAATTAACCGGAAACAATCGGGCTCCCTGGTTTTAATCTCCTACATGCACCTGCGATCACGTTAATCCCTGTCCATAAAGACATCACGTTCATCCGTTGATCCACAAAATTTCAAGGCCTTTTAAAACTGAGGGCGTATCTACACACACACAAAAAATTGTTGCATCTCCCCAGAATCCGTGATGCTTAACGGTGGCGACATTAAGTCTTCGACTTCGTTTGAGTTCCAAAGAAACATGACAAAGTAGTTTTCCTCGTTCACGTAGGAAACCGTCAAGGAATGAAAGGAAGGCCATTGAATTTGTAAAAGAAAAATTGTGAAGACGTGACTCTGGAACGTGCTAAGCTCTTTAGATTTCTGTCAGAAGTGTCAAATCTTCTTTGTACTGCTTAATTCTGTCACGTCACGTTGTACTGTGGTCGGGCACTTGGCAGAACTGATTTGTGGCAGCAGGTAAACTTTTGTTCCAAAAGGAGATCAATTGGGGAGCGACTGTGAGAATGGTATGTATGTGCTAAAAAAGGAAGACTGTGGGAGTTTAAATATAAATGTTTGGGTGGTCTGTCGTGATTTAAATTTAACTCCATTAGATTTAAGGAAGATTTAAATTTGAAAAACTAGATTTGCTACTTTCTAAGATATTTTAAGATTGATGCATCTACCTAGGTACAAATTCATATTTATATAGGCAATTTGTCGTCGTAACTTAAAGACTTCTTTCGATGTGACAAAAGGAGTTTTATTATTGCGGCGTTTAAGGGGGGATTTTTACTGTGATGGCCTGTTTTTGATACCTAACTCCGCGATTTTTTTTTTTTGTTTTTTTTTTTTTTGAAAACTAAGATGAGTACAATTATGAAACATTTGCGGGTTTTTATTTGGGGACATAAAGTACAGAAGACAATATTTTTGGTAAAGAAAACCCAAACATGAGTGCGCTGTAGGGTGCTGAAATCCTGAAATCAAAAAAATTTTCAGATTCCTAAAGTAGAGGCTGTGGTTATCTATTTATTTATTTACAACTCCGCCAAATACTGACTACTACAAACTAACGAAATCCAAACAGTAAGTATATCGTAAAATGAAATATAATAAATTACAGAATCAAAGTGATTGACTATAAAAGCAAAATAGAAAAATTAATTAAGTAAATAAGTTTACAAAAACAATGTACTGACAATAAAAAACGAGATTAAATACAAAAAAAACAAAAAAAAGATTAACAAAAAATAAATACAATACAAAAAAATAACACCAAAGTAAGATTAAAAAACGAAAAAAAAGAGAAAAGGAAAGAACAAATTAACTAAGCCTTGGACACCTTCATTATTATTACAACCCTTTGTGAGGCATAGGCTGGAAACAACTTCACCCGATTCGATGACAATGATTGCAAGTAGACCTGTAATTTAAGGTAGATTCCGGAGCACTGATATTAGGTGTACCGGAAAGTTGTATCCGTCCGTTTTTGAATTAAAAGAAAATAAAACATTTTAAATAATTTTATTACTATTTACTGAACAATATAATTTCCATTGTTACTAATGACCTCTCCCCAGGTTCGTTTTTGTTCCGAGCAAGCAGAGATGTGCTAATGACGTTTCAGTCATGTACATTTTTTTCACTTAACTCATGAGGCACCCATCTGGAATATTTATACACCAATCCAAGTTTCCGAATATGGTCCGAAATGGTTTGTTGTTTTGAGTTGAGCTTTACTGCAATCTCCGATATTTTCAAAAAAAGATCTTCCTTTATATGGACCTAACGATATCATTCTCGATCACGGATGTTCTCCGGGAGCGTGGCTTGTCATTAAGGTTGAAATCGCCTGCTTCAAATTTTTTGAACCATCTCCTGCACGTTCTTTCGCCAACTGTATCTTTACCAAAAACTTTCATCAAATTTCAATACGCTTCTGTAGCATTTCTACCTATAGTTGAAAATCATACAAAATGCAATGCCTTAAATCAACTTTAGTACTGAGATGATGAAACTATAGTTTCAGTAAATTTAGAAGTGCACATAAATGTAGAAACACAATGGTAAAAAGAAATAGCCACATATGTTTCAAACGAACACGTTCATATATGTTGGAAATTGAGATGTCATTATCAGACAAAAATTTCCGGTAGACCTAATATAACTATGCAATCCCTATAATAATGGCTAATCTGCCAGCAGAAAATAACCATAGTCGCGGATGGTGGTGTTCGAAACTGACACCGTTAAGATGGAAGATCAACACCTTAACACTTACTCCACCGACGACTTTGCAAGCACCATAGTCAACCAATATAAGGTTTGATTAGGGTATAGGGGGGGTTTCAAAAGTTGCTTTCGCCAGCGCCACTTAGACCACTGAGACTTTGCGCCCTTTTTCCATGGGAAAACATCTATCAATTTCCCTCTATGCCACTCAGATCCAACCGGATTCCTTAAGGATTCTCGGGATGCCTCTAATTTCTTCTGACTAAGTAGGTTTTTTAACTGACTCGAGCTCCTCCAGATTCTTGCAACTATGACAAGAGTCGTTAGCAGCAAGTTCTAGTTATCTTGCCTATGGAGCAATGGCTCGTTAGCACGCCCACTGACTTCTGGTACCGCTCCTAATTCCGCTGAGGAGAGCCCTCGTTTTTTTCTTATTATACGAGTATGCATTCTAAATTTTTCTGGTAATACAACAATTGTCCCTATTTTTCCACCGGTGATCAGCTTTCATATATGAATAGATTCTTTTTTTTATTGGTCCTATTCATTTTCTCACGTAGTCCACTGTACATCCGCCGTACATCCATTTCAGAACCCCTTCTAGCTAACTCATTCGCACTTTCAATCCCCAGAATACTACTATGTCCCGGTACCCGGAATAGAGTTGCATACTACCTCAACACTATCTTTGCATAGCTGCACGACTTTTGATTGTACCACCACAACTTTCAGCACCTTAACGGCAGACTGACTGTCAGTGTATATGCAGATGTCCTTAACAGATGTCTCTTCTCATCTAGACACAAGTAGTGCTGCCTGGTATATCTTAGTTATTTATGCCTGAAAACACTATATATGTTCGGCAGTATGTATGATTTATGCCTCTGCCATTTGCTAGAGCGGGAACTGGCAAACACCAGTGGATAGTCCACAAGCCTTCGTAAATATCATAGTCATATACTGAATCCTGGTGGTAGTTAAAGCGCCCATTATAATGGACGAACGAAAAATGTATTATTAAGTTTGACGACGGGCAGGTAGGCGCTCTCTGCGTTTCCATGTTACATGCGAATCTGCAGTATAATGAGGGTTCACTGTATCCTTTTCGTGCAGATAATTTTCGCAGAGACGGAGACGGAGTTGGATCAATTGGTTGAGCCGCAAGACCACCACGCAATGGTTCCCGGGGTTCGAGACTTGGTCTCCCCGTGGGTTTAAAAAAAATAGAATAAAAAAAATCTCTGGGCTGTTGTCAAGGTCGCAGCAAAGGGTTGTCCCCTACGCTTTGGTCACATCTTAAAAAAAATGATGATTACTGCCTTTACTCGCGTTCACTTTTTCTTGCGACGTCCTGTGTGATAACCAAGAGGTCGAGCAACTATTAGATTGACATTAAGGTTTAGCTTTTACAGTTCTACACAATATTTATCTTTTGCCTCCAATTTCACCAATAAATTGAATTTGCTTGCAATAACTGCTTGACGTTGGGAGAAAATATCTCGTGGGCAACAATTTCTTTCTCGGCTGTAAACTGATCATTGATCTTATTCCAAATTTAAATGCATACTTTTGGGCGTAAATCTGTACTAACTAACATTTTACTTTCTGAACTTTCAGTACACATTCCTTCTAGTCTTAGTATTTCTACTTGAAGCCATTATTGGAGGCCTAGCCTACATCTACGAGACGCAAATCGAAGAGGAGCTCCGGATGACATTGAACGACACCTTCCTCACTAGTTATGGTGTCGACGAGATGCGAACAAATTCAATAGATCGAATGCAGCAAAAGGTAAATAAATAATTAATATTTCACAAGAATCTTTTTAACTGTAGCCATTTTAGTATGGATGCTGCGGTGCCATAAGATTTGAAGACTGGCGAGCGAGTGTATGGTACAAGTCAGAATCAAAAGAACTTCTCCGACCAAACGAAGATCGGTTAGTTCCCGATTCATGCTGTATAACATTCGCTTTGAATTGCGGAAAAAGAGATCATCCTAGCAACATTCCATACACGGTACGGCACACCTGAAATTATCAGCACAATATAATTATTTAATGTTTCCATTTCAGGGGTGCATCTATCGGATGTGTGATGACATGCGACACCATTTAACTATTATTGGAGCAGTGGGACTTGGAATATGTTTAATACAAATCATTGGCATGGTTTTGTCGTGTTGCCTCTATGTAAAACTTAAGGATACAGAAGATTGACAATTACCTGCGGCTCGGGTCTACGATTCAAGTTTCTTGAATGAATTTCGACTCGAGCCGCAGTTTATCGATACAGCCACTACATCCACAGACGGAATTAGTCTTATATATGGACAGGAATCATGCCCAGTCCATTCGAAGAGAAGAATACGTTTTGCAAACAATTCAAATGGACACTATGAGTCAACCAGTGACGGAATATACCCTCAAGATGTCAGTCTTTAAGACAAATCAGATCTGCTTTAACGTCACAACAAATCTGATTTTATTGTGATATGTTTCCTAAGCTTAACTAGATTACTTAATTTTATCTGTAGAATTTTTGTGTACAACGCAGTACTTTCGAATTACCTCACGGTCGATTTAAGCTTGTCGTAAGATTGGTTTTAGATAATTAGATTTAATGTCCACGCTTCTATTTATTTTCAATTAGATTTTATTTACACTTAGCCATAATAAGTTGTACATTTTGTAAATCGAAATAATATTACGAGTAAATGATGCCATAATATAACTTTTTTGTAGTGAAATGGAAAAATGGTTCCAATGAAAAATGAAGACCTTTACAAAGTTTTTTGGCAATTTTGGAAAAAGAGTTAATTCTTTAATACGACGATAATTGTGACTGAGCCTAAGCTATTCTGGAAATTCGTGAATTTCAGATATAACGGTTATCCTTCTACGTTGCGCTTTTGTGACAATGAAAGTAACGATCCTCTGACGATTGCCAACCTATTTGGTGATTCCATTAAGACTGCGTTTTTGTATTCCAACTGTGATATTAGCTTTAAGGATATTACGCATTTGACGAGGCTCCCGCTCACTTTCCTCCATTCCAAAGACTTAATACTTGACGAAGCTAACGTCTTAAATTATATCTCGAATTTGGCAAGCAGGTTGACCACATTTTTACGGACTTTAGTAAGACCTTTAATAAAATTAATCACGAGATGTAAAAGCTATAAGTTCTGGGGGTTTCCTTCAGTTTTTGTCCAATGGTTGCGTTCTTATTTGTCTGGTCGTGCACAACGTGTTTTATTTCGTGGTGCACTCTCTGATGAGATTATTAATTCCTTAGGTGTGCCTCGGGGGTAGCTATCTGGGACCGCTGCATTATATCATTTATATCAATGATATATCTATGCTTCTTACTGACTCGAAAATCCTATGTTACGCTGACGATGCCAACATTTTCCATATTGTTTCTAATCTAATGACTGTAACTGTATGTCTATTTGATATTTTTCTTTCCGTGATGTAAAAGGGAACATTTATCTAATTAAGAAAAGGTGCGCACAACAAAGGCAATTGAATAGTCGAGACACCTACATCGGAAGGTGTAGAAAATTGAGTTCTTTATAAAGCTGAAGACAGTCAATGTTTTTTAAACAAAAACCGAAATTTCAAATAGAGCCATCAGATTTTACGAGGTTTCGCATAAATTATTTCTATTCGCTTTTCATGTTGCTTGAGAACTTCTAAGGATTCATAATCAGTTCTCACACCAACAACCCAAAAGACCGTTTAGAAATTATTTCTAGTTTTCTCAACTGGAAACTGCGACGTGCTGTCATATGTAATTTAGCAAGAAGAAGATAGCAAAATGTTTCGACGTTTCGAGCAGTTCTTCTGCAACTAAATGGATATCGACAACGATGAAAGCAATGATAACGAAAGGAATTGAATTCATTTGAAAAACAATGAGATTACAGCTCTGTATATTTTGAAAGTATTTATAAAAGGAGAGGAATCGATTCAGCTAATTAGAAGGCCAGCCCAAATTTGTCATCACTTTTTGGATTGTAAATGCTGAAAAAAGGTGCGCATAAGTACATTATTAACAAAATAACGCATTTCCTTGTTTCGCCCTAAATCTGTAATGGTTCTATCTCTATATCGTAAAAATTGCAGATAGATCCACTGCATTCTCCCACAGCTACTTGCAGTACGCATGAGGTCCTTTTCAATTGACTATTTTCTAAAAAACCGCGAAATGTACTTTTTCATTAAATTCTTTTTGTGTTCTATTTTAGATTTCGTGATGAGATGGGAGAAAATTCACTTCAGAGCGGATAAAACGTCCTTGCGAATCATCAAAAATGTAAGCCCAGAAACAGGAGTACGGAGAAAAACGATATATTCATGACGGCTGAAGACAACCGATTCCACGCACTGAAGACGTTAAATGGGATTTCTTCCGAATTGAGTGATAAGACGAACCCAGATGTCCTGAGCATTACAGCCAAGAACTAAACTGGATTCACTTTTGATTTGGTGAGTATCAGACAACATCGTCTATTGTCGATATCTTTAGACTAAGCATTGCCCTTACTTGGAATGTTTCCTTTTCTGCCAAGGCTGTGCTAAAACATTCCCTAAGCTTTGGCATCATCTTTAAAAATATTTATCTTCCACTTAATTGTTTAAAACCACTTATAAAACTATTGCTAAAGACAACAAGTGCAATTCCCAAAATTATTAAGTTTATTTGAAAACAAGTTCAGTCCCGAGAACAAATGCACTTTAGCTTCATTAAACGACTATTGTCTGCCTGTCTGGTTTATGTTTTGCACTGCGTTTCGCAGCTTATATGTGCTTTGTCTTGTGTCATAACAAAACTAATTCTGTTTTTCATCTTTTTAGGATGCTCCAGTGTCATTGGAATTGATGGACTTGATGATGTCTCATTATCGGATCATTTAGTTAACTAACAAACCCAGCGAGAGATGGACTTTAAAGGAAGGAACAGAGCAATGCCGTCTGATGCAACAAGTTTAGTTTAAGAAATTGGCAACATTTAACTGGACGAGCCTTAGTATGTAAGCTCTTAAGGCAAACAGACTGCTTTCGCTTCTTTTACGTAGAAATAAGGCTCCTGAATTTCACATGCCATCACTAAAGTTAATATTAGACCGTGCATTTGTTAACATTTAAATACTTTGTTTACTGTTAAATTGACAAAATGTAGCCTATAAGTAACTGCAAGGAAACCTATTTGTCATATTTACATCCATCCATAAAGTATGGAATTTTTTCTAGTTTCAAACATTTATCAGTTAAGCTTAACTTTGTTTTAAACGCTTGTACAATATAAGTATAGAATCCTTTAATAAAACAGAAAGGATTAAGATTTGTAATAGTTTTAAGCCTTCATAGTATTTTTATTAAAAATTTGTTGCACAAAACTACATGACTTCTAATTTTAAATCATCCACCTACTAATCATCCTTTGGTTCTATTCCTTTTTCCTTAAATTTAGCTCCTTGTCCTTGTTGCAGCTGGCTCAGACTATCCCTACCGACTCAGGGATCCTCTCTGAATAAATTACAAAATAAAACAGGACAGGTCATCGTAGGACCTCAGGGAAAATAATACAAAACCAATTTACTCCGTCCATGTTCGTAATTTAGTCGTTTTTCTTCAATTTCAGGATGTTATCCTTGCCAAATTGACGTTATAGTATCATACCTTAGTAGAGTTAACATAGTAGAATAGATTTAAAAAAAAATCCGGTCCAAAAAGGATCTTAATTAAGATAAAACCAATTCTACTCCGTCCATGTTGAAAATTTCGTCCTTTTTCGGTTATTTCGGGACGTTATCCTTGTCCAATTCAGGATCTGACTTCATATTCTGGTAGAGGCAATGTCCTAGAATAGACTACAAAAAAAATCCGGTCGAAAAAGTCCTTAAAACAAGGAAAATAAGCCAAAAAACGATTTTTCTAAACCAGAAAATTTGCTTGCTGCTGTTTCTGGTCGCCTGGTGTAGAGCTCATTTTGGGCCCAAAAGCTGGAAAACCTGGATTTACACTAGTTTTTTACATTTTTGTTTGAAAACTGTTTTTTGAAACCTGGTGTAAATCCAGGTTTTCCAGCTTTTGGGCCAAAAATGAGCTCTACACCAGGCGACCAGAAACAGCAGCAAGCAAATTTTCTGGTTTAGAAAAATCGTTTTTTGGCTTATTTTCCTTGTTTTAAGGACTTTTTCGACCGGATTTTTTTTGTAGTCTATTCTAGGACATTGCCTCTACCAGAATATGAAGTCAGATCCTGAATTGGACAAGGATAACGTCCCGAAATAACCGAAAAAGGACGAAATTTTCAACATGGACGGAGTAGAATTGGTTTTATCTTAATTAAGATCCTTTTTGGACCGGATTTTTTTTTAAATCTATTCTACTATGTTAACTCTACTAAGGTATGATACTATAACGTAAATTGGGCAAGGATAACATCCTGAAATTGAAGAAAAACGACTAAATTATGACCATGTACGGAGTAAATTGGTTTTGTATTATTTTTCCTGAGGTCCTACGATGACCAGTCCTGTTTTATTTTGTAATTTATTCAGAGAGGATCCCTGAGTTGGTAGGGATAGTCTGAGCCAGCTACAGCAAGGATAAGGAGCTAAATTTAAGAAAAAAGGAATTGGACCAAAGGATGATTAGTAGGTGGATGATTTAAAATTAGAAGTCATGTAGTTTTGTGCAACAAATTTTTAATAAAAATACTATGAAGGCTTAAAACTATTACAAATCTTAATCCTTTCTGTTTTATTAAAGGATTCTATACTTATATTGTACAGGCGTTTAAAACAAAGTTAAGCTTAACTGATAAATGTTTGAAACTAGAAAAAATTCCATACTTTATGGATGGATGTAAATATGACAAATAGGTTTCCTTGCAGTTACTTATAGGCTACATTTTGTCAATTTAACAGTAAACAAAGTATTTAAATGTTAACAAATGTACGGTCTAACATTAACTTTAGTCATGGCATGTGAAATTCAGGAGCCTTATTTGTACGTAAAAGAAGCGAAAGCAGTCTGTTTGCCTTAAGAGCTTACATACTAAGGCTCGTCCAGTTAAATATTGCCAATTTCTTTAACTAAACTTATTGCATCAGACGGCATTGCTCTGTTCCTTCCATTAAAGTTCATCTCTCGCTGGGTTTGTTAGTTAACTAAATGATCCGATGAGACATCATCAAGTCCATCAATTGAAATGACACTGGAGCATCCTAAAAAGATGAAAAACAGAATTAGTTTTGTTATGATACAAGACAAAGCACATATAAGCTGCGAAACGCAGTGGAAAACATTAACCAGACAGGCAAGCAATAGTCGTTTAATGAATCTAAAGTGCATTTGTTCTCGAGACTGAACTTGTTTTCAAATAAACTTAATAATTTTGGGAATTGCACTTGTCTTTAACAATACTTTTATAAATGTTTTTAAACAATTAAGTGTAAGATGATGCCAAAGCTTAGGGAATGTTTTAGCACAGCCTTGGCAGAAAAGGAAAAATTCCAAGTAATCGCAATGCTTAGTCTAAAGATATCGACAATAGACGATGTTGTCTGATACTCACCAAATCAAAAGTGAATCCAGTTTAGTTCTTGGCTGTAATGCTCAGGACATCTGGGTTCGTCTTATCACTCAATTCGGAAGAAATCCCATTTAACGTCTTCAGTGCGTGGAATCGGTTGTCTTCAGCCGTCATGAATATATCGTTTTTCTCCGTACTCCTGTTTCTGGGCTTACATTTTTGATGATTCGCAAGGACGTTTTATCCGCTCTGAAGTGAATTTTCTCCCATCTCATCACGAAATCTAAAATAGAACACAAAAAGAATTTAATGAAAAAGTACATTTCGCGGTTTTTTAGAAAATAGTCAATTGAAAAGGACCTCATGCGTACTGCAAGTAGCTGTGGGAGAATGCAGTGGATCTATCTGCAATTTTTACGATATAGAGATAGAACCATTACAGATTTAGGGCGAAACAAGGAAATGCGTTATTTTGTTAATAATGTACTTATGCGCACCTTTTTTCAGCATTTACAATCCAAAAAGTGATGACAAATTTGGGCTGGCCTTCTAATTAGCTGAATCGATTCCTCTCCTTTTATAAATACTTTCAAAATATACAGAGCTGTAATCTCATTGTTTTTCAAATGAATTCAATTCCTTTCGTTATCATTGCTTTCATCGTTGTCGATATCCATTTAATTGCAGAAGACAGATTTTGCATGCAACTGAACGAAAATGTGCGAAATATTTTGCTATCTTCTTCTTGCTAAATTAAATATGACAGCACGTCGCAGTTTCCAGTTGATAAAACTAGAAAACATTTCTAAACGGTCTTTTGGGCTGTTGGTGTGAGAACTGATTATGAATCCCTAAAAGTTCTCAAGCAACATGAAAAGCGAATAGAAATAATTTATGCGAAACCTCGTAAAATCTGATGGCTTTATTTGTTTAATTTCAGATTTATTAACGACTTCAGGAATTTTATCTGCACATACAGCCGTCCAGAGAACCTGGATTACATGTTACAATGGCTTGTATGTTAATTGGTAGTCTTTGCATCTATAATGTCTTGAGGACGCTGTCATTTTATTAGAGATTGCATGCATTTCTCGTAGAAGGTTAAGCATCACCCAAAGTCAATTCAGTTAAGAGCTGTTTGAATTTTTGACTCTCACTTCTCATTTATAGGGGGGCTTTAGACAACGTCACTGCAAAGCCGACTGATACTTTTGTCGAGCGCAATGATAATTGTAAAGTGCCCAAGCCGTATAGCCCAAGCTCAGGTCACAGTGGATGGATGCCCTATGATGCTAAATCACTTTCTTGGAAGGAAAGGAATTAAGAGTAAGGGAAATGGGTTAAGGAGTTGAATGAAGGAGGTGGCGATGGATGCCTCGCTTGAAAGTTTCTGGCTCATAAGACGAAGGAAAAACAGAAGATGATAAGATGTTCGGCATTTGTGTTTTTCTTCTTATAAAAGATTCCCGAAGTTTGACGGTACATCCAAATTCGAACTGGAGAGTATATGAGTGAGAGCGGCATGAAGCTCTTGTCATGTCTACATAAGGAATCAGGTTAGCAATTTCGTTAGAATAGTGGCCTTGAAAGTGTGTTATAAGAGTGAGAGACAACCGAAATTCCGTTAGTGCTCCAGAAGGTCAATGCTCTCAGAGTATGAGGGATCGCCAATAAGTTTAATAGGCTTACGTTGAACTTTCTGTAACGCGAATAGTGCGGTGTGTCATGTCCCTACCCAAATATGGGAATTATATTAAAGTTTACGCCAGATGTGGGGATTGTGGATCAGCGCCGAGTCAGATGGATTGAAATATTTCTTACATCTCTGTAGAAAACTTAAGCATTTAATCGTGTTTTTCGTGACAGAAAATGTATGTTCGGTCCAGCTAAGGTTACTGGATATCTTAATAAATGTTTAACGTGGGAGAATTGGGTATATTGATCCCGGCGACTGAAATAGATTGAAGGTTTAATGGGCGTTTTTTAAAAGACATTAAACAGCATTAAGTTTTAGATGCATTAAACATAACACGGTTTGCTCCAGCTCTATACCAGCTAGCTCGAACGGTGCTTCAAAATGGTTAAACCACAAATCCAGAAAGGAATTGGTTTAACCGGTACGGCACGATTTTGTCGAGTTGAGCTAACGACAGGAGTGTTAGAAGCACTGTCAACATACGCCGAATCGGAATTGTTTTCCATGATTAAAGAGCAACAAAATTTAAGTTTCGCTTTTATGGATACAATGGTCATGCATTATTTGGGAGAAAACAGAACAAACATAAAAGAAGATTTATTTAACCAAAGTAGACTAACCTTTTTTTTAAAGATTGACGTGTTCTCTTTCTCGGGGTCAGCAATGTGGGGATGATGGTATCAGATGATCAGAAGATGTATGTTATTCCACACCCTTGTTGAATAAGATAATGTCCTTAGATTCCTGGCGCGTGTTTAACGACAACCTATTTTTGCAGCTCGTGCATAGTGTCGAGTCCTGAAGATGTTTAAGACTTGAAGTCGGTATCATGTGACCATATAGTTACGAGGAAGTGCCAAGATGTTCCGGGATGAACCATCTATTGTTATGGGCGTCACTTCTATAAGTTTCCATAGTATACATCGGGGTCATCGAAATGATCAGAAGAGAATTATTTCTATCCAGTTGGTAAAAAGGTAGAAATATGTTCACTATTTTGCTGTTTATTATTTTTTTGTTAATACCACGAAATGACGTAACTCTGAAAAATAGAAAATTGGACATATGCAGGACATTCTGACTTGTGAAACTGGCATAGATGAGTTACTTTACTTAACGCAAAAATTTCCAGCAAATTATAACGAATTTCTCATTTGTTTTTCCAATGATATCTGAAAAATACTAAAAATGTATTATTGGAAATATTGAGACAACATTTCCGTGGTGAATTTTCTTTTATTCCTACCAACAGGACATGATTTCTTCTTCATCAATAAATTAAGTTTTTCTTATAATATATGTTTGCTATAATACAGAGTAATATTAAAATATGAATTAAATAAAACTAAGTCTAATTGAACTACAGCTAATAATCACAACACGCACTTACAGAGAATGCACCGGTACAAAAATAAAAATCAATTTTCTTTTTCTTCAAGAAAAATTACATCAACACAAGCGCCTAAAAGGAATGCAGTTTTTAACACCATGAAATGGTTTTATAAGAAATTCACAGAGTTTCTAACAACAAAACTACAAACAAGACTAAAAATTAGTTAAACAGTCTCCAGATTCCTCTTAGCTTACTAGACATGACTTTAAGGGCAGTCGGATCATCCCTCTTTGCCACTAAACCTAAAAAACTTCATTGCGTTAACTATCCTCCACTTAGACTGTAGTAGTCTAGATCACCGCTATCTCCTGATGGCTTTGGTGCAAATGCTGTTTGCACTGATTTGGCAGCTCCCTGAAATATGAAATATTTAAGGGAACGCTCCAGCAGGATATAGACACGGTTATTTTCTGTTAAGCAAAATTACTTGGTAAATTATTAACTCACCTGGAAAGCAGCCCCAAGGAACTGCGTAACTGCTCTAGTTACCCCAATCGCTGCGGTCAGTAGCCCGCCCCCGGGGTTAAATTCTAAGTTACTTGTGGGCGGCAACTCTGCCACCTGTTCACTCTACTTTGCGTGGCCATAACCAAAGTGGTAACAAAACATAGCAATCAAAAGCAAACGGGGGAAAATTTGGAAAAAGATAAAAAAAATATGTAAGCAAACACACTAAAAAAGCAGGAGGGGAAAGCATTGATGAACTTCAGGTATACGCTTACCGCAGAATAGTCCAGTCCTTGATTATTTTGTCCATAGTCAACAGCAATTGCAGGCCGTTGTGGCCTTTGTGCTTGTTGAGGTCGTGAACCTGGTGCCGTTTCTTGCCAAGTTCTCCATAGCCAACTGAGTCCGTCCAAGATTGGTCGTGGTTGACGAGTCGGAGGCCGGGTTCGACGAGGCGCTCGAGTTGTTGTGTAGGGCGTTGGTGTGGGACCTTTCAGAAATAGTTCCTACAAAAAAATTCATTAACAGATGCTCTAAAAAGTTTGAGTAAAGAACTTGAACAGAGAAATAAGAGACAGTACATTTCGCTTACGTTAATTGGTACATTGTTGTGCGTTGGACCGATTCCCCTCTGCTTTAAGATTGCCGCTAGTACGGCCTCATTCGTTTTTCCATAAAGGTCAATGTTGGATATACTGTCACCGCTAAGGCCTTGATTTTGCAAAAGTGCTAGAATTTCGTCCTTACCTAAACCACTTGATTTTGTTGTTGTTGGTGGCTTAGGCGTTGTAGTAGTACTTGTAGTTGTCGTCGTTGACGAAGTTGTAGTTGGCGATGGTCGAGATTTTCTTCCTCCCCTAAGCTGTTCCATGAGAAGTGGCAATTCATCGACTGTTATGGGTCTTCCCAGTAATGATGACAATAATTGCAAGTCCCGATTAATTTGGGCCTGATCTTCTTCAAATTGGTTGGGTCTTGCAGTTGTTGTCGTTTTAGGTTTAGGTGGAGATGGTGCATTTCGCATGCTGGTGATTTGATTAGTTAAGTTGGGAATATCATTGGGTGTGATTTTTCGGCCCAGTAGTGTTGAAAGAAGTTGCAAGTCAGCACTTAAAGCGGCTTGGTCTTGCTTGTTACTTTGTAGATCAACAAAACTTAAACTTGCTTTTGGCGGTGGCCTAGGCAGTGGAGTAGTTGTAGATGTTGTTGAAGTTATTCGGTTATTTAAGGCTAATTCAATGATTCGGTTGGCAAAAGTAGGCGGTCCGGTTGTAGTAACTTTAGCTACTTTTGCAATTTGGCGCTGTTAAAGATTTAAATTATTATTGACAATAAGTTGTGCTTAAGTAGATTTTTGTTACCAATGAATTCAAAAACGCAATATCCTCGTCGTCCGATGACGATGACTTTGCAGGCTTCTGTGTTGTTACTCTTTGGAAACTGCTCAAAAGATCTTCAATATTTGGAGTTTGAACTTTAGGCTTAGGCGTTGTTGTGGTTGTAGTTGTAGTAGTAGTTGTTGTTGTTGTTGTCGGACGCTTTGTTGTTCGCTTTGTAGTTTGTGGAGGTTGTCCAAATAAAAGTAACCTCTGCAAAAAATAGGGGAAATATTTAAAATGAAAGGATAAAGTGTATGTAGTATGTGTAGACAATCAACACAGAAATTCAAGCAATCTTAGTACGAAGCTTAACTTTCTGGTAATCGAGGTATCGAGCAAGTAGGACTTTGTATGAAAGTACCTCTTTAGTTTACTTAACTTGTGGGGCAGGAGAAGAGGTTTACCTGATTTGAGGCGAATTCCGAGCCACGACAAAGCCTAGGGGACAACCCTTTGGTTTTGGGCGGAAGGGACTTAGGATAAGGAAAGTGAGGAAACTTGAATGTCTTATTTTTGCATTGCTGCGAGCTAGACAACAGCCCAGAGACGGAGTGGATTATTTTAATTTCATAATAAAAACCCATGGGGAGACCTGGTCTCGAACTCGAGACCCATGCCATGGCGGTCGTGCCGCTCTTCTTTATTTCTTTACTTAATGAAAAATCAATGTTCAAAAGAATTGGGCTGTGAATTTGAGTAACTATCATTAGCGATGGAATTTATGAAGCTGATAAACATGAGACCCTAACTCCTGGGCTAAGGAAGGAAGAAGGAAGCAACTAGAAAATTCATCAACCATTTTTATTATTAATAGGGGAATGAAGTAGACTTCGACGTGTGTTGCAATTAAACACCAAATAATGTGAAAGAAAAAGTAAGATCCAGAAAATGAGATGTGTTCTGAACGTTAACCGTGTAAGAGGACTACTACTGGTAAGGTCTGTGATGCTACACAGCTCTTTGTGAAGCTACCAAACAAAAACAAGTATATGCAAGCAAAGGTAGATCAGCACGCGCCGATAGCTGCATTAAGGAGCTTAGTTGCTGGTGTAAATACTCCGGGTACCCTTCTATTTAGGTTAAATCGGCAAATCTTTACAAAATGAGACGAATGTAATGGAAATGGTACAAGGAATTAATGGAATGCAAATTCTTACGAAGACGATGGAAAATATAGATACAGCCCTAATGCATATCACTTTCTAGCAGGAAGAAATACAACTCTAGCTCTTTAATAATCAAACAGAAAGGAGAGTTTATACTCTTAAGCTTAAAGAAAATCGTATTACATAGGAAAAGACCTTTAGTACCTTTTCCTTTACATTTTATGAAAGTTATGTTAGAAATCTAGAAAAATTTTAAATTTACTTACCAAATTGTTCAGGAAATTTATATCCTCAGCATCCGAATTCTGCCCGGGTTTTATCCGCAAAGTAGTTGTTCTTGGTGGAGACGGAGTTGTCGTAGTTGTAGTCGTTGTTGTTGTTGTAGTAGTAGGCCTTTTTGTAGAGCTTGTAACCGTATCTCTTTCTAAGCTTTCTTGTAGTCCAAGCAATTCTTGAAGTAAACGCAAATTTCTTTCTAAACTAGCTTGATTGGTTTCCTCAATTTGTGATTGCAACTGAGCCACTGACACTTGTCTCACTTTGGTAGAAGAGGCTTGGAGTGGATGAGTTTTGGGTGCTGCCTTAGGAGTGATTTTAACTTTCGTGCTGGGTGTACTTGCCGTAGTTGGTCTTAAGGTAGTGGTTACAGTTGTTGTTGGTGTAGTGCGTGGTGTTGTCGTTGTAGTAGTAGTAGTAGTAGTAGTAGTGCTTGGTGTTGTTGTTGTAGTAGTAGTGCTTGGTGTTGTTGTAGTAGTAGTGCTTGGTGTTGTAGTTGTTGTAGGTTTTGGTGTTGTTGATGTAGTTGTAGTTGTTGTGCTTGGTGTTGTTGAAGTAGTCGTTGTACTTGGAGTTGTTGTGGTGGTTGTAGTAGTGCTTGGAGTAGTGCTGGTTGTGGTTGTAGTGCTTGGAGTAGTGCTGGTTGTGGTTGTTGTGCTTTGAGTAGTAGAAGTAGTGCTCGGAGTTGTTGAAGTTGTAGTTGTACTTGGTGTTGTAATAGTTGTGGTAGTGCTGGGAGTTGTAATTGTAGTTGTCGTAATTGGGGTTTGTGTAGAAGTGCTGGTTGTGGTAGTGGACTTTTCAGGTAAAACAATTAACGGTGTAGTACCTTTAGATTTTTCGGTAAACAAACCATCTCTATAATAGTGATCTGAATCCGGAACAGTATTGTCTTGTGTTCGTTTGCTCGAACTGTCTAAATGTACGTTAGTCTGCGTTGTTGTTAATGTTGGAGGATTTTGAGTGGTACTTAACATATAATTTTTCCAGCCAGCGGCTGTATCTGACATTATACGATTTGTCTAAAAATTAATAATGAAAGCGATTATTGAAGTTTAAAAACATTGTATATCAATTTAACTCACCAATGTGTCCACGTCGAGTGTAACAATTCTACTGCTATCGCTACTACTGCTTAAATTGCTTAAACTCTTTGTTGGTGCTGATTTCGCTCCACTAAGATTTCTAGATGTTGTTAAACTGAAAACGTTCGATGATTTCACGGGAACTTCCGCATTTATATACTTCTTTTTAAGAATATCCAAAAGAGCGTTTTCCTATTAAAAAGTGTGTATGTGGAATGGTTTTGTAATGTTTTGCCAAAATGAATGATATTTACAGTAATTTGTTAACAATTTTGTTTCGTTAAATTTTTTGAAGTTAGTGGAAGGCAGATTCAAGTCTTGTGATATCATGAGTGGTGTACATTGTTCGATATAAAAGGCCAAAAGTGAGACCTTTAGTTGAGCTAGTACGAGACAAGTGATGTAAATGGCGAGAAATCAAAATTTATTGACGTAGCCGTCTAAATTTACTGGAACGTATTACGGATGGTCTAAATTAGTAGGTTTGGGGTTTAATTTGGCGCATTTAAGTATTCATACAGATTAGAAAGTTTTTCAGTCCGACCAATAAAACTACCGATTGGTTTAAAGCACGTCTACCTACGGACTTCCTTCCACTAACTTCTCACACTGTTACCAAATCATACAATAATTAATAAAACTTATATGAATCCATACCGTGGTTGTTACATTGGTAGTAGAATTAAATGCATTCTCATTAACAGGTCCGTTAGATAATTCAATGAAATCCAAATTAGAAATGTTTATGGTAGTAGGATTTTGGCTAGTGGTAGTATATTTATAATTGTCAGTCAATGCAGTGTTGGTAGTGATCGAACTAATTTTGTCCAAATTTTTACTGCTCATGGTCGTTCGATAGAATTCACTGAACGGATTGAACAGCATTTTGGGATCAATATCAGTGATCTCAAGGTCATTGTTAGCATTATAAACTGGTAGTATTGTGCCATTTGGATACTTCCGTACCACTGTTTGATTTGGTAGTATTCCATAAACCATTAAACTATCGCTTACTCGTGACGTTTGTGTTGGTCGTTTTCGTACGACCGTGTTATTCGGCAAAATTCCATAAATGACAAAATCTCGTCGAGGTAATACTGATCGTATTGTTGTAGAACTTAATGTTCCCGCTGATAAAATTGGTATGCGTTGTGCAAATCGTGGCCTGTATGTTGTTGATGTGGATGGTTGATAAGATGGGCTTACAAATTTATGTGTGGAAGAAGTTATTAATTGACTACTATTAGTTGTGGAACTAATTTCAGGATAATTTGAAGGTATTAAGTTTGTTTTATAGTCAACAGTATCAGTTATCTTCGTCAATGGTTTGTCTGTAGTATCAAATTTATTTAGCAGTAGTGTAGATCGTGCCTGTGACTGTGTAGGTGTAATGTATTTAAGTGTTTGTTCAGTTGGTTGTGTTAAATGTGTATTAGTTAGACTAACTAAATGTGGTGTAGTTTCGTCGGTTATACCTGTTTTGTAAGTTTTCAATGCCTTGTTATATTGAGTTTTTGCCAGAGGGATGGACTTGGAAGCCTCTTGTATAGAATTTTTTGTGGTACTTAAAACAGGCGCTGGTAAATAAGTGGAACTTGTAGCTCCAGTAGAAGATTTCGTTTCAAAGTATTTGGGATCCAGTGTCGTTCGAATGGGCTGTGAAGTTGTTTTTATAACATTAGAATACTGAGAGGTAACAGTACTTTTTCCGACAGTAACATAACTTATAGTAGGTAATGTTGTAATTAAATCTTCTATTAAAGTGAAAGCAGTATTAGTTGTTGGCTCTATAGTATTTTCATTATTAGAAATGAAAGGTATAGTACTTGTACTAGGAAAAGCAGTTGTGGAACTTGATTCCACAACAAATTCTTTACTTGTGGGTACAGTAATCGAAGATGGCAGAGAAAGAGTTGTGTCTGTTACCGTTGTACTGGAACTCTGTATCGCGGACGCAGTACTTGCGTCAGGTTCCACATATACAGGATGCACATCAAGACTCACTTGAGTTGAATGATTAATTTTTTTTGGTTTTATCGTAAATAGGTCAGAAAGAGATATAGTCATTGGTTGTCCAGTTGTAGTAGAAGTGGAAGACACTGTTGTAGGATTGTCAGTGTATCTAATTGCATTTTCTTGTGGAACCTGAATTGTCGTTTTTGTAGTAAATGCAGTCATTGTCGTTGTTGTAATGCTTGTTGGATCAACAGTTGTTGTATTAGAAACAATTTTTACGGAAGTATCCAAATTTGTAGCTGAAAATTTTGGATTTGTTATCAAATCACTACCAGGTGTTGTTAAACGTACCTCTATAGCGGGTTGTGGAATGCTAGTTGGTAAATTTGTAGGATATGTTGTTATTGAATTAGTTGCAATCGTTGTTAGTTCTAAATTATCGGTTAGTAAATCAATTGGCATAGTAGCTAGTTGCATTGTTAAATTAGTAGAAGCATGTGTGGAAGTTATTTGTTCGAAGTTAAGTGTTGATGTTGTCTGTGTGTCATCAGTCGTTGGTATATCTGGTGGTGCAAGGGAAAGAATGGTATCGTTTTTTAATGGATTTATGGAGGTTGATGATATTGAGGATTCAATGGAATTATTAGCAAAATTTTGAATTCTATCCACACTGTGCCCATTATTTCTATTAATATTGATATTAGTAGTACCACCATCCACATAGCGATCCACATAGCTTTCATTCTCATTTGTATTTACAGCTGCCATCAAATCATTTCTTTCTGGTACCTGAGTTTTTAACAGAATTTCTGGTATTTCTGTTGTTGTTGTCGTAGTAGTAGTTGTTGTTGTTGTTGTGGTCGTTGGAGAAGGTGACGAAGTTGTTAGAAAATCCAAGCTTTCTGTTGTTTTTGAAAGTATTTCGGACAAAGCACCGAAAATTGAAATCGTAACTGGTGATGAATGATCCGACGTTTCAACTGTTATTTCGCTCCTCATCAAACCATCTGGAACCGGTTCGATTAAGTTCCACAATCCTGTTAGATCCTGCGCCTTAGATTCGGGTTCATTTATGGTCTTAACTTCTTTTGTATCCTAGTTATGTTGTGTTATAGTTTTGTTTTTTTTTTGTGTGAGTTGTTTGTGTTCAATTTTTTTTAGTATGGAAATATATAAAAAATATAATTAAAAATTTCGTTAAAATTTCATTTAAAGTTTTGTTCGAAGGACTCTGGCCAATTTATTTGTTTTGAATTAATTTTGAAATTTCGATGAAGCCAAACATCAGTGCAAAGAGTTGTAAGCTACTTACTTTTTCTTGAATGGTGTTTTTTTGCAATTTATTTAAATGCTGTGAGAAAAATTGTTATTATATGTTGGTGTACTGCGTTTTTATGGTAGGTTTTGAGTTATTGAATTGTTAATTTAAATGATGTGGTTGCTATGCCGAAGAATAAAATCGCTTTACATACAAAAATCTAATGGAAATGATATATATGTGCTCAGCTGAGCTCATAAGTTATTACGTATTATTTCTATGCATAAGGCAAAGTCTTCAAAATCACAAAATATAATAGAAATGTGGAACTTAATAACAACAGGAAGTCAGGACATATTGTATATTAGCCAAACATGCTTTTATTCTAATATTTTGTTCCAAATTCATTCCTCAAGCTAAAAAGTGTTCTCAATGGGTAATCGCCGCAATGCAGATTTCCGAAAATGAAACCCTAAAAAAAGATTAATGAGACGAATTGTTAATATCCACTTCCTACAGGTGAAAACGGGGCGACAAACTTTCTGGGAAGGCATGTGTATCTCTCAAAATGCTTGAGATAGAAACTTGGAGAAAATATTCTTCTTAAAGAAGAAATAAGTAATACTCCAGACAAGACTTTGAGAAGTTGGTAGAATCGCTGCTAATCCATATTCATTTAATTTAGAGCATATATCGGCAGGGCCGTGCGCAGGATTTACTCGTAGGCCACCCCCCCCCCCCCCCCCTTCCCTAATTTCACAATCTAATCTAATCTATTCTAATTTCACTAAAAAAATAAAAGAGCTATACAAAGAAAACTATCAACAAATGGATGTACATAAAATATGATATATTATGCAATTAAAAAATATGGTCATATACATTTTAGGTAATTTTTTTAGTATTTCCGTCAAATTTTTCCTAATCAAGAAGTTCAGAAAATTTTAAAAACCCTTCTAGGGGGGTTGACCACCCGTACGCACGGGCCTGTATATCGACTCGGACGCTTAAAGCTGTTAACAGCGCGAAAAAAGGGTTATGATGAAATTTAACGAGGCAAGACAACTTCATGTACGAAAAAGTTGAACTGAATGCCAAATTGCCAAATTGGCCACGTGAATCAGTTATACTGCGATAATGTTATTAATAATATCTGGTCCTGCTGTTATAGTAACTTTAGAATCAATTAATTTTGTATTGGCATAAATTGTAAAATGGCATACAAATTAACAATTATGGCAGGATGAGACTACTGGGCTCCGGATGGATTCTGACTTTAAGAAAGCCTCCGGTCCGGTATTCCATGAATAATCAGGAAACAGAGAGTACAAGCAGTAGAAAAGATGGGACTGAAGGCATAGTGAGCCTGGAGAGTAATCAATCGAACGAGTCGTTTGTTCACTTCAAGTCAACGGGACCGGATGATATATTCCCAACTCTCCTACAATGGGGCTCTGATATCCTACTGTATATACATCACTAGACGACCTAGATGAAATGACAATACTATAAGAGCAATGGAAAGGATTACTGTGTATCATATCAAAGGTGCAAAACTTAAATCGTACCCGCTTAGTAGGAACAATCATGCACATCACTCTGGCCGATCCATGGAAACTACACTTCACCAGGTGATGCGGCTGGCAGAAGGGGAGCTACATTCCGGGTGTATCGTAATGCCCGTTATAATGATAAATTAAAAGGTCCTTCGACAAAATAAGCTGCGATAGTCTGAAAGCTGCACTAATAATACGCAGAGTTGATTCGCTCATAATGAGATGGATCGACAATACGTTAAAACAAAAGGCAGTAAATATTTGAAGAGATGACTCAAAAACGAGGGGCAGAGGTTGCCCGTAGGGAATGGTAATATACCCCAATCTGTGAAAGCTCGAGATTCACTCCTAAACTGACGACATACAAGGGTAAGGTTCGCAAACACAACAACAGATACCACTCTGAGGGTACGGAACAGAACCTGTCTCTAAATTCGTGCAAGTAAGATCTAATAATTTTTAAAAAGAAAACGAAAGATTTTGACTTTACACAACTTAAGGAATTTGGTGATAAGCTCAAGGAATTTAGGACAGTGAAGTACCTGGGTGTACTCCTAGACTCGAAACTGATCGGGTATGGCCTATATTGAACAAAAGCTCCAAGAATCTACACCAGTATGTTGAACAAAGTGGAATAACTCACCAAAATCAGCGCATACTGGATGTTCACTATGGTTGTAAGATTATAATCTTTTATGCTTTGATTGACTGGTGGCCGAAAGCTATTGAAACGACTGCCAGAACACTACTAGTGATGAAAACTGTTGCAATAACAGCTCTTCAATTAAACCGTGATGGAAACTAGGATAGGTCTGGTACTATGCTAGGGCCCGATAAACCATCCCATGGAACTTGTAAAACCCATCTTCCTGCGGACTTGCAGGCTGACTCCATTTCTACACGGATGGATCCAGAAATGAAAACAGAGGAACATCATGCGCTGGGAAGGTATACGTTAGTGTACCAAACGGAGATGTTGGGCTTGATACATGCACTAGTCGTCCTGATGGAAAGCCGTGTGATGGAGAAGAAAATCCTGATGTTTATATTTTGAACCGGATATTTTGGTAAGTTTTGCACAAAACTTTTACATGTATATTTATCTGAACTACAGGGCAAAAAAAGTCACATGTTAAGAACATTGAACATGTGATTTTATAGCAAACTTTATTTTGTTTTAGGTACAAAATGCCAAGGACTTGCAAAAATTCTGCAGACTCGTTTTGCTACATTTGTAAAATCCCAACGGAATGCAATAACTACTCTGATGAAAAGAACTTATCGACTTTACTTTGGGTTTCCTGTCCATGAGTGAAAGAGACAAAACTCTTTGCTCCCGAAAATATGTTGCAACAGTTGCTTAGGAACTTGAAGGGCTTGCTGACGAGCGCGATACGACTTCGTGCGATTGTTTCGTGCCATCTTAATTTTTGAATACTTTTGTTTCAGTCTGCGACGAATTTTCATAACATGCCCGTTTACAACGTTGATAAACGAAGATTTGTAATGTATATTTGGGTTTTCTCATAATTAGTGTTTTTGAAGTTAAATTGTATTTATTAAAATATCCAAATAAACCACGAAGAAAGGATGTATATAAACCAATAAGTGTAATTATGTTCAACAATCGCACAAAAGCACAAGACTATGATTGTTATTTTGGTGTAACTATGACACAGGGATTTACTAAAAAAAAATAAGAATATAATAAAATATTGCAACATTTCGTCTTCACGAAAACCAGTTCTTCGAAGCCGTGATGCTTTACCTCCGGTCTATCGTAACAGCGTCGAAGTGGTGGATAATGGAAACCCTCATTCTCTACAGACTCAATCGAGTAACTTTACTTCTTCTTGATTCTCAAAATGGAAAGCTCAACTGCCCGGATGAAAATTAAAACCATGGAATTTGTAAGACAAAAATACGAGAGTTTCATATTTTCGTAACAGACACGAAGACTTTATACGTTACTTTACCCATTACGGCGATTTGGTGTTTTGTAATAATGGTGAAGGACTTCTACAAGAACTGGGTTTTTTCTAAGAAGAATTGCAACTTTTCATTGATTCGTCAAAAATCAGTTTAAAAGTTGTTTTGATACATAATAGCAATAAATATCCTTCAGTCCCTCTCGCGCATGCAAAAAAAAATGAAAGAAAACTATGAAAATATGAGGTTAATTTTATAGTGTTAAGTTTGAAGTCTAAATAAAGTGGACTAGAAAAACTAAGAATTAAGTATAAATAAAAATTCAACACAACAGTGTCATGAAATAGAGACTGTTGCTACTGCGTCCCTTTGATTTTTTATACTACATATCCTGAGGGTTTGAAGGATCATACTTGTTATTCGTAAAGGTAAAGGCGCCTGTAGCCTTTTAGTGCCATTCACATTTCCCTAAGTAAATTAAATAAAAAAGAAAATTCGACAGTATGAAAAGTCAGACATTTCGTACAAAGTTTGTTGTATTCACGAGTTCGGTTGTCGAGCGACCAACTTTAAGCCTTTAGAATAGTGATTCTCAACCTTTTTTTCGTCATCGGACACTTTTACTAAGTTAAAAATTTGGCGGCACACTTCCAATAAGAAAAATTTTAAAATTAGGTTTAACCCACATCCTCATCCCCGCTCCACCAACAAAATTTTTGACATGGTACCAATCCACCCAACAAAAAAAAAAAGAATTCTTCTATTCCGGTTGCCAATAATCGGAAAGATTTTGGTTCTGTTTGGATACATGCATGCCCTAGTAAAATATTAGTTCGGCGGAAATTTGACTTTCTGAAGATATTTGTTTGTTGTTGTCGCAGTAGCGGCACACTTTAAGAATCTCGCGGCACACTAAAGTAACGCGGCACAGTGGTCTAGAAGAATTCGATGGAAATCAATTTGAGTCAAAATACACAGGAAATTCCCTTCAGCTAAGAAATGTTATAAGATTTACAGACTTCTAAAACGAATAAATTTATTTTCTTTACGAAAAAAAAACAAAGTAATAAAAAGTAAAAAAACATTATCTACTTAACTATCAACATAATCCAAGTGTTAGTATTAGTAGTCCTTCAACCAACAAATAATTTACTCAAATGTTAAAATCTACTTGAAATGTAATGGATATAGTAATGAGTATCAATAATGTCATGTGTATGTTTTATGCAAATGGAAAAATAATTTCAAAAAAACAAAAAAATTATTCAAAATGAGTTGAGTAATGGTCTGGGATTACTGCGGGACAGCCGATTAGAAGTCCAGTTGGGCTGAACAAGCAAAAGTGACCACAAATCGTCCATATCTTTTGGCAGATCCGTGCTAGTGACGGAGTCGTCATGGTTGCTGGTCGAAAACATTTTATGTGAAGCATATGAAGTCGGATGATATGATTTACCAGTCGGATGCCGCATGTCATCTTGATCATTTTGTGACCGTTGATACGTCTGGGCCTTTCGCTGATGTTTGACTTTTTGTTTTGGCAACTGTTGCGAATGTTGATCGAACAAATGATGCTGGAGATGGTACATCCGTTCATCGGGATAGTATGAACCCATCATGAGAGGTGGATGATTGATAGACCATTCCCAGCCAAATGCCTTTTGAAAAATTTATGTTTTAAGCTAAAGCTATTCTAATGAAAGTTGAGTATGTATCTATGTGATTTGTGTATTTGTGGATAAATGCTGGTAACACCATGTCAAAAGTCTTTAAGTAAAGAGCCTGTAAAGTTTTATATTGCCAGGTCATGAGGTCATTAGTCAAGAGGATTATTATAGTAACGTCCTATAATATAAGTAAAACAAGTAAAAACCATTCCAGTAAAGTCACACAGTCCAGTGTTACCAGATTGTACATAATTTTTGCTATGAAGTTCAAAAAGTCCAAAAAGCAAATGTGCACACTAATGTTTGGCTCCGATTTTTTTTTCGTTTAAGTATTTTCGGGTTTTTGAACACAGTTAAAAATAAACATTATCATACTCACAGGCTCTGCTGTTACAGGTGGAATAGTGGGGGTATATACAGGATGAATTTTTTCAATCCTTTGTTGACCACGTAACCCATCGCCTCGATATCGAGAGCTATACTTTGAAGCTGGACTGTACTGCTGTAATAAAATAAAATATGTGAGTAAGATTTGTTATATAAAGTACTAAATTTATTACCGCGCTACGTCCTTTTACTGACTCAATAGTTCTTGGTACTTCCTTTTTCGTCTGTCTATCGAATCCTAAACTGCGACTCCTGAAGTTTGGGCCCTTCGAATAGTTCGTAGTTTCTGTGGTAAATTTTGAACTGTATTTAACCGGAGTATCGGTAACTGGTGACTCTTCTTGGATATCATTTGTGAAGGTGGATTCCTCATTGGTTTCTGTACTGGGCGTGGAAGACTTAGTTTTCAATGTTGGAAATTGCAATTTTGGATTAATTCGCGGTTTATACAAAGTGCGAGTGCCACCCTTTTCGGGACGTTTCAAAAAATTTTGCGTTGTACTTGATATTTTTTCAACTTTTGTCGGCCGTGGGCGATACGGTTCGGCACGTCTTGGTTTAAATAAGGCTTTCGGCTGCCGAAGTGATTCGAGCAGCTCATTTGGTCTAGGTGTTGTTGATGGTTCCGATCGTTTTTCTTGTTTTGATTTTAAAAACTTTTTAAAATGTTCTGGATAATTTTCGTCTTCAATTTCTTCCAAATTGAGATCATCCTCCTTTTCCTTTCCTTTAGCCCTTGGTTTTTCTGAGCCACGATTTTTTGCGGAATCTCGCCAGTTGAGCTTTGTAGTTGTTGCGACGATTTTTATGTCTTCAGTTGGACCTTCTTCAAATTGCTTCAGAGGTGATTTTGTAAAAGTTCTGCTACGACCTCGACGTCTCTCTGTTGTAACTTCAATTTTAGTTTGACCCGAATTTCTTCGTTGAGCATCTACTTTCGGAGCTTGTTTAGAACTGTTTCGCTCAATTTTTGTCGGTAGTTGAATTTTTGTAGGTTGATCGTCATTCACTGTTGTTGATGATATAATTACTTGTCGAGATCTGGTGCTTGTGTATGTAACGTCAGTAAAAGATTTATCATGTCTTCGTGATACCTGTCCAACTACGGGATTTTTTCGACCACGTATTGGATTTAATTTCGTTTGGTCTGCAGCATCATTTCGGCTACGAATTTGATTGGATGCATTTTGTTCAATAGCAGCAGATTTTTCTGTTTGTGATTGAATTTGGTTTAATGCAGTTGTTTTATCTGTTTTGCTTCGTATTTGATTAGACGGAGTAGGTTCAAGTGATTTTTCTGTTCGACTTCGTACGGGAACTGGCGTCGTTTGATCAAGTGTCTTTTCAGCACGACTTCGAACTTGTGTAGAGTAGGTTTGATCAATTGGTCTTTCTGTGCGAGTTCTTGTTTGAGTAAGGACAGGTTTGTCATATTGCTTTTCTGATCTGCTTCGAAGCTGCGTCGACATCGATTGGTCAAATGATTTTTCTACTCGATTTCGTACTTGGTTCGATGGCTTTACTTCAATTGGTCGTTCTGATCGACTACGATTTTGACTTGATCTATTTTTTTCTACTGGTCGTTCAGTTCTACTACGTAATTGATTCGACGATGATTGTCCAACCGGCCTCTCCGTTCTAGTACGAACTAATTCGATTTTACTTTGTTCGGTCGATTTGTCTATTTCGTTTCTAACTTGATTAGACCTTGATGTTTCGAATGATTTATCTGTATCATTTCGTGTACGATTAAATCGATTTGAAGAAATTGATTTATCTAATCTACTTCGAACGGTATTTGTTCGAATTTTATCAACTGGCCGATCTGTTCGACTCCGGATTGGAGTCGAATGTTTTGATACTTCAGGAACTTCATTTTCATCTCGTCCGCGGAAGCGATTTGTTCGCCGCGGGAGCAATGAAGAAGATTGTGATAGATCATAACTAGCTGCCCTCACTTTGTTATTCCGAGGAGTTCTATCTGCGAATACACTGAGCTCGTCATCATTTAGGGGCAATGGTTCCACAACTGATCTTTCTGTGAATTTTACACGACCTCGACTTTGCGCCTAAAATAAAATTGAAAAGTTAGTAAAAAATTAAAATGGTTTAAAAGGAAAAGTTTTGTTTAATGAAATAAATCGAAATGTCACAAGATTGTATGGATCTCGGTTCTAGAAGAATTAATTGGGTGGAACCTGACCTTTTTATTTTTGGTTATTCACCTGCATTAAAAAAACCGGGGAAATGATTGTAATGTGAACCAGGTCGACGAATCAGATCAAACCTCTGATTCATTTGATTGCACCTGGCGCTCATGTATGATTTGCCGGCAAAGAAAACTTATTGTTTTCCTCTTTTGGACCATATAACTAACCAATGTATGCCGGTAAACATACAATTCCGTGTGAATTTATGCGAAACATGACTCCCAGGTAGTACTAGTCAATAAACTCAACGTGCACCGTATATTTACCATCCATTGAAATCGAAACCATATCGAAAACCGGTTGGGCGTGTTCGTTGTTTGTGCGACTCCGTCAAACATCTTAGCAGGTATGAATCTGATAAGTCCCGGCTTAAAAAGCTTTCACTCTCGAGTTGTTTTAGTTTCAGTTTCTGTAACTAAAATAACTCAGAGCAGTTTATGTCAAATGACGGTAATTTGTCGGCAAATTGTCTCAGCGTTAGTCGTCCGTTAAGTTTTAACGTTCCTCTGGTAGATGAAGTTGCAGTAGACCACGACAGAGTTCGTTAAGAGATCACATGGATTGCGTTACATTCTAAATGTCACTGTTGCTGTTATATTTGATTGTAATCTATCGGACATCTATCATTTGCTTAAAATTTCATCAGTTTTGGTGTTATTTAATTTTTTCGTTTGACATTTTTGGTTTTGCTGTGATGAATTATTGAACATTTGGATTTGTTATGCAACGCCCTGTTAACGCGAACACAATTCAAAGTGACTAATGAAGTCAGAGTGCGGGTCAAATCTTGGACTTTGTTTCTGTATTATGACAACATGTAATCGAAAGTTTCTCTTAGATTTAATGAAAGATAAAATCATTTATATTTATTTTTATGACTCCAAATACAATGACTACAAAGTCTAACTCTCAATAAAATATTGAACACATTCTATATATTCTTTTATTATGCTAGAACGTAAGTCGTTGGTTGGAGTATTAGATAACGTCCTGGCCTTCCATCATCAGGGTCACGGGTTTGAATTCCATCGTCGGACGGCGAACCGATAACAGATTAGTCTAAAAGGCCACTGCGGGCTGTGGAGTAATGTCGGAGGTTCGGAATCCACCTTAAATTATAGATCAGCTTACGAATGTAAAAAATAGTTAGAAATAAATACATTTTGATTGGTGAATCTATTATCAGTTAAAAGAGCGATTATTAGCCAAACTGACAAGAAAAAACAACATGTTTTTTCAAAGGTACCCATATGCATTCGAGATCTTCAAATCCAGCAATTGAAGCAAAAAAACACATCGCACAAATGCAACACAAACTTCCATCGCCCAAAACGCAACGAGAACAGGATTAAAAAAAATTGGTGAAGACGTTGTGGGGCACGCACATGTTCCGTAGAGTTATTTAGAAATTTTTAAGGATATTTTTTTTGCTACAATGTTCTTTGGTCTGTCACTGTCAGCAATTTGGTGCATTGGGGGAAGAACACGTAATGAATTTTTGTACGTGCCGTTACTGTGTTCATGTGCCGTAACTGTGTACCCTGATGGCAGTGCAACTACAAGCTCCTGGTGGTGACGGCTGGCAACAGACTCCTGGTACGGTCGTGTCTCTGTCAGGAGTGCTGGCTAATAGTAGTCGGCTGAAGAGAAGTATAGTTCTCTTAAATAAAACACCCCAATCCAAGATAAAACAGCATACGCCGAGGGATGCGAGAATGCGGATTCTAGATATCTGTCGCCCTCCAGTTTCAATCAAGACTTCTCATGCCAACGGGCTCTACTGCGTGTGATGCTCAGTTCCCGATCACTCATGGAAATCACATGGATTCTAACAAAATTAATCAAGAACCCGATGCAGTTCTATGTGCATAAAACTGTAATCATACCAGTAGGACTACGGTCACAGAAAAAAGTACAGTGTCCGGTGGACTACTGTATTTCGTCTCTCTGGATGGAGCTTTTAGCCGCATTTCTGGAGTTCAGGCACGGTATTAACACCTGTCCCCCAAAAGCAAAAGTTCCACCACTTTGGCAATGCTTAGCTTTGTGGGACAGGAACTGGTATCTGACAAAGAGTCCTCGGATATTGATTCCGTTAGCACCCCAGCGTCTGAGGCGGCGAAGATCATCCGAGACTCGGCACGGCAAGCTCCATGACCATGTTCCAGGTAAATCTGAACCATGCCAAAGGAGCATTAGCCACAGTATGCGGAAGTTTACACCAAGAACAACAGTTAACTCTGGCGCTACTTCAGCAGCACTGGGTTTTCGGTGGGCTAGTCCAAGGACTCAACATCAACTCATATTAGTTAAATTACCACCGGGGAGGGGATAGGCTACGGGCGGCCGTTATATATGACAAAAGTGTTAATCATTTCCCCGGGAACAACTTTAATTCCAGGGACCTTGTAGGGATCTTGGTTGAGATCCCCACAGCAGGTGGTATGCAGGAAATTATCCTCGCCTCGGTTTACTTTCCTGGAGACAGCCCACACCCTCCACCTGATGAAGTCTAAGATTTAAAAGGAAGATTGCAAAGAAAGATCTCACTATTAACCCTGTCAATCATATTGCCGTTCAGCAGATGGCATAATTTGGACTTTGGTTCAATTTCGATCCAAGGTGCGGTCATTGAGTACTCCAGTGAAGTGAAATACTTGGGCATTACGGTCGATAGAAAACTTAAATGCAATGCTCATCTAGACTATACCCTAAATAAGGCTAGATGAGTTCTATGGGCCTGTCAAAAACTCTTCGGAAGGACTTGGGTCTCACACATAAGATGATTTTCTGATTATACACCTATGTCGTCTTGGTTTCGTGGCCAAAAGTTCAACAACGGTCGGCAATCTCTAAATGCAACAAGCTACGGCGGCTTGCGTGCTTCTATATAACAACGGAATGAGGACATGTCCAACAGCTGTCATAAAGGCGGTAATATGCTAGTTGCGAACCTTTCAGCGCATTTCTGGCATAGATGTGTGCACCGTAACGGACCACATGCCTAAGGAATTGCGCTTCAGCAGAAGATTCAGGATTCTCTTTCCTGAGTGGGCAGACTGGGACGGCGGTGGTACAAGATTGAACTCTAATAGCCTGGAACACGATACTGGTGCTGGTATAAATGGCCCAACGTCACCAAAGGATTTAAAGAACCAGAATACCTGATCATTCGGATATAAATGACCTTTCAAGCCGAAATCGATGCCATGGAAAATTGTGCACATATCAAAGTCAACAAAGGATTTAAAGAATACCTGATCACTCGGATATTGAGGGCAATGGGATCGCTGATGAGCTAGCCGGGAAGGGTTCATCCTCTTGGTGCAAGGGCCCCGAACCTTATTGCAACTTCAACTGGTCGTCGGCGAGAGCCGTGATATATAATTGGGGTAGCAGTCAATAGCTGCTTTACTGGAGAAGTGACCACGGATTTACCCAGCCTAAGGCACTGGTAAGATGGTATACTGACAATGATTCCAAAGCGTCTTTTACAGTAGTTAATATTGGTTAATATTTGTTTGTTTAGTATAGTAATACATAAATACTGTAAAATAATTTTTTTGCTCCTCGTCTTTTAGGTAAAACGGAGGGGGGCTGTCTTTGACCCGAAAATTTCAACACAAAAACAATAAAAATAGTCGAGTTAAACAAACAGCACTTAATACCGCGCATTTCATCACGATTAGTTTTAATTTAAAAGATTGAATTTTAAAAAAGTTACACTTTATAAATTCTTACTTCTCACTTTGTGGAAAAGCACAGCTGCGAGTATCTTCCTCACTTATTTTGACCAGAGCTATCGAATTCTTATACTAGGGGAATCACTTTTGAAACATCCTGTGTATAAATCCTGGATCACGACAAAGTTCTAAACACTCGATTTCGCAAATTATTGAGGATTATGGATTATTTGTTTGCTGCAATTCAATCGACCAATGATTCCGTCACAATCCTTAGAGTACAAAGGATTTGGAATGATAATTTATAGCAGTCAAAGGCGTGAAGTGCCGAATTGTTAGGTTTTTACTGAAAACTCCTGTCTTTCATTTTAAGAAATGCAGTTTAACTTGGTTTTTTAATGCTTTAGAATTATCAATAATTTTGTTAAATAGACGGAGACTGAGTTGGATCAGTTGGTTTAGCGGCACGATCACCATGCCATGGTTCCCGGGTTCAAGACCAGGTCTCCTCGTGGGTTTTTAAAATTGAATTAAAAAAACCACTCCGTCTCTGGACTGTTGTCCAGCTCGCAGCACTGCAAAAACTAGACATTGAAGTTTCCTCATTCTCCTTACCCAAATTCCCTTTCGGCCAAAGCCATGTCAACGCATTAAAGGGTTGTCCCCTAGGCTTTGGCCACATCGTAAAAAAAAATCACACATTTTGCTGATTCCTTTATTAGACCGTCCCTTACTTTCTTCAAATACCGCGTAAAGGTATCTTACGCAGAGTACGATCAACAAAGCTCGAAATTATTAAGCGAAATAAAAGTGAGTGGATTTTTTAAAATTTATTACTTTGTGGTCCCAAGAAACTTGCACTTTCCTTAAGTTTATTATACTTTCTCTGCGACCCATGTGTCGTCTTCAAAGAGTCCCTGACCGACAAGCAGTAAACTAGACTTAGCAAGCACCTTGGAAGCGTTTTATGTCTCCTCAAATATTTGCTCTTTTTGTAAATCATGTTCGCAAGTAATTGCCCTCATAAAATTCATATGACATTTTTTTTTCATATAAATATACAATATAAACAGTGAGAAACTCGAAGGACAAGCCATTAAAAAAAAAAGCTCATTAATTCACCGACTTCTTTGGATCTGGTCCATTACTGAACTGCATTTAATCCGTCAAGCAATTAATTTGCAGTCATCTGAAGCGAATTCTTAAACAATTCGCATATAAATCTCACGTTGGGTCTCGGAAATTGATTATGCCTATTATATAAAGTTTGGCCAATTAAGTTTAGCCTTAATTTGCATTCGTTTATGCGGCAGTTAGTAATTATGTAGGAATCCGCGAACGCATGTGCAATAAAACAGACGCGAACATAAAAATGTTGATTTCTTTTTCAAAACAGAAACCTAAGAGAAGTCACAAGATATATTCAGTTCGGCAGCTCTAAAATTCAGTAGGTCACACGTACAGAATGTACAGATTGTGAGTAATGAAGATAATTCCTCTTTAAATACAAATGTTGTCGACAATTTACCTTTCCCTAATTATGCAGATGACAGTTAGTAAATACTAGAAGTTAATGAGGAGAAATTTTCTAGGTTTTATGAATGCTAAAATTATTTCAAATGAGTTTATTTGTGGACTCGACATTTTCACCTTATTTATCTAAATTATTTTCAATATCTTTTTACTTGCAAATTTAAAAAGATTTCCCTATCCAGAGTATTCAATTTGTAAAAGTCGGCAACTTTATTTTATCTTGTTTATTTAGGAGTGGTATACCAGAGAGCTCATTTTGCATGAATCTGCTTCTAGAATAAAATTATACTGTCGATAGATTAAAGTCATCTATTACCTACAGAGTCCGGATTTATGCATATACTTTAGGAACGTAGTTTGTACCAATATACCTATTTTAAAACATATACCCCTAATACCAGAAGAATTACTCCGAGCTAATTTCGCACACTTCTGGGGCCACTTCCGGCTCTCTGCCTTGGACTGGACAAAAGTTCTAGAGTAGCGCGACGTCTAGGAAGCAATGTTTAGTTTGTATTAAAATTTGGCAATTTTTTGTGTTTAATATGATCCTATTTCTAAATCTAAAAGTCAGCATGCTTTTCATGCTTGGCTGTATAAGCATATTAGGAACTTAAAAAATAAGGCTTGGAAAAGGTTCTGCTTCTCTCGGAGCGATGCTGATTACTTATATTACTCAAATTTACGCAATCATCTAAACGATCTTGTATTTGACGAGGATACGATCTTAAAGCACTTATCGAAATTAACCAATAGCTTCTCCAGCAGTCCAGATGGCATTACATCCTCCTTTCTGAAAGCCTGTCGCTCGTCCCTTGTTCTACTATTAGCTATTTATTTTACTTATCTATTCGTTGTGGCCCTGGAAGCATTCTATGATTATTCCCTTACATAAAATGGGCAATAAGTGTGACATAATGAATTATCGACCTATTGCTAACCTATGTTGCATTGCGAAGGTTTTTAATACTTTAGTTTGTGATGTGTTTTAGTTTCACGATAACCCTTTCTGGGCTTGTTTCAATATGGTTTTATGAAGAGTTAATCTGTCACAATCAATTTATTAGAATTCAATGCGTTCCCGCCATTGAAGTTTCAACAAAAAATCAACCACAGAATTCTCATTCATAGCTTACATGCTCTAGGTTTTCCCTCGGTTTTTTAAAATTGGGTGTTTTCGTATCTGTCTGATCGTACACAACATATTTTGTTTTGTGGTTCACTTTCCAATGAAATACCTAACACCTCAGGGGTTCCACACGGTATCCATCTTTGACCGTTGATTGTTATTATTGACGAATTCTGCAACGGCGTAGATAACTACCCATCGCGAGCAATTAGATAGAAACTTTTAAGCACCATGCGCACCTTACGGCGATATGTGCCTTCTTTCCAACAAATTTCAAATTTTGAAAGCCCTAAATACTGATAAATCTAAACCGATAAGCTCGAATTCTAGGGGCGTGAATGAAATTTATCTGAAAGAGCAGCAAATAAAACATAGTAACAGTAACCGAAGATGGCAGAGCTAAAGCTCGGAATCCACTTTAAATTGTAGTTCCACTTGCAACCGTTGTCTCGAATCGGGTGAAGTACTTCTCCCGCCTCATCTCCCACAAGGGGTTACAGGAACTAGAGAGAGAGAGAGAGATATTCCCAAAGCTCCTTTTTTTAAAACTGAACTGACCTGTTGAATAACATCTCTATAAGCCTATGTCAATCGGTGTCTGCGGCGCATCCTTAAAATTCATCGGACGGAGGTAATTACAAACGAGGACCTACATAAACTCACATCCCAAGATATGATATTTATTGGTATTCGAAGATGAAAGTGTCGACAGACTGAAAAAAGTGCCAAACTACATCGAAAGCAGATTGAATCTCGCTCGGGACACACGGAAGACGCCGGATTGGGCGACCGCGCACACGTGAAAAAGATCCGTAGATAAGGAAGGTGCTCATATTCAAAACAAGTGACGAAAGTCAAAAGCATTAGCGTAGAATCGGACCATGTGTAGGAGGATAAAGGGACTAAAGAGTTTCACAGTGATTGTGATGTTATTACTCTACTACATATGTATGTAGATGTAGCAAGTTGAAGCTATGGGTACAAAAGTAACAGTAGACCATCTGAATAACTTAACGCTGCCTACGGATGATATTTGTGTCTTCTCAGATAGATAGTTAGAATACTATTAAATTTCTCACGGGGGTGTATACGACCACCAAACGGTCACAGTATGCCGCTCAACTCTGAACGACATGGCTGAGCATTTGAAGGTGCACTTCATATGGGTACCGGGGCATAATGATATTCCGGGTAACTGTAGGGCTGACGAGTTAGCGAGAATCGGTATTACTATTCTTCTCGACTCGCATATAAATCACCAACTTGCAAGCCACTAGCCACATACAAGCTGGAAATTACACAACCATCCCTTAGGACTGCGAATGTAAAATGGCAAAGTGAACACATCTGCCTTATTGCCCGGCAGATCTGGCCGATTCTAGACTCAAATCGGTCAAGCAAAATCATCTTCTAGGCATTGTCGTGGCCGTCATTTGGAGCCATTGCCTCATAAGTAAACACACCAAAAAACTTGGAGCACCTTCAAATGACTTCTGTAGGAGTTGCCAAGAGGAAATCATCCTCCACTTGCTCTGCAACTTCCGGGCTCTAGTCAACCGCAGGAACCGGTCTCCCGCTTTTTCAAAGAGATAACCTCAGAAGCTTTAAATGGTTATATGACAGGGCTCTAAGCCTTGTTACCTCGTGCTCTAGCCGGGCTCCCCGAGAACTATTTTCTGCTGGTGACAGAGTTCTAGCTCGGTCTATCAGGAGTTCCAGGTCAGCTCCTCTTTCTCTCTTTATGGGTGCATAGCCTCAACTGTGGTGTCACAATGGGCCACACTGGCCTAAGTGTGACTGTCGTTCCAGGGTAGGCAGCTACTTTAACCTAAACTAACCATGTCGATATACATATTTCAACAATACATATTTCGAAAGTAACTAGCTTCTGACATGCTTGAAGTAAAAAATACTTTCAGACAGAAGTAATCAATGTGAATTGGAAATTGAAATCAGAAAGTCAAAGAGTGAACTTTACGATCACAAAGACCGTGTTCATAAGACTGAAAGTAAACAGAAGTCTTTCATTTCAATAAAACCATCCTTTACTGAAAAGCTAATCATAGGGTCTGCCTCCAATCAAACACTTTAATCTCCATAAAGATCACTTTCAATCAAAATGCGATCATTCAAGTAACTTAAGGTAAATGTAGATTTCGCGAAAGGCGGCCAAGACAGTGAACTCGCGCGTCAACATACCTTTTCGAAAGCATTTCAATGTCCGAACTCCAATGAAAAGCTCTCACGGTGCTAACAAGGTGTAATCAGGTAATTGTGTGTATTTGATTGAAATATGAGTACGATTACGGCCTTTGAAATTATACAACTGCAGGGAATTAAAATTTTTGGACGCCCGACTGAGTATCATTGGTCGCTTATATCAGATATCTAGACGCCACACTGTTTCGGTTACCTTAAATAACGTTGTTGTCCATTCTTCAGAGTTGCTTTGCTGAGCATGTGGGTAATTAACCCAAAAATTAGTACAATTACATCGTAACCAGTTCGGTCAGCGCGAACGTCTTAAAGAATTAAAATTCAAAAATTTCCCAAGAGCTGCTGGTGTACATTCACCCCGGAGAAGTTAATATAAACAATTTCTTCGACTTATTTAATCCTCTTACGTCATTCGGGTTGTCATATTTTGAAGTGTAAATTTAAAGGAGCAATGTAATCGCAATTCACTGCAATAATTCAACAAAAACATTAGCACGGAAGTCTTTTGCGGAGAGCAATTCGCTTTTACCTTGCTGCGGTTTACGACATCATAATTGTAGCGAAGAATGTGTATTTATTTGTTTAATAAAATGAAACAGTTTTCCTTTCAACTCCATGAATCCGAAGAAATAAATACAATTTTCGCAATCGATTATCATATTTCATTGTAATAGTTACAGTTCGGTTATTTGTTTGACTGCGGGCGCGTAGTGTAAACAGAAGTTACAAATTTATTGCAGATAAATCCCATAAAAAATGTTTTGACAAAACTTTATAGATGTCAGGTAAATAGTAGGTAGTTACTTGCTGCGGCTTGATTTTTCCGGTAAGCAACCATGAACAAACCAGAACACCAGAACAAAAGCTGATGCCGAGTACAACTCTCAAAAAACAGAAATGACAAGATTGCTTAAGTTTGGTTACTTATTTCGAGAAAAAAAGGAGTGGGCTTAGAATATTACTCTGTGGTACCCTGCGATAAGGAAATATTTCAACAAAAAGTGTATGAAGCACATCATTGATTCAAAATTCGAAACTGAATTCTAATAAGATCACTCCTGCGTCCGTTCGTCTGCCTGTCACCAATGTGATGTATGAATTTAAAATTTGGTGTGATATTGGTTTTCGTGAGGCCCACATTATTTCGAAAGTCAAATATTATGAAGTATATTTTTTTAGATGTTAATGGGGTTGGGTTGGGCTCCTAAAACAAAGTAAATTTTTTAAAAGGGGGAGGGGGGGGGGGGTTTTGTAAATACAATTAACTCTTCTAACACAGAAGGAGCACTTCTTGGTAGGAACCAAGAATCAATTGACCATCAATTCCAACAAAACGGTGGAATGAGGTTCCCACACCAAAATGCATAAAAAAAACAAACTAAAGGAAAGAATAGGAAGAAAACAAGTAATGAAACCCAGCACACAACTTGCATAACAGATAATCAGGGAAGCACAAAGAATAGATAGTCCTTAAGTGCCTCCTGCTAAGAGTTAAATCGAAAGTAGGACATGCATTTAAAGCTCTACATAAACGGTTAATTGGTTCATGCATGCCATAATTTGATCTATGTAAATGGGCTAAAATGCAAGAAAGGCAGTCTTCGGAAATTATGTTGGGACTGCCTGAAGGAAACCTCGCTAATAAGAGCACCCGAGTCTATATTAGAGTTCAAGAGTTGGTGAATAAAGACCAAACCAGCGACTTTGCGTCTTTAATCGGTTGTTGAATTCTTCAGACCATCTATCTTTTCACGAAGTTCAAAGTAGCACGCACTAGCCTTATTCACGATTAGATCGATATGGTCAGAGAAAGAGATCGGGTAACTCAGATCTGAACCGGTTCAAAAATCCGGCTCTCAAAAGTGAGTCAAGTGAATCGGATCTCAGTTTTGTCCCGTAACGGATCCCGAAGTCATTTCTAAACATTTGCGTCAGTTTGATTTGATTCTTCTTGTTGACTTATGAGAATGAGCGCTCATAAGAAAAGAATGAAATAAAGAAGAATACATGAAAAAACAGAAGAACCTGGAACTGAAAATTCTGCAAGAACTACAACTGAAGCGAACGCAACACTTAGAATCTTCGCTCTAGAGGCAAAATTTCTCTATCTGAAAATTTTGTGACTCTTTCAAATCGACTCTTGGAGCCGTACTCATAAGTAAAGAATGATATAAAGAGGAATACATGAAAAAACAGGCGAACGTGAAACTAAAAGTTCTGCAAGAACTACAACTGAAGCGAACGCAATACTACGGTCTTCGCTCTAGAGAGCCGAAATGTCTCCAGCTGAAAATTTTCAGTAACCCTTTCGAACCGACTCTTGGAGCCGGATCTTTTAAAAGAAGCAGATCCGAAGAGCCGGTTCGCTCAAAAGATCCGTTTTTTACATCTCTAAAATAAAAATGAGAATTAATGACAACAGCTAAGTTTTGTCAAGTCTAGATAATAAGCATCCGTCAATAGCGTAGTTAAAATTGACCGAAGATTTCTTGCGTGAAAACGGCATAGTAGTGCACTTGTCGATATTCAAGAAAAGGCGATTATTAGAACACCATTTCTGGAAGGCGCCCACGTCAGAATTTAATAGAGTGCAATTGTCAATACCAGCGATAGTACGAACTATTTTAGCGTCGTCAGCATGAAAAGGAATTTTCGAATTTGTCAATACAGTATATACATCGTTGATGCAAATAATAAAAAGCAGTGGTCCCAAATGGCTCCTCTGAGGAACCACACACGAGTTAGGGATTTCATTAGAAAGAGCCCCACGGAATATAACATGCCAAATAAGAGGATACCCACTTAACGAAGACAGGAAAAAAACCGGGAGCTTAAAATTTTTCAATAAGAATTTTATGGTTGATTCTGTCAAAAGCCTTGCTACAATTAGTGAAAATACAGTTAACCTGTCGACTAGACTCGATAATAGAAATGCAATAGTTAGAAAATTCCAACAAGTTAGCTACCATAGACTTACCCTTGACAAAACCATGTTGAAAAGGATCTAAGAAATATTTGCAATGCAAATACAAAATATCGCAAACAAGCGCTTCAAATAATTTAGCAATACAGCTAAGGTTAGCGATGGGCCTGTAGTTTGAGATAACACAGTTATTACCTTTTTTATGAAGGGGTTTAATCAACGAAAATTTCCCGGGTTTAGGAAAAACACCACAATTTATGGATAAATTAAATAAATAACATAGAATAGGTAACACCGATGAGTAGCAACTCTTCAGAAAGCAAGAAGGTATGTCGTCGGGACTACTGGTGAAACTATCAGTCAAATTAGCAATGTGTTTCAAAACTACCGCGTCGTCGGTCTTTTAACTCAAGAGTAGTCGGTGGAAGCTCCGTCAAGTTGATAAAATCCTTGACAGTAGTATCACAGTTATCGAATAGGAAAGCAGTCTTACAAAAGTCAGCAAAGCGGTAAGCAATAGTTACGAAGTCCTTACTACCAACGTCACCTAGGCACAAGGAAGACGGACCCGTAAGATTACGCGTTGAATTTACAAAGCTCCAAAACACTTTTGGGTCATTTCGTAATGCAAGCTTCATTCTATCAAGGTAATTATTATAAGAAATTTCTAAGCTGAAGTTGAACTGATTACGATTAAAGTTTTTCAAATGTTTCAAGTCAGCATCAAACCACGGTTGACTAGTTCGACAGCCCTTAAAGAACGAGAGAGGCACACAATGTGAAAAGTATAGATAAAGAGCGTCATAGAAAAAGGAAACGGCTTTGTCAATATAATATTCATTCAAAGCAATAGACGAAGCATAATTCAGGAGCCAATCATTCAGCAGAAGCATGACGATAACGACGGAAGACCACAAAACCAGAGTCAAAGAGTTCAGCGTCCAAAATTCCTCCGCAAAGCCAGGTCTCGGTAAGCCAGACTATATCAAAATCCGAGTCGATAGAGTTACTAAAAAGCCGATACGTTTTAGACCGGAGTCCTGTTACATGCAGTTGTAATGGCTTTTTAAAAAATATGTCAACCATTTAGTGACCAAAATTTTGTCTTTCACAAATTTGAATTTAAATTTGTAACCAGCGACCAAACAACTTTGTAACTGCTATTTTGGTTTTTTATTTATTTAACATCTCCTAGATCAACAGGTTAAACAAAATTAAGAATTTTTGCAAATTGAACGGAAAATTTGAAAATTTTTATTTTTAATTATCTGTTACTGCGCGCCGACAGGAAGAAGCGAAATTGGGATATGTGGAGGAGGATATATACAAACTATCTTTTTGCGAACTTTTTTCGAACCTCCTTCTGTGATTCCACTTGTGATATCTCCGCTTCAGATTTTACGACGACTACTAACCTTCTTGAATTCATTAATTATTCTTTACCGGACTGGACTGTGTATTTACTAACTTCAGTAAGGCCTTTGATAGGATCGATCATGCAATCTTGGTATATAAGCTGTCCCTTCTCGGGTTTCCTTCTTTTTTCGTTAATTGGTTGTCGTCTTACGTGACAGGTCGTACACAGCGTGTCTTGTTTCGTGGAGTCCTTTCCGACCTAATCCTTGTCACCTCGGGGGCGCCTCAAGGTAGTATACTAGACTGGTGTCTGCGTAACCGCCTTCCTTTAAATGTGAGCAAGTGCACCGTTATGACCTTTTCTCGCAGAAGACATCCTGTCCTCTCTGACTACTCCATCAGCGGCGTTGTCTTGGGTAGGGTTGACAGGGTGAGAGACTTGAGTCTATTGTTTCTAGGGCTAACTCGATGCTTGGCTTCATCAAGAGATGGTCTAAATAACTTGATGATCCCTACCTGACCAAGCTTCTATACTGTACCTTCGTTAGACCTATTTTGGAATATGCTAGCCCTGTATGGTCCCCTTACTTTGCCGTTCACATCGACCGCATCGAGGCGGATCAGCGCAGATTCCTTAGGTTTGCCTTACGTGGGCTTCCCTGGAATGATCATTTGGTGCTTCCATCTAATGCCGATCGTCTGGGATTAATTTCGTTGGACTCTCTAGAAATGAGGCGCAATATTTCGAAAATAGTATTTATGTTCGATCTTTTGCAGGGAACTATTAATTCACCGGAATTACTGGAGGCTGTTAACTTTGCTATACCTCAACGCATCTTGAGGAATCACGACTTCCTATTCGTCCCAGGCCACCGTACTCTTTACGGCATGCATGAGCCCGTCACGTCGATGTCCCGCCTCTTCAATCAACACTTCGGTAGTTTCGACTTGGACATATCTAGGCGGAATTTGAAGTGTCTGCTAAGACAGTGCCTTGGCTGATGTGGTGTTCCCTGTCTGGATGTCCGACTGTTACATTTGGCAGTAGTTTTCTATTCTCTGTTTTTGAATTTTATATATATTTTGTAGTAATCTATGTATTTGATGAATCTGTAATGAATTAATATCGATGCGGACAGATATATCGGTAATCATTCGATTAAACAAATGCCCCCCCCCCCTCTCTAACCAAACCATCACATACCAAAAGTTAGCAGAGAGAAAAAAGGTTTGGTATTCATATGGTCTTTTCGATTACCGGCTGATAGACGGCAACCTTTCATCGAAAAATTTGCAGATTATTTACTTGGATTTTTTGGGGTAATAGGTATTGAGTCGTAGATAAAGAGTAAGAGTCTCAGAGTTACTGAAAAAATAAGTGTTTTTGATAAAGTTCTCGTGCGGAATCGAGATAAGGAGGGCCCGAACTGCCGTTGATCGTTGATCGTTTTTTTTTTCTGAAATCAAATGACTGAAATTAATAGGTTTGAAAATCCTATTTTTATCTTGTAACAGTACTATTCAACACTTCAAAATTAAATTTCTTGATTTTCAAAATATTACATTATAAACGTTTTTATCTTTCTCTCCTCAAGTATAACAATCCGTACTTTGTCCGCCTTTCTTTATTCAAGTGCAAATAGCTCAGACAAAATTAGTCAAAATCACTTTATACATTTTGTGTAAAACCAAAAATGAATGGAGAAAAAAAAAATTAAGTTTTGTTTTTTTAGTCAAATTCAAAACGTTCATTTGTCCATTTTTTTTTTTGCTCCTTTGTTAAGTGATTCCCTGATTTCAACAGCACTACTTAAATTTCTCGACTTTTCCCGGTTCTCCAGAAAGAGGTCACCCTGAGTAAGGTTAAGAATACGTCCTACAACCGGAAGTTACGAAATACCTCCTACAACCGGAAGTTTCGATTGGTATAATATTTAGACCAAAGGCCCAAAAAGTTTGTCTGAAATATCCAATCAATTTATTATTTAAGAGACAACAAGTTTAGTAGCTTCACAATGATTCGGTGATTGAATAAACTAAATTCATGACCCAAATCAAAAATGTCATTCGATTCAATAAATCTCATGCTTCCTTTAACGGGCAAGGTCGCTGCAACTTAATTTTCACTTTTATTTCGAAGAAATCTTAAAAAAAAACACCGAATTAAAAATTTACGTTTATTGAAGCATTAAACTTTGCGTAATCGTAGTTCAGGGAAGAATATTCAATAAACTAATAACTCGTAACTCGTGGGAAGAAATATACGTTTCTTCCCAATGCCCACGAGTTACATTTATTGTTAGCGGCATTCAAGCCAATTCCGCCATCGCTTGATTGATTTTTAATTTGCTTACTCTGACCAGCCATAAATGTTAAACTCTTCAACATTTGAAATAAATCTAAAAAGTCAAACACATCTTGGAGTCTCTTAGTTCGTTCCAGGCATGTTGCTCGACCAGTAGAAAGTGAAAATTACCTTTCTTGTATTTTTTTATAGCCGGCAGAATTTGTGTCAATTTTTTCTCAAAAACCTATCAAGTAATTATTCATGTTTTTTTTACTGTCATTTTGGCTACCTACTGCGATCGTTACCATCTCTTCAAACCAAACTTCTTGGTAGTTGGTAGCGTTCATTTCTCCTTAAGTTATTTTCGGATTAAATTGGTCGTAGCAAAGAGGACGTTACCACTTATGTACACCATGCCCATGCCGGCTAGATTGTTCAGTAAAAGTCTTGGCGATCTTATTCGTTTTCGAAATTTAACATAGCACTCGGACACATTCATGACGATAATTTCACATAAAATGATTCAGGTTTGTTTTGGCTTTCTTATTCACCCGTTCGTGTAATAGATAGGTGCCAAACGCCTTTTAGTTGTTGTGACTGATTCTTTGGATATGGATGATATTATGTGCCACTCCATTAAGTTCTCGTTAGTCTGTCATGACAGGGCAATTAATGGATGACTATACGGGTCAGTTTCAGTCTAAGGAAATTGTAGTCTGTTAACTCTATATGTTCATCAAATGATCGGAAAAGTAAATTTTCTATGTCATACTAATGCTATATTTTTGATTTAGTTACAGTTTTAACGTTTTGCTTGAAGACATTCTAGAATGGAGGACTGACCATCCGGCTAAATTCAAGTATTTTAAAAGTCCAAATTTCACTTCACTTTAATTTCGAAATTTCGTCAAACACCCAATGGTATTAATAAGTGCATCTGCTGACAGGATTAAAAATCTTTTCACTTATCAGAACCTCTACTTCACTTGGTAAATACAAAATTTATATAGGTACGTCAAATAAAATAAAATATTCATGAGCCCTTTATTTACTTTATGGTACGAAGCTTAATTTGATAGTTAATTTTATGAAATTAAACTTAATAGCAAAGTCATCGGTGGAATAATGGATATTGTATTCGATCATCAGAGTCCCAGGTTCTAACCCCACCGGCGGCGACCTATTGTTGTTTTATGCTGACAACGGATTATGCTGAAAGGCCATTATGGTTTTTTTACGATGTGGCCTAAGCGTAGGGGACAGCCCTTTGATGTGTTAGCATGGCTTTGGCCGGAAGGCAATTAGGGTAAGGGAAGTGAGGAAACTTGAATGTCTTGTTTTTTGCATTGCTGCGAGCTAGCCAACAGCCCAGAGACGGAGTGGATTATTTTAATTTCTTAATAAAAACCCACGTGGAGATCTGGTCTCGAACCCGGGACCCATGGCATGGTGGTCGTGCCGCTCAATGTATTGATCCAACTCCGTCTCCTTACTTACTATTAATGAAACTTTTGAGCTTTGCAATCATCAGCCTTTGTAATCATCCGATGCGCCTCGTTTTGACCACCCCTGATTTTGTAATAACGACGATCGGGTTATGGAACGTAAGAATTTTGTGGGATCCAACTCCATCTTAATTATTGATGATTCGGAAATCATCTTTAGCTGAAAGTTAAGGTGTTCGTAAAATGGTAGAGCTGAATGAATGCCACCAAAAAAAAAGCCGCTACTAACAAAGAAAATGAAGGTTGCTCGCCTGACATGGGCTAAGAGTTACCAAAATTGGACGCAGGAGAATCGGCGACGTGTGATTTAGTCACACGAAAGTACATTTAACTTGTTGTGTGCCGACAATATACCGTATGTGAGACGTTCAGCAGGTGAAAGGACGAGTGCATAGTAACAACGGTGAAGTTTCCCCAAAGCGAAATGGTCTGGTGATGTTTCTCTTATTACACCTTGGGTACTTTGCATTTTATTAAAGGGACAATGAATATTAAAAAGTATGGGCAAGTTATGAAGGAGATTTTCGTACCAGCCATTGAAGAGCACTTGTCGTATATTGACGAGATAATTTTCCAAGATGACTGCAACTTGTCATCGTGCAATATCGGTAAGTAAATTGTGGAAAATTGATTTTCTAAAGTGATATGATAATACATTTTCCCGCCTTGAGTCCCCAAGAAAATTCAGTAGGCAGATAAATTTTTGCGAAAGTATTTGTGAATCAACAAGGAGTATGTAAAAAAAATCATGCTATTACATTAACGATACCCTCTTTTATTTTTATTTATTTCGATAAACTTAAAGTCGTGTGATTTTTTTTGGCCGCAAGTGTATGTAAGGAAATAGATTGGTTTTTCAATTGATACAATCGGTGAGAAAATATGATCCGATATTGAAGGAAATTGTTTGAAATTTTCAGAATTCCCTGTTGTATCGAAGAGAGTATCTTTCTATTTATCCGACAGTCAGGCGGCACTTAGGGCTTTGGGATCCTACACCTTTGAGTATAAAATCGTCTGGGACTGTCGCACTGCTCTTAAAGAACTGGCCCAGAGCAACAGCATTACGCTAGCATGGGTACCAGGGCACGAGGGCATTGAAGGCAATGAGAAGGCGGATCACCTAGCAAAAAAAGGTGCGGATTCTCAGTTTATTGGACCGGAGCCAATCTGTGGCTATTTAAAAAGCCGAATAGCAATGCGTATCCGGTCATGGGAGGACGAATGCAAGCACTCATACTGGACAAATATCACACTGGGTCAAGACAAGCAAAGAGGTTTATAACCTACTCAAAACAGAAAACGAAGGAGCTGCTCGCACTCAGCAGACCAGATTTAAGGCTGATAAGAGGACTTTTAAAAATGTCAAATAGATCGGTTTGATTTGAGAATGTCGATTTGGCAAACGTTCTAGAAAATGGTTCGCAAGGGATGGCCACGTTTGAACTCATACACCATACAAAACCACCTTGTCTATAATTTTTTGTTAAGGCGTTGAAAATAGCTGTAAGGTATAATTTAGGTAGTGCAGAAATTAATCTTTAAAAAAAAACCAAACCATCTGATACCTTCGGCTCTCTGAATTTGCAAAAAACAAATCTTTATGGCCTTCGTAATCATTTACAGATGTACACTCGTACGTGCACAGGCATTAGTCAACGAAGGTCAAAACAAAAGGAATGCAAAAAATATATTATCGTACAGTTGCCAACAGAGATTATTGTAAATTTTGTAATTTCACTTTTAATCGGGGTTAGATTACAAACAATTTTATAGTTCCGATATTTTAAATAAATTACTTCCCACCACCGAACCAAACAATATCCAGAAATTTCACCTGCAGTCAGACAGAGATTACACGCTCAAGTTAATTTCCCAATTCAATTCGATTTATTTCTGCACTGAGGTTGAACACGTGAAGCGACTAAGCGCGTGACATTCTTAAATTGCCAACAATGGCTGCGCTCAGTCATTACAGTTTACTCCGTTCCAAAGTTGATTGAACGGAAATGTTCCTGAGTTTCCTTGAGGCCCTTCACGCCGGCCACTACACATTTTACACCAAGCGCATGCCAATCGTCCAAGCCAGTGGAGTTTTCAGCATTAAGGATTGAAGGAAGCCCAGCGCCTCGCTCACTCAATATTGCCGACCAATATAAGCATTGAATCGTCGCAATGTCAAGAGATTCAATTCAGGCGACTGCAATCTGAGAAAAGTGTGCCCGAGAAAAATTCATACGAAAGCGCACCACCCAACCACCCACAGACTGAAGCTTGCCAGCGCCTTAGTGCACGACTGACGACACAACAGCTTGACGGGAACAAAGCGATTTCCTTGCAAGCAGAGCGGTCGAAGTGAAACACATGAGTTTTCATTGAATCAAGCGAAACCACCAGTCAACGTTGAAGTGAAGTGAATTTCAGGGGACTGCTGTGCTCGACTGAAGCTGAAGGAATTGGGCGAGGGTGCTGCGCTTGCGCTCGTTCAGTATCGCACCCTGTGGCCGAGTAAAATGAAACTCAGTGCGCTGCTTTGACTGAATGATTAGCTAAGTTGAAACATGTGGCGGGTTGCTTTATGTTGAATTGTTTTAGGGAAATTCAATAGCCAAAGCCACATTCGATTAACTCGTGCTTTTTCTACCGTAGGCGAGTACTTGGATATCATCTCGAATCGAATTTTCCTTATGTGTTTGAAAGGTGTGAATGGGTTAGTTTTCACCATGGAAATAGTAAATTTTTGACTCATTCGAAGTGGTCCTCGCAAATATTTCTACCATCGGATAGTATATAATCAGTTCTACCGATGGATTTTAACCACAGTTCTCTGAAGTCTTCATCTTTAAAATACCAAAAGGTAGAAAAATATTTTAATACTTTTAAAGTTTTATTAGAGACCCCAGGCAAAAACCAAACCAATAAGGCGAGCCAAAACTCTGATCAAACTCAAATGTAAACAAATGAGCGCCATCAAGAGAAATGGTTATATTTTTTGGTAATTTAGCTTTTATTTATACAGCTTTTGCATATATTTCAAAGAAAATGCTGTATAATTGCTTATTATATCAATTAACTTTCCTGACAAATGATTTTCCGCACCCAATGAGTCGATTTTAGTAACAACAAAATACCGCACACTTCATCACGAAAAATGTTCAAATTAAGCACCTCAGATTCTTAGTAAACTAAACCAAAACAGTCTTTTAAATGTTAATCGTCTTTATTTGTAAAATTACAACACTTTTAACAACTAAACACTGAAAATTATTCAATAAACACTTGGATCTGCACTCTTCAGAAAGTTCACGTCAAATTGACATTTCGATATGGCGAAGTTGAGGCTCCCTTCCCACACCTTTCCCACGAACAAAAAATCGGAAAACACGTACACGGTTTATACACGGTATTGCACTTCCTTTCGTTTTCTGTTCTAAGCTTACAACATTTAGGGGGGGGGGGGGGTGACGCGAAACGTTACGGCACGTTTTAAGGGGGGGAGGGGGGTTCAGAAATCGTCAAAACTGCGTTACGTAATATTTGAACGGTCTCTAATACAGAAATAGCTCTTAACTGGAAAACACAAGAAATTCTTCAATTTATTATTAACTGGTACCTCAGCGAAGGCATTAGATTTTAATGATGTTATAGGGATGTTCAGTAAAATTAGCCTTCGGAAAAATGTTTTATAAAATAGTTTAACTTAGTTAATTTAATATACAGGATGTTTCAGATCTGACGTGCGGAAATGAGTGGGGTGATAGATCTCACCTAGACAAACAAAAAATGTTATGTCAACCAGCAACTAATCATCTTCATCAGGCAAGACCGTAAAACGAACCCCAGACAAGTCGAAAGACGACTAGGAGTGTCTTCAGTTCAAGTTTGGAGGGTTATTTTTATCCGGGAGGGAAACGCTAATATCATTATATCCCAGTCCAAGGACTACTGGAAAGAGATTCCGTGAGCACATTAAAATTTTTCATTTGGGTTCTGGAATGCGACATTGAGAACGGGGCGCTTCTGGACCGAATTCTGTGGACGGATGAATCGAAGTTCACCGGGCATGGCATCATCCACACCTGTTCGGATACTAACCCACATAGGGCAACCGGAACTCCGAAGCCCAAATTCAAAGCCAATGTTTGGGTTGGTATTATCGGCACCCATTTAAAAGGACCATTCATTTTGCGCATGTGCTTAAAAGCCAAATTTATGCGGACTTTTTGGGTAATGCGGTTGAATACAATACTGCTTAAAGAGGGAATTAGAAGGAGGTTACTGGAATGCATCAAAAGAGATGGAAGATAGCAGCTTTAGTAACGAGTAAGTAACGAATTCAATAAAAAGCATTTTAGGTTTAACTTGAGTTTATTTCCTTAAATTGCAGATTTTTTTAACATTTCCCAAAATGTTTTCTGGACGTGTTGTACCTTTTTGGAAAGGTAATAAGATAGGCAATTTAATAAAAATAAAAAACAGGTGTGTTACTTACATTAATATCGGAGAAAATTGTGGAAAATGCTGAATTTTTGGTAATTGCAAAACATTTTTTTCACTTTTGGAAGTGACTATATCTGCAATGGTAGCAGTTAGATCAACATTGTCGAAAATTTTTAAAAGGTCATTGGCGTTTTTTAGTTTTTAATCGATGTCGCTGCGTTGAGTAGATCCAAAGATAAAAATAAAAGAATGTTGTGCATACTATAAAAAACTGGAACTTATAAATCACCCTGTAACTCACTTTTTTTTGCATAGGTGAGATCTATCACTCCACTCATTTCCGCACGTCAGATCTGAAACACTCTGTATAGAGAGAGGGCTTTGTATTAGAGGCCACCCGGGCCTCATGTCACTGACATGATAGGAGATACATGTAATTTGAAGGAGGGTATCGAGCGACTAGTATTATTTTGGATTACGATTGCAAGGAATGTTAGACATCATCTGTCTGTGTTTCATGTCTGGCGATACTGCTTAATTTACTAACAGGATGTATTTTTGCAGTGAGATAGTGAGATGATCTATCAAAAACAAGATAAATCCAATTTAAAGGCAAATGTGAAAGGAATTATATTGCGCAACTAACATCATGTAATATCCTTTAAAAACGCTTACAGTAATGCATTCATTGAAGGGTCACTTTCTCGATTACCAAATTTATTCACATGAAACGGTTTACTTTATGTTGTCATTACGAATGTCCGGTAATGTGCCAGTTCCATTAAGGAGAGTACTCGGTCTGAAGAAGCTAATTAACTGAAGTATTTCAGATTTAAGAGACTTACTGCTTTAATAGCTTATTGTATACATATTGCAAGTAAATATGCTAATCACTTTAAAGTCAACAGTTCCCAGCTTAATGGTAATTTAACCAAATCAGTCAAAACTTCTTACATTTATTGAGACGTTTTATAAGCACTCCATAACAATTACTTCGCCATAACTTGTCAACTAATTTTCCGTTCGTTAACCTTCCTTAAATGCATGCTCGTATCTTTCCGTGATATTTTCATAATAATTACTGCACTTATTGCCTGCTTACATGAACAACTAGATATGGAAGCAGTGGTATGTCAGTGTCAGTTAGGCTGGCACTGACTCACTTAACATTACTAAAGCGATTTATAAACTGTTTTCAAAACGCTGAAAGCTTTTCCTTAGTTTCACCTTTTTGATTGGGAGTTACTTTTAAGGTTAATGCAGTAAGTTGACTGAAAGTTGTGCAAGACTCGATTAAAAAAAAACTGGAGTGCTAAAGGTCTTTGTTTCGATTCAAATTCAGATGGTAAAGTATTATAACTTCGGAACTATTATTACTTAAATTTTCTATTAACCATTAGAACGTAACATTCTGGGACATGAACTTATGGCTATGAAAAGTGGTTTGATATCAACAGTTTCGATCCCCAGTGCACCGGACCAGTCACGAATTAGGTGACTACATAAAAAGAACTAAAATTTCCTACGTAAATTGTAAATGCAATGTCGGTAGAATTTAACGTTCTACATATTTTGTAAGCTTGAACTAAATACGTGTCGTGAGTGTATAGTAAATAGATTTTTTGTCGTAAAGTTTAACTAACATCTGAGAATTGTCAAACGCTATTGTTCTACGTGTATGTGTGCTGATAAACTGTAATTTAATGTATCATATAAATAAAAGTATACACATGAATAATGCCGTGTGATAAGATATGTTGTCGTGATGCAACATAACCACCTAGTCAGTGGTGGATCTATGATTTTACAAGAGGGGGCGCCACTGCACCTAGTACAATTAAACATAGATCATCTGTTCTCTCAATAGTTTAACTTATGTAAAGCCTCAACTAATTTAGATGATTCCATGTTTGTTGTATTCTTTGTTTTTATGATATGGCTAAAGCCAAAGGGGACAACCCATTACTGAGTTAGCAGAGTTTTGGCCAGAAGGAAAGTAGGGGGTCCTGTTTCTGTATTCCTGCGAGCTAAAGAACAGCGCATAGAAGGAAGGAGTGAATTTTTTAGTTTAATTTTTAAAAACCCACCGGGAGACCTAGTATCGAACCCGGGAACCATGGAACGGTGGTCGTGCCACTTAACAATTTGATTCAACTCCGTCTTCGAATTGTGAAAAAGATGTTGCTAGTAATGCGTGAACTAATTTGGATGATTTCTTTGTTGTTATATATAGTTCCTGGCTCCAGCTGTACCATGACAAAACTTTTTCCTGATTGCTACTATGATACAAAAGAAATTGTACCTAGAGTCGGAAAGAGTGCAATTGCTTTATATTCGGCGAAGTGAGGGACAACAAAAATTTTACCATTTTCGAAAGACTGATTTTTTATATTATGTCAAATTTGTGGTGTAGAAAAATAGCTTGCCGTTAATCTACCAGTTTCGTTAGCGTTTGGTGCGGGGGCGGCTTTAACTTTGTAAAAAAAAAACTATAAACGTCGCAACTACTTTCTAAAATCTGAAAATTGATTTCCGAGAGTTGTACTAATTAATTCTATCGGCTGCTGACGGCATTTGTTGCGGTAAAATTAGGGCTCATTATATTATTCTCAATAATAATAACATTAACCACTTGTAAACCGAATTTCATATTTTAGAAAGCACTTCCGCGATGGATAGATTTTTTACCAGTTAACCGCACTGCTGACGCGCCCGGTTGCAAAAATTTTTAAGACAGACCGTGGTAAAGCAGTTTTTTAATTAGTACACTGCTCGTTAATCAATTTTCAAATTTTACAAAGCAATTGCGACTTATATAGTTTTTTTTTACAAAGTTAAAGCCGTCCCCGCGCCAAACGCTAACAAAACTGGCAGACTGACGGCAGGATTTATCTCTACACTACAAATCTGACATAATACAGAAAAAGCAGCCTTTCGAAAATGGTTGCATTTTTTTATCGCTAACCTCTCGGACTATTATTTCGTGATGTTTGGCCTAATTTGAAAAGATTCTTTTTTATTGTACAGAGTATAGTGCTCGACGGACGGTCGAAAACCAATGCGGGATAGGGGGTAGCTGGGGCGAGACTACTAAATTTAACGCATCATTGCCGCTGGGGGAAATTGCCACTGTTTACCAAGCAAAAGTCTATGCCATACTGACATATACATATGAGAACCTAACCCAAATCTGAACATATTTATATTCTCCGACAATCAGGCGGCGATCAAATCAAAACTAGTCTGGGAATGTCAGGTGGCTTTTGATGAATTGGGGAAAAGAAATCGAGTCAATTTGGTTTAGATACCGGGGCATCAGGGTTTAGCTGGTAACGAAAAGGCGGATGAACTGGCCAGACAGGGCCCTACCGAGAAATTTGTTGCGCCATTTCAACTTACATTGCTAAAAAAAATATACACAACTGAACATAAATGCTACTGGTAATCCTGTGTGGTACCGAGAAGCTCCTAAGGTTTGACAGAACAGATGTGAGACTTACTGATCGCTTAGCAAAATCGGCAGAGCAGCTGATTGCACCTGAACATTATCTCTGATTATATCTGGAGAAGGACGAGACACTACTCTACATCCATCGCGAGTGCCCGGCTATTGCCGGCAACAGAATAATTAATCCTTGAGAAGCCATTGTTGGACCCCAATGAGTTAGGCAACTCGCTCTACGAACTGTTGTCAATTTTCAAAGGGAACAGCTTGACTTTTTGTTTTTTTTAGGGATTATCCAAAACAGACCACTTCTTATATCGGTCCTATCTCGTCCTGGGTCGCCGCTGGTGGCATTCGAACCTGAGACCACGAGGATGAAAGGCTGGCACGTTATCATTTACTCCACTGACGACTTAAGCTGTAGGGACGGCTGGCACAATGGGCGTTTCTGGCCGCGGCGCTTCAGTACTTTACTTCTACGTTTAAACATAAACATGGTGCTCGACCAGTATTTGCAGACGACTAGTTGATCATCTGTCTGATATTGGTAAAAGACCATTATTTGTGACAAACTACATTTTCAATTGTTTATTAAAGTTTTCAATACTGGTATTCCAAGTATATGTCGACAAATACCAACTTACTAGAATTATCTATTCTAAATAAGTAAACTGTTTCTGTACGATTTGGAAGGATTAATTATAAATTTCTTCGTCACAAGCTTATTTGGTTTTCTCCTCCCTTTTGTCAACTGGTTATGTCCTTACCTGTCTGATCGTACAAAGTTTGTTTCTTTTCTGTGAGCTCTATCTAACGATCAAGCTAAGTTTGAAGTCATTTTTTTTGTTCTTCTACGCGTTACACATTAACCATATTAAGGCGATCCAGCGAAGATTTATTAGTTTTACGATTTATGGAATACCCTGCGACTATATCTTCTTCTGTTCTCTGTAAGGCAATTGCTCTAGATAGCCTAGATTTAACTCTGATCTTACAGAGCTCTTGGCTTTCTTTAATATTTTTATTGTACACGCTATTTGAAGAGTCTAGCATTCAGTGGATGATCTACGGGGGAAGGGGGGGGGGGGAGACCCTTGCCCTGCTCCGTTTTAGGAAGTAGTAGGAGCTCTGTTGACCGCACTCCAGAAATTTTAACACTACAAAGTGCTCAATTTTTAAAATTCGTCACTATAAATTGCACATAGGTTCCACCAAAATAGAGGTACTTTAGTATTGTTATTGATCGGTATTCTTTTCAAAATTGTTCTAGCATCAGATTAAGTATATAAAGGATATCTTTAGAGCGTTTTTTTCGACACTTATTGTTTATTTCGGTTTAGTGTCGGTTTTGGAATGGTGGCATCATCGGTCTATATTTTTTTCAAAATAAAACTGGTTAACAGGGTTACGGTGAAGGGAGCATGTTGCAGAGACATTATTTTCTGTAACCGAAAGGATTTGAACGGGCTCTAGTACTATTGTGCAACGTGTCATTTTTGCCCACTAATCATCTTCCAAGCGAAAATTTACGCCATTATGAAAGCTGCCGATGTCGGCAAGTGAGATCACTATTTGTGTGGACAGTAAAACAGCACTCAAGGCTTTAAACTCCCAACTGATAAAATCAAAATGCGTCAAAGATTGTATCTGAGTTTTAAGAGATTTTCAGACCATATGGTCAGAATATGCTGGGTTTCAGGACATGTCGGCATAGAACGTAACGAAAAAGCCGACGAGCTGGCCAAGAAAGGTTCAAATATAGACATAAACATAATCAGGGATAGGATTCACCCTCCCCTTAATGCAGCGAAAAGTCAAGTCGATAGTACTCTTTCTCCATCAAGACTGCGGAACGGTGGAAAAATATCACCTACTGTCTCATAACACGAAGGCTTTGGCCGAAACTGAATTACTTCTAGTCTCTTATTCTTCGATAGAAGGCGCGTCCGAACACTCGTCGGTATCATCACTGGACATTGCCCCATAGGAGTTGTGGTCATGAGATTAGGCATACCATTGAATGAGTTCTGTAGAAGTTACAGAGACGAGGGGGAAACTGAATCCATAGTGCACCTACTCTGTGAATGTCCAGCTCTAAAAGAACGACGACTCACCTGTTTTGGGGCAAGGTCCTTTGACAATCTGGAAGACTTAGTTGAGATAACTCTGGTGGATTTAAATAAATTTTTACAGAGATCCGAATGGTTTTAAGTTCTGACCATGCTGTCATATTTTTTTTAAAAGCATTCACAATGGGCCTACATAGCCTCCGAATGGACTTGGTGCTTCGGCACCAAACGGCCTTACTAACCAACCAACTCCTTTATTTCCGAAAGTTTTGGGTCGGAAATTATAGAAAATCATTTATATCGTCTTTAATTCTTTATTAAGATACTTTTGAATTCAAAATGGCGAATCCAAAATGGCGGACGGAAAATTTTAAATATGTAACTGTCGATATGAAACGATATTAGCAATTAACTTTGGTCAGAAAAGACCTCAAATTTAGCCATGTCGTAGGTAAATTGCAAAACAAGGTCACAACATTCTATTTCTTTTTTCTTTTTTAAGGTATAAGAGATCTCACTTAACACCTTATACTACATAATTAATTACGAAACAATTAAACAATTTTTTGTAGAAAATATGTAGAAGCAATTACAATGGAAATGAGTTGAATGAAACGGCTCACCTCTATTCTTCGCCAGTTAAATCGCAATAATTTCATGATAAACTCACGGCTTACCTGGCATTGAAAGTGATAGTTTGGCACGCGTTCGACTGCCAGCACGACATGCTTCGTACCTTTGTTGTTTCGCGAATGATTACAATAGCTTTTGCTGAAGATTGAAGTAAATCTGCGACGTGCACTGTTGTCAGCACTCAATAGCTCGAAAAGCCACAAAAAACAGCAGATCTATAGTGTTAGATAAAGTGGGTACCTTCGGAGCAAAATATCGTGCAAGCAAACCAGTAATACCCGCTTCCTATAAATCCATTGGTACTTCACGGCGTGTGCCTGTGGCTAACTTCAGACTATAGAAATTTTCCTATATTTTTCAATCTGTGTTTCTTCTTTTTTTGCTGTTTCTTCTTCGAGATTGCTGCAAAAGGCATGCTATGCAGGCACTCATTGAGCCGCTTATGGTACATGCGAGCATTTTAGTCTTGTTCATGATCAATTTGCATTCATTCGCGTAATAACCGCACGGCCATTAGTGCGCAGAGTCTGTCTTTAATAAGCGCCGGTTACTTAAGGCTACGGATGACTATCCGACGCGGTGATAATTGTAGTCTTTTTGAATGAGATAAATCAAGCGTTTATCTCTACTCGGGAAACCCAAATGGTATATCTTTTTTACCTTAAGGAATTAATTAGTTTACGCGTAACTGAGACAATTTTTTTAATTAAGGTGACATTAAAGTCCATGCACATCTCATAGCGAAGTTGGTTTAACTGCACAGGAATCACGGTCTCACGGTGATTGTGTAATGGACGATTATTAGCAATTTCCTCCCTGTTTTTGAAAATCTTGTTGGGTGGGTATTTTTAGATAGCAACAAGGAATGTAATTATTTATAATCAAAGGAAGAGGAAGCCTTTACCAGTCCTTAATATAAAATGCCATGCTTAAGGAGTTGGTATCTGCATCAGTGGGACAAGCTAAACATTTAAGAGGAAAATTTCGTTATAGGCTTCATGCTAACTTATGCTGCAATTATTTTTTTAATATCTAGAGCCCTAATATCTGTATGCCTGTGATACCAATATGGAAACTGCACACTCTCGTAACCAAAACCAAAGAGAGCTGATGTCATTGACGCATTTTAAGCTTAATACTTCAGCAAAACGAGCACAAGAAAGTTTTCCCTTTAAAACACATGAAAATTGTATAAGAGAGACATGTTCAGCTCATTTGTAGGTTAACTTCAAGTAAAATGCAATTTGATACTGTAAAAATATTGCGAAAAATACCTACTACAAGAAAGTGCAATTCCCCAAACTTTTCCTTATGTTTACTGTGGCAAGTTTTGATTTCTTTACACCACCAATGATCAGCTGTTAATGTCAGCTTCCGGGCTTGTATCTAGAGTAGTCTGTGCTACTGCTCATTTTGATGTTTTTGGTAGTGACAAATTTAAGATAGCAGATTGGGGCTGGTCGGCGATAGATATATGTATAAGTGTAAGTTTTTTTTGGCAGCAAACTATGGAGGATATACAGTATGCAGCCATTGAACGTGGCATAGGGTAATGGTGGGAGAGACGCCATACCTTCGCTAGTTAACCATGTAGGCAAGAGATGTCACTATTCTGTCAGTGAACCTAATCAGTGCCCGTTCGGCTGCGCTTGAACGTGTCGTGTTTAACAAATCAACAAAACAACAAACAAAATCCGTAAAACAACAATTCTCACAAGACCTGACATTTTCGTAGGTGTTATACAAAGATAGAAAATTGAAGTCGTGTTGCCGGAATAGCAGAAGCAGCAACACCTAAAGGAGACAAATCACCTAGACAAGGTTCATCCTACCGCCAAATTTGCCTCCATGACACAATGAGGAAAATATAGGAGCGGATAACATACAACCGGTTACTATGATAGCTGAGGAGGAAGATGTTTCATTAGAACACCAATCTGTACTTCGAAAAGCGCGCTTCACAGAAGGTAAAATATGTAGGTGAGAAACAAAGTAATACTGCGCAGGGGTTACCCTACATCTCAAAATCGATTTTGAATCGGCCAACTGGGTATGCATAAAGAATTCTCTCGTCAGAATGGAAGCCTCAAAATACATCAAGTTACTTCATGAACAGAAAACTTAGATAAAATAGTGATGAAGGAACAAAATACTAGAAGATTTCCGCAGGGGTACCAGAAGCATCTGTCCTAGATCCCCTACTTTTTAACGTTATGTATAATGCGTTATGTATAATGCAATTCTCAGATTACAGATCCCAAGTAAAGAACTGGCTGTAGTCTGCAAGTCCTGAACTACTTGACAAGCAACTGAGGTGATCTTAATCAAAAGTCGAAAAACGGTGGAATACATTAATATCAAGGTGGGCAATCAAAAAGTCTCAGAAATATCTAGGGGTAATTCTGGAAAATAGACTAAATTTTAAATCCCATCTGGAATACGTAAGCAAAAAAGCTTCGAACATACAAGCGGCTTTTTCCAGGATGCTGCCAGGATTGGTGGTTCCAAACTGAGAAGAAAAGCCCTGCTGTTGAGATTAGTGAGCTCTGTGCTTCTGTATGAGACCCCAATCGGGCCAAAATCATTAGCGGAATGTGTGCTTTACGAGCTACGGGTGCTTATAGAACGGCACCTGACGAAGCAGCTTGCTTAGTTGCTGGTATTATCTCGATTGACATTCTACGAAATGAGTCACATTTACATAAGAATTGCAACAAGGCCAGAAAAACTGCAGGACAAAGGAAAATAGGCAGGTTTCGGTAAAATCAAGGGAATTATTTGCCAACAAACACCCCCCCACCCCCCCCCATGAATAACGTAATTACTTTTTCTTAATGTATGTTCGGAAAAGATGTCATTGGTGAAAGTATTTTATTCAAAATATTTAACGTATAAGTGTTTCATCAATAGCAACATTTCAACTTCTCACCAGTGCAGTCTTATTTTTCCAAAAATCTCACCAAATCTCTATTTGGTACTGTTTGTATACCAAATTTCATCTTAATAGGTGTTTAAAGGAAACGATGAACAATCAGATGAACAGACCGAAACTATAATGGTTAATAGTTGCTACGAAATCCGAAAACCAAAACCTCACCTTAAACTACTTAATAGGGTTGGATATCAGGATTGGAGTCTTCATAAAATCTCAACAGGCACTTGAACTGCACGGGAGATGTACCTTGGTAAAGAGGTAAGTAAGAAAGGTCTTTAAAAATCCGAAGCGCTCAAGTGTCTTGAATGATTCCAACTAGACTCTCACTGATTATAATGAAGAATTACTAAAGTCTAAAAGTAGGATAAGTGTAGATAACTTTTTGTTTGTTCAGGCTCTCGTTAACAAGGCTCGACTGATTTTTAATATTCCTGCTGAGATATGGTATATCATCTCCCGAACCACCAAACTTCGAATCTGTGAATCAGACATGAATTTTATTCTATACGTCTGTTCAACATGAAAGAAAGTCTTACGTTAAATAAAGAAATTAGCCTTTTTTGAAAACATTTATTTTCGTAGTGCCAAGAAAAGGTCAGAGATTACGACAATAAGGCAGACAATTGCCTATGCACGAGAGCGGAGATATGACCGCCCCTCTAGACTCTCTCTAGGCTCTTTCAATTTTATGCATTTCTTTGCACGGAAGTCTCAAAAGTCCATAACTTCATCGTCTTTTGGAAGAAGATCGGAAATATTACAATCACTTCACACTTGGAATGCTTTTCCCTAAAGCCACGAATAAGACTTACGTAAATGCAAAGAATCCACACGAATCTATTGATCTCACTATGTCGGCGTTATTCAATAATTAAACAAAAAATCGCCGGCTAATTTTAAGCTCGTGAGGTTTTTCACCTGAGCATCAATTTTGACGGTTCGATTCAAATTGCATCAGTCATAACTCATCACAGCCAATTAATCCATGCGAGCATGACAAAAGGCTAAGCCATGAACGCGAGATAGTATCTCCTGTGAATTTTGAATCTTTCGTGAGTCAATAATATATATACCTACTATTGTTGGCTTTTCTATGCAAATTTAAATCAATGGATCTGTGAGCTGGTGCGATAACAATGACGGCTTTGGAATGATTCAAATATGAATTGAAAGCGAGATATACGCGTTTTGCTACCGGTTCAGTACTTGAATAATTTGCGGCAAGTCTTTTTTATTTGGTTATTTGATAGATCAATTGAATATTGAAATAAAGAAAGTATAATATCAGTGCGATTCCTTTTCACCTGAGTGCGGTTTTGATTCTTTTCTTGTCGCTTCTTTTGATTAGAAAAACAAAAGACTTAGACGACGAACCCGAAATACTAGAAACTTTCGCAATGACGATTGGATGAATTTTAATTTAAGAAATGGCCACAAATAATATAATGGGATGACGGAAAATGCAGCAACTTTCACATTTAATTCATCGACGGAACGGGTCTAGATAGCGAATCTTAATGAAAAATGAATGGAAGAGACTTGATAGAGAATTAAATTGATAGTTCAACTTTCCATAGACCTGACAGGAATCTGCTAATGTAAAGAAAATTTGATTGTGCAACCTGAGGACAAGTTGTTTATTATGCAACGAGACGTTTGGTGCTAATGGCTATTTTGTCGGATAAGTAAGCAATAATTAGATGCCACAGGATTTAAGTTTATATCTATGAATTACAATTACCAAATGAAGTGAATCTTCGATCAATCAGCAAAATCTTAAGGTGGTTATTACATCATTTCGTTTATAATTGAGTTCCTAGCTTGAAAATGAATCAGCTTTAAGTAAAATATTGTAGTTAGTTGGTTTGAGTATTGAAACGCATGTGTTACTATCAATTGATGAGTTAGAGTACTTTAGGCTAACAATTAAAATCCCTTCCAAAAAATGTGAGCCTTCTTTAAGGTGTCCATTTTTAACGTCTTTAGGGGGTCCGAATTCGTCAAAGAAAAATCTTTCATTCTTTCTAAAAAGACATTTTTAACGTAGTTTGTGGTTGTCCAAAAAAATCCCAATCGACAACTACCCTTAAAGACTACAGTCTACCTACTGGCCAACCATCTCCTAGAGGTCCTTATTACATCTTATATTCATTGATATTTACGGCGTTTGAGAGCGTTGCATGGAAAACTTGTTCTGTTATGCGTCTTTTCAATATGAAAAATTAAATCTAACATTTTTTTTCAACCGCTTCCTGAACATCCACTGTGCGGAGCACGTTATCTACATATACTTACAATTCAATATATAAGTGAATTAAGGTCTGCCGATCAAAAAACTCTCTTGACTACCGCTTGACATAACCCAGAACTGAATTACTCCTAGACACAATATAGTTTATGTGCAGAGTGAAATCGAGCTTGTTGTCAAGCTTCACACCAAGATCAGTAACGGACTGCACGCGACGGATAGTAGTATCCACAAAGGTATAATCAAAGACGAGCTGAATGAGGTTCCTAGAGAATGAAATAACTTCACATTTATCCAGGTTAAGTTGCAGGCCATTCTATCAAGGCATTCCATGTATAACGACGAAGACAACGCCAAAAAACTGTCATAACAATCGAAGAATTCACAGTAAGCTGGCGTGTCTCTTCAGAGTAAGTAGGTTTTCCATAGTATATTTTTTTATTCTTAAAGCCCCGAAGTTCTCTAGTATACCACGGGGGAGACCAACAGGATGATCTCGAAAACTTCAGTGATACATATGAGTTAAACAGATCGTAAATCCCACTATAAAACACGGATACGCATTCGTCAATATCTTTATTATAAAATAGAGCTGGGAAACCGATTAAGAGGAAATCAAAAATGAACTGATCCAACTTGGGATCACCAGAATTAGAACCATCGTAGCAGAAAGAAATGAAAATGGGCGGGTGTAAACTGTCAATAGAGGATATGTTACGAGAAACCGATTCGACTATAGTGTTACTCGAATCAGAAGAAAAGATAAGATCTAACTGCCTTCCCATAGAATTCTTTACATCACTCATTTGGTGCAAACCAGCAGAGGAGATGGCGTCAAGAAAATGGGAGTCTTTGGCAGCAAGACAATTTAAGGGTAGGTACTCGTCGTCATCAGCGATGAATACCCACTGAACGCTGGGTAAATTAAAGTCACCAAGAAGGATTATTTCGTCCTCCGACAGTTAAAATGTCGAAAAGACTTCGACCGTCTGAATCAACACAGTTTGTCAAGTTTGGGGGTATATAAGAACAGAGCAGGAAAATGTTCATCTTTACCAGTGAGATGTTAAGAACTAAGAGTTCGATTGCGAGTGTGTCGAAAAAAGTAGGTATATCAACCAAACTGAGATTTGCAAGCAACCAACACAACGCCACCACCAGCCATGGAGTCAGAGTATCTATCCCTACGAAATATTTGATAGGACTCATGAAGAATCTCTGCGTAATTAAAACCGTAATGAAGCCAGGTTACGGTCAGAGCGATGACATCGTAACAGCAGGCAAGAGAAGCCTAAAATAATTGGCTTGTCCTTGTTCTTAGTCCCCTTACATTTTGATAGTAAAGAGAAAGCGTACTGAGTTTATTTGGTTGTTGACAGTGGCTCCATTGTGAGTGCCTTACCCACGAATTTACGACGGGCCAGAAATCTGTAGCAGACATAATTTTTTTTGTTTTATTTTTATACGATGTGGCCAAATCCTAGAGGACAATCCTTTGATGCGCTAGCATGGTTTTGCCCGGAAGGGAATTAGGCTAAGGGAAGGGAGGAAACATGAGTCTTGTTTTTGCATTGCTGCGAGCTAGACAACAGCCCAGAGACGGTGTGGATTATTTTAATTTCTTAATAAAAGCTCACGGGGTCATCTGGTCTCGAACCCGGTACCCATGGCATGTTGGTCTTGCCGCTCAAGGTATTGATCCAACTCTGTCTCTCGAAAAGATCTGGGGAGGACGTCAACTTAAAAGAAGACATGAGTCCCCGAGAATGACGAGAGCCTAGAAGTTGTCAACGGAGGAGTGTAGAGTCTTCAAATCCACTCCTCTCCCTCAAGTAGCCAATAACGTCATCAACAGAAGTCGATGGATCCAGTCAGGAAACAAAGAAGGACTTCCGTATTTTTAACAGTTATAATTGTTGTTAGTTGTATTATATATTGAGAAAAACAATCTTAAATAAACAAAATACATTCACTTTTCTTATTTCCTAGTTCTGATGAAAGTAAATTTTTGCAGAAATTTTTAGAAACTTGTCAGCTTTAGAACCACTGTTTCGGGCACTTGTTGCTTACTTCACCACGTTAATATAATACTTCGTTCGATTTGCAAATTATGTTTTTTGTAATTAAATTTTTTGCAATAATTACTAGGATCTAAATATACCCCTATGTATGTCCACATATACTATTTATTAGAAAAGTAATCGAAAAAACAACAAATTAGAAAAATTCCTCACCTTGGTTTTACTGCAAACTTCGGATACACTAATGTGACATTTTTATTTTTGTTTTTTCACGTTTAATAACTCCTAAACACTGTGATAGATGTTTTTAATACATGACTTAATAACAAATGCACAATTTAACCCTATTTTTAATAATTAAACATAAGAAATAACGTTGAAATTCTTTAAAAAACTCTCCGGGCAAACAGAAACACTTTCAACCTTTCACGTCGATTCAATTATCTGCTGTCACTTGACTTGAAGGAAAGGGCAGTGCGTAATTCAGCGCATACAGAATTTACCTTGTTAAAAAGTGTTGTATATTGTATGAACGGTCCGTACTGAAAGATCAAGCAACATATTTTAAAGGGCGGGAAATTTAAAATTTTTTGATATTATGAAATATTTTAGTTAAACAGGAGAGGGAAGTTGTTATTTTATTTTTATCATTATTTTCGGCGCTGTAAGCGATCGGGCTGCAAAGTTGATAATTGGTGTAATCTTTAAATTGGATAAAAAAATTGACCTTCTCTCTTCTTTCGAGTTATGAAGAGATAGGCAACATTTAAAATTTTATTAAGCTTGAAATAGATATGAAAAAGAGATCCTAAAAATGCAACAGTAATTTAATATAACATAGATTGGAAAGGATATCAGAAATATATAAATATACCTAATGATTATCAGGCGAGAGAAGATAAAATCACCCTATTCGACGACAAGTTTTAAAATTGGTCGTACAGTATCAAGAGTTTCCAAATAACCAGATACTATATTTTGCAGACTGCGTTCCAATTTCTAAACCCAATAATTCGCGTACCTTTCAGCACTGGCTCAATAGGTGTATGAAACACTTAAAAAACTTGAAAGGTCAGGCTTGGAAAAGGTTTTGCTCCTCAAGTAGTGTTACTGACTACTTGGTTTACTCCACTCTGTGCGATAAGTTTCGGTCTTCTCTTGAGGTTTCTTATATTGAATTTTTTGGATAGAACTAAGCAAACCCTACACGCTGAGCCTAAGCAATTTTGGAAATTTGTAAACTCTAGGCGTAACTGTGATGGATACTCCGCTACAATGTGCCTTGATGACCGTGAAAGTAATGATCCAACCAACTAACTTCTTTGGTGATTTCTTTAAGACTGCGATTTGGATTCCAACTGCTTTAAAGATTTTACGAGGCTTTCGCCGACTTCCGACGAATTTGTCTAATAGTTTCTCATGTGGTCATGCATTCCTGCGTAATTTTTGAAAAATTGTAATGTTTCCATGTTTCTCTGTCATTTGTTTAATTTGACTATTTGCACTGGTGTGTTTCCTAAACCTTCGAAATTGTCCTTGATTACCTCCTTTCATAAGAAGGGCATCAAACGTGACGTATTTAATTCTCGACCAATTGCCAGTTAATGTGGTATTGGCAAAGCATTTGAGGCTATGGTTTTTGACATAATTTACTTCCATTGTAAGCCGTTCTTGCGCTCTTTCCAGCATGGTTTCATGAAAGGTGAGTCCATCACTACCAACTTGAGTTCTCCAACTTCTAAATTCCTGTAATTGAAGCAGGAAAGCAGGTTGATTGCATTTTTACTGACGTCAGTAAGGCCTTTGATAAAATTAATCACAAGATACTTAGTTACAAGATTTTAGTTCTGGACTTTCCTGCAGTCTTCGTTCAGTGGTTATGTTCTTATTTGTGATCGCACACAGCGGGTTTTATTTCGTGGCAACCTCTCTAACGATATGAATAATTCCTCTGGGGTGCCTCAGGGCAGTCATTTAGGACCTTTGCCTTTCATCGTATACATCAACGATGTATCTTTGATTCTATCTCATTTGTTATGCTGACGATGCCGAAATTTTCCGTGTTGTGTCAATTAAACTCTGACTTAGAGGCCTTCCGTAATTGGTGCTCTATTAATTTCCTTGCTTTGAACATTGACAAGTGCATTGTTATGTCATTCTCTCGTAAAATAAATCGTTTGCTTTTCACCTTCATTATTGGTGGCAGCCCATTGAACAGCCTTGACAAAACCAGAGATTTGAGCGTTGTCATTAATACAAAATTTTCTTTTGAGGATCATTTTGACGCTATTATCAGTAAGTACAATGCGATCCTGGATTTAATTAAAAGATGGTTAAAGGAGTTTGATGACCCATACGTATAGAAACTGACTTATTGCGCTTTTGTCCGACCAATCTTGGAATACGCTTCACCGGTTTGGTCTCCTTTCTATGTCGCTCATATCGATCGCATTGAGGCTGTCCAGCGTAGATTTGTGAGATTCGCCCTTCGTGGCTTTTCCTGGGCTGATTATCTTTATCTGCCTACATATGTAGATCGTCTTCTGCTTCTTTCTTTGGAGCCTTTTGAGGCTAGACGTAACAGATTTAAAATAATTTTTGCTTTTGACTGTCTGCAAGGTGTGATTAATTTCCCCGAATTGTTGGCTGCTTTGAACTTGTCGGTTACGTCTCCGTTCGTTGAGAGCTCGTTCACTATTGCACCAACGATGGAATGAACGAGCCTATAACTTCAATGTCGCCCTTATTTAATAGTTGTTTTGATTGTATTGACTTTAATTTGTCCAAGTCACAGGTAAGAGATCAGCTTGTGTAGAGTTAATTTGTTTTTCTTTTCTTTTCGTTTTCTTTTTTTTAATATTATTTTGGTGCTATTTTTTGTATTGTACTTATTTTTCTGTTAATCTTTTCTTTGTATTTTTTTTCCTGTATTTTATCTCGTTTTTTATTGTCAGTACGTTGCTTTTCTGCTTTTTTTGTAGTAATATTTAATCAGATGAACCTTGTAGAACTACTATTCACGTATCGTAGTTCAAATTGAGATCGGCTTAGTCTAGGTTGTATTTTCTTTTCTTTTTCTTTCTTTTTTTTGATTATACTAAATGTGTAAACTTATTCACTTAATTTATTTTTATATTTTATTTCATTTTACGTTATACTCGTATTTACTGTTTAGATTTCGTTAATTTGTAGTAGTCATTATTTGGCGAATTTGTAAATAAATAAATGCCCAAAATATACTTAGAGTAGTTATCCACAGCAGCATTATTACGGGAAGATAACTTAATTAAAATCTGGGAACCAAAGTTGTACTTTAAAATCCTTGCCTTGAATTTCCACAAGCGAAAACCTCATTCAAGGTCTCAAATTTCGAACCTTATCTACGTTACCGCCGTAACATATTAAATTTAACCACACATTAAAAAACCCCGCATTCCGCATTCAGTGTTGCACAAGAAATTCTACCGAACCACTTCCTGTATCGATTGTCAGACTAAACCATAAACTTGGCACAAGTTCTGGATAACATACACTCTAGTTTCGAGCAGCTTATTACCTCGAAATGAGCTCAATTATGGATTTAATTTTCATTTAATCCAGAAAAAAAGTTTCCAATTAACTCGCTGAAATGCAGAACAACGTGATTACGAAGACCGATACAGTGAATAGCAGTAAGAATGTCTTAAAACAACTTTCAAAAGAGTCCTTGAGATTAGACACTTAGTGGCCAAGCATTGCACATGCAAAACCATGTTATAGTGTTTTATTGCTCCATACAATGTATAATCCACAGAGCAAAAAAATTTGCCCGGACTAAGTCGGGGGGGTAAAAGCATGATAAGTAGGAATTTGATCTGTGTACACTGGGAAACCGCACCGACAGCCTAAACGTGTAAAGGAATTGTTCTGTAAAGTGATCTACACTACAGAGACCTTGATCTTTAAACTGACATTGAGAAATGGACCAATTAGAGACATCCTTTATCACAAACAATGCTCCAAGAAGTCAACGCAAAATGAAAGTAACACCTGTAAAACCATCATGATCGAAGTGATCTTCTAGTGAGTGCATTATGTATGGTGACAGTATTTTCACGTTTTAGAAATGGCAGCTGTTATACCAACCAATCACTATTGGCATTGTCTGTTTAGCGAACAATGCAACATGATCAAGTCACGCATTTTACAAGATATTTATCTACGAATTTGGTACATCAAGTGGAATTTATCCAGAGATTTTGACACAATGCAGATATTTTTAGAGTTTTAATAATGCAGATCAGTTGATACGACCAAGATCGTTTGCAATGTTCTTATTATGATTGATTTGTTTTGTAGCAGGCTACGCTGTGATTATGCACATGTTGATAGATATGATCGGGATAAAAGGGATAAAAGTGATCATGAATCGATCACGCTAAGGCAACGTGAAGTACACGATTCTGTTATTTCAAGTAAAATATCTGACGATTTAGAGCCTGAAAGCATTCCATTACAACTGTAGGAAAAACAACTGTTTGGAAAAATCTAATGGGAACATTTGTTAGGCTGCTGACTAGGCGAAGGAAATCTTTAAGAAAAGTAGGCCACGGAGGATGCAATCTGGTGTTCTGAGCATAAAAATAGATCATCAATAGACAAGTCGTCGGTGGAGTAAGCAATAACATGTTGATCTTCTATTTCGAAAGTCCCAGGTTTGAGTACCACCGGCGGCTACTCATTGTTGCTTTCTGTTGAGAAAAGATTACGATGAAAACGAATAGTATCACCAACCTTTTACCATAAAAGAAGAAGTTTAGCTTTCCTAAGATACTTCTTCACAAAGAGCGAACGAAAGAGAAAGAGAGAGTTATATTTACTAGAGGACTACTTACCCATTCCCGTAAAAAACTATTACAAGGAGTAAGTCAGCAGACTCGAAAATGACATCGGAACGGTGGAAAAATATCAATTACTGCTTCACAACACGAAGTCTTTGGCCGAAGCTGAATCATAGCAGAACTTCAAATCTCTTATCCTTCGATAGAAAGCGCATTCGAACACTCGTCGGCGTCATCACCGGGCACTGCCCCATAGGAGCTATGGCCATTAGACTCGGCGTGCCATCGAATGAGTTCTGTAGAAGCTGCAGAGATGAAGAAGAAACTGAGTCAATAGTGCAACTGCTCTGCGAATGTCCGGCTCTAAAAGAACGACGACTCGCCTGTTTGGGAGCAAGGTTCTTTGAAAATCTAGACGACCTAGCTGAGATAGCATTGGTTGACCTAAATAGATTCATACAGAGATTTGGGTGCTTTTAAGTTCTGACCATGCTTCTTCTTTTTAAGGGCATTCACAATGGGCCTTCATGGCCTACGAGTGAACTTGGTGCTTCTTAGCAACAAACAGCCCGACTAACCAACCAACCAACCAAGTCAGAAAATGGATGTTGCCCTAATCGTGGTAAATTAATAGAACTATATTTGTCAGACCAAAAACAGAGGGCGCAGTGTGAGTGAACATGTCTGCACAAGAAAGGAAGCCTTATTTTATTATGTTCGAACTTTTTGGACAGAATGTTGGTATGATACTCAACAACGAATGGTTTAGCTAGTCATCATGATATGCGCCTGCAGAGCAAAATAAGAAACATTAGCCAGTAGACCATGGTATAAGATAGCTCATCTGATCGAATGGTACAGAGCTCTAATGAGTTAGTTATCAACGCTGCAGAAATGATCGTGATATCAGAAGCACTGCTCATTGACAGTAATGTTTATTTACTCAGACCACACGTTCATTGAAACATATTATAAGTAGAGCTGAAGGAACATTTAATCCGTTGACGATCGTAATGAGCGTGGCCTTACATACACGATCTATAGTCCCATGCATACTATCGTCAGAGCGAGAGTGATCGACATGTAGTAAAGGTAATCTCATAAAATTAGAAGCCCAACGTGCAAGAACACGAGAGTATATACTAGAATTTAAAAGTTGGTAAATAAAGACCTAGTCAGCAAGTTTACGTCGTTTTTCCAATGAGTGCATATTAAGCAACCGAAGGCGGTCCACATAAAGAGGAAGCATGAGTAGATCGTTCCACGGAGCTCTCTTAATGTGAACCTAACAAAACTCCACTGTGTATCGACTCAATGTGCCTAGAATGACTAGCTTAGCAAGGAAACCAAACCTGAGATGCATACTCGAGATTTGGTCTAACCAAAGAAAAAAAACACGTGAATCAAGGTCTGCCGAACAGATAACTCCGTCGACCACCGTTTTACATAACCCACAACTGCATTACTCCTAGAAAAAAATATAGTTTACGTGCGAAGTAAAATCGAGTTTTTTTTACCTTTGTGTGAAGAACTCAGTTACATACTGCACGCGTCGGATATTAGTTCCCGCAAAAGCATAATCAAAGACGTGCTGATTAAGGCTTCTCGAGAATGACATAACACAAACATTTTTCCAAGATAAGCTGCAAGCCATTGGATCTACATCAGTCCTTGAATGTATTTAAGTCATCCTGAATGCGGGAAGATTCGCAATTGTTTCTAACGTAAGAGAAAATCTTCATATCGTCCGCATACATTAAAGCTTTGAAGTGACTAACCACGGGAACAATGTCGTCAGTGGCATGAATCAGCGCACCCAGATGGCTACCCTGCGGTACATCTGATGAAGCCCTGACGACTGTAGATCGTCCTGATCGTAGATCGTACCTGATATGCCTTATCCTTTAAGAAGTTGGATCAATTGGTTGAGCGACAGGACTACCATGCTATGGGTCTCGCGCTCGAGACCAGGTCTCCCCGTGAGTTTTTATTAAGAAATTAAAATAATCCACTCCGTCTCTGGGCTGTTATCTAGGTCGCAGCAATGCAAAACAAGACATTCAAGTTTCCTCACTTCCCTTACCCAAATTCCCTTCCGGCCAAAGCCATGTCAGCGCTTTATCGTATAACAAAAAACAGATCCAAGCAATAAAGGTGGGAAATCCAACTTTTTAAGCTTAAGCAAAATTGACGGGCTGAGAGTAAAAGTGACCTATTTATAAGGTTCGGGCAAAAGTGGCTTAGAAAATCTTCCGCGCAAAAACGAATCGCGTTAGATTCCGGGCAAAAACGAATCGTAGAAAATTTCCGGCCAAAAACGATTTAACTACAAAAAGTAATGCAAAGTTAATGCAGTTAAGTAGTTAAGTCGTTTTTGCCCGGAATCTCACGCGATTCGATTTTGCGCGCAACATTTTCTAAGCCACTTTTGCCCAAACTTTGTAAATAGGTCAATTTTACTCTCAGCCCGTCAATTACAGAGTGAGGTCAGTGTAGACGCAATTGGTCTGGAGATAAAGCTGGAAGACTGAGATTACGTGGGAGTTAAATTTTAGTAGGTTAACTGTTTTCGAACTTCTTGGTAGAAAGCCGTGCTAATTATAGGTGATTAACTCCTTACACTGCCCTAAAAGCTGTGAATTTTTCCATATTGGATATGCAGGATAGCTTCTCGATTGGCCTATAGTTTGTATGCCCCTTTTTATAGACAGGAATTATAAATTAGCTCTTCCATAGAGTAGGAAATCTACCAGCATGACGAGACTTATTGGATATGAGTGGCAATGGAGTGAGTAGGGCGAAAGAGCAGGATTCGACGAATACAGGAGGGACACCATCCGGACCATCCAGTTTAAGTTCCTTTATACTGTCCATAATAACATCGTGATATGTAAGAGGCACAGTAAGAGGTAGCTGGACGATGCTGGTCATTACCGAACTCATTCGGGGAAACCACTTGCAAGAAGAAAAGTGGCTCTCAAAAAACAGTGCAAAGTTATCGGCTATATCAGGCGTGCTGCTACTGGAGGACCCATTGTACCGCATTGCGGATGGATAGTAATCTGTTTTCTTCTTCATATATAGGAATTTGAAAGAGGTACGAGGGTTTTTATACAAGTTATCGCGAGCACTATCAAGCTATTCTACAGCTAGAAAGCTGTAAGTAAGTTTCCTATTCGTAACACTCCACAATTTTATAGAATAACACAGGGGAGAACGATAAGATAACCTCGACAGCTTGAGAGGTATATACGAATTAAATAGATCGTAAATCTTATCGTAAAACAAGGAAACACACTCATCGATATCGTTATTACAAATTATAGATGGAAAATCGATTGACAGGATCCTGTTTGTGAGATTCAAGAAGTCCTTTCATTTAAAATCAAGAACAAACTCGCAGACCATTCCTGGATAAAAAACCGGACAATATTTTATTTGTTTTCTATCTCCCACAGCAATCTAAATTATTTCCTCCTATAATTAAACACTCTTCAAATCATCAACGTAAGAACAGCCGAGTATGATTAGTGAATAACTATCTGATTGATATACCACAATTATCAGAAAATTATAGCAACTAACTACCTTATAACTTCAGTATCTAATAATTTATTTAAAACTTAAACAGGAAAGGCGACAGGATGGAGCCATGTGGGACACCACCTTTCTGTTCGAGATAATAACTTAATTCTTGCTGAAAGGTAAATCAAGGACACAAATATCGTAGAGAAAGTTTAAAATATAAAAATAAAACGGAAGTTGTTTTGCAACAAAATAATTTCTATTGCCAATATGAGCCAACCTTCACTTTACGGCTATGTTGGCACCAGAAAAATAACATAAATTAAAAAATTAAAAAAAGATTGCTCACTTAAGTATTAACACAATTTTTTCAAGATAAAAACAAATCGCAATTTCATACTTTCTTTTGAACTCTCGTAGTTGTCAGTTTTTGTTGTCCGTATTTTGACAGGTGCACAATTAAGGTTAATATCTTCGGACAGTGTCAATCACAGCAACAATTAAGATCGAAATTTGAAGTGCGAATAATTATATTTGCCACCAATTGAAGAGCTTCGCTTTTGAAAGCTATTAGACAACAATACATATGTTGTTGAACCGGGTGCTAATGGCCTACAAATGAAGTGGGAACTGCAATAAATGATAATGGGATTCCCTACAGAAGTAGCCATAATTTGGATCCTAGACCCTCATAAGCCTAATGTTCTCATCCATTACGTGATCGATTTACTTAAATTCCTTGCCATAAAATTAACTTTCTTAAAACATTAATTTCCGCCAGAAAGTGGTAATGTCATGTTTTGTCTGAAAATTGGTGTGGACGAAGCTATAAGAGCCAAAAATACAATACCTACGTCGACATTGATTTGCTCCCAAAGTGAAGGTGTACATTTTGAAACTTGGCGATGTACACGGTGCAATTATGTTCGGCTATCAAATTTAGAAATGGGAAAATGCGCTTTAATTGTTACGTGGCTCAATTGTTTGCCCACAGATGATGTATTCAAACAATCCGGCTATGTAGAGAAAGGTTAACCATTTGCTCTTCACTTGTTCCTCTGTCTTGCATCCGGTCATTTTTGGAGATTATTGAGAAATTCTTAGCCTTAAACTACCTGGGCGCATTCAAATTGCCGGTGAAATTAAAACGGTGATAACTCCAAATTTTTGCATTTCATTTGTTTGCCTTTTTATGTCAGTCGCTCATTCGGTCTCGCGCAAAGGTAATTTACGTTTCATTATCGCACTTGTTTAAGTTTTTGTCCACGATTACTTTCGCCGATTTGGACAGTTCAGACAAGTTCCCTGGTGTTCACAAAAAAAAAATGGGTACAATGGCCCTATGTTTGAATTAAGTGGTTAGTTCCCGAGCCCATGTCAGCAAGATGTTAATGTGCCGTTTTAATTATGTTCAGATTTATATCGAATGGATTATGTTGCGTGTCATCTAATCAAATTCCAATCGTATATTGTGTAAGGACCCATCTTTGTTTTAGGTTATGTTTCATGTTACGATCTTCAACTTTTTAAAAAAAAAAAAAATGGATTGAAGAAATCAGAGGAATCTGCCGTGTAGTCTGTCAGTTTTGGTGTATATTCACTTGTTTTTTTACGATTTAGATGAGGGAATATTGCCAACTTTAAAATGAATATTGTCTGACTCAGGACAACATGGCTTTCCACTAAACTCACTTTCGGTTTTAATAGAGAGTACGTTTAGAATGGAGTGTTACGTAACATTGCAACAGTCGCAATTATAATCAGAAAGGTACTTGTACTTGAGGTTGACTCTATGGAGTAACTTAGCATGGACACTAGTCTCTTTGGATATTTTTAAGATTTATAAGTTTCAAGAAGCTCTTAATGTGCATAAGAAAAAGTGAATCCTACTGAGAAGGAAAAGGAAAGCGAATTCTAAGTACAACTTAGTGAGGAAAATTATGTAATCTTTTCTTAAAGATTTTCAATCGTAAATTGAAATAGTTTGTTCATGTTGTTTTTGTGAGGTGGTTTTAACTTAGAAAGGTTTCAAACAAAGGCCTTTCCACAACAGAGTCACAGAATCAAGTCCTGTTGACGAAAACCCATAGTTGTTTGACAACAGAAAAACGCGAAATGATGAGCACTGAAGTTCTATGCAGTAATATCGGTGATTCACAGTGATCTGTCAGTAAGTATTTATCATCAAATCGAGTAGAACCCCCCCCCCCCCCCCCCACCCACCAACCAACACACCTACTCAACAAGGAGTTAAGGAAACTAGAAATAAATGCGTCAATGTATCGGTTGAATGTAAAGCAAATCAATTTCTAAGAACAAAATTAATATTTCTATTTAAATCAGTCCTTGAGTTGGAGCTGAAAGGTCCCAAAAACAGGAAAGAGGCAAACCTTTTGAAAGTTAGTTTTAGTGTTCTATGCCTCACAAACTACTTAGCAGGTCACAAGCCCGGTTGACAAAGGTGGAGGGAAATCGACGTACTAGTCAGGACATCTGGGCTTAAAGAGAACTTATGCGTATGCGCTATATAAATGCACTCTCAGTGACTCCCAGGACGAATTAAGGAACAGCACTCCTGCTGGAACAGGAAAGTTACGCCTATAACTCATTTCTCTGATAACCAATTACTAAACAAGAAACGTCTAGTACGCCGCGTATAGCTCGAACTGATTTTATTATGAAAATCTTAACCTCTAGACATCAGACTCCGATCGGGCTATAAAACGTGAGAATCTATGTAACGAGTATAGATACGCTGAGATCATAGAGGCGTAACGGAAGGGAGAATAAAAAAAATCCCGCTTCGCAGGTGTAGGCGTGCTGCTAACCAAGCTTGCCCGCCGAATACTACTGCGCTGATCACCATTATCCAATCGAATTATCATTGCTAGATTCCGGACCAGGGTTTGTAATATCTCAATAATTCAGTGCTATGCACCAATCGACAGAGAGGATGCAACCACTTCTACCAACTCCTCGATGATACCTCTGAAAATGCTTCTTTTGATTATGGAGGATCTCTACGCTAAGATGGGCTCAACCAAAAAATATCGCCCTTATTCACGTAATGGGAAATTTTGGACTCAAAAACAGGGTGTTGGTTGCATCTTGTAACGTGCGGTAACTTTCCATCAGTGGTTCCCTTGTATAAACATAAAAGTTGCAATTTAAAATCCTGAGCTTCTACAGACATCAAAACAGAGAACCAGATTGTCATACTGATCTTTGAAAAACTTTGAGAAACTGGCTTCTTCGTGGTGCTGGTATTGGCAGCAATCGCCATTTAATAACAGCTAAGTTTCCCTAATGCACGGTAGAAGTATTTCCACGTATTCTAATATATAATTTTCAGAGTCTTCAAACTCCGAACATTCGCACTGTAGAAGAGCCGATGTACTGTGTCATAATACCGACGACTGCATCGACTAAAAACGGAAAAGGGCGTAAGAATGCCGTACGAGCTATGATAGCTGTGAGACGTTTATAAGGCGATGGACGACCATAAATCTATGCTGCCACATGGTCCAATATACCAAAATAGACCGCATTGCAATCAAGCAATACAGCAGATACGCATACTGTTCTCTGCCGAAAGGCTTCTACAGTGTAACACTTGGCAAGCTCAAGTACATCAAGGCAGAAGAAGCAGCTTACCCAGAAACACTGGCGACCAAACAAAGATTGACAGGAAAGTGTAAAGATAGGCTATTTTAATTGTATACCCTGCAAGAGCAGCCGGCGGCTCCCTGGATATTACGGACGAACATCAGGTACGGTGATGGAGGGAATAGTTCGTTGAAGTCCTAAAACACACTCCTGGACCGTCGAATAACTCTTTATATGACCTTGAAAAACTGTCGGCTGTGCCCAACAGTAAGAGAAGACCTCCAATAAGTTTGGACGCGATTGACGTAATAAAGTCGATGGACCTCAGTAAGACCATCGAAAGATTGCTGAATTATTAGTGGAATAACTTAAGGCGAATCGTAATACTGAGGTTGATATTCAGTTTCCCGTAATTCAGGAATGTTGGGGATACGAGGCATATCACACTTTAACCGGTCAAGCATGAGCGTTGTTTATGCGCCGAGGGTTCCGCACTTACACCATTTTAAATACTAGTTCTTTTTCTCCCACAAGTAGGTAAGCAATACCTCACCCGGGCTCAAATTCTCAAGGGTTTTCTTATGGAAATCCCAAAACTCACTTCCCCTGAATTTGAATTTGTGGTGACATCATCGGATAATAGATGGTCCTAATGGGAATCCCCAAAAAAGGGGGCCTGCGTAGTGGACAATATTGCCCCTTAAAGAGTCAAAGTTCTACAAGACGCGGGGGTATGGCCATAGTAGCTTGGGGGAGAGTCTCAACAGAGTCTGATTACATGCTACCGGATGTGGACTTTAACAAGAAGTTCGAGGTAGCAATATCGGACAGGCAGTTCTGGGAAACAAGAACTGAAGAACCCGCAGATACCGTCAACACTATAGAGATGGCGCTAAAATAACCTCTGTAACAAGAGATTAAGTGTTCTGACTGGAGCTCAATAATTACTCGTCCTACAGACTTCCTAGAGACTGCAGCGCCTTTCAGGCCGAGATTGTCGCTATACATAAGGCGGCGGCGAAATTGACTCACAGACAGTTGGCACCTAATGGTTAAATTAGTAATATGGATAGCGAAGTGGCGTTAAAAGCTCTTCTCTCTCTATTTTCCGTAACCCTTTGTGGGGCATGAAACCGGGAAACACCTTCACCCGATTTGAGACAAAGATTGCAAGTAGACCTACAATTTAAAGTGGATTTCGAACCACTGACATATTTCTCTGCAACCTCCATGGCCTTTTTATCATAATCTGTTGTCAGCAGAAAACAACCATGGGTCGCCGTCGTTGGGATTCGAACCTGGGACCTCCGGATTGGTATACACGTTATCAGTTACTCCACCGATGGCTTAGGTTCAACGAATTCAAATCAATATACCTATTTGATTGCTACATATCTCTACAAACAGCAAGCACGAAGAGAATAGTACATATCTGTGGGGTATCCGAGCACAGGGGCATCAGTGGAAATAAAGCAGCAAATGTTCTCGATAAAAGAGGAGCTGAAATGGCATCTTAGGAAGTGGAACAACTCCTTCTTCCAAAATATAGTGCTATAAAATCTTTTAACGATGGGTTGCTAGCTCTTGCAAATGTAGAACTATGGTCGAGATCTATACCGACAGCTATCTTACGGGGTTCCATGGTCAGAATTGGTGTTTCCGACACTGATTTGTGCAAACATTGTCAGAAACCTAATACAAAAGAAACTGTTATGTCGTTGTCCTGTGCTTGCGAGGACAGGATAGGAATTACTGGGAAAGCACTTTATTGTAGGATTAAAAAAAACTTCGAAAATCAGCAAGAAAAGCATTCGGTAGTTAGAAACAAAGACGGGGGTACCTTTGAAAGAAATAGAGTAATTCTACGACGGTCACAAAACAATACCTCCAGGACGCAGTGCAGGTGAATGTGATAGGGCTATAAACCAGAAGTGGTCTATACGAGGCTTTTTCGCTGCCACCGTAACCTAACCTAACCTAATCAGGACTTATGTATGTGCTTTGACTCCAAGAGAGTTACAGTCTTAATATATGTAGGTATGTGAACGAAGACCTTCATAGACTTACAGGCCATGACGAGATAGTAATTGGTGCTCGAAGACAAAAGTGGCATGGATAGGCCATAAACTAAGGAAAGAGCCAGACAACATCATTCAACAGACTTTAGATTTGTATCCGCACATGGACGACCGCGCAATATGAGGAAAAGATTCATGGAACAGAAAGCTACTTGTGCTGTATGTAATTTCACATTATGTCAACCAGTAAAAATCTACTATTGTAGTCGTATGTGTCATGATAAGATATCGTAGGGACAAAAGAAAAATCCCATCAGATATCAAATCAGACAGAGTTGTCAATAGATCCTATAAGCCTTTAAGAAGCATATGGAATGGAAGAAAAACTTATATTAGAATTGCAAGTGAATTTGTAACTACAGTAGATAGGCTTGGGTATACGAAACTATGAAGGTTATAATGAAATGATTTTTCTAATGAAGTCCTTCAATATTACAAATAAAATTTTCAGTTCATTCGTACAAGTTCACTTAAAAACCATTAAGAACGTTCGAAGATATTGTGTGAATATTTAAGTAGTAAAGGGCATAATATGGAGCCTTTTGGAACTTCGTTCTGTAGAAGAATAGAAATCGTTTCAAATTGTATTCTACAAAATAAGTAGTATAGGACCTAATATGAACCTTTGGGAACCTCATTTTGTAAACCTAGAACTCGATAATTATTACTTGACGCCCTAATGTTAATTGGCAACAGCTAACGCAATAGACGTATTTAGCGAAGAATATGTTTCTAAATTACATCACCGGGTGTTTTGTTATATGAAGAAATATTACTTCCTTTCTAATGACAAACTTAAAGCGTTTGTTAGCATTCAGAAAATTTTCAATATGATTACTTTGAGAGAATAGATTTCAAACGTTGGACTTTCTTGGATTTTCCCATTACTTTTTGATTTATTACCCATTTTCAAACAATCTGCAAATTGAATTTTAACTGTTGAGTATGCATAAGTTGTACAGTAAACTCCCTTATTCAATTGAACCCGTTCGTCGTTAAATGCGGAAAGTGAACGTAAAACGAGTTTATACCGGTCAACTAATTCCTGATTAACAGCTCTGCGCAACACGATAGAGGCTTCTTCTATAAAAAGGCAAAAATTGCACAAAACTGGAAATCTAAAAGCAAAAAAAAGAAAACATTTTTATAACGAAAATGACCCAAAACAGCCGGAAGCCAACGGGTACATTGCACAAGTTTTGCGTTGCATTCATACCCATTCATCCAAACCAGTTCATATAACTATACGCATTCTGTCGTTCAGTGCTCTCCTATAGACCACAAGAAATGCATTTTAGTGCAGCCATATGAACGATATTTTTGAAAATGGAATGAATGTCGGTTTGAGGATGGCGCGATCGCCAAAAATTGGACATTCACTTTCTCTGGAGACCTCATAAAAACGTCTTTAAAGTGGATCACCTGAAAGGTCCCCTCATTAATTACATGTGTTAATTACATAAAGATAATCAGCCACAAAGCTGGTAGCCCCGGTTATTGAAAATGAAAGCGAAATCAAAGTGATCTGGGAATTATGTGCAGGTGAATTTTTTTGCAGGTAACTGCAAGCCTACATCTCTTGTGTTTGTTGACTGAAGTAGATGGAGTTTGCCGAACTGTTCATTCGATCGAGTAATCACCTTCAGAAGAATTTGTGAAAAATTTATTTTCTGGTTTATGAAATATATCGAAGGTGATTTCGTCCCGCTAAAAACTGATCTAGGCTAATTTTTTTTTGCATTTGATTCACCTCCAATAATTATCGATTGATGCAAGTTGTTTTTAAGTGAGGTCGATTTAGACGAATCGATTAAATTCCACCGTGGAAAATGAAGAAATATATTGAACGCTATCGATATTAATGAAAATAAAGGTAATTTGAGCTGAGTAATTTCTAGTCGGCAATTCATAGACAGCAATGTGGTCGCCTTTGATTACCTAATATCGTAATATGCCTTATTTCGTTTCGATTCCATGAAAAATCGTCGCTTTTTGCAAGAATCGAATTGCCCATGAGCAAAATTTATCGTCACGCGATTAATAATTTTGCGTTTTTATCGAAATTAATGAATTTGATTGAAAGTTTGTACATCTTTGGAGGAAGTAATTAAATCAATCAGCACTTTATAAAAGATCTGTTTTTGTTGTTGGATGATTCTTATTAATTAATTTATTTATTTAGGACAGACATACGAGCGTAAAAACAGCTCTGGCGTTATTTGGTCTAGCTTCTAGGGAGTCCAAGAATAAAAAACTAAGTCTATCAACGTAAGGAGGTAAAAGACGATCATTGTTCCATGGAAGATTGCATAGAGCAAGCCTTAAAATCTTTCGCTGGAAGGACTCAATGCGCTTAACATAGACTCCGTAAAAAGGAGACCACACTGAACTAGCGTATTCAAGAATTGGCCTAAGAAATGTACAATGTAGAATTCTAGTGATATAGGGATCATTAAACTACTTAGACCATCTCCTCATGAAGTCCAAGGCAGCATTAACCTTACCAACAATAGCATCAATGTAATCGTCAAAAGAGAATTGAGCATTAAGCAAAAACCCTAAGTTTTTGGATTTGTCAATTCTATTTAAAGTGTCTCCATACATGGAGTAGCTAAACAGCCGAGGGTTTCTTTTACGTCATGACAGTTTGGACACATTTAAAGGGAGTCACTTGATGGAACACCAGTTGCAGAACGCGTTCCAAGTCAGAGTTCAGGAGATAGCAGTCGAAATTGAACAAAATAGCTTGGCATAGATAACATAAAATTCTCGAGTGTCATGGAATATATCATCGATTTAGATATTGGATAATAAAGGACCCAGGTGACTTCCCTGTGGCACACCAGAATTGATGCGGATAGAATCCGAAAGAATTCCGCGAAACAAAACACGCTGAGAACGCTCAGACAAATACGAGCGTAGTCGTTGAACAAAACCCGAAGGAAAACTAAGAATCGACAACTTGTGAAGAAGAATTTTATGATTAAAATTCGATCGAAAGCTTTACTGACGTCGGTGAAAATGCAATCAACTTCCTTAGCTTGTTCAATAGAAGATAGGCAGAAATTTGAGAATTCCAATAAGTTAGCTGATGTTAATTTACCCTTTGTAAACCCATGCTGGAAAGAAGATAGGAAGGGTTTACAGTGAAAATAAAGAACATCGCATACCAGGGTCTCAAAGAGCTTAGGTTAGCGATGGGTCGGATAATATCAAATATCAGATTTAGTGCCCTTTTCTTCCTTCGGAATGAATGATAATGGAAACTTTCCAAGACTGCGGGAAAACGCCACTACGGATGGATAAGTTAAATAAGAAGGAGAGGACAGAGACAAACGACACTCCGCATCATTTTTCGATAGCAGTAGGAATGCCATCAGGGCTACTCGAGAAACTGTCAGTTACTTTTAAAATGTGCTTACCTACCATAGCGTCGTCAAAAATAAGATCCTTGGATTGAAGATGAGTCAGCGGAAGCTTCGTCATATAAGTAAAATCACTAAAACTAATATCACAAGGGTTATCCAAGAATGCATCCTTAAAGAAATTACTAAAAAGATTAGCAATGGTCAAGGGGTCACTATTACTAATAGAACTATAGCGCAAGGTAAAGGGGTATCCATCAGAGTTACGCTTAGAGTTCACAAATCTCCAGAATTGCTTAGAGTCACTGCGCAACCTACCTAAATACTCATTCTACGATCCATTGACGTCTGACATATATTTGTTACGCAAAACAGAATAGGACAGATAATCAGATTCACTCCTTAAGGAGCAGAACCTCCTCCAGCTTTGTTTTTTACATTTTTCAGATGTCTTAAAGAGGAACAGGGACCTTTAGATCTAGAGATAGGGACACATTGGGCAAAACATGATGCAAAGATATTGTAAAATGAAGTTACAGCAACATCAATGTCAGGTTCATTAAGGTCACAATGCCAGTCGCTATCGACATGACGTAGCGTTCGTGTCCTTTCATTCCCGTACTTTACTGACTGGAGAACGCTCATTCCGAAACTCTAATAGAATTTCGAATTTAGCATCAGCTGTCTTTTTTCCGGATACGCTTTAGGAATGTTCTTCTGCCAGGTGATCTTCTCGAAAGTGCTCAACGACAAAAATTCGATTAAGGTACATGGTTTGTGAATTCATTCCAAAAAGTGGAACTAGCTCTGGAACAACCTTAAAAAACGACTCAACGAGGTATATATTCCGTCATAACAAGGCTTCGTTCTAAGATAACTAACCTCTCTACTGGGTTAGAGTTGCAGCCTCTCGATGGGAAAGCACATTTAGGCCTTGATGGCCCATTGAGATACCATGTTGAAGCAAGGTTCCTGTCTGTTCTCGATGTCAGAAAATCCAAGTTCGACTAGGTCCTGAAAACAGAGGGAGCCTACGTATTAGCTCCTGTGATTGGCTAGAGTAGGGCAGATACAGAGGAAATTATGAGTGATCAATAGTACTCTAAACCACTTTACTAACTTTGCCATGGCTTTGGCGTCATTTGCCTGATTCGGTCTTGGTTGTGCGGAGGAATTGCTGGTCTGAAACATGAAACCAACTAACAGCAATTGGATATCAATGAATGCCCTACGGCCAATAAAAACAAAGAAGTAGCCTGTCAGGTATATAAATTGTGCCCATCAAAGAAAATGAGGCATATACGGAAGATACTTGCTAGCCAGGGTGATAAGGGCTTCAAGGCTCCACTTCAGAACAATTCTACCAGTTTCTTAATATCACCACTCATTAATAATGGCAATGTTTAAACTAGTTCATGAGAAAAAGCCAACCTGCTTGCTGTTAATTTTGCTTCATTGCAGCCTCTTCCATCTCCATTACACTGCACTAGCAGGCAAAAGCCGCTACACCTTCATACAATCAATTGTCAGTTGATGAAATATCTAGAAAACAACTGTCGTATTAACGATTCCTAGTAAGGCTTCCGTGAAATCACTATCTCCAGAATTTTAGAGAGTCCAAAATCGTTGCTCTTGACATTTCTAAAGCTTTCGGTAGAGACAGGAAATTCTGCCCTTTTAGCCAAACTTCAAGCATTTGGTCTGCAGCCTTACCTCTTAAAATGGATAGAGAGTTTTTTGTCAGGCCGTTCAATTCCTCTAATTATAGACGAAGCTACATCTGATCCCTACGAAATCAATGCCGGTGTGCCACAGGGTTCAGTTCTTTTACCAACTTTATTTCTTCCTTTTATCACTATCTTATCTCTTACTTTCAATGCCGTTCATAGGTTTGCCGACGATAGCACACTTAATCTAACATTTCTACCATGTTTAATATCCCTTTAAAAAATACTTTTTAATACTTTAAAAAAATACCCAGTTCACCCCCAATATATTTCGGCCGACGAAGTGAGTATACTCATATACAAGTCCTACATGAGTCTCCAATATAATTACCATATTTGGGCAGTGGGATACCACACGATCCGCGTTAAAGAAAATTCAGAGAAAGGCTATAAAACATAATGGCGACACAGTAATTTCTGAGAGCTTTCAGTTGTTTCTCATTTTTCTATCTCTATTTCCATGGTAATTTTTCTAACGAAATTGCTAGTCTGATTTCTTACAGATAGGGCAGCGAGACCAATGACAGTGAGATTACGATAGCCTTTGTTACCTTGATTAGGGCGAAGGGCATAAGAAGAAAATTCATTAATACCCAGATATATCATTTGTCCGCCGTTTTCCCACCGAAACTCCTTTTCTTTATCTCGCCTAGAGCGAGACTGTACCGAGATTGGCTTTTATCTTGGTAACATTGCGACGAGAGCAAGATCATCTTCACCTTGACGAGACCCGGCGGAGATATGCCGAAGTCTCGGTCTTGTCTCGGTTCAGTGAAGCCCTACTTATAGATACTTCCTTTTCTGCCAAGCCTGTGCATTAGCATCGAGAGACATACCTTGAGCTTTGGCATTATCCTAAAAAAAATCTTTGAAAACAAGGACCTTTGGTGATGAAACATATTTCCAATTAAAGTGATAGTTTCTGGACTGGTCCCGATGGTGTTCGTGCTTTGTTTTTAAAAGACTGTAATTTCCCACTCGCTAAAAAGCTTGAAAGCTGTTAATTTTCTAAACAAGGAAGGCAATAAGTGCGAAATCTCTAACTACAGAACTCTGACAAATATAAAAATTTCAAGTTTTTTAGATCGTTCTTGACTGTAAACCGTTTCTGTGATCTTTTCTGCACGGCTTTAGGAAAGGCAGATCTATCACAACAAACCAATCGTAGATCTCGGATTTCTGTATTTCTGCTACATATTAAACCTCGAAGATAAATCGACTGAATTTTCATTGATCTTACAGAATATAGTCTATTTCATTTTCATTTTCATTAGCTTAGCTCCATATTACCACGATTCATGTTTAAGTGCATTCAGAATGTTTTATTTTATGAAACTTTCGCTGACTTAATTTATAATACCTCGGGAGTACCGCAGGGCAGTTGCGTGGTGCCATTGTTTTTTAATATAAATATCGATCATAAATTCACACTGACCGATCCGCGATCGTATGCTCGGATCCTGGACTCTAATATGCACTATTGAATAAATCTGAATAATCCCCCCTCCCCCTTTTACGCCTTTATCATCACATCCTGTAAACCTCGCCAGAAAAACAATTTTTTCTAGAATATTGTAAAAATAAAAGTCAGCCTTTTAAAAAAGACCGGAATTTATCCAAGCCCACAATTGTAACAAATTACCCAAAGTTGGATAGATAAATCGCTTGGAAGCGCAAATATAATATTACAAAATGGGCCGTAGAAAGGAACCTACGGAAAGTTCAGTCGTTGACATATAAAACTTATAACTATCTTGGAAAAATTTGTTTTATAGGAAGCTGTTGTATCCACTATCATGGTGTTATATAAGCAAAAGTACATTAATTCTTAATAGTACTAAAATTGCGCTTATATAATATTTACAACGCTAGAATTCGCAATTGTTCATAAATCATTCCACGACTTTATTAGCAGACACTTTCAAAATCACCTGGGCGTCTGATGCCATTATTCCGCAAACTTGATTTGATTATATACAATTTTCGGATATTAGAGAAAACACTATTCACCGCACAAGAGATTAATTATATCGAGAGAAGCTGATTAGATTATCCTATTATCTTGTCTGTCTGGGAGCATAAAAACCTGACGGTAAGCAGTGTAGTTGCCTGCTCACGGCCGACATGAGCTCACGTGAAAATCAAGCGAAAACACCTCTATTTCCATTCTTTTGCCTTGTTCAATGTCGTTTCGTGTTAGATTGCTGGGAAAAATTAAAACATTTCACATATGGTCGCCACGAATATCATACTGATCTGGAAGAATCAAGTCAAACAAAACAGGTTCAATCTGAAAGTGAAAATCAAGTGCACTACGTCTTGAATGACGCCCATGGCCTGTGATATTATGAGGAATTCAGTAAAAGTGAAAATTTTACAAGACAAAAATCCTCGTTAAAGCGAAATTCATTTGGGAGCGAAAGTCGATCAGTTTGTCTGATGTAAAAAAACAGTGCAGAAAAATTGCACCTGGACTCATTCAATTAATTGGACAACTTCCAGCGTGGAACATGAAATGCAGGTTTGCACTTGTGGTAAAAATTTGAGAAATTCGCATTGATTTTGTGGGTTTTAACTTAACATTGGTAACATTGTTCGACTTATACTTAAGACAAGATCAAAAGGTTGCACTTACCTCGATTGTTGTTGCTATGCAAGAAATTAAGGCAATCCATGTAAACAGGCTCCACTGCGATCTTCTTATCAACGCTGTCATGGTCGAAAGTAGAAATTCGTCATGAGATAATCGACAAGCCTGAAAATGAAAGGAAAAGGAAAAGTCAATTTTTCGCACAAAACTCAAACCAGTTCAATGTCGAATTAGTGTTCGACTCGGTAAATGTTCAGAAATGTTGGATGCTCCGGTAGAAAGCTGGTGACAAATATAAACAAAATTAATTTATTCACGAAATCTGATTTATATTCAAACAAAGAAATTTCGAGCCAAGGTGAATGAAATATGTTGTACTCTCGTCCGCGATAAAGTTTTTTTTTTTTCATTTATGACATCAAATCGGAGAGCTCATAAAACTTTTGTTGATGTTTCCTATTTCGACTTTTAAAATTTATTTGACAATAACAAAAGAAAACGTGTAGTAGCCTAAAGAGTTGGAGAAACATGTGTCGAAAAGATGACTGCGATTATCTTCACAAACATTGATATATAGGAGTGATTCAGAAGTAAAGTGAAGCACGTCCCATAAGAGTTACTTTTTGACATTTTGAACCACTCACACGATCATAATTGGATACGTTTCAATTTAAAGCTGGATAGTGAGTCTCCTAGGCCCTTCAGGAACCCTAAAAGGACTGACTGGAAGAAGTTCAGTAGTGTAATCAAATCTAAGCTAGCAAACATACCTAATCTAAACATTGGGACTATTCAAGATTTGGAAATAAAAGTATCTACGAGAAAGCCATGAACACGGCATACAAGGTTTCATGTCCAATCACATTTAGGAAAAAAAACCCCTTCCTCCCTGGTGGAACGAAGATCTGGCAAATCTGATAAAGATCACTAGGGGCATCTTCATAATCTGCGATAAACATAAATACTGGCAACCTTATAAGGATTGTCTAAAAATCCATCAAAGAAGCCAAGAAAGAGGGTTGGATGTAGTATTGTCACTCAATAGAAACTACCAGGGAATCACAGCCAGACTCGTAAGAATACTATCCAAAGATCAAAGTAAACCGTATTTTTTAAAAAACACAGACGGCTCTTGGACGCACTCTTCCTTGGAACTGCTAATGAATACTCATTTCCCCAACTGCAATGTCGAAGGTCATCTGATGCCGCTATGTAACTCAACAATTCGAAGTACATCGTGGAATGAGGTCGAAACTATTTCCTCTGCGGAAAAAATCGCTTAGGCGATAAATAGTTTTCCTCCCAACAAATCAACAGGTCTGGACGGCATATATCCGATAATACTACAAAAGGCGTTAGACATTGTGGTATCATGGCTGGTAGCGTTATTCAGAGCCTGTATCATACATAATCACGTTCCTCTAACATGGAGGCGAAGTCCAGTGCGTTTCATTCCGAAGGCTGGAAAGAGAAGTCACGAACTAGCAAAGAGCTTTAGGCCGATTAGTCTGACCACCTTTGCATTAAAAACACTAGAGCGGATATGCATCTGAGGCAAACTCTTTGTGGTGCAACGATGTCAAAATCCCAATACGTATACTGTAAGGGATGATCCGTGGAGACAGCCCTCCATGAGGTAGTACGGACAGTTGAATATTCAATCATGTATAAACAATATACACTGGCTGCATTCCCTTTTAACCTTTCTAGCCTTTAACAATGTATGCATTGAAGCTATTCAAGGATCTCTTGCCGAACTTGCTGTAAAGCAATTTCTTGGTCAATGGATAACTACTATGTTAAAGGCAAGGATAATTTAGTCCGAATTTGTAATCAGTTTCCCGCGGTATCTCCAAGGTGGGGTTCTCTCTCCCCTGCTATGGCTAATAGTCATGAACAAGATCCTGCTGAGACTTGAGCAAGGACATCGCTTACGTGGGCGATGTTGTGATCCTGGTATCAGGGTTGTTTCCCACTGTTATCAGCGAGAGGAGGAGCGTGCCCTGAAGAAGGTGAGCACTTGGTCTAAGAACAGGAGACTGGCTGTAAATCCGCGAAAAAATTGAGCTTATGCTCTACACCACAAAAACCGAGGTACCATACTTTGCTTTACCTAAATTAAACGGCCAATAACTCTCACTATCCTCCAGTGCCAGGAATTTGGGTTTAATCCTGGATCCCAGACTGAACTGGAGGCTAAACATAGAGGAGCGGAAAAAGAAGGCTTGTATAGCCCTTTATGACACCAGACGTACCTGTGGTAAAACATGTGGACTGCAACGTAAGATGACACTGTGGTTGTACACAGCGGTGGTGCATAAAACTTAAAGAATCTGAGTGCTGGGTTGATAAGCCCTATTGCCACAGCAACATCCTCAGCTTAGCACATAGAGGACTGGCCGATGCCTCAACTGACTACATTACGCCTGTCATAATTTTTGAAAAAGGAATTAGTGTCAGGATTCCAACTAGAAGGGTATGAAGAATAACGGAACTGGCCGGCAACTATGATATCGTAATATTCACGGATAGTCATAAGATGAAACACGGTGTTACTGCAGGAGGGTTCTCTGAGACACTGAATATATCGAAGTCTTATCGGCTACCGAATACATCGAGCGTCTTCCAGGCGGAGGCGTGTTCGCTGCTTCTATGTATCCATTTACCGAAACAAAACATCACCGTTTTACAGATAGTCAGGCGGCCATTAGGACGCTTGACTCAGTTACCGTATCTTCTAAGGTGGTCTGTCGGGAGACTAAGGGACTGTCGGGAGTTACTCAGCTCCTTTACGTGACCTTCCACCGGGTTTCTGGACGTTGCAGGGAACGAAATGGCCGACAAACTTGCCAGAGAGGGCGTCGCGCTACAATTTGGCTATTTTAATATATATTATAATCTCACTACCTTCTCTTAAGAGGAAACTCATTCTGAATTCCTTGGCGCTTGCAAATGCCAGATGGAGCGCATGTAGCATATCCAGGGCAACCTGCAAAGTAAGACATCCGATGTGCTCAACAGACCGAGAGCTGTTATCGCAAAAATTACTGCGTCCTGTACCGGCTACTGTTTTTATGCGAGCATTCAGTTAGTCTGGACGCCCTTACAATACACACTGTCGCAGTTGTGACAACGTGAACGAAAAAGAAACCAATATTCACCTTCTCTGTAAATGCCCGGCTCTTGTCAGAGTTGAGATGAAATGTTTGGGTTTTCTACAGAGATGTAAGAAATATTTCACCCCACCCGACTTAGCGTTGATCTACAAGTCCCACATTAGGCCTAGACTTGAATATAATTCCCATATTTGGGCAGGGGCAGGACACACCGCATTGTCCGCGTTAGACAAAGTTCAGCGTAAGGCTGTTAAACTTATTGGCGATTCCTCAATCTCTGAGGGCCTTGACTCTCTTGAGCATCGACGGAATGTCGGTTGTCTCTCACTCTTTTATCGCTATTTCCATGGCCATTGTTCTAACGAAATCGCTAGCCTGATTCCTTGTAGACTCATTACAACGCGCGATACAAGATCTACAAGTCGCTCCCACCCCTTTACTCTATGGGTCAAATTTGGACGTACCGTCAAATTTCGGGAATCTTTTCTTAGCAGAACAACACGAATGTGGAACAGTTTCCCATCTTCTGTTTTTCCCTCGTCTTATGAGCCTGAAACTTTCAAACGGGGCGTACATCGACACCTCCTTCACTCAACCTCCTAACCCATTTCCCTCATCCTTAATTCCTTTCCTGCCAAGGCTGTGCTTTAGCATCATAGGGCATCCCCTGAGCTTTGGCAACATCATATATATAAAAAAAAAAAAAGAGTTAGAAAGACGGCTACGAGGGACTACTTCTTTGAAAACCTGAAGATAAAAAGATTAAGGAAATAGTTAGTTTCTTAAATTCCTCCCTTTGGCTTTAGTTTTTTTTATCTCATAATAAACTCGGCCGACTTAAACCATGATTTCAGATAAGAATCAGCCTACCAATTCGGAAGTCCCAGGTTCGTATCCATTCGACGGCGACCTTCTACTGACAAGAGATTACGATAAGAATGCTATGTGGGCGGCAGGGAAAATGTCAATGGTTTGGAATACACTTTGAACTGTAAGTCCACTTGCAATCGTTGTCTCGAATCGGGTGAAATTGTTCTCCCAGCAGCACTAAAGCTAGCAAAGCCTATTGTAAATTTTGTCAAACGATATCAATAAAATATCCGATACCTTTTTTGTGTACTTCTGCATATCTTCTTTTGTAAAGTTATGTTGGTATATTTTTAAATTTGTGTAGAAGTCGAAAGAGCTATTGAAAATTCAAATCACTAGAAACACCCAGCATCCATTTTCACGTTAGGTTAACGCTTTGCAACTTCGAATTGGAAGAGATTCTTCTTCATCCCAAGAAAACTTTAAAGGAAAAACTTTTTCGTTTTCGCCTTGATCACGGCGCAGTGTGGTTCCTTAACACATTTCTTGTCGAATCAATCATAAAAACATTTCGAAAGTCATTGAGCTGTAATATACTATGGGAAATTATCTTCGATCTTTAACCGATAAATATAACTCAAGTCGGCTAAATGAAAGTTTGTTAAGGCAGTTCAAACCCTTGGATTGTTTCATAACAGTTCGTAATACAAGATTGACAACGATTTTATGTAGACCTGTGCAGGGCCGCCGCGAGGGGGGGGGGGGGGGGGGGCAAAGGGGGTAAAACCTCCGGGCCCGGGCTTTCAAAAGGGGTTTAAGTCATCAACAGAAAATGTTTTCCATTTTAATTATATATTAAAAAAAATGTTTCACGATCGAAAAAGTGTAATAAACTAGACAGATTTTAAATTAAAAGTCACTCATTGTAGGTCCGTAAACGCTTAGTCCCGGGCCTGAAATTCCTTTCGCGGGGGCCCGTATGTTATACCCCACGGGCCCGACTTTTGTCCCTACGGGCATGGACCTGTGAATCCCGAATTGTTGACATTACTCTACAACCCGCAATGGCATTTTTTAACGTTATCTGTTATCATCAGATAACAACGATGAGTCGCCGATGTAGTTCGAACCTGTGAGCCTGGAAGGCCAACACGTTATTCCTTACTCCACTGACCTTTGCTTCAACCAAGATATTTTAGATCAGCATTGCTTCAAAATAACATTATAACGACGTTCACCTTATTACAGCACATTTTACTTTTTGCGTAGACTACATTTGTGCCCAATAGTACACACATCCCCTTCCTTAATAAGCATAAGTTAATCATGTAATATCAATTCCAATAAAAAAAAATTAAATGCAAAATTATCGAACGACAATTGATCAGGTTGTTGATTAAAGCCTCCAAAAGTTGGATATGTATCGAATTCATTGCATAACCTTAGCATACCACAGGTGCTGCGAAAGTCCGCAAGAAATTAAAATTAAATTTTTGGTACTCATTCGGACTACCTTAAATTGGATTTACCAAGGTTGTTCTGCTTGACGCCCGGCTTTAACATTTGTTCCAATATTAATTAAAATTGAGGCCATCGGGTATTATATTACATTTGCATCCGATTAGTGCGTTCAGAAACACATAAAACTTTCGCGATGTAACATTTTACAATCAGCTGATATGTTCGTTGAGAAATTTGTGTTGTTTTTTAACAACTCCATTAAAAAAAAAACGTTGTAAATAAAAACTCAGTATCAGATTGTAAAACTTTTGAATGCATTTCTTGTCGATTTCACCCAAAAAAGGTTGCCTTATTGCGCGATTACCTAACAGCCCAACATTACGTTAGTCCCACACACTCGTGCCGTTCTGCACCTAAACTTGTTACACTTTGCAATCCGAAGGTATTCAATAAAACATGTTCACCTGGTCTACCTATATATTTATAAACCGGTGAAAAACGGTCATTGCACGCCACAATTTAATTCATTTCTGGGCAGCCGTGTAATGGTGCATTCGAATGGAGTCCATATCTGCATTAAACCGATCCAGATCCCTTTCACTCATGGCTACACGGGGCCTTTAAAGTTTCGTTTTGCTGCTATTGCTGATGCTGACATTTCCGAGTTTCTTGCTGACCATTGGAAAATTTGCTAGATTCTGACGCATTTTGTTTTACCTGGTTATTGCGGTTGGACCATTTTAGTCACTGTAAAGAGTAATGAACTCACATGGGAAAGTTTGGAACTCCCTATATGATTAAAGTTTTCGAATCTTAAATTGAGTCATCCTACGATAAACTTATTTATTTGGCCTCGTTTTCAATGAATATTTAAAAAAATACCTTTTCTTTCAATAGTGTTGAAATCATGAAATTTATTGAAATCGTTTTCACGCCTTGCTTTGTTATAAATTGAAGCTATTGTGGTTGATTCAATGCTCATTGAATTCTAGAAGTAATTGAAGTAGTTTTGTTTGCAAATTGAATGAACAAGTTGATCGCTTGTTGTGCAAACATAATATTAGTGGTCGGTTAGAATTGTATTTTTTTACATTTTTAATAATAGAACACACTTTTTGAGAGATACGTCCCGCCTCGAACTGTCAAACCAAAGCAAACTAAATGTCCTTGGTTCTCTCATGCAGTCGAAGATCTCATTAAAAAAAACGAGACAAAGACTATAAACATTGGAAGAGAGTGTCTCTCTAACTGGGAGCCGTTTAGATTGGTGAGAAATGGAGTTACATAGGCGATTAGGGAGGAAAAAAGAAAGTATTATAACAAACAATTGAGTGGTGATATTGGCCCTAAACAGCAGCAGTTTCGCTTTTCGAAATGTAACTCAACTAGAAGTTCTATCAGCTATGAACTCAATTAAATCTGATTTCATCGGGTCTGACAATATCTCTCTAAAATTCATCAAACTCCTAAAGAATGCACTTGTGGTTCCTATTGCGAAGAAGCTGAATCCTGTTCAGTATTCTGACTACAGACGTATAAGTATACTAGCATATCTTAGTAAGTCTCTTGAAAAGTTAATAGCAGCTAACATTATTAAGTTCATTGATGTGCAAGGACTGCTGTCTGAATGGCAGAATGGAGTCAGATCGAACCACAGTTTCACCACTGCTCTTCTGAAATTAGTAGATGATGTTCGACTGGAAATTGATAGGGAGAGGCTCACTATTCGTTCTCTTCTTGATTTCTCTAAGGCCTTCAATACAGTCAATCACAAGCGTCTTCTTCGTAAGTTAGCGAATCTTTTTTGTTTTGAAACGTCTGCGGTAAAATTGATCAGCAGTTTTCTAGAAGGTCGCAAACAGAAAATAGCACTCGGCTCTAAGTCTTCTAGCTTCCTTTCAGTGTTCGCTGGTGTTCCTCAGGGCTCAATTCTAGGGCCGATCCTGTTTAGCCTCTACATAATTGACCTACCCAATGAACTGAAATTCTCTAAAATCGTAATTCAGATATATGTAAGCTGCCCTCTTGGGTTGACCGAGGACTCTGACGCATGAACCAGGACCTTTGTGGTATCTCCGACAATTTAAAACTTAATCCCTCCAAATCTAAATAAACATAGACTTCTTCTGATCTTTACTGATTGGTTCTACGTTGATAATGTAAGAAACTTGGGAGTTATTATGACAAATTCTCTCTCATGGGCGGATCATGTCAACAGCATTATTTCTAAGGTGTATGGTGGTCTACGAAAGCTGTAATGTGGTGCCTCGTTCGTTCCTGAGAGTGTGCGCTTTGTCTTGGCAAAATTCTTGCTCCTTCCCCTGATAACACAGGGCAACATTGTGTGCGGCTTCGTGTCACGCTCTGGAATTCGCTTCCGGGTTCACTTGAGGCATTCAGGGCGGGGTAAAAAGCAACTCGAATCTTATTGATGGGAGCCTATACATCAGCCGCAGCTCCGCCGTCTGCAGTAAGTATGCTTTCGAGATAGCAAAATTTATCCACTTGCTTTATTTGCTGCTCTTTCAGATAAATTCCATGTTGTCTCCTGGAATCCCAGCTTATAAGTTTGATTTTGGCTACACGACTTTATTTGTTGGATAGAAGACATAAATCGTCGGCATAGTCCAAGTGCGTAAGGTGCTTAAAGAGTTTCTATCTAATCCCTCGAGATCTAGGTCATTAATGACGATCAGGAAATTCAAAAGTGACAGTATACATCCTTGTCTCACTCCATTCAGGACTTAGAAGGGCTCCGACATTGCGAATGCTGGATGATAATTTGGAGGGTGTTGATTTAATCGCTGCACGAAAGCCTGCCTGTTCATCGGTAATAGTGCGCTCGATTGTATTCTTGATTCGCATTAAGATAATTTTAGCCATCAGTTTGGAGATTGCAGTTAAAAAACATATACCGCGCCAATTGCTACAACTCCTCAGGTCGCTCTTTTCTGGAAATCTTCACAATTACCTCTCTTTTTTGCATTGGATAGGTCTCGGTTTACCAACATTTCAATTTTAACGATTTTTCCCACTTTTTTTAATAGAGCAATATTTTAATGTATCAATAAAATTCCGTTTAACTTTTTTGTTTAGGACGATCCTGTTGCAAAATATCACTTGCACTAATTATATCTATTTTTTCTTGGTGCGTACAGGAGCCATGCCGCAAAAATACTATTTTTGTAAGTTTAAGTATTTAACTTAAAAGAATAAAAATAATAAATTTGAGGTAATTGTTATCGTTATTCTCATGACTCACCACGTCATCGGCTATTGGGAACAATATCAGGTGGCGGATGACCCACACAGTGAACACGGGTTTATACAGGTGAGATTTAACATAACCCACGCCTTCAGTCACCAATCTCAAATGTGTTAAAGCCAGAACGTAGTAAAAGAAGCGTGTATTTATGGTAGGAGTATTTTAAAATTTTTGTGCCTGTAGCGGGAGCGTGCATATCCGTGTGGCGGGCGTATTTTGAAATTTACTATCGGGCACATTTGTTCGCTATGCGTATTCGCATCGGGCGCGCATATATTTTTAAAATATTAACATCTCTACTTGCTTTGGGCGTGAATATACCAACTCAATTTTTTTTACTCGGGTTTGTTATATATTTGATATTATACTCGAAATTAAATTATCTTAAAATTTCACACTTGTTTTTTATGGATAAAAATCGATGTGCCTTTTCTTTAAGTGGCATTGCGAGCTTAAATTTTTGAAACACAAAGTTACAAAAAATACGTGAATACAGCAGATGGATAACCAAGATTGATCAAATATCACAAAAATGATGATTATGAAAGAAAAATTCTTATATATGTGCAGTTAATTTGTACAGTTTAGACTTCTACAGAAAAGTCTGCTGCTCACCATTTACCCTATGGTACGAGTACCATTCATGTAAATCCAATGACACCTCATTTGTCAAAATCTGATGAGTAGTTTATGACCTAAGAGGAAATATAATGCACCCAGCCATGCCCCGCCTCGCACTGTACTGACCCAACTGCGTTGCTCGCAACATAGCCTATGTTTCGCGGAGCATTCATGCAAATTAAATGACACCTTATTTTTTCCAAATCTGATGTGTAGTTTAGCAGCTATGAGGAAACAGTACGCAACCCCGCCACGCGCCAAATAGACTATGTTACTCATTTGCCCAAATCTTCTAAGTAGTTTAGGAGCTGCGAGGGAACAGATGAATATTCATACCCACAAACATAGATATATAGACTGCTAAACTCATAACGCCCCTTTATTGCCATAGTCGGCTAAAAAAGACAAAGATGACATTCGCATCTCTTTTAAAGTATGGTCATATTAAGATACTTCAATCGGCTAACATAACGAGGTAGCTCAATCCGATTACTCCAAGAAAGGTGACGAAGAGCATGCAGTAAACATTTCTTATGAACATATTCCAGTCTGTCGAAATATGTATAGCATAATTTGGACTCCAAACCTGGCAAACATATTCAAGAAGGTCTTACAAGGGATACACCGCATTTTGAAGAGGGAAGTACTAGCTCTTAAATGCTTTACTTAGATTATCTTCTCTGGCTAAACCTCTGTGCAAAACTTTTTCAACAGGAATATTTTCCTTTACGTGGAAACTTGTTCATATTCGAATTTGACATTTTAAAGACCTTCGATAGAGGCTGGTATGATACCCTTTTAGCGAAACCTCAGGTACTTGAGATAGACTTTTACCCTCTTAAATGGAGTGAAACTTTTCTAACTGGCCGCTTAATTCGTGTTATAATAAACGAAGTTACATTCGATCCCTACGAAATAAATGCTGGCGTGCCTCAAGGTTCAGATCTTTTACTAACCTTATTTCTCCTTTTGATCAACAATCTCTTATCTCCCACTTTCAATACAATTCGCAGCTTTTGACAGCACTCTTGATTTTGCATACTCTTTTGACCATGTAATGGAGTCTTGCGGAAATTCTATAGTCATAGACCGTAAATATATGTAACGATCATTGACCATTTATATGATACTCCGTTGGGAAAAGGCAAATCATATCATGTGTGAATCTAAAGAGAGATTTCTCCTTCCAAAAAGTAGAAACCTCGGAAAACACATAAAATGGGTAGGACCCGTAAAACACAATAACTTCCTCAGTTATCCAAAACTTTTGAAGGCTATTGCAAAACAATCTTCTAGTAGGTACACGCAATTTGTAGAAAACCTGTAGAGACTAAGATGTTAACGTTAATGTCACTTTGTCGCATTGATTTTGGTTTACGAAAGCTGATAACTTTCTTCTCACGAACAACCAGTCAAGCTGTTTAGTAGCAACTGAAGCGCTGTTCCATTAAATGTCACGCATTTCAGTTAGGTCAAGAACCTTCTTATGGAACATGAGACGAACGACCTGCAAGTGTACTTACAGTTGAGGGTGGATTTCGAACCACCAGATATTACTGCAAAATCTGCACAAAAAAACCATTGCTTCACCATGGCAGCGGCATTGGACCCTAATGCCCTTAGGATAAAAAGTTAAGCTGTCCATTGCACCAGGGACGACTTAACATACACCACATACAATAAAAATTCTCGTCTTCAAGTAAAGGTCGCCCAAGAAACTCTATGCTCACATCTCACCTCCAAACGATGTCACCATACAAATTTGATTACGTAAAGTGCAAGTCTTCAAATGGCTATTTATTGGAGTTGTCTATCTAATGTCCGTAACCGTATCATTGTCCACTTTAATTATAATTCACCGCAGGTTATGAGCAGCCTTGACTTTGCATCTACTCAATAAATCTTGACATCATTTAAACTCCATTCTGACCACAGTCTTGTAACAAGAGTGGATTTTGAGTGAAAACGAAAACAATTCACCGGGACCACTACGAGATTAAGATAAATCCAAGTTTAGATTTTGATGATTAATGCGAATCAAACTCGTAGTGCTTTAATGAAAATCTCTCCTGGACTTAATCACGAGGTGAGCTTCGAAATGCGCTAACGATCACAGGCGGCAGCACGTTGTCTTAATTACAATAAAAAAAAGATCGTCGAGCATTTTGACTGTTGTGCGCGATTAGAGATTTTTGGTGAAAGTTTGAATTTCACAAAACTCAAAAGATCGACAGCCGAGATGAATGCTTCACCTTAGTCTGGATGATGTGGAGCTGCAAAGAATCCTCAACTCCATTCATATATTCTCGTATATATGGATCCAAAAGTTCAAGTTTTTTATGTGGAAATTTGGTCACAAATCGTGAAACACCTTGATCGTTTGCCGCTTAATAATTTTTGCAGAGAATAATTTGAAGTGTTTTGGGTTAATTTTACGGCAAATTTAAACAATTTATTTGACACTTTTGAAAGCATGCAGAAAAATTAGTGCTGGTGGTTAGTTATTTGCTGTAATAAAAACGACGGAATGCAAAATAGCGTGCTCTATGATATTACATTAGGTGTAGGTTGTTGCTTGTGATCAACATTTGGGTTTTGACTGCCATTAATAGTTGTGAAAACGCACGCAAAAAAACCACTTTTAGTTTTTAGACTTTTTTTGTAACATAAGGTGGTCCGGTTCCGAGCTATTCAACTCTTTGGATTTCCTCCCTCTCTACAGATATTCCCTATGTATTGCACAATCGCTGACAATTTCCCTCCTCGCCGGATTCTAACTCACATCCAATTAGACAATGTGATTTAGACCTTTTCTAGTATAACCTATCCTCCTATCTGCTGTTCTAAATTGTATTCTGTTTCTTGGAGGTCAACGGCGTCTACTCCCATTGTTCTAGGTGTTCGATGTTGATAATGTTCTAAGTTTGCTAGAGATAATTGGGATACAAGTGGTAGCTTATGTTGACGACCTGGTCTAAATGGTATCAGGAAGGTTTTTAAACATCACAAACGAAATAATGGAAAGAGCTCTGGGCATAACTGCTGCCCAGTAGACCGAGTAGGTTCTGCTCACAAGGAGAAGACGAGGGTGCGTTCACAAAGTTTAAACCTAGTCTCAAAACAAAAAATTTATTAAACATTTTTGTTCAGCGTAGTAAAAGTTTTCAAAATATGACCTTTGGGCATCAACACACCGCTGCCAGCGTTTTTTCCATTGTTCATAGGCTCCCTAGAAATGTTCGGACGGAGGGCTGTCAAGGGACCTCCTCGAAGCTGCCTGGACCGCTGGAATCGTATCGAATCGGTTTCCTTTCAGGTGTTTCTCTTGATTCGGGGGAACAAACAAGTCGCTGGGAGCTAGGACGGGGCTGTAGGGTGGCTTGTAGCTTGAACTTGGGTAAAACTTTGCAGGCGGCGAGCGACATGTTAGAATTCGCATTGTCGTTGTGAAGAACGCAATTGTCTTTGATCTCTGGGCGGACGCAGCGAACTCGATCTTTCAAACGATGGAGCACTCCTACAGCGTAAAACTGACCTGAGACAGTCTGTCCGGCAGGAACAAACTCTTTGTAGATTACTCTTTTAGCATCGAAGAAAACAATGAGCATGCTTTTCACGCGTAACGTGCTCATGCGAGTCTTCTTGAGATTTGGAGGTGAGGCGGTATGCCACTCCGCACTTTGCCGCTTTGTTTCAGGATCGTACTCGTAGGCGCAGGTCTCATCACCAGTTACACCTTTATATTAAGAATTGGGATCGAGTTTTTGACGGGATTCACTGACACGCACTGACGCTACTAGCGTGTTGCTTACTCCAACGTATCGGAGGCAACTGCCGCTGGTGCGGTCGGTTAGCAGACACCCCCCACTACTTCACCCTGTAAGTGCAACGGGTCTTCGCGCCATCCTTTACTCAGGAAAAAAAACAGTCTTGAAACTTTGTGAACACATTCTGTAGGACCCTTTGCACCACGTAGACTTGGTGTTGCCCCCTACCCGTAAAGGCATAAGTGAACTATTTGGGTATATATGATTCTTGATTTCACACTAAACTGAGGAGCACGTCAACATTGAGGAGCGCATAGTAGTCAGTAATAAAATCAATCCTTATCCACGTGGAATCTTAGTTTGAGGTCCTGAAAAGGAACTCTTACCTTAAGAAACTCATACAAGTTAAGAGAACTGCTTGCCTGGGCGACTCAGGGGCAATAAGTACAATGACAACGCGTTGGAGACAATGCTCGGTCACCATCCCTGGACATCTACAGTAAAAGTAATACCGTTAGGGTGAAGAAATGTGAAAGTTGAAACACTTGCGACTATACCCGGGAGATTATATTTTAAAATTTTTTTTATGATATAGCTAAAGCCCTAGGGGATAACTCTATGATGCGTTAGCATGGCTGCACCCGGAAGGGAATTTGCACTCCTGCCAAGTAGACAACAGCCCAGAGACGGAGTGGATTTTTTAATTTATTGGAAATCGAGGCTCGAACCCTGGAACCATAGTGTAGTAATCGTCCCACTAAACCAATTGATCCAACTCTATCTCCATCTTGATATACTCTTCATACAATAGCCTTAAGGTCAACTTCTCTTTTCACTGATTCTATAGGCCGGCCGATCGATCTGCATATAAAGGAAGCGTTCAGCTGAGAGCAAGCGTATCAGCCGCCTTATTCCTCTGTATCCCACTATGACCAGTGATGCAGTAGAGAGTTATCTTGTACATTGCTCCTACGTTTTGGACACTATTTTGACACCTGCGTACCAGCTGTAAACTTATTATATTACCTGTTACCTAAGCACTTGTAGAACATTTTGGATATCAGACCCTGCGCTATAAGAGTTCATAGAAAGTACACTAAACCCAGCCAAATTTAATTGAATATAATGAAATAAAAACATCTTCTTTGATAACTAGCATTCACAGTGGCAGAAATCATGATACAAGTAACACCATAGCCTTAGGGATCTGTAGCTGTAACAAAAAATCTATCTGCGAAATGAACGAATGGCCAAAACCAAAGAAAGGTAAAAACATTCACTCACAGCTTGCCAAGGAGAAGGTCGTCTTTTGACAAAAACATTAATTACTCGAGACGAGGTGGGCTTTCTGAGTAATTTCGAAAGCCCTAAAAAATTGAATTTGAAAGAAAAGAAGAAATTTTTTTCCTCATTATATTTTGACACTTGTGATATGTTGGTATCATGGAAAAAAAAATGCATTCCAGATTTTACGATCACGAAAAGTCGCTACTGCCAAGATGCTACTCAAGATGTTGCACGAATGATTGATGAAGATCTAACCGTGACCAATCTTCTTGAACCACTGTCGGGTTCGTGCTATTACAAGATCACTTTCAATCTCTATCGCTACTTTACATTAGTACACCTCAGCATGCTTAATTAGTTATGTTTATTGTGTAAGAACGTGTGCACTTACTAATTTCTACCTTGTTCCAGTTCAACCATGTCATGATGTCAGAAGATTTCTTACACTTTGCGTATTATTGCATTTGTTTGAAGCTCATTCCCTTGCCAGGTTTGGATTGGAAGCTTGAGCAATTTTTAAATAAAGAAAGAATCGAGAAATTTTATTCAATAACTTCTGTTTTGTGTGTGTTATTTTAGGAAAAAAAATAGCTATAAGGGTTATTCTTCTTCAAAGTATGCAGGGTGTTTTTGCAGAAGGTGTGCCAAAATAAGTAGGGTTACATAAACCATGGAATTAAAAGCAACCTGAAGGCAGTGATATGTTTGATAATCGAGCCTGCAGAAAATTTAACACCTATATATGATCACCGGAACTAGAAGTAACCGAACTAAGAAAACTTTTGTGTTCAGAGATGTAAAAGAACTAGAAGAGCACAATTTACGGAGTCCACCATATACTTTTCTGGCTAGGGTGTTAGCATGGTTACTCCACGTAAATGTATCATTGAAGGCTACTCTTAAGTTTCGGGCCATGTTAATCAAAGGAAAGTTTCAATTGTTAAGCTTGACGCCCGGTAAATGCTCAATATTAAGAGGAGATTTAAAGATAGTTTATTTTCAGCCGACCACCTGCTAACGACAAGCAAAACACCATTTAAGCAGAACATTCCATCTTCAGAAAGACCCAAGGACCTAGTCAAATACAACTAAGCAACATCGGCGTAAAGTTGTAATTTGCTATGCTTCACACACTCAAAAATGTTATTTTAATAAAGAGTAACGGTCCCAGAATAGAGCCTTGTGGAACCCCATAGGTAACGGGTTTAAAAGAGGAAAGTCTAACTTTAGAAAATACCGCTTCATCCAGATAGTGTGAAACCAATCATTCAGATACTGTAAAATCAGTTGTGCAACCCGAGCACTGAAACTATACTTTTCCCGTAGTTTTATGCAGAGGATTCCATGGTCAGTCAAAACAATTAACTGCAACAATATTCGGATGAAACTTGTTCTTATTGGAATTTATTCCTAGATACAGACACTTGCAAAAATGAAAAAAATGTTTTGCGGTTACCTAAAATTCAAAATTTTCCCACATTTTCTACGAAATGTATTGTACATTGACACAACTCTGCACGGTGGATGTTATGGTCATGCGGGTAAGAGAAAGCACTCGAGAATTGATTGGGGATTCGGGATACTTATGATTCAGTGAAGGGTCCAGTGATACAGTGCAAAGACAAAAGCAGTGATCTTATTATCGGTTCTGACGATAACTTCCATAACACAACATGAGGTAGCACCTGTGATAACAATGGCGAAGAAGAATTACTAGAATTTGTAGCAAGGCACAACCTAACCTTCGAAAACAGCGGATCGGAGTTAATCTTTGACTAGCCTTCCTAAACAGCGGAACGGAGCCGACCTTTCTAAGCAGTGTCTCCTTGTCACTTGTTTTTGTAGAGGGTGTCCAACTGGATCACCCACTGATCACGATGTCAGATTACAAAGCCATTACATGGGCCATTTGGTATACCGTCACGCAATAAGCGTAGACATAAAGTTAACAAGATTCCTAAAAACACTGATGGGGTGCAAAAAAAAATAAACTGGGAACACCTGCGTTTAGTAAACCTAAAAGTACTACCCAAGTGGAGAAGCAGCTGAATATATTGAATGCGGCTGGGGAGAAGGCCTTTCATAGGTCCTGCGCTCCAACCGAAATAGAGGAGCAGAACAGACCTCCTAAACGCTGAAGAAATCTTTGCGAATGAAGAAAATGAAATCGTGAAGGGACATCTTTTCCGATAGCAGGAACATTCCTAATTCACTTTAGCGGAAACTTCAAGACTAACATGCTTTGGCGGAAAACAAACAGGGCCGAAAAGGTTAAAGCAGAGAAAGGTTAGTGACGTTGGATTAAGTAAAACGTGCAATTTGTCGTTTGATCCATTCAATAAAGGGGGACCAGATGGTATATTCCCTGCCCGTATTATAATGGGGCGTTGAGGACTTGGCTTCGAAGCTTGAGGGAATTTACATCGCAATTGGGTATATTCTGGTCTTAGTCAGAAATACTATACTGAGGCAAAATGAGCTGAGCCCGACATCCTTCCTATTGAAAACAACGGAAAGGATCATGTTTTAGCATATTCAGGAGACAACGCTGAATTAATAGACATTAAGAATGTAGATCTGCAGAAACAGTACTAAACCAGGTCGTGCATAGCAGAAGAAGAATTATCTACCGGAGGAATCCTGATGACCATTATAATGGACATTGAAGGAGCTTTCCATAAAATACACTTCAGTAAACTGGAAACCGCTCTCAGAAGGCGTTCACTGATACGCTAGTGGATTGGCAATATACTAAAACTTAGAGAGGTTAGTCAAAACTACGCGGAAAGGTCGGCAGGGGCTATCCACAAGGCGGAGCTTTTTCTCCCCCTACGTGGAATACATCTAAGGACTCACTGTTACGTAGCCTAAGAAGAGAAGACATTTACAATGTTGGATACGCCGACGATATAGCAATTATGACAAGGGGTAGTTTATGGACAACACAGCCGACGTTATCAGGAGAGCCCTCAATGTTATGGAAAAGTGGTGCCAGGAATATGACCAATTTGTAAATAAGTCTGATCTGACAGTTTTAAGCAGGAAAATAAAGAATTTAGACAAAAGACTCTTTGGAACCAAAATCAAGGCATCTGGTGTGGCTAGTATCCCAGAGTACCCCTCAACACAAGATCAACCTAGAAAAGACATATTGAGGAGAAGGTTCAAAAGGCAAGTGGAGCACTACTGATTATAAGGCCATCGGTGCACTACAGTACAGTGAGGATGAAATTGGGTAAGGTGCAAAGATTGTCCTGTGCAGGTGCATTCCGCACCGGTCTCTTAAATTTCATTTAAACCTGCCGGAGTACATCACGGTATATTCAGTGTAGATGTTGGCCCTGTTGTATGCGCTGTACTACTTAAAGGGGAATCAAGTCATGGACAAAAATGTACTCATAACACTTGGTAATCTAGCAGTGATTAAGTATATGGCACAAACGGAGTTAAACAATCTATCTTTAGAATGTATTCTAAAACTCAACGAGTGTGTCCTGTCGTAACGGATCTAGGATTTTAGAAGAACGCTGGAGAAAGTGGGACGAACTGAACTCGAGTAGACACATGAACTCATTGGGAACGTCATACCATGCTGGCAGGAGGACTAGCCGGAAGCTAGATCGGAAGAAGAAGAAGGTGGATCTCCCTGAGAATGACACCTGTCAAAGTCCTGCGTAAGAAAGCAAGGGATTTATACTGCTAAGGAACCACTGGCTTCTAGCCCAACAAACATAGGTTTGCAATAACCAAGGGAATTGATGTCGGGATAGAGAACTGGACATATCCATCCATTCGGTAAACTGTCTGTGTAAGGGACGAAAGTACAATAGAGGTCTGGTTTGAAGATCCCAGGCGAGCTAGTTTTAGTGGGGTAAAGCCGCATGCTATCAGGGGTGCGGTACCCGCAGTATTTTTTGAAGATTTTCACTTCTCCGCATAAAAAATATAAAATGGGAACAGATATAATATTATTAAGTCGCTGGCGAAGTAAGTGACAACGTGTCGGACTTTATCCTGGAAGTCCCAGGACTTCCACTACTTTCATCGTCGGCGATGGTTGTTTTCTGCTGACAACAGATTACTATAAAGAGGCCATTGGGGTTTGCAGAGTAATGTGTGTAGTTCGGAATTCACCTTAAATTGTAGGTCCACTTGAAATAGTTACCTCGAATCGAGTGAAGTTCTCTTTCTGTCCCAGGGCATGAAACGGGTTACGGTAACAAGAGGGAGATGGAAAGAGTAGCACAATTAAGGAGGGGTTAAACTCCCGATAAAAGAGACTGCAAACCGCTGGACTTATTAATTCGAACTTTGTACTGTAGTAATGAAGGCGATATGCTCAGGAGCGTTATAATTAAAAAGATATGACACTAAAAATAACACAGGTCTACAAATACCGGGCTCATGTCAGTTGTTGGACAGCTGAGGGTCATTTCCGAAGTAATTTGCTGCGTAGAATCCGAATCCGCGGTCAGAGTTGGCCCATCACGTCAGGATTTTGAGATATTCGTGGTTATGTACCCGAAAAATTGCGTTTTTTCCTGCTTTTGAGGTGCACAAAATTTGTGTTTTTTCGCAAAGTTATGGCTATTCGAAGTTAGGAAATATAATCCTTCGACGTCATTAATGCAAATGCTAATGACGTCGAAGTAGAGATGGGTAAATCAGATCTGAACCGGCTCAAAGATCCGGCTCTCAAAAGTGAGTCAAGTGAACCGGATCTCAGTTTTGTCCCGTGACGGATCCTGAAGAGTCATTTCTCAACATTTGCATCAGATTGATTTGGTTCTTCTTGTTGACTAATGAGAATGAGCGCTCATAAGAAGAGAATGATAGAAAGAGGAAAACTTGAAAAAACAGGAGAACGTGGAACTAAAAGTTCTGCAAGCTGAAGCGTACGCAGCAAACTAGTTCTTCGCTCTAAACTCTAGAGCAATGATGTCCAAATCTATGTCCGCGGGCAAGTGAGCTTTTGAGCTTTTAAATTCGTATATGCACTTGTTTGGCTTTATTCAGTTTCCTGTTTTTGCGTTTTTTTAATTGTTAAAGCATACACAAGTTAAAAAAATCGATTAAGAGGTGTTTTAATCAGGATTTTAGTTGCTTTATTAACGTGGGGAGCTGCCACCCCCCCTCTAAAATCCTGATTAAAACACCTCTTCCTAACAGGAAGACGGCAACCACTTTAGCGTCCCACCAGTTCCCCCCACCACTCGTCCCCCACTCATGGTTAATCAAGGGGGGCCCCACCACTTCACCACTTCCACCCCTCCCTCCCCCCTGGGGTTGTTTGCTTTACCTTTACCTTAAGTAGTTTTGTAAGCAGTTATACAATATCTTAAGTTATACAACCTTCTTCAAATATTTTAAGGTTCTAAATTAAAGAAACAGTACCTAACGCTTCTACAGCTTTTAAGCATTCCTCACATTAAGTCAGGTGAGTTTGGCCATCACTGCTCTAGAGAGAGACAAAATGTCTCAAGCTGAAAATTTTCAGTGACTCTCTCGAACCGACTCTTGGGGCCGGATCTTTTAAAAAAAAGCAGATCCGAAGAGCCGGTTCGTTCAACACATTCGTTTGGCCCATCTCTACGTCGAATGGATATATTTCGTAACTTCGAATAGCCATAACTTTGCGAAAAAAATCGTAATTGATCTCTTGAACTCTTAAATTAAAGGGTAAGAGTGGTACTAAATGATGTAACTGGAGAGACAGACAAAACAACTTTCTAAACGGTCGTACGTATTGTCACACACAATAAAAATAGGTGGCAGCAAGACGCGAACGTGTTAAGGGTGGTAGACGGCAATGTTTGGAACTGGATTCATTCTTTTTTTACATTGTGTTCATCATCACCTATTTAAATTGGTTAGATCCCAACCAGTAGGCAGCCCTAAAACAACGTAGAGAAGAAACTGAATTAAATGCTGTCGCTCAAAACGTACTTCACTGGAGGACAACGGCTTATGCGATACGAAGTTCCATCTGTTATTTCTCTTAATTTTAACAATAGAACCCACCAAGTGTTCTTCGAGCAGATGAATCTTCGAGAAGAATAGGAGCGTGGTTAATACAAATTTACCAAATAGAACCGAAACATTTCAACCTTAAGTGACACCGAATTTTAGAATTAATAGATCAATTCAAATGTGGTCTAAACTATCACATATGATTCCCTTAGTCGACAGCCACTTTGTAATAAAAAGTAGCAATACTCCAAACTACTATTACTACCAACTACTTGAAAAATGTGTGGTAGCTGTTAGAAAGTGGTACCCAGCATGATGGATGCTTTAAGATTAAACAGAAATAAGCACTATTAATCAATGAGCCGTCAATAATCGAATTGGTAAGTTCAGATATTAAAGAAAGATAATGACAGAGTAATCAGCACTTTAAACGTTATAACATGCAGCGAAGAATGATATAACCTTTCTTTATATACATCTAGTGATAATTGTAACATTTTTCGAAATCGCGGGACTCTATCGAACACAAGCCACTTAAAATGGAAATAAGTTATATGCGTAATTTCAAAATGTTGACAGTTTTTGAAAGATATCACCGCCGACATCCAACTTAAAAAATAATATCACGGGTAATAGACTAGAGACATAGAGATTAAATACCTCTTAATTCTGATAGCTCTCTTTCTCCTAATCCAATCATTTGGTAATATTTTTTCAACAGAAACTACGGCTTACTTACTGCCAATATTGCGTTGCAATGTCCAATTACCTTGAAGCATTATGTTATTTGTGCGGGTGGAATTCGAACTTACGGCTCACTTTACTTAAAAAGCAAGTACACTATCCCTTACATGGCTAAGCCCAATATTTATAGTGATCTAAGATATATTGAAATACAATTTTCGAGTACCTTCGCACATGGTTTTTCTTCTTTAAGCCACTGATCTATGGAATGAGGCTGCCTTAAAGAATTCAATTTTTTCTGAAACTTTAAGGATTTCGTCGAGGTAGTAATAGCAAGCGATTTCCTACCAACTTCATAATTTTCCGATTCAAGAATGATAAAAAATATTGACAATAGTTGGAAGATTCTTGAAATATTCGTCAGATCAAATGTGTTACAACTATCTGAACCGGATTTCCACTCCCCCATAAAATCGTTACGCAAACCAATATAAAATAATGAAAACAGTCTGTTAAAAATTTGCCTAAAATTCCACCTGAATTAAGTTCATTCAATAGTTTTACGTAATATTGAAAATCTTAAGCCACCGAATGAGATTTTCTTAACGCAAAACTCAACCAATTCGAGACATTAAGGTAAAACCGAAGAAAAACGCGTCAACAATCGAAAAATCACTTTCCGAACTATTAATCGATCCAGCAAAAGGCAAAGCGGAACAGCTCAATCAAATATTGAACAACGTCGCGGTCGCGGGATAATGCAGATGAAAAAGCGCAATCTAATCGGCTTATTCAAGTAAAAATAAAAATAACTGAAATTGTCTGTTACATACATGAAATTATTTAGCGTATCCACGAAGGACTAATGCAGGTGCTTCGGCAGGTACTTAACGTAATCCAAGGCTTGTTGTTTGGGTAAATTTTCTTCGTTAAACACAAATTTCAACCAAAAAAAAATTTTCTTTTTTCACTTTTTAATTTATGAAATTTGCATAGGCACACCTGAAGTTGTCTAAATTCATGGCAACGCACGCATGTTTGATCTCACAATTCACAAAAATTTGAAAAACTTTCGATTAATTCGCGCGGATTTATTCCCCTTTCGATTAATTTGCGAACTCACGCAACTCAGCAGCGTTAAGCCAAGCTTTGAATAACGTCCGCTTGCGAGGAAATTTAGAATTGAACTGTTACAGAAAGTGCAACTTTTACCTTCCGTTACTAGACGTTGACGGTGATATCTCGCCGAACCGATATTGCAGCAGGTAAAGTCGAGGAAGGCCGTTCAAAAGACGGCTGGGCCAGAGCAATCCTATACCCACTTACTCCGACTTTGTCAATTTTTTTGTTGTTTTATTTCTTCTGTCGGTTGACTGATACCATGCACCACTTCCAGTCGTTTTCCATGCAACCATACTTCCAATGATGGCTATGACGTCACGAACACAGCTGGTCTGATTATTTGGCCGGCCGCTTACACGATGGTTACCACCTTTTACGTTTTCACGCAAGCAACATTCACCCGCCAGTCTTTAACTTAAGGTAGTGCTGTAAAGATTGCGGTCCGGTTCGCCTCTTTCTTTTGAATCCAATCAGATCCAGCAGCTTATGCGGTACTGGTGTTTGGCAATCTTACATTCAGTGACCTCCGGTTAATATACTCTTAATACTTCCGCTTCGATTGTAATTTAATTAAATTTTTTTTAATTGCGTTATTATCAAAAGTTATTGCATTGATGTGGTTCGAATACAATATCCTCTGGTTTTTACTATTTCTTGTATTGACTCTATCGGTTGCTTCCCGACTATTTATTTTGCGAATTAATTTAAGTAGAAAATTACCTCCGAAATTTTGTGATAGAAAAGTATTGAGCGCTTCCTCTTCCTTATTAGAAGACATCAAGCTTAGATGTATACTAATAAATTTAACTCAAAGTCTGTGGTGGCTTCCGTGCCACGCCGCATCCTTAATAACTCTGAGACAGTCAAATTAGAATGGGGAAAGCAATCCGAATTTCTAATTTCTCTATGCAATTATTATTATTTATTTGCAACTTTCTAGAGCTTCTCAATTCCAGTAAGAATTCAACTTAAACTCTACGCTTGGTTTTTGCAACTGCTCGTAGGGTGTGAGAAAGAAAAGGACGATACCCGTCTAAAAACATGGTGGCTCCCAAACATCAAAATTTATTTTTTAAAACTCCACACCACAATTTTATTAAAATTATTTAACATTCTACGGAAATGGTAGAAAACGTAATTAATTAAACTTTAAATTTTCATCAATTTTACAGAAAATACGAGTGGGTGGGTAGTGGTCCAATTCTGATTGGGTGTAGTGTAGGGGAGGGGTTGCAGGGGAAGGAGGGGTAGTACATAAACTACCGAAAATCTACTACATCTATCCATCAATCAGCATCCAACACTTACTACCCACCATCCTTTTGTCACGGGAAACATCACGATAGAGAGGTAGAGAAAATATTTGGTTAAAGTCCTAAATAACACCTGAAAAACCATTGTCTGAGTTGTGGTACACAATAAAGTCGGCGGACCTCGATGCGACCATAGGGATACACGGAATAGTCTGCTCGATAAAAGCGCCTGTTTAAAAAAATTACAGAGTTATTTCTAAAAAGGGTTAAAAATCCCTCTCATGCAAATACACCTTGTCGTGGTGGGGAGGGGTTTGCGGGCGTTTCTGAAAGACTAAACTATGTCGGCGGCAGCTTTTAAAGCTGCCGAATTGTTCAATCTGAAGATGTCAGTCAAAGTAGTTGCCAATCTACCAATATGGAAGGACAAACCCAATCAACTAAAATAGAAGTAGGCATATTTGCTCCAATGTCGGAGGAAGAAGTTGCGAACTCCAATAGTCATGGTGAGTTCTACAATTTCCTTCTGCACATCGCCAGTGAGACTCAACGGCAACGACCTATAATGTATTAACGACAAGGATGAAAACAACACCGAAGACAACAACAGCAACAACGAAGATGAAGAATCTAATACTTAAAGACGCAATTTATCATTCGGGAGACGCGTTGACGCGTCCTTTGATGGATCTCTCTATTTTGAAGGAAGGCCTACTTACTCAGCGTATCAGTGAAATAGACACGGAGACGTAGGATAGTCTCCTGAAAGAAACATAAGTTGCCAAACGAGACCAAAAAGACGAAATCGGCCAAGCAAGTTGCCAAATGGGAATAAAAAAACTCCTATTGGAAAGGCACACATTCACTGGCCGACAGAGAAAAGACGCTGGTAAGAATCACATAAAAATTTTCAAGACCTTCAAAAAACTCTACAAAACAGTAGGACATTCCGAAACCTCGGCAAATAGTAGCCACTTTCGACACAAAAAAAGAGCCGACCAAGGAAACGGGGGGGGGGGGGGGGGGGGGGGGGGGGGAAGACGAGAAACCTCCCATAAAGCCAAATCAAGCTCCTCTACCTCCGCGGCCAAAACCTTAAAAATGAGTAAAAATGAGGGAAAGCCAAAGAGACGGAGAAGGGTGATAAACGTCCTGGTAAAACAACTCTAGCCCACTCAACTTCTAAGTTAACCAAAAAACTGAGCAACTCAACAGGCAAGAGCTAGCCAACTTCTAAACCAAAGACCGTAAAGTCGAAGGAGAAGATAAAGCCAAAGTCTAATCTCAAGAGAGTACGCTCAGGTGATGACGAGACCATTGGAAACTCCAGAAAAAAAATCCGCCCGAGTCAGTAGTGAGGAACTCATTCTTCTGGTAATCGAGCACATTGATCCAGATGGAAAGCTGTCGAGAGATAACTTGCTAAAGGCAGAGCAAAAGATCCTTGAAGGCATGCTAGCTGCCGGCGAAAATGCGGATGCCGAAAACATCTGCAAATTTGACGGAGTTGGTTGGCGGAAGGATATAAAAATTGTCGAATGTAGCAATAAGAAATCATGTGATCTTCTTAACAGCTACGTCCGCTATCTGTAGCTACATTGGAAGCCATCCCTGGAGTTAACCTACCATAAAGCGAGGTAGTGCATATATGGATACCACCACCAATTTTGTAGGTAAATTCCATACTGCGACTAATTTCGATGCAAAACAAAAGCATTTACACAAATGGATGGAGAGTCCAATATTCTAAGCCGAACTACATAGGAGGACTCGACCTGAAGATCGTGGTAGAACGGAAGTCTGCTATACTGCAGGGATGGTGAAGTTTGGGCTGGGTAGTCTAAGTTTCGCCACCTTCTCAAATGAGGGAAGTCAGAAAGTTAAGGATGGTGCAATTTAACCTGGACTATAGAACTTCTAGATTAGAAACCACACGGGGTCCAATGACGAAGCCGAATTGGACGACCGCGCAACACATGCAGAAGATCCGTAGAGAAGGAAGGCGCCCAGATCAACAATCGTGGCAACAGTTAAAGACGTTAGCGCAGAACCGGACCAGGTGTAGAGACGGTGTGTAGTTGCCCTATACCCCAAAAGGGGTTAACGAATTAACGAATCCAAAGAGATAGAAGCTATTGGACTTATATCCCAAGCGGCCACTGACGACCTGCTTCTATTCATGGCGGGAGAAGACATCGATGACACTTTAATCCAAGGCTCTCCGGAGCTACAATTCTAGGATTAAGCTCAAAACATTACAAACGCTCCATTTAAATAAACTAAACTAAGAAGCTGTATATTAGTAAGTAAAAAAAAACTACACTTCTTAGTTTCCCATCGTTTCAGCCGCTGCGTTCTGACAGTGGTGGTATGCGAGCGCAAGAATGAACCAACACTCATTCTAGCATCCACATGATTATCATATGAAGAAGACAACCCCCCATCGGAAGACCTCAAGCACTAATCCAACCTCTTACAGTCACTCACCACCATTCTTACACTCAGCCCCTCCCCCCCCCCCCCCCTATCCCCGGACTTTGCCTTTCTCAACCATTCCGCTATAAAACCAATTCTTTGGGTTCACCACTGCCACTTATACGACCACTCGAAGTCAACGTTGTCGCGTTTGCCTTACCCCCAGCCATTCTGAAACAAAACCAATATTTTGACCTTACCGTTGTCCCTGTCATTCCGATACAAAACAATTAATTTTTTGACGCGTTAATACAAATTGCAACTGTTGTCTGTTGGCTTTTTAATAGTGAATAATTCGGAGTTGGATCAATTGGTTGAGCGGCACGACCACCATCGCTTCGAGAACAGGTCTGGAAGTGGGATTTTAAAATTGAAATAAAATATCCACTCCGTCTCTGGACAAAGTCATGTTAACGCATCAAAGAGTTGTCCCCTAGTCAACGGATAATACTTAAACATGCTTTAGTTTTTGGTTCACTGTGCGCAGGTGGGGTTCGAGCCTGTGAGAATCCCGGGAAGAAAAGCCGACACGTTATCACTTACTTTATCACAATTAAAAATATACTCCAGTAACAATGTAGATATGAAATGTATCTTTTTCTTATTTTTCTAGGGCATACTGGATGAGTCATTGCAAATTACTTCAGGCCGCGAACTTATCAGTCTCTCCTCGTAGCTGCGCGGATATTTACGTTGCTTTTAAATTATTATGATGGTGGTGACATGCCCAATTATTCCGAAACAAAACCAGAGGAGACGGAGTTGGAGTTGGGTCCCGGGTTCGAGACCAGATGACCCCGTGAGCTTTTATTAAGAAATTAAAATAATCCACTCCGTCTCTGGGCTATTGTCTAGCTCGCAGCAATGCAAAACCAAGACTTTCAAGTTTCCTCACTTTCTTTCCGGCCAAAACCATGCTAACGCATCAAAGGGTTGTCCCCTAGGATTTGGACACATCGTATAAAAAAAATTAAGTGTATAAGCCGAAATTGGGAGTATCATCAACCAAATCTTTCTTAAAATAATATAGAAGGCTTAAAAACCTTTGGGTTTAACTAAGGTTTGAAATGTGGTTCGAGAGAGACATTTTATGTACTAAAGATAAAGACGACAAATATAAATCAGAATGCTATTTCATTCGGCAGTTTATTGCGACTAAAAAAAAATTTTGTTGTTCTAAAAATTATTTACTTTTCAAAATAAAATTAAAAAATTCTCCTAAATAAACAATTAATCGAAAATTTTTTCTCGTTTCACTTCCAGCGATTTCCAGACTGTTTCGTTTTACCGGCCTGAGGATTATTCTGACTGTCATCCTGTGAGGCCAAATCTTCGTCAATTAAGAGCTCAAAATTTCCCAAAGCTTCAGGAGAAGGAATCTTGTTCCATCGAACGCTAGAATTCGTAGATAAGCAATATTTCAACAAATATTCATCATAAACACTCGAAACAAACTTACTCAGGAATGCCATCAGGTGGTAGTACTACTGACAGAATATTGTCAATTAATTTATACTTCAAAATACGATCGTTTACAGTGGTTGAGGTTAGCGACGGAGATGCATTTACCTCCACCAGCCAAGGCTTCAAGCTATTGTCTATTATAATATCGTAGCCATAGCACTCAAAGCAGTGCCGATCACTTGCCATGACTGGAGCAACCGCCCTCAGTGAATGAATAATTAACCATGATATGGAACCAAAAAGACGTTCAGTCACCTCCTTTCCCCGAGTTCCTTCCAAGTAGAGTTTTAAGTTTTGAACAGACCATTTACCACCATGAAGATTATTATATTCTCCCTAGAGTTTCGTCGTGAAAGTCAGCTTAGTTGATCTTAAAATGTCCAACGGATACTTACACCATGCTTCTGAACGCTAACATTAGTCAAGTGGACGTACATATTGTCCAGCTCAGTAACACTTGTGTCGTACTTCACTGTACAAAACCTACAAAATCCCAATTTTAAGAGATAAGCCTTTAGAGGACGAAAGGATGTGACTAAAACATATAAGCGAAGATCGAACTTTTTACCACCGATCAGTAAAGGATTGTCAATGTATCTAAAACACAATCTAGTCATTTTGTGAAAAGGAAAAAAAAACTAAAGGACCGACCTGGATATGACATAGCTTTCCTTACCAATCTGTGGATGAAATGGACCCTTTGCTTCCCTTGACCATTTTTTCAACTTGGACAATTTATTGATAAGAAAAATCCCTGCTCCTTGAGATTTCCCGCAAGGTTTCATTATCCAAGTGCTCTGAGGATTTTTTCGATACTCTTCGACAAACATGTTGTAATCTTACAAGCACAATACTGTGAGACTAAAGTAAATTAAAAAATTCAAATATGATTACCTGCTGGCAAGACAAATGTAATTGGAATAAAGTCCAGGTATATATACCGTGCCCCACCAGGTTGATTTGATTCTGTCTTTTCCGCCAGCGGACTTCCATCACGTTCCAAGTCTTTTCGATATCTCTTGATATTCTTGACAAGTAAATCTTTACGGGATAACTCATAGTGATTGGGGAAGTGATTTATTAACCTAAGACAATTATCAACTTCACAAACATCTTTTTAACACCTTGAGGTAAACACTTACTGGTTGTCATGCATCCTATACCCACTGTCCACACTAAAAATATTCCTACATGTCTGAACATTGGCCCAATAAAAATTCCAATCATCGTCAGCACCGACATGAGCCCAGCCACGTTTTTCGAAATTATTCACTAAAACAGATTTATCCAAATCGGTACAAAAGCAAATTTTGGTTCGATCGTGAGGATTTGGTGCTCCAATCCTGGAACAAGAAAAAAATGAAAAATCGATTTGACCAAATCCCTGTTTTAAGAGAACGAAACACCTTTTTCCATTCTAGAGAGAACGCACCTTCCGTACATGTTGGCGAGGTTAGTGGTAAACCGTTTCTGTTCGTGTCCCATCATAGTAACTTAATTTTATTTGGTTGTTCAAGTGGACTTCGGTTACCACTCACTCATATAAAAAAATTACAGGTGTAGACTGGGGATCGACCAAATAAGGAGACTGCACTCGGTTGTAGCCAAGAAACCATAACCATGACATGGAGTAAATTACCCACCTGTTGGGGCAATATTGTCTCGAGCTCTTAATCGATGACAAGAACTCCACGAAAACGCACCTGTTGATAGTTTGTTGAATTTGTTATGGAAAACAGTGGACGCTATAATTTGATTTCTTATTTAAGAAAAAGTGGGTCTTCACACAAATTTGGATCGACGTCGGTCTTAGTGATAGGCACAATCGGTCACTTTTCTAACTCAGGTCATACGAGTCGTTTAACATAACTGACTCAAAAAGAAGATTCGGTCATTTAAGCACTTATATCTGTAGAGGGTCAACGTAAGCATTCGAGCCCTACAAGTGGTGGTCGCTGTAAGCATATGATAACTGTAGAGATCACATATACATCATAACATCACACTCAGTGAAATATGAACAGCAGCAACAGGAACGGCATACAATTAAAGGAGTGCGTCTCGCGTAAGTTAGTTGAGTTCTCAGTTCTTCATTCAAGGAAATATCCCACGTTGTATTATGCACCATGCACGGTCTACCACTCTTTTGATTTAAGATGGGATCAACCGCTAGATTGAGAGAATCGGTGTGCCTACTGTCTTGTTCTTAGAGACATGATATGGAGAAAGGCAAGTGAACGATTGACCGACTTGGTATGAAAATATTGAAATTTAGGCCTTTTGAGTCATTTTACTGACTCGGTCGAAATGACCGAATCGTTCGTGACCGACACATCACTAGTCGATCTACATAACTGCATTAACAACATGCATCCATTATTTTAAAGGTATCTCTAGTTTCCCCAACTCTTAGAGGGGACTGGGGTAGGAGGAAAACTTCACACAATTCGACAACACCGATAGCAATTGAATCGAGCAATTAACGTGGACTCCGAACCACCAAAATTATTCTACAACACGGGCTGTTTGCTGCTGAGGGCAGCAATTGCACTCATAGGCCAATGAGACCTATTGTCAATGCCCTTTGAATTAAGGACAATATGGTTGAACGTAAAAACACCCAGATCTCTAATCTTGCAAATATTGGAAGAGAAACGGCAATGTAAGAAGAGTTTTTTAACCAATTATCTGGAATAAAATGCCCTCTGCTCTAGTACACCCTCAGGTGTTGGTTGTTTGATATTTTTTTCTGACCATCTTACCGGGTGTTGCCGAACTTTTGAACTAGAGCAGACGAGCATTTTTGTTATACACCTTAAAAGCCAGTTGGTCAATCATCAGAAGAAACAATATCCGAAAACAAGTCTTCGGGGGTCAAGGCTTTGGAATGACAAACATCATTCGTAGTTCGTAAAAACGTGATGAATTATCTCCATTGTCTGCGAGAGTGAAGAATCGCCAGTGAATACAATATGCAGGTACATTGACGGAAGCTGAAACATGTCGCTTAATGATCTCACCACTTGATGATCCAAGAAGAGAATTTGCCCGACGTCTATGACGCAATTGAACAGGCTCAGGTTCACGCTTAAGCGAAGAAGCCGAGTCATACGTAACATCGGCAAACGTCACTGGACTGTATTATAAAATGAGCGGGCCATGCCGTAGTTATATTTCAATTTCTGAAAAACGGCCAACAACTCGCTTATTGCTCCAGTAGGGGTTACAAGTACTACAAAAGTATAGTTGGGTCGCTCTATGAAAAGGTCGCCAACATGGACGTAGAAAGCGAGTTGGGATAGATAGGATCACTATACTCACAGGGGAAACCGGAAGATTTAGAGGAGGTGACATCCGAGGGTGTGTCAGATATCTCACAATAGATGGGCGACGAAAATCAAAAGATGATACCGATGAATCGGAACTTAAGGATCCCCAGTCACCCATGAACCGTCACCATGACGTGGTTGGTCCAAGCCAACCTACATAGGAGTAGTGTGGCTACGGCTGCACTAGCCGAGATGATGATGAAGAAGGATGTAAAGATCGCACTGATCCAGAAACCATCCACTTTTGAAGGAAAATTCACGAACTGGAACTCAAAAGTGTTTAATTGCCGATGGATACTCTTTGAGCTGAGTGTCAATGTCAGAAATAATCCCCAGAATAACAAACTGGGATAAATATGTGGAGGTCTTAAACAAGCAATTGTGTACAAGAAATGTTCCTTTGGAATCAACACAGGCAATCGATGATGAGACTGCTAACATTGAAGATGTTTTCAGACTCGCATTCGAGGAAGCGTGGAGGGGGAATCGATAAGGGAAGAAGCTACCCCTTGGAGATCCCAAGTTGGAAAAGAAGAGGAGCAAACGAAGAAACTGTATACTTTGAACAAGTTAAGATGGACAATAAAATCCTTCAGCCCATATAAATCACCGGGCAGATATGGGATATATGTATCTCATCATGCTACAGAACGGAAGTAACAGACTAGGGAACAAACTCACCCAGCTTTTTAGAGCGTGTCTAAAAGTCATTTACACTCCTAAAAATTGGAAAGTAGCAAAAGTAGTATTTTTACGCAAACCCAACAAGACGGACTATAGCTCATCTAATGCTTATTAACCAATTAGGCATACCTTATTCTTACTGAAAAGTCTAGAAAGACTCATAGAATGGGAAGTAAGGAAACAGATAGGCATAAATTAACTATCAAGTTGTCAACATGCATATACGAAAGGTAGATCGGTTGATTCCGCTCTACACAGCCTAGTACATCAAGTGGAAAAGGCATTGATGTACAAAGAAGTAGCTTTAGGCTACTTTATTGACATAAAAGGGGCCTTTAACAATGTCAGAATCGATAAGATTCTCAATAGGCTGAGGGAGAAGGGGATAGATCACAGTATAATCAATTGGATCAAGTCCATGCTGGAAGACCGAATCATAATTATATTTCGGAAATGAACAACTGACGGCGCGGGTAAATAGAGGAATTCCACAAGGAGGGATGCTTTCATCAATTTTGCGGCTGATAGTGATTGATGAATTCCTTGAAGCGCTATCAGAGAAAGGTCTCTACGTAACTTGTTATGCGGACGACCTACCGAGAGTAGTCAGAGGTAAGTTTGAAAAAAAAAACTGTTGATACTTACTTCAACAAGCAATCGACACGGCAACCTCTTGGGCGCAGGATTGCGGACTGAAGATAAACCCAAATAAAACGGAACTCTGCTGCTTCAGTAAAAGACATAAATTAAGAAATATAGTTCCCCCCGTGCATCGGAAAAACCAGATTAACCTTAATGAGGCCAAATTTCTGGGTGTGCTGATGGGCGGGAAACTAAATTTGGCCAAGCACCTACACGAGATGAAAAACAAAGCGGTAAGAGGTATCTGAGCGTGCAGATACACATATGTAATCAGACAATTGTAGTAAAGCTTTATGAGCACAAGTAAATTCTTTGTAGTCAGACGAATGTTTCCAGTGTAAATGACACTAGAGGATATAAAAGTAAATCGTTTTAAAGTACAAGTTTGTAGTTTAACACAACCAACGCGAGCACAGATAGTTATATTTCCGTTTTCTTTAAAAACCAGTTCTCTTTGCTCGCATTCAAATCTTCTGACCACAGAGTTACAGCCTATTTCCACGGAAGTAGACTAAATCATTCTCTAAATGCAACCTTAATCTCCTTCAACTTAATAAATACCAAACTATTGCCAGTCTGTTACTGACATAGCTCCACACCTAAAAGTAGAGAAATATTTGGAAGTAAAAACCAAGGAAATGTTTACCATTTTTTTACGACGCGCTTCTTGATCCTCCTCCTTTTCTCCATACGTTGCCGAATGTTATCCGCAACATTCTTAAACATACCAAATTTCAAAAACTTTCAAAAGTTAAAATTTTAAAGTCACAATATTGTCAGTTTGACGACTACTGAGTTTTTAGGTCATTTTACAAAAACAAAACAAAAAGGTCTAAGCACTTTTATTACAACTAAAAAAAAACCTTCCACTAAATTGAAAACCAACCAGGAGTTCCTGGCCGTTCTTTATTTCGTTCTAAGAACTTTTTAAATCCTTCTTTCGACTGCTCCATTGCCCGTTCCTCACTTTCCTTTTTCTCGACGTCTTTTTCCGGGAATATATTTGGATACTCAAACTTCATATCCTTGGGCTGCAAATACCATATTCATAGTAAGTAAATAATTGCTAGAACAATTGCTTTTATACCAAAACAATGTATGCCAACTTGGTATCCTCGTCTTTGATAACATGTCCATGCACTTGATCACGTCGTGTGCCTCCTAAGGCTATTCTTGTGTTAACCTTAATGACCGGCACATTGTAAATTTTTTCAAGATAATTTTTTATATCGTGTATGGTCATCTGCATCGACACAGCAAATTGAACAACATTTGGAGGTTGCTCTTCCCGAGGTCTAATTAGTTTCATCCAGAAATTGGGCAGAAATACCCTTAATTGTGGCGCTCCGCGGTGATAAAGTGGATACCATCGTGTTGACATTTTGTAAATTTTGACATTCCGTTTGACATCACATTGACATTTCTACACTTGACTGTACCCAAATGTAATTTACATAAACATTGGAGCTTTTTATTTTCTCGAAACTTATGGTTAGATGGCAGAGTATACGATAAAAATTGCAATGATGTCCAGTGGCGCCATAACAGAACTATGCAACACAACATCGTAGCGTTATTTTAACTGCAGATGGCGAATGGCTCACTAGGGAGATTTTGAACATTTGACGAAGGATTCTATTACCCCTTACATTCGTTAAATTAAAGTACTGAAAAAGATGGAACTTCTGTCGAATTTTTGAAAGTTAATATCTCCAAGCTGCACGTGTACATAAACGAATAAAATTGAATATTTTAAATGAAAAATTAATAAAATTGTACGAGCGATTGTTTTTTTTGTGAGTTTAGAATTGTTAGAACCGTTTAAAAATTAAAAAAGTTTGCTGTCTGGTTTAAATGGCGGGCAGAAGCCCTCAGACTAGAATTGTTTTCAGGGTTTGACCTCATAGCTTCTAAGACATATTATTGTTAGCTTACTAATACAATATTTTCCTTTATCAAATTAAATCGAATTACGGATAACCCAAATTTAGAGGCAATTTTCTAAACGCAGTTCCCGACTAAAAGTTAATGGATCAACAATGGGGTGATCCAAGAAAACACTTAAGCGATTTACACAGACGGCTGTGGTTTTGGAATATCGTGCGAGGAACTTAACCTGGAGTTATGGGGAGGGGTAAACGACTCCTCCTCGGTTCTTCAATGTGAAATCGCGGCGATAGAGATAGGAGCTAAACAGCTAATAGAACGGGGAGTAAGATTCTCTAGGATTGCAATATCCACGGATAGCCAGGCGTCCATCAAATCTCTAACTAACGCCTAGGTAAAATCCAAAACGACAGACGGATGTAAACAGACCTTAACGCAGCTAGGGAAACAAAACGATGTCACCCTAATATAAGTGCCGGGGCACTGTGGCATCCCAGGAAATGAAAAAGCAAATGATCTGACGCGGAGAGGCACAAATGAGGACACTCCAATAATGATCAACCTGAGCATACCCATCCAGGAAATTAAAAAATAAACCACGGAATGGGTAACGAGGAGGTACAAGGAAAAATGGGAAGGATCCGATATCGCCAGACACACAAAGGCGTTTTGGGGAACTCTCAATGCACATGAATCTGAAAAGATCATTAAGCTTAACAAAGCCAAACTGAAACTTCTTGTTGGCCTTGTGACAGGACATGCAAGACTAAGGGCGCATGCCATAAAAATGGGAAGGGCGAATACTAGTCTATGCAGGGGATGTGGGGAAGAAGACGAGACCGTATTACACGTTCTCGGCCAATGCCCAGCCCTAACGCAAAAAAGATCTAGAATCTTAGGAACATACTACTGCGAAGATTTAGCAGAAGTTAAGAAATCAGGTTATAATCGAATTATCCCATTCGTTACGGGGATCAGTTGGCTCGACAGTGGACTTTAGGGTACGTTGCCGAGCAGGGATCGTACAACGGGCCACTATAGGCCTCAGTGCATGGCAGACACACACCTTTCCCGCCTCGAAAACCAACCAACCAAATCGGATTACTCCAGAAGCGAGTTACCGTATCCCCTTGCGGCGCATGGGGCGGTAGAATTTCACGCGATTCGAGACAACGATTGCAAGTGGATCTACAATTTAAAGTAGATTTTGAACCAGTGACATTGCCTCTGCAACCCTCAATAGCTTTTTAATAGTAATCTGTTGTCAGTAGAAAACAATCATGGGTCTCTACCGGTGGGATTCGAAACTGGGGTTTTTGAATTGGAAGGCCGATGCGTTATCACTAAACATCGGATTATGTATATGCATTTGCATGTTTGCATATGCAAATGCATATAACTCGCTTTTTGCAATGTTATTTCATATTATAGTATTTTTTCGTTTATAGTGCATAATTCGGTATAAAAGATTGATTGACGTGAGAGACATGCGGCGACGACATAGGTAGACTATCTCTAGTTAATTTTGTGTCACAAGATAAAAATCCCTTTTAACACTATGGCGTTGTCGTTACACCAAAACGCCGCACATTAAAAAGAATTCTCAGACTCTCTAATGGAAAGTTCGATTGAAAGTTACCCAGGCCTATTTACAGCTGATGGTGCAGTAGTATACTGTTATGTTTGTGGCAAGCGTATTCCGTCTTCGAAGAAAGATCAGATTGATTAGCATGTAAATACAACAACTTCTGACGCAAATCACGGCTTCTACTTCGTCGTCGTCGTAGATGGGTAATTATCAAATCTCTTCTTCATATTAAGAAATTTGAAAAAAAGTACGAGGATCATTATGCAAGTTATCGCGAACATTATCAAGGTATTCTCTGTATAATGAAGAAGATAACGCCAAAAATCTGTCGTAGCAATCAACAAATTCACAATAAGCTGACGTGTTTCTACAACGTAAGTAAGTTTTCCATAGTCCATTTTTTTTATTCTAAAGGCTCCACAGCTCTCTTGTATACCACGGGGGAAAATGACAGGATGGTCTCGACCGTTTGAGTGGTACACATGAATTAAACAGATCATAAATCCTATCATAAAACACGGAAACGCACTCATCGATATCGCTATCATCAAAAAGAGATGCGAAATCGATCGAGAGGATCCTGTTTGAAAGAACAGAGAAATCCGCCCTTTTAAAATGAAGAACGTACGTTGGGGTCGGCAGTATTAGTACCATCGTAGCAAAATGAGATGAAAATGGGCGGATGGAAACTGTCGATAGCGGATAGGCTACAAGAAGCCTATTCGACTATAGTGTTACTCGAGTCAGAACTATAGATAAGATCCAAGATCTTCCAAAGGAGGAGATGGCGTCAAGAAAAAGAGAGTCTCTAACAGTAAGACAATTTAAGGGAAGGTAGTCATCGTCATCAGTGTTCAATACCCAGTAAATTAAAGTCACCAAGAAGGATGATTTCGTCCGCTGGGTTCGTCATATTATTAATAAAATCTAAGCTAAAAATTAAAATGTCAAAAAGACTACGATCGTGTTCATCAACGCGGTTTGTCAAATTTGGAGGAATATAACAACTGACCAGGAAAAAGTTCTTCTTAAAAAGAGAGAGCTTAAGAGCTCAATTATGAGCGTGTCGGAGAAAGAACGAATACTAATCAAGCTGCAACCCAAGTGGGACTTGCATGCAATCAAGAGATACAGAGTCAGAGTTTTAATTGAAAAGAGGATAGATGCACCTTATAATACACACTGTCGTGGCTGTGACAATGTGACTGACCAAAAACTCCTCAAGAGACCGCTGCAGGTTAGCGACAGAAGATAGTTACTGGAAGACTTCTTTTAAGTATCCTTAATGGTATTAGGAAAAACGTAAAAGAGTTAAACTAATTCCTCCTGTTCTCTGGCTGGTATTAAAATAATTCGCATTAGGCTTAAATTCCAACAGAGAATTTGTAACACTGTGTGGGTGTTAAGAGTTTGCACATCAACCACCCAGCAGTTATTGGCTACAACTTAACAAAACCCTCCCGGAGGAATCAGCTCTCAGAACAATACATTTCTGACTTCTCAACTTAAAATTTAATTTTTTTGATAAAATTTCAGGAGCCGGGTATTATAATAACATTAAACGAAAACAAATCATTTAAATTAATTTCTGTACAATTTTTTTTATTTATTGTTTCCATTCTGGAAAATACTAACAATTTTATTACTAAAAATTTGCAATTTATACAGATTTCATTCACGTCAGATATTTTTTTTTTAAATAAAATTAAAATTGTCTCTATGCTTTGTGATAGTTACATTACTCTAAATTCAATTAACAAATTCGCATATCTTCTTAAATTATTCGTCTACCCTTCACCAGATGTGTCTTATAAAATTACAAGAGAGGCGCATTATGTGCATTTTGAAAGTAACTTATATTCCCCCCGAAAAAAATAATAATAAATTACATAAAAGTTCTTACAAAATTTATGTGAGAAATGCAAGGTATTGTAACTAAACACACGCACACATCTGGTGAAGGATAAAAAATTAGTTTCTTTAGAAAAACAAAATATTTAAACATCGAAATGGCGGATGGCTAAATGCTTACTCCTTCTAATGTTAAAATGATTTTTGTATATTTAACAAAAACATGGCAGACTTGAGTATTTATTGATAGACAGTTTGTGGAATCTTAAAACTATGTTTTTTACAAAAATTTTTTTTCAAGATTATGTACACTTGACTTAAGTCCATTTTGAGTACATCTAATTTGGCACTGAATTCTATTAAATTGTGGAATCGATGGTTTTAAGGCAGGCGCTCGAATATTTTGCAGAAACGTAAAGTATTGATAAATATTGACTAACTTCTATAAATTGTCTTTTACTGTCGATAATAAATAGCATCATTTGAGTTTGAGATTAAGTTAGTGTATAAAGACTTTGGTACCAAGCGTTTCGCAAAATTTGTGCATTTTTGGAAATTAAATTTTATATTGACCAAGTCAAGTACAGCAAAATTTCTAATATAAAAATAAAATAGCTTTACAGTATACCCCTTCAGTCCAGAAATTCTTCCTTTTTCAATTTTATTATAATATTTATTATGCAAGAAAGCAACATGTGCCATACTTACAGCCATAAATATTTTACTACAAACTGAAATGTTTATAATTGAATTAACCAATAAAGTGAAGGCAGACAATGCTAGCTGTAATTACATCTCTCTAGTAAACCACATATGAAATCGAATGGACAATCTAGTGAAACTGAATTACCCAATTATCCTCGTTTGTATTTTTTAGGGTAGTTGGTAATCTTTAACTTATTAAATTGTTACTTCAGTATTTTTGAATTTTGTAAATTTAAAGATTCATTACGGGTCCGTTCGAGTATTACATAACGCAGTTATAGGGGAGGGTCTTGTGAAATGTTAGTGTGTTATTAGGGGGGGGGGGGGGGGGGGTCAAGCAACGCGTTACGTAACATTAAGATTTTGTTAAAATTAAAAGTGCTGTGGCGACTCAATTGAAGTTGGCCAAATTTCGCCACAAATAATACCTTGAAATCGCATCGGATAACTCAGCAATCCTTTTAAATCAAGAAAAAATATATAAAAGGAAAATCAAATGGACAAATAATCCACTAAAAATGTTTTAATACGAATAAAGTTTAAAAGTTTAAGAATTTCAAAAAATATTTTAATTTTAACGAATAATTTTGTTTAAAAGTTCCAGTCAGTAAAGAAAAGATGGACATCAACTCCACAGAATCCAACACTACCGAAGAACCAATGAAGACTCCATCCTTAATAAAGCAAGTAACTACTTCGGAATACCAGGTCACAGCACGAAGGATGTTACCCGCTTGGCGCCCTACAGGAAAAGAAGTACGACGAATACATCAATAGTAACATTGACTACTACAAACAAGGACAGCAGCGTCATCATAAAGAAAACATCCGGCCAATAATTTACAACTATTATGAAGGTGAACTCACACCACAGGGAGGTTAACACGTGCCCATGTTTTATCTATAATCAACAATTTATTGGTACCACAGTCCTAACTCTTAAATCGTGCCTGACGGCTCAGTTTATATGGTACATCTACACTACACATATTTCTTTTACATACGAAAACAGTCGCGTCCTGAGTATACAAGAGTCCGACCGTTGCGGGCAAGCAAACCTACCTAAACTACAAGCCATGAATTTACGAATTTCACGCACACACATTAGGGCCAAAGTAGGCTGAAATTTCGTTTAATTTACATTGCTTCTTATTCCAGTATTTTGCGCAACATAATTCACATTTTTAGGTAAAAATAACGATCTAAATGTTACGTAAGGTTTGGGAGGGGAGGGGGGTACGCAAAACGTTACGACGCATTATAATATATGATGTTGCCAACGCTCAGGGGACGCCCTATGATGCTAAAGCACAGCCTTGGCAGGAAAGGATTTAAGGATGAGGGAACTGGGTTAGGATAGGTTTTGGGATCATATGACGAGGGAAAAACAGAAGATGAAAAACTTTTCCACATTCGTGTTGTTCTGCTTAGAAAAGATTTCCGAAATTTGACGGTACGTCCAAATTTGACCTGGAGAGTATAGGGCGACTTGTAGCTCTTGTATCGCGCATTGTCATGTGTCTACAAAGAATCAGGCTAGCAATTTCGTTAGAACAATGGCCATGGAAAAAGCAATAGAAGAGTGAGAGACAACCGACATTCCGTCGATGCTCCAGAGTCAAGGCCCTCACAGATTGAGAAATCGCCAATAAGTTTAATAGCCTTACGCTGGACTTTGTCTAACGCGGACAATACGGTGTTTCCGACCCTTGCCCAAATATGGGAATTATATTCAAGTCTAGGCATAATGTGGGACTTGTCGATTAGGTGGGGTGAAATATTTCTTACATCTCTGTAGAAAACCCAAGCATTTAATTGCACTTTTAGCGGTTGCAAATATATGATCCGTCCAGCTAAGATTGCTGGATATCTCAATACCCAAAATGTTTAGGGAGGGCAAATTGGGTATATTCACTCCATCGACTGAAATGAGTTGGGGTTTTTTTTAGAGAAATTAAACAGCATTGAGTTTTTGATGCATTAAACGAAACAAGATTTGCTGTGCCGGTGCCAAGCGAGTACCATAAAAATGTCGTTGTTTAATGATCCAAACATGCGTTCTCGATTGACTTCTGTAGAATTTCCACGTGAATTCATTACAGAATCAAATGAGCACGCGAAATCAAGGGTGCTGTCGTCGGGAAACTATGGCTAGGATTGAGAAGAGTAAGGGATAAAATATCATTAATAAAAAGAAGAAATAAGGTTGGTGAAAGAACTGACCCCTGAGATACACCGGCATTTATTCCGTAGGAATCAAATGTAACTACGTCAATTACTACACGAATTGAGAAACTATCTATCCATTTAGGGTAGGGTAGGGTGCAGACCAAATGTTTGAAGTTTGGCTAAAAGGGCAGCATGCCAGACGCTATCAAAACCGCCTTTGAAATATCAAGAGCGACGATTTCAGGCTCACCAAAATTATGGAGACAATGATTCCAACCCTCCGTTAGTAAGTCTCCGGTTGAACGGCCAGCGCGGAAACCGTACTGGCAATCATTGATAAGATGGTTATTTCCTAGATATTTCAGAGTTGATGAGTGATTCAAAAACTTTAGATATGATCGAAGTTAGTGCAATTGGTATGTAGTTAAAGTGGTCTCATGCCTCTCCTTTTTTAAGTATTGGCTGGACATGAGCAAGTTTCCATGTACTTGGAAACATTCCTGTTGAATATGACAGGTGAAAAAGTTTGCGCAGAGATTTAGCCAAAGCAGAGGCGCAGCATTTTAAAACCAGTGGCGAGAAACCATCAGGCCGAGTAGCTTTGGGCACGTCGAGTTTCGAAAGTACCCTAAAAGCTTCCCGAGTGCGATAGTGGAGCGGTTTTTACTAGAAGAAGCCCTTATTACCCTTTTGAGTAGAAAATATCTTCCGTCTAACGTTTATTTAATTAACATTGGGAATATGCATCTTTTCCTCTATTATCAGCAAAAGATTTTTATATGTACAACCATCGTTTAAGCCTCACATACAAGATTTCGATGTAATCAGATACATTTGCATCGCTCAAAGGAAGCTATTTATCAATATGCCATGGGTGGATAAACTAGTGAAAGATTAAAAGAGATACGCATAATATCCAACTTGATAAAGTGACGTGTAAATCTAAGTGAAGTGCGTCTATCCAACTGTTTGTCAGTCTGTCACGACAGATTCTTTAAATTTCTTTTGATTTGTTGTTGTTGGGCTATGGCGACTTTTATGCCTCTTCTCGAATAATACAGCTTTTGAAAATACCTTACCTACGGAACCCTCGAAGCATGAACAAAGTTCATACTGTGGGCACACGGCACAGTAACAGTTTTTCAATCGCACTAAAATCAAAATGAGCCAGAGTGCATAAGAAGTTGTTGAAGATTAGAAAAACGGTGCGATAAACACAAATTAAACTGATTTAACGAGACATATCATATACACGTAGTTCAACAAATGTTTAAAAGAGTCGCAGACCACGGTAATTGTGCGGAGGTACTGCGGCTACGAAAAAGTATCCCTTAAAAATAAGTTCTGCGAAAAGATCTAAATTCTGCTTAAATTAACCTTAATTCAAAATAGGAACACGGAAATAAGAAAAATTTAAATTTTTAAAATCAAATAAGTCTTATAGGATGCAAATTGAACTTGACTACCTGGCGGCCTTTTCATTCAAAATCTTTGTTAAAAATGTTAGGCCTTTATACAAAATATTTAGTGCACATATAATATTGCTTTAAAGTATCTAATACAAATAAATACAGTACTAATTATCTCATTTTATATAATTATCTTTCAAATTGTTCATTTTATTCATTCAAAAGCGTTAAGAAATATTCACAAACCTCCGCTTTGTCCAACTTGTAGCTCTTACAGATTTTTCGAACATATTACACAAATCAATTCACAAAACACTTGAAAAATGATATTTACACCTTTAAATTATTGATATTTCACTTTTCTTTGCCCAGAATTTGGGCAATAATAGCAAATATAAATAAAAACACTAAGAAATTTACTGCAGAAACTCCAAACTTCACTTTGCGAAATTAATGAAAATATTCTTCTTCTTGATTATGTATTGATTTTGAACAGTGGTAATAAATTTTCTCGAGAACAATTGGGGAAATATGAATTTTCTTCGTTAAGTTTGAATTGATTTGAATTAGGCCTGAAGGGGAAATGACTAATTTTCAGTTACAAGACGTTATTAAATGAGTTTGGTAATTTTGCATATCAAATTTTGCTGTACTTGTACTCGAAATGATATTTGAAACCGATTTATTAGTTAAATAAATAAAAAATACGAATTTGCAGATGGCAGAGTAACATAAACACATTAAGGTATCTTAAATTCTGTGCCGTTCATGTAATTTTCAGCCAATGTCCAGAGATTTTAAATTATTTTAAACCAAAATAATTTCAATTTTGGTTCGCTTTAAAAGTACCTATACAATTTCTTTAAGATTTGTTTTTTTACATATAAGAAAATACGTGATATTCACGTACTATAGAAATAAATAAATTAAAAAATGACTTGCTAATAATGTTTAAAATAGAAAATAAAATTTTTTTTAGTGCCCATCTTCTAGTAAACAGGGCAAATAAACATAAATTACGAAAATAATTACTGCTTTACTGTTATATCACAAAATACTTTTGAGAAGGCAAGTACTTGCATACAATTGAAAAATGGAAACGTTTTCTTAACCTGCACTATAATAGCTCTGTTACGTCAGAACTAATTTAAATCTTAAATGCTAGTAACAAATACTGTTAAACACGTAATAAATAATAAAAAATAATTCTATAATCTCGGAATGAGCAATTTTGATTAAGGAATTATCATTTTTTGTCATTGTCAATTTTATTTTTGTCCAGCGATGATGAAACCATTCCACCGCCATTTGGAGGATATAATTTGTCGAGATAATTGAGAGATTCATTGAGAAATGTCTGTTAAAAGGTAAATATTAAATTAAAACTAATATTATTGACAACATTAATATGAATATTACCTGAAATGCATGTAATACAGCCATAATTGCAGGTGATCCGAATCCATGTGTGATTAGCGAAAAATGTGTTAAATGTCGTTGCATTGATGGTTCCAAGAGGTGTTGTGATCTTGTCGCATATTGGGCAGTTCGATCTTGGCTTAATATTTGCATAAGCTCTTTTGTAATCTAAAATTATAAATAAAATTGAATAAATGTATATTTCTTTGAAAAATAATTTATTTTATTTGAAAACCATTTAAAAAATGTATTTACAACAATTAAGACTCTTTAGGGACAAAATTTACTATTTATAATCTTGAGATTCTTCAGATAGGAAGGCAAGATGATTAGTTGGAGAAATTGCTTTGTGTTCGGCAGTGATTCGATTTTCACAATGATTGGTTGGTTGGATTAAGTGGTGCGCGTCGCCATCATGGTAATACCCCAATTAGCACTATTATAGCGCAATTTTGATGTCACAACCAGTAAGACCCGGTTTTTTGTTGGACCAAAACCCTTATGTGAAATCATGGTTGAAGTCGGCTGAGTGTATTATGGGAAAAAGGAACTAAAGCCAACTGCAGGAATTTATGAAACTGACTATTTTCTTAATCTTTACCCTCGAGATTGCTTGCAGGTTGTGAAAGAAATACTCTCCCATAGTCCTCTTTCTGACTCTGGCAAAAAGCCGGACATTTACAGAGAAGGTGAATAATAGTTTATTTTTCATTCACGTCGTCACAACTGCGACAGTGTGTATTGTAAGTATTCTAGTTGGAATCCTGACACTGAATCCTTTTCAAAAATTTATGACAAGCGTAATGTAGTCAGTTGAGGCATCGGCTAGTTCTCTAGGTGCTAAGCTGAGGATGTTGCTGTGGCCATAGAGCTTAGCAAGCCAGCACCCAGATTTTTTGAGTTTGACTACACTGCATGACGCCTGGAATTTAATCAGGTAACAACGGAAAGTAGATGCAGAAGTACATTAAGAACTCCGGTTGGGGTGGAGCGCAGTCAATGCAAGCGGTTGTTTGCACTCTACTTAGCTTGGTTTGGTTATAAGCCTTATTCATCGAAGGCCAGCAAACCAGTGAATCGCAGGTGAGAATTGGACGCACCGCCGTCAGCCGCGTCATCTTAGGTTGCAGTCCCCATGTTTTACCAAACGTACGTATGGAGAAGAGTGGATATAGCAATGGATAGATGATGCATTTCAGGAAGAACCTAATAACGTTCTTCAACTGATTCTGAATTGAAACTTACATGGGAAAAAAGGAAAATTCCGGATTTAGGATGTGTGCCATACGTTAAGGAAAGAGAAGGAAAAAAACTTCAATCGCGATGATTTGAAGACGATCTCTTTTCTAAAATCTTCAATTTAATAATATACTACTCAGTTGGTAGTAAAGTCTTTCTCCCTAGTTCCCGTAATCACCTTGTGAGGCATGTGGCGGGAAGAACTTCACCTGATTCGATACAACGATTGCAAGTGGACCTACAGTTTAAGATGAATCTTCATGATAATATTCTCCTGGAGCATCGAATGTGGTCTTGTGTGGTATTAACACGGATAGAACAGAGTTAATACTCTTCTCACGTTCCTTCTATCAACTGCCCAACACTTAATGTGGTCAAACTAAACCTAAGTGACCAGGTTAAATATCTAAGCCTGTTGTTCTGGGTAGGAAACTTAATTGAAAAACTAACATCCAAGAAAGACTACGTAACGCAATGGTACGCTGTACTCGTGTAAAAACTCAATACGTTAAAGATAAGACACATAAGATAATCTAAGAAGGGAACAAGAAGAAAACAAGTAAGGAAACCCAGCACATACCATGTAAACAGAGAGTCACGGGAGCACAGAAAATAGATAGTTCTTAAACAATACCAATACCAAGGTCAGTTACAGACTTCACGCGACGGAGACCGTTCCCCGCAAAGTTGTAATCGGAGACTTGTGGATTAGGTCTCCTCGAAAAAGTCATAGCCTCACATTTCTCAAAATTGAGGTGTAAGCCATTATGCTCGCACCACTCCAGAAACGTATCTAAGTACTTTTGAATAAGGGTGGCGTCACCACCATCCTTAACATAAGAGAAGATCTTCATGTCATCAGCGTAGATTAGAACATTGGAATACGAGATCAGATGGGCAATGTCGTCAACGGCAAGAACGAATAGTAGAGGGCCGAAATGACTGCCTTGTGGCACTCCAGATGAAGCCCTGAAGATTCTAAAGGTAAAGCCACGGAGCGACGCACGATAAGACCTGTCTCTTAGATAGGAAGAAATCCAGTCGAAAAGAACAGGGCGGAAACCCAGCCTCCCGAGTTTAACTCCCTTACAGAGTGAGGGAGTTTATCAAAGGCTTTACTGAAATCCGTGTATATGCAGTCAGTTTGCATGCCTCGCTGGAAGCCAGAAATAACGTGGGAGGTAAATTCAAGTAAGTTAGTAGTCGTTGATCTACCGGGCACAAATCCATGTTGATTGGGAGAAATTTAGCCAATATAATGAAATAAGCTGCGAATACACTATTGATTCAAAAAATTTAGGTATTTAAGGAATAATATGGCGTGATCTAGAATTGCAGGTGAAAAGAGTTAAATCTTGCAAATTATACGAGAGGATTCGGACATAAGCAAGAGATGCAATTGAGAGGAGGCTGTAGTACCTATTAAAATATGTTGAAGAAAAATTAATTATTCGAAGATGAAGCGAGTGGAAGACTTCTGATTTATTATTGTTATTAAGGATATTTATGTTAAAGTTATTCGCAATAATACTCTTGGAGTACCTATGGGAAAGTGTGGCTAAGGATAAGAATCATATATAGATATCATTAGGGTAGATTATAATTGATTAGCGATTTCCAAAAGAACAGGACGAGCTTTAGAATAAAAGTCTACTGCTGCCTAGAGTTGACGGGAAATGGAATCGGAATCGTGTGTCCAATTGCAATACTTAAACTTACCACTAACTAATTACTATTGAAAAATGTGTTATTTTTCGTAAATGCATGAAGCCCAACATTGTTGTGATTAAAAAGAAGCGATTCGACTTTGTTTTGCCGAAAACGACTTCCAAAATTTCTTTTGGGCCTACTACCAGTATTAATAAACCTCAAATATTAGCGAGGTATGCATGGAATAGGACACAAATTTTCCTCTGAATGGCAATTATCACAAATGCTACAAAGTTGAGTAATGTTTATCGAAATACATTTGACATAAATAAATTATTTTAAATATACAAGAAATCGCCAATTAATTGAATTTCTGAAAGTTGAAGTTCTAAATTTAAATTACACAAACTTTATAATGAAATTAATTCAATCAATTCCGCAATCAATACTAATACCAAACATCAATAGTCATTCGGTAGTAAAAAGTAATTATTTAGTAAAAATTGATTACTCAAAAAAATGTATCATTGCACCTAATTGCATCCAGAAAATCCGATAATTTTAGATAATTAAATGAAATAGTTACCTGTTGAGTATGCACCAGCAGTTCTTTCCGCCTGTAAGATTCTTGGGGCTCCGTATGATGCCTGATTACATATTCAGCTAATTGTCTGGCAGGAAATTCTGTTTCACAGACAAAGTGGAAATCTTTGGCTAAATGTGTAGCTTCGCCTTCCACTAATGATGTTAAAAGTGTAACATTGGCTGCCTTTCTTCTTCCAGCCGGTAAATTTAAGCCTATTTTTTCCAATTTTTCCCGAAGCAATCGTCCTCCGTTTTTGCTCTTAGCCCTGCAGGTACAAAAATAACTTCATCAGATTTTATCTATTTGAGAGAAGGACAACATTTTCGAAGATAATAGGTATGAAATTTTATAGGTATGTAGGTAAGGATCGTGATTTAAATCAGTTCGAGTTAATTTTTGAATGAATTTGTCAAAATTTTATCGGAATAAGGTCAATTTACCTTCGTAACACTCCTCCAAGCAGCGATGCATTCAGACACTCAGGTGGCGAAAGTCTTCTTTGTACTTCGGCTATAGTGACTTTATATTTCGATGTGCTTGATAATAAACTAAGGCGTCCTGGAACGGCACAAAATACTTCGCTGGGTGAGCCGGATCCGATGTTTCCAACGTCCTTTCCGCTCTTAATACCTGAAAAGTTTATTTCTTCGTCATGAATTATTTCGATTTAGTTCAGCTTTTGATATTATGTGCATTTGTGTTGCTTATGCAGCGCGACAACAAAGCGATACAAACAACCAGGTGTGTTTGTAACCGCCTTTAACTACAGCGAGGGGTACCGAGGGCTGTCATTATGAAGGTAGAACCTCTTACAATTCATTTTTTCTGTCAACAATTTACTTTTGGAAAAATCTGAACCAGAATTTGACACCTATGCAATGTGCTCAGTGTGAGTCCGACGGTTTTTGTTAGAGGGGAGTTTGTAGCAACACCTTCTTCGGATTTGGTTGTTTTGTAATTGAAATAGCTAATTGAGATATTTGAGGCATTTTTTTTTGTCTGGAAAGGAATTGGCTCAGTAGTTTATTAAACCCTCAATGATGATTCGAATTTCAAAATTCTTTAGTTCCTCACAAAAAAAAATTGAAGAGAAACTGAATTTTGACGCCAGTTTAGTCGATATATTTACGTAAATTGAATTTGGTCATATAGAATAAGTTTGGGGCACATTGAACACATATCGGTTCGTAGTGTAAAGATGAGCAGTAAATTTTGCACCGACTACAGTAACCGAGACTATCTCTGTGGTTCCTAAAATAATTACGGCAGTAGAGGCTCCCATTTACTAAATAAATAAAAACTCCTTCAGGACTAAAAAAGTTAAATTTATTTTATTATACGGTTGTTTAGCATAAAAGGTTTCAAAATTTTAGTTAATATTTGAACTAAACTCATATATTAACTAGAGTCTGAATTTCGAAGTTCCGAAAACGGATATCAGTTGTGATCAGTAGAAATAGTTCGATCCTACAGCAAAACAGCGCACGTTAACGAAGTAATGTGACTATATAGAAATATATTTCGAGGTTTTTCCATGAAGGCTGGTAGCTCAATAGTTAGGGTGGTAAAGTATCACGCACAATCCGTTCAAGACTCAAACTCGCCAGTTGCTAAATTTTCTCCGACTTTTTAGATATGGAGTCAGTATTGTGATGAAAATAAACCTCACAAGCTGTTAATCTCACATTGGCAATTTAAAGTAAAAGAAGTAAGGTTGTAAATTTGGAAATCTGCGGACAAATGTCTTGTCAGGCTAGCCGATTTGTGGGATCGAGACTTCTTCATAAAAAAAACTTTAGAGCGGAGAATCATCAACAGGGCAGGTAGTCCAGTGATTAGGGAAATGTATATCATGCGCATGGTCATCGGATCAAGATTCGATCTCACCAGTTACTTATTTTTTTCCGATGCCTACATTATATAGGAAATTTGGTTAATAATTTGGAAAGGGCTTCGTCGCATTCTACCTTTCTTAAAGTAGAGACTATAGGTTATTATCACACACCGGGCCAAAAACAGCTAATAAAAGAGCACCAAGATTGCAGGCTGATGGCGATCATGGGGATCAAAGCTCGAGTAACCGTAGCCTCTTGATGTGAACAGTCTATGGACTCGTGGTACACGGCTTATTGTGGTTATTTGCCATATATATATTTCTGTATAAGTGACGCTACTCTTTTCGTATCTCAAAAAAAATATGTAGAGAGAATAGATATACTATGTTATATAAACTGAACCGTGAGTCACGAGTTAAGAGTTTGGGCTTTTAATTTTAACAGAAACTTAATGTTACGTAACGCGTTGCTTCATTGCCCCCCCCCCCCCCCTGTAACACACCGTAACGTTTCACAAGACCCCCTCCCTCCTACTTTCGCTCTTACCTCTAACAAATGAGGAATACAGTGTCCTCGGCGTACCCTACCACACAGACCAAAGTGACACCTAAAATCACACTTTCTTTGAATGCCAGAGAGAGATAACCGCTGAGAGTTTATCTAGAAAGGATGGTCTCTCCAGACACTGGAATAGCACAGAGAAATAAGTGGAGACGTACTTCGCTGGAAGAAGAAGGATCTTGACAAGCAGACTGCCCTAGACAGAATGGAAGCCTGAGGGAGAAAAGAAAAGGATCTAGCCTGAAGTAGTGTGCAAAACGGTTCCATGCTAGTGTCAGGAGAGCAAAGGAGGTGTTTTAGTCGATAAACTGCAGCACAGGTGTTCGACACTGATTGAAAGGAAAGCCCAGCGTGCTTATTTACAAAAAATAAATAAAAATAAAAAAAATAAAATGAAAATAAAAAAAGTATCAAATCCTCATTCTTTTTGTTCTTAAGCCGTTAATTAGGACTAAATATTGTACACGCCTTTATCAACCCTATGTTTTTTTGCTATTTTTAAAGTATTTCAGTTTCCCCAGAAAATGCAGGAAACGTTCAATTTTCATCAAAGATGTAGCCTAGGGCTTAGTGGATTTCACAGCGGTACATTCTATTTAATTTTTAAAGTAGTATTTATTTTGTCCTTATTTTTTTGAAGTTAGCATTATGTGCTTATATATTTATGAGTGATAGAGAACGAATTATCGTTAGATACTCAGAGACCCAACAGCTCTAGAGAATTCATTGTGCCCGGCAAACAATCGAGTATCCAACGAAAATAATTTGAGTCTATTTAAATATGGCGATAGAATATGAAGATTATTCTAGTGAAGGCCCCAAAAACAAATCTCAAAAATCTGTGTTTTAACGGCCTCGATGCGAGTAATATGGGCCGGATAAAAGTGAGACCAAACAGAATTAACGTATTTCAAAATAAGCCTAACAAAAGAAAACTAGAGACATTTTATTATATAAGGGACCTCGAACTCTTTTTATCATCGCTTAATAAAACCTAAGATCACTTTAGCCTTAATTACAAGAGAATCTGTGTGCTCCTAACTGGAAAAGTGAGTGTCAAGTATGACACTCAAATCCTTCGTCCTCTCAATTCTGGTTAATGAGCTACCATCAATAAGAAAGGTAAAGTGCAAAGAAGTCCTTGACGTGAAAAGGACACAGCGGTGCACTTGATAATGTTCAGCTTGAGGTTATCAATAGAACACCAATTCGTCCGAGTTACAGTTTAAAAGTAAACAATTCTGTTTATTAACAATAGTACGATTTTTTTTTTTGCGTCATCAGCATAGCAAAGAATTCTCGAGTTATGAAAGATCGTTGATACATCATTGATGTAAATGATAAAAAAGCAAAGGTCCAAGATGGCTGCCCTGTGGTAACCCTGCATGAGTTATTAAGTATTTCATTATAAAGTGCTCCAGGACACAAAACACACTGTATACGATCGGACAGATACGAAAACACCTAGTTTACATAAATAGAAGGAAAACCTAGAACGTGTAACTTATGAATGAGAATTCTGTGTTTTGCTAAAACTTGCCTACCGGCTTCAATGGCGAAAAAGTAGTACTTCGATAATTCTAATAAGTTGAATGTGGTACAATACTATGTTAAAACGAGCCAAAAAATGGTTTACAGTAAAACTATAAAACATTATAAACTAAAGCTTCAAAAACCTTGGCAATGCAACATAAATTCGCAATGGGCCTATAAATTCATTATGTCGGACTTTTTGTCCTTTTTATGTAGGCAGTAATCACAGCTTTCGGTAAGATGAAACGACGAGTAGATAAAGTAAATAAATAACAAAAAACAGAAAGAAGGGAGGCTGGGATACCATTTGAGCCGCTCGAGAATCTATTAGCCAATTTCCAGTGTCAAGTGCTTCAAGACGGTAGCCTCGTCAAATACAAGATCCTTTAGTTGAAGAGAAGTCGGCGGCAGCTTCGTCAAGTGAGTAAAATTCTTATCACTAATAATAATTTTGAAAAATGCGACTGAAGAGAATGGAAAAAACCATAGGGTCGCCATTCTTACAATTCTTCAGGTTCAGCGTTGAAGAATATCTATCACAGTTGTGCTTCGAGTTAACGAATCTTCAGAACTGCCTTGGAATAATGCGCAAAACTGACTTGATTGGATCTGAGTAATCATTGTATGTTGACTCTAAACAAAATAAAAATTGATTGCGTAAATCGGAGTAAGATAAGTAATCAACATTATTCCGAGAGAAGCAAAACTTCTTCCAAGCCGTATTTTTTAATGTGTTGAAAAGTATGCTGAGTGACATCAGATGGCGAGAAAAAAGAAGAAGAGAGAAAAGAAGAGAATAGAGAGAGAGAGAGTCTCAAAAGACGTCCAAGATAGAAGTGGATTAAATGTCAAACACAATAGAACTCACACGTTCCAACAAGAATTGATGTTGATGCACAGATCTCACACAACGACGAATGCCATTGGCAAGATAGGAGCGAGACATCCAAAAAAACAAGGACGTAACAAAATGAGAAACAGCAGCTCAAATATCGGCCTATGTTAAACAAGTTCGTGGATAGAACTGTTAAGAAACTTATTCAGTCCATTGTCGGCAGAGAACAATGTCTTCGGGGTTGTATTGAAGGCTGACTGGCATATAAAACAGTCCTATGAAAATCTATTTTGTTTATCTTATGTGATTAAGTGCGGCTATAGAGCGGAGGGTTACAAATCTGAATTTATTAATAAGTTTGTTCGTCCCCTTGAATTGTTAGTTGCAATACGCCACTCGCTTTTGTTTTACTGCAGGGAAATATGAAGAGAATCAACGAGAAATTTCTCGTGCTAAGAGAGCTGCTAACATTGTTCAATGTTCCTCAAGCAGACAACATTGAAACGACTACAATAAGTTTGTTTAATGAGTTACTACTAAGCGGACTAGACTATCTTCAAGGCAACAGTCGAACAAATTTTGGCTGGTTCGTGCAATTTAGAATGCAAAATCTACATGTTAACTAACAGTCAATACGTTTCTACACTCCTATTACCTATTAAAGTGTCCGGTTAAATAGTCAAAAATATCATTGGACACTCGCCTGGGACAGTTCATACACAGTCTCAAGTCTCATTAAACCGTCAAAAGTTGCGCGAAAATCTACAAACTAATTCGCACAGGCTCATTTAACAGACCCCATCTAACTAAAGCAAAAATTTAACGTACTATCGAGTAAATTACACCTTCTCCGACAACGTTGCGAGGATCTAATACTGGCGTAACATTATAGGTTTTAAAAAGGTAATAAGATGAATAATCTAATAAAAATAAAAAAGAGGTGTACTAATTATAACACATGAATTTCGGAGACAATTTAGGAAAATTCTGAATTGTTGGTAATTTCAAAACATTTTTAGCACATTTGGAAGTGACTGTACCTGAAATGGTAGGAGTTAGATCAGCATTGCTGAGAATTTTGGAAAGGTCATTGACATAGCAGATTTTTGGCGTTTATTTGATGTCGCTGTGTTGAATAGATCAAAATATAAAAATAAAAAAGTGATGTGCATACCATGAAAATTGTAAATTTATGAATCACCCTGAAACTCGCAAACGGTTGAGATGGCCCCTTCCCTCCCCCTGCCATACAATTTTTTGTTTTTCCAGGTGAAATCTAGGCAACTCATTTCTGCACGTCAGATCTGGAACACCCTGTATGGGAGAGGCCTGCCATTCTCCGACTTATATACCTATTGAGATGAAATTTGGTATAAAACGTACATTGATGACCCAAAAACAGAAATTAAGAGATTTTTGAAATAAATCCCTTCCCCTTCCATTCAATGAAAAGTGAGCCCACAAACATATGTACATGCCCGAGTAGGGTGTCGTTGGATAAATATCCTGAAATGCAAAATATTTTAGGATCTTATAATTTTAACCCTTCCATCACGAGTTATTAGCTTGCAATGAAGGTATCAACACATCCCATCCCCTCTACTTTCTAAACTACTGATGAAAAAAATCTGAAAAAATTACGAATGTGTGCTTTGAATGAAAGCTACAACGGACACTTTAGCAAAAGTTCTTTCTGAAAAATGTTGGTTCACTGCGAAATGACTTCGGAACCCTATCATGTGACCGGCGTTTTTATAATTCAAATCAATATTTTCTTTGATTTTTTAAAAATGTTGAAAATGTTATAAGTTTGGTGTTAAATAGATTTGCATAACTGTTTTTTGTTTTCATCAAATATAATATATCTAAGAAGTTACTTTTTATTAATGGTAAGTCTGACATAAATCCTACGTTATCATCCATTCCTGGATTTTGTCCATCATCCACAGCATTTTGTAACGCTTGATGTAATGCCAAAGGATCGTGTTCATGACCCAGCCTCGTTCCATGTCCTGCGGTTCCTCCGATTGTTCCGCCATAGTCTCCCCGCCTATCTGTATAGGGAAATCCATGCGAAAGTTGTGTCTGCAACGAAAATAAAAAGTGAAAAAAAAATTAATGAAGGTATGAGTTAAGTTGAGAATTTAAAAGTTTTGAAAAAATATGTTCGAAGGTATTTTCAAAACTATGCAAGACAACGATCTTAATTCTTGATTCCCTTTCTCCAGGAATTTTACCTCTCATATTTGTTAACTTACAACGTCTCATCCAAAATCAGGGTTTGGCAAGGAATCAGGATCAAAACTAGCTACATCTGGTGATTTTCCTTTTCTTGGAAGGCGGTCTTTGAGGATGCCTTACGTGGCTGTATCGGTCGGAGGTTTGTTGTGTATTAAGTTCACGCAACGAAAACTTTCTTGAAACAGAGAGGGTAAATTCTTAGAGACTTAATCTATGTGAATAAGGATGCTGGATGTATATATACACAAAGTTTTACTTAAATATAACAAGAAAGAGAGTTTAGACGTTCTTTTGGGTTGCTTGCTGCAACATTCACCGAATTCTTTTCAATTCGAAGGCGTAACAGAGAAAAGGGTCGCACTTTGGGGTACTGCTTTGATTTTCTTATGCTTAACTCCCTTAACCGAGATTCTTAGTTTGCTACGATTTTTTATTTGATACTTTCATAGCAGAAATTCCTTTGCTGTTTTAAATTCTCCGCAGTAAGCGCTGAATAGTGGATTATTGGCTTATTAAATTTATAAACAAAAATATTTCAAGAATTTTCTTTCCCCCTTGATAGATATTAATATTTGCCAATCTTTATAAGTGATTCATATTGTGGGAGAGTTTTCTAAGCATAAAGTCCCAAGATGATCAATGCTAATTTAGATAATCTCTCAAAATATAAAAATTTTTTTTCGCAACATAAATAAGACTCAAAATCAAGCGAATTTTTTTAATAACCTCTTAAATTAGAGCACTGAATTTCTATTAAATTTCTCAACATTAGAAATCGTCAGTGTTTAGTCTACACACGGTGGTAATCCCATTACATATCTCATAACCTAGCAAATTTGGGCAAATGTAAAAAAAAAAATTATTTCTTGTTGTTAAGGCTAACCACAAGTGGTCCAATTTTTTGTCATCTCTATTCAACTTTTAATTAATTCTTATTACGAATGTACCCAGTGAACACGTGCCGGTCGGGCAATAGCTTCATTTGTGGAATTTCATTCAGGTGCTCCGGTCTGTAGTCCGTTAGCTTAGAGATTATCGGATGAAAATTAACGCATTAACGTACCTACATACATTCGTAGACATTCGGAAATGAATTGACAAACTCAATTAAATCAATCACAAGTACTTGAAATTTCGTTAATCTCGGCGTGAACAAATTTTGGGCTGGTGGTTTTGTATCTCGCGGTTTTATCTTCGATCTGAGTGACTTGAATTTTGGTTGCTATACGTTTGCGAAACTCACTGTAATTTTCACGACTGCAAAGGTGTCTTCAATGGATAAATGTATTGTACCGAACTGTTTGTAACTTCAAGAAAATTATTTTTTAAATCCATTGTTAATATGGGAATTTTAAAATTAAGTGGATTAAAGGCGATATTGTAATAGGATGAACTGACAAACTTTAGATTCATTCATTCCCCAATCTCCTATATTTACGATTGATTGTAATCGCAAGGTAATCAGTAATAATATAGCTATAGCATAGCTTTTGCGAAAAAATGCTTAGTGGAGGAGGTGATTATGGTCGTCCCGCCTGAATCTTTGTAAATCATTAAAAATATAGGCTAGACAAGAAAAGAGTTTAGTCTGTTTTATAAAAAGAAGTCCTAAAACTTTACGGTGCCAACGCATTTGCAGGATAAATGGTAGGCATTAGTGACGTGAGCCACCCAAGGTCTTTCTATTTGACTGTTGTTATCATTTCTATTTCAGGTCTTTGGGGCAAGCACTTCCTTATTGGACTAGAGAAGTTTGCCAGCGTGGAGCTGAAGGATCTAAACAAGTTACATCTGATTCCTACGAAATAAATGCCGGTGTACCTTAGGGCTCAGTTCTTTCACCAATATTATTTCTTCTTTTTATTAATGAACTTTTACCCCTTACTCTCAATCCTATCCATAGTATCGCCGACGACAGCACCCTTGATTTCGCGTACTCATTTAATTCTGTAATGAATTCACGTGGAAATTCTACAGAACTTAATCGAGAACGCAGAACAAATCGTGTTTCAGAGAGGCAGAGCAAATTGTCTTTCGTTTAATGCATCAAAAACTCAATGCTGCTTAATGTCCCTAAAAAAACCCCTAGTTATACCCCAACTCATTACAGTCTATGGAATGAATATACCCAATTCGCTCTACCTAAACATCTTGGGTATTCAGATATCCAGCAATCTTAGCTGGACTGATCATATATTTGCAATTGCTAAAAGTGCGATGAAATGCTTGGGTTTTCTACAGATATGTAAGAAATATTTCACCCATTCGGCATCTTACCAGATATATCACATGCTATTGAATCAGATACTCTTCTGAATCCACTGATGGTTCTTAGAGCACTGAGTGTATGAACTGCTATTAGCTTCCTTTTTGATTCCTTCACTGCTAGTGCTCTCGCGTAGACGGGGAAGGTCACGTTATCTAAATGAGATTTAAAGTTTATACGATTCTCCAGCATAACACCCAAATATTTTATGACCCGTCGATTCTAGCCACTTCTGCACTAGCAAAATGGCTTCGTTGCTCACTGCTTCAATTTGGTGGACATGTTTTGCCATCGTGACTATCGCAATATTATGTGGGATTATGTTCCACAATTGGGAGCCTAAGACTGATCCTTGTGGTATGCCTACAGAAACGTCGTATTATTCCGTACCGTCGTCGCTTTCATACCGTAATTTCCTGTTGTCGGAGTAACTTGAGATTATCCCTTTTTTTCGAAGGGTTTATTCTTGTAATAATGGGTACCCATTTTGTCGAGTTCAAAGCGTTCTTAACGTCAAGCTTAACTACCGCACATGGCGATTCTTCAATCTCTGAGGGCTTGACTCTCTGGAGCATCGACGGAATGTCAATTGTGTCTCACTCTTCTATCGCTATTTCCATGCCCTGAAAAGTTGCGATTTTCGACTTACCAACCCTGTGAGCATAGAATATAGAAGGCCATCTATATTTAAGTACATTTTTTAAGAAAAGAAATTGTCAAAATCAGTTTTTGGAAAATATAATAAAAACTAACTGGGCAATTCTTATAGGGTGACTGGAAAACGTGTTTGTTTGCGTAGAGCCCAAGCAACAGTTTATTTAGTACGGGAACGAAGCCGGCACTTTCCAGGAAGGTGCCCGGTATCAAAATGGGTAATAACTTATGGTAGCATTTGTGTTACGTTACGTGTAATATTGTGGTAAAAGTTGAACTTTTTAAATTCTAAATTCGAGCTTCCATTCTAACACAGGGACTGAGGCCAAGAAATTTATCATAAGGTGGCAAAATAAGATAGTCGCTCCAAGGAAGAGAACGAAGGGCCAATCTCACAAATCTACGCTGAATGGATTCAATACGTTTGATGTGAGTACCGTAAAACGGAGCCCAAACATGACTAGCATACTCCACCACAGGTCTAACAGGGGACGTATAAAGATGAAGTCTTATGTGAGGGCTAGAAAATTCTTTCAATCAAAAGAGAATAAATCCCAGCAAAGAATTGGCCCTAGCAACGATATTATTGATGTGAGAGATGAAGTTCAGTTGTATATCAAGATACACACTCAAGTTCCTCACTGCTTCTATACGTTGAATACAAATATCTTCAAGCTTGTACTGAAAAGTACGATAGTTACGAGAGCTAGATATAGCCTGGCATTTCCCGATGTTCAACTCGATTATTGTTACAGTGCCAGCTATAAAATAGGTGCAGGTTCGGTTGCAAGATCTCACAATCTACAATAGATTTGATTAAAAGAAAAAAATCTTGAAATCATCCGCATATATAAGAATTTTAATTCTTAGAAGCAAATAACTTATATCATCAAAAGATAAGATAAATAAGAAAGGATCCAGATGACTACCCTGGGGAACGCCAGAAGGAGTCACAAAATCATCAGAGAGTGATCCCTGAAAGTTCTATTAGATAAATACGAGTTAATCCATACAATAGCGGGGGCGAGAAACCCAACTTAGCCAATTTAAAAGCAATGATAGAATGAAACGTCTTATCAAAGGCCTTACTAAAATCGGTATAAATGCAGTCAGTTTGGCGACAGTTCAAAAATCCTCCTACAGTGCCAGAAACAAACTCCAGCAATTTAAAATTCGTGGATCTAACCAAAAGAAAACCATGATCCCGGCTAGAAATTAAACCCCTACAGATTCGTCTCGATTGCTGTTGTGGCGAATGTGAAGAGAACTGATTCCAGTTAGAGAATCATTCACCAATGAAGGTTTTAGCACTTCATCATTCTAATTTCACTTTGCATTTTTTATTTCAAACAAATTTACACTTTCATTTTTCTCTCTTGTATTTAAGCGACAGGAAAATCAATTTTAAGCCAGTTGCTACTAACAGTTCCAAGAGTAAGCAATTTTTCGGGTTTAATAAAAAAAATACAATTCTTCTTTTTTTATTACTTTTTATGATTAGAACATCAAGCCCTCCTTGGAGGCTATACTAAAACCCTAAAGAAGCAGCATTTTCTCTAGGTCAGGCCTTAATAAGGCTTGCGGTAATTATTACCCAACATTAGGATAATAATTTTCAGCCGAGCATCAGAAGTACTCCTGGTTACTATATTCGTTGAAATCAAAGACGAGCATCAGAAGTTCACCAGAACTCATCAAGGTCGAACAAGTATGTTTCTGGCATCATCACTGCTACTCAGGTGCAGCATAGCAAAAATTAGAAATTACAACTCGGATCCTTCGCCACATGTCTTATCCTCAACTACAACAATTCTTTTTAAATGGTAAGAGGCAAAAAAACCGAGCCAAAAAAAAAACAGTTCTCGTAGTGCATTAAGGCAACCGCATGACATCTTAAACCTTCACTTTGATGCTATTTCTCCACCAGAGATACTTTTTCGAAAGTGGGCTATTATAGATTCCGTACTATTTTCCAGGATCAGCTTGAACGGTATTTCAAAATTGAACTTCTTCGGATCCAAAATATAAGTAACCAAAAGGACCTTCGTAAAGTCTGCTAGAGTTTTCTTATGGTCGGTTATGTTATTTGATCTAAGGAGGTTCGTCAAAGGTAAGTTTAGAACACTTTAAATAGCCTCTCTTCTTATATGTGAATGCATATCACCTTCAACTACTAATTGTGTCAGGGCTAAGCTAGTACAGTCTTTTCTTAATTTTTGGCGTAAACAAGAGAAATATCTCTTTATTTTAGCCAAATAAATTTAGGCTTACGCACCCAGTTTTTCTAAAGAGTCCCCGGCCAAATTCCGGTCAACCCTTTGATATAGAAGTACACCTAGAAACTTGACCTCACTCCTACTAGTATTCCTTCATGAGATGGGACTTTTAACCTTAGCTTCTTGCTCCTTGTGAAGGAAACAATGATTGTCTTGCCAGAGTTTCCTGAATTGCTATGCTATATCGATGGAAACCCACTCACTCGCTCATAAAACTTTTAAGGATGTTCTCGAGCCTTTAACCCTCTAAAACTTAAGAAAATTTGTATTTTCATTAGAAATAACAACCAAACTCAGTGAGCGGAGCATGCAAAGTAAATTTTGAAGATCGCAAAAAAAGGAACCTTCATATTAGTAGGCTCAGGCTTATAACTCTAGTCCTAGCAGGACAACAAATTTGATTAATGCATGTTTAAGTTCACGCAACTTATCTTTCTTTAACTTATCCTCCAACCCCTAAATTACATAGAAATTATTAATTACAAAGGGATCTTAATGACTTTGCTTCGGTTTGGGGATAACTAAATTTAGTATAGCAGCTAACAATATAACTATAGTACAATTAAACTTAATTCAGTGAGACGATCTCTGTTTTTAAGTAATATTCAAAAAGCTAAATTCAAAACTTACCACATGTCCTTGAAGCTCTGCTTCCCGATGTGACCTATGTATTCCCAATTGATCCTGAGTTGATCGTAAGCCAGCCAATTGATTGTAATGATGTAGTGGAGCATGATGGAGGGATGATAAAGGTTGTCCGTAGGGATCAGTGCCTAGATATTCCAGCGCACCATGATTCTGTAATAAAATATGCAACTAGTAAGTATTAATATCTTTTCGTAATATACACCACCATAAAATGTTTTAAGGAGCAACGATGTTTAAGAGTTTTTAAGAATATTTGAAGAGCCATTGAATGCTTTGACAAGTGACTTAAGTTACAGTATAGTAAAAGCGATATGAGTGTTAGGAAAATCGAGGTACATAGACAGATCAGCATTATTCTACTGTTGGAAGAACTTGAGAAGACTCGAAGTGTACCCGAAAGGAACGTAATATTAGAAAAAATATGAATGACATAGTCTGTACATGTTTGAAAACACATGGTTACTCCATTCCTTAATGTTCCAGTCTCTTGTGGTCTGAAGAAAATAATCGAAATGCACTTAAGTCGACAGTGGTTTTCACAAGATCATGTATAGAAGAAAAAACACTCTGGCGTGTTTTTTTACGTCGGCTTGTAAGCTCTGATTTTCTTTACTATCCACGACTTTATTAGCTGCTGAGCTAACCATAAAAAAATTGAATCATATGGATTACAGTAATATTACTTTAAGACTACGTAGGTAACCTATAAAATTGTCTCATATAAAGCTTAGCAATTTTCAGCGAATAAAAAAGCAATTTCATTCTAATAAGACAATGATCCTAAGCACTGCACCAGTAAAACATTAAATTGGTTCGAATCACAATAAAAAAAACTTATAGTTATGAAGTGGCTACCACAGTTCCCAGACCGTAATATTATTGAGCATAAAAGTATTAAGGAGTCGGTGAGATTGGCTCATATTTAGCATAATTCGTGTGATGGTCAGGCATCTGCGAAAGAAACCGTTCCTCAAGGAGTGAGCAGGAAGAAATACGTTGAAAAATGCGAACAATTCAGGAGAGCCACTCGACCCCTGCAATCATTGAGTTCCAACGCTTTTTGAATAGAGTTTTTTAGTGAATCTCAAGCCTATCAGCGTATGGTGATAATATAAGTTATTTTAAGGGAGACCACTTAGTGCTGTTGTAAAAAATTTAAAATGATATGTGACAGATAGAAAGGTGACCAGACTGGAAAAGCGTATAAAATTGTACTAATGAATCCAATAGAGTAGGAAAATAGAGATAGATTTCAATAAGAAGTGGGGTAACACAGAAGTTATCAAATTCTTTGGATTATCTTTTAACGATACCTAATCTCCTATTGGCCTCGAAATTTGACAGAATCCTAGTGATTCCCAAATAAAAAAAACCGGAACTTCAACAACACAGCCCGATTCTGCTTTTATGATTTGAGGACGTATATTATCCTTCTGTTATTTCGACCAAAGATACTTCAGCCACCCAATTAAATGTTAGTCCCTTGATTATACCCAAATTATCCTTGGGGGCTGCCTTAGTTACAGCCTCACCGAGCTGTCTGAGTCTGCTTTGACTGAGGACCTCACAGTTAAAGAGAATGACTTCCGCTGTCTCTTGTACTTCCCAACAGAAGTGATAACTGTCTTCCTCAGCTAGACCCATCTATTTTTTAATCCATAGACTCCGACGCCCATTCTATCAACAGTATTGGACTCGTCAGAATACAGAGAACACTTTTCAAAGATGTGTATTCTCTGCTTTTTAGAATCAGCTGGAATTATATTTCAAGGTTGTGCCTTTTTTGATATTGAATTCTTTCAAGATTTTCCTGTGACCAGTCCGTAGGTACGAATGGCTCCCTTATATCATAGGCAGGCTGTTTTCTGATATTCTTGTAATGAAGATTGCTCTGTGTTTTAATTCTTTTTTTGGCCACCATACAAGAGTCACATATCATTTGATATGCCCATAGAACCATTTTACGATTTAGGTCCAAGGTCTTCGACAAGGTCAGAGAGTAGCGGGGAACTGTTTATAGTGTTCTGAAGAAAAAATTAAACGGACAGAAATCACCATAAATAACGTGTAACAACACCATAAATAATAGTAACAACAATCGTCCCTCAGTGCCCAATGGTTGTTTTAAATAACGAGATATGGTCTGATGAAGAGGATATTCAACGATTTACAGAAGAGGAACTACTTGAGGCTTCCAAGAAGATAGGTGATAATAAAGCACCAGGTTCTCATGGCATCCCAAATAAAGCACTGAAATTGGTGATCCACATCCCACTGAACATTTTCAAAAGGAATCAAACCACCTAGCGATCTATCAACCTACTGCCCAATATGTCTGTTTGACTCTATGGGAGAAGGGTTCACTATCAAAATGCCAATTTGTATTCAGAAAAGCGCGCTCGACAATAAATGCTGTGAAAATGCTAGAAGACAGAGAAGCTAAATAGAAGAGAAGGCGAGATATGGCGAAAAAGAGTATTGTGCGATAGTTAAACTTGACGTTAAGAACGCTTTTAACTCGACAAAATGGGTACCCATTATTACGAGAATAAATCCTTCGAAATATATAAAAAGGATAATCTCAAGTTACTCCGACAACAGGAAATTACGATATGAAAGCGACGACGGTATCGAATATTACGACGTTTTTGCAGGAGTACCACAAGGATCAGTCTTCGACCACTCAATTGTTGAATATCATGTACGACGGAATTCTCAGGTTACATTTGCATCAAGGGTCAACAATTATAAGTATCCCACATATTATCGCGATAGTCACGATGGGAAAACACGTCCACCAAATTGAAGCAGTGGATGGTACAGAAGTGGCTAGAATCGATGGGTCATAAAATACTTGGGTGTTATGCTGGAGAATCGTGTAAACTTTAAATCTCATTTAGATAACGTGACTTTCCCCCGTCTACGCGAGAGCACTAGCAGTGAAAGAATCAAAAAGGAAGCTAATAGCAGTTCATATACTCAGTGCTCTAAGAACCATCAGTGGTTTCAGAAGAGTATCTGATTCAATAGCATGTGCAATATCTGGTATGATGCCTCTTGATATTCTCGCAGATGAAATAGTGATTATTAAGAAAGAAGAACGACTAAAATTAATTGACATGTGGCAAAATCGATGAAACACTCTTTTGTGCTAGTGTTCCATCGATTTTGAGATGGACATATAAAATTAATCTGGATATCGAGACTTAGACGAAATGAAAACACGCAATTTTTATTAGGTAATGGAGGCTACAGAGAATACCTGCACAGATTTGGGCATAATAGTTCTCCTTTCTGTCCTAACCAGAAAGAAGACGCGGAACACGTGACATATTAATGACCGCGCTTTGTGGTATGGGGAATTAACTTACCAGATCCGTCGGTTATAACCTTACATAAGCTTCAGTCCAAAGACAAATAATGCGAAGTAAGTAAATACGTGTCAGGCTCAGCGCGCATTCAAATGTCTTTTGCATGAGTTGCCAAGATGAAGAGTAAGAGGAAACCATACAATGCAATTGCCCGGTTCTAGCCAACCGTAGGAATCGGATTTGGGCTACCCTTTTTTAAAAAGTTAACCGAATTAAACTCCACGTATATCCCTGGCATCAGTTCTCTGTTTATCAGGAGTTCTAGATGGTTTCCAGCTTCGTAATAGGGATCAAAGCCTTTTACTTTTGTCAGCAACATCTGCTGACTCCCCGTGAACTAGATTCTACTGTTGACAGAGTTGCTCGGCCTTCTAGAGAGCTACAGGCAGGCTCTCCTCTATACCTAGGGGTTTATAAGGTTGAGTGCACAGCCTCAACTGTGGTATCACAATGGGCCTTTTTGGCCTAAGTGTTTTTTTTTAGGCAGGCACCCTAACCTAACCTAAGTATGTATATACGTGTCTAATGTTTAAATTGAGTAAAGGAGAATATAACTTTCCAGGAGGCTCGACGATGAAGAGGATATGAATAAAGTATTAATTGTTAACCAACCCCGCGAAGTTAAATCTAACGAAAGTCCCGCGGTGAGAGTGGTTGAAGATTGGGGTTACGTTTAATACGTAGGCGCTACATATTTAGTAAATCGAACTTCAACTATTGTATTTTTGGAAGATTCCTTACCTCCTGTCAAAAAAAAAACAAAAATTACCAGAGTGCAGTCGTAGCCTTATTTGCAACTCTTTTAAGGTTTCATGTGAGCCTTTGATCTAGAAGCACACCTGGATATTTCAACTTACTTGAAAATGTCGTATGGCTTTCTTCAAGAATAAGAGCTTCAAGCCTCAATTTCCTTTTCCTTGTAAAGAGAATAATGGTTGTCTTGTCTGGATTGACGTTAAGGTATTCCCTAAAGACACCAAGACTGTACTATATTGAGGACATAGCAGTTTTCCAGATTTGGATCTCTCAAGCTCGTCCATAGCAGAAGTTACCAAGCCGTTTCCATAACATTGGTATTGCATCCGTAGCCAGCACAAGTTAGTCTTTGCAAGAGATCGCCAATGGGAAGTGCACACAGTAGAATGTATTTAAGGGGCAGCCATACATAGTTAAATAAATGTCGACAGGATTTTTCCCAAAAGGACAATATTGTGGCGTCATCAAGATAAAAAAGAATTTTTGAACTAAACCGAATCAAAGAAATATCATTAATGAATATAATAAAAAGCAACGGTTCTAATTGTTTACCTTATGGCACCCCGGAGATGTTAAAAATTAACCAAGTAACTTACAAAAATCAGCGGAAATCAGTAAAAATGCAGTCGATCTGCCTATCACTTTTCACAGCAGTGATATAAAAATTAAAAAAATTCCAATAGATTACTCGTGGTCGAATTAACTTTTATGAAGCCATATTGGAAGCACAGCGAGAATGTCTTGCAATGAAAAAAATCAAGGTTTACAAATCTTAGAATTCTAGCAAACATTTGCAGTATATTTGTCTGGCATCTAGAAAATCTAAGATTTAATTGAAGGAAACGATATATGACTACTTTTTTTTGGACTTCCTCTCCGAATGAGATTCGAAAAGTACACAAACAGGAATGTAATGAAAAATATGGCTATTGATTTTAGAGATCATGTAAATTATACTAGAAGATATTTATTGTTAGGATATGGGCAAAGCTTAGGAGACAACCCTTTGATGCGTTAGCATGGCTTTGGCTGGATGGGAATGTTTTTGCATTGCTTCGAGCTAGACAACAGCCCAGAGACGGAGTACAATTCTTAAAAACCCACGGGGAAACAGAGTCTTGAACCCGGGAACCATGTAAATCAAAGAAAGTGGAGGCTAACGCCCTATAAGGAATATGTATAGTAAGGTCAAATTCGACTGTCTGTAAACGCGAGGTTAAAAATGGGTTCAACATAAATGCGCCGTAACTGATATTATTTTTAGGAAATTTACCAAAAAAGATTTACTCACTTGTTGTTGCGGTGGGCTTTGGGTGGCATGATGAAATGGCGGTGGAAAATATGGCGGTTGAAAATCTGACTGTAACGACTGATGATGCATAGATGCTGCCGTACCATGAGAACCGGCATGTCCTCCGTGTCCGGAAGTTGGTCCCCCACGGCCTGTATGACTGCCTGTATGGGTTGTATATGCCGGACTGCCACTTGACAGTCCAATGCTACCATGGCTAGTCAGGCGTTCCTGTAAACAAGACGAAATACATTAATTAATAATTTTTTCAAAAGTTTTTTTTAAAATATTTTTTTTATTAATTCTATAATAATTGGTGTTTTTTTTAAGATATTTAAATTTACCTTAGTTTCTATTGTAGCAAGAATTTTCATTAGTAATCAAATAGACGTTATTATTCCCTTAATTCCGTATTGTGTATGTCACTAACTTGTAAACGATTATTTTGCGTTTTAATAAGATATGAGTTTAAAAAAAGTCAAGACAAAAGTTTAAGTTACGAGCTACATAACCTGAACGATATATTTAACCGACTGCTGCTGTTATTATGAAACTGTTTAAAAAATACAATTTAATAACGACAGTGAACGTATAAGACACCAACACAAAGATTTACCATCAAGTATAATAAAACGAACTGAGAAAAACATTTGTGTTTCTACCCTTCGTTCACTGGTGTTTGTAAAATTGTTGTCTACATACACATATTGTGTTGGTTTAACCAATCAAAAAAATAAGTTCCTATAAAACTACACGAGTGTGATGCTACCAGCTGATTACAAGGGCAAATGAATTTTTAAAGAACATTCAGTTCTTTTTAAAAACTCATTTCAATTTGGGCAAAGGAAGATCAAAAACTATTTGAAAAAAGGCTTAGTTTTAATCAAAATGGAGAAACTATTTCATCTCAATGACATTTCTTCGATTAAAAAAATTCAAAGGGAACCGAAGTGTAACGTTTATTTAGAGAGCACCCCAACGAAAATTCTGCTCAGCAGGACACCAATCTATAAAGAGCTGCTTCAACCAATTGGGCTTCATGCCTGAATAAATCAATAGAATTAGACGAAATACGTTTTACTTGTATACTTTTTCAAAATTAGTTCAGTAAATAAATAAAAAAGATTTCATTTGAACCATATTTTAAAGCAAATGGGAGTTGACAAAAACTGATATTTGAAAGGGGAAGGGATGAATGAGGCTCAATGAAAAAAGTGCAAAATTCAAGGTTAACATAAAACAAGTTTTTAGTATTAAAATTTATAAGAAAAAGTACAAAATAAAAAGAACCTTGCCTGCCTTCACCGAAATTTTTTGATTAAGTACTTATATAAATTCAAGAGTAATCAGTAAGCTTATATAGTATCTACAAACTTAAGTACTGTTCTCTTATTTTAATCAACTTTGGTAATTTAACTTACTCTTTTCAAGAATCTTGATACATATGTATATTGGATTGCGGAACGTTCACAATATTATGCAAGCATCCTTTGCGGTGGAGCCCCTTGCAAATTTTATGAATTCTTAAGTTGAAATGGGAGGGGAGTTAAGACAAAACCCATGAAAAACGGGTTACACACTTAAGAGAAAATGCCTTCTTTGCAGTTTGCTCCAACCTTACCACCGAGCACTAGCCGGTAAAAGTCGCTATACTTTCGCATGCATATAGATTCTAATATATTCTCAAGGCTCGACATGACCAAAGCCTTCGGATCAGATAGTTTTGTTTCTGTCTGCTAAAATGCAGTATATTTTCTTTGACGAAAACTCTGCGTGACAATTTCATGATATTCAGCAGATACCTAAAAACTGACAGGCCAGCGACCCCCTTTAAGAACAGATAAATTGCACTTAACTATATGAAGTTTTTGAAGAGCTTATTATCTCTAATATTTAGGAAGTCACAATCTTCTTACCAACTGCGCTGATTGCTCAATTACTAATCCACGCTGATAGCTAAATTACTAATTGGTTTGAGGCAATGTTGGGATTATTATTTCTCTAACTTTAGTGAGAATCGCAACTCTTAATAAAAGAGGCTGAAATACTGAACTACTCGTCAAACTTGAGGCATAAAAGTGATTGAAAGTTTTTTGTTAGGTCGTTCAATCCGTGTAATATTAAACGAAGTTTAATGTGATCCTCACAAAATAAATGCTGATGTACCTCAGGGTTCAGTTCTTTCATCGATCTTATTACTTCTATTCTAGTTGTGACTGCGTTATGAGTATACATAAAAACTCCAGTGTGAACGGCCCTTAAGCAGCTACTTCATAAGTTAATGTGAGATAACATGATGGGAGCCAGGGGAGGTGTTTAACGAAGCCGATCTTACAGATGCTTAAGAATGGAGAATAAGGTTACAATTCTTTTAACAGGTGTTTACGTATTTTTTTTTTTTTTTTTTTTTTTTTGAAAACTTCAAAGCTAAGGGTAAACTCCATGTACAACAGTTGAAAAATGAGAATGTCTGGAAAATGGGTTTAGAGGATGAATGAAGGAAGTGACTTTTCACGTTCCAATTAAATTCCTTGGAAGGGGGAGGGGGGACAAATAAAGATAGTAAACTGTTCTACATTCGTACTACTTTGGCTATGAAGTGTATTTTAAACTTCACGGTATCAATACATCGCCCACTTAAATAGAGTAAACCTCAGGACAATAATTTTCTCATTGGCCCTTCAAAAGATGCTATTTTAAGCGAGAAATTTTATATAGGTCTAGTTGTTACGGGTTGTTTTCTTTCAGTTTGAGTACTCGGCGGGTTTCGTGTGTATTCTTATAGAGGACTTCTTTCGGTGACTTTTGTTATCGACTATTAATTAGTAACAATTATTTATTATTGCTAACTCAGTAAATATCGAAGAACTGACCAAGACACCTATTAGGTTTAGACGAATATGGTTGATTGGTTTTCCAGGGGGGAAGTTACATGTGTCCCAAATACTTAGACCTAAAAGATCTGTTGTACAAACCCCGGCCCAGTAGCGTTCTCTTAAGTCCACTACCAAGCCACCAATATGGTTACTAAAAGGAGCGTATAGAAAGAACTGACTAAATTTCCACTTTTCGCAAAGTGGTTAAAAATACCGTTTTTTCGGTGTTGCTGTAAATTAAATGTTTTCAGCTCTTTGTTCCTAGAATAGATTAGAGACGAGTTTGTAGCTTTGTTTATTCGTGAATTCATGTCCTCCTTTTTCTTCCACCTTCTTTGTTAATCACAACACCATATCCAATATCGTGAGTTAACTAAAGCTCTTATTTATTTTTATTTCGTTTAGTCCTTGTGATATCCGCTTCGGCAATTAATTTTTCAGCTACTAATAAAAACACTGGAAAGTAGATATCAGCAGCATAGTTAAGACGGTATAACCGCCATTATTATATTCCGTCTAACCTTCCATCGAAAGCGGGGGTTGTTATAACAATAGACAAAAGATACCGGCCCCGTGCGAGTTCGATTCCCGTACAATATTAACAAAATTCTTCAATCAAATAGAAAAATAATAAGATCAAATGGGATGGTAATCTCATGGGCAAATTTAATAAAAATAAAAAACAGGTGTATTAATTACGTACTATTGGGAGAAGATTTGGGAAAATTCTGAATTTTAGGTAATAAAATATTCTTCACTGCACCTGCTGCGATAGGTGTTAGATCAACATTGTTGACATTCTTAGAAAGTACATTGAGATGGTAGTTTTTTGAGTAGCTCAAAAGATAAACATTTCAAATTTATGAATTACGCTGTTACTTCTAGGGCGAGATTATTAAAATATAGGTCTAATTTCAATCGATGTCGTAGAATCAGGTGAAGTTCTTCTCCCGCTTCAGGCTTCGAAACGGATTATAGTAGCTAGAGATAGTTTTTGTTTTATTCAATTTCGAATCAAAATCGACTCAAGAATGAATTCAAGATCCAAGTTAGAATGGGTACTAGCGGGTATTAGCCCTACACATACTACGTAGAAAGGGCGCTTTTGGGGGGAAAGAAACAGTCCTTTGTGCCTTCATGGATATTGAAGGCTCCTTTGTTAACACCTCCTTTGAACCTATAGAAGAGGCAGACGTCAAAAAGGAAATAGAACCTTCGACGGTGATGTGAATAAAAACAAAGCTCGGCTGCCGAAAAATTAGAATTAAAAGACGGCCTGTATTTTTGTTGACGAACTACTAACTATGCTAACAGATGTCGGCTTTTAGTAGCCACAAAACGTGGACAACTTGGTCATTGCCAAAGGCAAGCCCGATAAGACAATCTCTAAACAAATGCAAAAGGCCCCAGATATAGTTCAAATCTAGTGCCCGTAGAAGGAACTTCATGCCAACTTCAGTAAAATAGTTATTGCCTCCTTCATGCGCAAAAGGAAACTAAAACTAAAAATTTCACCCTTGAGGGAATGGAATTAGAATTCTCCAGGGAAGTTAAGTACGTACCTAGGTGTAATTCTAGACCATTAACTCACTTGGAATTTTCAGCTGGAAGCTGTACTGAAGAAAGGCACAGCAACTTTATGGACGTGCTAGCGGATTTTTGGAAGAACGTGGGTTCGCAAGCCTAAAATTGTCCTGTGGGTCTGCCAAGCGATTATAAGATCCTTGGACAGATATGCAGCATTAGTATAGCGGCAAAAAAACGGAGAAGATAGCACAGATGGTAGTTTCATCATCTCAGTTTCATCATTCAGCCTTAGAAGCCATTCTAGACTTGATCTCCTTGCACATATATGTGTATGGGAAAAGGCGGTTCTTAGCGCTATTAGGTTGCACAAGATGAAATTAGACAATGTTAAGTTTCCTAAAGGAATTCAGAGATGGCCCAGCGATTAACTCGATATCAAATATAGTGCCGAAACAGTATACCTTCGAAATATCATTTAGGATGATCATAGGAGCTAGAGAGCACTGGCACTCAAATTACTCTCTCCAATTCTCGAAACGCCTTATGAGGTATGGGGCGAGAGAAGAACTTCATCCGACTCGAAACAACGAATGCAAGTGTACCTACAATTTAAGATGGATTGCGAACACCCGATAGTAAGGTATGGGTACCCGTTGCAAGTTTTACTGCGGCAGTCTTCAAGACCGAGTGAGAGAAGGTATTCTGATATTTAATTTTTGATTTGACAACCCCCCCACCCACCATCACCCAAACCACGACGCGTAGCGCGCATCACAATAATACGTGTGCTATTCAAGCGCGCATCGCCCCTACCCGATTTGCCACTTGACGGAGCATGGAACTGTAGGTACTTAGCGCGGTAGGTACGAGGAGTGACGAATGCCTGCTAGTTAAGTCGAACGAGTAGTAAAAATAATTAATAATTTATCCCAAGAACAAACTTAACATTAAAAAAAGATCATAGATTACTTATAGCTTTTCTGTAATCTATACGTAAAAAACTAATTTCTGTGTTCTGTGTTTCAAAATTTTAGGTTGAGTAGTTTCGGAGGTAAAGTGGAGGGGGGGGGGGTCAATTTTCATTATTTTTTTTAAATAACTTTAAAACTATTTAATTTAAAATAATTAAAAAAATATATTTCAGACCCTCACAACCAGCCCTTTTATTTTATATGTCACGGTAAATTTTAAAAACTGGTTTTTATGTTCTACTTTGCCCCCCCCCCCCCCCCCCCCCCAAACCATCAACTTCAAAATTTATTTATTTACGTCACACGTTCGTGTTTGGGTCACAGAAATTCATATGTGTACCAAATTTCAACTTAATTCAGTAGATTCGTAGTAGCAAATTGGATGTGACAGACGGACAGACACACCAGGGATCCTATAAGGATCCGCACTGCATACAAATTTCATTCACAGAAAATAATAAGTATAATGTAATGCCTTATACTTCGGCCAAAGGTTTATAGCCTTTCACTTAAAAAACTGGGTTTTAGTCGACCTCTAACTAAATGCTATTGCCACTTGTACTAAATCATAAATGTTTTAGAGAGTAATAAATTTGTAATAATCTATACAGTAAACCTTACCCTTTGACATTGATTGGTATAAAAGTAATCGATGTTGTAATACAAAAGATATACTATGATGCAGATTTTGCAAGGATGGAACTATGAGTTGTGCTAAACAATACTGCTATAAGTTTCCGAATTATAATTCAGTCAAATAATCATTTGATATGACTTTTACGAAATAAGAAGCAAAGTCTTAGCACTATTAAATGATATACTTTAAAAACATCCTCCAAAAGTCTTAACTTACATTCATTATCCTTTGAAACTCAATCCATTATTTATGCACTTCCGTGCACCTGAAATTTACTAAAACACAAACACCTCATCTTCAAACTCACAACAGCAATTAAATTCGTTACAAAAATTCGCACAAAATCATTTCTGCATTTCTTTGGTTATGTAAAACTTAACTTCACTTTTTACTTTATTTATTTTTTATTTATGAATTAATAATTAACGATTTGTTTTAAATATTTCCACAAACACTTAATTTTCCGTTGTTAAAAAAAGCGGCAGCACAAAAAACGCAAAAATTCTAAACTTCTTTTTCACGAACCGTAAAAACCATCCTCCTTCAACGACCACGTGATCCGGAATATTAAGCAATAGCCGTCGGGAAAATTTTTATTTTGATTTTCTTAAGAAATCCAAAAGACGCATGCGTTTTTTCGCTATTGTCATACACAACACCGTACAATTTACGATAATATCCTTGTCAAAGTGTTACTACATCGAAGAGCCGACTTACTCTATCGCGGACCGTGTTCAAGCAATAACTAAAATTGGCTAAAATCCGCAGCCATCATAAACCATTTGCTGAGACGGTAGCAATCTCGTGGACTCGTTAAGTTTGAATTGCGCGGCTATAGTGGGACTGAGAAATCGTGTCAGAGGGCTAGAAGCTAACGATTCTTACCTTTGAACGAAAATGTTATTCATCATACATCCAGAGTACACGTGTAACACAGACCAGGTGAAAAGTGTGTAAGGCGAGCAGTTCCGAATAATATTGGGATGGATTACTGCCCAAAAGTTAAATTATAAATTTTTTGACTTTAACAGCTGAAGTGTCGTTGTAAGATTTCTAAAGACAAACTAGGTGAAATAAAGAAGGAGTGGACTACCTACACCACCGTCGTGAGTGCCTTATTTCAAACAAATCTAGGTGTCATCACTTCGGAAAGGAGAAAACGCAGATTTGTACAAATTGCTGGAGGCCCATCCCAAAAAGAATCCAAGAGGACAGCCGACTCCCATTTAAAAATCGCACAAGGTGGTGCTCAGTCATTAAGAAGCATTTACAGTTGCGGTCCAAACATCACCTTCGTGCCTACCTGGTACTGATAACATGCCCAATCACTTCGGAATTTGTCTAGACTCGTTATTTGGCCTTTATTATTTCAAATTAATTTAAAATTACCTTGCTACCGGATTGCTTTAAATTATTGGGTAGCCATGTCTGCTGCCACTGTGCCCGATGCCTTAAGAGTGACGTTGGTGACGGTGGATGGGTTAGTTGTCAAATGAAAGGTACGCCATACGCGAATTCTTGCTTTATTGTGGACGAGAGCGCTATTTGTTTTGTGATTATTTTTGCAGTTTCAAAGGAATTTCATGAATTTTTCGTTCTTTTGTGAATGAATGTACCTACTTTCACGGGAGAGACAAGTCGCAAGTGGTTCATTTGGAAAAGAACTGGGACGATGGCACTTGGACATGTTTTTGTGGTAAAATGATACAAGAACGAGTGAATCTCTTTGAAATTTAGAATTATACTATTGAAGGGTGCAATTAAGGGACTGCAGTTAACCCTTTTACTTAAGTTTAAACGATTAAATTTGTTAAATTAATTTTAAAAGCACGAAAAGGTGTTTTGCTTAATAACGAACTCAAGTCAAAAGAATCGTAAATTATATTTTAAGACTGATTTCAAAATTCATCGAAATTCATACAAATGGCAAAATTCAGTTTTGCTTCGAACTTGTCACCTTAAAATTTTTCGAATGTAAAACCCACGGTATACAGAAGGTATGCTCGATATAAACTCTGTCCTACCATTCGTGAGGTAATCAGACCAACTTGTTCAACAAATTTTTTGTTTGACATTTGAATATTATTATTTTTTGCCATACCTCGTTACGTCACAATCGATCAACTGAAATGTGTCCAAAGCTTATTCGACATACCTTGTATTCTGTATCTCTGGTTCCTTTAACCTCTTGTACATAATAAATAAAATCGGGCCCAGATGACTTCCCTGAGGCACGCCAGAGGAATTAAAAACAAACTTGGAAGTTGGAAGTGGAACTTGATCCACGGAAGGACACACGCTGGGCCCGATTTAGTAGGTAAGAACGAACCCAGTCTATAAACAATGATGGAAACCCGAGGTCAGTCAACTTGTGAATGAAAATTTGGTGGCTTATTCTGTCAAATGTCTAGCTAAAATCTGTAAAGATACAATCCACTTGCTTTCCAGACTCGATTTTGGATTAGCAGAAATTTGAGAATTCCAGAAGGTTAGTCGTAGTACACTTACCTTTCATAAAGCCATGCTGGAAAGTTTCAAGAAAAGGTTTGCAGTGAAAATATAGTGTATCGCAAACTAATGCCTCAAAAATTTTAGCAATACAACACAAATTAGCAATGGATCTGAAATTGGAACTATCACACCTCTTACCTTTCTTGTGAAGAGGGATAATAAGAGATGATTTCCAAGGCTTTGGAAAGACTCCACAAGAAATAGATAAATTAAATAAATAACAAAGAAAAGAAACCAAGGTAGAAGAACAGTTCTTTTCAGGACCGCACGAAAAACTATCTGTCAAATTATTGATGTGTTTCGCGACTGTATCGTCATCAAATGTAAGATCTTTCATTTCCAATGAAGAAGGAGGAAATAATGTCAAGTAGCTAATATCCTTATCTAAAATCCATATCTACTCACAAAGGCAAGTCCTGAAGAAGGCGCTGTGAAAGCATAGAATCTTTGCCAAAAGCAGCTCGCTTTCAAAGTTTCAGAGTTTTTCAGGAAGCAGAGCGACACCTACACCGAAACCTAAGGGGAAACCCTGGAATATGTGGTCAGTGACGAAGGGTTACCATTGAGCTATATTGCCTTAAGTTTGTCGAGCGTTATTTTTAACAATGACATGGTTAGATGGGCAGTGGCCTCCTTTCAACCTATAAAAGTCGCTGGGGGCGATGGTATCTTTTTCGAGCTGCATGGATACCATTCTTGTTTCATTACCCAATATGTTTATAGCCAGTTACATATAATTACGGCCACATACTGCTCTCATGGTAGTATTTATCCCCAAACTAGACAATAGGCCTCTAGAGCTGCCTAAATTAAATAGACTAATCAGTCATACCTCATTTCTACTTAAGACAATAGAGGGACTGCTAGAACTCCACATCAGGTGCAAACTGAACCAATCATCTCACCGTCACTTTAAGCAGTTTAGCTAAAAGGTAGATCAACAGAGACAGCCTGATATAATTTTATTTATTTATTTATATTAACTCTACACACTCTACACTCTATAATCTTGTTAGCAAGATAGAGAAAACTCTTCATCATAAAAAAATAGCTCTAGGTGCTTTCCACAACACTATGTAGGTATGGATCTATATCTAGAGCTCTCAAACGGAAGGGTCTGTATGTTCATACTATAGTGGGTGAATACTGTGCTAAAGGAGCGAGAAATTACATCTACCCTGGGTAACATCTCTGTGTGCATTGGGTGCCCACAAGGTGGGGTAATATCGCCGCTACTCTGGTCTCTAGTAGTAGACGACCTTTTATACAAGCTATGTGATGACCTTGCAATTATTATTATAGGGAAGTTTGACACAACTGCTACTCATTTAATGAAATCAGCTTTACGTATAGTTACTGAGTGGTGTGTAAACGAAGATCTCACTATTGACCCTGCCAAGGCTGTTCTTGTGTCGTTCTCCAAAGGGCACAATTTGAACCTTCGTCCAATTTCGATCTATAATTGAATGAATGAAGTGAAGAACTTGACTTGACTCTACCATAAATAAGGCTACACAAGCCCTATGGGTCTGTCGAAAACCCTTCGGAAGGCCTCTGAAGAAAGGCCTGAAGATGATTTTTTGGTTATACAATTTTATTGTCAAACCGATTGTTGCCTAAATAAGCAGCCTTGATTTGTAGGCAAAAAAATCCACAACGTTCGGCAATCGCCAAATACAACTAACTACAGCGGCTTGTCTGCCTCGCCATAAGAGGAGCAATGAGGACCTATCCAATAGATATCATGGAGGCGGTAATTGGAATCACTCTCCAGCACATCTCTATCATATAATCGGCTGCAATTAGTGCCCTCAGAGTGCAATTTACATCTCATATGACGGGCGGTTTCAAGGGTCACGTGGGCATCTTTCAGCCCATTCCTGGCTTAGATGAACGGACCACACAAATAAGAAATTGCGCTTCTGTAGAAGATTTATGATTCTATTTTCCAAGTGAGCAAATTGGGGCTGCGGTGGTCCATGTTTGGGCCATAGTATCCTCAAATGGTTCATTGATGGGTTAAAAATGGAACACGGTACTGGTGCTGGTGTCTTTGGACCCAACACTAGGGTTTCGGCTGCATTGGATAAATGGCCCAGTGTCTTTCAAGCCGACATTCATGTCATCGGAATTTCGCACTCCTCAACGTCAACAAATATCTGAAATGTGTTAACATAACTATCTTCTTTGATAGTCAAGCGGCCCTCCGCGGCCTATCCTCGTGGAAATTTCTTCGAGGTTTACTAAGAAGTGCTTCGACACTCTCCAACAACTAACCGCCAGGATCACGGTCTGTTGGATACCTAGTCACTCGGGTATTGAAGGCAATGAAATTGCCGATGAGCTGGCTAGGAAGGGTTCATCTTCTCGATGCCAAGGTCGATTAGAAGATTAGGCTAGGAGCCAACAGTTTTCAAGAAGCTGATACACCTTTGATTTTGTTTTAAACTATTCCGGTCACAGTTGCTAAACTGAAAGATCGTTTTGAACATCAAATAGCTAATCGTTTAAGGAGTAAGGTTGATCAAATTATTCGCATGTTTGCTGATGCAAAGTGAGGCCTATAAACTTCAAGAAAACTGAAAAATTTGGCGTGTTATTGGCTGTTTTTAACGTTACTATTGTAGACGGAGTTGGATCAATTCGTTGAGCGGCACGACCACCATACCATGGGTCCCGGGTTCGAGATCAGGTCTACCCATGGGTTTTTATTAAGAAATTAAAATAATCCACTCGGTCTCTGGGCTTTTGTCTAGTTCGCACCAATGCAAAAACAAGACATTCAAGTTTCCTCACTTCCCTTCCGGCCAAAACCATGATAACGCATGAAACAGTTTTCCCCTAGGCTTTGGCCACATCGTATAAAAAAAAACCCTTTTTTTTCGAACGTCTCCTTATCCTTACCTAGAATACATTCCTCTTAAATTCGAAGCAACAAATATTATGAAAGCAGGGTGGTGAGGTTGCACGATAAGGGCCCGCTTCTGATAATTTGTCCGGGCCCCAATTTGGATAGTTACGCCACTGTAGACCTCACTTTTTCTAATATTATTAAATACCTAGTAAAAGTTTTCGAAGAGTAGTCAGTTTTTCTCCGTTTTTGTTGCCAGATTTAGGTTCACTTCATCCGATTACGCTTGTTTGCAAATAAAATTAATTTAATTGAAGAATATCCATATGAACACGTAACTTTATTTCGCAGTGTCCCATACACTCATCCATTCTGTATTACAATCAAAAATAATTTCTCAAAGGCCACTATATCGTCATTTATCCCCCTTATCTCAAACAACTACCTACTGTGGATGGAAAAAATCTCTCAAGGAAATGTTGAACTCTTTCGTCCCATACAATGGTTTGAATAGCTTCTATTTGCGGAGGAAGTACTTCGGTCGTGCGACTATCGAATCGATCGATAGATTTTGTTAATGTGGTCGCCCATTTTTATTCATCGCCAAATCACAAAGGCTGCTGCAAAACCTTTGAAAAGGTGAGGAAAACCTTCCATCTTAAGGACACTGACAGGATGCATAAAAGTATTTTAGATAACATTTTATACGTGCAATTTGCGGTATCATTGAAGGAAGATGTTAATGCCGTGAATAGCGCTTTATTTCATCGTGTTATGAATAACGATTTTTCCTGACATGAGAGTCAACCAGTTGTTAATTCAGGCAAATATTTCTTACCTGAATTCAGTAAAATTGAGATTATTTAGAAAATATTTATAGTCCTTCTCAATCAAACTTTTACGACCACAAGAAAGAGGGCTTGACAATTCAACACGAAGAAATTACCCTTTTAACTTTAACGATAAAACTAACAGCTGATAGGTGAACTAAGTCCAATTTATCTGGGCTTTGAAGTCAAGTTTTATCTCGCATTTCAACTTGTTACCGTGCAGGTTACTTTTCTGCTTTGCCGACCAAATGGGAGACGATAAGTCCCACTTTACTCATAATTGCAGCTGCATTAAGACCTACCCATTGTGTGCTGCTTTGAAAATGAATAGGTGAAGACATTTACATGCTATTGTTATGTCAGAATGAGTTTTTATGTTAATATTTATTTATAAAATTACCTGAGTAATTTTTTAATTCAATCATATGTGACTGAGTTAGTATTAAATTGTGGGAGATATTGGTGCACACGTTCGATCATTAAACTTCTATCGACTCAAATTAGATTCAGTGATTTCCGGCATTTTCTCGCAAACATATTTTGAGTAATTAAAATTTATGCGTATGTTCACGAGACCTGCTGAGCAGCTCCAATGTTCTATTCTTGTTGAATCCTGGCCAAGTCGCTCTTGAAATGGCACAGTTATTGGAAGAGCTCCACCTGAGATTAGTCTTCGCTAAGAAATGTTAAGGAAACTCCCTTTTTAGTGTGTTTAGTGGATTATAAACTGCTTATGCTGCAAAGCAGTGGTGGGCAGAGTCGTTCCTTGCGAGTTCATCCGCTCTCTTATTCCCCGGAATGTTCCTGTGACCTGGAACTCAAAGAAGGGTGATATTGAATTTCCCCCAAGACAGATGAGTTTCTCTCTACAGCTATTCACTAGGAGGAGATAACCGAGTTAAGCGGCTTTATGACAGCCTGGCTGTCAGTCAAAATGCCAATGTTCGTCATTGGTACTTCATAGAGTCCCAACAAAAGGCATGCTTTCAGGATCGTGAGGACTTCATTGGAATACACTTGCGCTGTCAGGTAGACTGTAGGACTCCGAAATAAAAGGACACCCGGCACCGACATCACAGCCCATCTTATAGCACTCAGTGAACAGTACAGTGTCAGTTGTTACACTGAATCCCTTCGCAAAATCCAAGTTACGTACAGCGTAATCAGATACTATAATAGAAGATCCCCTTAGTGTTGAGTCGAGGATCCTACTGCGGCAGTAGGGTTTTGCAACCAGACTCCTTTAGTCTGACCGCACTGCACGACGCCTGATAGTTAACGTGGAGATCCAGAGATAGGAGGAGCAGCATAACACTGAGAGCCTCCGTTGGGGTTGTTCGCAGCGCCCCAGTAGCCCCAATACAAACGGTTCCTTGCAGCTTTTTTAATATTTTTAGCTTCTTATTCCCGTTCTCCATGGCCAGTCAACAAACTAGGGACTAGGGGACATTTTGCCAAAGGTGCGGCCACAGGCATAAAGAACTAAACTTGCCTTTTTGACTCCTTCTTCAAAACCACCCCCAAGTACTTAATCTTGGAGGAAAACGAGAATTGATGCCCGTTTAGTTTGGGCATGACAAGGTTGTGAATTTTGTTTTTCGTAGTGAAGAGCATCAGCTTGGTCTTTCCCGAGTTCACAGACAGTCCACAATCTTTCCACCATCTGCTAACTTTGCCTTGCGCGCTCTCCACTAAGCCACTTACGGGAAGAAATTTTCGCGATTCCATGATTTCCAAAACGTCAGCATATACAACAGCCTTAATTTTGCCCTGATCGAGTTTCAGCAGTATACTATTAATTACTACCCGCCAAAGCAGAGAGGACAGAACTCCTCACTGAGGTATTCACCAGTGAGGCGACATGTACGTATCTAACAATACGGCTGGTATCCAGTTCGGACTGTACTATCCTTGATCTTAGCATCGTTAAAATCCACCGGCCAAGACCTTGCTCTACACTTAACTCAGGGCGACCGTTATTGAAAATGCAGGCTGATGTCGAGGGAAGTGTATGGCTACTACGGTTTTAGAGCTTTCCATAATATTGTGAGGCGGATGTCCTGAAGGAAACCACGAATTAAGAGAAGCCTTGGACAATGATGACTTCAGGACATTAAAATTACTAGATTTTTTTAAGGTTTTCGATTCCGTTGACCATAGTTTAGTTATTCGCAAACTTCTTACTTTCTTCAACTTTAGCTTGACCGCTACCTTTATGATAGCTTGTTTCTTGTCTGATCGTTCCCAAAGAATGCATATCAATGGTGTGGTATCTGTTTCGCCCTTTAATGTGGATTATCACAGGGGTCAATACTAGGACTGCTATTATTCAACCTTTATGTTAATGACTTGGCAAGTATGATACGTAATATGAGAAATCATCTTTTCGCTGTTGATGTTCAGGTTCAATTAAGTAAGCCTTTTGGACTACTCGAAGATCCATCGAAAGTATAAATGCCGAACTTGGTAGAGTATATGATTGGTCACTTGAGAACAAGTTACTACTGCACCCTGGTAAGTTTCACTATATCATGTTTTATGTAATGCTTTTCAAATACTTTTATAAGGTTCTCCGTTACCGTTCCTAAGAAAAGTAACCAATCTTGTTATTGATTTGTACAAAGAAGCCTAGACCTATGCCAGGTTGTTGCGCAGGCTTCAGCTGTCCGTACTCGCCTTGAATTAAGTTAAGGCGTTAATACTGTCTCTTTTTACATTCGGAAGATTGGGTTTTTCTCACGTAGACAGTACATGTGCACAATAGAGGTCGGTCTTAATGACATACGGTTTATTTATGGAGTACGAAGGTTTGACCATATCACACCTCTCCGATTCAGCCTGGTCGGTTCCAATCTGGATACTTACATCAAACAGCTAGCGTATGTTGTTTCTGTTCAAGCTGTGGATGAAGTGATCAGTTATGAATAATTCTTACGCTATCGAAATAATTAGTTTATGGAAGAGTTTTTATCTTAATAGTCAAACGGCTGGCATTACCGATGCCTTCTTGGCGATCACTTTCCTTAATAAGTACCCTACCTGAGTTTTGTCTAAAGCAGCTAAGGAAGGTATACAATTGGTTTTTAGTTTCCTTTGATGAAATTTTATTTATATTTCCAGGTGAAATTGGCAAGTAACGTTTGCCCGTATTTCCCTGCACCAAAAATCTTGAGAAAATTGTTTCTAAAAATGTGTAACATGACCCAGTCTCTGACGAAATCCATCATTGTGTTCCCATCCAATAATTAGTACCTCTAATAGGCATACCCGTCGATTACCAATCTCTTAATTTTTACCTGTTGCATCATCGTCTTCTCCAATTGCTTCTGCCCTCTCACGGTTAATACCAAATCACATTTCGGCTAAATGCTTCTGTCAATCAACAATTCTCAAAAAGCTTTCTTTAACCATTTCACACATATTCGACTGGTTAAAAGATGGTCTCCAAGATGGCCGAATGGAAAAAAAATGTTTACGCCAAAGCATCTTCGATCAGCGATTACTATCCATTAATTGAGCCAAGTAAGAGAGGAAATGATGAAATTTTTACCGACTGAACAGGTAACTGTTAAAACACGGCAAAAGAAAGAATAATTAAGGCGATATATACTGAAAAATTCTTAACCAACATTCTTGACAGAGTCAATTACCAAATTGTAAGATCACATCAAGAGATTTTATCGAGCAGATGGAGACGAGTCATTTATCAAACTCTCATTAGTTTGGCCAGGTAATCATAGGATACGAAAATTTGTGATTCTGTAGTCTTCAGCAAAGTGGATGCTAACAAAATTCGCCATTTAAAGGCTGTGATTAAATCAATTAATTTCCTTTCCGTTCTAATTACGAATTAGCACATTGTTAAAAAAAAAATTTTTGCGTTTCAAGAAGAACAAAGAAAACATTGCTCTATGAGGATTGAGAACGGAAACAAAATCCTATCTTCTATAGAATTTTTATTATTCATGTAATAATAAATATAGAGACCTGTCCACGAAAAATATATAATCCATTAAAGTCCGAGACTAAAACTTTGTTCCAATTTGAAAGTAAGACGAACGCAGTTTCTGCTTTAAGGGGGAATCACATATGCACGAACTCAGATCACTTCCTTATTCAATTATAATTTCTACAATTTCTACTGGAACAGCTCGAGGCTAATAAAGAAGTAATTGGATTTTCATCAAGGGGAGAATTTGTTTGTTTTTATTTCAAATATGAAACAGGCGTGCGCCAAACTACAAAGGTGGTTCCAATCCTATTTAATATGTTTGTGTGTACCTTAATAATATTTGTCCAGTTTTTATGTTACGTAAAAAGACAATTAGAGAATTAGGTTGCATAACTGAAAACATGCAAAAAGCATTTTTTAGGCAAAATATTCTAAGTTTAACCCCAGTCTCACCACGCTGATCTAGTCTAGAAGTACATGGGGGAGTTGAAGATAAAATTCTGGAAGCTCTTCTCCTTTTTGAAAGATTATTTCTATGGACTGCAACACTTATTTGGAAAAAACAAGGGTTGTCCCTCCCGCTTTTGAGAAATGGAACACGCGAAGAACCCATTGCATAAATAATAAATTCACGTCGATTCCGAATCACTGACATTGCCCTGTAACCTCTAATGGCCTTTGAGAGTAATTTGTTGTCTGTCGTCGCCGCAGGTGGGATTCAAACTTACGAGCCTGATTATGGAAAGCCAGACCGCTATCTCTTATTCACCGATTATGAAGGGGAGGAGGGACCCCTCCAGTAGATAAAGAGTGAGAGAGAGTCTTTACACGCTCTTGGTGATTCCCGGATCAAATTAAGGAGTAGCCTTTCTGCTGGTATAGAATAGGGAAGCTTATTACCCGCTAATCTGAAAAACCAACCTACACACAATCGCCTCGGATACTTTGAACAGCTTCTGTAATGACGACGCTTGGCTATAATTATCGGATTTCGATCGGACTATGTAACGTGAGAACTCTTTGGGACGAATTTGGATACGTTAAGATCATGGAAGTTGAGCTAAAAATGATCTAGTACATGGCAGAAATTGGATTTATACTACTAAGCAGATGAGATTCTTCTTTAACATCACCACAGTATACCACAAGGCGGCCGGGTTTGGGAGCCTTAAGAACGAGGACGCAGGTGCCGGCTCGTAGCACAGTATGGCGGACTCAGCTACCCTCTGTAATGCGATGTTCACTAAGGCCATGAGTAAGTTTTGATCGTATCTCTCGTTTAAGGGAGGCTGGTCTTGAAGTCATTTATGACAACAGAGATAGCCGACCTAGAAACTGTTTAATCTTTCATACACGGAGAGGAAATTTTTATACGAAAATTCCGGTGAAAGCTACGGTTTTCAAATGCAAAACTTTTACAATTGTCAGCTGCCGTAATTTTTACGGAACACTACCACGGTTTTTCATGCTAAAGTTTATGCCATACTGACGCGTGAATTGCTCTATCTCTTGTTCCCGTTATCCAATATAGGGCATGAGGCGGGAGAAGAACTTCACCCAATGACAATGACTGCAAGTGGACCTATAATTGCCTTTAAATCGTAATCTTTTGTGAGCAGAAAACAACCATGGGTCGCCGTTGGTATTGTTCGAAATAGGGACTTTCGGGATGGAAAGCCGACACTTCATCTCTTACTCCAAGGCACGTGAATATGAGAACTTAACTCTCTCTAGTTTCCGTAATCCCTTAAGAGATATGGGACGGGAGTTGAACTTCGCCTGATTCAAAAAAACGGTTTCAAGAGGAGCTATATTTTAATGTGAATTCGGAAAGATCGACAACCCGACTTTGCAACCCCAAATGACGTCTTTATCGCAAGTTATTGTCATTATAAGACAACAGTGGGTCGTGGCCAGTATGGTTCGAACCTGTAACCTCCTGAATGGAAGGCAGATACGTTATCCCTTACTCTACCGACGTTGACTCTCTTCTCCTGTAACGAAAAAGTGGATTAACTGGCCGGATGAAGTTCCTCCATGATACTTGTGGATTACTAGTCCGCGAGGGCGATTTCTACCTGCATTGCTAACAGTTGGACATCCGAGAAGCATAAGTACTTCTGAGAATTCTGCGTGGGCCAATCTCACTTTTAAAGCTTCAAGTGAGCTCCTTCACTGACTAGAGCTAAGAAATTCCAAAAATTTAGCAAGCCAGATATGAGATTGATCATCAGTTCATCACTAGTCACTGTCAACTAAGCAAATACTTGGCAAAAATCGGGAGAACAACTGACCCCACCTATAAATTGTGTCTAAAGAAAGAGGAAACTCCCTTTCAAATCATATGTGAGTGCCCGGCTATTACCAAAGCGGAATATGGGAACCCCTTGTTGAATTCGAGAAAGATAGAGGACAGTTCGTTCTAGAGTTGTTGTACCTCTTCAAAGGGACCAGTTTGAGCCAAGGCGTAAGGAGGATTAGCACAATACAGCTTACTCGCACCGGTGCTTCAGCATCTCACTTCTTCCAAACTAACCTAAGCTAATCTAAATATAATAATATCAAATGGCGTCTACAGGTTCTACGTCTTCTTTCATATCTATCTTCTTCTATTCTTCTTGTTCTTTTTCAATTTTTGTATTTCTGTCTGTGTGTCTCTCTGTTTGTCCGGGCTAATCTCGGAAACGGCTAATCCGATTTCGATGGGACTTTCCCGAGGGGAGGTTCAGTATTCAGTATTCTTAAGCATATTTTAGGCTACAACGAATGTGGGGAGGGGGTGACACGTACAAATAATTGAAAAGACCGATATTAGTGTCGAATCCATGCTTTTCGGAGTCAGTAAGATGAATAATGACACTCCCGACACCATTAAATAATTTGGTGATAAGACACCGCTTAATATCGAATTCACAATTTTCGGGTACACTTTAATCGTCATTGGACTCGATGGGGTTAAGGCGCATCTAGCACCACAAGAAGTGGCTGTGGGTAGGGAGTGGCCTGTAAAAATAATCGGAAGTGACACTCACTTTTTCTTACGTTTCGGGTCGTACACAGCGTGTTCTATTTCGGGGTGCTCTTACCGACCAAATCCTTGTCAGCTCGGGGGTGCCTCTGGGTACTATCCTTAGCCCGCTATATATTATTAATATTTCGATTTTCCTGTCTAGTAGTAAAATGCTGTGCTATGCGGACGATGTTAAGATTTTTCGGACTGTTTCTCACGAATTAAACAGCGGTCTCTTGAACTCTGAATTGGCTACGTTCTGTGAGGCAAGCGCACCGTTATGACCTTCTCCCGTAGAAGATGTCCTCTCCTCTTCGACTAAACCGTCGATGGTGTTATCTTGGGTAAAGTTGACAAGGTGAAAGACCTGGACTTGGTCCTTAACTGTCGTCTTACTTTCATATGAACTCGATCGTTGGTAGGGCTAAGTCGATGTTGGGATTTGTTAAAAAATGGTCTAAGGAGCTTGATAATCCCTATTTAACTAAGCTTCTCTACTGCACCTCTGGTAGACCAGATTTGAAATACGCTAGCCCTGTGTGGTCTCCATACTTCGCCGTTCACGTCAATCGCGTCGATGCAGTGCAGCGCACATTCCTTAGGTTACCTCTTCGTGGACTTCCCTGGATTGATCCTTTGTTACTACCCTCTTACGCTGATCGTTTGGAACTGATTTCTCTCGACTGCCTTGCCAAGAGGCGCAATATTGCCAAAATAGTATTTTTGTTCGACCTAGTGAAGGCAACGATAAACTCGCCCGAATTACTGGAGGCTGCAAACATCTCGTTTCCGCAACCCTCTTTGAGGAATCGCGAACTTTCTATACTTCCCTGGTCATCGAACCCTATATGGGATGCATGCACCCATAACGCCGATGTCTCGCTTCTTCAACCAACACTTCGGTAATTTCAATATGAATTTCTCCAGGCTGTGGGTTGAAGGGCTTTCTCAGGTAGTGTCTGGGTTGATGCGGAAGTAGCGACTTAAGTCGACTGCTGCCCCACAGTCATTTGAAGTTTTATTTTTTGCTTTTAATTTTTAGTTTAGTTTGACAATTTTCATATTTATACGCTGTATTAGTCTATTGTGACGAATCTGAATGAATAAATAAATAAATAGAACCTGTAGACGTTTTTCTGACGGTATTTATCGTATATATGTAGAAATTCTTTTTCACATTCCAATAAATTTTAAAAATAGTTTCAGAGTCATATATCAAATCGATATTTATTTTTCGATATATGGGGAAAACTATCGATACATTGATAAATTTAAATGATATTTTCCCAAACGATAGCTGAAAGCGAATGCAACGTACATTGAAAGGGAAATATCGGCAAGCACTACCGCGTTTTTTCTCTCGAAAATATTGGTGTGACGACATATTTTTTATCGATTTTACCAATGATTTCGATTATTAAATTTTAAATTTTATTTGCTAAAATAAACTCTTTTGAATAGAACTTTTCTCAAATAAACACTTGACTTGTCGTACTATCAACTACCGTCTTGAGAGTTCTTTAAGCTTGCAAATCCAACATACGTGCAATTTTTTGCTAGTCCAGAACTTCACCTTCGCACATTCTTTTCGATTGATATATAAAGTGTTGATGTGAGTTCGATTCTTCTTATTGTCTCTCGAAAGAGTCTAAAGCAGTGCTCGACACTTGGCCGGTTGGCTAACAGCAAATTAAAATCAAAATCATGATCGGTGTCACAAAAGATTTTAAGGCGCATGTCTGTTAGTTTTATCAAAATTCAAAAGTCATCAATCACATTTTTTTGTCAGGCTCCAACCGAGTTGGTTTATTTGGTGTTATTACTTCGTACTTCTTACACTATTCTCATCCGGGGAAAAAAAGATCAATAACCTTTTGAATAAAGCTAGAAACATAATATTAATAATAACATGTATGCCTGTCAATGTAAGGAAGTATTTTAATGAACACTTGTGTACGGGTTTCGCTTGAATTTTTATTTCGAGAACTCATTTCTTGGCTGGTCCAGGTGTATATATGTACAGATAGGTTTGAGGTACCTGGGTAGTGTTCCCTAAATTGCTTTCAGATTTCGTACATTTGGACAGATGCTATAGATTTACTCTTAAGTATGCGTACTTAGTGATTCGACTCGTTTGAACTTATACTGACTGAATTCATGTGAAAAACCTGCCTAAAAAGAATGCCAGTCTCTACTTACTTACAAGTCAAGAGATAAAAACCGTAGGTGCGGTCAGATACTTCAGTCACCTGCACTGTCAATTAATGTAGCCAGAAGTATTAGATACAGGAACGCTAGAAGACAGTGGCTGTTAAGCCACTGAATAAATGATGACTTGAAATCAAAGTGTGCTATTTCATGCTCAATTTTCTTTCACGAATCGATTTGAGTTATGTTGAATGATTGAAACCGAACGCTTTTAGTTATTTGGACAATAAGAAGGTTTACCATTAAAGAAGGAACGTAGAGGAATGCGATGTGACGTCTATCCAAAAAATATTAATTTCATTTTACGAGCAAAATCCCTTCCTTTGCAATTATGCAATTTTAAGAACTCTGCACGCATTCATAAGAACTCTAATTGCTTTGCGAACAACTTGTCTTATCTCTTTGCGTTTTCTTAATTTGCTCTCAAGATATTTTTGTACATTTCCCGCCGTTACGTTGTCAAGAAACATATATATCGTATATACCTTAAATCGGATCGGTAACTGAAAAATAAAGCTTTCATCGAAGATTTTGTTATGTGAAGACTTTCGTTTCAAGGTAGACATGACGGTACCGAGTTCAACGTCAAAACAGGTAGGTACAGGTATCCGAACACACAGGTAAATGACTTCTAAAACCAGCCGTTTGACATTACGAAATCCATGTTTATGAGATGATGCTCGTTTTGTATGACCATTTAATTGGGTTAATTAAACTTTTGATATTTTTAAGTGATCGCACCACTACCCTCCGCTGCGGAAATGAAACTCTAACATGACGTAGCCTGGAATGAAACGCTTAAAATTAAAACAAATTATCGATGCGCATACATTTGCTGTCAAAATTCAACAACAGTGGAAATAACGAGTGAAATTGCCTTTTATTAATGATCTTATCATAAGCTGTCAATTATTTTCGTATTATTAGCGAGCTTAATATGGCAGGCCCATTTATATTTTTTCATATTTTCGCTTTGTTAAGATAAGGCAGAAGATAGAGTCCGCAACGGAAAACTACTTACCGACTTCATTTCAAAATTTTAACAAAAATTTTAATGGAACCCAACATCTCGAAAGGGTTTCTCGATCTTTGTCTATTTATTTTACAAGCTTTTAGTGGAGACAGGGAATAAATGTTTAGTCACGATTTCAAGTCATGTTTCAAAAAGGGAATTTCCTGATGTTTTCATTTGTGTGTTAGAAGATTAAATGGCCGTGGGAGGTCGAAAATTTGTTGAAGTTGAGTTTTCAGCTGCAGCCTGGAACGTCCAAACTCGATGTGGGCCTCAAACTCATTGAATAGCCGGGACTTAGAAGCGATGCATTCAAGGTTCGGTGGTAAGGCATATGGAGGAAGTCAGGATTCTTCAAGGTCCGACGCGGAGCGGAGTTGCTCACATCATTGAGTAGTTCGCCAGAGTTGATCGACCTTTGCAACAGATCATTTAAAAAAACAATTTTGGAGACCTTGCGTTTCTTTTCAAGCGTGTGAAAAAAAATCAGACTAAGCCCGGCAGGATAAGGAGGAAGGTAGGTGGGGTCACACACCAGGGGAGGCCGGGAAGAGCGTACCTAAGAAATCTGCGCGGTTAATGTGTACGGCGAAGTAAGGATCCCAGACCGGACTGGCGTACTCCAGAATAAGGCTGACGAAAATGCATTAGAGAAGTCTTGCCAATTAGTAATCATGAAGCTCCCTAGGCCATCTTTTTATAAAGCCAAACGTAGAATTGGCCCTACCAACCTGAAAATCCACGTGGTCCTCGAAGGAGGGACGGGAGTTAAAAAACATTCCCAGGTCCTTGATTAAGTCAAGCCTGCTCAAGGGCAACCGCCCATGGAGTAATTAAAGGAAATAGAACGAATCATACGTGAAAAGGACATAATGGTGCACCATTTGCTGGCGTTCAGTGAAAGACGATTATTAGAGCACCAAATCTGAAAAATGCGGTTATTGGAGCTCCACAGAGTACAGTGGTCGTCGCAGAAGACCGCTCGAAAGATTTTAGCATTATCAGTATAACGCAGAATTCTGGACCTAGACAAGAGTAACGAGACACCATTGATGTAAATTATGAAGAGGAGCGGGCAAAGGATGCTACTCTGGGGCACACCAGAGGTGACCGAGATTTCGTTGGATAGGGCGCCACGGAACAAGATGCGCTGGCAGCGGCCGGACAGGTAGGTTGACTACCACTTAACAAAGAACAGGCAGAGCACGTGAATGAGAATTCCATGGTTAATCCTATCAAAAGCCTTGCTGAATTCGGTGAATATGCAGTTGTTCGGTTAAACAGTAATGCACGAATTCAAGTAGATTAATGGTGGTTCACTAATGCCTTATGAAGCCGTGCTGGCAAGAACCCAGGAAGGGTCTGCAATGAACGCGGACCACGTCGCTAATCTAGGGTCATGGCTTTCGCGGTCACCCTTTTTGAGGGAGTCAGGGTATCCGTGGCTGCGTCGCGTAGAGTTTATGAACCTCCAAAACTGTCTCGGATCTCTTGTAGATCGGAGGAGAACCGCTAGGTGAAGGTCATAGTAAACCAGGTAATCCTCATGGCACCTAGAAGAGTAGAACTTTTTCCAAGCTTTACACTTTAGATTTTTAAGGTGTTTTAAACGGTTATCAATTCAGGGCTGCGATGAACTGGAAGACCATGAGAGGAACATGAGTGGTCAGCCTAGTCAATGTCCGGCTCAGTAATAACAGCAGCCCAGTCGTAGTCTAAAAGCCAAACATTGAAAATGGAGAAATTGGCAGACCTGAAGTTGAAGGAAAAGCCATACAAGGTGGAGGAGAAGCTCTCGAGAACATCGAAACACAAAAGAACCTGCAAAGCAGGATAGTGACAGGGAGCAGCGGGGATTGGCACCGGTGCACTACTGAACTAGCCGGTTCGGTAAAAAAAACCAAATCAGGAAGCTTGACCGAGTCATCTGCGATTTCAGTGCACTGGGTAAGACCAGCAGAGGTACAGGCGTCCAGATGAACAGCACATGCTGAGGGGCACCCAAATAGGACGGCAATAGCTCCTCCAAACAAAAACAGACAGCAAAAAAAAATAACAGGTGAGTTACAAGAACCAGATAGGACGCGAGAAAGGCCAGAAGCGAAACAACAACAAGCAGACATGAAATAGTACACAGAAGCCAATCAAAAGGTTTTAGTAGTATTGTTAACTTTGCCGTTAATAAAGTTTTGAGCAAATCTTGAAAAATTTGTTCAGAAAAAAAAATTACAAAAAAATAGTTGGTGATAGCAATTCCCTGCCTATCCGGAACTGGCAAACAAAAACAGAAGGAGCTGCAGATACGGTATACATCAATACAGATGGATATAAAATGAGCTCTGGAATAGGAGTGTTCTGTCAGGAGCCAAACATATACATCTTATATACATAGATGAATCAGTATCTATGTGGTCAGCCAAGCTTAAAGCTCTTAGGTCCAACGAATTTGAATCAAAATCCCTCTTTAGCTGTTACAGAGCTATATAAACTGTAAGCACGAATAGAAGGGTACAACTCTGCTTGGTAACCGGGAACAGCGGTATCACCGGAAATGAAGCAGCAGATGTTCTCGATAAGAAAGGAGCTGTAATGGAAGCTCGGGAAGCGGAACAAATACCTCCTCCCATACACGATGTTGCAAAATCTCTCAATGAAAGGCTGTTAGATCTTTCGAAAAGAAGGTAGAAAGAGACCACAACGTGTCGAATCGTGAAGACTAAAACTACTAGCTAACCAACCTATAATCGATTGGAAGCTAATAGCGAATCACATTGGTGAAACATCTAAGCTACAGAGGGCAAAAACACCACACAGGCGTGCTTTGAAAGAGCTGAAGAAAACCGTGCTTATGTCATCCGAATTTGTGGGTGAGATTTCTTCCAATGAACTAAACGCCGCCATTGTGACGGTTTCAACAGAGTTTACCCCGAATTTGTCAATTATTGCGGGCCTAGTCTAGAATTTTTTTTTTGGACAAAGGTTATAGCAATCCTTAAATCAGGAAAACATATCGAGAGTACTTTGCTAAGCGCTTGCTACATAGTTCTTGAGCGTGCCGTGCACAACATAATTGGCAACATTATCAACACCGTGGTACTTATTGAATTTCGTGCGGGGCGAAGCTGCACTGATCAAGTTCTATCCTTGACAATCTACAGCGAAATCGGTTTGGAAAACAAACTTCTTTCTCTAAGCTCGCAAGAGCTAAGCTAAGATACCGATCCTACCCGGATCTTTTTTTTTACAATGTGGCCAAAGCCTAGAGGACAACCTTTTGATGCGTTAGCATGAATGGAATTAGAGGAAGGAGAGTGAGGAAACATGAATGTCTTGTTTTTGCATTGCTGCGAGCTAGACAACACTCCAGAGACGGAGTGGATTTTTTAAAAAAATCATGGGGAGACCTGGTCTCGAACCCGGGAACCAAGAAACTCAAGCTCAACAAACTGATCCTCCGTTTTCGTCTACACTAGGAAACTTAATAACAGCTTATCTCAGGGTTCAGTGCTAGTCCTGCTTCTCTTCAATCTACAATGTCCAGAACATTTCAATACGCACACGGCCTAGCGATCACCACTTAATACCACCATATATCCATGCCGCAATAAAAAATATCTTGACACGTCACCTTAACAAACTAGGAGTTTACTTAAGAAGTTGGAGCATGACACCAAGTACGAGCAGAACAGAGTTTGTGTGATTTCACGTCGTGATTCAACTTCAATAATATCGGGCTTCGACACAGCTGGTTCCCAAAATATCTACGTGTCACACTAGACAGATTTTTATCATTTAAACGACACCTCGAGAACAATGGGGAAAAATTGAAGACTAGAAATAATCTCCTACTTAGACTAAGGCCTTTTCCCCGGTACGCTTAAAACTGCTGTCATAGATCTGAGTAGGTTGCCTCGGTGTGGCTTAACAGCCTTCACTTCAGCAAAAATAGACGCGCAACTAAATTACACCAAGCGCCATATCTCAGGGACCGTCAAATCTGTTCCAGCTCTCTAGCTGCTTGCCCCATCAATATTGTTTCCCCATATTTAAGACGATCTATAGCGCTTTGAATGAGTACAATAAACAACCTAGACTTATCCATTCCCGACGACATTGACACCAGACAACGACAACGTCACTTAGGCCCCGAAAAACGCCTTTACAAATCAAAATTTCATATCAGCCCAACTGTCCCAATTCCACATTTCGGTCTACCTAGACATCTGTGTTGCGAGTTCATCAGTCGTAGCGGTCTGACTATTTATTATTATTTATGGACACAAACATCTTATACTATGATCTAGAGAAAACAGGGTCTGTGCAATAATTTCAGATGGTCGCCATGTTGCCCGACAACACTGTAATAATTGGACAATGATTTGACAAGTGAGGAGTGAACTTACATATTTTGAGTTTTTATGGAAAAGGTTGAGTTTTGAGTAAAGTGAATTTAAAATTTGTTCGACTTCGTGGAAATTAGTCCGACTACCAAAAAAAAAAAAACACAATTTTGTGTCTTTCGGAAACAATGTTTTTTTTTATACGATGTGGCCAAATCCTAGGGGACAACCCTTTGAAGCGTTAGCATGGTTTTGGCCGGAAGGGAATTAGGGTAAGGGGAGAGAGGAAGCTTGAGTTTTGTTTTTGCATTGCTGCGAGCTAGACAACAGCCCAGAGACAGAGTGGATTTTTTTAAATTTCTTAATAAAAGCTCACGGGGAGATCCGGTCTCGAACCCGGGGCCCCGGGCATGGTGGTCGTGCCGCTCAACGCATTGATCCAACTCCGTCTCCACATCTGTTGGCAGATTTTATTAAATTCCTTTTTAAAGAGCCTCTGATTTCATTTGGCCTAGTAGTTAGGCGTTCCTAAAGTTCACTAAAACAACATTTTTTTGAACTTCTAATAAACTGTGAATAATATTTTGGCCAAACGGACGTTACACCATTTGAAATTTCTTATTGCACAGACCTTGATTATCGAGACCGTGCATTATGCAGGTTCAAAGTTGTTAAAATTTATGACAGTTTAATGCTTCCGGCGCGATTTTTCAAACTGCTTTCGTATACAGAGACTGTTGGCAAGATTAATGATGTTTTCAAAAAGAAGTAACGCTTAATTTATATGGAATTTATCTTTTAACTATTTCAAGTAAGAACGCGTAAGAGTGGTAAAGTAAAATGAGTTTTAATTTATCGAGTGTTGCAAAATTTTGTTAGTTTTAGACTTAATCAGAAATGCACTTTATTACGTTGTCAGAAAAAACATGTTTTATAATTCCACAAAAATCTTATCAGATTATCTCGTCAATACTATTATGAAAGAGCAGGGAAAAAGTGGGCTTAGTAGCAATAAAAACTATCTGTTTACCGACGGATATTTTAAATAATGCTTAGCTTGTGTAACTAAATTAAATCTTGCAATCTCTTTCAAATCAATCAATACGATATTGAGTGCTCTTAGTCTCAACAAAAACTTAAACAATAATTTCGAACCACTTACATCACTTTCTCTCTCCTGAGAATCCTGATCGTTCTGAAGTAGATGCGTTAATTGTAATTCTTCATTCCCACTCCTTTGAATACTATCACCATCCACTGCTCCAACATCACTCTGAATATCATCTCCCCGACTAATTTTATCATTACTATTTTTATTGTCACAATCATCATCAGTTTTACACTCATTCATTACGTTTGAAACGGAATGACCATTAAACAATTTCGATTCAATACCATGCGTCTTTATGATTTCGATTTCGTTCTTGAGTATTGAACTAAGATTCTCAGTTCTGGCACCTGATACATCCGCCAGAATCTCAATATTATTATTGTGTCGAAAAAATTCCAAGCTACTTTTACTTAAAACTTGTTTTAAATCATATGCATCTAAGTCACTAGTATGTAATAAATCACGATCGTTCTTGACATTATCACAGGTCGTTGTCTTGAGTAATTTTACAGGGTTCAGCTGGAGCAGTTCATCTGAATTGGATGGTCTTTTACCGCTAGTAGTTTCATCCATACCTATCAAATACACACTAAGATTCTTATCAGAGGTATCAACTGTTCCCCCGTCTTTTACAATAAACTAAACATGGCAAGAAATTCATAATCGCAAAAGGCACGTTACTATCACATCACTAAAATAAGAACGACCGGGTTTTAAGACGGATCAATTCTTCACTAATCTGAGACCGTTATACTATTACGCCGTCACGAATTACGTAGTGTTGTCCTTTCAGCGAAAAAAAAAAATAAACGAACGACAAAACAAAACAAAAAGTTCGCCAACTTTACATTTTGATACGAGAGTTGGAATAATTCAAAAGATTTTGCGACGAGGCGCGCTCAACTCGAGTACCACATGTTAACTGGAGCTGGAGAGTCACAAGAGATACAAATGGCCCCAAGCCATATTCGGGTTTAATTCACTTACAAAAGTTGTACACCACAGGTATACACCTGCAAGAGGCTTGGTTCAATGTATTGCATGCAGTCATAATGTGGACTTCAATGAGCTGCCACAAAAATAATAATTAATCCCTGTAAAGCCACAAATGGAAAAGTTCCTTTTGAATATCTTTCAAAACAAAAGACTTAAGCGACAAACCTAGATTTAGAAAAGCATCCAGGCGCTGGAATTTATCTTCGTTTTGTGCGCCTTCATTGCCCCTCTACCAGTTCTTGTAGTGCAACTTTTCTCACACTGACATTCCCACCTCCTGGAGAAATGTCTTTCGATCACACGTTGGAGATGACTTGATTCTCTTGCAATATTTTAAGGTGCTGTCTCAGATGTTGGACACCTAGAATGAGCCCCCAACTTAGACGATTCTGCTTTTAGTGCGGCATGATGATGGAGTTGGTTGATTCGCATAACCAGCAAACTTTTGCTAATAAGTTTCAACGGAGAAAGGTATTTCTACCGTGACAACAACTCCTGTGCTTGGCAAATAATTTACATAAAATCGTAAAATTGAAGCATAATTGCTATACTTGACTCCCTTTGAAACGTTTCAATAATCGCAGCTAATTGAAGAGGTGGTAACCGCGTTTTATCAAGCAGGTTTCACCGCGATATCCAGACGGATATTGAAGGCTCTAGTTTTATCGAACTTGAATAAATTTCTTAGTAATTTAAGCCGTTCAAAATTTTTATTGTTATAATTCATACAATTTACTGCTTTTAAAATTCTTGTGTGGCGGTTACCTGAACGTGAAGGTATATTACCATCGTCGGCTGTTTCCGTTTCCTTCTGAAATCATTTTGATATGCTCATTTTCGCAAAAAATAAAGAAGAAAAATATTTCGCCCGATTTTCGCGCCCAGTTCTAAACTGAAATTCCTTATGGAAACAGACTGGAGAGGGATAGATACTCATGGGCCCAATGGACCCATTTGGTGGTTTAAATGATCCTAACCTGGAATGCTCGGAAGCACCTCTTTATACTTATCTAACGTAATCTAACATGAATCCCAAATAAATATTTTCTTGGTGATCAGTTGGCACGATAAGGACACAAGTGATTCAAAAAAAAATATTGCGAGAAGGAGCGGCATACACTATTCTACAGCGTAAAAATATCTTATTAATCTCAGAGTAAAAACGAAACAATTATAAGTCAGAGATAAAATGGTATATAAAATAACTGCAAGCAAAAACGAGTCAAGTATTTAACTCGTTTTTGCCCGAAACAGAAACTTAACTCGTTTTTACCGACAGCCAAAACTTGACTTGTTTTTGCTCGCACCGAAAATTTGACTCATGTTCGCGGTAAATAAGTTGAAAACATGAAACGCTAACTAGACGGGCATATGCAGCGCCAGGAGTATGAAATTGACTGAGTTTAGCTCAGTTGTTTTTTTCTGGTTTTGCACTCAACTATTTCTATCCCGTCTTTTTGACTCAGTTCTGCTCTCAGCGTGTCAGTTACAAAACCTTTTAACTGAATAAATAGCGACAAGTCTAGATAGTCCAGAAACCTCTGTATTCAATTCTTTACCCCCTCGTCTTTCTGGAAGAATACTAACTAGAAAATATAAATATTTTCGGCAAAGGAAAGGAATGTCGTTGAAAAAGCGAGGCTTTGCTGCTGTTGGCTAATGTATTCCATACAGTGTTCTGTCATACTAGACGTAAAGGAAGTCATAATTCCCTTAAATCTGAGTAGAGTCTCTCTCTAGTTATCGTAACTTCTTGTGGGGCATGGTGTGGGAGAAATAGTTCACTCGATCTGATACAACGATTAAAAGTCGAAATACAATTTAAAGTAGATTCCGAACCACCGACACTTTTTTCTAACACCCAATGGCGTTTTTATCGTAATCTGTTGTCAGCAGGTTACGACCTTGAGTTCGAACCTGGGACCTCCCAAGCGAACTCAAATGAAATGTAGTTAGGTAACTACTTAAGAAAACTGCCAGAATTTTAAAATAATTTAGCATCGTCAGTATAACAGAGAATTCTGAAATTAAGTGCGTCGAGGATTATTATTGCCGACGTTGAGATGTGTTAAATTCTTAGATACATTGCTTTGTCCAGATTAAGATGATCTCAATGTCCGGTTGAAGAATGATGCTTGAAGATGTAAGGCTATAATTTTGTGTGTCGTCTGTATACTAGCTGCTACATGACCTGAAGATATTCACTTAGATCACAGATATAAACCAATAAAAAGACGGGACCAGTGCATGTACCCTGCGGAACGTCAGTAGGGATCTGGCGAGGTATTGAGATCGCTCATCCTTATTTAACAATTAATTGTCTTCCAGTAATAAAAGCCCTAATCCATCTTAATATCAATCTTCGTATTCTAAACCGCTCCAGTTTATAAAACATCCTTTTATGCAGGAAAAGGAGAAGGTAGAGAAGGAGTAGTAGGTGGAAGCTTCGTAAGGTCAATAAAATCCTTAACTCTTAAGTTTTCGACTAGTAAAGCAGTCTTAAAGAAGTCACCAAAAAGTTTAGCTAAGATAGTCCTTACTGACAGCGTAACCCAGGCTGATGGAAGACGGATGCCCGTCAGAGTTGCCCTAGACTTTACAAAGCACCAGGACTCATTCGAGCAAGGTAATTATTATAAACCACTTTTAAGCTAGAGGTGCACTGATTACGCAAATTACAATAAGACAGAGTTGGATCAATTGGTTGAGCGGCAAGGCAATGCCATGGTTCCCTCGATCGAGATCAGGTATCCCTTTGGGTTTTTAAAATTGAATTAAAAAATCCGCTCCGTCTCTGGGCTGTTGTCTAGCTCGCAGTAATGCAAAAACAAGACTTTCCAGTTCCCTTACGACCAAAACCATGCTAACGTATCAAAGGGTTGTCCCCTAGGCCTTGGTCACAATTAGAAAGAGATGAAGAATAATACCTCCTCCAGGCACAGGCACAGGTAAAGAGCGTCATAGAAAGATGAAACAACCTTATCATTATCTCGTTCACGCAAAATAATAGGCCAGTCATGATTAGAAAGCCAATCGATCATTTTTGAAAGAAATCAGGTTTTTTAAAATTAAAGCACTAATCAGCAGATGTGATAAAATGAACAAGATGATGAAGATAACGTTTAGCGCTGGATGATGAGACGGTTCAGGGGCCGGAGGCATTGGGCTGACAGAGTTTCAGTTAGAATTTTAAGTCCGTTGGGCAGTAAGTAAAATATAGTTTACGAGCAAGGTCTCAACTCCCTTCTCTTTTGGTCACAGAAGACTTTACGGTTGAGTGACATAATCATCCAATAGTACACCGAGGTCAGTTTCGGTCAACCGTAAATAATTTCAATTGCAGATTATACCGTCCATCTCAAAGTTATCCATCCCAGAGCAATGGTAGACAGGAAATCAGTTATAAAAATCAAAACTTCCTTCCTTTATTTTCCTAGGTACTTTCTGATCACAGATGTGCAATAAAACGCATCATGGCATCATGGACATATCCCCGGAAGAATACATTCGTTCGTCTCCATTGATCTCCCAACTTGACCCAAAAGGTTCAATCTTGTTGCAGAAACCAAAGTGGCTCGTTTAGTGTCTATTCAAATGCATTTTAAGGTATTGCCTTCAATCGCGACTAAATCCAAAGCCATCGCTGCAGCATTTCTGATTTAATGAATGAAATTCCACTCATCTTGCTCACTCCGGTCCATGTCCCCAAGTCTCCGATGTGCAGTTACATTTGTTGTAATCTTAACACCAGACAGCATTTGTCGCTGGCCATAGAGCAGCAAGAAACATGATATGGAGCTAAAAGCCAACGATCAGCACAATTTGATGGGGATGGAGACCATGGACACAGCACTTTCTTGCTGGTGATATCGGACGTGTTATATAATCGTATGCATACCAGACCCATTGCGTGTTCTGGTGGTGATCAATCTTGTTCTTCTTTTTGATCGCTTTTGTTGGGTTGCAGTGGAGAGGCCGCAACAAATTTGCAAGAAAATGACGACAAAATTAGATCCATCGGAGAATGCCGGTAATCTGTGGATCGTTAGCATCTAAATGAACCGAAAGGACGTTGTTCAATTAATTGCAATTTGAGAGATTTTTCTAATCATGTGTTTAAGTGCCGTAGAAGACGTAGAGCTGACGATGCCCGCACTGTAGAACTACTACTATAGCGAATATTTTTAGTTGGGTCGGCATGATTGCGTTTTGTACGCAAGTATTGATGCTATGCTTTTTGCTGCAACAGCAGCAGATTGGACATGTTTTGTGGCACTGCAGGTTAAGAGTTCTTCATGATCCTCACAATCCCCCACAGCATCAATATCAGCCGGAGCGCTATTTGTTTTGCTTTTGGGGGCCTGCGGACTGGGACTCCGTTGACGATGTTGTGTCTGTGGCTGTGCATTGACATAGAAAATATTTCCGGTTCGTCGCTTAAGTTTTTCGTTCCAGTTGGTGGCTTGTTTTGTTGCATTCGCGAGGCGAGGTCCAGTTTTCTTTTGTGTGCAAACTGCTGGATGCTGGAGAAGAAAACTCTGAGGTGGTTATATGCGACAAACCAACAGTAAATGAATTTTTCGCAGCTTTCATGTTATGCAAGAATGTCAATGAAGTGATAGTAGATGTTGAACGCGAAAAAGGAGACTGTGCAAGTTTTGTCAACCGGTGAGAGTTCAATTTTTTACTCTTCAGTTTTATAATAATTTCCTGCAGAACTTATACTTGTGCAATATTTTGCAGTTGTAAATGTTTGGGTACGTATGTATGCATATCAATATAATTATGAGCGAACGACAAATATGAACTCGTTGAAGCAAGTGAATATTTTTAAAAGTTGCTCTTGGTGCTTGATTTACATTGCAAATTGCTTAAATTGCAAAGAACTTTAAAGATATAGTACCCGGGCATCGGATTACGTATTAAAGCCGAGAAAAAGGCCAGCTGCAAACTCATTGGAGAGATGTAATGAAAATTGAGTAGAATTGAATACAACTTTCGACCGTTAGTGTATTTGTAATGGTGCGACGATTTTAACTGGATTCACTTGGCATTTTGGTATTTCTTTGATCCCTTAAATTTCTTATAGGGCCTAAGCAGAAAAGAGATGTAATGATTACTTTTTGAAATGAATGTATCGAATGCTCTCAATTCCTAATTACAAAAGGAATTGGGAATTAAGGCTATTTTATTATGCAAAGAATTACGGAATTAGAAAACGTAGTTACTAATCTAATCAGTCTGTGCATAAAGGGTATAAGTAAATTTTTTAGAAAAATCAGTTTAATTGCAAAAATGCTTTTTTATATATATAGGTACGTTGGCACAGTTTTGAAGAGAGAATGACAATTAACGAAAAACAAAAAGTTAAATTCTAGGGCCTAAAAGGATTCAACGCAGCTGATCCCTCACTTTAGATTGCGGATTAAAAGCGATGTGGTTTGAAAAACCATTAAAAAGACGTCTCATTAGCGTCAACGGCTCACTCAGACCATACATAGAGGGGCCTGGAGAAAGTCCAGATGTCTAACGGAACGAATAGGAAATCGAATGTTTAACAATCACAACAGTTCCGATGTGTCAACAAAATCCTACAGGACAACGAAGATAAAAGAAGTATCGTTCTGTTGAGCCTATTCTGTAGGCAGTCCAAAAAGAGCAAGACCCAAGCTTTGCCATTATACGTGGGCAGATTCCATGGACGGTCATGCAATGGCAAATCTGAGAGTAATGTATACTGCATAGAAAAAAGACCTAACAGAACAGGCATACTCTAACAAAGAGCGAACTAAGGTACAAAAAAGAAGTTTGATAATAAAAGGATTGTTAAACTCCTTAGACCGTTTCTTTACGAAGCAAAAAGAAACATTGTTGACTATATAACTGATGTGATTAAGGAAAGACGAATTTGAATCAAAAACAACATCAAAGTCCTTTGCTCTATTCAGTCTGGTTAGCAAGTTCCCACTGACAGAATAATTATATATCAGTGGATCCTGCCTTCTAGAATACGATACAAACGTACACTTATCAATGTTTGTCAGCATATCATAATTGGTCAAGATGGAACCCATGTCGTTTATAAAAATAATAACTAGAAGAGGACCCAAACGACTACCCTGAGGCATACAAGAAGTGATTGATATTTCACTCGACGGGGAACATTGAAACAGAACAGCTGTGTTCGGACAGAGAGATAAGCAGATATCCATTGAACAAAAGGATATGGAATCCCCAAAATAGTAAACGTGTTATCAATGCGATGAAACGCCTTACTAAAATCGGTAGAAACACACTCAACCTATTTACCAGACTCGATGGCAGAAATACAATAGTTTGAGAATTCTGCAAGATTATAGTCGTTGATCTACCTTTGGTGAAAACATGCTGGAAGGACCCTAAGAACGGTTTAAAGTGAAAACTAAGCTCATCTTAAATTAGCAAAGGGTCTAGAATTGAAGATATCGTCCTTCTTACACTTTTTATGAAGAGGAAAAATGGTAGACGACTTCCACAATTTAAGAAAAATACCGCAGGACTTGTACGAGTTAAATATACAAGCAAGAAGAAGAGCATGAGACTGGGCACAATTGTTTAGGACAGACAGAGGAATACCATCGGGACAGGGCGAAAAACTATCGGACAATTTCATAATGTACATCAATCAATCAATCGAAGCATCGGAGGATTGTTCGTGAAACAACTAAAATTGGGGGGGGGGGGGGGGGGGGGGGGGGCCAATGAGACATGTGGGAACAAAGGAATATCAATCAAATAGGACGACAATGCACCGCACAAAGAACGCCTCCGCTAACAGGAGTATACTTCAAAAGATAAATGGCGATCTCGACGGAAAACTTGGAAAATCAAAAAGTTCCATGTCACGAGTCTGAGAGCGTAAAGCCAGATTTCAGAGAAGCATATAACTGCGAATCGGCCGACGACATAAAAGGCCTAGTCGTTTTGGAACGCAAGCCAGTTTAATTGGCGTAGTACACTGAGACCTCGCTTTTTTTGAAGTGAAAACACGATGCCGAGATTCCCGTACAATAACAGCATAAAAAATGCTATATAAGCGCGTCCACCATTGATGTATAAAGGATTGATCCTTTTACATGTTAAAAGGTCACGAGAAACACCGATATAGTTAGAAATATGATTGATGATACCAGTCACCGATATGTCAGGATGAATCCGAGAAAAAGAAATATTTGTGATAGCTATGCCAAACGAATTATATATGGATTCACATCGGCCAGAATTGAGTTCGAATCTCTCGGTAAGCCATCATTTGAAGACACGTGTTGTTCACCAGGTTACGTATCACTGAGCGCAGAACATACTTCGCACAGGAGAACAGTTCTGCGCCGTGAAGAGTAAACATCATTTCTGTACAAATAAATCTTGGCAGCAAAATCATCCCGCTTGGATGCGGCCCTCACAATATTCCTGTCAAGCCTGACGAGATGCTTAGCAGCGAACCCAGAATGGTAGAGTACATTCATCGAATGAAAATCTTTCAGGGTACGCTCAATCACGTCGAGCATAGGCCTTAGGATTTTCCGACTTAAGCTTAAGTCTTTCACCACTAAAATCACGGTCTTAACACTCTCAAGGTTCTCCACCAAGTTTCACTGCTTGTTGTAGGCATCCTAGAAAAGCCTCCAATTGTGGGCGTGAGATTTCATCTCATTGGGAAAGAATTCAAATTCTTCCATAAAAGCGTTCAACTTATCAAATGAGAGCTTTAAGAATCTCAATACATGACAAGGCTTTATGTCAGTTTATTCGCGGCAGGAAAAGTCAGCACCAAAACTACGCTTAAAGCACGAAGGATGGTTTTTTTTTTTATATACGATGTGGCCAAATCCTAGGGGACAACCCTTTGATGCGTTAGCATGGTTTTGGCCGGAAGGGAATTAGGGTAAGGGAAGTGAGGAAACTTGAGTGTTGTTTGCATTGCTGCGAGCTAGACAACAGCCCAGAGACGGAGTGGATTATTTTAATTTCTTAATAAAAGCTCACGGTCATCTGGTCTCGAACCCGGGACCCATGGCATGTTGGTCTTGCCGCTCAACGCATTGATCCAACTCCGTCTCCGGTTGTAGCTATTGTAGATACCATCAACGAACAAAGTCATCATCCAGTGCCCTACGCTCCACTGCAACAAAAGTTGTTAACGTGCTTTTGCATTTGCTTCCATCTTCTATCCAGCTCATATTTCAAACGGTATATAGTGCGATAACACTCAGAGAATCTGAGAGTTGTATGCTAAGCCCTATGGACATAGTAGCTTGCCCAGCTTGACACTCAAAGAGATAGCTATAACTTTGGCTAACTACATTACAATCGTTCTAAATTTTACGAGAGGATTCAGTATCAAGATTTTATCCAGAAGGGAGTATAGATGGACTGAACCGATTAAAAATTTTCACTGACGATTTCAAGGTGGAACAAGTTGTTGGTGTAGGGTTTTTTCTGAGTAACTAAACATATCAAAGTCTTCTCAGTGACCGCACAGATCGAGCGTATTCTTCTAGGCGGAGGTGCTTTTGTTTAGGAAGGCATATTTACTACTTAGAAGCAGTCGAGCTTCAAAGCAAAACATAGCCAAGCAATCAGAGCACTTGAATCAGTTACCATATCATTTATAGAGGTGCAGGACTATCGAGAAGGACTTACGTCTCTGGGAAATCGGTTAAGCGTAATTCTGCATTTGGTTCGTGGTCACAGGAACATAGCCAGAAACGAGATGGCAGACGAATTTGCTAGAAAGGGTGCTGCGCAGCACCGCTACATAGTAAACAGTACTAATTGGAGCGTTACCGTGAAGGCAGCGGTTACCGTTCAAATAAAAATAGATTAAAAATATTTCAAAGTTTAAAGTAATAATTTTCCGACATTAAAAAAAAATTCCGACCAACTGCGAGTTGAACCCGCGCACAGAAGGTTCCGTATCTTCGAAGGTTGCTGATTTCTAAATAAACTGAGCTAAGTAGAGGCAACGTTTTATTTTTCTTGTAATATTTACATAAACCTCTAACAACTCAAATTATTTCAGATTTTGAGCCAATGGAGACGGCAGTTGAGGACAACTTGCCGACCAGGGACATTGCTGACCAGAAGGCTAGCGCCTAGTGTATCTGTGTTCAAGGGATTTACTACGCGGCTTCTGCAAGTGGTGCTAATAAATGTACACCACAGCAAGTCGACTAGGTGATAGGCTCCAGGGGAGGGGAGGGGGTGGGGGTATTTAGTAAGACATTTTTCATCTTAAGTCGAAAAGAATGCAGCATAAAAATGAAAATGAATTGTATAATGTGAAAATGGATCCCTTTTATATGACATCCCACCTTACCTAGTAACCTCACTTTACAATTGAGACTCCCCCCTCCCCTTTCGATCCCTTTAGCAATAAAAATAATTTAGTTTTTTTCCATTTTTAATAAATTTTGGTGCCTAAGTATTATTTTAAACTCTATTTTAGGTTTCAAATAGATAGTTGCTGAAATAAGCAACTGTGACAGACAGATAGAAAGACGACGTCGCACCCTAAGGCGTCCTATTTTTAACTTTTGGTATAGAACCCTAAAAAACTGAAAACTGTTACCTCCTTTTATGCTATCATTCCATAAAAACAACATTGGTTAAAAACAGCCTTGCAAGTTATATCAATCGACTTTGTTCCATAATGTCATGACAATGTATCTCTGTACTTGTCTAGCCTGAAAAATCCTAAGATACGATTGAGTAATGCAACATAAAAATAAGAAACGCTATGTATAGAAGTTTAAGATTACTACTTCTAAATTAAAACTTCTCTGCTTCATCTCCAAAGGACTAGTTAATACGAGCTTCGATTCAAAGATATGAAAATTAATGTGCCTGGACACTAACATTTAAATTTTTTAATCGAACTCTCTCTCTTTACTTCATGTGGTCACTTGTGGGTATGGGGTCGGAGAAGAATTTCACCCGATTTGAGACAACAATTGCAAATGGATCTACAATTTAAGGTGGATTCCGATCCACCCACATTCTCTGCAACCCCCAATGGCCTTTTTATTGTAGGCTGTTGTTAGCTGAAAACAAATATGGGAGGTCGAGGGTGGATTCGAAACAGGAATCTTACGGATGAAAGGCCGACACGTAATCACTTACTCCACCGACGAAATAACATCTTAGTTCGGGACTTTATCTAATATCGTCCACGAACGTCCTTTACGAACTAGCCTGACAAAAGACACATACCTACTAAAGAAAGAGTGCATGGAAATCAACATAAGACCAAAAAGAGTATATTTTTGGTATGGTATTGAAATTTACATTTTTATAACTACAACGAAACAAGGCAAACAATTTTTTTAAGAAACTGGTTAGGTTTGTGGTCTAGTGAGTGAAAATTATAATTTATATTAAGCAAAAATATTACTAAAATTAACACAAGAAGTAAAAATTTATAAAATTTTAGCAATTTGAAAGAAAGTTTGTTATTTATTCACAAATTTGATACTTAACACCAACAATTATTTTAGTGCACTTATTAAGACTAGACTAATTAATAATTAAATAACTAAAATAAATTCAAATAAAACACATCTAACTAACCGGAAGTGGCAAGTTTATCAAATTCTCACAATCCATATGGCTCTGCCATCTCACGGAATTATGAGAAATGTATCTCTGAGATGATATGAAAGAATCAGATACCCACACCCAAAAATCATGAAATGTACCACGCAAGTACAAACTGGCGCTATAATCAATAGAAAGAACTCCGTTTTCCCTCGCAATAAGGTGTTGTTTCCGTTCGGTTCACAGTAACGAGTGTAAATGTCGTAACGGCTCGTGATTTAAATTCGTGAGCAGATGAAATAATATTTAAAACAGTAATTTAAGTACAAAAAATATATAAGTAAATATGTTTCACAATAGTATTGCGTTTTAAATATGTAGGAAAAGGTAGCGGTATGAACATCGACAAGCACATTGGGTTAAATTGCAATAAACTTGGTCCAAAATTAAAAAATCGATTTCTGTACGTACGAGGGCTGTTCAAAAAGTAACAATAATAATTACCATGGGGGAAAATGTAATGCGAAGGATGCTAATAATGTATATCATCGTGTAGCCCATTACTTTAGCCATCTACGAGTATAACGATTAGTTTCATTTCAAATCGATCGGTGAGTGTGCGGACGTATGTGACGATTCGCGTAACGTGCGTTAGATATTCGCGTAACGTGCGTTAGATATTCGCCTACCATGCCCAGCATAGATAAAAAGTTATAGCAACGTTGTCACGTGAAATTTTTAGTAAAACTTGGGAAGAACCAAAGACCAGATGACCTTCTAAAAGTGGTATAAAGCGTTCGAGGTGGAGAGTGCATCACCGACGAGCCGCGTCCTTCAGCGTCTCCACCGAGGTTGTAAAGAAAACAGCTTTTGTTATAGTCAGCGAATAACGACGAATTATCGTTAGGGAGCTCGCCGGATGTCTATATATTTCATTTTAAGAAAAAATAAAAAAAATAAAGAAATTTTACTTACATCCTACTCTAGATACAAGCCCGGAAAACATGGCCATTTTACAACCGAGCGTGTCATCATTATTTCATTTATTCTTGTACCACAGATTAACCAATCCTTGAATACATATAAAACTGCATACTGTCTTAATCAAAATTAAAGAGAAATGCTGATGTCATTGACGCATTCTAACCTCAATACTTCAACAAAATGAACACAAGAGAGAGTTTTCCAATTAAAACACATGAAAATTGTAAATGAGAATTTTTTTATCGCAACTACAATGTTTAGAACATTTATAGTTTCACGTCAAGTAAATTCCAAGTTGAGACTTTAAAACTACCGCGAGAAACACTACGAAAAAATAGAATTCCCCAACCTTTTCCTATTCTTTACTGAGCAAGTTTTGATTTGTTTGCACCACCAATGCTCAGCTGTTCGTGTCAGCTTCCGGGCTTATATCTAGAGTAGGCTGTGTTTTACTGCATCATGAGAATGCGCGTAGCTGGCACTATAGTGTATTTCTTGAATGCTCGTGGCATCGCAACTGTAAAATCACCGTACAATCCAGATTTGACCCCTTTCGACTTGCGGCTGTTTGTCCGTAAACTTGTGAGTAGGAATTGTAGGTAATCGAATTATTGGTCCACATATTTTTCCGGATAAGTTAAACAGCGACAACTTCACCGCAAAACGATCTAACCGACTTAATGGAGAATATACCCTTGGAAAGACGAAGAAGTATAACATATCAATATGACGGGGCTCCAGCCCATTGCGGAAGAAGCGTACTACAGTGGTTAAATGGTTACTAAATTAGTAGGTGGATAGGGCGGCGTGGTACTTTTCCTTGGCCATCACATTCTCCCGATATAACTCCACTTGATTGTCATCTACAGGGGATCATGAAAGTAATGGTATACGGGTCAGAAAATCTATCAACAATTGACTTGAAAAGCGCCAAGCAAAGAGGAGCCCTTCTCTGTATTCGAAGTGACGGAGGACATTTTGAAAATATGTAAAATTATTAATTTTACTTCCTTCTTTCAGCACTATTAACAACCTAGTCCTTTTCAGGACTCCCAAATTTTAACACAAAGAGTAAAAATTTAGGAGGCATGTAGAATTTTTTCTGGGCAGGTATTAACTGTACGTTTGGCGATGTAACTTGAGAATGGTAAAAGATTTTTGTGCGCTTCAAGTGTCCATCGAAAGAGAACACATTAGCCACTACTTTAAACCCCAAACACAATCTTTAGTACCATTGTGTTACCTGTCAACTGAGATATTAATAACGTCTCTAGCACTAAAACTTTGGAAGAAGACTGGTTTTTTTTCATCGTCAAAAGATTTAAACCATAATAGCTGGGAGGAGGAGGAGATAGACCACCGTCCCATAAAATTTTTTTCGTTCTCACCTAGATCTCTCAGATTCTTCATTTTTCCACACGCGCTGTGAAACCCCCTGTATATTGATTGTCCGAAACCTGGAATTGCAAGCCAAAATGACGGCAAAACTGCTAGACAGCTAGACAATTATTATTCAAAAACGTTTGCTTCAAATCAGCTGAAATATTTGTCGGTTTGTACCCATGGTACTACTATATGTATATGCCAACAGCAGGACAAAAGTCCGAAGAATGAGGACGTAAAGAAATACCTCGGGTATTTCCCGCGTAAATGTTCGACGAAAGCGACGATACAAGATGTTTTCAAACGGCTTCTACGGACAAAGATATCTCACTTTTCGATAGTTGTAATTTTTGGACAAGTTTTTCGCAATCTAGTCTACTGTGCGATGCCAACGGCTTATTTTTTTGATTTATACAAAGCAATCTTAGAAGTGGGGTAAGGAAGGTTTCACCCATCGAAAAATTTAAACGACGTTACCACAGCTTGTTACCGATTCTCCGTTCCAAAGCTCTTTTATGGAGAAACCTCTAGTCCACAACTCAGGCATCCTGAAATGACATCTGCCCCCAGATGTCCGTTTCTTATGTCTTTTAAATTTTTCTATGTCTGAAACCTTCGTTACCCCACTTATAAGATAGGTTTTAGTGGTCAGGACTGTAAACTGTTGACCAGGTAAGTTGCACAGTATGTACGAGAATATCTATAAAGTTCTACGTGTTATCAGAGCCACTAGCAGATCCACTACTTTTACAACTTAAAAAGTTTGGCATTTATTAGATTTTATGTGGCTCCATTTCTTTATGAAATCCAGTCAGAAATTTAGGAAACACTAATAATTCAGTGAGGAACAGATATAAATACCATTGAATCTAATAACGATGATGCTAATTTAGTGAATGTATTAAATGTTGAAATAATTTGCGCTTCAATCCGTTTAGCCTGCTCGATCCAAGAGAATTTCTCAAATCCAATGTTAGTGCGTTCCAAATTTGGACGGCCGGAAACTGACGTCTGTTTACCAGATATACCAAGAGACGGCAACATTGAAGCACGATTATACCTTTGAAGATTAAAACTAAATGTAACAATAAAATTAAAAGCTAAGTTAAGCTTTCTTTCAGATACTCTGTCCAAATTACCAGAGATCTCACATTCATAAGTCAGGACGGAAACAAGAAAGGTCTGGTCATGCTGATGAGACCCTTAATTAGAAATCTTAGACACAACTTCCGACTGAGATTTCTGTTAAATAAGCTTACTGGCGAGACCTCACTAGTGTCGACTGAAACTCTGCTAATTATTAGACACTTAGACTTAAAAGGATTTAAACTTAACTTGTTAGTTATAGTCCAATCATATATCGGGGAGAGAGCATCATTCAAATGAGCGATTAAATATCATCGGCATAGTTTTTGTTTGCAGTGTTCGAAATCTAAAACATTAAGAAAGTCGTTAAGGAACATCGGGAATAAAAGTAGGCAGAGAATCGAGCCTTGTGGAACACCAGCAGGAACCCGGAGAAAACTAGATCGCCTACTATTCAAGTACACCGATTGATTCCAATCAGTGAGATAGTTGGAGACCATTGCATGGACAAATTGAAACCAGTAATAAGTTTAAGAAATATCAGACGATAGTTCAGTATCGAATGCTTTGGAAAAACCCAACAATAGCAGAATGGAGATTTAATCTATGGTTTCCCAAAATATTCTCAGAGACTTCAAGTAGAGCTGAACCCCAGCTGTGACGCATGGTCAAAAGGATCATTATCTGCGCTAACATATTCTATCCCGCTATTTTAGAAAGATAAGACAGTATATACTTATGGGACGCAAATCACTACCTTGCTGGTTTTTGGGCATGGGAATAACTTTGGAATATTTCCAAGATTAGGGGAACCTCGAAGTCAATTCATCGTCTATGCTCGCCTTTTACCAGGTTTCACTCACTAAGCCATTGGTACCCTAGTCACAGAATACGCTACGTATTTTATCAATATCCGGCAAGATACTTCTATCCTAAAAGCATCATACCTGATCATTAAGTATACGAACCAAAGTAACCGTCGACCAAACCATCATCATGAATTAAACAGGCTTCTGCTGTTGAACAGCTCAGGGTCGTTTCCCAAGTAATTTGCTACGTAGAATCCGAATCCGAGGTCAAGATTGGGCCATGACGTCAGGATTTAGAGATATTTGAGGTTATGTACTAAAAAATAGGTTTTTTTTTGATCCTTTTGAGGTTATGTACAGGATGCACACAATTTTACTGTACCAATTCTAGAGTATACGGGACCAGTTTGGTCTTGTTTTTACGCAGTCCATATTAGTCGCAATCAGGAATCGATTATTTAGATTGATCTTCTTTGGTCTGATCCATCTCGTTTGCCGCCATATTTGGAAAGGCTTGGACTCGCTCTTCATGAATATAGGCGTTGCGGAGAATAAAATCTCTAATAAAACCCTCTTTTCTGGCATTTCAGAGTGATGGAACTCCTTAATGAGAGCAGTAGTCAGCCATTGATGAAGTTGTAAATAAATAAATGAATAAATAAAAATAAGGTCGCATACAGTTTTTTGGCGATATCTCAATAACCGTGGGTCGTACACCAATTTTAGGCTTTTTTTTTTGAGCAAATTAAATAGTTTACAGCTTTCATCAATAACATTTTCACGTAGCATTATTAATAAAAATTTAATTGGTTTGAAAAGATGAGCTAAAAAAAAAGTAGTTGGGGTGTAAAAACTTTTAATTTTTAATTTTTATTAAAAATCAATTCAGAGCTTTTTCGTAAGCCATTTTCTAGTTTTTCAAATTATCATGTTTAGAATTTGACATTGTTACAAACGAAGAGCCGCCAAGGGTAACTCACACACCTATGACACCCATGTCAGTGTTTTTAGTTTATCTGACTAATAAAGTGTCAATGCATAGCATCTAACATTAAATGGATTGACTATTTTAACTACAATTACTCCCATCAAATACCATTTATTTACTAATCAGCACTTATACCGCCAATAAATATAGACAACTTAGTAAAAACAAGTTCTGTCTTCAAGCGTCATAAATATAGTTAATCTAACTACTTGCATGGAAATTTATATAAAAAAAAAATTCATATTCACCTGACTCCCATGCAAGCAACATTTCTTCACAGACAAAGTGCCACAAACCGAGGTAAACGTGGTATGTCTCAAAATATGTAGTTATCCACATTCTACAAGAATTCCTTTACTTTTTCTACTTTTTCTTTAATTATTTTATTTCGTCGTGAGCATCGTACACTCTTGGCCAAGCGAAACGTGTAGATCCGGTAGCAAAGCAATTCGTTGGAGCATGCCAACCTGAAATTAGCTATATTTTACTCCCAGATTTTGTGCCCTGAATTTGTAGTCTGATCTGCCTCCTTGGACGCTTCTGCCACATCCAATCTTGACCCCCCTTTAAAATTTCTTGCTGGTATGAATTTCATGGAGTCCTCGTTCTTTTGGGCGAATCTACTTTCAAATTATAATTGGTGCAGAAATTCCAAAGAACTCTTCTTTTAAAAAGTCAGTGCGGTTTGAGATGAAATAATGGATCCATTTGGGCGGTGTAGCAGGTAGTTGTATAATTTTTGACAGTGAACACTTTTATTAATTTTCCAGGTGGTTTTTTTTTGTTGTATCTTCCTTTAAGGATTCATTCCAATTTTATACTGTTCGGGGATAATTCTTGGTTTAATCTTTCTGGGACGGGCTGTAAGGTAGTCAGTGTCTATGTAGGTTTATTTATTTTTAATTTATCTTCAGAGGTATCGGTCGATAAAAATTAATGTAATATACAACGTGTTTCATAACTCATGTCACAAATGGAGAAAAGTGATTACTTGAAGGTAGGATGAAATGTAAGAAGTGCTTAAGGAAGGCGGGACGAAAGTCGAGAAGCAGAAGGCAGTTATCTTAAAAGATAAAATATTTTTAGACACGAAAACCTTAAAAAATAATAAAAAATTATAGAAAAATATTTGCTATGATTAATTTTCAAAAATTTCCATTTTGACTCGAATACAAAAACCTAAAGCCTAGAAGAGTGAAAAAATCGAGACGTAGCTGCACTGCCGGCGACAAATGATTGTTTTCTACTGACAACAGATTACGATAAAAAGGCCATCTGGGTTGCAAACAAAATGCCAGTGGTTCGGAATCCACTTTAAATTGTAGGTGTACTTGCAATCGTTGTCTCGAATTGCGTGAAGTTCTTCATCCGCCTCACAAGGAGTATCGGAAATTAGAGAGAGAAAGGGAGAGATTCTCTATAAATTGATTCGTATATGCTCTATATACGGTCAATTTTTATATTACAAATGCAAGTGTATGCAGCTAGCTTTCACATATTTAATGTATGTTTCCTTTCTATCGATCGTTGAAGGTTTTTGAAGCACTGCAGATTACTTTACACACTCGAAGAGTGCCTAAGATAATCTGCTAGTCTTCATATGGAGGAAGAAATCAACATTAGGCAAACACAGAAATCCTAGAACTTACATTTCAGGGACGAAAAACAGAAAGATTTTTATTTCTTTTAATTTCCGCTTGACAGATATTTTTTGAATAATCGTTTTCAGCTTTATTTGGTATAAGGTGCCCCAAGGTTTCTGTTGAGCCTACATATGTAAAATCCAAGCGAAGAAGGTGCCGGTTAAATGGCAAGGCTAATATACACTTAATAAACTTTTGACTGAAAACGATTTGTAAAAACAAAAATTCAAATAAAGAAATTCAAAAAAATAAACGAAAATAAAATCAAAAACGAAATTCAAAATAAATCTAAATCTCATAGCGTCGTTTAGGAACCTGTGAAGATGGCAAAACCTTTTAATTGATATCAAACTTTTGTATTTTACGAAGGATCATCAGGGATGCATAGGTTCACCAGCCATTTAGGTTCATAAATCTTTAAAGGCATCAACAATTTCAACCTTTCCACCATTATCCATTATCTTTTGAAGCTTTATAAAGGAACCCGGGCTATCTCAAATTTTAATAGTTTGAAATAAGGCGACATCCATAATTCGTATATCCAAACGTGCGTTCTTAGCTTCAGACGTGAGTCAACCTTCGAGGAAATTGTAGCAAAGTCCGATAACTTAAGTTCCAGAAAGTCTCAATCACTTTAGCCAGGACGATGGCTTGTATAACGATTTTAGGTGTATCGACGCCATTGAAACTCTTCCAACTTTGTATGCAGTTAAGTCAAATGCCTTTAGGCCTGATAATTTACCTCCTAGATTCCTTAAGCTCCTGGCACCGTTCATTATAAGGCCCTCAACTCAGAATTAACACATTTCCCTTACAATTTCTAAATTTCCTAACCAGTAGAAGCAAGCTCTAGTTGTCCCCATCCGCCTCTCAGCAGGAAGATCTTAGGCCGATCAGCTTATTGAATTTTCTGGGCAAAATATTTGAAAAAAAATATCTATAACCAAATGCTAGACTACGTTCATTAAAAGAATATGTTATCTACTGCGAAACTGCCCATCCATATCATATCCATCAGGCATTTTATAGGGACCATCTCGCAACTATCGTTTAGGTTTATTTTAGTAAGGCGTGTGATTCCACGAACAATTCGAGATTGCTTGAAAGCGGGCGGTCAATTTTTCATCCTCTGCTTTAAAAGTAGTACCTACGGAATTTTTGGTTTGGGCGTAATCAAGCTGTTAAAGTGGAAAATGTTTGCTCCAGCCTTAAGTTTCTTCATTGCGACGTGCCTCAGGGCTCCATCAGTGGGCCTCTTTTATTTAGTCTATATATAGTAAATGATTTACCATATATAGATATATATATATATGATAGAATATAATTAAGAATCACCCCCAGGTCACCCAATCAATCCTGCTCAAAATACTTCCAACCAGAGAGAAATCATAGACAATTGGACTCCTTCTGCGGATAAAAGCTATAACGGTGCTTTTATTAGAATTAAGTCAGAGATGATTGCTGTTGCATCTATCATGGAAAATGTGAATATCAGAGTTTAACAAAGCACAGTCATTATCACAAAATACGAGAGGGCCGAGATCGTAGGTAAGGGGTTCTTGTTTTAAGGCTCTCCCCTAAAGTATCTATATATTTTACAATGGGCAGCTTCTTCATTGACGACCTTAGAAAAATCTTGAAAATTGTATGGATGTTGAAGGAAACTAATTTACAGGCTTCCAAGTACATTGTAAAACTTGAAAATTTCGGGTCAGTATTAATAGACAGTTAATGTAAAGACTGAACAATGGTGGCCTCAGGGTTGAACCTAGTGGAATCTTATGTTTGCCAAAAATAAAGTTAACTGAAAAAGACGAAATGCCGAATGTTCAGGAAATAAATCTCACGATCAAGAGTATCGAAGACGTTTGAAAATTCTAAATGAACTAAATACCCCGTTTCAACCCTAAGTTGAGCTGGTGCTTTTCAAAAGTTACAAAGCCTCGTACAGACTGCCCATCCAAGAAGGAATTTCGTCGCGTGGTACTGGTCAAGTTCATATACGAGTAACCGGTAAACTGGAATTTCGTTCTCTTTCATACACAGGATTTGCTTTCTCAGTTGACAGTGACCAGTAATCAAACTGGTAAAGGATTATGGATTCGGAAACACCAAATGACAACTACCTCCTATGTTACTATCTGTTAAACTAGACTATTAAAACCTAATCAAATTAATCACAATAAAACCAGTCCTTAACCTAATTACCCACAGTTCGACAGGACCGTCAAACAAAGGGTTTCACTTTCTTAAGACTTGCCGAGTCCAAGAGAGCGCAAGTTAATCCGGATAATTTGGTCATTCTTTTAATTATTAGGTTTCAGCAATAACAATAACCCAAGGGCTTGCTGGTCAGACCATAAATCTTTTAGGAACAAAAAAACAACAACCATGGCTAATTTAACTAGACATTTATTTCGATGGTGGGCAGTTAAGAAGTGGTTTCATACGCATCGCAGGGGTCATGTGCATCCCATTAACATGGACATCAAGTACACCCTGTATATTAAGAGCTCTTAACGGCCTATTTAGAGGAACATTTTCGTCAGCAAAATGATTGAAAATCCCCAACGAGTGGCCCTCTTTGCTCCATCATATTTAAATGCCTCCCCGATTTTTTGTCGGTGACGAGGTCCATTGTGGTACATAAAAGACTTCTCTACGGGAAATTGATCTTTTTATTTGCAATGGGGGCCATGGTAACTTGGAAACGCGCAAAGCAAAGACATACGTGAAGAATACAAGATGAACGTGCATAAGCACTATATCGTTGTATAGTGATGGCACAAGATCTCTTCGCTTTTCAATCATTTCCCGAGATAGAGGTAAACTCATTTTTCTGCATTTAACGATGGAAGAATTAATTTTAAATGAAAACGAAACAACTACGTTCAGGTATCAGGTATAATGCACGAGAATAATCTGACGCCGTTCGAGTTGAAGCCCTTTGGTGCCCTTTTGGTGCCCATGGAGTGTGGTCAGCTCGTGGTTTAAAGAATGTGAACAGTCTCGTGTCTTATTTATTTGATCTGAAAGGTTCATCCTGTCTCTGACGAAGTTTTATGAATGAGTTTTTACTACTTCATTAAAATATGTTCTCTGAACATAAACAGGAATCGATTATCTCGCCTTGTTTTAGTTTTTTATTTGAATTTTTCGCATGTTGGACAGATTGAATTTGAAAAAAAAACCGTGAAATGTTTTAAATTTCAACGAAGAGCGACAGTGGTGCAGAAATTTCAGTTTTCAACATTTCTTGTTATTGAGTGTTGTTGAATTCCCCTCTCTATGTGGTTAAGGTTTGGTGATTGTAGGAGTAGAAGTAGGTCTTTTGCGGCATTATAAAGTACTGTACAAAATATGTATGAATTAATTTACAAAAAAAAAATCCAGCTGGACGAGGAAGAGCCCCAGGAATATAGTTTGTTTTCATCAGAAACGCCGGATCTAACTACCTCAACACCCACATTCGTCCTTTCATGCGCTATATCATTGCCTTGAATACTCGTATTTCTTGGCATCCAGCATAGCAACTGGTAAAAACCAGCAGGATAACTTTAGCGCCGGGGTACAAGGCTGCAAACGCTTTAAGATAACGAGAATGCGTACCACCTTGTAAGAGAAGAACCTAAAGCGAAGCGTCTTGTGGCTATTCAAAAAGCCAGGTCGTGATGCACATTAGATCCTAGGAAAACAGGAATAAACAAACACACTGGGATAAACTCCCAGGCAGGACTGAGGCAGTCGAAAAAGTTTATTAGCTACCCACAACAGAGGAGAAAAACATACCTCACCTCACAGAGTTAAGACTGATAAGAGGTCTTCCGACCGGACACTGCCCTATGAGATATCACTTCAAAACGGGTAAAGCCGAGGACGAAACATGTCACTTCTACATGAAAGAAGACGAAATGAGCATATAATCTGCCACTGTAAAGCTTTCGGTTGCTTAATGTTCACCCGACTGAAAATGCGGTTTTCATCGCCAGATGATGTTGGAAAAGCAGCCCCCAGGTCAATAATAAAGTTCAAAAAGGACCTTCGATTGGGCTCAATACGAAAGGGTCATGTCACAAAAGATTAAGCTGGTGGAAGTGAAAAAACAGGTTTAATACCTGCCTTAATAATAAAAGTAAATAATAATAAGAACATTGTGACATCTGAAAATCTCCCCTAGGCTGTTCTTACACAATTGAAATTGGAAACGGAGTGGAGTCAATTAGTTGAGAAGCCCGATCACCACGCAATGGTTCCCGGGTTCGAGACCCGGTCTCCCCGTGGGTTTCTAAAAATAGAATTAAAAAAAAAACTCCGTCTCTGGGTTGTTGTCTAGCTCGCAGCAATGCAAAAACGAGATAATTAAGTTTCCTCACTCCCCTTAACCTTATTCTCTTCCGGGAAAATCCATGCTAGCGCATCAAAAGGTTGCCCCCTACGCTTTGGCCAATTTGTAGCAACTAGGTAATTTATAAAAATTGCGAAAAGCACTGGCCTCAAGAAACATCCTTGCCCCACGCTTGCAGTTGTCTCAAATCAATTTGAATATTTACACCATTCCAAACTGTAGCCTTTGTTCCTTTGTGGAGTTATTCGATTAGATTCAGAGCTTTAGCATTCTTAACTTGGAGATGAGCGATCCGCTACTTACAGGATCAAATGCTGATTTCAGGTTGACGATTGCTGCATACATGTATTTTCCTTTACTTGATGAGGGTAAATATGTCATCAACTGTAGAGTATCCCTGGAGGAAACCTGATTGTGCCTTCGCTCGCTCTACGAAATGTTCCGATCTCTTTAAAATAATGCCAGTGAATAGCTTTGCCATCGAATTAAGAACGGATATATCCCTATAATTCTCGGGAATACGCTATCTATCGCTGAGCTTAACACGCATACGGTATTTTCTTGTTATTTCACAGTTGTTTGAATACTTTAATTCCTTCAAGGTACAGATTCTGTATATTGTCATCCTTCGTATGGCGAAAAAGTTGTCACCATATGAGTGATCTGTCCCTTGCTTTTTTGCAGCTGTAATCAAACCAGTCTTTCTTGCTTATCATAAGATGCTTAGCTTTTATGGAGGAACACATAATAGTTGCCGCTTTATGCACCTCTAGTTGTAGGGGATTAAATTGGTTCGTTATGTGGTCCACAAACTCCACTCCGTCTCTGGGCTGTTGTCTAGCTCGCAACAATTCAAAAACAGAACATTCAAGTTTTCTCACTCCCCTTACGATAATTTCCTTCCGGCTAAAACCATGCTAACGCATCAAAGGGTTGTCCTCTAGGTTCTGGCCATATCGTAAATAAAAAAAAATAAAAAATAAAAAAATAAAAAATACAAAAATAGGCACTAGGTACAATTGTTCTATATTATTTATAAATCAGTAAACGTATTCTGCACAACAGATCAAAATCGGTCAATTCGTTATGAAGCTAGGCGCCGCCCCACCTCCATCTCTCACTTCAAGCCACAATTTTTGTCAGAATACAAATAGATACTCTATGCATTCAGAATCATCTAAATCATTCCACGCGTTAGAAAGTTAGACTACCCCTACCCCCACCCATACCCTAGCACAACAGTTTTTCATATAGTAGCAATGGGGCGATCGTACTGTATACAAAAGAAACATCCAAATATGTATTTTCATTAAGAAATTGGGTAACGCCTCCACCGTACCCCACCCCTTAAATATTTGTCGTGGTACCAGTGGGACAACATATTTTACACATCAAAGGAAGAATCATCCAAATCGGTCCACACGTTACGAAGTTAGTTTACCCCTCCTCCCACCACCAGTGGGAAAATTTATCCTCGTTTTAGCAATTGGGGCTTATACTCTATATAACACAAAAAGAATCATCCAAATCGATCTTCGCGTTAAGAAGCTGACATTCAACCCCTCACCTATTACAACTCCACGGTTTAAAATTGTGTCGCGGTACGAATGAGAAAACATACTCTATGCATCAGAAAAAGAATCATTCAACTGGGTCCACATGTTACGAAGTTAGACTGCGCTCGCCTCTCCTCACCACACCACACCCTATGACAAACTTTTTTTTAGCAATGGGGAACCATACTCTATACAACAACAAAAGAAGAATCATCCTAATCAGTCGACTCATTATAAAGTTAGGTTTCACCCCACCCCCTCCCTTAAAATTTTGTTTTGACATGGTACCAAGCAGGGAACATACTCTACCCAACACAAAAATCAGTCCACGCGTTACAAAATTATGCCTGGTCATACATAAAAAAAAAACAAAATAAAAAATAAATAAAAAAAATACATGTCGAACTTATAACCTCTCGTTTTTTTTAGAAGTTTAAAATTTATTTGGAAACTCTTAATATTGTTGATGTAACAAAAAAACTAGAAAATATTTGCCTTAATGATCTGAGGCTTCGAGCAACTTGTCCCATAAAACCTGATGTATTCATTTCATCGGACATTTTTGTTTTAACATAAATTTTGTGATAATTTATGTCTTCACAATTTTTTCCAAAAAAAAAAAAAACTATCCGTTCCAATTTGAACTCCAATAGATCTCAGCAAATAATGCGTATGATCGCACTGCACATAAAAACCTTTTTGTAATCGTCTGACTAGTACTGTTAAGCCAAACCCTCTAGGGTTTCAGGCACCAGGTACAGGCACTTAAATGGCCAAAGATCATAAATCATGAGATCGTTTAGTTTGCTGACTTCAGACAAGACTTGTTAACTGAAACAAACCCTTGGACAATTGATGTGCTGCACATGCAAATGCTTAAGATTTTCGCGATCATCTTGGTTTTATTGCAATTTCAGGATTTTTTCATCACTGGCCCTTCTTTCTTGGGCAGTTATTGAAATGTCAATCAAGGCACGCATGCATATCTTATCTTTGATATTGAAGAAAAGCTAATCGTCATTATACACCTGGAAATTGTTTATAAATTGCTTTAGTTTTTGTAAATAAAAAGTTGCGGCCCATTACATGCGGTACAGGAAATGATCTACCTGTCACCATTTTTGCTTTCTCGAAAGTTACTTTTTTCCGGGTTTTTTTTTTGTCCACAACAACTCATTACGGTGCCCCGTCCAGAAAGTCGCGTATAAAAACGCTTAAACTGTAAATCACAACGTTTTAGGATAATGAGGGTATAATCATCAAAATTCTTCACATTTTTACCACGAAAATTGATGATTTATGGGTATTGTGCTCGTGACCAAATTAGGCAGTTAGCGGAGCAGGTATGATGGAAAGATAAGTGAGTAAGAGCAATATACAAGACCTGGTTGCAGAGGGTATCTTTCCCTGTGTTCCAAACGTCCAGCGGTAAGACGATTTAAAGCAAGAAAAATTAAAAGTAGACAAAATTACAGGGATTTCCTCATGTGTTTCAATTGAATGTTTCGATTGTGGCCCGATAATATGAGTATGTGCGGTTCCACCCACCTGTAACGTAAAATTAGACATTTTAGCGCATAGCTCTTTTCTTGTGGAAAAAGCAATCAATTTCAAAAGCAAATTAAGTAATTATAAGTTTCACGCGAAAAGCGGTTTTTTATAGAATTAACACATGACCGCAAAAAGCGAAATAATAACAATTTAAGATACATGACTCGCGATGCCGTCACTTTTGTTGGAAGTTGTAATAATACCGATTCAATTTCAACTGGTCTTCAAAGGTTCCGATCGATTCTCTTAGATTATTGCTTTTGAAACTGTTACTAGTTATATGTACTAGGACGTGTTCTACACAAAAAGAGGTTAGTATAGATAAGATATGTTACCTGAGTTAGATACAGAAGCGAAATTGGAGGTGCAGTATCACATTATTATTTAGTATTGAAGAGATAGAGATAAAAAAAAAGAATCATCAAAATCGGTCCACGCGTTACAAAATTATGCCCGGTCATACATAAAAAAAAACACGTGTCGAACTTAGAACCTCTTTGTTTTATGAAGACGGTCAAAAAGAACTAACTGCCACATGCCTAAATAAAAAGTCTTATCTCCATTTCCGTAGTTGTGGTTATCGTTTTACAACATAAAATGTCTTGTATTTGCATTTTTTTTTAATTGAATTTTTTTTAAAGCCCACGAGGAGACCTGGTCTCGAACCCGGGAACCATGGCATGGTGATCGTGCCGCACAACCAATTAATCCAACTCCGCTTCCGTCGGGCACGTTCGAAACTACTTGAAGAATCATCTGCGACGTTTGAAACCACTCAGAATATGGTATACTTGACGGACTTGGATCAATGCGTTGAGCGGCAAGACCAACATGCCATGGGTCCCGGGTTCGAGACCAGATGACCCCGTGAGCTTTTATTAAGAAATTAAAATAATGCACTCCGCCTCTGCGCTGTTGTCTAGCTCACAGCAATGCAAAAACAAGACTCAAGTTTCCTCCCTAATTCCCTTCCGGGCAAAAGCATGCTTACGCATCAAAGGGTTGTCCCCTAAGATAAGATTTGGCCACGTCGTTAACAAAAAAAAAAAAACAAAACAAAAACTTATAAAAATGTGACAAAAAATTTTTCGTAGACTAATCGTTATTAGTAACTTACAGCACCATTATCTCAAAAATTTATTTTTGGCACTTAAGATTGCCTTAGTACGGCAGTATACCTCTTTGATAGCTGATGGCTCTTGTTCTTCCTTGTTCAAATTTAACAAGCGTATAGTCACTGTCAACAAATTACAAACGCTTATAAATTTCATCATAACCTGCAATTGTCTTCGTCCTTTCTTCCCGGATACCTCTTTAGCGTATTAATATTTATTAGTCGCAACCCCGGTTGAAAAACGAGAAGGGAAACCCACGTCAGCCAGAACACCTAGGCTTAGAGAGTAACTACGCGCTATACAAGTACAGAAAGACTTATAACGCGCTTATCTGAAAAAAATACACTCGGAATGTCTAGTACGCCCCGGATACTTCGGACTGATTTTGTGATGGCGACCTTTGGTTATGAACAACGGACTACACCATTGGCCTATGGAACGTGAGACCTCTGTGGGACTAGTGTGGGTACGCAAAGATCATGGAGCGAGAAATGGCCTATTATAAAATAAATATCTTGGGATTAAACGAAACCAGATGGAGAGGAAGTGGAGAGTTTACATCACCCACATCAGCACAACCGTACTGCTTTACTCTGGCCAGGAAGAATTAGATACACCACGCATGGCAGATATAGTCTGGTTGCTAACCAAGCTTGCCAGCCAATCACTACTGGACTGGTCACTAATATCCGACCGAATTAACATCGCTAGATTCCGGACCAGAGTACGTAACATCTCAATAATTCAATGCTATGCGCTGACCGTACAAGCGGATATAACAACTAAGGAGGCCTTCTATCCGCTCTTTGGCGATACCTTAGATAATGCTTCTAAAGGCGATATCAAAATAGTCTTGGGAGATCTCAAAAGATTGGCTCTAACAACATCGACCTGGAACATGGGGAAATTTGGATGAGAAAAGAGGAACGCAAATGTGGATTGTTTGTTGAATTTTGTAACTCGCGGTAGCTTATCATCGGTGGATCCTTATTTAAATACAAAAAAATTCCAATTAGCGCGGCGCTAATAATGGCAGTGATAACCATCTTGTAACAGCTAAGTTTCTCTTATGCATGGCAGCAGTACGCCCACGCAAAACAACATCTAATATGCCACGGCTAAATGTGCAGAGGCTTAAAACAGCGTACATCCGCAGCGCACATACCACCGCATTACGCCAAAAAGCTGATGCACTGTGCCATAACATCGACGACCGACAACTAAGCACAAAGGAATGTTTTTTTAGCGGTGGTACAGAACACGTGGGACGATTAGAAAGCGGAAGATCACCATGGATCGGTGAGGCTGCATGGTAAAAAATACAGGAACGGAAGCAGATTAAAGACCGCATTAGTTGTGCTACCGACGTTGCAGTTACAGCACATCTCAGAATAGCATACCGATCTCAACAAAAAGGCTTCCAAAGAGGTGTAAGACGTGACAAGCGCAACTACATCAACGCGCCAGCAGAAAAAGCAGAAAAAGCAGAAGAAGCAGTCTACCACGGTGACAGTGAAGATCTTTACAAGATTGCCAAAAAAACTGGCAGGGAAGACTCTTACAATGCAACATCCTGTAAGAAATACTAATGATTCCTTCTTATCACTGAGTAACATCTACTGCGAGGTGGAGGGAATATTTTGTTGTAAATAACACCTTGGGACCGTCGAATACTTCTTCACACGAGCCTGAACACCCACCTGCTGCGACCAACATTAACACCAGAACTCCTGTTGGATTGGCTAACGCAGTTAAGTCGCTGGACCTCGTTAAGGCTCCAGAGTTTGATGGAATACCAGCAGCACTACTTAAGGCGGATTCCATTGCTGCGGCTGATATTTTTCTCCCCGTAATCCAGGAATGTTGGAAAACTGAGATCTATCCCAGAGAATGGAAAACAGGCGTAATTGTGAAGATTCCCAAAAAAGGCGAACTGAGGAATTGTAGCAATTGGCGAGGTATGTCCTTTAACTGCAGTCTCCAAATTGATGGCTAAAATTATCCTTTTGCGAATCAAGAATACCATCGAGTGTACTCTTAGCGATGAACAGGCAGGCTTTTGTGAGAGTTTCTCCTACAGCGATCACATCAACACCCTCCGAATTATTAACGAGCAATCCGCCGAACGGAGGTCTCCTTTACATCTAATGTTCGTCGATTTTGAGAAGGCATTTGACAGTTTTACGTAGGAGAGGCATCTCAGAAAAAATTATCACCATCATAAAGGGGTCCTACTCAGGTGACCTACACACCTCCTACACAAGGGAAAACCATCGGAACCCTTCCTAGTGCTGAATGTAGTGAGACAGGGATGCATACTCTCACCTTTGTTTTTCTCGATCGTTATTAATGGATTAAATGAATACTCTTTAACCACCTTACGCACCTGGACTATGCCGACGATGTATGTCTCCTATCCAACAAATACAGTCATGTAGCCCAAATGTCCAAAGTCCTCAAGAAAGACGGTCGCAGAGCAGGTCTTCAGATCAATGCTGCTAAAATCAAACTTACGAGCTTGGACTTCATGAGACAACATGAAATTTATCGGGAAGAGCAGCAAATAGAGCAAGTAGATAAATTTTGCTATCTCGGAAATATAGTTACAGCAGACGGCGGAGCTGAAGCTGATACACAGGCTTGAATTAATAAGGCTCAAGTTGTATTTTATACTCTTGCTGAGATCTGGCACAATAACTAACATCTCCAGAAGCACAAAACTCCAGATTTTCTAAATAGACACCAGTATTTGCGAAAGTGGCAGTGGAGAGGCCACACACTAAGAAAAGATCTAAAGGCTCTAGATCGGAATCCAAGGAAGACGCCAAATTGGACGACCACGCAACACATGAAGAAGAACCATCGCATGCCTAAGCCAGACCCCAAAGTGGTGTCAATTGCTGCTGCAGAATGCAGGACATCTTTGCGGGAACTAAATAAAATGGTCCATGATGCTGGCGTGGGAATTTCGGACCGAAGGATGCCAATTTTCAATGTAGGTGACCGCTAAAAAAACTACGTTTAACTGAGAGGATGAAGAAAGCGAGACTTGCATTTGCTACTGAATATTCACCAGCCACCATAGAATAATTGAAAAAGGTAAATATTGATATTCTCCAGAATCCTTTACTTTTTTGTAATTTTCTAATTTTTTAATATTTTTTAGATAGTGTTTATCAACGCTCCAATGCTTCACAGAAGCCGGCGGATTTGTGAGGTCCGGGGCAGAAATTTCTTTCGTCACGCATTTCAAAAAAGATTAAGCATTTGCCGTCCAGGACCACTGTATTTTGTTTAGGGGACTATGAGACAGGATCAGGCCAATTCACAGGTCCATTACGCGAAAATATGCGCTCATCGAAAGTTTACTTCAATAAATTGATTGTGGCGCGCACGTTGCGTCAACTTGTTGAAACCGCAGCTCTTGCACGTTAATTCAATTCAATTGGGGAACGTAAAAAGTCAGTGATCATGGATCTATAGCGCTCTCTATTGACTGTAACGCTCTGGCCGTCATCATTTTTGAAGAAATGTGGACCAATGATTTCACCTGTCCTCCCATGATCCAACTTGCCTTGTTAGCTGGTTTTTCGGGTAGCCGGAGAATCGATCAAGTTTGAAGAGTACTCTATAGTATTTGTAGTACAGACTGCGCCGTCTTTTATTTCGCTTATGACTACCATATAAGTGTAGCAAGTGACTAGGGATCCTACAACCGTTTGATGAATATCCACAGTTTTAATTAAGGTCGGAAGCCCAAGCTTTCACAAAGAATTTTCGACAAGACCAGACTATAGAAGATTCGCAAGACAATCCTGGAAGCATTCCAATTTCAGCAGGTGCACGATGTCAAATAATGGACAGTTGTTGCATTATCTTTCAGTCAAAGTGATTATAATCTAGGAGATGCAATTGAATGGTTGAGAGGCACGATCACTACCCCATGTTTACAGGGTTCAAGCATCGAACAATTCAATTTAAAAAATAACACAAATAAAACATATATCATTTGGTCATGCAAAAGGAATGATTTTTTCTTAAAATAAAGTGGGTGATAAGGTTGAACCCTATGGCACCTCTTTATTAGTATTTCACAATAAAACAGGAGGAGGTTTATTACCTCTCCTGTTTTATTGTGGATCAATGCTTTTGCAGCTAAAGTCTGGGTCAACAAGTTATTACTTACTCCACCGACGACTTGATGTATACTCGTAGCTTAGCCATTGTAAAATTACTTAATTTACATCAAATTGAAAATTTCAAGTAAAAAAAAACCAAAAAATAGAGCGAAATTAAAAAAAACAATGTTTCAACATCCGACAAAACACTATGGAAAAAATAACATGTTTCGAAACCAATATAGTCGAAATAATTTCAAAACACGACTTAATCTCCGCATACATTATCTTTGTTAAAGTCATGAATACTTAGATAAATACTCGTTAGGGTCTCGAATTTCTTTGCAGAATGTCGTGCACAACAAATGTTCATTATCATCTTAAAAACAAGTCGATGGTTTTCTGCAATTCTTAAATTAAACGAGTTTTAAATTAGAAAATGTTGGCCAAAGACTCTTTAAGTTAATTACCTCATCCCAAAAATAAACTTTTCGATAATTTACCTTAACTCATGTTTCACGTGTTCATATCACATTAGAAAATGCCCCTTTAAGTACCGTTTCTCAAGACATTCACTAAGATATTATTAATTTGAAGATTAGTAGTTAAAAGCAGGTCAGAACTAAGCGAAATTAATGAGTAACGCGTGCTAGTGATTTTGGAAAAAAAGTTTTGCTTGTATCGTATTTTTCAAATCATTCAATTGTCTGCGTCTGTTGCGTTATAGCGAATTTCTATTATAGAAGCTTTTATACTTATTTATGTTACAAAGGGGAGTATGAACTTCATCACATAATAATTATTATTAATTGATAATATATAAAATGCCCTATGCTTCCCCTTGATCTAAATTACAAATGGAACACTCGGATGAACGCTCTGTCCTAATAGGATTTGCATTAAGCCATAAGAGCCCCCCTCTGCACATAATTTTATTTATTAAAGCTTAATACAAGCTATAACATAATAACACAAAAGTAAAAAATAAATATACAAGCTATAACATAATAACAATAATACAAGCTATAATAAATGATAAATAATAATAAATAGTATAAGCTACAATACGAGCTATAATTATAATAAATACTGGATTCCTAGAAAGGCGATCAAGATGGGCGGGATCAAGACATAAGGCTTTGTGAAGGGATGATTTACTCAGGCGGAAGTCAAAGGAGGAAAGGTCGTTGAGTTTTTGTAGCATCCTGGTAATTGGTTCGCGTTGACCGTAGTTCATGCGATGGCGATCGAGTCGGAAAAGGGGAGTGAACCTTAAGTTGCGGGGATTGGTATAGATGGGTAAAGATTGCAGGATTGAAGGGCAGTCTATAGGAACACTTAAAACAGTTTAGTTAAAGGAAAGCTCAATTCAAATCATATCAAAGAAGCGATTTCTCCTCAGCAACATGGTTTTATGAGTGGGAGATCTACATCCACAAATTTAGTATTTTTTAAACATTATGTCTCGGAGCAAGTTGAAAGTGGTGCACAGGTCGACTGCATTTGTACAGAATTTGTTAAAGCCTTTGACCGAGTTAATTTACCTTTTAGTTTCACTCATCTTTTCTAAAATAGATTTCGTCCTATCTCAGGGACCGTTCTCAATGTGTTAAGATTGATTCTCTAGAATCACGCATTTTCAAGACATTGTCTGGTGTTCCACAAGGCAGTCATTTAGGTCCAGTTCTATTCATAATTTTTATCAATGACGTAGTTCTTGTTATATGCTGATGATCTCAAGATATTTACTTCTATAAGAAGTCAATCTGACTGTTTACTCCCTCAGGATGACATTACGCAGTTGGTGTGTTGTTAATGATATTGGGACCATAGCAAATGCAACATTTTTAGTTACTATCGGAACCACCAACCTTTCTGCTATGAGTACAAAATTGATGGAATTTCGCTCGAGAGACCTCATGAAATTAATCTTGGAGTAGTTTTTGATTGTAAGCTAGACTTCAAAAATGCTTCGATTTATTAAACGTAACTCTGCGGACTTCAAGGATCCTTATACCCGAAAAGTTTTATACATGTCGTTAGTCCGATCGATTCTAGAGTACGCGTCTATTGTATGGTGCCGCTACACTCAGAACCTCATTAGTAGGATTGAATTGATTCAAAAAAAGAGGTCTAACGAAGGAGATATAAAAATGTTTGGAAACATAAGGATTGTAGAACGCTCTAGACCAACGCTTCACAAACCCTAGCGCGGACTTAGCTCTGTTAATTATACTGTCAATGTTGGAACGGAAATTGAGTTCGCTATCACAGATTATTCCTAGTTCACACAAAGAGGTAACGATAGGGACAGGTACGTCGGTGTAAACATGTAGACTTTCGGGGTGGTGGTAAGTCGTTTGCGGGAAAAGAGATGAACTGGCATTTGGAGAAATTGAGCTCAGGAAAGTTTTTCATGTACCATGTGGTGAAGGAAACAAGGTTTTTTTGCAGGAGATACGTTTAATTATGTCGTCAGCATAAATGGACAGCTGTGAGTGTTTGATGACACATTCAACATCATTTATTGTAAGCATGAAAATCAATGGACGGAGGTGGCTTGAGGGACGCCGGAACGAGCGACAATAGGGTTACAAATGGATGTGCTAAAAAGAACATTGTACTGACGGTTATCCAGGAGATGAATGGGGGGGGGGGGGCTAGGCTAACAAGTTTGAACAAGATAACGTTATGGGAGATCTTGTCGAAGGCTGTACTAAAATCGGTGGCGCTAACATTAACATCTTTACCATTTTCCAGGGCACATAGTGTTTTGGAAACGAAGTAGATAAGGTTGTACGTCTACCTTTGATGAAGATATGCTGGGAGAAGGAGAAGATAGATTAAAAGTGGAAGAACATGGAATCATAGACCAACTTTTCGAATAGTTTAGGTATGGATGATAATTTAGCAATGGGTCTGCAGTTTGACACATCGTTCCTGCAGCCTTTTTTGAAGATGGGAATAATGTACGAGTTTTTCCATAATTGATGGAAAACCCCTTGAGTGACCGAGAGGCGGAACAGCAGTACGTTTCTTCCGTAACGGGCTGGCGCTCAGTCATGATGATGAGGATTAATTTCTTGTACAGGTGTCCCATGTAAAGGATAAAGTTTTTGTCTTCGTGATACATACACCTTGTATATACTTAAAAAAATTATGACCAAACAATTATTTTATGACCAGTATGCGTTTCACTACCGGATCTACTAATCCAATCAAATTAGGGTTATTACCACAAAACAATTTAGTAGGCAGGTAAAAGTTCTCTTAGAACGGCAGGATGAAATGTACGTTTGGTCATTTAAATTGGGAAAGGTAAAAGATTTTTTGGGTGTTTTAAATTTCTTTTGAAAAAGAACGTATTGGCCGCAATTTTAAACATGAAAATAAAAAAAAAATGTAGGACAAATTTTCAAAATATTTTCGTTTGAACTGAAAAATGTACGTTTTAAAATTTATTTTTTGTCTCTAGTTCCCGTAACCCCTTGTGGAGCATGGGACGGGAGAAGAACTTCATCCGATTCCGAACCACTGATCTCTGCAATCTCCTTTTATCCTTTTATCGTGATTTGTTGTCAGCAGCAAACAACCACGATGCTTCTGGGACTTCCGGGTTGGTAGGGCGATGCTTTCTCACTTACTCAACCGACGACTTATAGATTGGATGGAGATAGATTCCCCCTTCCGCAATCGCCCAGATCTACCAGATCCTTCATTTTTGAGCACGACCTAAGAAACACCCTGTATTTTTAGTTGCTTAAAAGGAGTATTTTGTATACATTTTACAATACCATGACAATAAACTTTGGATTAATACAACACTTTCGTTAATGATTATCTAGATTAGGTTAGGTAAGAATGACAGTCTACCAAGAGGGAAGGCATACTTAGGGCATGAAAGGCCATTGTTGGGGCTAGATTCGCGTCGCCATACGTAAGATCCTAAATCACTTGGAACTAAGTTTATTCCAGTTCGGTTCTCAAAAAGTGGGAGTATGTGATTGATTAGAACTGGACAGTTGCAGAGGAGATGAGGAATGGTTTGCACTTCATCCTCATCTTAAAAACTCCTACAAAAGAAGTTCAATGGAGGTCTGTCCTCTAAGCAAGCTAATAAAGCAGGTTAAGGGCTTTAGAGGGCACCTGTGCTTAGCACTGCTGTCATCCTCTGAACTCACTATAGTGCTTTCGAATGGGTCGCTTTTTCCAGTGCAAGCCACCATCCGACGTAACACTGTAAGTATACGTTTGATTACGTTGACACAACACTTCTACACAATTTGTACCTCCATTCCCTATCTTTTGTCTACTGCCTCTTTGCACGAGTAAAAGTTCTCCGTCGCTTTGCATACTATTTCGTGAATATTGGGTTCAGAGCTAAGTTTCCTATCCTTAACAAGGCCCAAACATTTGATTTAGGTTTCTCTCCCTGGTTACTTTAACCCCTTGTGTGGCATAGAGCGTCCACTACATTTATCCATACCACACTTGGTACTTCAGAAGGCCCCATGGTCTCCCCCTCCACCCAAAACCATGCTGCATCAAAGGGTTGTCCCCTAGACTTTGTCCACTTCGTATAAAGAAAAACCTTAACTAGAATATTTGGGTGCTTAGCCGAGATTAGAAGGGCAGCTACGACCTTTTTTCCGGAATATTCTAGATCCAGAAGTAGATCATTAAGAACAAGATTTCATAGAACCGACCAGAGAAGCCCTCTGATTGATTGATCTTTCTATCCTGCTGCTCAAATTATGCAGGGCTGTCTCAACGAACATACCCTTATTATATAGATGTTATGAGAGAAACAGATAAAATTTTACATACTTTGTGCGCGTAGAAGGGGGTGGTGACATCACCACTCGATTCGATTCGAGTCTCGATGATTTCTTTCAAAGTATTACCCATGTGTTGTGGTTATAAGATTTCAAAATTCAAATAAAATTCAAAACAGTGAAAACTTAAGAACTTAAGCTTTAGCATTATCTCCAAAAAAAAATTGGTCGTCATCAATACGTTAATGTTGGTGAGAAGAGCTTCCGCCCTCCTTAGCTGTGGCATTCCTCAGGGATCTATACTGGGCCCACTTTTTTTCTACCTGTTTAAATGATTTTTAATGGAACTAAAACATTCTAAATTTCATTAACATATCACATTACTGAGGTAGAAAAATATATAGAAGGAGTTTGCATGCCTGAGCATAGAAGAGGCGTGGATCTAAGTGAATTTGCATCAATTAAGATCAATTCCACCATAAGAACTTGAATGAGTAAAAATCCTGGGCTTCGTCTAAAACTAATATTTACCGTGTTACAATTATGTGTCTACGGAAGGTTCTTCTACAGATAAAATTATTGGCTAACGTATAAAACTAGCTAAAGTCTTAGTATTACCAGATTTTATCTTTGGTAGTTTGATATTTTTAAAATGTTTGACTCAAATTGTCAGAGAAAATTCTCCGCAGTATTTAAGAACATAATTCGCTTTATTTATGACCTACGAAGATGCTTCATGTGGAAATTTACTAACAGAATCTTCTATCGGATGCTCTCTTAAAAGACTTTTGGTAAGCGTCGTTTCCGATAATTTTTACATGTCAATTCCTTGCCATCGTCGTCTGTGGTATAAGCGATAACGTGTCGTCCTACCAATCCGAAAGTTCCAAGTTCTAATCCCACCGACAGCGACCCATGGTTGTTTTCTGCTGACAACATATTACGATAAAAAGGCCTTGGGGGTTGCAGAGAAAATGTTAGTGCTTCGAAATCTACTTTAAATTGTAGGTTCACTTGCAACGGTTGTCTCGAACCGGGTAAAGTTCTATTCTCGTCCCATGCCCCACAAGGAGTTGCGGGAACTAGAATGAGATTCCCTTCTCACACCCACCCCAAGGGGAACTAGATGTGTCTTAACTCCATAGTATCCAATGGCATTCAGAGTGTGATTGTTCATATCAGTGATCCCCAAAGCTATGAATCCAACATTAAGCTCTGTCGGTTTCGATTACCTTTTGTCCCTTTCTTCCCACCCCCATTCCATTTTACTAAACCCGAAAAGAATGGATTCGATACCAATATCGGCCGTTCTTGATTATTGTTACGGGGCACCCCGCAGACTAAACTATACCTGAAAAATTACTGATCCTTCGCGTTAAAGTCCCATTTAAATCTGTTGACCCATTTCCGAGATTAACCCGGACAAACAGATAGGAACTTCAACGTTATTAATCTAGAAGATGTGTTAATTTCAAATCGATATCTCAATTTATTTAAAAGTTAGAACCCTCTATTAGACGGACAGTCGGTCAACGTTGACATAACAATAGGATTTTCGTTGGACATAACAATAGGATTTTCGTTGGACATCTTCGGGTATAGAACCTTAATAGAAACGAATATAGTTTGATGCGTGTTCTGGTATGAATTAAAACAGAGGGGAGTACTTGCAATATTTTAAATCGCTTTAGGCCTTATCAAATATAAAAAAAATGGTATAAAAGAAAATAAGGTTTTTTTTTTGTTGTAGTATGATGGAGTAAGTGATAACTTGCCGGCCTTCTAAACCGACAGTGCTTGATTTGACTGTTTAATACGTAAAATAATAAAAATCAAAGGTACCAATAAAAATAAATTCCGGTGTACCTCAGGGGTCAGTCCTTTGCCAACATTATTTATCATTATTAGCGAACTTATATCTTTTTTGTAAATCCCATTCATAGCTTCGCGGATGACAGCATTCTACTGTCACCTAAAAATAACAATGGATCTCTATCGGTGATATACGAAATTGTGACTACTGTGCGGAAAGGTATAACCATTGGCACCTACTGGAGGGAATAAAACCTAGGAATAGTATGTTATCTCTTAATGATTGACTTTCTTGGTCAGTGATCTTATATAATTGTACGACAAGACCCACACTGTCTCTGGTCAAATTTGGGCATATCGTTAAATATAGGAAATATATCCTAAGCAGAATAACACCAGTCCCAGAACTTCACACGAAGTGTACTACTTCAGGATCAACTGTAATACATTTTTCGAGTAAAATTAGTAGGGTTTTCCCCGGTGCAGTCAGTTCCGCCCATATAACCTCAAACAACGTCTTTTTGAGTTGTCGTATTAAAAATAAATGTAGGTCTCATTTGATACGTAGGTTCCTACTTAAGTTTTGAGACATAGCAACACCGGTGTGAATATATCAACTCTCTCATTTTTAATGGTAATCGTACTCAAAACGTTTTGTCATACGAGTGCTATTTGTCTTGCTTAAAGGTACTTGAAACATTCATCTTGGTCAAAAAATGGAATGAAATCGTGAATATTTTCTATGACTTTCGATGTGGATTAAACCAACAACACTGTGCCGATCAACTCGCTTTGACTTTTGGTAATGAAGCACCATCTCGAGCCCACCGTGTTTCCCTGGTTTTCCGAATTCCATCGTGGTCGCACTTTGCTGCAGGCCGAATTTCGTGAAGGTCGTCCTAAATCGGTTGTTGTGCCAGAAAAAATCGATGCTGTGCATGAACTGTTATTGCAATATCCTCATGTGACATACCGTGAGATTGAAGCATGCTTGGGCATTAGTTCCACTTGCATACATTCAATATTGCATGAACATTTGACAATCGCTCAAAAAAAGACTCGTGTCGATTGGTGCAAAGAAATGTTGAAAGAATTGTATCGCGGTGCTTCAGACGTCTATAAGATCGCGACAGGCTACGAATCATGAATCTATACAAATGAACCTGAAACTAAGCAACAATCGACTGTATGGGTTTTTCAAGATGAGTTAAATCCAACAAAAGTTGTTCGTGCACGAAGCACTTCGAAGCAAATGATCGCTTGTTTTTTCGGAATAAACATGTCACCACCGTGCCATTACAGCAACGTAGAACGGTCAATTCTGAATGGTACGACACCATTTGTTTGCCAGAATGGTATACCACCATTTGTTTGTTTGTTTCGAAAAATAAGGGTAACCAATCATAGAAGACAAATCATTCTCCACCACGACAATGCAAGCTCTCACACATCGGCTTAAACAAGTGAATTTTTGAGCATTCAAAACATCGAATTGACGGGTGGGTCATCCGCCGTACAGTCCTGTTTTGGCACCCAATGATTTCTTCTTATTCTCGCAGATCAAAAATACAATCCGAGGTCAACGTTTTTCGACGCCTGAAGAAGTGGTTGATGCGTCACATGTTTTGGAGGTACCTCATTGGGAGTGGAAAAAGTGCTTCGAAAATTGGTTCAAACGCATGCAAAAGTGTATTGCTCTTCATGGAGAATATTTTGAAAAACATTCGATTATATTTATTTGTACTTGTCTATCTCAAAACTTAAGTAGGAACCCTCGTATGTACGTATTTCTTCGTACATTTGATATTCGAAATGGCAACTGATATATCGATGTCGCGATAGAGTTGCTTTATAAATTTAAGCCAGTCGTATCAACCCTAAAGTCGTGTAATGAAATGAACGCTGTCGGACAAAACATAGTTAGCAATGTTTTGCGAGGAAAAGACGGGGAAAATAATTGGGACTGAAGTTTTAATGTATACGAGCATTTTGAAGTTATTTAAAAATAGATATACAAGTGTTTCAACATGTTTTAGTTCGATCATCTTGGTAACGTCTATAATACGTACCATATGTGCATGTAATACATATTAGAACGATATTTTTTTGATGTTTTAACATTGCTCCTAAGCAGTTGAACCGATGTGGCTCGTTTTTTTATTACTACTTTGTTTTTTATCTCGTAAATAATAAAAACCTCTTAAAATAATAGAAAAACAAACACTCACCATCATGAATTTTTGATCCTCAAATTGGTGATCATTGGTCCTGTGTAAGATATGCATAGGTAACAATGGAATTTTCAAGTTGGATAATCCGAAAATTTTTAATATTTTTGTAATTTATTTGAATTTACAATAAAACAGCACTTTGATCAAAGATTAAATCGCAGCTATAAATGAATAAATTTTTTTTTCGTTATATAGATATCACTGTAAATAGGCACGAGGAAGTATCTTAAACATTAGTGAAGAGGAAGAATATGTTGAAGATTTTTATCATTTTTATTAAACTTTATTTTTTTATATTATTAAAATTTTCTTTTGTAGAGCAATGTTTACACTTATTTTATGTTAGAGAGGATAAACTATATGAAAACTGGCACTATTTAAGGCATTTATTTTCGTACATAACCTCGGCTTATTTTTTATCTTTCTTTTAATATTTAAATAAATATATTTTAGAATTATCACAATATTTTAGAGGAATATTATGCTTTTTTTTGTTGGAATATTGAATTAAAAAACGGCACAGCGACGATCTTATGGTTTGTCACGATTTATTTATTTACTTAACTATTGTATTGTAGATATAAAAACTTTCCGTTATACCTATTTCGTATTTTTATTTTCATCTGGACAAAAGTTAAAGACGTGAGCGGCCCGCTAGATAGATACTAAAATCTTGATGTCCTATGCTAGGTGAGTGCACCTCACTTTCCGATTTTGGTTTCGGGTTATAATTTTATAAAGTGACGTCACGGCTGGCATAAGTGAGCAAATTAAAGAGACACGCACATTAACATTATTTGCGTTCTACACAAATGTTGAATACGACGGTCACGAATAGAAAGGCGCTCGATTAGAATCTTGAGCTTTTTAAGTTCAAAACTTATGTTTTTCTTTTAATTTCTTTAAGTATTGTGCTAGTTTTTAAGAAACGGAATCAAAACTTATGTTGGAAAGGCAATAAAATCCTGCATAGCAACAATATGATATGTAGCACAAATTGTTCACAAATAGTACAAAAAGCTCGGTTTACACGTGCACTTTGTTTTTTGTTTTTTTTTAAAGAATGTATGTTCGCGTAATTAAAGCACTTTTAATGCATTAATATCACCGAAATAATGCATATAACGCGCGCATACGACACACTCTGCGCACTAGATAAATTCTAACTGCCCGGGACCAAAACCTCGAGGGTATTCGACGCCTTAGTCCTACAAAATAATGCGTTTCGAGTTGAATTCGCGGTGGATACCAGCAAAGCCGAAGATTAGTTGAAACGACCATTGTGTAGGTGTATGCGTGGTATGAAAAAGAACTGGTTTTCAACCATTTATGCTATGGCCACGCCTATTTTATAAAGACCTGCCCATTTTGCGTACCGAACCCGGGAACACTTATATCCACCTCTTGGCAATACACGTGGATATCACGAGTAATTGTATTGGTTTTATGTATTTCATCGGGTGTCGCGCGAGCTTGCAACTACTGGTTTCTCTTGCATTGATTTAATCCTCTGGCACTGTAACTGTATAGTGAGTCTTTGGCCATTCGCAGCATTATTGCAGAAGCCCAAGTTGACCAGCTACGTATCGGATATTGTAGGAAGACAGGTAGAAAAAGTGGGAATTTACCTTAAGATGGTGCACCTATAGGTGCCGTACTGGACTGGACTGGACCTCACATCACCTCATCTCTCTTGGGTTAATTTGCAGCTACTTGCAAGTGTGAGTTAGAAACGAAGTTTCAAAGTGTGATTGTGTAAATAGCAAATGCGATTGGAGTAAAGTGCGGGTACCCAAGTACCTAGGTACCATCTACACCTTGCCATGTGCAATATTGTGCCTGTTTACAACTTTTTAAATTGTGATTTGAGCCTTTTTTTGCAAACAAGTTTCGTCGCAATCAGTTCTGCATTTTGAAAAATTACGCTAGTCTCAAGCTGCAACTAAAGTTTTTGTCTGGAAGAAATTGTTCCAAGATGAATGCATCGCAAGCAATTTAAACTTGACGTGCAAATATAGTCGTCTTTCAAGGAAATCATAAAAAAAATGTTCAATTTCAAGACGTTTTGGATGCTTTACGGTTTCGAATTTAAAGATTTTTTCTGCAGTTTCAAGATTTCGATTCTATTGAATTGGTAAAACTTTTAGAGAGAGGATACTGTTACTATATAGAGGGTGGATATGGACCTAAAATGTTTACATTCTATCGTCAATAAAACTGGTCTTCCATTTATACTTTAAACATTTAGACATTTGTTCAGGTTAAAAGTATTCTAAAACAGTTGTTGCTAATATAATATTGGACTAATTTTGCAGTGTGTGACGGCGTCAAATCTTGTTGAAATTTCTATATTTAATTTTGAAACGAATTCTAATCACTCCAAATTTGCCTTTAGACTACCTGTTTACAAATTTCTTTTTATTACAACTACATTAGAAAACATTGGTCCTGATAATTTCCCACCACGGTTTATAAAATTGCTACTGCCTTTCGTCAAATTCTTTCTTCGCATTTTAAATATATGCTTGATGATGTCAACCTTGTTGTTGAAAAATCGCTACAGTATTGCCAATACCAAAAAAACATTTCCAGAGTTCTGAGCTGATTTGACACCTATAAACATATTATGCTTTTTATTTAATATATTGGAAAAGCTTACAAATCGGCTAATAATTGACTATCTGGAAGGACGATATTCTGATATCCTTAGTAATTAGCAATCTCGTCTCCATCGTCACCACAGCTATGAGTCCGTTGTGTTGAAAGTGTCCACCGATATTAGAGCTCCCCTTTATCAACAACACGCTAGTACGATTTCTATAAAGCCTTCAACAACGTATTTTTTGAGTACTTTCACAGTCACTATCATCGGAGATTTTATGACGGGTCGTTACCAACAGGTTAAGATTGAGGCAATCGTTTTCTCTACCCTTCCACGTCTATTCGGCGTGCCACAGGGATCGATATTGGTCCACTGTTATTTAGTATGTTTATTAACGATCTAACCACTCGTGACGTCAACATTCAGTTGTACGCAGTCGACGATCAGTTGTACCTAGGCAAATTTATTGAGGACTGTATAACGATCATTTGTGAATGGCTTGATACTCAAGCCTAGTAAGTCTTAATGCATTTTATTTTAGAACGGCACATTTGATCGAAAAGATATTTCAAGCTTGGGGCAACCGTTTCCTCTACGCTATCACGTCTATTCGGCGTGCCACAGGGTTCGATATTAGCACATTGTTATTTAATATGTTTATTAACATACCTCGTACCTAGAACCACTCGTGACGTCAACATTCAATTGTATGCAGTCGATGTTTATTTGTACGTAAGCCAAATCATTGATTTGCTCGAGTACTGTGTAACGGCGATTTAGGCGATTGATCGAAATGACAATTTACCAGTTGTTCTTGTCCAAAATATAAAGTATTGTGATAATGTCGATAATTAGTAAGGCTTATTCCGAGCTTCGTAGGATGTGGCTCTCTGCTAGCCTCGTTTCTCCGAAAATGCGCTTAAAATTAGTAAATAAACTGCTTCTACATCACCTTCAGCAGCATAACGTATATCGGACACATGCCTTTGAAAGATAGAAGTGACTTTTAATGACTGTATTCGCTTCGTATTCGTACTACGCAGGTTTGACCATGTTCTACCGTATCGTATAAAATTTGTGGGTTGCTCGCTAGTCACCTATCTCAAACATCGAGGACTGATATACTTATATAGTATATCTTAAACCATTTTATCTTGGAGAATTATGTGGTAGCGCTGTACTGGTGTAAAAGGGCAATAGGCAAAAGATGGGGCATGGAGCACCATGCACATAAGGGGTGGTCGTTTGCTAGCCTGTACTGAAAGTACTTGAGAAATGTCAGTCCTACTTATTACAGGTGGCCTCGGCACTACACCCTCTCCACCTCTTGCCGACAGAACTCTTTGTAAAGCAAACCGCATTCACGACTGCTATTAGGCTCAATTTAGTCCACAATCGGATACCGGCATTTCGAAATTCTTGGCGGTAGTATCAGAAATAATATCGATTATATCATATCTAAGGAATGGGACGATGGCCCCTTCAACAGGAAGAATCAGTGTATCTTTACTTTACTGATTTACTGACGGATCTAAGTTGGAAGGTAAAGTTAGTGAAGGTATCTACTCGAAAGACCCGAAATAATGGCTACAAGACTACCTTTAGATTATTGTATATCTCTCACGGGGTGTACACCAGTTCTAATACTGCCAAAATATGCCGCTCAATTCTGAACAAGCTGATCGCCTTAACGTACGCTTCATAGGGTTACTGGCGATAGTGATATTCCCGGCAAATGTAGAGCCCATCAACTAGCGAGAATCGGCAATACTAGACTAGAACATAATTCACCAGTTAATGATAAATTATAAAAGAAACAGACCTCCTTATTACCTGGCAGATCCGCAGATCTGGCCGACCCTTAATCTAAAGCAAATCAAGAAAGCTAATCTCGCTCAAGCGTCGTGGATGTCATTTCGTGTCATTGCTTTATAGACAGACATACTGACAGGCGCGGCGCCCCCGAGTGACTTCTGTAGGAGTTGCCAAAATGAGGAAGAACAGAAAACCGTCCCTCATTTCATCTGTAACTATCCGGGATTAGCCAACCGCAGGAGCCGGTATTTGGGCTCCCACCTTTTTAAGGAATTAGACGAACTATATTCTACTGATGTCAGGGATCTAAGTAGTTCGGTTTATTAAGAGCTTCAAATGGTTTTTAGGTATGTGATAGGGTTGAGAATCTAGCTCATAAGACAATTGAACACATTGGCTTTTTGGTTCGAACCCATCTAAACTCATGAAGATGGTTACCTTTCTCTTAATGAATGTTAATTAAAAATATTGAAGTAGAAGTACTTAATTTTTTTTATGACGATCTGACCAAAGCCTAGGACACAACTCTAAAAATAGTAAAAAAAAAAACTGTAAAAAAGAAAAAAAAGAAATTTTGAAATGCCTCCAAGCGAGTGCAAGCTCTAAGAAAAATTCCCAAAATTTAAAAAAAAATTCCGAAATTAAACGTAGAGCTAAGCCTAAACGATCCTACAGAACGAACCGAAACCGAGAAAAAATTAAACTAGCACATGATTCTCTGAGTATTCCTAGAGGGCGAAGTTCCTACTTGGGGAATCGTTGCTCCCAAGCCAATTCCCTTTCCATAGAGCCGTTCGACACTTTTTTAGTCCTCCGAGAGCGCTCATCCAAACATGTTCTAAAAGACCACAAAACAATTTCTAACCGATTCGAGTCCCGCGGGACCAGTCTGCAGCTGCTCCCATCATTCTCTCAGTTCTACGATTCCAACGTGAGATCTGTCCTTCCCGCAGCACTTACAGGAATACCAAAGGGAAGAGAAGCTTCGTAGACAAGCTGCAGCAAGTCTTCGGCCTGTTAATTCCAGTGAACCACCAACCGACGATAAAGGTTGCCAGGTGCAGTTGAATATGTCGGCCTCCGTTGCCGGGAACTCTAGACGTAATCGCCTCCTTAATTTGGCAACGAAGTGGTTCTTAAGTGCACGTGTGTGAAACTGTGCGTTATTGGGCTTGGCTTAGCAAGTGTAAGGATAAAGCTTATCAAACAATTCACCTGACCGAATGTCGGCCAGATAAGCTGACACATATCGCGAGCAGATTATTAATGTCGCACAAGGTCGTAAAGTATGTGTGGAATAGGGTTCCTTCACCACCACAAACCGGGCAGGCTCTTTCCATATGTCGATCGATATGCGACAGCAGCACTTCGAAGCACTGCGATTTTAACAAGTGCACAGTGGAGGAGGTAATCAAATAATTGATAACGACTGCACGTCCTTTCAGCGAAACGGGGAGGGAAACTGTTCGATTGAAACACTTTCGACACCATAGGCCTTGGCTTTTGCTAAATTTAACCCTAGCAGCACCCGCCAGTCCCTGGTATTGTTCAAAAACTCTACAAGAAACTGGAAATTCATCCTCTTTCGTGACGAAAATAGACAGTTCGTCATGATACGCTTATATAAGCGACCTTATATTAGGGTATGGTAAGTGAACTGAATATTCCCTCAACGATCGACGAAAATTTACCAATAGCAACACTAGTGAAAGGTCATAAAGCATACCTGACAAGGCGCATCCCTGCCTGATACCCTGACGAAACAAAATTGGAGACAATATATGCCCATGATGCTTTATGAAATGCACTGAATCTCTATACAGACTACTGATGATCTCAATTCACTTGGACGGAAGTCGAAACACATTGAGAATGCTCAGCAAATACTCGTACGAGATCCTATCAAACACCTTTTCTTAATCTAAAGAGATCATGGCCATTAGCGAACCAGTTTTTCATGGTAGGCCAAAGCAGATACTACGACCTGGAACGAAGTAGGACTGTGACTGAGGCAATCACTGAGCGAAGTTTTGTTCGCAGTGTTTTGCAAACTATTTTATAGTCAAGTAATATTCATAATAATAAATATGAAAATAGTAAAACGATTCATTACCTCAGCCTCAACCAATTTGATTAAGGAAGGGCACCTAGTGTATGTCGCCAAACAATAAACAGGACAAAATGGGTTGCTGAAGTTGAGATCGAATGTAAAAGAGTGGAATTAAAAACGATCAAATCATGTTTAACCTTCACTAAAATCAATAATATGGGAACAAGAGTGGCTTAGCTCAGAGAGACTTTTAGTTATTCGTCTACGTAAAGCATGATATGAGGCATTTTAACACAGGAGCTGAGAAATAATGGATCCAGAAGTGATCCCTGTGTTATCCCGTGTATAACAACTATTTTGGCAACGATACTATCCCGGATAACTGAAAAATATGTAAGGTATGTATGAAGATTTATGAAAAGCACGGAGTTTTATTCAAGATCTCAGTAAAAAAAAGTTACTGTACAAGTCTTATACTAAATTGTAATAAATTCGAAATGTTCGAGCTCTTTGGATAGCTCTCCTAATGATAATTAATATATTATTTTTCAGTAACTTATGTCTGCGGCAGCCACACGTCTTTGTCATAGCCTCAAGTCTCAAGAAAACAACTTAATATTTTTGTAAAACATTTTCTATTTTATTGGAAATATTCCAGAAGTACAACGGCATCCATAAAATTGCAAATAAAAGTCAGAAAACATCTCACGAATTCGATATCAACAGCCTTTTATTAAATCATTTGCAAAAGTAACAATGTTACTTTGTAAGTCTTTCTCTCTCAGTAATTTTCAAGTTGAATTCAAATTTGATCGTAAGACGAGTGATCGGGGCTAAATTGAATCCATCTACTCCACATGTCGTTATTTGAAGCGAAATTATATCAAGCCAATAATCGATGGTTACTGTTGAAAAGTACAAAATCCTGACAACCGGAGGGTGAGTTCGCTATCACGAACTTTTGTGTTTTAGTTAAGCGCCAATCCGCGACAGAAGGTATACTGCTCCTTCCTCTGAGGGAGTCCATCATCTCGCCAAGACTCTTGCCATTGCCAGGTTAATTTCTACTCTACCATTTTCATATTTCTTGAAATAAAAAAACATAGAAAAACGTAAAAACAAAAGAACAATTTTACAGTTGCTGACGATATTAAAGTTAATTTTTCGTGCAGTGTCGGGAAAATTCTTAATAATGACAGACCAAGAAAAAGGAAAAATTCTGTAATTGCGCTCATTCGAGTTTTCTGAACCCTTCCTGGGGGTACTTAATTTTTCTCCTTCTGGGAGAATGAGTACTTGGCTCAGGGTTTTCTAGAGGGATACGTTACAAATAAATTAAGTGCTCATTTCTGATCGGTTTTTAGGCAGCCCACAGCAATGAAGATCCTCATTACTTGAAAAGCAGATGCGCGCAAAATTAAGACTACTTTGAATACCTACCCCCAGGTAAGCTTTTACTTATTCAATTGTCCCGTGGCCGTGTTTATTACAATTTGTCTTAAGTGTGAAAGGTACTCGTGTAATCAGGTAAATCTTAAAATAAATGCCCTTAAATTATATGTTTTGGTAGTTGTTTTTAATAAGGCATCTTCACCTTACTATACAAGCTCCAAAAGAAGGATACAAAATGTAAAATAAACATAAAAGAGCATTTCTTAAACATTATCAAAATATATTTAATTAAAGTGAAAAGGAGGCTAAAGTATATTATTTTGCCGATCCAATTTTTAAGAATAAATTTACGAACGTATCAAGGGTAACATACCACACTTAGGTATTATAATAAAAACCCAAAAACGATTATCATGAGGTTGTAGCTAAAAACTCTTATTACGTTAAAACAGAGTGAAGTTACGGATAGTTATGAGTTTAGATTTAAGGTCTAGTTGGGTTGACAAGTTGAAATCCTTTTTGGCACAAGTCACTGAAATAATTTGAAAATTATCTGAATGTGAGATAAAAAAAACATTAAGCAATTTGTTCATTGCCCGATTGATAAATCTTGGAAAAGCCAGATTGTCTTTGGACCCACGTTGAGCGCAGTTATGACTTATCTCTTTTATTTAATTAGTAAATATGTTTACAGGATCTGTCAAGAAAGGGTTTGCTCAAAAAAGCATCCTTGCATGGTAGACATAAGGTGCGCCAGCTTAGGCCTAGGTTAGATTAGAGTGGCTGCCTAAAAAAGCACACTAAGGCCAAAGTGCCCCATTGTGATACCACAGTTGAGGCTGTATTTTCAGATCCCGTTTAACCCCTAGGAAAAGAAAACCTAATTACTCTATGTGATCCGAGCTAGTTCCGTGTCACCAGTGGAATCTAGTTGTCGGGGAGCCAATACAAAATATGGGCTGGGGCGAAAAGGGATTAGCCTTATTATGTATCCAGGAGCCATTTAATGAACCAAACTAGGTCCCTGACCTCAGTGGACCCTATTTCAATTAACCCAAAAACCGTTTCCTACGGTTGGCTTGGGCCGGACAGTTGCAGAGGTAGTGGAGTATGGTTTCCTATTCCTCTTCAGTGTTGGCAGCTCCTTCAGAAGCCTAGTCTATCAGCGTGTCTGCCTATGAGACAGTGGCCCGAAATATCGGCCACGATGACTCTAATTAATGTACTACCGAGCGAGATGAGCTCTCTTGACCGCTTAGGGTTAAGCTTTGGCTATTTCTTTCGGATGATCAGGCAGGTGTGTTCCTCCTGCCATCTGGCATTTGAAATCGTAAAAGATGCCTAGAAAGTTTCAATCAATAAAAAAATAAATAATTAAATAAAGTTTTCCTCCTACCACAAAAGGAGCACTTCTTGGTAGGAGGCAATAAATAATAACCTTATCTATCATATTGGCGGAATGATGCTCCCTTACCAACATGCAAAGGACGAAAAAGAAGCAAAACAAAGGAAAATAAAGAAAACGTGTAAGAAGACACAGCATGCGATATAGAAAGTCACGGGAGGACAGATAATAGATACTTCTTCAATGATTCCTTTCTAAGGGTTAGTTCGGAATTAGGTCATGCAGTAGCAGCCATACTTAATCGGCTAATTGGTTCATGCCTGCCGCAATTTGATTTGAAGTGTTCAACGTGCAACAAAGGAAGTCTGTGTTGGGTCTGCCTAAACCCTGTTAACAAGAGCACTTGTGTCAATATTTGAATTCAAGGGCTGGTGAATAAAGATCACGTCAGCAACTTTGCGCATTTTCTCAAGTGACGGCAAACCGGGCAAATGAAGACGCGAGTCTAAACGGATCGTTCCATGGGCGCTCTCTTAATCTAACAAAATTCCGCTACACTTATTCGATACGCTTGGAATTCAAAGCGTAGTAGGGAGTCCACAACTGAAATGCATATTCTAGAATAGGCTAACCAAAGAGCAGTACAAGTGAATCACAGTCGGTACATCTGAGACTTCTTTAAACTAACGCTTTACAAAGCCTAAGATTAAGATACTTCTAAAATCTAGTTTCCTATCGAATTTTACTCTAAGGTCAGTTAATGACAGCACGCGACGGAGGCCATTCCCCGTAAAGGTGTGCTTAAAAAATTGTGGATTGAGGTTCGTGGAAACGATCATAATATCATCTTTCTTAAAACATTATGACCGCACCAACCCAGGGACGTGTCATAGTCCTACTGAATAATGGCATGGTCACGACTATCCTTAACAGAGGCGAAGATTTTCATGTCACCATCACTATCCTTAACATAGGAGAAAATCTTCATATCGTCAGTGTAGAGCAGAACATTAGAATGCGAGATCAGAGGGACAATGGCAAGAACAAATAGTAGCGGGCCGAGGTGGTTACCTTGCGGCACACCAGATGAAACCCCAAAAATTCTTAAGGTTGAGTTACGGAATGACATTCGATATGTCGCTGTCTCTTAAATAGGGGGAAATCCAGTCGAGCAGCAGAGAGTTCCACTTCCACACAGCATTTCAAGTTTAAAATTACGGGGTGAGGAAGTGTATTAAAGACCTTACTGTAGCCGGTGTATATACAGTCAGTCTGCATGCCTCGTTGAACTACACTCATTTTACAGTTTATATTTCTTATTTATGATGTTCTAGCGAGAAATGCCAGCCATGAGGCTCATTATCCTTTTTAAACTAGTAATATAACACCAAGGGAGACATCAAATTGTCTATCGTTAGACCGCAATATATCACTACGAGTCATCTGAGCACAATAGAGAATTAAGGTATCTATTAGTTTTAGTGGAACTAAATAGGGGTTATGTTGGTGCACTGAACCATAGAAAACAAAGCTTAAAATCTAGATCGAGTAACAGATGGCTCTTTAAAAATCTGCAGCGATTCAGAAATAATTAAGCTCTGTGAATGCCCTGCCCTGGAGACAAGAAGAAGTAGAACGGTCGGTAGTAATTCTTTTTGGGACTGTACCGATAAGAATAAAAATATATAAAAATACAGTCTCGGTAAGGCCCCAGCTAGCTGAACAGAGGGAGGTCCTGAATATGGATCGTAGGACCTTGAGATGGCTGACGGCACTACTAACAGGACATGGTAACTTCTAAAGAAGATGAACATTCTTGAGGATGTAACCTGCAGGCTGTGCCTAGAGGAGCAGGAGACGGCGACACACATAGTTTGCCAGTGCCCTGCATTGGCAGGCAGAAGAAGGAAGGAAGAAGGAAGAATGGCAGAGGTCTCTTAAAGGCAAATGCTTGCGCTGACCAGAGGAATCGAGGTGAGGGAAGAAAACTGGATTAGTCAGGATCTCTCTCGCTGAGATCACAAGGGGTAGGTACGAAAAGGGACCCGGATAAAGTGGTCTGTTTCGGCAAATCCCTAGACGGGTGTTTTTTGTGAGTAAAAATCTCACACTACCAGAAACAATCGGGTCTCTTGGTATCTTTAGAAGATTTTCACCCCTCACGCAAAAAAAAAGAAACCAGCTATAGATCAAGGTAAATCATATTGCAGTTGCTGATATTTGACTTCTTGTTATCCAGGAAAGTTGGGAACCGGGACCTAACTCTTCGAATGAAAGAACCGTACGAATATAAAGGTTATAAAGATAGCACGAGCTATCCTTATGCGAATCAAACGCTCTTTCGACATCTACTCTGTCTTCCAGTTTGACGCCGTCAGTGTAGAGATGCACTGACTCCCGCCATTGAGGTGGACCTTCCTCTCACTCTGATCTAGTTGGAAAAGAAGAATCAAATTTCCCTCCAAAGAAAGGCTTGGGTGTGCTATAGCAGATATTGGTAGCGGTGCTTCCGTCCAGAATTTTGGAGTAACCGAAGTCAGTTCATTTGCAGGTGTGGACTGAGTTAAGCTTAATGGCAGCCGAGGATGCAGATTGCTTTTAAGGACACATGTTATCAGTAGTGTTGCCATCCTTTGAACCTTATCCAGTGATTTGTGATGGGTCGCTATTTTCTGTGCCGACCACCATACAATCACCTTATACGTGGGTATGAGTGGTATGACACTGGTGTAGAGCCAATGCACACAACGTGGCTCCATACCCCATCTGTTTCCTATTGGCCTTTTACACGAGTACGCTTTACGTATTTTTCTTGGTTGTTAGGCTTCCAGGTAAGTACCCTATCTAGGAAATTACCTACATATTTAACCTGATTACTCAATTTCAGCATAACCCTGTTAAGTGTAGCGAGGAACATTACGTTTCCGAGAGAAGAGTATTAACTCAGTCTTATCATCATCGCTCCGTGATGAGAGGGCGTGTTGTAACAAATCATCCAGTGTGTTTGGGTGCTTACCTGAACAAATCAGGGCATCAGCGTAAGCGATAAAATTGTGACAAGATTCCTCTAGGTCTATAAGTAACTCATTGAAAGTTAGGTTCCACAAGAGTGGTGAAAGGATACCTCCCTGCGAATACCTCTAGTGACGACAACATTAAAGACCAGTGACTTAATTTCTTACCATAAATCCATGGGAGCGTCTGTGCGGCGGTCGCCAAACGGTATACCAAATTGCAGCTTTCTAGGACTTATGTGAGTTACCTATGCGAAATTTTTATAGAATACAGAACCGGACCCACCCTTTATGAAGGGTCGGAGGTTGAAAGTTACAGATTTCTTAATTTTTTCGTTGTTTGTGTGCTAATACTAGCGGGCATACCCAATTTCAGCTTTCCAGGACTTCAGGAAGTACCCTAGAGGTTTTGATGATTATGAGTGAGTCAGTGATGAAATCGACGTATTTAAGATATTACTAAAATCTAAAGTATAAAAGCTAGAAAAATGAAACTTAGTGTTTAATTCATGTTTGGGATCTCTAGTATTACCCTGACCGAAGCTATGAGGGTTCAAAAATACGACAAAACGCTTCGAGAAAAGGTGGGTAGTGCCCCGCTTCCTTTCGGTCGTCTTGGCGGGGGCACTGCCGCGCCTCCAGTTATTTAGGTAAGACGTTTTAGGTTAAGCTACTAAGTTAAATATCCATAAAAAAGACTCCTCTGTTTGCCAGTTATTTCATCTTTATATTCATCCCTTAGAATATTCGCTTTGAAAATCGGATCAGCAATAGAACCAGAGAGAGAAACACCTTTGTGAAAATACCTTTTTGAAAATAATTTCATCTTCAATTGCAGGAATCATGTCCCGTGAATAATGAAGTTCTAACGAAATAAAGAGATGAGTCAGCCATCAAATGGATTTTAAGAAATAAGTTTTAACAAACCCCCGAGCAAAATGTCAGAACTTGGCTCCCCTTCTCGTTGAAACAAACAAGCTCAGTTCATTTTGACCACGAATTAAACGAAATAAGAGGACTCCGAAGGAAAATCTAATTAGAGTTAGGAAAATTGTTTTATTTCTGTTTGTTGTTTCTTATCCTTTGTAATCTTTAATTTGTAGGAAAGGGGGAATATACTTTGTCTACGGACTTTCTCCATCTTATCCAAAAGGATTAACTAAAATAAAAGTAGTCTCCATTTTGACAATTAGTTGTAATTTGAAAGTAGAACAGGTAAAGTAGAATTCTCTTTAATTATGATACAAATTTCATAGAATTGTAGCAGGTTGATTGCAGCAATGCACCCAGAATCGTAGTGCTAACATGTGAATTCGAAAATGCCATGAAGGCAAAGTTTAGTGGTTGTGCGGCCTGTAATGTTTGCATTCCCTCTGCTGCATCTACCTGGCCATTATGTTATTACCGAGGAGTGTGTGCATTTAATGCAGGTTAGTGCATGCCTTCAATATTTTCATTGCACGCAAGCTCGTGCTGGTTTCAGGCGAGAAAAAAATTCTTTCCAGTGTTTCTTCTGTTCCTTTTGCATAATGCTAATTTGCAGTGGGCATTACAATTTTTCAATTTTCTAATCATTAAAGAACTACCAAACGTTATCCGAAATGTGGTGTTTACGAATTAATTACAGAGAGAGAATTGCATAAATTGAATTATAAAATAAAAAAAAATTAGTAAAGTGAATGGTCTGAAAAGTGTTGTATAGAGATCGTACATAAATGGGAGCAGAAGGTTTTACCTGCACAAATTAATCTATCGTCTTTTTATACATTTTACAATTTCCGATCAAGCACATCTGAGATTCTTCCACAAATTTAAACAAAAATGTTCTGCGTGAAACCTTACCTGTTCGAAATCCTCCTTGCAGCAATTTTCTTTCCAATAGAATACACTTTCTAACCGGAAAATCAATTGAACGGATAATGATTATCATAACATCGAAAAGACGATGAGGCCAGGATGAAGACGTGTTCCGCTTTTTAAAATCTGACACGGACAGGATAATCTTTCATATTGAGCTGTTCCCACCAGGATTTCCTTTTCGCTTGTTTTCTGTAGCAAATTGTTTGTTAACTAAAATTTTACAGGTGGCTGAAATATTTGCTTTGAAGAACAGTAAAAATGTGCACTTACATAAAAATAAAAAAATTGTTTGTTCGGAAATTTCATTTTATAGCAATGAAATTGCTCTTGATATACAACAATCAGCGACCGATGACAAAAGACCATTGAGGGTTGTATTGATGGTTCCATCTTATCCACTTGTCGAAATGGGTGAAGCCCATCTCGGAAAGAAAACTGCAAGGGTAAGGTACAAGCTTGAAATAAGCATGAAATAAGATTATTACTTAATGCCGTATTTTGTGGGAAGAGATGCTCAAAATAGCTTGTGCTATATTGCACAGGTTTTCAAGACTTCATCTTTCACGAAACTATTCCAACATGGTTTGACTAAAGGTAAAATATAGTACCACCCAGCTACTTGAATTTCTCCGTCACTCATCGCCGGCTATTATTGAAGCGGGTAAACAAAAGGATAAATACGCAACCTTACCGTCATTAAAATCAGCCCAATCTACAGCTTTTATTGTCCCAGAGGTAAACCAAGACCTCCGTGGTGGTCAGCCGAGATTATTGCCCTCAGAAAGAAATGTCGTTAAATTTTAAACCAAGCAAAGAACTAATGTACAAACTTTTTACAACGAAACCGTCAGAAACTTAAAACTTTTCAAGAAAGCGAAACGATCTTCATAGCAGTGATTTTTTTTAATAAAGTCGAAAACACCTCCGAGTTAGGACATTTGCACAAGTTTCTCTCAACAACACCAAGCACTCTCATTCTTGTAGGCAAGCCAGACGAAAGCTGGACATCATGGAGTCTAGAAACCCAGGAGCTACTGTTTGATACTCACTTTCCGGGAAATTTAACGGCAAGAATCATTGAATTCTGAAAGTCACAGCCTGCGCCAAAATATCATTATTAGAAATGGGAAAGTAACAGATTCAAGATTTTTAAATCACCGGGCTTGGACGGAATATCCCTGCTGAACTTCAACTATCCGTCGAGCTTTTAATTCCCTGGTAGAAGCCAGTTTTGAAGCCTACTTAAACATTACCTACATTTCACATCCGTGGACAAAAAGCTAAGTGATTTTCGTTTCCAAAGGAAGAAGGACCTTGCACAGCACACAGGTATTAAGGCCAATAAGTCTTTTTTGAGCAAAGTTGTCAACGTGTATGAGACCTGGATTCATCATTATATAATGGAAATAAAGCAACAAATCAAAACAATTGGATTCTTCTAGTGAATCTGCTCCAAAGTAAGAGAAGACGATCCTTTCGGCCGGAATTGTATGGCGACGATATTTTTTGGGATGCGGAGGGGCTTCATACTTATGGACTTCTTAAAAAACGGAAAACCTATCACTGGATAATACTGCAGTAAGATATTGGACCGCTTCGACAAGAAAATGCAGGAAATACGGCCCCATTTGGCGAAGAAGAAAGTGCTGATTCATCACGATAATGCGCTAGCACATTCAACTAGATTTGTTTTCACAAAACTATATGAATTGCAAATAAGGAGGTCATTGTCGAGACAGAGGCACATTTTGGAGAGATTGCCCAATCCAATTTTTTAGAGGGGTTAACAAAATGGTAGGCACGTTAGGAAAGGTATATACCCTTCAAAGGGGGCTATGCTGCAGAATAAATAATTTATTTTTGAAAAAAAAAGTGGGATCATCACTCCTAACACGGGTATTTATTAGACCGCCTTCGAACTGACCCTCAAAAGCCCTTAATATAATTCTCTACCTAATGCCGGTTGGCAAGCAAACTGCATCCTCAATTGCTGTTACGCTTAAACATGGTCACGTACTGACTAGGAACACTTCAAAAATTTTAATGTAGGTACGTATCCCAACAAATACTGTTTACACCACACCCACTTTCAGCACAAAATTCAACTACTGCCATTATGGACTTAGTTGAAACTGCAAATGATTTAGGGATTTTATGGCAAGAGAACTCCTAACGAGGACTCGACGGAACGTTGCCAGAACAACGGCGGTGTGCAAGAGTCATTGTGAAAGCAAGGACTACGCTACAAGGCTAGGCATCCCTTTTGACGCACTTTGTGAAGAACTAACGAAAGAAAGTCTTTTCACTTCCTGTGCGAATGTCAGGCAAGATACCGGGTATTCGGCAGCCTGTGCTTGGGACAGATATCGGGGAGGAAAATTGAAGAAGTCATCGACTTCCTGAATTCTACAGGATGGATCTGTTAATCTCCTCTCGAAAGCTTACATCTCGACTTATACCATACTTTATCTCCAAATAGCCACTGTGGAATCCATCACTTCAACTAACTATGGGAACAAAGATTCAGACCCAACGTGGAATTACAATAGATTATCATGGCCTAAGCGTACCTTCCCTCTTGGGAGGCTACCACTCTACGCAATCAAGTTAATTGAATCTCCAGAGATTTTAGAAAGGTCTTCTCATTCAAAACATACATGCCTTAGAGTTTCCGCCCCTTGTTGTAAATTGGTTATATTACTGCCAGTCTAGCCAAAAATATTGTGGAAAACTCTCCAATGGTATAAATAACACTCAGGGCGTACCACAAGGCAGCCATCTTGGAAATCTACTACTGGACTTTTTTATGCTCTCCAGCGGGCGATGATGAAAGTTTTCGTACCGTTTCTTATGAAGTTGAAAGTATAAATTTTGACTAGGAAAACTGTCACAGATGGTGTTTCCTTAATTCTCTACATCTCTACATGATTTTCGGAAGACAAAAAAGAACACTGTGCATTCTAATTACTTTTTCGATAGTAGACCATTATCAATACTTGACAAAACCAAAGATTTGGGAGGTATTAGACAAGACTCAGTCGTAAGTGGATTAATTGATAAATGGTTGGCCTTCCATGATGAGGGTGGTGCCATGTGAGAACCCCACCAGAGGCAACCCATGGTTATTTTTTACTAACAGCATATTAACATCTCTCTTTCTCTCTCTGATTCCCGCAAGCCCTTGTGGAATATGGGGTGGGAGAAGAGCTTCACCCGATTCGAGATAACCTACAATTTAAGGTGGATTCTGAACAATCAAGCTAAATCATTACAACTAACTCCTTCCAGCTACACAGGCACCAATTAGTGCAATTTGGTCAGAAAATTCTTAAAAAGAGCCCAAATAAGAAAATAAAAAGAGTTGGGTAGACGGGGATTCGAACACGGGACCCCAGTATAAAATTTCAAACTGGGTGAATAAAGGGGAAGATAAAATTTCTCTTGGAATATATATGATAAATGTAAGCTAGACATTAAACAGGCAAAATCACCTTTCCCGCTCCGTCCGTCTTTCCAGATACCATGTCGTATGGATCAGGCATAGTTCAGTCACACGACAACTCCCAGTCATATACCCGTAGTCGTTAGGTTAAGGGCGGAGTATCCTTGTTGAGGGGAACAGTCAAAGCGCTTAGCTAATAGTCATATAAGTCGTTTAAGGGCAGCTGACTGTTCGGGCCGAGTACCCGTGTTGAGAGGAAAACTAACAGGGATTTCATAATCGTAAGCAGGTTAAGGGCAGTTCGCTGCTCGGCCCAAGTAAGTAAGTTAGTAGGTTTAAGTAGGCAGATAGGGCCCGCGATTGACTTTGTGACCTACCCACTACCGTACCGATAGTAAAATCACATTGCGTTGGCGCCCGAGTCCCCGTACCGAGGAAGAACGTCACATCCCCCCATAATACGATAATGCGTTAAACATCTCTACTCTACTGCACTTTTTTCAGACCCATCGTGGAGTATGATTGTCCGGTTTGCTCGTCTTGAAGCTGTCCCACGCTGTTTTGTAAGATTAGTAGTTAGTTTCACTTACAATTTCAGTGACTTATGTACATAAAAGGATAGCGATCAACTCGGAGTTATTCGACTATACTTGAAGTGGTAAAAGTACATGAAAAAGGATCGAAAAAGTTTAGACGAATATGGTGAAGTTAACGAACTGTTGCACTGTATCGGATGTCATATCAACACCAAAGAGAGACTAGTATGGATGCCAATACTGTAATACCCGGCATTTAAAAATGAATGGTGAGGTCTTCTTCTAAACTTTTTATATTTATTCTTTAACAAAGGACGTTAAAAGTAGTAATGACATATTCACATAAAAAGTGTCCTCCTTTATTTTTCATGATTAACGTTTTCTAACGTTTATAGTTCCTAGCGAGTTACAAAATCTGGTAAGGAAAAGGCATTAAAAGAAAATCAAGGAGATTCTGAAAAAAACAGAAGAAATTCCGCCACCGCCAAAGGGGTTACCATCCAAACAAAAGACATTAAAGTAAGTCGACTTTTTCGCCAGAACAAAAAATTTTTCTTTCAAGAATTGCGAAAAGTATAGAATGAAACTGAACATAAAAACTTACAAATATCTCTCTAGGCAATTCGTGAGGATGAACTTCTTGCAGTTTCTTACTGTTCTGGACATCATATAAACTCAGGGCAATAAAGTCACTTACTTAATCCTCGAAACTCCTTTAAGTCAGTAAACCGAAGTGAGCTGATCGGTCGGATGCTCTCGGATGCAATAAGACTACCCATCAAATCTGTCATACTAATTCGCGTCATTTCGCTTGTAAGGAAAAAAAGGCGTCAAGACGAATGTATAATTTTCACTTGTCATATCTGCTCCAGATATTTCTCCGTTCGTTTAATATATGATTCTCATTTTGACAGATTGTTGTAAATAAGAGGAAGGAAGTAATCAGAAGTTTTCGTTTTGACATTTTAAACAATTGTCTCCCTCTTTTCTGTATAAGCGTACATTCTGCAATATTTAGTATATCAATTTCGCTGAGGCATTATATTGAACGCAGGTGGATTTCAGAATTTTTATCGCCACAAAACGAGGAATTTCAATAAAAATAAAATAATGTCTGAAAAAATAGTTATGGACGTTCTTATTGACGCCATTTTGCCTTTGCACGCGCGCACTATTCGCTTCTTATTGTTCTTGTTTTGGATTAAAGCCAGGCTTCACTTCGCCACTCGAGGAGACAAGGCGTAAGAGCAAATCCCCCGAAGCAATTTATTTTTCTTAAGTCTTCTGGGGACCTGGGTGTATCGAGATGTGGCGCATTCCAGACGTTACTTTACTGGTTACTGGTAAAACGAAAAAAAAATAATTTAACATTCTTCGATTGGTCGCCAAGTGAACTCGATTATGTGAGATGGTATCGACGGAATTCTCCTTTTTCCTAATTTATTTATTTATTGGACTGCAGTTCAATAGCGGAGGAAGCTACCACTCCTGAAAACGGTTGCCCAAAGAGTATATCATTTAAGCTAACGTATATGACTACTCTTTAGTTACCAGTCTTTAGGAAAAATTCTTTGAATTGAAAGAAATCGAAAACTTTTTTCTTTCCTGCCCCTAAAAATGATGAATATTCAAAAATTGATTTCAAGTGTATAGTGCACATTTTCGTTTCAGTTTTTATGGGTTATGAAGCAGATACGTTAAAGTTAACTCATTTTGCATAATCTTTTGGCCTATAATTTAGAAAATGTTTCAAGACCTTCTTGCCTGCAGCTACAACGTATATCGGGGTAACTTATGATGCGGTACATATTTTTGAGGGACTTATTATCTTTGCATATTATCTCTGCAGTTATGCACCAGTAAAGAAGTCCACAAGTAAGACGGAGGACTTCGCCCATAACAAAAAGATTAAAAAAGACCTTATCCGTTGCGATCATCATTTCTGAAGGAAATTTATATTTTAAGCTCAAATTTCCGATGACTAGGTTAAAAAAAAATTGTGGAAAATCTTAAAATTTAGACTTAAATTTATTGTTTTCCTTTTGCAGCAAAGAGAATATGTATTCTATGTGCAGTAATGTAAATTTGTATTTTAATTGTGCACAATTACCCCAACCTATCTCTCGGAAATCGAAGGCAACGTCATTGGTGATGAATTAGCGAGGAAGGGTTCATTCTCTAGATGCCACAGCCCCAGTCCCGAGTCCTATTGCAGACTAAGCTGGTCGTCGGTTAGAGCTGATAGAGAAGAGTCAACAGCTGCTATATACTGGAGAAATACCCCGGACTTACCTACACCAAGGCACTTGTTAAACCCTACCGATCTCACATGGTTATCAGATTACCTATCTGGCCACTGTAAGCTAAAGTTTAATCTACACCGGATAGGTCTATTTAGTATGATGAAGCTTTGAGGCTTGGTCTGAAGACGATGAAACTACAATGTATGTATGTGCTGTTATCCTAACTTACCGTGGCTTAGGAAGAGGCACTTCATTCGAGATTCTTCATCAACAGCAACATTCCATCAACAGCAACTTCTCGTCAATTCAGACTTATTTTTCTGAATCTCTTTTTGGTAACGTCCGTATACCAAATTAAAGTAAAGTATTAGGTTTACAAATGAGATGATGGGATTGGCTGTGATTTACAGACAGATGGACGGACAGTCCATAGTCTATAAAGATTCCTTGTAGATACGGAACCTACTAATATCTAAAATTCACCTTCATAAGGCAACGGATGAACTTCTTTCGTCCTTGTCAATTGATAAATTTTAATTAAACGAGTGAAATAAGAGTAATGCAAACACTAAGCTTCAAAATTTCCAACGGTTACTAATGGTTTATGGTAACTAAAGTGTCATAGAAATATTTGTGTATTTATTGTTTCTAGATATCTGGTAAAAATAGCTCTGCTTTGAGCCTAAGAACTGATGTATTGCACCATAACACCGAAAGTTATGGGAAAGAGCGAATGCATGCCTCATAAATTGTAATATAGAACATATGGGACGTTTAGAAAGCAGAAGACTGCCATTGATCAATGTCGCAGAAAGATCTTGAATACAAGAACTGAAGTAGATTAAAACTGCATTAATTATGCCAAGGATGTTGCAGTCAAACAATATCTCAAGATAAACAGAATACCAGCAGAAATTGGAGCCCGCTGATATTTTTCTTCCCCTAATCGAAGAACGCTGGGAAGCTTATCCAATACCCACTGCGTTATTTTAAAAATTCATTAAAAATGCGATCTAAGGAATAGTATAAATTAACATGGCATCAGTTTCTAACCGCAGTTTTGAAATCGACATAATCTTGAATCAAGCAACTCTTAACGATGAACACATCAAAACCCTTCGAATTATCATCGAGCACTCCATCGAATGAAGTTCCCCTTACATTCGTCGATTTAGAGAAGCGCTGAACACGGATACATATGTACAGCTTTCCGTATAACAGGAATCATAGAAGAAATTGTCAACATCTACAAGAAGTCCTATTTGAGAGCCCAATGTTACATCGAAAATTTGTCGAAGCCCTTCCAAATTCTAAATCAGACAGGGATACATACCGTCACCTTTCGTGCACTTGAATGACTTTAGCTAAGTAATACGCAGGCTTACGCACTTTACCCACTTTTATTTCCAGGAACAGATTGTGGGATTAGTATTGGCATGAACAAATCAACTAATTGGTAGCGACTATACGTCAACAGTATCAGCCAAGCGCCCATAAAGGCACTACACTGAAACGTAGTAAAATTATGACTGTAGTAAAATGGTCTTTAGAGCTTAGGGGGCAATACACAAGAAGGGATGCCTGGTAACAGTGGATTTGAAAGGAACGATGCCGCCAAATTGACTGAATATGCTAAGGAAGGTGCTCGAATGAATACTTTCCCCAAAGACGGTCGATCGCTTCGCTTTTAGAAACGTTAAAAGGAGTAGTTGCCGTAAAGGTTGTTCAGCTTCCTAAAAAAAATAATTTGACGTATGACGTGGCAACTGTGGTCTAAATAAGAAAAACGGCTTCTCTGTTAATTTCACATATTTCCATAGCAAACTCTCTCCCTAGTACCGCTGGTATTTTTTTGCAACCCCAATGGCCTTTTATCGTATCATTGTCAGCAAAAACCAACCGTGAGTCCCCGCCGGTGAGAATTGAACCTGGGACCTCCGGATTGGTAGGCAGACACGTTATCACTTACTACACCGACGACTGTTACCATATGTTCCATACCAATTCAGCCGTCATAATTGACAAATGTCGTTCCGGCAGACATGTAGGTAGGGTTAAATTAGGCTGTCAGCCTCCAGGGGAAAAGGGACACATAGACTTGTGTGAGATCGCGTTGGGGCTGGATTCCCGTACCCGTAAGTACCCATAAGAACCTAAAACCACTTAGAGCTCCGAATGAGCCAAACTATGTCCCTGATAACAGCTGATCCCAGTTTGGTTAGGCCCTCGAAAACATAAGAGCACAGGCATCCGCTCCTGCGATTTCAAAAGACCGAACATTTGCAAAGAAGATGAGGAATGATTTTCCCTTCTTCTTCATTATGGTAACTCCTCCAGAAGTCGTTTGAAGGCGCGACAAGTTCGTTAGCGTTACTACCTACTAAATAATGGACCATGATAAAATCCACGACATCGAAGGTCAACAGATCTGCCGGGTGATTAGGCAGGTGCGTTGACTTTACTATTTCTCATTTGCAAGATACTTTTGAGGGAGCATTTTGCATTACCTCAGCTAGGATGTTTTGGTACTTACCCCAAATTACGAAGGCAACGCCACCAACGTAAGCAATTTCTACACGAAAATTCCGGTAAAAATTACGATTCTTGTAACAACTGTCCGCTACCCTAATTTTTACGGAACAGCGCCATAAAAAATTCTATGAGCGATGAACCTCCAACATTTGTTCGGTTTTAAGGAGGTTTGAGAACAATCTTATTGATTCAACTTTAGCAAAAACAACCAAATAACAGTTTACACAATCAGAGATTCGAACGCTCCAACGTCTTCATCACTAAGGCAATGCTCACTTTTAACAATTCACTTTCAAAGAGATTAAAAGAGCTGTCTCTATTTAAATTCATTAATTATTGACACTTGCAATAGTTAACAAATTGATTGAAAGTTAATTAATTATTAATAATCACATCGAAATTTAGAAACACAGAAGATCAAGTCTCACACAAAATATCAAGTTTGTTTGAAGTTGTGGAGAACTGTAAAATTTGCCGGTTAACATTTTCTAAATCACACAGTAAACTGTACGAGTCACGTAAATTTTACGGTGCTGTTCCGTAAAAATTGCCTATAAACTCATTAGAAATTACTGGGAAGAATCGTAAATTTTATAGTAGGGCTGCTTAAATTTCGATTGACGGTGCTACTCGAAACACATAACACGGAATCACAATTTTTCCTGGACTTTTCTTTCCTTGTAGATCCAGAAGTAAATCGTTAAGGATCAGATTAGAAATTTCGTAATCCTCCTTAAGAAGTGTTTCTTGAAGCGTATCTTTGTATGGTAGATTCTCCCTAACTAGAACTTATGGTCCTATTTCTAAGTATTAGATCTATGACCTCTCCAGATCCAGCCCCCTTAGGGGTGGCAGACATATAGTTTGTGTTTCTAGTTCAGCAACTTTTGCAGGGCTTGGCTAAATGAGGTGTAAAACACTCAGCATCTATTCTGTGAATACTCGGATTAAGCGAAGGAAAGGTACAATAAATGTCTTAAGTGTTCAAGTACACACAGTTGGTATAATACAACTGACCATTCTTGAAGGGAGTCTAGGGAGTTAGTTCATGTTTAGCAAATAAAAATAATAGTGAGTTATCATCTTAGTCTAGAAATATGGCTGTTAGTTTTGTTTTCATTACAATAATTATTCACAAGGATGGAAATTCAACTAAACAGTTCGTTTACATTGTAATAATGATTACACTGATTAAAAGTCATTCAAGTAACTACAACAGGAATTCCTATTAATTATTTCCTGAAAAACACAGTCAACAAGATTTTCGCAACATAAAAAAGGAGGAATTCAGTGCACAGGTACTTGAGTCTTCTGTTGCAACTCCTTCCCGTGTCCTTTTATAATCAAATTAGTCGAGGGTCGAACAAATAACTTGCACGTGGCCATCGTAATGTATCCGTTTTGCACTTTCGATTCCATAAGTCTACCATTTCTTCCCTTACCAACCAACCAACCTGTTTGGAAGGAGAATCTCTTTTTAACGGCAATAGCAAATAGCAACCGGGACCCAGAATTTGGGGGGCGAAGTTCTCCAACGAACTTCATTAAGAGCTTAGAATAGAATTATGTAGCCACAATAAGGAGCAAAAAAAAACATCATTTCGCTTTTTATTGTAAATATGATAAACATAGTCACGTGCTGCGTGTGCCGATAAAGTACAGAGAATAACCTCTTACCCAGCTCATAACCCCCGCTGCGCCTGTCAAACCATGTAAACTGATCTTTAGTTAAGGTGGCGGTTGTGAGCGCAAATTATGGAATATGTGAACTCAAGGGCCCGATTCGGCATATTTTTCGCTAATAAGGGGGCGTTCGAGCATGAAATAAATTCATCTAAATTTGCTAATTATTTACGCCGGAATGGAAATTCGAGTAGTTTAATTAAGGTGATTTAATTTTGAATTAACTTGTAATAAACTAAGATTTATAAATTATTCAGGACAAATAATGTTTATTAATTTATATTGTCTTCTCACAAGATAGTGTAGCACTAGCCATATGTGAATGTGTCGTACTCTATTTTTACTTTTGTACAATTCACTTTTTAAAAGTGCAAAGATGATATCTATGCATGCGAAATTGCAGGAACTCCGTGAAATCCGTAGAGAACACCATTGAAAGACCTTTAAATTTAGGTATATTGAATGACAGCCTAAAATATGGCATAAAGTTGAAGTTACTATCCATACTGAAGACAGAGAAATTTTATAAAAAACTTTTGTTTTATATATGCGATGTGGCCAAAGCTTAGGGGACAACCCTTTGATGCGGTTAGCATGGCTTTGTCAGGAAGGGAATTTTGGATAAGGGGAGTGAGGAAACATGTTTTGTTTTTGTTTTTTGCATTGCTGCGAGATAGACAACAGCCCAGAGACAGAATGGATTTTTAATTTAATTTTAAAAACCCACGGGGAGACCTGGACTCGAACTCGGGAAACATGGCACGGCGGTCATGCTAATTCTTTTAAAAAATTGAAAAGGAGGAGTATGATACGCGAGCTTTAAGAAATGAAAAGAGAAAGTCTTTATATGGAACACAAATAAAACAAATAATAGTTAAAAAAAATTCTCTAAATGTAATGAAGTAACTAAGTGTTGATAAATGAAGCGGCAATATTAAAAATAGAAATATCGTATCCAGGGTGTGCTCCGATCCCTCCGAACATTGTTGATCATATATCCTCATGGGTTGTCATTTCCGATGGCATGGTCATCCTATGCACGGTTCTAGCAGTCGTTCTTTCACAGTCCCTGTCAAGATTTTCATCCCGGAGGATACGTTTTTGGCAGTCCTTTCTCCAAACATAGGGCCCATGGGTTTCATTGTTCGAGAGTTCGTTCACAAGGCCTGCCCAGCTTCCGTACCCCGCTCACAAAACTAATCAACAAAATCGCTTCCTCCTATGCGATGTCATCTGTCTGACCAAAACTAAGTTGTGCGTGCGGTGGCATATCTGACGACAAACTCTTTGGACCTAACTTTCGGGTTTTCTGACATGATTGTCACTCTGAATTGTGTGCTCAGTAGGTGGTGGTGTGCTGTGTGCCATTAGGATTGACATCCTTTGCGCTGTATTGCATGGTACCAGTTCTGGTGACTTGGAGGTCTTATGTGTAGTCATTGACGTTTCCTTATAGAAGGTTGTCTGCGACTATCGACTGCCCGACTAATGCCATGTCGCCTTTTGTCTTCAACCTTCCTACTGTTGGTCGGGAGCGCTCATCTATAGTTGATGGTCTGATGTCTTCTATCTCGGCTCCCCCTTGGCATATTTTTTCCTTCTTCGATAACTGTGCCTCGGAATTTGCAAATATCGACGACTTCTCGCTGCTTCTTCTCTGCTCCATAATATTGTGTTATGCTGATGACGCTAGGATATCTCTCCATCGTTTTTCAAGACACTAATTGCGCTGCTCTAATCATTGACCTGACTGAGTTTCATCACTGGTGTTCCAGTAACCATCTTCCACCGAAAGCGAGTGCACTACTATGAACTTCTTCCGCAAAAACCGTCGAGTAGACCTAATAGGTCTAAGCATTTGGGCGTGGTTCTTAACTGTCACCAATTGTTGGAGGATAACGTAGACTCTATGACAAGGCTTGTTCGACATTAGACTTTGTGAAACGATGGTCCGGGAAACTTAAGAACCCCTACTTAACCAGGCTTCTATATTGCACGCTCGTCAGACCAATCCTGGAGTACGATAGCCTTATATGGGCTCCTTAATTCGCAGTGCAAATGAATCGCATCGAGGAGAGCAGAAATTTTTTAGGTTTGGACTTCATAGCCTTCCCTAGAATAATCATATTGCTCTTCCTCCATATTAAGAGTCAGTTTAATTTCGTCGGACAGAGCTCTGCTTGTTTTGACCTGAACTCCTCCAAGTTGCAGCCAAAGAAGCAACTTACTTTATTTTGTAACTCATTGTTAGTAGTCAGCTTTGGCGAATCCGAAGTGAATAAATAAGGAGGAAAAAAAGAAAGGTGAGCTTCATAAATAACAGAAAACACGAACAAGAGACTAATGACATTTTATCAGGAAAGGATCAATATAATTATTTTCATAAAATACTTCTGCGAGTCCATTTTCACAGGCGGGAACTCTTCAAAGCTGTCCAAAAATACTGGATTGGAAGGTTTCTCGCCTTTGGTACTTAAATTCAGCGTCTATTGTGTAACTAACCCTCTGCGTACACTTTACCCCCTGTCATACCCGATAGGAATATTTCCCTCTGAGTGAAAACATACTCACGCCCAACCCAGAATCAAAAAGGCATAGAAAGAATTGTGACAATAGAAAACAGAGTAATTATAAATCGAGGTAACTATACCTAATCTGTATGAAACAACTACTGGCGTACCTCTGGGTTCGATTCATCTATCAGCCTTATTTCTTCTTTTTACTAATAAGCTTCTCTCGGAGATCACCGCATGGAAACTCAACGGCAGTCAACCCCAGCCAGTTTGGACTGTATAAATAACGACGTTTTTACGACTAACACTTGAAGCAGAGCAAATCGAGATATGTTAAAGCTATATGTGGCTTTTCTACGAATCGGAATGGATTCGTAGAATCGGATGTTGTGCGATCATCCAATTTCACGTGTTCCGGTTCGAATTTAGAGCGATGTTATCTGACTCTTCTCTCAATATCTGACCTATCCATTGACACCTTCGTCTTCGAACGCCGATTTTAATTCCCTGTTCGTCTGTCAGTCTAAGTAGCAACAAGGCCTACTCCTTGACCTCCGGCCAATGGATGGAACGGAACGCTGCGCCGGAGGCATCGGTTGACAAAAGCTTGTAGCTTAGATATTACTTATTGTTTAAAGAAAATCTTTTTATTAATTTACTACCGATTCTACAATCTCTAAGACTATCGACGAAGATCGGTTGCTTCTATCTTATCTATCGATATTTCTACGGTCTTTTTTCTAATGAAATGACTATCCTTGCAGGCATATCACTACAAGCAATGCAGAATTAAGTAGCTCCTATCTCTCGCCTTTCGCAAAGCAACACGTATGTGCAGCAATTTACCATCTTCTGTTTTTTAGAAAATGTTAAGATAAACAGTATGCCTTCATGCGAAACGGAGTTTGTTAAAATATTTTTTTTTTCCTAAAAAATTTAAATCTTAAATTGGATTTCTTTAGACTTTCTATATTATTACAACTTTATACAATATTTAATTCATCTTAGAAATAGTCTTGCTCCATGTGAAATGTTTTGTACACAGCAGCTGAATGAAATTTACCTGCTGTCACTTTAGGGTTCCAAGCATATTGTATATATAAGTAAAGAAAAATTTAAATTGTTTTGCTTTACAGCGCACTCCAAAAAAAAACACTGCTGAAATTCCCTACCGTCTGTCTACTCCCACACTCGATCAATTTATAACATAACTCACCTCAAGACAACTTGCTCTTATTTCAACAATCTAAAGTAATGATATCTATTGATTTTGATCCATTTTGTAAACATATTCACCTACGTCCTAACCGAATTGAATGCACCTACAAATTTGTCAATGGGGGTCGGCACGCGTTCGCTTAAGAAATACGAGACCCCGACAGATAAAGGAAAATCAGCCGACGGATAAATCTGCACCAGCCGTGAATCGTTCAGTTCAGGCAAGGTGGATTCCCGCAGATATTGGATCCCCTGCCGTCCTATGTATGAACTTCCTAGATGTCTACAAACATTCTGAATTAAAACTGATTCCAAGCACGATGTACGAAGTTCATCGCATTTTTTACTCGATTTAACGCTCCGCTCTTGCTGGCTTTTATTCCTCAATTAAGATTTCGCCTTTCGTACTTAAAACTCCTCATGTGGTCGCCAAAATCCAAAACGAAAAACTTTTGATATCTTTATTAATGTCTTTGACTTGCATTATGCGTTTTAAACACGAATTTTGCTCCTAAGCATACTTAAGGGCATCAACGCATTGATTTATGCCTTCTTGAAAAGTTTTGACAGCTAGCGGTTGGAGTTCAATCAAAGACGGCTTTATGGGTCTCGCCATTCGAAATATTTGAAAATGTTTTAATAAACAAAGTCATAAAGAGTAAACGGGGCACAATTTGATGGCTTTAATTGTCTGTTGTTTATCAATCATCACTCAGGTTCCTTAATAGCTTGGACTTCATTATGATATGCGGGGATCGGAGATTTTTAAGCGATCCCTTCGTTTTGCATTATGTTACCAGCACCGGAAAGTTGTCTGACAAGAATACAACAATTTCCATATCCGATTTTTCTCTAAGAAATTAAAATTCGGACATTTGGTTTAAAGCGTAACAAATTACTTTTCTCCGCTACCCCGTGCCCGCTCGCAATTCGCTCATATAAGAATGATATCCTTCTGATCATCGCGTAGACCGCAGACCCTCAACGGTTTTGTTTTTAATTTAAATAACGAAGCAATAAATAACCATATTGCAGCTTGCAGCCAGTATGAGCCTCTTTCAGTTTTCAAAACAATTTCAATCTGTGCAGCACAAATCGCGGATAAATATTAATCTCACCCGGCTCTTCGTCGGTCAGCAATCAGGTCAACTTCCAGCTCAATACTCAGAAGGGCCCGACTGACTGCCTGTGCCGAGCGAAATCCAAATCCGAATCAGACCAAACAACCGACAGGAGGAAATTGGTACAAGATGATTTTGTGACTCAGACAACGCGAAATAGAAGGAACGAATAAAGATTGTGGATTTAAATTAAAAAATAAATTATAAAAGGTCAGCAGAAAAAGCGCGCTCATTAAAATAGCCCAGAACCGGTGTGCGTGTATAACTCATCCCGATATATCACTTCCTGCTCAATTAGCGAGAATCTTTTTTTTCAGGTGAATCGCAAGAAGGCTCCGCAATTGTCAACATCAATCCTTGTTTGGATGCGATAGACCAACAAATGGATGATAACTTACCACTAAGGCTCTAACGAATATCAATTTCTGTACTCCGCGTCTCTGCCAGGATAACTTACGCCGACAGGTGCACAGATGATTACATCTACGTTAGTTTTAAGTTGATATTCTTGAAAAAATATTTCTCTTCGATATCTTTCGATTGAAGATGGAGTGCTTTTCGATTTTCGTGTCGATAGTCTGACAAAAAATTTGCTTAACACAAATCTCAGGGGGTGCAATTTTGTTTTTACTAAAAATCTGCCATCAATCAAGCAATTTTAAATTGCATCTGAAAAACAATATATCACAGAGCATAGTGATTATAATGCCAAAAGAACAACGCTATACAACCAGCAACCATCAAAATCGATCAGATCTTTGATAGATGTGTGCCTGAGCACATGACAGAATAATGAGAGCTTGATTGGATTTCACCTTGGCTTCGTCTCGCTAATCTCCCGTTGGTAGACAAAGTGGAGTGTAATGAAATTATCGGGGAAATATTGTGCTCCGCATGTTAAGTTCATAACTCGATTAAGTCGACTTGGAACAAAGTTTCAGCGGACCATATCTGTTGGGATATACATTGGTAGAGGTTCCAGTAGAACTTCTCCTTCGACAAAAAAGACATTTCGGAATTTAAGGTAAACTGTTGGTGACTTGATAGATGCCACCCACATAAAACGTTTGAAATGTTCTAAGTTATTTAGGCCATTTGTAATTGTTTCAATTTCAAATAGTTACTGGTTTCCTATAGTGGGACTACAAAGCTACCGTCACAAATTGGAAGTGCACGAATTTCTTTTTGCTTTCATCTTAATAGAAATTAAATTATATAAGAATATGTCGCCACGAGTAGACCTTTAATATTACACCAATTTTCAATTCAAGAAAATTATTTAATATTTAGGGTGTTAGCAAAATAGTTTGTGGCAGATCTGAAATTTATAAATCGTATATAAGGTGTGGCAACAAAATAACGACCCTATCGGGAGAAAAATCTTTATTACTTAAATATTAACAAAACTATGCGCCCCAATTGCTCACCCAATGTACACTTACTTATTTGCCAGTCATTGAAACATCCATGGAAGTCCTCCTTTTTCAAAACGCGCAATATTTCTGTTGCAGCCTTCTCAAAATTTTGTTCTTTCATTGGTTCCTTTATATTTCTAGATTTATAGAAAAAAACAACTGACTGACTGACTGACTTGCTGGCATATTAACACACAACCCAAACCGTCGGGTCTAGAAACTTCAATTGTGCCAGCAAGTTTCTTATAGGCATCTACTAAGGAATGGTTTTTAGAATTCAACCCGTAAAGAAGTGAAATAGGGCTTCAAACTTTGTATTGAGAAAAAATATAAGATTATTCTGTTAACTCCACCATTATTAACTTATTAAAGATTTGCTTTACAGTTTTTTAATAAATCTACCGTGTGTGGAATGGGGGTTCAAAGTTTGTAATATTAACTTGAAACCACGTCAAAGTACTCTAAAAAATACACTCGCCTTTTTAGCTTTTTATAAATCAATTCCCGAGGAAATGAGATGGCGGCAGAATAAAGTTTGTAATTAAAAAGGACTTTGTTTACACATTTCAAAGCTATATGTTTTCGCAACCCCGCGCGCCTCGCACATACGAGAATACATCTAAGAGATGAAATCCCTATCGGCCAATTTTTAAACCTTCTGCTTAAATTGGGATTATCCAGAAATCAGCTTGGGAGCTGATATCAACAATTTATCCACATGTTGCCCATATAGTGGACAAGTGAGCTTTTAAGCTTTTATTAATTCGTAAACACTTAAAGCTTAAAAGCTCACTTCCCCGCGGACATAGAATGATCAATTTCTTATAGGGGTTGTTTTTTATGCAAGGGATGATTTTTTCGAAAATCGGTCCCGGCTATTTTAAAGCACATAAATAGCACTTAATTTTAACGCTGTCATTTTTTATCCAAGGCCAAGTATAACCCCGCCAGGAAGAGGCAGTGCTAGCTTGCCGATAGCTGGCACTGGAAATTACAATTGTAATTTGCCGCGTTAATTATCGAGCACAAAATTTTTTATTTGGGCACAAAATTAGCCCATAAAGAGCACATTATTTTGCCGTGTCGCTTTTTTAATTTTTAGTATATGACAGTGCCAGCTTGACCCACCCGTTTTTCCCTGGTGTCGAGCCCGGGAACTCTGGCATGGTGGTCGTGCCGCTCAACCAATTGATCCAACTCTGGCGAAGAAGAAAGTGTTGTTTCACCACGACAGCGCGCCAGCACATTCACCTGGAACAGCTGCCGCAAAACTGCATGAATTACGTAACCCCCCCACTTCCAATTTATTCTACCTGGCTCCCTGCGATCTCTTCTGGTTTCCTAACATGAACAAATACTTCGCAAAAATACAACTCCAATGAGGAGGCAGAGGCGTATTTTGAAGAGCTGGGTAATTTATATTTTTTTTGGAGATTTAAAAAAATGGCTGGACTGTTGGGGAAAGTGCATATACTTAAAATGGAAACGTGAATGTTGAGAAATCCATAAGTAATTTGTTTTTGAAAAAAAAAATGGCATCTTCATTCCTATCCCTATAGAGATAATAGTTGATCTTCGCAGGAAAGAAAGTAACATTCCACGGTGCGCCTACGAACGTAAATTGTTTGATATTTAAATGGGGCATTTGCTATAATTCAATTAGAAATATAATTTAATTTTCGTTCTAATGAAGAAGTCAGGGAGATAAGATAGAAACTTGCGGTACATCATACAAAAATTCATATCTAACGACAAACAAAAGTTAATTGATGGGTTATTGAAGAAGTGAAGGAGCTAGAATAGATCCTTGCGGGATACCATATTACCATATTACTGACGGCGGTTTTTCTGCTTCTTCACTTAAATTATTATATAAAAATTTATGTTAGTGTATAAAAATAGAATTTTTACTATGATAATCAATAACTTCAATTTGTTGTTGACTTTTGAAAAATTTCTCTGTATTTTTGCAATACATTACTATACCCATAGATCTTAAATGTCGCGTGATGAATATGATGAAAATTCACTGAAAGCTAAAGCACGAGACTGTTTATTACAATTCATTTTATGATGTTTGCCATTAGTAGTTTTATAACGTCTACTGATAAGTACAACAGATTTTAAGAAAAACAAATCATAAAAAAAGTCAAATTCTTAATTTACTTCACATTACTCCAAGACACGCTATTCAATTTGTCCATAAACCGTAGAAACTAAATAATTTCTAAATTGAAGAAATTATTTCAAAGGTCCCCCTAATTTGCGACAATACTGTCATTAAATATCTTGAACGAATTCGGCCAATGATAAGATTGCGTGTGGCGCCTTTCAAGACGAAATTTTGATTATCATTGGCGCAGGCCAGTCTACTTGTTACCTTGGAAGATAAATTAGGGTATCACACTCGAACGGAGAATCATTAAGTGAGAAAGCCGATGAACGTATATATCCGAATCCAAAATTGACCATTACTAGTTTTCGTATTTTGAGCAGCGATCATGTAACAATTTTCTGCTTAATCTGAATTAGATCGCTTTGCCTTTGAAGAATCATTAAAACGATGTTTCGTGGATTGCCTTGAATTTTTGTTTTTTATATTTAATTCTCAGGTATTTCAGTAGTTTACTGTTATTTACAAGGAATTATAATGTCTTCTACACCTTCACTAATATCTAGACGTATTGGAAATTCATCACGAAAATAAGATTCATTTGATTTTAATTTCTCTACTTAATTTTAATGATATCAATCTTTCGAAAGATTTTTGATTATTTGGGTATTGCCGATTATTATCATGCTATTCGGTCATTAACAAAAAATCAGCTACGCATTTAAACGAAGATCTGTCAAAAGTGTTGATGACCAAGGAAACCTATAAAATTGCATAATTTTGCTTCAAGGCCAGACATCGGCTCAATTTTTGTTAAAGACCACTTAATAAAAGTTTACATCTAAAAGTTTTTAATTTTATCAAAAAATATGAAAAGTATGTCAAATTCCAAGCCTGCCGTAGTCTCTTAAAACTGATGACTAGTGTAAAATCGGTCTGTCATCAAAAATTACACAAAAGTTAGAAAATAAGATTAATTAGTGGCCAGACTAGACCGAGCTAAAAATTTTCTAGTTGATTTAAGCTTAATGAACAATTTCAACAAGATATGGAGCCAGAATTCATTCCTATATACGCCAAGTAGGACAACCAGAACGCCACGAAAAACTATTAATCATTAGCCACTCGAAAATCATATCATATCACAAATCCAAAAGTCGTTGAATGATGCTGTGTGATGATCCGGTCGTTTCTTTTTGCGCTTAATTCTTTTTTTTATTTGTGGGCTATTCGAACCGTATAATCATTTTATAAAAAGTTGAAGATGGACCCTCTAATTTGGGTGATCCTCAAATAAAAGTTTTGGCGATATTCAACTCTTTCGAGCACGAACAAAACACAATGTTTTTTCTTATTTCTAGCGTTTGTATCGCATTTAATAATTATAATCACATATGTCGGCATTGACTTGTTGCTGGGGTTTCCACGATCCTCGAAAAGAGAATCAACACCCACCCAGTACGGATCACTTTGATTTCGTTTTTCGGCTTTTTGTTCAGCGCCTAACCTGTGCATGAACTGCTGATGATAGTTTCGTGAAATGGCAATTAAAGAAAAATGCGATCTTGGTAGTACTAACATTCACAGGCATGTATAGGTGATCTAAAGGGAATTGATCCATAAATCTTATCTTATAAATTGTATTTTGTTGCTATGCAGAATATCTTACATAATATCAGTAGTTTGCAATCATGGAAAGTTTCTGGTCTTTCTAATTCCAATTAAATTCTAGAGAGTTACTTAATATTTCACAAGTGAATATCATCAAAATATATGACAAGAGGTACAAAATGGACTTCTTCACGGAGACAACAAACTAGTCTGAGGTGAACCTTATTCTTTTCGACTTGTACTAGTTCAAAATAAAATGTATTTAAATGACAATAGTACATGTAAAAACGCCAAAAAATCAGTCTGATGAAAATATTTGTTAGGTGTACCTACATTGGTCTATCCTACTATTCATCTACCTCAGATGAACGCATAGAGTCGTCATACGTCCAGGGCTTCATGTGGTCCAATAAGTTCTTGATACAACTTAGCAAATTGCATATATATTTTACTGCCACTAAATCATCTCTAGTTTTCGTAACCCTAAGACATGGGGTGGGAGAAGAACCGATTCCACGACAATGATTACTGCAAGTGCACTTACAATTTCAGGTGGATTTCAAGCCACCGACATTACTCTCCAACCGCCGATGGCCTTTTAGAGTAATCGGAAGGGAGTTAGGTTAAGGGGAATGAGGGAGTTTGTTTTGTTTTGTGCATTGCTGCGAGCTAGGCAACAGCGCAGAGGCGGAGTCGATTTTTTAGTTTTATTTAAAAACTCACGAGAAGACCGATGCTCTAACCCTGGAACTATGGCATGGTGATCGTGCCACTCATCCATCCATCTCCATCCAACTTCGTCTCTTGTCTTGTATGCCTGACTGTGAGTTGGTTTTTTGGGAAAATTGCTGACGTCGAGTTTTTTGGTCGCGACTTCTTGGTTTTCCACTGAAATCGATAACTCTCCAGTCAAGACGCTCCTGCTGAAGTTGGCTTGAAAGAGGTTTTGTTCCCCGAGAAGCAATTCTGACTATACTCAGTTTATTCCACGACCTGTATTTATTATTAAAAGAGTCCAAGCAGGTGTGGAACGAATACCCCTCTACTTTGCGTCTTGTAAACCGTGAAAGTAATGATCCAATAACGATTTTCAATTCCCCCGAGGTATTTTTTAAGACTTCGTTTTTGGATTCTCGCAGTTTTTACTCATTTTACGAGGCTTTGATCGACTTAGCTTCAATCCAAAGACTTAGTATTTGACGAAGTTATCGTCTTAAAGTAGTTTTTTATGTAGTCCTGATGACAATCCTTTTTTTTTGAAAAATTGCAGTATGTTTCAAGTTCTCTGTAATTTCTTTAGCTTGTCTATTTGCCGTGGGCTTTCCTAAATTAAAATTGTCTATGATTACTCCCTTTCATAAGAAAGGAAATAATGTCTACTGATCTTTCGTGTTGGAGGAGGGTGATATCGATTTGGCCGTAGGCGCCTTATATGATGTCGTTTTTTCATGTTTTATACGATGCATTCCTATTTGAACCTCTAGGTCAGGTTCTTCTTGTTTTTTGCGTCCCCGACTTGACGGTGCCTCGAGATATCTTAGGAACCTAAGGAGCAAGACCTGGAAGAAGTTTTGTGCTTCGGGGAGTGACGACGATTATCTTATTCTGAACTTGGTTTTCCTTTCAGTTGTAGGTTTCCTATGCTGAATTCTTGGTCAGCGTGAGGTTCATGTTGTTGGCTGACCCTAAAAAATTCTGGAGGTTTATAAACTGCAAGCGTAAACTGCCAATCCTTTTTTTCTAATTTATTTTAGTTGTGAAAGTGATGATCCGGTGATTTTTCACTGCATTCTGTGATCTAACCCATTTGACTAGGCTTTCGCCCACTTTTGTTGAGTCCGTAAATCTCGTATTTGACGATGCACGCGTTGCTGAGCATCTACATATTCGGTCTGTCGGATGGCTTTTCGGGGAACCCCGACGGCATTCCTGCTTCCTTAGCTATAAAAATTGTCAATCGTCTCGTGCCCGCGTTCTTTGTTATTTATTCAACTTTATGTTCCGGTCATTTCCCTGTGTTTTGGAATGACTATCTGATATCCCTCTTAATAAAAAAAGCCAAGTCCGATATCTGGAATTACGGTCCAATTATTAAGTTGTGTCACGTTTCAAAGATTTAAAAGGCCTTGATCTGTGATATGCTTCGTTTTCACTGTAGACCACTGATGTGCACCTTCCAGCATGGCTTTCTTAAGGGTAAATCAACTACCACCAACTTCCTTGAATTCCTGAATTACCCTTTGCCAGTCATCGAATCAGGTAAACAGGTGGATTGTATATTCACGGATTTTAGCAAGGGCTTTGATAGGATCGAACATCGAAGCCTAGTCCACAAGCTAACTCTGCTTGGGTTTCCTACTCGTTATGTCGACTGGTTGTCTTCTTATTTGTCTGGTCGAACTCAGCGTGTCCTGTTTCGGGGACCTCTATCAGACCAATCTTTTGTCACCTCGGGAGTACCTCAGGGTAGCTTCTTTAGCCCGCTATTTTTCATTCTATATATAAATGATGTTTCGCTTCTTTTGTGGAAAGCTAAAATTTTGTGTAATGCTCAGTTCAATGTTTCTCAGTTCTGCGACTGTGGTCTGCTCAACTCTGACTTGTCTGCGTTTTGTAAATGTTGTCATAATCGCCTTCCCTTAAATGTTAGCAAATGCACTGCTATGACGTTTTCCCGTAACAGAAGTCCTTTACTTTTTGATTACTCCAGGGATGGTGTCGTCTTGAGCCGTGTGCTGAGGATTTGGGTGTGGTTTTAAATTCTCGGCTCTCTTTTCAGGACCATGCGGATAGTACTTCGACGCTGGGCTTTGTGAAAAGATTGGGAAGGGAGCTTGATAGCCCCTATTTAATCAAAATTCTGTATTGTATTTTTGTGAGACTAATTTTGGAATACGCCAGCCTACTTCGCAGCACACATCAGCCACATCGATATGCACTCCGTGGTCTTCCTTGAAACAACCCTATCACGCTTCCTCCCTATTCTGACTGTCTGATGATCAGCTCTCTAGACTCCCTTGAAAAGAGACGCAATATTTCCAAAATCCATTTTATCTTTGATTTATTACAGGGAACAATTAATTCACCCGAATTGCTGTCTGTGAGCATCTATATCCCGTCTCGTCCACTCAGGAGTTATGATTTTCATCACGTTCCACTCCACCGAACACTATATGGTATGCACGAGCTTATCACGTCGCTGTCTCGCATCTTCAACGAGCACTTTGCTAACTTGGACCTAAGCTAGTTACATAATTTTAAGACAATTATACATTTTGTATTGACGAATCTTTTCAAATAAACATAATTTAAAAATGTTGAAATAAATTAAATCGATCTGTTCGATCTATGGATATCGATTTTAAGGCGATTAATCAAAGTTACAGATCGATCTTTATTGAATCGATTTTCCCAATTCGATTCCTAACCTTAACCTACTAACTAAGCATACTGCTTCATTATATGGAAGTCGCAAATTCACTAAGTGCTTAGGACACTTGAGCTTTCCTGTTAATTATTGCAACGGAAGACTAACTATGAAGTTGTCTCCTCGTATTTTGTCAAAACACTTGATACGTTTGTCTCGCCCTGCCGTTAACCAATACGAAAAACAACTATATAAGAAAATTGGAGGAACCATACTTAAATATTATCCAGCAATTTAAACAAATAATTTTTTACCTATATCGTCACGCCATTCCATATCATCATATGCGTCAAAACATATTTCAATAAACTCTCGCCGACCCGATAAATTAATCGCTTGGGGTTACAAAAGTTTTTGTGGTTCACAAGTTCTTTTCTCCCCGCTTAGAACACTTTGGGTCAAGATAAAAGAAAACTTTTCCATGGACCCATAAATAAAACTGACGGAAATTAGATATTTCGTTCGGTCTTTTGAATGAATTAGTAAAAGATGACAGGTAGGCAACTTGTATTTATGATAATGACTTAACGCTCCCTGTTTACATTATCAACGTAAATATCTAGGAAGTGTTGAGTAAAGCTCTTCTTCATCTGTGGAATTTTACTAAAGGCGATTGATAAATTACATGGCATTCAGTCAACATCAAAATGTATTAATTCAAGAATCAGAGTAAAACGTTATTATCCCTCCGGCAAAACACTTTTTTTTGGACAATAAAAATTCACAGGTAAAAGTGTATCAATGAATTCAAAATGGAAGCAGAAAAGTGTCAGGTGAATTGTTGTGATTTGTGCGTGAAACGTGTTATTAACATATTTTGAAGAAAAATGTATTTTGAATGAGTTTGTTTTTTTAACATTTTCTTGTGGTTCTTTTTGATGTTCAATTAATTTTTTTATGTTTTGTGAAATATGTGGTGAGAAAACTTTCACAATGCGCGATTACGGGTTACGATTCTTGAGTTTAGCTTGAGAAATAGAAGAATATTCTACTTGTATCTTAACCGATTATAGAATAGAGAATTCGGTGGGCTCTCAAACAGGATCACCGGCATAGTGAGTGCACTCTCGGGGCGCTAATTTCAGCGGATTTTGGAGTGAATATAATTACCGCGTGTTCGTAGCTCCTGTTATGAAGAGGCAGGCGAGCCGCGTTAACTTGTTGCACTTAACTATTGCCAACCGTTGGTGATCTTTAGCCCACAGGACCAAGGAGGCATAGAAAATATTGATTTTACAATCATATTTTGAGAGCCAAAGGATCGTCTTCGGGGAGAGACTACAAGTGGTTTCGAAGAGCCTTCGACAGGTTCATAGAGCTTGCGTTCGGGGTAGAATCTAGGTGAGAGTGCTAAATAAGCCTTCTATCGAGCGTTTTGTCCGTATATTTGACCACATTGGACTATTTAATGACCGTGACTTTGATCGAAATTGAACCAATGTCCAAACGTTGTCTTCTGGTTAAGGGCACAGAAACAACCTTGGCAAGGTTGATTGTAAGATCTTCACTTCATAGATAATAATCTTCACTAGATAATAATTGCAAGGTCGTCCGCGTAGCCGATAGCAAGATAACCAAGTTCACTCAGCTTGGTTATGAGGTCCTCTATAACTAGTGCTCAGAGCACAGTGAGGGCACGCCTTAGGTACACTGATGCACACAGAGGTGTTAATGAGGGTGGATATAATTGTTTACTTCTTTAGCATACATACTTAATGGGCCTCAGATACCCCGAAAAATTCGTACTTTTCATAGGGGATATGAAATCGGCAAGGCGACAGAGATACACGGAATAGCAACACAATTGCTTAAGGCGGATTCAACAGCTTCGGCAGGTTTTATTCTTTCAAGAATCCAAAAATGTCTCGGAACTGAGATGAAAAATGGAATGAAAAAAGAAAGCTTTCATTCAAATAGTACATTTTTAAGCAAAAAAAGGAAAATTTTGAGAGGCACCTGAGTAAGACTAGGCCGACGATGCATGTCTCCTACACAACAAACAAAGTCATGTAGCCTAAATGTTTTAAGCCCTGAGCAGAGAAGTTTGCAGAGCAGGGCTTAAGATCAATGCTGCTTAAACCACACTTATGCGCTTGGAGCCAGAAGACAACAGGAAATTTATCTGGAAGAGAATTTTGTTATCTCGAAAGCATAATTACAGCAGAAGACGGAGCTGAAGATGATGTACAGGCTCGCATCAATAAGGCTCGAGTTGCATTCAATACTCTTGCTGAGATCTGACGTAATAACAGCATCTCCAGATGCCCGAAACTTCTGAGCTTAAAATCTGTTCTGTTGTATGGCTGTTCAACATGGAAAGTGACCTGCCAAATAACATCTAAGCTAGAAGCCTTTGTCAACCAGTGACTCTGGCGCGTCGTAGATTGGAATCTCTACGGAATCCAAGGAAGACGCCGAATAGGACGACTGCGCAATACATGTAGAAGATACAAATCCTGGCCACAGTTGAAGGCGTTGGCGCAGAACCGTTCTAGGTGGACAGTCGATGTAATAGACGCCCTATGCCCCACAACGGGTGAAAGAAACCAGACAGAGTAAGATGTTTAAAGGCTCTGTCGATGCTAATTTAATTTTCAAAATTTCCTGAATGAGAGTTTCAAAACCTCGTGTTAACCTATGATCATATGAAACATCTAAAAATTAATGAAAGAATATCTCAAGGCAGATGTCATGGTTAAATAAAATACAAAAACTTTGCACATCCACAATATTTCATATAAATGATATATCAACAAACTTTAACGAATATCTTAAATATTTAATAAGTCAATAAGTCCTTTTAAATGACCTCCTTAAAGACAATACAATGACATAAGAAAGAATCGTACCTAACCACTCAGAATGCTTTATCAACCCGTTGTATAGTGAGTCTGTAATTATCAGACATCTCCTCGTTGTCCGCAAATAAAAGCAACAGTCAAAGTAAACTGCTCTGTTGTCCTTACCTCGGTGAGCCTTTTATTGAAAAGGATCTACCCATTGTGCGGTCGCATGTGTTGAGGTCTTTATTTGTCTAAACCTGTCGACCAAATGAACCGAATAATACATCAAACACCCCTAACAGAGGGTGACAAGTCCAGGCGGTTGATTACTTCATGCCCTATCCTGTGCTCAAGTAATTCGAATTTTCGAATGTGGGTGCGTTATCCCCTCATTACAGACGCATGTAAAATAATAATAAAAAAAAATCCATTTTCAGCGTTTGCAAATTATATAAACGAATTTGGCCACGAATATAACTCAAAACGTGCCGATTCGACTGTGAAGTCGTGCAGAGTGGCAGTCGGACCGATTTATTATATCTCGTTATGATGTCAATTAAAAATTGTCTTGCTGTCAGGAGTTGGTTAAACAAAAGGAATTGAAAATGTTTTTGTTTTAAAATTATGGCACTTAACACGTTTCTGGGATAAAAACTATTCGAGTTACCTTTAGAAAATATAATTGAAAAAATTTATTTATTTCCATAAATATTTGCACTTGAACACTGCCAGTTTCAAAAGGATTAGTAGAGCTACTCGTTAAAGCCACAAAATGGTTAAAATCAAGTGGTCCGCATTAAAATCTACTGTCGCTGACATTATACTATTTGTGGCACGTGCAATTATGTACACAAATGAAGGAGACAAGTCCTTGCCAACAAACACGTGCAGTCACGTCCTCGAATTTATTAAAATCCTCCACAGTGCTGTGCCAACAAGGAACGCATCACGGAGTCAAGATCAAAGAAAAACAGCTTAACTTACAGGCAATAAGTAACCAAAGTCGTATACACTCTAGAACGATATTTTCTTCTACGTCGACATGACGCCCTATAAAAATATTTTCACCAATTTTTCCATCAAAATTAATACAACGAGAAGCTATCCCATTTCATGTGACAACATTCCGTGTTACAGTGGTCACCTTATTTCGTCGGAAGGAAATTTTGAATTTCCTTTTGTTGCTTCACTTTTCACCCTCACAGCATCCGACTTTTCCACAAAATTTCACATTCAATTCAATTATGGCCATAGGACGACGTGCAGTAGATCAAGGCAAACTGAATCCTGGTGAACTCTGTTATTCTGCACCTAGAGCAAGTTTACCTCGTCGGGTTCTCTATCAAACCGAACGGAAGATATTAGATTATGTTTATTGGACAGGAAACTCAATTCGGTAAATTGCCACTTCGGCCATGTTCTGCCAATGATAGTTGTAAGATTATTATGGACTTACCTGCCATGCATTAGCATCCAAAGTAGCCAGGAATGACATGTCGAATTCCTACAAGAAATATTAAAAAAAAGAGTTTTGAATATATTGGATAAAACGACAACGATATTATTGCATATAAAAATTAAAAAAATCTTTTACCAGTTTCAATACAAAAAATAATCAGAAAAACATTTTCAGATTTTAAAACTATGGAAAACATCCACACTTTTGTAACACGTAACATTACTGGCAAATTTTGGGATTCCACTCCAATTATACGAAATATACGAATTCTGGCAATTTACAAAAGTTGAGACTTTAAATCGTAGTACGCAGTATTGGTAGAGATAGTACGCTCTAGATAGATTCTTTTCATAAAAATGGTGGCTTGTATATACGTTCTAAGCAAGATATCTTTGATATCCTTTATAACGTCCCCATTGCGAGTTGTCATAATTTCTACACTACACTATGACATTGGTACACAATCCGGGATTAGTGATACCAGTTATAGTTCTCCGAAGAAAACAGGTTCGTCATCTTTCGATAGTTACGAAATTCTGTTGTCGCGGACAGGTATAGGTTATGTAAGTATGCTTAAGACAGGAGTAGATATCCTAGGTTCAACTCTGTTCAGTATTATATTTGAAACGCCCGAATCATCTTCAATCCAAAAAAAAGGATACATGCTGTCCAAAGTTTCAGTACTATTTAACGTCACTTCTTCTATTCTGGAAAATCCACATTAGAGAAGTTGTAGTCAAAGCAAGCAAAAAAAAATGGCAAATTTTGTAAGACAGTCCATCCCCTATTATCAAAATTTTAAAAGATGTGATAGACAGATTACATCCTGAGTGTAGATGAATATGCTCTATGCTCACAGACAATGAGAATACCCCACTAAAAAACGCGAATATTACTAATATATATGTTCTTCGAAGATTTCCAAGTTTCATGCGACGGAATTTGATACTGGCATTAAAAACATGTTAATGTGTCATGCTCTAAACATTTGGGTCTACTGCTTACAATCTCTCTCACCCCTTGTGTGGCAACTTCGCCGATTGTAAGTGGATTTCCAAATTAAGGTGGATTTCGAACCACCGACATTACTCTGCAACCCTGAATGGAATTTGTATCCTAAACTGTTGTCAGCAGAAAACAGCCAGGGGTCTCCACCGGTGGGGTTCGATCCTGAGACCATCGGGATGGAAGGCCGGCACTTTGACACAGGTTAGAGCCTGGAACCACCTGCGACTTTTTAATTTGAAATAAAATTAAAAATCCATTCCTTCTCTGGGCTGTTATCTAGCTTACATTAATGCAAAAGCAAAAAAAGACATTTCTCTCATTCACCTTACCCTAATTTCCTTCCAGCCCTAGTGGTCAACCCCACCCCTGGGCTTTGGCTACATCATAAACGAAAATGTACACAGTCTGAGATTAGAACCCTAGTCCTCAACAGCAAGCCTCTAAGTTCAATTGACATGCAGAAACATAGAATACGAAGTTTTACACAACGAAAGAAATGATTTCAACTTTAATTACTTAACTAAATTCATCATTACCAGTAAACTCCGGTGAAGAACCGTAAAATTCGCAGGTTAATCCGGAAAAAATTGTGTATTGTGCGGTTAATTTTTCCTAAATCCCACAGTCAATTTTATGAGTCACGTAAATATTACAATACTGTTCCGTAAACATTATCTATGAACACATTAAAAATTACTGGATCGATCGTACATTTTATAGTGCGACTGCTTAAATTTTGGGTGAAAGTGTTATTTGAAGCACTATCATGCGAGTTTTTAACGTATTAAATAAATAGCAAGAAACAGAACATAGATCCTTGTGGTACTCCACCTAAAAATAGCAAAGCGGCATACACTTGAACTTACTGATGAAAGTCAGTCAGAAAATAAAGATGTACTGAAATTAGGTTGGGTAGCCTATATGGCAAAATTTAATGATTAGCAGAATTAAAAGCACTATTATGATCTTACTACTGCTACGGAATCACAACTATGAAATACTACAATGTTAGCATATTAAAAGGCCTTACGAAAAGAGTTGCGTCACTGAGTAGACAGAAATATATGTATCGCAAATAACCAAAATATGCCGTGTACCACGAGTCCATAGTTTGGAATCTAAGAGTCCGACCGTTCCCATCGAGCAAAACCACCTAAACTACAAGCCATGAATTTCACGCACACACATTAGCGCCAAAGTGGGCTGAAATTTTGTCTAATTTACATTGCTTCTTATTCTGGTATTTTGCGCAACATAATTGACATTTTTAGGTAAAAACAATCATCTGAGTGTTACGTAACGTTAACCTATCTTAAAAACCTTCGTTGGATGGACTCGATACGCTTCACATGGGCCGCATAAAAAGAAGACCACACTGGGCTACCATACTCTAGAATAGGCCTAACAAATGTACAATAAACAATTCGACTGATATAAGAATCATTAGACTTCTTAGACCACCTCTTCATGAAGCACAAAGTAGCATTAGCCTTATCAATAATAGTATCAATGTGGTTGTCGAAATAAAATCGAGTATTAAGCAAGACCCCCAAGTCTTTGAATTTGTCAAGTCTATTCAAAGAAGTAACTAAACAGCAGAGGATTTCTTTGACGAGAAAAGGACATTAAAGTGCATTTGGACACGTTTAAAGGGATGCTGATGGAACACTAATTGCAGAAGGCGGCAGTCAAAATAGTTCGAAATAGAACGAAATAGCTTTGCATCATCGGCATAACACAAAATTCTCGAGTGTTATTTAATTAAGGATATATCATTGATGTAAATAATGAACAGTAAAGGAGCAAGGTAACTGCCCTGTGGCACCCCAGGAGTGATGCGGATCGGAACTGAAAGAATTCCATGAAACAAAACAGAGAATCCTAAAATTAGGTCAGACCCCCGAGAGCTTAACAGTTCGTACACTTATTGCACCACAATTCAGTGCCTTGTAAAATAAGTATTGAAAAAATTAGCCCGCATTATTCAGCATCCTCAGTATTCCTACAGATTTGTTAACCAAAGGCTATTTTCTGTATTCCAAAAATTAATTATCCGAGGAAGAAAAGGTTGCAAATGGTGCTTCAATAAAATTGTTGAATTTTTAAAATTTCAATCCACTGAGGAGGCATTTATCCCTCGATTTGCGTTAACTGTATGACTAACGCACTATTCAAATATCAATGACAGCTGCAACTTTGACACATAAAAAATAACGCACAACTGAAATTAAACCTCTTGTTCAAATGTCCTTTACAAAGACGGCAAAGGCATATCAGCTATTGCTACGACCCATGCTATAGTTTAGTGCACCCAGAGGGAGAAGGGGTGTATTTTGAAAAAAATTGTGGCTTTTCGAAAAAAAATTAAATTTGTCCCAACACACTTTTATTTAACTTTTTGGAAATAGAACAATATCCAAAAAGTATTTAATGGTTGGAAACTTTTGACAGACGGACAAACACGCAAAGGAATCAGTCTCAATATATGGCTTAGTATGGAAGTGTATAAAAGCAAATTCAATTAAACAGACACAAACGAGTAATCAAATTTCGATTAACTTTAAAAACCAAAATTTTATTTAACTCATTTTAACTAGAAAATATTTAACTCACTCACAAATAGAAATGCAACGTAATTCGAGTCTTAACTCGTCAATTTTAATACAAACTCTTGTTAAAAAATAAAAAGCATCACAAGTAGTGGAAATTTTCGAAAAAAAAATATACGAAATTCGGTAAAATACATCATTTTCTATTACCGAAATATTTTAATAAGAATATTCTTGTTATTACCTTCCTACTTCTTAAATTGGTAACGAAGTCCAGAATGGATGCTTTTATAAACTCTTCGATAAAAGAACTATCACCATTTACTACACTTAGGCAAATTAAACTTTACGTTTAAAACGTTTATTTATTTCTCGTTTTACTCCATTGTCATAAAATTATTTTAAATTATTCTAAACTTTATAAAACCTCTCCCAAGAGTGCTCTTTTCAACACTTTTCTGAAGTAAATATTAAAGAAAATAACTTAGTATCACCTGTGTTTAATGTAATGTAAAAATAGTGTAAAAGCATATCACAAAAGTTAAGCAAAACTTTAGTTTTATAAAATTAACAAAAACAATACTTTAAAAAATGCATTCCTAAGTTATAAAATATATAAGTGTAAGTAAAAATAATACAAATAAAACTCATTTCAAATAAAATTTCTCAAAATTATGATAAAACTACAGTCACCAATGCAACAACGCACATTAAATAAAAACCACAACACTGCCGCACTACTTGTTATGTATAATTTCCACTATTTTACAGAAAATTTCTGTTCGTTTGGCGCCAAGTATTTTTTAAGTTAATATTTAAAAAAATTTCCTTTCGTTAAAAAAAACTTCCAAACTAACTCGCTTAAGGTTTCAATACGACTGCAACGATTTTTCAGCCCTCGGCTATTCAGTACCTGGGGGTGTACACTTCAGCTCCTGTTACTATCTTCATGCGTACATAACAATGCCCTGATATAGGCATACCTATAAGATTACGCTCTAAGGTATAATACACATATATAAGAATATATTCTCTATGAATCTAGAGCTGAATGTGTCTATAGACATTCATAAAATTTATGAAATTGCAACCCCTAGAACTGTGTTTGCACCACCCTATTTGCTCAAATAACATCTTCCTTAGGTGCGCTTTTAGGGATACACATATAAACACACGTAAAAACAGGACCGAAAGCAAAGCCCCCCAGTTAGTATATACCGGGAGGACATTGTGTACATTCGGGTATTACTGTATCCCTCTCTGGAATATTGCCCTTAACTTAACTGAATGTGTCCGCCCCAAGCAATGTACAAGAAATTTTTCCTTCTGAACTTACAGGGTGATTGTAAATTTTCTCGATGTATCCCCGATTTAGGTTTTGTGTATCCACAATTTCCATCATTTCCAGCATATCTATGTATGTGTTCTGGACAATAAAAGAGAGACGAAAGCTTCTCAATTCAATACGCATTCAAAGGATACACATATACTGCAGTATGTTTGTGTATAGATGAAAGGACGATTCTTATGTATGGCAAAGTACTGAGTTTTCTTGTATAATTCATAAAATTGAAATATCCACGAATTGCCATCGTACATTTTAGTTGAAGTTTTATTCGGGATGAAACATTTAATATTTTCCTCTGAGTTATTAGACATTTCGAAATGATTTAAGTACCGGGAATAAATTGTCAGTTTTTCCGCATTTATCAGTGATACAAATCAAGTGGTTAATATTATAAACAAACAAATTTTATTAAAAAGTAAAATTATAGCGTCATTTTGGTGGCATATTAATCGTCTAGGAGTTTAATTATTAATCAAATAGTGAAAATATTGAGTGTACTAAATATTTAATGTCTATAAATTCGTGTTAGCGAATAAATAATACAATACAAAGTTTTATATAATAAGAAAGATATCATAACTAAAGTGAAATTACCTGTACAGTGTTACTAATAAAAAACGTGAAAGTATGTCTCAAAAGTACTGACAATATTATATCATACTTAAGACTTATGTTGGTGTTCAAATTTTCGGATATTTAGAAAATTTTTAAGAACATATCGAAAATAATATTGGGACGTGTAGTTAAAATTAAAAGTTTGAAGATTCAATGTTAAACTTATTAAATAGTTTTTTAAGTTAAATAAAATTATTTTAAAAGGAGTGTCTTCTTTGTCTTATATTTGTTTTTGTTATTATTAAAAGTATAAAAACTTTTGAAAAACGTGTTTTTTACACTAAGTGACCGAGTAAAACTATTAACTACTATATGACCCTACTATCATAAATACTAAAAATATATTTGAAAAACGATGTTTTTTTTTTAATAATTCTTTAACATCTTTTTGGTTAATTAAATTATTTCAACAAGGCGTACAGGTCACACCTCAAAAATAATTAGCAGAGCATGAAATAGCAAAATTGATTTAGCAACCATCACTAATGTAAAGGTTAACATGCTGGATTTCCACAGGAATCTTCGAATACCGCCGGCGGTGAATCAAGTTTTCTACTGACAGCACCTTGCGCCAAGAGGCCATTGCGAGTTGTGGTTCGGAATCTACTTTAAATTTTATACCACTTGTAATTGCTGTCATCAAATTAAGTGAAGTTTATCTACCACTCTATTCACCACAAGTGATTACGGGTACGGATAAAGAGATTGGGCATCACTTCAAGCTCCGGATATTTCATGGATATTGTAAAATCAGAACAATAGTTTTTTACGGATTTTGCGGTGTTAAGTGGTTTACTATCTACATGTACGAGTATACCAGGTGTTTTTTTTAACGTCGTACCCCTGTAACCTTTGAATAACGCAACCTAAACAAAAGAAGTTTTTGACAAAAGTTGTATGGTTCCAAGTGGGAAGCAAGATGCACTTGGAATTATTTCAAAAAGTGGAGGCGTTCAAGGTGAAAGTATAGGTCACTCCATTTTTTAAAATGACAACCCCCGTTTTTTATGGTCGAAACTTGTTCCTTGGATCAAAACAAACAACTTTTGTCCCAAACATTTTTCGATTTGATCCTGAGTCTTTTAACAAATCGGCAATTAACATTTTTTTTAATCATTGATTTGTTAAAAAACTAAGGGTCAAATCGAAAAATGTTTGGAGCAAAACTTGTTTGTTTTTAGAAAATCGAGAGGGGAGTGAAATGAGAAAATTCGCTAGTCCGTTTCATTTTAAGATTTTTTTTTATTTTATCGAGTAAAGCACTGGATAGAAGGTGTTCAAAATGTTCCTCATTTACTTCCATACAACTTCCATAGATGACAGGTTTTAAACGGAACCATAAAAACTTTTGTCCCAAAACATTTTTCGATTTGACCTTTATAATTAAAAAAAAATGTAAATTTTTTTTTATACCACGTGGCCAAAGCCTTGGGGACAACCCTGACAACTTGAAAGGCTTGTTTTTGCATTGCTGCGAGCTAGACAACAGCCCAGAGACGGAGCGGATTATTTTAATTTCTTAATAAAAGCTCACGGGGAGACCTCGTCTCGAACCCGGGGCCCATGGCATGGTGGTCCTGCGGCTCAACGAATTGATACAACTCCGTCTATTTGGCTAGTAGGTTCATGAGCCTCCTTGTGTTCTGTTAATCAAACTCTGATACTAGTCTTTATGAAACTTCCACAAGGTTGATATCTAGGGCCTCTATTATTTACATTACATACAGTTATTACTATTGTTTACTACAAAAACAAGTTATGTTACAATAAGGACGAGAAAATTTTCTTTCGTATCATATGATAATAACGACTGTTTTTTTGAATGCCTTTTCCACTTCCTGTTTCATAAACCTACTTTGCCGACAGGTGTGTATCGCTTTCTTATACTGGTAAATGTAGGGCTATATGTTACGATTATTACATTAATGGTAATTTATTGTCCAGTTGTCGGCACCAAAGACTTTCTTACAGCTCATATCTTTCTTTTGATGACCACACTTCGCACGATTAGGCTAATACATCTTTAGGCATTGTTAGCCTAAGTCGAGTTTGGCAATCTATTGTCTGTCTAAGATTACCCCCACTCCACAGCTACGAGTTGCGGTGATAAAGTGGCGGAGAACCTTGATATCTTTTTTTTAGAGACAACAGGTCCTGGTGTTTGAAAAGTTTAAAATTCAAAGCCAAAACAATAAAGATAAATTAGCTAAGGAACTAGTATACCTTAAAGGTTTTCATGGTGGTGAACTCCTAGTAGGAGAATTTGCTGGAAAGAAAATTCCGGATGTAAAGAAAAATGTCCCGAAAAAATTAATGAGTCGCCGCCGCGCGGTGGGATATGAAACTGGGACCTCCGGATTGAAATGAAGACGCGTTATCACTTACTCCACCGACAACTTTAATGGAAACTCAAATTCAACTTCCTCGTTATAAATATCCTGAATTAAGCGGTCTTGCTGGAATCCATGTTGAATAAGTTTTTGAATTTATCCGTCGGCAAGTTTAACTTATTTCCCCTGTATGTCCACACATTGCTGAATATGTCTGACAATTGCTCGGAAACACTGAAAGCATTTTAAAGGTAAAATCATCCAATGCTGGAAGCTACTCACTTGTTCCGATTGATTTTGCAAAATCCGGTATAAGTTAAAGGGAAAGGTGAAAAGGTAAAAGCTGATGATCCTCATAGCAAACAAACGAATGCTGTGATATGGGTTGCAAAGACCTATCTTCCGCAGCAGAACTGTGTCTTGGAAACTGTGCATGAATTGTATGTATGAAGAAAACAAAGGTCTTCCAGATAATAAGAATATCGTTTTCACGTTTCAAATGAAGGAAATTTTAAAGAGATACATAAAACATAATGATGTCTTTCGCCCAGATGGTTCGTGAAAAAGTGGGAATAGTGGCAACTTTTTTTATGATGCAGCCAAAGCCCAGGGGACAGCCCTATGATGGCTTTGTCCGGAAGGGAATTAGGGTAAGGGGAATGAGGGAACTTGAATGTCTTGTTTTTGCAGACGCACAAAACCCTGGATCTTCGAGTCGAACGTAAAATCTGTTCTGTTGTACGGCTGTTCAACATGGAAAGTGACCTGTCAAATAATATCTAAGCTAAGCTTTGTCAACCGGTGCCTCCGGCGCATCCTTAACATCCGTTGGCCTTACCAACGAAGACCTACACAGCCTTATAGGCCAAAACGGGATAGACACCAGTACTCGAAGGCGAAAGTGGCAATGGATTGATCACACACTAAAAAAAAGAGCCAAACAACATCGCAGGCTCTAAATTGGAATCCCCACTGAATCCAAGGAAGACGCCGAATTGGACGACCGCGCAACATATGGAGAAGATCCATCGATAGGTAAGGTAGCCAATTCAACAAATCGTGGCCACAGTTGAGGGCGTTGGCGCAGAATCAAACCAGGTGGAGAGTCGGTGTAATAGACGAAATACTAGAACTTTCTTATTTCTTTGGTCATACGTAGTCTAAGAAATACTTAATTTGTGTATTTTAATAAAATTATTAATACTAAGAATTGTCACAAGTCGTTGATGGAGTAAGTAATAACGTGTCGGCCTACTAATTCGGAGGTCACAGATTCGAATCCCACCGACGGCGACACATGCTTGTTTTCGGTTAACAACAGATTACGATAAAAAGAAGGCCATGGGGGTTGCAGAGAAAATGCCAGTGGTTCGGAATCCACTTTTGGTCCACTTGCAATCGTTGTCTCGAATCGGGTGACGTTGTTCTCCCACCCCATGCCCCACAAGAGATTACGGGAGAAGCATTGTCACCTTCTTTTTAGCAGTGGTAACTGAGAGATATTTTCTCTTAATTATAGTTAAAACATCCTGGTGTAATTAATATACCAATACCAATTTTAACCAGTAGTGTAAAAGGTTATCAGCTGCTATTGTTATTGTTAAAAATAACAGAGAATATGGCAGAACAACATCCGCAATTAATCCTGAAATTTAATTTAATTCGATAAATTAAACCTGTATCTAAGCTTGCATCTGTGCACTATAAATATTATTTCCACCATCATGAAATTACGTTCATGCAAAATTCATTTACATACAACATGCACAATTTTATTGTTAAATCATAATCCTTCCTCTCCAATACAAGATTTTCCAAGATGGGATTATAAATCAAGCAAAACACCTGCTTCCTGTCATTAACGAGATTCTGCTTCGTAAAAGATAAAAATATTATAAAAATGTTCATTGACCCAGAGTGCAAGCAACCTGCATAGTACAATGATTTTGAAAACGGTTTTCATGTCCATGCAAATGCCGCAAATAAATGGTGCTCAGATTGTATACTACATCAGTTAAGAAGATTGCATGCCTGCGTTATATATATATTCGAATCTGTAAAATCTTAAGTTTGCGACGAGAGTGATGTTATTGCACCATCTCTTAGCCAGTTCCAGTATCCACCGAAAACAGTAAACCACCTTTCGATCTTAAAGACTAAAGAAATTAAACTGCGCTTGTGGCTTCCTCCGAAGCACTTTAAACAAAGTTCAGAACCATACTGACTTGACTAGTATGGTTCGCGATTCATTGGAAGAAATGAAATTAAATTTATGTACTCAGTGTACCTTGGGGCGGTGAATAAGAAGAAGTTAAGCCCAATAAGTATAGAGATCGCCTCAAAAGATTGGAGGCAATATTTTAAATTCCTCCTCTCGGCTTATATACGTATATAAAAAACTGTCATGTATCTGCCTGCGATTGCGCTTAGTTATTATTTTGCAAGTACTTTGGTAAATGTTTTACTAATTTTTGTATTTCTTCAAATGAAGGTTAAAACTTCCTTTCTTTGAGCTTCTTAAATTGAGCCAGCCCTAAGGCAATGCATTACAAGTATTGACAGTATTGTGATAATTTTAATTAACGATAAACACTATATTTAGTATCCTACACTTTCAGAGGCATATTCATAAATTATCCAAATATGTCAATACGTCCGATTAAAAAATAAATATTGACAAGCAGTTATGTAACATGTCAACCAATGTATTGATGAAGTTGACAAATACATAAGGAAAATATTCAAAAAATATTCTCTGCAGTTTCATCACATTCGTCTAAAAATATTAATATTATATCGACACTTAGAAATAATATCTCGTATCACCTTTGTTACAAAAAATAAGTGATATTTTAAAAATCAGTTACAACTCTATCATCACCTATTGTTTTTTATTTAAAGTCAAAGAAGCTAAGAAAAAATACATCCAAGACACATTTTGAAACACTCTTTTTACCTTGGTCTCCTTTAATTAAGTAATACAGAACTTGTTTCTTAAGCATCGATATATCACACCTTGGTTTTGTGCAGAGTGATTAACGTAATTGAGAAAAAAAAGTTAAGTGCCTGTGGCATTTTTAAAATATAAACATTGTTTCCTTGTTGAGTCATTCAATATTTTCGTAGTAAACTTAATCAGATGGTAAATAAATGTTTTACCCCAAGTGCACTCTGAGTGATTGTGGCGTTATTTGAAACTTCTTAGTATTAATTTGAACTTTAAGGCAGAGATACACACATATTTTTGGTAGTATTTTTTACTTTAAACTTGAAGTGCCTAGTATATTATAATCTATATTTTAAGTCGCTATTGCAAATATTTACTTCTTCAGAAATTCTTTGTAAAGCATATCAACGCGCTATCTAGTTTCACAAGTGTAACTTTTTTCAATGATTGAAATTGTGTACTACATAGAGCGGAAAAACGGTACAGTGCCTAGCAATAAAAAAGAACAACACCTCTTTTGATCTTATGGATGTGCGAGCCGATACATTATCTTGAGAAAAGACACTTCTTTCTTCCTCAGGTGCGGCGATTATTTTTTGATTACGTCATTAAAGCAGTCTAATAATGCTACATAATATGAGACTGTTTTTCGTTTCCCAAGATAGTCGATGAATATTATGTCACATTTAGCCGAAAAAATACTGGCCAACACTTTTTCAGCCGATTGTTGCGTCGTTGGTCGGTTTGGATAAACAACTCTGCAGACTAAGGTGTAGTGATGGATTCGTGTTCGCGACAAAAACTCATTTAGATTAGACTGAAATAGCTACAAAGCGCACTCTGAGTCGTCGACACCTTGCTGTTTTTGGTCGATTGTTATAAAACGCGACACCTATCCCGCACAAAGCTTTTTCATATAGAAATATTCACGGAAAATGTCCCTTACACGTTTTGTTAATATCTCCTTGATGTCAGCTATCACACCCACTCTCACTCTACGACCATTGAAAACAAGACGGGGGATGAATTGAATTGGACGCCAGAACATGCAACATCATCCGTGCTTTTACCGTATTAAAATTTTCTAAATCATCGACGGAACTTTTCAATACATCATAAAATTTTAAAGGTATTTTTTCACCGAACAATGTTTAATCAAAACGCTACATGAGCTCAAATAAAGTCTGCAAACTACCCTACAAAAGACCTGGTAATTTTTATACCACACGCAATGAGAAAGCTAGACCTACAGGTGTTTTAACTCTTTGCGGTTATTGTGATTTTCTATTTAGTCTTTTGGTTTAATATTAGTTATACTGTCGTATCTAGTTTACTATTATTATTTTTTTTTTATAGTAAGCATATAGTAAGTTATTTTTATTTGTTTAAATAGTTTTACATGAAAACTTAATTTTTTTCATATTTTGATGAAAGGAGAGGGGAGAGCAAGCGGTCGACCGGTTCAAACCATTTTGCCGGTAGTTGCAAAGATATCGGAGCAAAAGGTGAATCCTTCCGCTGCACAACTCATTATTATTAAATTTCTTACTCTAGAAGAAAAACAAGTTGAAATTGTGAAAAAATTGACTCCACAGTTTGGTGATCAAATGCTGTCAAGGATTTGCGATTTTTTCTGGGCATAAGGAGTTAAAGGAAGGACGTGAATGAGTTGAAAATGAGAAACATACTCGCCGTCCTCGGACCAGCATTACGGCAAAATGCTCGCAACTGTTTTTATTTCGACTGGTATGGCGTTTCGTACATTGATTTCTTGCATGCGCGTCACACAATAAATGCTGCGAGACCAACCTATTCGAAACGTCATTCTTCTTCACGACAACACTCGGTCCCATATTGCACGTTTAAAAATTAGATGAAATGAGATGGACTCCACTTGAGCATACTCCTCTACCCTCCTTATAGTCCTGACTTATCGTCCTGCGATTTCCATCTGTTGGGGCCGCTAAAACAAGCACTCGGAGGACAACGATTACATTAGTGGAGACCTTCGTGCGCAATTGGCTCATAACACAACTCTTTTCATTTTACGATGCCGGGATCAGAAACCTTCCAATCCGATGGGAAAAATGCGTTTCCAAAGCAGGAGATTAAGTTAAAATATGATGCGTGCTTGGCTATTGTATTAAACTGATACTGACAAACAACTATATTGACAAAAATTAAATAATCGTGTGTTTGCGTTTAAAATTCTGACTGTGAGTTTAAGCACTTTGTCTTCTAAGGGTTTAAAGCAACAATTTCAAAAAGTGGAGCCAAATGCAGAGGAATCAGTAGAGCTAGAGGGAAAAGACAATACAATACAATTTCGACCAACCAGATATTATGCAATTCACTGCTGGTTTGAACAACACAATCTTCTATTATACTTATAAGACGACTTAGATACACTTTAATATTGTCGGCATAATTGTGAATCTTGAGACCGTGAGTCTTTTCAAGAAAATCAATAATTTAAAGTATAAAAAGTAAAGGGCCAGGAATAGAACCTTGAGGAACTTCGCCAAGCATAGGGTAAAAATGGGAAATATTACTCTCACCTCTTCGATTGCCCGTTTTAAAATTCCATGACAAGATGGATACCACCACGCAAAAATGTTGCAATCTCAGGTACTATCGAAAGCCATGCAAGTTCGGATGATTCTTAACAAGACCACTCTCGCAACTTCGTCTAGGGCAAAAACCAGATTTCCAATGATCCAAGATTCCGTTTCTTAAGGGATTCTTCTATTTCACCAACTTTAAAAAAATGGTTTTTCGAAAGTTGTAAAAATCAGATCATTCCTTCAGTTATTTTTAGCCTATTTGCCAAGACCTTTTGAACGCTCCGCATCTTAGTATGAATACAATCGCATTCGGCCTTAAACACGTTTTTCTTGAAACGACATTTTCACATGCGGTTGTCAACTTTTCTCAGAACCAACCTCTCCAAACTTTTACCACATATTGTACAAATGCATGGTTATAGCCAGACATATGTAGGACTCACTCAAAATTTTAATTTTTACTATACCTTCAGAACCTAAGAGGCAGCTTATTCTCTGACCCCCGTGCATTTTTTGATTATGTCAATATGGAGAGAAGGCTAAATAACGATCCATGAACTATGTAATTCGGATTAAGTAACAGTAACGATTCTAAGATTATTTGTAATTCGCACATTAATAATAGAAATACACCCTCCGTACCTATCCCATCTATCACGGAGGAGATCTTGTCCAAGCATATTGTAGATCTTCCGGATGACTTTTCTTGTGGCCCTGACGGGGTTCCTGCTCTTGTCTTAAAGAAGTGTTCTTTGGCGTTATTATGTCCCTTACTTTTACTTTTTCGACGGTCTTTCTTGGTGGGCCGTTTCCCTGTACTCTGGAAGACATCATTTTTAATCCCCGTTTTTAAGAGTGGTAATAGGAGAGAGATTGCTAACTACAGACCTATTGCTAAATTGTCTTGCATTCCAAAACTCTTCGAACTGATGATCCAATCCCAATTGTCCATGGGGTGTAGGGGTTTAATCTCTAGCCGGCAGCATGGGTTCCTTCAGGGTAGGTCCACGGTTTCCAACTTGTTGGAGAGTTTGTTTCTGGCAATGTGGGTGGATTTTTGGTTGGTTCCTAAACCGATTTTAGTAAGGCCTTTGATAAGCTGTCTCACTCTATTATCGTTTTAAAATTGGCCAAGTTGGGTTTCCCGCTCCCACTCATTGCATGGATTAAGTCGTATTTATGCAAAAGGGACTTATAGAGTGCGTTTTCATGTCGTGCTCTCTGATGCTTTTGTAGCTCCTTCTGGCGTTCCCCAGGGCAGTCATCTGGGTCCATTGTTATTCATCTTATCTATTGATGATATTACTTATTTGCTTCAAAGAAGTAAAATTCTTATTTATGCGGACGATATCAAGATTTTTCTCCCAATCAAATCTTTTGTAGATTGTGAGATCTTGCAGTCGGACTTACACATATTTTATAGCTGGTGTGTCAATAATAATCTTAAATTATACATTGGGAAATGTTAGGTTATGACCTTCTCGAGGTCCCGCAACTGCTGTACTTTTTAGTACAAGTTTGAAAGTACTTGTATTCAACGGGTGGAAGGAGTGAAGGACTTGGGTGTGTATCTTGATAGACAACTTAACTTCATCCCCCACGTTAATAATATTGCTGCCAGGGCCAACTATTTGCTGGGATTTATCCTCCGATGGTGGAGAGAATTTCCTAGCTCTCATATAAGACTTCATCTGTATACATCCCTTGTTAGACCACTGCTGGAGTATGCTAGTTCGGTTTTGTCTCCGTATTACGGATCTCACATTAAACCTTTTGAATCCGTACAGCGTAGATTTGTGAGATCGGCCCTTAGTGTTCTGCCCTGAAGTGACCCTATTATTCTGCCTCCTTATGATGGGCGGTTGGAACTACTTCAACTTGCTACTCTCGTGAAGCGTCCCTGGGTTGCTGATTTTTCTACACCAGCTTCTACAGTGGAAAGATTGACAGTGCGGAACTTTCTTCTAAAATATTACCTAGAGAACTGTCCTATCCCTTCAAAACCGTTCAAGCTTACAGATAGTTTTCTCGCACACTAGTTACGGTATGTTTGAGCCAGTTAACCGCATGTGTAGGTTTGCTAACGATTCTGGTGATGTTTTCAACACTAACGTGGACAAGATAACATTGAGGAGGTGCCTTTACAGCGTGTAACCATCCTGTTGTATTCACTCGTTTTTGTAAGGTTTTTGTATATTGGTTTGTGTATGTTTTGTATTAGCTTGGCTTAAGCGTTCTCTGTTGCCTGTGCACCCCTGATTGTTGGGTTTGGGTGTGGTTTGGCTTTTGGCTTACTAATGTTTTTTTTGCATGTTGGTGTGGGAGCCTCATTCACCTCAATATTTTGTTGGTAGGTCAATTGAATCCTGGCTTCTGCCTGTAAAGTGCGCCTTCTGAGTTAGAAGGGTTAATTGTAAAAAATTAATTAAAATAATTAATTAATTTTTTAACATAAAATTCCCAAAAAAACCTCTTCTTTGAAACTTTTTTTTAACATTCGCCATTTTGTTATTTTTTTATTGAATCTAATTATCTGAGGCCCGGCTATAGTCATACCTTACAGATAATAAACTTCTTTCCAAAGAGGGAAAGATGAGAAAACACCTTTTCTGACATTTTACTATTAATATTTTAAAACAAGAGTTTAAAGCTAGGTACGAAAATGCTTGCTCATGGTAAATTATAGCTTCCTCAAACTTGCTCATTGCTCCAAAATTAATGAGCATTTATGTTTGAACGTATGAGTCACTCAAAGCACGAGCATTTTTGTTTTTTACGATTGAACATGCTCTGAGTTGTTCATACTTTTAAACATAAATGCTCATTAATTTTGGAGCAATGAGCAAGTTGGATTAAGCTATAAACTCTCATGACCGAGCATTTCATACCCTGTCGCCAATACATCAGTTATTCTGTATGTGCACTCTGAGTAATTAGAGAATTCCTCTGAGTCGTCGTAAAAAAATATTTAACTTTATATAAAGAACCAGTTAACAATTAATATCTAAATAAATGTTTCCTCTTATCATCTCCTTTGTTTTCCATGCTCACTCATATTTTCACTCAAATATAATAAACAAAAGCGGAGCTTTATATGAAAACATATTTGTTCAAATTACAAAATCCTCCTGAATATTACATACCCCTTATTCCCAACATCAGACACAAGAAGGTATGCTAAAATTTCGTCATCTTCATACGAACTCAGAGTGGTTAAAAAGTTGCTCTGAGTAGTCACTTGAAATATATTTTGCATAATATTATGACCTTATTTATTATTAAAGGCATACGCTGTTAAATCCATCTAGAAAAATTTCTTGGAAAGTCATGTAACATACTTGCTCGCAATTTTCATAATTCCGGCATTCGTCTTAAAGGCTGCGGTTTCAAAGGACTTTGCTATGCATGAGAATTACTTATTTACAGGAGACTCATAGTAGAAAATTTTAAATATGCCCAAGTACCTAACTAGATCTGTTTGCGAACGTATGCCAAAGGGAAAATCCCTGTAAAAAGAGAAAATAGCCCGAAGGCGGGTTCAGTGCAGCCATGAGGGTTGCAAATCTAAAGATATTGCGCACATCGAGGTATTAGTCAATTTCTAGTCGCACAATACATGTAAAAGGTATTAATACTTTTGCTGTTATCCTTTACCAACACCATAAATTGTAACAAACATTCAGACGAAATAGGAAGGGCATGAATGAATCAGGGTGAATCAGGGGTGTGCTTTATATACCAGTTATGCCGATATAAAGGAAAAAAAATGTAAAACTCGAAAGGCAGTGTGTACGTCGCCGTAGGGGTTGTACCCTCTTCAAGAATAAATACGCACTCACACGTAAGGGAAGAACATAATTTTTTTTTGTGAAGGATGCTCTGCAACATGATTTAAGATTTCAGACGAAGTGATTCAGAGGGATGCTGGATTTTCGGTATTCTCACTTTACTATTTAGATGCTTTGGAAACTTTCTGCTTTCTTTGCTACCCGAATGGAAGCAGGATATAGTGCTCTCCTAGCAAACATTGCAAATCGTCCGTGATTTGGCAGATTGAATTTTTTCTTGTTTACTTTTGCATTAAAATGTGGAAAATTCGACAGCTGGAAAATTTCAATTCGGCAAAGGTGGGGAGAATTGCCTTTTTAATATTCTTTCAAATACTAAAGAGCAGCCCGGAGGTAACATTTTTAATTTCAACTACTGTTGTAGGCAGCAACTCAGTGTGGTTTTGACATAATTTTGAAATAGAAAAGCAAATTTTAATTGGGCATTGAAGGGAACAATAGTTAAAAATGAAAATTTTGATAATGAAAAATTACGCAATTAACATAAAACAAGTAAAAACAAATCGTCACCTAAAGTGTAGGCTATATAACAAAAATTCTAAAAATAAAAAGGTCAAGTAACAAATATACTCGCTCTCTAGTTCCTGTTACCCCTTTTGTGGGGCGGGTAACTATTTCACTCGATTCCAGACAACGATTGCAAGTCAGCATAAAACAACTATGGGTCGCCGTCGGGGGATTCGAACCTGGAACCTCCGGATTGGTAGGCCGACACGTTACCACTTACTCCACCGACGTGTGACTTATTAAAATTAAATTTCGCAAAAACATAACTGTCCGAAGGTGAAGATAGAAGTTAAGCGTGGACCCTAAAATCGATTTGGAAAATATGATCATATCGTTCAAAAGTATAATGTACCATAAAATTGAAGACAACATTGAGCTTTTTGGCAGGAACGGAGTTCACTGTACAGAAGTTTTGACACTATCATAACAGAGGGACAGAGGTTTACTTGAAACTTGAAACCTTGACAGTACCTTGATTATAGATATATGTATCTTTGTCAAGCGGCTTAAATCGACGATCCCAAACCGACAAGACTGGAAACTTAGGCCATCTAGTTTGGATGGATAGAATCACCCTAGCCGTAGTCATAGAGATAATCACTAGTCACTGCCTTATTGAAATACACACGAAGGGATTGTAACTTTTATGAAATGACTCCTACGCTCCACTCACGGGGAAGATTTTTATTTCTTAGATAGGCCCTGTGATCTTGATTGGACTGACGTAAGAGATCTCTGGCGCTTCATTAACTGCTCGTCTGCTCAAGATGGTTTCAGTAAAAAGTTGTGTTGTATTTTACTCCTGTGACACCACAGCTAAGCTACTCGAAGTCTGATGAAGTGCTATAGTGGACAGTCATCCACACCTACCTGCCTACTAAAGCAATGTACCTACTAAGAAAGTGTATTGAAATTCTCTTTATAAATAATGATATCTTCAGACTTTGCGGGAATAAGAGAAAAATCATCTTCTGAAGAATTTAACAAATGTCATCTTCATTAAGTCCATCGACCTTGCAATATAAAGCTGAAGATCGTCCCTCACAGTTACTCAAGACGGAGGCGGAGTTGGATCAATTCGTTAAGCCGCACGACTAACAATCCATGGGTCCCGGGTTCGAGACCGGATGACCCCGTGAGCTTTTATTAAGAAATTAAAATAATCCACTCCGTCTCTGGGCTTGTCTAGCTCGCAGCAATGCAAAAAACAAGACTCCAGCTTCGTCACTTCCTTTACCATAATTCCCTTCAGGCCAAAACCATGCTAACGCATCAAAGGGTTGTCCCCTAGGATTTGGCCACATCGTATAAAAAAAAAGACAAGAAAGGTTATACTTAAATATAGAAAATAATAAATGTCCAAGCAGATATCCTTGTGGCACTCCGCAGAGTTCCGATGTTAATAAAAACCTTCTGCTGTTTCTAGCTTAGCTAAGAGCCTCTAGCACACGGTGCTAGGCAAATTGATGGTTAAACAGAGTTTCGTTAGCAAGGTGCTGAAGAAAAGCCTTGAAAATCTCAATTGTTAAAACATTTTATGGATATCGAAAAGAATGTTAAATTTTGCCAATCTGCACGTCTGGTGTAACGTATGTAAGAAAAAGGATAGATGAAGATTACCTTCGCGAATGCGTCGTGTCCACGGTGAAGAACGAAGTGGGCGGATTTTTGGAGTTTTAGAGGACACATGCCTAGCAAAAAATATATTGCCATGTTGAAAGAGGTTCTACACTCATTTATAATGAAGATTTACGGTGACACCAAAAAGGACAAAATAAAATTCCAAGAAGACAATGTGCCATGCCACACATCTGAACACCATGTTGACCTTCTCGAGTGTCCATCATAATAACCGGATCTCAATCTAATTGAGCAGCTTTGGGGCACATTAAAGTGAAAGATAGGAAAACACAACAAACTAAGGTCTTAAAAATCCTTCAACAAAAGTGGAACCAAATTTCTTCTGCAGAAAGCCAGAAATTCGTAAGCACTGACTAAAAGGATTTTTATAGAGTGCCTAATACTTTTGGCCAAGACTGGAAAAAAAACCATTAAGTATTTCGTATTTATTTAAAGTATGTAAATTTAATTAACTCGTTGGAAAATTAAGTGACAGCGCATCGGCCTTTCATCCTGGACGTCCCAAGTTAGAGGCTTACTGGCGGCGACCCATGGTTGTTTTCTGTTGACACTAGATCAATGTCAGAGAATCGGAATCCACTTTAAATTATAGATCGATTTGCAATCGTTGTCTTAATACGTATATTACGACCTTCTAAAAAATACACCAATTCCCACTCTGATTACAAAAGAGCTACACCATAGGCCGATTGCACACTCGATTAAGTTAATGAAAATTAATAAAATCTTTGCACACGTGAAGGCACTGAATGATGTTAAGTGGGCAAAACACCTAATAGGACCGTGTTTACTGTTTATAAGACCGAAACCCACAAAGTAACAACATTGGAGTATGATTTATAGTGCATGTGTGGAAAAAAATATGTATTCATCGGTGGAGCAAGTGAGAACGCTTCGGTCGTCCATCCCGGAGATCCCAGGTCCGGACCCAACCGGCGGAGAGTTGTAGCTATTTTTTGCTGGCAACAGGTTACGCTAAAAAAGAACATTGGGGTTTGCAATGACGGTGATTTGGACTTCACCTTAGGTAAGGTAGTGACGACACACTTCGCGGTAAAATTGCCACAGCTGAAAATATTTCCATGTTTGTATCTGGAATAGTCTGTGTTACTACTAAATTTTTTAACGGTTGCATTTGGCTTTTCTTAACCTTTAGAAGACGACAAAAAATATTACGCAAAAATCCGCTAGTGTACAGCAGACACATGTAGGACAAATACAGGTTGTATCATTTCTAGAGGTCAATACGAGTATAAATGATAGCTCTCACCTAGCCAAACGAAAAATTGTATGGCAGGGGGGGGGGGGGGCAAATCTCAACCGCTTGAGAGTTACAAGGTGATTCATAAATTTAAGTTTTTCATGGTATGCACATTACTCTTTTATTTTTATCTTTTGATCTACCCAACATAGAGACATCAAACAACCGCTAAAAAACTGCTATCCCAATAGCCTTTCCAAAATTGTCAACAATCACTTCACTTTTGGAAGGGACTGTACCTGCAATGGTAGGAGTTAAATCAACATTGTTGACAATTTTGGAAAGGCCATTGGGATAGTAGTTTTTTTAGCGTTTGTTTTATGTCGCTATGTTGGGTAGATCAAAAGATAAAAATAAAAACAGTAATGTGCATACCATGAAAAAAAGTGTATCCTTACTTTTCAGAGCTTTATTGAATTTATCATTCATTTACAAAACCTTAGATTTATTCCAGTACTTACAGAAATTTACAGAAACAGCAGAAATTCTGCAGAAAGTTGCAGCTGCTGAAGAGAAGCGAATAGACCTAGTATGTATATCTTAAACCTCCGCAAATCTGGAAATGTTATATGACCTAATTACTGTTCAAAGCTGTAAAAGTTAATGTACGGCTTCTTCGAGGATTATTCCAAACCAGAACATAATTTCTATGCTAATTCTGTTACGCAACATTTTTCCCTGATTTAATAGTGGAAATATTATAGTTTTTATCATAAATTATAAGATGTTCAGAAACATGAAAGTTTCACACTGAAACCAGCATTTATCTTGCCCAAACGAATCTTATCAAAACCTTGAAATACACAGCACAAATCCAGTCCTCGACTAAAAGGAAATGGCCTTTACTCCATAATTCAGCGTAAAATATAACATTTTCCAGTTAACCAAGAGCAACTTTGACAATTTCCTCAATTGATGTCCCGCAAATTGATTTTCCAACTATCCACTGTGCGGGCAACGCGTAATATTATAATCTCGGAATTTTCGTCCAAGTGGCCAGAAACCCATAAGTTTAACAAACTCCATTACCGCAGTGGCCATGTAATTTATTAATGCTATCCGGACTTCAGGTTATATCCCTATAGCCAATACCTCTATAACACTCTGCAGTACTATAGATAGAGCCTCTGTAATACGTCCATAAAGCCGAATTAATTTGCATAAAAGAGACATCAACTGAGGTTAGTGCTTTGGCCAGAAGGAGACACGCTAAAATTTGAATAATGCATGAACCCCCGGTCGAATCCATATTGTATATTCATCTGCAGGAGTACTGGTACTTTGGTGCTGGTGCTGATATAAATTCGTTAAAAGTCTGAGGCCCCGATGCTGGATACACTGGACTCTAGTGGACTGGATTGGACTGGAGCCTGAGTGCATTTACTGATGCTGCCCGAATAAATACCAAAACATTACCTCCGGCTGTAATATTTCAGTAGGTACATAGTCGTGTATTTCGGTTTGGTATGACTCTGATGAAATGTTTGCGGTTAAAACGAATTTCAAGCAAAATGGGTTAGAGTTAGACTTTCATAAGTTGAAGGCGAAAATTCAAATGCAAATCTACAGAAGGTTTTGTTTTGTACCAGCAAAGATAGTGAACGCAATATGATGCTATTCATTTCTGGAAATGATAGCTTCTTTCAAGATTGCGCGATTGTTGATAATATTACTCGGCAGCATATATTACCTGAGGCAACTTATTAGAATATCAATCGAGCAAATCCTTCCCGGAACTCCACTTAACTAATTGGCCTCTAAGGACTCTATCTAAAATACCCGGAACATCAACAAATGTTGTTTAAGCCCAATGTCAATTGGCTGGATCAAAGTAACATCTTGATTGAAGGGTCTGACAGTTACAAATAATACCCGAGCTCTTCACATAAAGAGGATTGCGTTCCAAGGGAAAGTGGGAAAACACACACAAAAAAAACGTTTGTGGGCAGCTATCTGTCTGCTGAAGGAGCGATTAGGATTTGCCGGATCCCTTTCGCATCCTATCGCCACGGTTAATACGAAATGGCTGAATTAAATACCATTCTCGGCTTTCATCCCTTTTGTTGCACTGGTCGGTGTTTGCATAGCACACAGGACTCATCAAAAGGGTGCTCGGATGATGCACTTATTTTGTAACTCGTCAGGCTTATAATTTCAACAGCTTGTAGAATGGATTGCGAGCAAACATAGGCACTCACACACAAAAGGGAGCTAATAATTCTTCAGCATTGGATTGGGATTTTTCACATATGAGCAAACAAAAATTCTGAAAACTTCCTACTTATTATTCAACTGACTCTATATGGCGCTTATAGAAGACTTTGTTACATTTTGATGAGATTTTAGCACTTGAGAGTGGCATGCGAAGAGGAAAGGTATTTGTCAAGACTTTGATACAGTGTTAACGGCCAAGTGTAAAATTTACAAGGAAATTGGAAAAAATACTATGCCAAGTAGCTATACCTTTACGCGGCTTGATGCCCCCGGGGATTGCAATTATGCAGATAATTGACACATGCGTACTTAAGCCAATTACGCGAAACGATGAATGAATTGATATCTCCAAAGAGGTCACGCAGGTTCCCTTAAAGAGCATCAAATGGACTATGAAACGATACTTTATGCAAATTTTGATATTCAGATAATCCGTTTATCAGTAATCATATTAACTCGTAAAATATTTCATGCGCGGCCTATTTGTATAAGGAAAATATGATGAAACGTTGGTAGGTAGTGAACTTAAGTACTTCCATTGGTGGTATATATTAATGGGATTCGTAATCGACTCGATTACGGCTCAGTAATGCTCACTTACACAGCAATTTGCACCGAAAGTGCTTTGAATGCGACTATTAACTAAAAATTAAGATTTTAGAAGATAAGTGAACTAACTCTCGCTTTTTCAGGTTTATGCAGTTGTAGACTGTATAGACAGTAAAATGAAAGTTGTAGCCTACTTCCAAGCCCGTTGGAAAGCTACTATTTCAATTTTATATTATTATATGAAGAAAGGAGTTGCCGTTAATGACCAGTTCTTATTAGGGCCTTTTAATTTTAATCCTTCAGTCAGGAGATATTTTCTTTCGAAATCCTTATCACAGCGTCCCCCACCTACCTAGATATTTCGCAGGTACAGAAGGTTGTTTGCTTGGTTGATGTGGTGATCCAGAGCCCCAATTAGCAGAAAGGTGTGCCGTTTTGTTACCACATCTCCACCAGGTTTAGGACTCTTAGTCCTAAGACCTCCTTAAGGTCATTAAAAAAAAGCTGCCTAGTGCACGATGCCTGTCTGAAACTAGTGCCAGACATCTGCAAAGGAGCTGGTTTTTTTTCTTGCTCTCATCCGTGCAGTTGAGGCAGAATATGTTGATGGGGATCTGCGAATAAGCTCACAGCTTCTACTCTTATTGAAGGATGGCCACATCGCCCTGTAAATGGCACAAGTATGGAATAAGTACTGTGATAGAAAGGCACCCTATGCAACTCTCAGGGAAATTTGAACAGTTTCACAGGGTACAACCAGCACATCGGACCACTCATTTCACTCTATGCCCCTGTGAGCTGGCACCCAGGGCAGGGTGACTTCAAGACGCTCACAGAAAAGGGAAAGCTCATCTCGATAACACTCTACCAGCCTTACCAGACTTAGATTACCTGTCCGATATTACTACTCTGCAGTCTCTAATCGACAATATGTAGTCAGTGATAGTCTGCTGTGGCCGTACCTCCGCGTCTTTAAGAACTTTGATTTCTTAACACGCAGCATCGCCATCTTCTTAGCGTACAGATTCACAGGAGGGAGATGTAGAATAATGTCTAGAGCACGAGAGGGCGATGATTCGAGTACCCCCATGATTTCGATTCCTGCCAATCTTTGTGCTTGTTCCAATCTCAAGAGATCGGTTTTCTATTTTAAGGTACATGTGGCCACCAAACCATAACGTCATAAAGCAGGATTGGTCGCACAATCGTCATAAACACCCAGTGTATTATGTGGGGCCTTAGTCCCAACTTTGTGTTGAAGAGTCTTTTGTATGCATAGAAAGCTTTGTTTGCTTTACCAATCCTTTCTTCTACATTTAGCTTCCAGGACAGTACGTAGTCTAGAATAAGTCCCAGGTATTTAGCATGGGACTTGAGTTCCGTATGCCTTCCATCCAGACTTGATGTATTAAAAGTAAGTAGCTTATATTTTCTGTTCCTGTTAACGACATCATCAGCGTACACAACCACCTTTACGCCCTCTTTCGAGCTTCACAAGTATTGCATTCATATCTAACAGCCATAGTAGAGGCAAAAGGACTCCACCTTGCGGCATGTCTTGGTGAACCGTTTTATTGTGTGAGATGCCTCCCCACTTAGAGGTTACCACTATATTGCTTACCAGAGCGAATTCTTTGTTATGTAGGTACATTTCGATCTCGAACCAGAGCTGTAGTCTACCGAATTTCCCTTTGTGTAAACATGTTGAGTTACGGACAGTAGGTCATAATTAAGATTCTCTTTAATATTCGAATCTCAAACTCTCTCCATAGCTCTCAATAGAAACGACGCATGCCTGGTAATCCTTCGGTTTAGTGTCACCACATTTCCTGGCTTTAGGGATGAAAACCACGCGAGCTAGTGTCCAGGACTCTGGTAATGGTAGGCAATGCAGTAAACAACTAGTGTACAGAAATAAAATTAAGTTGAAGCAAAAAATAGTCCTGGTTTTGGAAGTTAAAAAAGGAAGAGGGGCCCCAAGATTGGCATTGCCTAGGGGCCTCTACATGACATTGTCCGGCGTTAGATGGGTCCAAAACGAGTGTGTATTAAATGGATTGAGTCATATACACTGCAGGGCAAATGTAGTGTCATTTAGACAGAAAAAACGGCTATCTTTTTGAATTAGCGACCTTCATATTCCTAGTTAAAGCTTTCCTTTAGTCAGATGCTCTTTTTCCTAATGTAGAAATAGAGATAAATCATGGAGCCGTGTAAAGTACGTAACAATGCTTGTAGCGGGATGTTTTTTTACCAACCTATGTATGAGATTATCGGCCGCCATTTAATAGAATTTACGCTGATAACGCTGATACATTCCACTGCTCTATTACTAATAAAATTGCTTAACTTTTAAAAAAGATCTTTGGATCCGGAAAAGAGCAATACTGAGTCGTAAATACTAGCAAACTTAATAGGTGATTCTTGTTGTTGTTGTGTTGTCGGGTAGCTTTAAAGACGATTTTTGATTATTGCATTTCACGAATTGATAGGGTGGTAGTCGAGGCCAGAGAAGGGAGGGATTCAGAGGCTTTCTGCTGATGTACCAAAAGATGAGACTCTGGTAATCACTTGTTATCTATTCGCCAAAAATGTCCAAAGTTTTGGCAAATGAGAGGGAGATTTTCACCCAATAAATCATCTTGTCTTTAAAAATACAAATTTAAAATTTTACCTGAAAATCGATTCAATTTGTGTAGACACCCAAATCTGCAATGTTGCAGAAATGTCCCATAAACTCGATCTAATATTTTGTTCAAGTACCGTAAAAGAACAGTCCTCCCTTATTTTCGTAGATATGTTGATGGGTTTTGAAGTGGGACTTCATTCAACTTTCAATTTCCATTTCAAGGGGGGTGATTACAACCACTACGTGTAGCTGGGAATTGAAAATTCACGTCTAATTTGTCATCATTTCTGCTCGAGTTGTGTTTAATCTTAAAATCAACTTAGGGTTCTTCAAATTGTCTGCTAAATATGCTTTTTCGGCTTGAATAAATTTAAACACCAAATCGAAATCATCTTTAATATGTACTTTCACACGTTTTTCTCCTTTCGCCAATTTATCGAATGCAAGCAAAAGTGTAGGCTTCGGTTTTTATTCCAAATCGTTAACTGCTGGAAAGGAGAATTTCCTCATCGCCAATTAAGCGAATATAGCTGTCTTATTAAAGATGCAAAAAACCACTAGTTTATCCCGAAGCGAAAGAAATTTGCATACTATTATTAGTGAAAGAGTGAGAGGGGGGTATCATTGTAAAAGTCGAGATTGAGATGGTTTTTATTCTGCCATATGTGAAATGAAAATAGCGTGAAATCACCGAACGAAAACAAACCGGTAATTACGTGATTTGCCACCCCCGGCATGCGTTATGGTCGACCGCAGTTTATTTTTTATGAACTTCGAAGTGGTATGTCACAAACAAACGCCGAAAAAAAATCAAGGACCCCTGATATTGAGATGCCTGCCTGGAAGGGGGAAAATAGTGTAAAAAGATAATCTGTTGCCACATGTTCTTTGGGGGTTTGGCGGACGTATGTTGTAATGAATTTCGTACTAGACCAAATTTGAATTGATCTATACTCGAGTCGAGGCCCGAGGGTGTCTAAATATCCGTGAAATTTTCATTTTTCTTAATTATATTTGCCATTTCCGGTTCGCTTTTTATTAAACACTGAAGAATTGGATGCTCATTCGAGTCAAGATAGTAATCGTATATATCCTAGGAACGGATGAGAAATGAAACATTGATCTTTTGAGATGCGGATCATCTCGCCGTAGATTTTTTATGCAAATACATCTTCTCTACATATTCTTTTTAAAAACATTATGCATGATACAAGATGTAGTAGGTAAAATTGTAAAAATATAAGGAATATATGTTAAGGTAAGTAACTGTCTCAAATTATAACCAAAGGAGACGAGAAGATTGAGTGGAATGCTTAGCTTGCGATATGCGCGTGCTTTGAACGTGATCAATTCTTAAAGGTGGGGGAAACGGATGAGGTAACCAACAGAACGGGCAGGTCAGAATGATTGTCTTGACCCCAAGCAAAAATTTTATCCATCAAGACAAGACTTGAAGCCGTTGGTGCTGTGCGCATGTTCAAAGGAATAAAACTTCACGTTCACCACACTTTTTGTGTGGATAAGACAAACTGTGAGATGAATTTACTTGTTATTACCTTCATGATCAACCGAAGTGCCCAACTGCCTACTACATAGCCGACAGCCCGCCCGTATTATCCCTTGAGCGTCGTTTACATTCCCGCAAAGTGTTATCTTCTAACAGTCTGCATCTAATAAATATTAATCCTATACGGACAAAGTTATGCATAAATTCGTTAATAGTGAGGCTGCCTGAGAATGGACCAAGTTTAATTATCAATACCCATGGTTTCACTACAAATTTCGAGAATCCTCTTTTTGAGAAAATAATTGCGCGTCTTCTTTGTAAACTGGACCGTTCACATAATTTCAGTGAAAATATATAACTAAAGTGCGGGAGGGAACCTCTTTATCGTCATCCACTCTTGGAGGAATTCTCATTTACGAAAACAAAAAAATCTTCTTTTCGCCAATTTGTCTGTTAGCTTCACCGCCCGCTCATAAGACAGCAATGAAAAGGCTTGCAAATTTACGTTTCGTGATACGATTCTCGCGATGATGGCAATTTTAGGCACGCAACTCACGAGGCACTTTATATTCCCACATGAATAAATATTGGCACACATCAGTAATTTAACCATAAAAGAGAACAATTTACGATAGACTTGGGTCATCTTAGCATCGAATTTGATTACAGTTAACAGTCTGGCCGTGTACACTTTACCTATCTTCTGAGACAGAGAAGAAAATCTTCTACTGGGAGTTTTCTGCTTGTTATTTCTTTTCAGAAATCGAAAAAAAAACCACTTCAATTGTGAACAGCACGAATTTTTGGCTGCTACATTGTCTGCAGTTTTGTATAAAATTTTGCTAATTTTGAAAAATACAGTGAAAAGGAAGTGAACTAATTTGAGAACTAATAGTGATAAAGAGATACTATTCTTTGAAAATTTACACTATTATATGACATGCTGAGAGTACAAATGACCTATCTACAAGCTCCAAGCAAAAGTGGGTTAGAAAATGTACCTCGCAAAAACGAACCACGTGAGTTTCCGGGGCAAAACGAATCAGAGTGCATTACTTCTTTTAGTTCTACGGGAGTAACTATGACGGTGGATTAGGCCCGGCAGTCTAACTGAAGGAGACCGCATGATACCTAGTCCTTATAATTACATATCACATATGTAATTAAAAGGATGAAGAACTAGTTAATAGGGAACTATGTCTCGCTTAGGTGTCACCTATGTAGTTTTTGTTAAAGGCCTACGTGTGACGGAACGGAACAACACCGATCCCTAAATTGGTAGGGCAAAAGTGCCAATTCCTAGGCGAGTAATAGACGTGCCTATTTCTACCTCCTCGTTCGTTCCCGCTGGTAACGTAAAGCTTGCTTTACGGCGAACAGGAAGGGCTTGACGACGGAAATGACCACATTTCTTGCGTTTTGGGGGGGGCCTTGCCTCAATTTGATCTGGAGATGTCACTCATTCGAAAGTAGTTATGTAGTACGTAAGGAGGCATTTTACTAGTAGAATTAAAGATCAATTGATGCGAATGTAGCAAATTGGTGTGTATATCTCGGTATGCACATTCATATCACTAGCCTAGCAATTGATCGTTCAGGGCAACTCCACCCATTGGGTACGTTCAGATCGGAGCTCTGCCTGGGTTCACCAAAGCGTTGCTTAACTTAGGCAAATGGAAAGGTCAGAGATGGACTGATTCATAGGGCAGAAATTTGGTACTACAGAGTGGGCAAAATGTAGCCCAGTCTGGTGCGGCTACCCAGACCTTGCCCCCATTGGTTTGGACTGGTAGTGGCTGTAGATGGGTAGGGCAGGCGTATGTAATTGCATTCGCTGTGGAAGGTGTAAGTCTCTGACCGGGATGAATCACCCAACCAAAGACATAATGGTCATTGTCTGATGGCCTGTCGATGGCTAATCCGCTGCCGGAGTATATCAAGCACAATAAGGATTTTCAAGCCTTGCTGAAGAGGCCACTGAAGCCTACAAGTTTCCCGCAGCTGCACGGGCTTCATGGTCCTTTCGACTCATAGTATATCGGAGCTATGTAAGACGTCTGGTGTGGTTGCAAGCTCGAGTGTCTATAGGTTGCTAGTAACCAATGGTCATGGCGTCACTACCATGGGTGTATCACTTTCATAAGAACTGATTCAGCTTGAAAAACCTCACCACACGGACCTTGTAGATAGGTAATTTTTACTCTCACCCTGTCATATATACTTCAAGTGATTGACAAAGAGTAATTTGGACTTGTATCCTTATACTCATGACAGACTGACTGCATAGTGTTCCATTAACAGTATAAACTAGATTTTTTCAGTTAATAAAAACCAAGATGGATGCAATAACCGAATTTTCAAAATTTTGGAATAAAAATTGTTTTTAAAAAATTAAAGAAAAATAAGAAAAAATCAACAGTTGTTGTTTTCTGTTTTAATTTATTGGTGGCTAAAGGCTTTTGGAAGAGGCATAGTAAGGGTGTAATGAGAGAGCAAAAACCATCGGGGTAAAATTTTTCCAAAGAAGTCATAAAAGATCATAAAATAAAAGTTGCTCAATAAGTTTGCGGAAAGGAAATGAAAAAAAACGGATTTAAAGTTGTAAAAATGACTTAATTTTTTAGTATATTCTCCCTGAAGCTCAATACACTTGTTCCAACCATCCTCCAATTTATGGATCCCTACCCTGAAGTGAGAATCCGGAAGCCCCTCAAAATACTCGTCAGCGGCTTGTATCGCCTCTTGGTATGATGAAAATCGTTTGTCACGAAAGAATTGTTTGACCGGTGAAAAGAGTCAGAAATTAGAGGGAGCTAAATCTGGCGAATTCGTACTTTAATTAACTGATTTTATTGATAATTTTTGAGCTGTGTGAACAGGTGCATTGTCTTGATGAAAAATTTTTTTTGTTTAATACTTAGACTTACTTTATTATACATATTGTACTTTTCTATCTTGTTAGTTTATTCTTATTCTTTCTTTTATATGATACCACATGTATTTGATGTATTGCATGAAGATTGTAATCTTATCTCCATCTCAGTTATAATGAATTGAATTTAATTGAAAAGATATGTTTCTACTTGCACGTTTTCTGTACAACCTAATTGACAATCAGGCGGAACACCTTCGCGTTTACTCAGCCTGCCAGAATCAGTTAAAAACGTGTGCGGGAACTTCGTCGGTGTTAAAGGGTATGATACTGCACTATATAAAATTATTACATGTGCTTTTAGCAGAGATTTAAAAAAACTAGTCTAGCGACTAAAGGTAGTGTTTTGTATGAACTGGTTGGTAGACACAGAAGTATTATTTCTTTATGTTTTGCAAATTCCTAACATTATCGCTGAGCTGGAGTGATAAGTATGCAAGTTTAACAAGTTTAGCATTAATGGTATTCCGATATGATTATACACAGATTTCTGAGGCATGCGGATGTTCGATTGAGGGGCATTCCATTACCGTTTGTGTCTTTTCTGTTCTTACGTTTGAAGATGCAAAATGAGCAGAAGAAGGTGTCTTCGACACTACAGCATCAAAAAAATAAATTGTCTCCCCTTTTTAACTTTCACCGCGTTTTCTTGCGATAACAAACATTGGCTTGGTATTAAGGTGAAGCCCAGTTTCGTCTATATTTCTTCCATTACTTCTTAAGGGAAAAAATAGTTGAGCACATCTTATAAATGTAGGTGCTTAGGTGAATTAAAACGTATTCTAATTTTTTGACGGATAAGTTAGGATTTCTTCTTAAAAATTAAATTAATCAATAGTTGCTGGCATTTTCAACATGAATTTATGCTTCAAATACGGCTGTTCGGCAAAACAGAATGCAATTGAACGGCTTTGAGTCCAAGAAAGTTCAAAAATGATGATGTCATCTTTCCTTCTGAAATTTTTGATATTTTATTTATTTTCAGGATTTCGTAGTGGTGGTAATAAAATCTTTTTCAAGACTGTTGGACCACTCCCGGCAGGATTTTAAGGTATTTTGTTTAGACATTTTTTGTCAAAACTCAAAAACTATGGGGCATAAAAGGAAATGAAAATATATTTTATAATGTGCAAATGAAGCCCTTTCATATGAGATACCACATTTCATCAGTAACCCGCCTATAGATTTTTGACTCCCCCCCCCCCCTCCCGCCCCCTCGGCCAGCACTGCGACAAAAATAAAAAATTAATTTATTGTTTATTAGTTCCTGAAATAAGCAGCTTTTTTTATTGGTGGTACTTTTTGGTACATTTTTCGCTTCGACAAGATTTGGCGGTACTGTTTTGACAGGAGTCTTTGATTCTCTCCGGATGAGAACGGAATTTTGACAGGAGTAAGTGATTCTCTCAAATATTTTTGACAGGAGTAAATGACTGCACACTATGTACCTGTACTCTTTATTTGCATGTATATTCTTATGACTTTAACAGCTGAATTTATTTCGTTTTACTGTAATGCCAGTATTACTTTTTCAAGACTAGCTGGGTAATTTTAATTTAAAAAAAACAGCTGCGTAACATTAGACAGTAGATTCTGGATTGGAACTACGGTAACCCACAGAAACTCTAAGATAGAATGTATTATATAACTATTTTGTAAACAGAATTAAATACGGCATACGGCAGCACGAAACCGAATTTAGTGGACAATTGGTTCAAATCCCTCCTGAAATCTCACGAGAGATTAAAAATACTACTTGGCAATGAAAAAGGATATACGAATTAACCATCAGAAGACCCCTTTTTTTTTATTCGCAAGCAGATTACAGATTATTCCGTATAATGTTGTGAAAATAAAATAAAATTAAAATAAAAACCCAAACACAAAATGTTTTTAAGTGCAGGCAAGGGTATTGCGACGGTACACTCATACATATCAATGAGAAAAAGTAGAGAACTTCAAAAGAATTCAAATTCCAAAGCAATCTGTTCCGATAACCTGCAAACGGCCTGAAAATGGCTTCGATTTGTATCATCTTTGATTTTTCTTCCCCGAAGGCACATAAATACCCCAAAATCGGGAAGAAAAAATCCACCAAATGGATGTGCGTGTACACCGCAATTTCAATTTAAATAATCATTCGAAACTGTCATATGCCTTTGAGAGGGTTGAGAAGTGTATCATCAACCCCAGCAGTTATTTGCGCATTTTAGACTAAAACCTAATTCAGCCTTAATTGGGGGTGTAATAGCGAAATTAAATGGTCGGTTAAGTCCGGGGTTTTGCAGTATATACGCTTTCACCTAACTATTCTTACCCTCGCTTTAAAAGGGGTATTGCAATCATCGAGATCTGATGTCTAATCTTGATAAAAACCCCTTCTATTTTCGAACTGGAACACCCCTCTTATCTGTACAGGTTAAAAATAACGCGAACTGTATAAATTTTAAAATAATTGAACTTTACTGAAATTTGACAGATGGCTTTCCTTTTGTTGTTTGTTTCTATTTGAGGTTAAATTTTTGGAGTTAAATTGAATGAGAAAAGATCAAAAGTAGAAGTAATTGCATGACGAAAGGGTTTTTAAGATGCGATTAGTTGCTGGGTATTTTGCAAATAATTGTAATTTTAAGAGAGAGTTTGTGTGAAGTGCATGACGTTTGCAAGGAGATTTCGAGAAGCAATTACAATCCTTTAATCTTATATAGGTACATATACATTGTAGCCACTTTTTGTAATGTTGCACTTTTATGAAATGTCTAGATGGTGTAAAAGCCTACACAGAAGGACTTATTATATCAAAGCAAAGCCTGCTAACAGCTTCGAATCTCCCATATGAAAATTTACTTTTCCGCCATACCCCAGGCAGACTATATAAGCACAGCTGGCTCAGTACTTGAAGCGGTCGGATGCCAGCCTTCACCTGGACCACATCGACCAGAGGCAGTCGAAGTCCAGCAGATCAGACCTAGCCGACCGATCAGCAGCCAGTGGTACTAGCAACTAGGTAATTGCAGGAAATTGGGAGGTCACATAAAGCATTCCAGAGCGGCGTTGCGGTCAGTTACTAATCACATGTCCCACATAACCAGCGCAAGAGTACTCCAAGTAGTAATATATGACCAGGTAACTACTACTACTAACGTGCATCCCTGCTACAAGACACTCATTCATTTTTGTGGTGTAAGATATTCGTCTAACCAGCGTGCTTTCCTTGCTAGATAGCTATCTCCTTCATCGGTGTGCTTCCTTGGCATTGGACCCTTGCCCACTCTCTCTCAACAGCATGCTTTCCTGGCGATAATTTCATACACGTCTAGCAAAACGGTCCATCGTCTTTTTCCTTTGTAGGAGAATTACCCACTTTGAATCTCAGAGAGTTTCCCTACGAACACAAGGTACCAGCGCACATAAAAGTCATCAGTACCGCGAGGCAGCGCAATACTTTCATACATACCGGCCAAAGTCATCGTGAAACAAAGCAGTACCTCGATACCGCGAGAATAGCAACACCTACCTCGATACCTCCAAAATTACTGGACCTAACAGTGTTCCCACCCCCGGGCTTTGAAATTGCTACTCCTTCTCCTCCTTGGTAAGACTCCTCCGGAATTTTTACACCTTTTTCGCTGTAAAGGCTCTTTCCCATCAACTTGGAAAGTAGCTTATGACGAGCTTGAACCCAAAAAAAAACATAGAAGCGAGGAATGCCTTTAACTTACTTTGACTATGCCTAAATCCTAATTAACTCTCATACCTAAATCATTATCAGCGATCACTGTGGTCGCTCGAAAGTAGTCCTCTTAACGTTACTGACAGAAATCGAACTTCCATAACTTTATCGAGGCGAAAATCGTGTGATTACATATTTCAAGGATCTGGCATCCTGCCCTTCGAGCCCAGTTTTAGGCACATGGTGTATACACACACCTTTCTAAATTGTCTAAAAGTTATTATTCCGTATCCAAACAATTAGATTATATCTTTATGCTGGTGAGCCGCAAGGCTCTCTTTTATCTCCTAACCTTTTATCGACTATCTGCTGTCTTTAATTTATACCCAATTCCATAGCTTTGCTAATCGTAGCACCCTTGAGTTTTCGTATTCTTTGACCCAATAGCAACCTTGATTTCACGCATTCTCTTGACGCAGTAGGCGTAAATCGAGAACGTATGCGAAGGTCATCGGTCAATACGCATTACATTAAGTAGTATGCGACATTCAGCGAGACTCGACTTTTTAAGGCCCGGACCAATATGTTGCCTTAGGTAAAGCTAAGGTAAGAAGTATAATAGGGAAATGTGCCACAGAGGAATACGCAGACGGAGCGAGATGAAGTACACTTGTGTTGGGAACGTCATTCTGTGCTGCCGGGAGGAGTAATAGATCCAAACAGACAAAGTCTGAAATGATTGACGGCACTTTTGAAAGGACATGGTATTTTCCGGTGTCATCTGAAGAAGATTGCTTTCATTGAAGATGACACCGGTAGACTATGCCTGAAAGATGGTGAGATGGCGGTGAATATAGTGTGCCAATATCCTGTTTTAGCAAGCAAGACACGTACACTGCTAAGGAAATACTGGCTTGGGACGAAAAGCTTGGCATAGTGTTCTACAAACGTTTGCTTGCAATAACTCAGGAAATTGAGATAAGGATAGAAAATTGTAGAATGGGGACGAAAAGCAAGTCAACAGAGCGGTCTAGTACGATATGAGGATTGTAAAAGAGGTGATTTTAGTGGATAAATATCCCACACGCTCAGGTGTACGAACCCTCAGCGTATTTTGAAGATTAGGTGAGGCAATCTCACGTCAAGAAAAAGTAGAATCCAAATCAATATACATTCTACTGTATCAGTAAGTTTTAATCCAATCCATATCTTTATCTGCTCACTGAAGGGTAAGGTATCACATACACCAGATACCCAGGTGAGACTGGTAGTCGGCTTTGTCTGAAAGACCATGTAACTACAATGTACATTATTTGTCTTTGTCCTGCCTTAGAATGGCTTAGAAGGAGAATTTTCAGGCGAGAATATTTGAGCCCGGCCAGTGTTATATCCTCCCCTGTTGAAGATCTCTTTGCCTACCTCAGGTTGGCAGAGCGTATTTTGCAATAGTGAGGTTTTGGCACAAAATGCATTCTTGCTCGCAGTGCACACCATATGGGTAATCCTCTCTTAAATAAATAATTAATAATTTTGTCAGAAGAGTCGAGTAAAGTCGGGCCACAAAAGTGTCATTCGAGGTCTGATGTTCCATAATTTGGCGTGTCGAATAATTTTGATCTCCGGATTTGAGAAGAACGACCTGTTATAATACTCCTGACCATCAGTTTCTTCCCGGAGACCCTGGAATGACGCTGTAACCCTGTTGTTTTCAGCAGAAAAGACCCACTGATCGCTTCCGCTGAAATTTGAACTTGAGTCCTCATGTTAAAAGACCAGCAAGTTATCCCTTATTTCATCGCCGACATTTTGGGATTATTAAGAGATACAACAACTCTGAGCCAAAATGTTGAATTTTTCATCTTCTAGAACAATTCACAGCAGCCTTGATCCTATTTCTCGCCAGAAAAAAAAGTTAACAAGCCTATGAGATATTACGTTAATTCGACGAGTTCGGTAGAGTCAAGTAACGTCTTGCAGCATAAGTGTCCATCGGGATTCGATGATTTAAATCACTAGAGTCATTCTAAAATCAATTCCTTGTGTTAAGAGCGGCTTTTTCGTATAAGGAGCGTGTGCATAGCTTACCTTCGTCAAATAAATGATCACGACTACCCAAACGCCACGCCTAACACTCACAACTGGAAGGGAAAAATTAAGAGACTGACTATGGTGCTGGATCTTCTAAAAAAAAGTTTGATAGACTTGAAGAGACTTTCAAAAATGATTTTTTCGGAGCAGATTTCAATGGATTGAAACAACGACTTTTTCACCTTGTCAGCTTATGCCAAAAATTTTAAATTGCCGTTCGTGGGAAACCCTGGAGAAAGTGACCGGCACCATTACTTTTAAAATGCAATACTTTGCCGTGTTATAAAACCGTCAAATTTTAATAACAGACAACAAGACTCAATTCTGAGTATATCCCAACTCTCAAAGGAATGGGCACCCTAGCAGATCCCTCAATATTTGGAGGCTGTATCGAGACTCATTAATACTCGAATCTTGGACTGGTCTATGAGACATCGTCGGAGACGTTTACCTGGCCCAGTGCGGTGATGCTAATTGCTGTTTGCATTAACAAAAAGTAATCAGCTCTATAATTAGTCGTTTTGAGGAATAACTTCAGTTTTGAGTGTGCGCTAATGTGAAACTTCACCTCGACGGCTGTAAACAAAAAGGTGAGCCCCTTAAGAAGTAGATTGCGCCAACATGCCTCCTTTGTTCGTGCAGGACCCGAAAAGGGCGGAGTAGGCCGCAGAGAATTCTGCCAATGCTCGAGGCCAAAAAGGGGGAGTTACTATAATTGTTTAATTACAGGTTTTTTGTTGTTGTTCGGCTGTTCTTTACCGTTCACGAACTGCAACGATTTACAACTGCCTTCTTCAAGTGCACTTTTCGGAACTAACCAGAACCACGACGCGAAGGGATCATGGAGCGTGCACTGAATGCCTCCTTATCTGCTCTGGGGCGATCTTGTTTGATCCCTTACTTGGATGTGTCTAATGTGCCCGAAAGTATTCATCTTATCTGATGTTCTGCATTTTTACCATATCTCTGCAGCATTCTTCGAATTTATCGCAAGCCTTTCGTGGGCTTAGCTTTTGTGTCTGCAACGTGAAGCGTGAGGTAATTCGTGTTGCTTTCGTTTTCGTTGAAAATCTTTTAAGAGCCAAGAAAATTAGACGATTTTGTTTTTGCTGGCCTCGCTGCGTAGAAGTAAACGCAATTCTGCACGCCAAGAAAGATATGAGGTGTATGGAAATTTGCATAATAACGTCATATTTTTTGTTGAAACCTTCCAAGTACATTTTTTCGTCTCTCAAAACCATCAAACTGAATTTCGGAGATGGAATTTTTGTGAAGCTATGGACGAAATCATGGAATAGTCCGCAGGCCAGAAAAGAGGAGGACATTTTTTGCTCGTCGAAGTATTAAACAAAATTCTTAATTTAATAATTTAAATTTTATAGTCACCAACTGTACCTCGAAAATATTTACATCGCGTAAAAAGTCAATTACTTGTTTATTGGATCTGTTTTTACCCAGAAATTCAATTCCCAGAGTGGTAAATTAATCTAGTGATGCACCGAGTTTATTATATCATAGCATGGTTGGTCTCTGGTAAATGCTACTTGCTGTCCAAATAAGTGGTTAACCGAATTAACGCGATAATCCTGTTGGCCCCTTCCTGCCCTTTGTTGAGGACAAATAATTTGGAATTTCAGGTCATGCGTATAATCCTCATACATTGCGCTACCACGTAAATCGATGAAAAAACTTTCTCTGGCACTTTACCAGTAACGAACATCTGTTCGAATTTGCTCATTTTGAAAAAAAAAGACTCTAACCAAAAAAAAAATTATGCGGGTTCTGGGTATGTTTATATATGCGTTCTCAGAGTATATTGGACTCTTCGATTTCTTTGTTGTCAGTTAATTATCATCAGGAGTACCAGGAGCACCGTGTTGGGTACAATTATGTTGGAATGATAGCGTCTTCCAAGACACAAGGAGTATCTGTTTCAGCATAATTTTGGTTTAATTGATACAAAGATATAAAGTGGGAAAATATACACAATGAAAATTACTTGTATATTGCGCGATCTGAATATATTAGCTTGAGTCAAAATTATGTTTAGAATGAATAGCATAACTTTGGTATAAAGGAAAAAAGGAATGAAAGGAACGCTTGGGAACAGAGTGAAGGTGTTGAGACATATTCTTCTTGAATATCTCCGGCCACATAATGCTTTAGGGACGAAACAGAAAATTGAATTTTCTTCCACATTCGTATGGTAGGACTCCTTGTAGGTACCGAAAACCACAATAGAAATTTTTACAATGTTACATCGGTAACTAAATATAATTTGCCTCATCGGTAATTACCTTAAAGGCTTTCTTGACATTTATGTCCTTTATGCAAAAGGTTCTTATCCAACTGTGATTGCCATCCAGCTGTGATTGGATACCATGACTCCTGAGATGTCCAGATTAAAAGCTTTTAAAATACAACTAACAAAAGGAGAATTTGAAAATTCTTGGAAAACGGTTGTTGAGTTCGAGAATTGGTAACTAACTAAAATATGTAACTCCACCGTAGCCAGTCCCAAGCCCGATTAAGAAAGCCGAAGAGAAGCACGCACCAGATAGAAGGTCTCAGTTTATAAATCCGCGGACGTCGTCTTAAGTAGCAGAAAGGAAAAGGATAAATATACAAATCTAGTTATACAGTAGAAGTTGTACTAAACTAAATACGGATACCTCAGACTGATTTTGTAATGCCAGCATTTTACTATAAATATCGGACTACGATCGGGCGTGGCACGTAAGGACTGTATGGGATGTATATACAGAATGTCCTTAAAGTCTAGAAAATGTTGAATATCTCTAAAAGTACGCTAAAGTCTTAAAATTATTTTTTACTTTTGATAGATGGCGCTGAAATCGCAACAACTGAAATTTTTCGCTACTATCGAAAACCTAACAAGTTGTTTAGGTTCTAAATGATAACTGAAGCGATTCTGAAGGCACCCGATCGTAGTGGTTCCGAATATACCCGATGTCGGTGATTACGTAGGTATTTTTTTTTTATACGATGTCGCCAAATCCTAGGGGACACCCCTTTGATGCGTTAGCATGGTTTCGGCTGGAAGGGAATTAGGGTAAGGGAAGTGAGGAAACTTGAGTCTTATTTTTGCATTGCTCATCTTTTACTTTAAAAATTACTTTATGATCATGCCTTGCCTTTTCGTGCCATTTCGTCTTGCCATTTCCTTTGTCGCTAAAATATTCAGGATATTGCCATGACCACCACATTTCACACCCTTGATAAGCGATAATTAAATGTCCGTGTGTGTTATCTCAAATTCCTTCATGTTAAGCCTCTCTTCGCACTTTGCTTGCATATTTGCACATTTCTCTTCTAGCTGGCTAATATGGCGCTGAAGATCTCTGTAGCATCATGAAAGCCACTCCTTCTGAGGACGTAGACTTTTAATGCATTCTCCTGCATCCTTCAATTTCCGGTGTAGTTGAACAATCTAATCTTCCTCCGTTTGAGTTTTAATTGGCTTACATTTTTTAACTTCACGCATCAAAGGGTTGTCCCCTGTCCCCTAGGATTTGGCCACATCGTATAAAAAAAAAAAAAAAAACTTCTAACTCAATTCAGACCTTTCTTTCAATGTTCCATTGCCTTCTCGAAATCTTGCAATTCCTGATTCACAATCTGCAGTTTCCGGTAAGACAGGTTCAATCTTTTCGTCTGGTGACATATTCCCATTAATAACATCTCCAAGTAGTTCCTCTTCTTTGCACTTCCAGCGGCTTCTTGAACCGTTATCTTTCTGCGACACTTCTTTCTTCATTAGTTCCTCTTGATTGGAAAATAGCCATTGACGTGGTCGAGTATATCTCGAAACACGTCGATCGCTTCATGCACCTTCAATTAGAGTGTACTCCTCTAACCCAGGGTATATGATCTTCCTTCTACAATCACTTTGCAAACGATCTTCTTCAATGTTCCTGTCGCTACTTCTCTTCGATCCAAATCCTTCCCGTTCTCTTTTTGCTTTACTTTTCACAACCAGTCTTCCTGGTGCCATATCCTCGGAAGGGTTGGTCTAATTTGCTTCTAGCAACCTCGACGGGGTTCACACTCCTGGCTGCATGTCCAGCATTGAAGATGATAACGGTTGACCCGGGTATTGATTCGGCAACAAGCATCTTCTATTTCGGTTTCATGGCTTAGGTGTACGGTTATATTGCCGCATCCCAAGCCAGAGCGTAAGCCAAGACCTCAGCGTTGATGTTATGTCCGGCAAGCCGTACTGCTTGCTGCAAGTCTTGATCTGCAAGTGAATTAATAAATGCTTCTATGGCGACCTCGTTGACACAATCTTGGGCAAAGGTGGGATAGGTCAAATGCGTCAGCCTTTCTATGTCCGCACATAACTGCTGCAATGTCTCTCCATGCTTCTGTGTTCGACTCCGTGGCTGGAGACGGTAGACCTGTTGCATGTGCTCTTTTTCATACCGCAATTCTAAGGCTTGTATTAGAGATGAATAATTATACCTTAGCTCTGCCGGTATAGACTGTAACAATTCTGCAGCTGCGTCTCTGAGTACCAAAATTAAAGCTCTAGTTTTTTCCTCCTAAGTTCAAAAGTTCAATGCCGCTGCTGTCTCGAACTGAAGTATGTATGTTTTCCAGGGCGTTTGGTCTTCAAATGTTGGAGGATGAAGTCTTTTATTCACAGTCACATCTGTAGATAAAGTCGCTGAATGCCGTTTTCTCACACTCACTAGTTCAGTCCTAATTTCTTCCAAATTTTCTTCATTGACAGTGCCATTTTACGTTTAACTTCTTTTATTTTGAGCTGCCAGAAACTTCCACCTTTTCCAATCTCTTTTCAATATCTGATTTAACTCTTCCACTTTATTATCCATATGGCTTTCGAGATTCACTTTGATTGAGTTTTCTACGCTCTCCAGTTTCTTCTCTACAGTTGACTCCAGACGTTCAAACTATTTTTTGCATAGAAATTTCCATTTCAGCTTTCACTTCTTCAACAGAGACCTTAAGTTCCGCTACTATTGATGACTTCAACTCGGCCGTCGACAATTTGTTTTTGAATGGATGCTCTTAACTCAGCTGTCGACGATTTATGTTCTTCCATTGATGCCTTTAACTCATTAATGGACCTTTCCATCGTTGATTTCAACTCGGCTGATGAAGTCTTCTGTTCTTCCCTAGATGCCTTTAACTGTTCTTTGGAAGATTTCATCGCACACATCAGTGTATTGAGAATATCTGTCATATTTGGAGTATTTTCTTCTTCTACTTCTAAATTCTAAATTGGGCCAGGGCACATTGACGACTGCTTATTGAGGTTCACTAAATCGTCAATAGCAGGATCAGGGGCCATTTGACTACATAGGTCGACTTCTATTGCTTTTTAAGAATTTAGATTTTGAGAGCTGCAATTAAATTTGGGAAGTAGGGTCAGTTCATCGTCTTTGTCGAATTATTATGTTATCCACGAAAGGCACAGATAAGTGGTCTCAAAAAATTTGTTCATCTACCTTAAGTGCATGTACCATGGTACTAACAGAAAAGGAAACAGTAACTATGTCATTAACAGAGACTCCAACAAAAGTCAATTTACCCACCGCTCTACGACGCTCTTTAGTTAATGTTAAATTACGTCAAAACAAATATTGCCCGAAATTTCAAGTAACAATCAAGAGAACAACCTGGCAGAAGTTGAGGCGTTTCCCTACTGAACTGAAATAGAAGCCATCGAATACGCTGAACCAGAAATAGCGGCGAAAGGGTCGACAATACGACGTGATATCAATACCACAAACCAACAACAAGGAGTACAACCGTGTGGCAGCGGCCAAGAAATCAAGTAGCTTAACGATAATTTTTCCCAGAATAACAAGTGTAGACATCTAAATGGCAGCATCCTGATCCAAATCCAAATCCACAACGAAACAATCGAAATCAATAACTAGTCATTCAATGCCAAGGGACTTAAAACATTTCAAATACTGCCATGAGTCCTGCACGGCAATATAACTGAGAAAGGAACCAAGCTTGACCTGAAGTACTTGCACAACTTACATCTGAGCAATGTCAGGAAACTACAAAACCTGTTTAGCAATGTCCAAATTACAACTATAACAGATACTGGTATAATAGCTGTCATAACAATAGTTCTCATTTTTGTCGTTCACAAATTTAACCACTTTGGGACTTCAAAACTGGTAAAACCCATAATGGAGGCAATCTTAAAAACTCAGTTTCCGACAAAAAGTAAATGGATCAACAATAGGATGCCTCAAGAACATATTAGCGATTTACACAGATAGCTCAAAATGTGAGCGTGGCTTTGGAATATCGTGCGACGAACAAAGCCTGAAATTATGGGGAGTGGTAAACAACTTCGCCTCGGTTCTTCAATATGAAATCGCAGCCATAGAGATAGGAACTAAACAGAGCTAACAGAACGGGGAGTATGATTCTCTAGGATTGCAATATGTACAGATAGCCAGGCGTTCATCAAATCAAACGCAGCGGTAAAATCCAAAACAATAGAAGGTTGAAAACAGACCCTCCCAGAACTAGGGAGACAAAACGACCCTAATATACGTGCAGGTGCACTGTGGTATCCGGTATAATGAAAAAGCGAATGAGCTAGCGCAGAGGGGCGCAAATAAGGACCTTCCAATAATACTCAACCTGAGCATACCCATCCATGAAATCAAAAAAAAATCAAGGAATGTGTAACGAGGAGGCACGAAGAAAAATGGGTAAGATCCGACATTCACAGACATACAAAAGCGTTTTGGGCAACTCTCAATGCACATGAATCTGAAAAGATCATTAAGCTTAACAAGGATAAATTGAAACTTCTTGTTGGCCTTGTAACAAAACAGGCCGGACTAAGGGCTCATGCCATAAAAATTGGAAAAGCGAACTCCAGTTTATACAGGGGATGCAGGGAAGAAGACGAGACCGTATTACACGTTCTCTTTTGAATCTTAGGAACATACCACTGCGAAGATTTAGCAGACGTTACCCTAATATCCTTCCAGCCAAAACCATGCTAACGCATCAACGACTTGTCCCCTAGTCTTTGGCCATATCTTATAAAAAAAATCGGGGTATAATCGAACTATCCAATTCGTTACGGGGATCAGTTGTCTCGACAGTGGAGTTTAGGGTACGCTGCCGAGCAAGGGACATACAACGGGCCACTAAAGGCCTCACTGGAAGGAAGACACACATCTTCTCCCTTTTGCAAACCAACCAACCAACCCAACAATTCTCAAAATTCTAAAATCAAATAAATTGCAAACGCGGATTTGTCGAATAGACAATTTTTTATAAGCCATGTTAACTGACCAGAAGAAAGCCAGAAAGAAAGCTGACTTACTTTTATGCTTGGTCTTCTGTTAGCAACACTAAACAGTGAAAACGGTCTGATATTCTTATCAGAAAGCATAGTTGAGTCATCCAGGACAGGACTTGCCATATATGTGTACATCCCCGAAGCAAAACTTTGGAAAAAATTGCCCACAAGTGGGTTTCCTTACATTTTTTCACCAGTGCACCCCAGACGAGAGATATTAGTAATAGAATTTTGTAAAATTGTTTATTCTCCTTTTTGTATAGATATTATATTGCTTGCATGGAAGTTGCAAATTTGTGTTATAGTTGAGGTAATATTTATGAGACACGCTGCATAGAATGCAGCATGCTGGTGGCCTATAAATAACGAGCGTTCAATGGCTGGAATAATATGTTTCAAATAATAGAGTGAATTAATTATATTGGCTTTCTTTTCATACTCCTAAAATATTAAAGAAATAGGTTAAATGCATTTTCAAATTTCATTTTACTTTTGCTTACTTCGAAACCGAGAAACTGGTTACACAGAATTCTTAGCATTAAATTCCGGTATAAAGCAAAAATTATACAAACTATAAGGTATAAACCTAAAACTAAAAGTTATTTACGTGAAATTAACTTACCTAAATGCATTGTTGGATAATTATTTCCCGGCATAACGCTAGCGTTGCGCTAGCAAATAAAAACACTTTTCACACATACAAACACATTTCAAACGGTAAAAATGCAGAAGCAAACATCGTTCTACACTTAGAAAATGACTAAAAATGCGAAATTAGACCTATCGAACTATATAATTATGAGACACAACAATTAAAGTATTAAATAAAAGTAATTATAACTTCAATAAAACACTGTACCTCTCGGTAATTTGAATTTCACCACGACTTTCATTCCACTTGTCATCGAACATTTTAATAAAGCTTGTCAAAGAAGCTTGGTTTACACAGTCCAAAGGGGAAATTTTAACGTTGGGATAGCAAATGCAATTGGAAATATTGAGTTTATCAAGACTTGAACCACACCAACTCAGAACGTTAAGCTCGTAGACGCAAGTAAAATGTTATTTAGTGAATTTTGCGCCAACTAGCGGATTTAAATCTTATTAAATTCTGCTGAACAAACTAAAGTACTTTTATCGTTTAAAACACAAATTAACTATTTTATGACACTATTCAGAATTTGTTTGTTTATTTATTAAGCCGTTTTATACTTTTCACTATATTTATAAAATTAAATGAATTTGCAATTCATTTTGACACCTTGAATATCATATTGCACAATTTAAGTCTTGTTTAACAGTTAAATACGAAGTTAAATATTTATATTAATCATAATATTAACAAATCTATCTTTTATCACCTAATAAAATGTTTTTTACTTTAAAAATTATTAATTTAAAATGTTTTGCCTCTTGAAAAGTTGTTATAACATCTTGAGCAATGGACGACAACCAAATTACGAAGAAGAAGACACAGTTGTAAAGGGAGGGAATTATGGAATTGTCAATTTTGCAAAAATATTTATAATTTTCTACTAAACACCGTGAATATTTAAGTTATTTGAAATTGGTTACTTAATCTGTACTATACATTGTCAAAAAGACCAATATGAATGAGGATAACAATATAATAGGAAAGATATATTCAGTGGCTTGCAAGGATTTTGTGTTAGTTACAGAACTGGTTTTAAAATTTTTCAAATGTTTATTCAAATAAATATTATTTTCTAGTACTTACGATGAAGGTAAATTATATCCTGGAGAATATTTAAATATAATACTTGGTCCGAATGGAACGGGAAAATCAACTTTAGTAGCAGCTATCATTTTGGGCATGGGAGGTTCACCCAAAGTTTTATCACGTTCATCAAATATTGAAAGTTATGTTAAAAATGGAAAGGAAAAGGCATGGATTGAGATAACAATTTATAAAAATACATCCAGAGAGAAGATAACCTTTGAAAGAACGTTTGATTTGAGAGGAAAATCTGTGTGGAAGGTAAGAATTTTGTTTATTTGTTCTTCCACTACACCGACTATCCACCTGGTCTAGTTAATTGCAAACATTTAACTGTTGCCACGATTTGTTGATATGGGTACCTTCCTTCTCTACCCATCTTCTTCAAGTGTTGCGCGGTCGTCCAATACAACGTCAGTAAAATCACCCAGTATGAATCTATTTAGGTCCACCAGTGCTATCTCAGCTAGGTCGTTCAAATTGTCAAAGAACCTTGCTCCCAAACAGGCGAGTCGTCTTTCTTTTAAAGCCGGACATTCGCAGAGCAGGTGCACTATGGACTCGATTTCTTCTTCATCTCGGCAGCTTCTGCAGAACTCATTCGACGGTACGCCGAGTCTAATGGCCATAGCTACTATGGGGCAGTGCCTGGTGATGACACCAAGGAGTATTCGAATGCGCTTTCTATCGAAAGATAATAGATTTGAAGTTCTGCTATGATTCAGCTCCGGCCAGATACTTCGTGTTGTGAAGCAATAATTGATATTTTTCCACCGTTTGTTGGAGTAATTTCTATCAATTTGACTTTATGCTGCGTTACGGGGAGGGTGTACCCTTTCCAATGGCATGTCTATGTCTGTACTTGACCCATTTTTGGCCAGTTCGTCGGCTTTTTCGTTACCCTCTACACCGACATGTCCTGGAACCCAGCAGAGACTAACCGTATGGTGTGAGATATTTCTTAGGGCTCTGATACAGTCCTTTATACATTCTGACTTTATCACGTTGGAGTTCAGCGCCTTGAGTGCTGCTTGACTGTCCACACAAATACTGATCTCAGTTGCTGACATCTGTTTTTCTTAAACAGTTTTCATTATAGCGTATATTTACGCTTGAAAGATGCTGCATTCGTTGGTGAGTCTATACGACTTACTTATTTGCAGCGTTTCCGAGAAAACTCTAGCTCCAGCCCCCTTTTCTGTTTTCGATCCATCCGTGAAGATGGCAGTTCCTTTAATTATGTTTTCAGGGTGCTTCTAATATTCTGTTAGGTATGATAACGGAAAAGGGTTTTCCAAAGTTATATTGTGGCTTCATATAATCCATTGAGCACCCATTTTCATTAAAGAACTTCAGCATGAATGCATGTCCAAAGCTCTTTGGTGTCCATTGGCTGTTTTCTCTAAGTCTGAGAGCTGCCAAGGTTGTTATTCTTTTCGTGTGAATTTCTATGGGTTGAAGGTGCAAAATAACTTCCAAACCAGCTTGTGGTGTGGATTTTATTGCACCTGTTGTTCCCAAGCAAGCGAGCCTTTGCACCTTTGCTAAAAAGTTAAGGTGAGATTGCTTGTTAGCCGCATCACACCAAACAATTGACCCATGGGTAAGAATAGACCTGACGATCGCTGTGAACATCCAGTTTGGACATAAGGATTAATTTCGTCAGAGATCACACCACAGAATAAAAGCCGCTTAGTGCTTTTGGAAAAATAAGAATATATCCACTGATCCACTGGAGGAAATACCAGAACTGAAATCTTGTAAATAAGAATCTTGCGATTAATTTTTTTAAAGGCCTTACTGAAATCAGTGAAAATGCAATCAACTTGCTTTCCAGCTTCAATGACAGGAATACAGCAGTTGGTAGTCGTAGGGTTACCCTTCATGAAACCATGCTAAAAAGGGCCCAATAATGGTCTGCAATAGCCTCAAAACCTTTGCCAATACAACATAGATTGGTAATTGGTCAATAATTATAGATATTGCGTTTATTGCCTTTCTTATGAAGAGGAATAAAATCAAAGACAATTTCCAAGATTTAGGAAATAACCTGTGTAAATAGACAAATTAAATAAATGACAGAGAATAGAAGCCAGTGACAGACTACAAGAAATACGCAGGAATGCCGTCAGGACCACACGAGAGACTATTAGCCAAATTCGTGATATATTTCAAGACTGTAACTTCGTCAAATGCTGTCTTTAGATTGAAGGGAAGTTAGCGGAAGCCTCGCCAAATGAGTAAAATCCTAAAAACTATTATAGTATCACAACTGGGTTCCAAAAACGCAGTCTTAAAGAGGATCATTCGTTTCACGGTCATCAAGGCACAACGTAGAGGGGTATCTATCGTAATTGCGCCTAGAATTTACAAATCTTCAGAATTGCTTAGGCTTAGCACATAGGGTTTGCTAAGTTCTATCTAAGAAGTCAATATAAGAATCCTCGATGGAAGACCGAAATTGATCACACAGAGTGAAATATACCAAGTAGTCAAAATCGCTCCGTGAGGAACAGAACCTCTTTTAAGCCTTGCTTTTCAAGTTTTTTAAGTGTTTAGTCCACCTATTGAGCCAGGGCTGAAAAGAAGGCGAATTATTGGATTAAAAATTGGAACACAGTCTGCAAAACATATTGACAAAATATTATAAAAAGATATTAATTAACCTAATTAGAACTCGTTAATTAAAACTGAACTGGAATATCAAACAGTTAGCTGAGGTACGAACGAGTGCTGAAACCAATGTTTAAAAATTGGAGCAGTCATCCATGCTGTTTTCGAGTTCTGATAATCAAGTGGAAAAGTTTCTTTGATTCTTTGCCTTGCCTTTCACCAAGGATCTAAGCTTATGTGACTCGATCCCATTGATGCAGGCTGTTGTGCGGGTTTTCATACGGGAGCGGTTTTCTTTCCTGCATTGACACAAAGGTTTTGCGGAGTAGAAGTTTATAGTAAAGGGCTGCCTCATCCGCGTTATAGACTTGCTCCTCTGTCAAACTTAACTCTTACACCTTCTTCTTTAATTGCACTTTAAATGGATCGATTAGCTTGTTGAGACAAAAGCTTTTCACCGCAGATTTTCAAAAATCTGATGCCGTGCCGAATTTCAAAGCGTTGTAACCAACTATCATATGCATTAAAACCGCCCGAGCTTTCCTTGATTTTGTTATAACGGAACTTGGCCTTTCCTTTTAGCATTTCTCTGCTGATTTACGTACTTCTAGCACACTTCGCTAAAAATCATTTATATAGTGCGCGTTCCATTCTAGGGAGTTCAGAACTCTTCAAAGTCATTCTTCTTTTTGGAACAGTGTACGTGTTTCTGGGAACTTTTAAATTCTTCTACTTTTTGCTGCGAGTCGCATAAATCGTGGATTTCGCCACTTCATGCTTCTTGTCGGGGAACGTTAGGCTTACTACCACTCGCTAATGGAACCTAAATATTTACTTAAAATAAGTCATCAAATTGTTTTCTCTTTCAGATTGACGGTGCTGAAGTAGGCGTGAAAGAATACATACGCCAAGTACACTCGTATAATATTCAAGTCGATAATCTATGCCAGTTTTTGCCACAGGATCGTGTACAGGTACCTAAGTTTGCTACTATTTTTTGTATCTTTAAACTAAAATATATTATTCATAGGATTTTGCTAAAATGAATTCTAAAGAAATTTTAGCTAGCACAATAAATTCCATCTGCGATCAAGACCTAATCGATAAATTTACGCAACTTAAAAACTTCCGACATGAGCAATCAAATTTCAAAAAACTTTTAACTGAATATCAGCAAGAATTTCGAGAATCGCAACAGCAAAACGAAGAGTATATTTCAAGCTTGCGGCAGATAAACTTTTATTTTTATTGTCTTATTTTAGTCTTAAAGAAAAAATTGAACAAATGCGAATTCGAAATACATATATGAAGGAAATTAATATATGTGCGAAAAAGAAAACATGGTTAGAATGCGATGAAATTAAAACTAAAATGGAACAAGTTCAAACGGAGTTGCAACAAGCTAATTCTTTTGTTGATCGAGATCAAAAGAATTATGATGAAATTAAGAAACAAACTAAAGGAATAAATGACTATATAAAGGGAACCGAAAAAGAGTTGGCCAAAAATGTTGGTAGTTCTACTAAATTTAGTGGACACTAATTATTTTTTACTTATTTTACAGAAAAGTTTGTCGGAAAAATATGCAGAACAAATTGATCAAGTTATTGGAAAAATTGAAGATCTGGAACGTTCTATTAGGCGAGCGAAGGCTGAACTTGCAGTAAGTATAATGTTTTTCGAATTTTCTAGTGTAGAAGTAGTATAATGGCAAGGGAGTTTTAAACACAATTGGGAAAATGCGTATATTTTCCTTTTCGTCTCGCACAATTAAATTGAATTGCGATAAGGAAAAAATTTGTTGCTTTATCACTTAGTTGTCAAGTCGAGTGCGGACCGCGCGTTTTTAAAACATTGTCTATTTGTAATCTTTTCCGATTTCGGATGGTTCCTTTCTACGTAGAGGCTTATCTTCGGCCTTCATTTCGATTGGTTGTCGTCCTTCGTTGTCCTTCTTCGAAGTTTGTCTTCTTGTTGAACTTCTCGTTGAGTTGTCTTCCTTCGGTACAGCTGTTGCGCTACATCAGCCGTAGTTTTGTCTTTCTCTTGTAGAGGGAGGGTGAAGGAATATAATTTGGGAATTTGGAGGATGCTTAGGGTCAGTTGGGTCCTAATTTTTGGTGAGCTTTAGACTGGGTAGACTACCCTCGGTAGTGAATTCCTTTCATATCGTAAAAGATTACTCTTCCGTTGTAGAGATAAATGTCTGTGTTTTCGGGCTTTGTTAGAAGCAGGGGTGAGAGATATCTGAAGTCTTCCGGTATGAGAAGGTCCGGTAAGTTGTTTATGAGGGAATTGGGATGAAATGGAATCTTTTCCATTTGTTTTGTTGCTAGGTGGACTAGGTATTCCTTGATAGGAGTAATGTTTGCGGCTTTATAAAGCTCGCTATTGGAGTAGTATTTGTGAGGCTCCTTTTTGTAGAGGACCGTGCATGCACGGAGAATTTTCCTCTCGAGATTACCGAGGCGTTGCATGTAAGTTGGGGAGATCGTGTGCCAAATACGGAAACAGTACGTAATGACGGGTCCTATAAGTTGCTTGTACAGCAAAAGTTTGGTTTTGGTTGAGAGTCCATTCCTGACATTGATGATTGGGCTGAGCAAGCTGTAGGCAAAATTTGTTTTAGTAATAACATCTTTGGCGTGAGCATTGAATCTTAGGAGTTCATCGAAGTTCACTCCTAGATATTTTGCTTTCTGGGACGGGGCAATAATTCCGCCATTGTAGGCGGCTTTGATTTGCCTGGATTTTGAGACTTGCCGGTTTCGACCGGTTGAAGGTTTTCGAATGCAAATGAGTTCAAATTTTGAGACATTTATTTTGATTCCCCACTTTTTATAGTAATTTTGGAGCTTTTCGAGGTGGAGGTTGACCTTATTTACGGCCAAAATCGGGCAGCGTGATTGGGCATATGTTAAGGAGTCATCTGCGTACAGAAGTGTTGTGCAATTTTCATTTGCAGGTTGATCACACGTGAACAGATTTTACTTATTTATGTAGTGGGGTGAATTAACTTCAGTACGGGAACGACCAGCTGCAATTTTCTGAAAAAGAGAAGAACATTTCTTTTGAGTGACAGCTGAGAAAAGAAATCTTTTCCTATATATGAAAACTAAACAATCTCAGTTCTTCCTTATAGGCTACTTCACTTCCTTAATCCGACGCTTAACTTTTAGAATATAAAACTTTATAAAAGTTGAATTCCAAATTTCAATTTCACTCAATTGACGTTTGGGCCGTTGTCACTTTGACAGAAAGAAGATTTATATTGGAGGTGGTCAAAGTTGCTGCCTTAGAATATATAACTAGAGGAAGTGCCCTTGCCTGTAAAAACCTCGTACGTGTTTTAAGCATTTCTCTTGTAGGCAAGGTGAGGTACGTGTCCCCTATCTCGATGACAGATCCCCTATCTTTGACAGATCCCAATGCAAAATATTTGTCATTAGTTCTGTGTGAATTTTGTTTTCAATTTATTTGTAATTAAAAGTTATTTCTGCAAATATAACATCACAAATCGATACTATATTAGTGTCGTGATGTATGTTTATAAGTTTTGAGATAATTTATAGACTTTAAAATACAGATTTTTAAAATGAAGTGTGCTGCTCATTGCTGCACAAATAATCGACGATAAACTCGTGGAATATCTTTTTTTAGGAAAGTAGCTATTAAAAATATGTTGTATGATATATTTATTATCATATTATTTAATTAAAACTGCTAAGACTTAATGTAGGTAACTAGAAAAATGAAAGTTTTTGTCCCCGTTCTCAGTTTGTTTACATCTGAGCAATTGGAATTTTTGTCCCCCAACTCGATTTCAGTGGCGGTCAGCCAAAATGGAGTTTGATTTCAAAACTATGTTTGCCCCGTCAAGCGCAAGTCCGTTTTTTTACTACTGCTATGGAAAAAACTACCACAAAGATACACTTCTAACACATGAAGAAAAATGCTTAACTTTTCTGAGCGATGTGCACTTCCTCTAGTTATATATTCTAAGGTTGCTGCAGAATTATTAAATTGTCTGCAGGAGGGGTAGTTGTGACGTAGGCAAAATCTTCTTGGAGAAGCGCATACGGGTACACTTTTCTGTAGTATTCTGCAGTTTTCTTCGAAGAGCTTATAATCTCTGCAAGTACGGGAACAGACATATTGACTCAGACTTCGAAATTGTTTGTTTTTCTGAAACCTAGCTTTGTAGTTTGTTTGCTGATGCCGAGCTTTTCGGTCCTGCGTTGCTCGACAAAAAGCGGATCTAACTACCATAGCGTGGCCCATCGAATACGACGGATTTAATTTTTAAATGAAACAAAGTTTATTATTATTTAATTGAGCAATTTTGATTTATATAGGGTAGTAATGGCGTACACCGACGCTTTTTATGAACTTTTTGAAGACTTTGCAAGGTGGTTGGCTCAGTCCATTGAATTTCTGTTTTCACCGCAGGTAGTGTTTGCGGTTTGTTATCATATCCGTTTGACTTTACGAAACCTCAGAGCAAAAATCGCATGACCAGAAAATTTGTATCTTAACAAAGCTATGCTGTACGCTGTGGCTATATGGCTTGTGGATTATTAAATTGATCATACAAAATGTTCGCCATCATGTCACGATTTACAGCTTGACCAGACTCATTAAAAAAAAAACAACGATCCAATTACACTTCCAATTATGAATATCAATACCTTGTTCTTTTGCATAGCGATCTATATTTCATAATTTTAATGACAGCAGGTTACAAATAAGATTGGAAAAAATTAAAAAAAAAAGATTGGGAAAAATTTAAATCCGGCGTAGTCGATGGGCCAGCCTGTACTAACCCTTGGAGCACCTTCAAGTACTTATGAATTATTCGCTTTAGTTTCTCTCCTTTTACGATGGTGCCAAAGCTAAGGGATCCCGCTATGATGCTATAGCACAGCCGTGATAGCAAAGAATTCAGAGTTAAGGACATTGTACGATATGGAAGTTCATAATTAATAAAAAGAAAAAACAAAGCTGGTGAAAGAACTGAACCTTGAGGTAGACTGGCATATATTTCGTCGAAACCAGTATATATTATAAATTATTAACGAAGTTACAGCTAGTCAGACGTCCATAAATCAAAGCGTAATCTGCCGATGAAATCTTTCCTGTCACGACTAGACTTAAGGCTTAAGGCAATTCACCACTTAAAAAAACGTCATCTTATGGTATCAATGGAAATCCTGGTCGGTTTGGCACGTACTAGATTTTCGGTTTCATTAAACTGGTAATAAAGTTGTCGCCCTTGAAGAGAATTTTTAAGACAAAATATTTGAACTCCTCCTTCGCTGGACTGGAAAGTTAATAAAAAAGAAAATTTTACAAATGTACCCAGGCATAGTCTTTTTTGTCGTTAACGTATAGTGGAACTCGTTTCCACCCTTTACTAAAAAAAAGGAGTATATGCGCCCTTCTCGATGATGTATTTTCACTTCAGGTATTCCAAACAAATCCAATTTTCTTGTTGTGATTTATACTTCTTTGCCCCGTGGTAGTTGGCATAAGCATAGGTTATATAACGTTGCGGGCACTAGGGCCTATTGTTTTAAGTCTCTTAATTCTTTATTGTAATTCGGTCTCTCTAAAGGTATAACAATATCTTCGCACCGTCGAATACCTCTTCGAGGTACGAGCTTGAACACCAACCGACTGCGGCCAACATTAACACCAGAACTCCGACAAGATTGGAGTTAGCTGACGCAATTAAGTTGATGGACCTCGGTAATGCCCCAGTGATTAATGGAATACCAGTGGAACTACTTAAGGCGAATCATATTGCTGCGGCTGATATTCTTCTTCCCGTAATCCAGGAATGTTAGGAAAACGAGATCAATCCCAGTGAATCGAACACAAGCGTAATTGTGAAGATTCCCAAAAAAGGCGACCTAATTAATTAAGCAATCCGCCGAATGGAGGTCCCCTTTACATCCAATGTACGTCAATTTTGAGAAGGCGTTTGAAAGCGTTGATCGCGAATATATATGAGCAGCTTTACGCAGGAGAGGCATCCCAGAAAACATCACCATCATAAATGAGGAGTCCTACTCAGGTGTCCAATGTCACGTCATACACCAGGGATAACTGTCGGAGCCCTTCCAAGTACTGAATGGAGTGAGACAAAGATGCATACTGTCTCCCTTTGCTTTACCTTTGCCTGCTGTGCAGCGTCATAGACAACCACCTATAGCGGGAAGTTAGATGGAAACCTTAATCACCTTACGCACCTGGACTATTACGACGATGGTTGTCTCCTATCCAACAAACGGAGTCATGTAGCCCAAATGTCCGAAGCCCTGAGCAAAAAAGGTCGCAGAGCAGGGCTGAGGATCGATACCGCTAAAATCAAAAAAACTTGTGAGCTTGAATTCCAGAAAACAACATGAAATTTATCTGGAAGAGCAGCAAATAGAGCAAGTGGATAAATGTTGCTATCTCGGAAGCATATTTACAGAAAACGGCGGAGCTGAAGCTCGCATCAATAAAGCTCGAGTTGCATTTAATACTCTTGTTAAGATCTGGCGCAATAACAACATCTCCAAGAAAAACTTCAGATCTTCGAGTCGAACGTAAAATCGGTTCTGTTGTACGGCTATTCAAAATGGAAGGGGGCCTGCCAAATAACATCTAAGCTACAAGCCTGTGTCAACCGGTGTCTCCGGCGCATCGTTAATATCCATTTGCCGGAGGTCATTATCAACGAAGACCTACAAAGACTTACAGGCCAATACGTGATAGACAACAGTATTCTCAGGTGAAAGTGGGAATGGATAGGCTACACATTAAGAAAATAGCCAATAAACATCGCATAGCATTCTCTACATAGATTAGAATCCCCACGGAATCCAAGGGAGATGCCGAATTGAAATACTGCGCAATACATGGAGAAGATCCGTTGGCATCCAGATCAACAAATTGTGGCCACAGATGAAGGCGTTGGCGCAGGACCGGACCAGGTGGAGAGTCGGTGTAATAGGCGCCCTAAGCCGCACAAGGGGTTAAAGGAACGAGAGAGAGAGAAAAGTATAACACTGTCTGTAGCTGAAATTCATTGAGATTGCCTGGGGCCAGACATGGCTTTCTAAATACGCTGATTCTATACCTATGACTAGACATTCACATAGAACGAATAGTTGTTCCTCGTCCTCTTCCCGATATAGCTAGGGTCGATACTCACGAATGATCTGACTTCCGATCAACTGAGCTACTAGAATGTCCCTAGTTCTGCTGTAGGATCTGTAGCATCTTCCTCAATAAGTATTATTTCAATAGGTATTAGGTTTCTTAGATGCGTGGTTAGTTATCAACCCACATATTGGCTCCAGCCCTATGGTGGTAGTACTGAAGATTAATTTTGCCTATAAGTTATTTAGTTGACTGCCATTATGTCACTGCAGAACATCCATGTTCTTGGAAGCCGCTACAGTTTTCTCCGACTCCATTGCCGGTTTTGATTTTATCTCTAGATGTCTTACGATGTACTTAATACTTCTTGAACTTATTTTTCTGTTTAAATAGGCAAAGAAAGCTGAAGAAGTCGAAAAAGAAAGCGAAATAAAGAATTCTGTAACCGTCCTACAAGCAGTCTATCAAGACTACCAAAATGCACGAACTACTCATGGCACAGGTTTTTAAAATTATTTACTTAGAGCTTAAATCTTTTTTTTTCAATCTTGTTCTATTTTTAGAGGATCAAATACAAAAGAAAGCCGAAGTTATTGGACTAAAAGCTGAAAGTATTACTTTGGAGATCAGAAAATTATTAGATAAACGTCGGGAACTTAACCGCACGCTAGATGAAGATTATGAGCCAGAATTAAAAGCAATAAAACGCAAGGTTTCCTCCATTGAAAATATAAAGGAGCGGCGACTTAATGTAAGATTTTATAACATTTAAAGTAAAGTGAATTTTTCTCCAAGACAATTAACTTTTAGATGTTACGCAGTCGTTTTGAAGATACTTATAATGCTGTAGTGTGGTTACGACAGAATCGTCATTTGTTTGAAGGACAAATATACGAGCCAATGATATTAGAGGTATTATCACGAAATTTTGTTTTTGTTTTTATAATTAAACGTTAGTTTATAGCTCAACGTAAATAATGCCGACAATGCAAAATATTTTGAAAATACAGTTGGTATGGCAGATTTACTAGCATTTACATGTACGAATAAATCAGATCTTGACATATTAATAAGAAAACTCTGCAATGAACAGAAACTTCAAGTAAATGCGCTTCACTCCGAAGAGGCATCTGAATGCAGTTTTCGGGCAACTGAACCCATCGAAAATTTGAGGTATTTAAAAACGCTAGCTAAAGAAAATTATAAATAAAATATGTCTTTAAAGGAAATATGGATTCCATTCGTATCTTATAGATATGGTTGATGGTCCAGCTCCTATTTTAAACTTCCTGTGCAAAAGTTACAATATTCATAAAATTCTGGTTGGGACAGACAAAGTAAACGAATATTCAGACAGATTGCCTTCGAACATATTTTTGTTTTTCACACGTAAGACATTTTAAGTATTACGGAAATATTTTTTAACAATCTCTTTACAGCTTCGTACAAGTATTCAATTTCATTCTCTAGGTATACAAACGACAAAAGCTCAATGCGTGTAAATATATCATCAAAAAACATTCTCTGCATGAGCATTGATCTACAAGATTTAAACATTCTTAAAGACAAGTTAGGTTACAAAAGTTCTTGCTTTTTCAACGTTTCAATTTTTCTATTTTTTATTCAGATTCAGAAAAATAACGCGGCAATCAGATATTATAAAAAACGAGCGTACAGAAATTGAAGGAAAAATTAGTACGTACGAAGAGAAACGTAATGATGTTCTTACCGAAAAGAAGGAGCTTGAAAAGAAACGACTCACACTTTTAAATTTCTTAGAGAAGTTGAAATCACAAAAACACAAAGTAGAACGTTTAAAAAACAGTAACATAGGTAAGGCATTTTTTTATTTGTAACTCTTCGTTAAGTTTTTCTAATGACATAAAGTGTAATTTTCCGTCCAGGTCTGTTCCCTTCCTTGTTGTAAAAACTTTTCATGCAAAAACTGATATGGTGGGGAAAAAATTGGTCAAAAACAAGAACAGTAAAGGAACCGGTTTCATGCAAACTCCTGAGAAACAAGAAGCGGCAAATTTGCCCCAATAGTAAAATGGAAGCTTTAAAAACACAATTAGCTAAACTCCGAACACTTCTTCAACCGTTTTTTGTACTTTTGCAGAAAACATCGTCGATCAAAAACAAGCTAAACTAAACTAGCTAAAAAGTTTAGGTAAGTTCGTACTGGAGGAGAATATGTGTCGGCAATTTTTTCCCCACCACTTTTCCTGCCAAGAAAAGCAAAGGAACGTAGAGTTGGTAAGCTCATGCACACGCGGGAACAGACCTATGGTTTTTGAAAATTCATTTTTTGTCCTCAGATCACGAAAAAGTCACAAATTTTACAGATTACTTCCAACATTTTTTGATTTTTGTATAATTCTATGTATTCAAAATTTATTTGAACAGATCTTAAGCAAGAAGAAATCAAATTTAAAGAATTTGCTGCTAAAGTGGTTAATGATATGATACAAAACCAAAATAAATGTGCTGACACTCTAAAACTATACCAGGAAAGTATTATAGCCGCGGAATTGATAAATACAAAGCTACAGATTTTTAAACAGCAACATTCCGATCTTGAAGATGTAGAAAAAAGTCGTCTTGAAGAACTGAAAAAGTCTCTGGTGAGTGAACTTATTTTACTTAAATTTATATTAATTAATGTGTATATGATGTTCGATATGTTTTTTTTTAATAATATGGGATGGCGTGTGGTCTTCTATCATGGCGTACCAATTTCACATCCCATGGTTATGTTCTGTGTAATATGTTGAGCTAAAACGCCATTGCGGGTTGTAGAGAATGTCGGTGGTTTGAATTTCACCTTAAATTGTAGTTTCACTTGCAATCGTTTTATCGAATCGGTAGAGGTTCTTCTCCCGCCCCATTCCTAATGTAGAGTTCGATGACTAGAGACGTGCAGGAATTTGCGATTCCTCAAGAGATGTTCACGGCCGCCAGTAAATCGGGTGATAAATAAATCGGTGCAATAAATTGAACAAAAATAATAGTTTAGAGATGTTACGCCTCTTTTCAAGGGAGTGCAGAGAAATCAGCTCCAAACGATCAGTATAAGAATGAAGTAACCAGGGATCAATCCAGAGAAGTCCACGGAGAGCAAACTTAAAGAATCTGCGCTGCACTGTTTCGACGCGGTTGACGTAAACGGTGAAATTGGGAGCCCATAAAGGGCTGACATATTTCAAAAGTGATCTAACGAAGGTACAGTAAAGAAGTTTAGTTAGGTAGGAATCATCGAGTTCCTAAGACCATCTTTTCACGCAACCCAACATCTAGTTAGCCCTACCAACGATCGAGTTCACATGATCCTCGAATGAAAGGCGAGAATTGGCGATCACGCCCAGGTCCTTCATCTTATCAACCCTGCCTAAGGTAACGCCATCGACGGTGTAGTCAAAGAGGAGAGGACGTCTTTTACGGGAGAAGGTCATAACGGTGCACTTGTCGGCATTTAAAGGAAGGCGATTGCGCACGCACCAAACGCAGAACACAGCCAGGTCAGAGTGCAAGATAGTGAACACTGAATTTTACTGCGGGTCAGGAGAAGCGAAACATCGTTAATATATAGGATGAAGAGGAGTGGGCCAAGGATACTGCCCTGTGGCACCCCGAGGTGACAAGGACATATTCAGAAAGAGCTCCCCGAAACGCGACGCGACGCGCTGGGTACTACCAGACAGATTAGAGGACAACCAGTTGACGAAGCAGGAACGAAACCCAAGAAGAATCAATTTATCGAAAGCCTTACTGAAATCTGTTAATACACAATCGACCTGTTTGCCCGCTTTGACGGCTGGTAAGGAATAATTAATGAATTCGTGGACTTCCACTTGAGTAAGCCATGCTGGAAGGACCCCATGAAAGGCCTGCAGTGAAATCGAAGAACGTCACTGATGAGAGACTCGAAAACCTTCGCGGCATGGCACAGGCTGGCAATCGGTCGGTAGTTGGATACGACTGACCTACTGCCTTTCTTATGGAGAAGAATCACACACAGAAGTCTTCCAAAGTTCAGGAAAGCGGCCAGATTGCAGGGACAGATTGATTAAGTAACAAAGAACACTAGCAAGAGATAATTGGAATTTTTTCAGAGAGGGACCACCCGTGAAGCACTCCGCCAAATTAGGTAAGTGTTCAGCAACGTGTGCATCGTCTGCACTTAGCGCCCTGAGAATTCAACTTACATCAACCACGCCGGCAGGGTTGACTTTGGCATCCTTCAGCGCATACCTGGCATATACATATGTGTCCACCGTATCGCATAATTTTTTTTTTTTATACGATGTGGCCAAATCGTAGGGGACAACCCTTTGATGCGTTAGCATGGTTTTGGCCGGAAGGGAATTAGGGTAAGGGAAGTGAGGAAACTTGAGTCTTGTTTTTGCATTGCTGCGAGCTAGACAACAGCCCAGAGACGGAGTGGATTATTTTTAATTTCTTAATAAAAGCTCACGGGGTCATCTGGTCTCGAACCCGGGGCCCATGGCATGGTGGTCGTGCGGCTCAACGCATTGATCCAACTCCGTCTCCAAGGAACTGTGCATAAGCAGAAAATTCAGAACTCCAAGTCTAGACCCTAATAGCCTTAAATGGTTTATTGACAAGGTTGCATTGGGTAGTTGGTCCGGTATATTTCAAGCCGAAATCCGTGACATCAAAATTTGTGCCCTTATCAACTTCAAAAAAGATCTGAAAGTAGCTGATATAACTATCTTCTCTGATAGCCATGTAGCCCTCAAGGCTCTATCCTCGTGGTGTTTTTCCTTGAGGCTTACGAAGGAGTATTTCGACACTCTCCAACAACTGGTCCCCCATAACAAGGTCACAATTTGTTGGATACCTAGACACTCGAATTTCGAGAGAAATGAGCCCTTTTGCAACCTTAGCTGGTCGTCGGCAAGAGCTGTGATTGAAGACTAGGTTAAGGGTCAGCAGCTGTTATACTGGAGAAATGTCCCCTTATCCACGCTAAGGCACATGTTAAGCCCTTTGGTTATAACGATATCGTTGCATTAAGTAAGGCAGATCAAAAATTGCTCTTAGGCTACCTATCTGGCCACTGGGGGCTGAGATATCATCTACATCGGATGGATCTGTCCTGTGATACGTGTCGTCGGAGTGTCGGCTCTGGGTTGAAAACGCTGAAACCACCACGCATATATTGTTCTTTTGTCCTCCTTTGGCATGGCTGAGAAGGATCTACAGTCGGGAATTCCTGATCCCGGCTGATGTTAGATCTTCCACTGTTAAAGACCTCATAGTATATCTGAAGGTGGCTGAGCGTCTTTTGCAGTAGTAGCGGTTATGTCACAAATAATAATGTATAATGGCGCTTTATTTGGCACAATCGTTATAATGTAAAAATTCCACAAAACTCTAGCTACCCTAAAAAATGTACAATAATCACAAGACACAATGGTTAACGATCAAAAAGAACATAAAAAATGACACGGTACGTTACTCTAAAAATTTTTACGTAAAAACGACTCTAAAACTTGAAGGCAAAAAAATACAAGAAATTTTGAAGAGCCAGCTCTAAGAAAAATTCTCAAAAATTTTGAAAAAAATCCGAAACAAAACCTAGAGCTAAACCTAAACAAACGTACATAATGATTCGAAACCAGAACGTGATTGTTTGAGTGTTCCCAGAGGGTAGATGCAGCAACGGGCGAAGTTCCTACTTCGGGAACCACTGCTCCAAAGCAAATGCCCGCTCCGTGTAGCCGTTCGCCACTTTTCTAGTCCCCCAGGCGTACTCATTCAAATATGTTCTAAACGAACGAACAACAAGTAAAAATTTCGAACCGATTAGAGTCCCGCGGGACCAGTCTGCAGAGTCATTGACAGTCATAATATTCATAAGGTATCCCCTGAGTTTCTATTTAAGGTCGTTATAGTGGTAAATATATGCATTTAAAATATAGAACGCTTCAGTTTATGTTAGCCTATAGCTGCCGTATCCACCCAAGTTCTCATAGGTGCAGAGTAACTTTTCCCTGGTGAGCTTTTGTTTGCTGATAGAATAATATTAATGATCTGAAATCCACCTAACGCCAGACTGCAATCGTTTGTTATTGAACTTGTTGAGGTGTGCTGTTGTTTGAATTTTGTATTACCGTGGCGTAGGCTATAATTGAATGACATCTTAACAATTTATATATTAAACACTATTTTAATTATTTCATATTTTCCAGAACTTGGTTCAAACTATAACAAAACAATATGAAAATTTCAAGAAAAAACATCGCGAAAAAATAAATGAAGCAATGAATTCGTGCGAAGGAAAACAACTTGGTGATGCCAATTTTCCATTTGCAAAAGCATTTAGGAGGCTTCCGGATGACATTCCAAGTCTAATAGACCACATTGATGAAATCCAATCAAGATTGGATTGTATGGGGGCAGGATATCAAGGAGTATGTAAATTTATAGTCCTATAAATATTTTATGGTCTTTAATTTTTCAAAATTTTAAGGTTATTGAAGAATACGAAAGTAGAAAGAATAGAATGGAATACCTTAGGCAATCTATTGAAAGAATGAATTTGGACAGAGATTTGCTGGAAAGGAAAATGAACGAAACTCACGAAGAATGGTATCCAAAGATTGCGCAAATTGTTGAACAAATAAACGAAAATTTCACCAAGTTTATGACATTAATGCAGTACGCAGGTGAAGTGCAGTTGATCAGAAATGAAGAAGTACTACACCTTCAGACATTTTAATACACGAAAGTTATTATTTTGCTTTTTTATTTTTATAGTATGATTATGAGAGTTATGGCATACAAATATTAGTTCAGTACAGGGATAATGTTAAATTACAAGTTCTTGATCGATTTGTACAGTCTGGTGGTGAACGTGCCGTTGCAATTGCTGTTTATTCGCTATCACTTCAACGTCTTACTAATGTACCCTTTAGGTGAGTTTCGTAATTAATTTGAAAGTTGAGATAATTTTTTTTTCTTCAACAATTAGATGCGTTGATGAAATTAATCAAGGCATGGATCCAAAAAATGAACGAAAAATATTTGAATTACTTGTGGAAGAGACAAGCAAAGAAGATCAACCACAGTATTTTTTTATATCACCTAAGGTATTTGTGGATTTTATATTAATTATATTTTATATGATAATTGTAATTATGTTTTTAGCTACTACCTAATTTAAAGTACAACGATCTTATGAGTGTTCACATCGTTTTTAATGGACACTTTATTGAAGAGCATGATCTGTTTATAACATGACATGCTTGCTTCGATTAATTTTTATATTTAAATAAATAGATTATTACTTTTCTATCTTTAGGTTTTAAATTTAACCTGATCCAAGCCTTAAAATTTAAGGAAACCCATACCGAACGTAACATAATTTTATCCGAACCATCTGTTTGTTACAAGGCTATTTGTCAATGTCTTTTCTGGATTTTTAATGAACCGTTCGAGATAGAAAAATACAAGATTTTATTCCATATAAGATAGGGAACTGATAAATTAACTGCTATGCCTTACTTTGCGGGTGCTCTCCCTTGCTTCTGTCCTTCCTCAGACACCTGTGCCTCTGCGGGTCTTATGCAGTGCAACGATGTCGTGAATGACATGGGAAGATCGTTAGACCTTGTTTTCTCAACCGACTCGAGTGGCTCGTTTGTGAGAAGATGCCTGACTACCCTAATCCCGGAATAAAGCCACCATCCTGCACTCCAGGTTCTCCTGTGTTTTAAGGCCCCCGGTAATTTTTGTTAGTTGCCCTTTCAACTTTAAAGTCCTACAACAAATTTCTGTCCGACACGAGACATATGCCGCATTCCAACCCTAGACAGTTTTGGAGGTTTATTAGCTTGGAGACGGAGTTGGATCAATACGTTGAGCGGCAAGACCAACCCTAATTCCCTCCCGGCCACAACCATGCTAACGCATCAAAGGGTTGTACCCTAGGATTTGGCAACATCGTATAAAAAACAAAACTTTCAGCGACATAGTGATGGTGGTGTAGTCGGATCTACACATATTTTATAGCTGGTGTGGCAATAATAATCTTAAATTAAACATTGAGAAATGTCAGGTTATGACGTTCTCGAGGTCCCGCAACTACTGTACTTTTGAGTACAAGTTTGATAGTACTTGTATTCAACGGGTGGAAGGGGTGAAGGACTTGGGCGTGTACCTTGATAGACAACTTAACTTCATCCCCCACATTAATAATATCGCTTCCAGGGCCAATTCTATGCTGGGATTTATCCTTCGTTGGTCCAGGGAGTTTCCTGGCCCTCACATAAGACTTCATCTGTCTACATCCCTTGTTAGACCATTGCTGGAGTATGCTAGTCCGGTTTGGTCTCCATTTTACAGATCTCACATTAAACGTATTGAATCCGTTCAGCGTTGATTTGTTAGAGCGGCTCTTCGTGCTTTGCCCTGGAGTGACCCTCTTATTCTACCTCCATATGAAGAGCGATTAGGACTGCTACAACTTACTACTCTCGAGAAGCGCCGTTGGGTTGCTGATATAATTTTTCTACACCAGCTTCTTCAGGGGAAGGTTGACAGTGAGGAACTTTCGTCCAAAATTATACCTAGAGAACTGTCCTATTCCCTTCGAAACCGTTCTAACTTGCGGATAGCTTATTCGCGCACTAGGTACGGTATGTTTGAGCCGATTAACCGCATGTGTAGGTTTGCTAATGATGTTGGTGATGTTTTCAGTACTAATGTGGACAAGGTTACATTAAAGAGTAGCCTCTACAACTTGTAGCCATCCTGTTGCACTCACTCGTTTTTGTACGGCTTTTTTAATTTTGTTTTTTTGTATTAGTTTGTGTAAGTGTTGCATTGGCTTGGCTCAAGGATCTCTATGCCTGTTACACTCCTAATTTTGTGCTTCTGAGTACTAATATTAGTTTTTGCATGCTGGTGTGGGAGCCTCATTCACCTCAATATTTTGTTATATTCGGGTGGATAGGTTAATTTTCCGGGCTTCTGCCCGTGAAGTGCGCCTTCTGGGTTAGAAGGGTTAATTCTAGGTTACTCTTTCTCTCTTAGGCTTGGTGATCGAGAGCAACGACCCTGTTCTTGTGTCCAATTTTTTCGCCGACTTCTTCATTACCTCGTTCTGTGATTCTAACTGTGATACTGTTTCCACCGATTTCATCCACTTGACTAGGCTTTCCCATACTTCCCTTGTACTCAAGGACATAGTTTTTGACGACGTTACCGTCACTGAATATTTGTCAAATTAGTTCAACGGATTTTCGTGTGGTGCAGATGGTGTTTTTTCGTTTTTCCTGAAAAATTGCTGTTCATCTGTTGCTCCTATTCATTGTCATTTGTTCAATCTGTCTCTGTCCTGTGGCCGTTTCCCTGGGATCTGGAAGGATTCTGTCGTGATATTTGTCCTTCACAAGAAGGGTGACAAGTCTGACATCTACAATTATAGACCCATCGCCAAATTTTGTCACGTTGTGAAGGCGTTCGAGGCCTTAATCAGTGAAGTGCTCCGTTTTCATTGTAAAATCCTTAATGGGCTCTTTACAGCATGGCTTCATTAAGGGTAAATCTACCACCACCACCTCACTCGAATTCGTGCATCACTACTTGCCTCTGATTAAGTCAGACTTGTAGGTTGATTGCATTTTCACAGATCTTAGTAAGGCCTTTGACAGAATTGATTCATAAACTTCATCTGCTCGGGTTCCCACTGCTTTTTGTTGACTGGCTGTCCTCTTACCTGTCCAGGCGCACTCAGCGTGTCTTGCTTCGCGGCGCCCTATCAAACGAATTCTCTGTTTCTTCTGGGGTGCCGCAGGGCAGCATTCTCGGCCCACACCTCTTTATCATTTTTATTAATGATGTCTCGTTGGTCCTTTCTAGCTCCAGAATCCTATGTAATGCCGATGACGCCAAAATATTCCGTGTCGTCTCTCGCGACGACCACTGTGCTCTGTTGAGCTGTTGACATTCATATGTTTCATGACTGGTGCTCCAGTAACCGACTCCTTCTTAATACTAAAAAAAACTTGACTTTTACCCGCAGAAAGTGTCTCGTTCTCTTCGAGTACTCTTTAGATGGCAGTGTCTTGAGTGGGCTTCATAGGTTCGAGACCTGGGGGGTGAGTCTTAATTCCCGCCTTTCCTTTGAGGGCCACATTGACTTTGTAGTGAGTAGGGCTAATTCCACGCTAGGTTTTATAAAGAGGTGGTCGTGGAAGCTTGACGATCCCTATCTAACTAGGCTTCTAGGCTTGCCCGGTTTGCGATCCCTATTTTGCTGTCTACATCAACCGGATAGAGGCTGTGCAGCGCAGATTTCTTATGTCCGCTCATCGCGGCCTTTACTGGCGCGATTCTTTCTTCCTTCTATCTTATCTTGCTAGGCTTGGTCTGTTTTCTCTCGATTCCCTTGCGAAGAGACGTAGGATTTATAAAATTACTTTTTTGTATGATTAACTGCAGTTTACGATCAACTCCTCCGAATTGCTGAACAATGTAAGCAGTGCCACTCTCGCCCGGTGCCTGAGGAACTTCGACTTTTTTCATGTTCCCTATCGTCGCACGCTATGCACGAACCTACCGCTACTAGATCACGCCTTTATAATAATTATGCTGCCTACATAAATAAGTCCAATATATTTTAACTTTTTATCTGTATTGCACATCTCATCTTTTAATTAATATAATTTATGTTTTTATTTAAAATTGTTTTTACAGTGATAATAAATTTCACTTTTTATTTCTTTTTTGTTGAATATTTTTTTTAACCAATTCACTTTTGTACAATCAAAGATAATGTAATCTACAGTACGGATCCAATAAATTATTTATTATTTATTATTATTATTATTATTTCATCGAGTTGGGTTGCTCTATGCGGGGATTGAAGTGCCATCGGAGGCTACTCATTTGAATAAGTAAGTTATAGTTCTTAGTTGTAATGATATATAATTTTCGCAGTAGCCAGCGTTGGCGAATTTGTCGTAAATAAATAAATAGAAATATTTCGTCATCAGTGTTAGTCGCTTGCGGGACTTGTTGAAAGGTAAACTGGTAATTAAATTTAACTTTTGTGTGAATAAACAAGAATAAATTTAAAACAAGAATATTTGCCGATTATAAGCAAGTATTAACAAAAAAACAGTTGAATCTGAATCTGTCAAGAAACATAACACGAGTGTCTCCGTGGAAACTTTTCTTAAAGGGGGTACCCAAAAAAACCTCACATCGCACGGATGTATTAATTACTCTGAGAATTAAATTTGATGGTTTCATAACATCTAGTAAAATTTTCAGCGATTTGAGATTGAATGTGAGCGAAAGCACTATCAAACGGAGAGCTGAAGAGGTCAAACTTAATAGTTATGGAGCTGTTAAAAAAAACCATTTATTTCTGAACGGAATAGGCGAGTACGTTTGGACTTCACAAGGACGCACTGTGATTGGACTCTGCAACGTTGGAAAAGTGTTCTCTTCTCTGACAAATCGAAGTTTAACCTACAAAATTCAGATGGGGTCGAGTTCAAAGACGACTGAGTGTGCGGTTGAATTAAAAAAATTGTATTTCAAAAGTTGCCCGACCTTGTGCGACATTAATAATCTTGTTTACGATATGTGCCAGCCAAGAATATGTAACCAGGTAAGTTGTTTTATAAGCTTCATCCTTACACTTGCTAAGTCAATAATTCATCTTTACTGCATGCGAATCGAGCTTGGGCAGCAGCCCACTAACCCACAGTTACACACACGTGCACTAATGAATCACTTCATTGCCAGATTGAGGAAGTGAATATGTCTAGAGTTCCTGGCAATGGAGGCCGACACATTTAACTGCGCCTGGCAACCTTTATGGTCGGTGCGGAACAGAAGCCTCGTTTTTCACTGGGAATAACAGGCTGCAGACTTGCAGCAGCTTGTCCCCGAAGCTTCTCTTCACTTTTCTTCACTTTCGTATTGCTGCAAGTTCTGCGGGAAGGGCAGGTCTCACGTTAGAATCCTAGAACTGGGAGGATGACGGGAGCAATTTGCAGACGTCAATAACTCTGCAGACTGGTCCCGCGGGACTCTAATCGGTTCGAAATTTTGTGCGTTCTTTTAGAACATTTTTGAATAGGATAGGATAGGACTCTAAGGACTTTATGTAGAGGGTCTGATGTGATTGAACCGATAGATGTTTTCAGTTCGTCAAGATCGAGTTTCTAGAGTTACCAACCACAGGAGTACTGGGTCCTCAAAAACGACGGCCTGACTTGTAGTTGGAGCTACTCAAGGCAAATAATTTACGGAAGTGAAAAAAAGTATTAGGATCGTCGGGTTTGGAAATGATCGAATTCAGTCCTCGCCATATACTCCGGCCTGCAATAGATTGCGCCATAAGGTACTAGAGTCAAGTTCTATGCCACAATGTGATCACTCCTGCATGAGTCTATTTTATTGTCTTGGGCTTCAAACCCCAAGTAGCACTGTAAGCTCTGTGACAAGCCCAGCAGAATTTTCTCACTTTCTCGGCTACATATATATATATGTAGTTTAGAATCCATTGTTAATCCTCGATATTTCATCTGTGAGAAGGTTAGTGTATAGTCTTTTGTAAGCTAGGTTAATGTATAGTCCCTTGTAAGCTAGGTTAATGTATAGTCCCTTGTAAGCTAGGTTAATGTATAGTCCCTTGTAAGCTAGGTTCAAGTGAACCCTCCAAAATTCCTACCGCCAAGTATTTCCTGCAGTGTTTCAGCAACAGTATTCAGTCGTCAATGGAGTAAGTGATAACGGAGATTCATGGTGGTTTTCTGCTGGCAACAGATTACGATAAAACGACTATGGGATTGCAGAGTAAATGTGAGTGGTTTGGAATCCACTTTAAATTGTAGGTCAACTTGCAAGCTCTGTCTCGAATTCTTCTCCCGCCAAAGGGGTTACGGTACTAGATATAGACATTAACGCCTTGCGGCTTTCGCTAAATGGTTCATTTCGTTGAGCTGCACCAGGAGTTCAGCAATCATCCGGTAAAACCGCACCCTTGCGGTGGTTTGGATTGTCTATCTCTTTGAAAAGATGATCTGAACATCGTGTCTATTTATCGGCAGAAGATCACCTCAAAGTATGTTTTATTATCTTCACGACATACTACTACTTCGCTGCACCAGTTGTCTGGAGAAATTGTTTTTTAGCGGGAGAGGTGAAAATCTTCCCAAAGACACCGGACAGCCCGCGCTCTCCGGTAGTGTGCGATTCTGACTTACTAAAAACACCTCTCTGGGGACTAGCCGAACCAGACCACATATAGTCGGGTCCCTTTTCGTCCCCTCCCAATCTCCATTAGCGGGGGCAAGTGAGTTATCCAGTTATCCCACTGTGGTCACTAAACTCGGTCTCCTGGGTCAATGATAGAATCCCAGCCTATATGCAGGAATCCGTATTGTTCCATCGTCACCACCTTCTTGGTCCATCAATCATAACTTCCACCCCTTCGCTGCCCACGGCATTGAAAAGTTCCGGGTAATGACGCTTCAGTCCATAACCAGGACAAGTAACCTCCTCCGGATTAACCGCAGCTAACCCTTCGGAAGGCAGATCTGCATATTCTACTGGTGCGTGTACCGCGGAGATAGCCAACTCGTTAGAGTCTATTATCTCTGTCACTGCCGCGCCTGAGGAAGTGCGGTTATTATAATGGCACCTTCTTCCAGGACTGCTACAGCACTTTCAGCCGGCGCAAGTCCAGCCTCCATAGCCGCTGCAGAACCTTCGGAAGGAGGAGAGTACTGCAGACTCCCTTGGAGATTAGGGGGATTTTTGAAGAGATTATCCTCTCCCGCATTTGTTTGGCCACGTTCTAGGATGCATTGCCCGGTTGCTACTACTTGGAGGTGTAACTAATACTTGAGAATGTCCAGATGAGGATCGCCGTATCCTAGAAGGCTTCAACTGTTCCGTCCATCCTCCAGTAACCGGTCTTGAGACAAAATAACGGGCGAAAAAGTTTTATTTTGAATTGCGCGCCATTTTTCATGTGTCAAAGTAGCAGCTGTCATTGTTTGACATTTGACACTGTAAAATAGCGCGCAATTTAAAACGAAATTTCTTGTTACAACTTTCAAAATCTTCGCTCACGGTAAGGCTTGCTGAATCGGATTTTAAAAATGTGTAGCCCTGTGGGCCTGCCACCTGCTGTAAAGTCAGTATCGCAAGGTTTTCTTTAATTCAAGATTTGTTTGAATATTTCGTCTTTGAACTATGTTAGAGCCACAGGGTTCTGAAAATAAATGGCGATCTGTACGTACATTTTCTTTGCTAGCTGCTTTCATGGAGTCGCATCTTATCTCCTTTTTGGTCTAGGCCATACAGTATGACATCGCAATAAATTTCTGCAATAAAAAATGTCACATTCCACTAGCTCATTCGATTAATCAGTTATTAAAAATATTTACACACCCTGACACCATTGGCAGATCCGTAAGCCAGTCAGACACGATGTGAAACAAGGCCAGTAAAATAGGAATACAGTGTTTCACCACGTTTTGAGCGCACTTTCAATTTACATCATACAACAGAATTCCGGTCTACGCAATTAATAACAACAAAATGTTTTGCACAATTTAGAGCGCTGATCATTAGCAACAAATAATTGCCGATGTCTGAAAAGCGCGCATTGCTCGCGAAATAGGATCCGCGCAACACTTGCTACACGTCGCGTCGCACCGGGTTTGGAGAATTGATGTGCGTATCGGCATCAGATAAGATTGTAATATCTTGTATTTGTTCCATTAACATTAAACACGGCGCTAAATTTAGAGCAGCTCACCTCAGCATTAATCCACGTCCTGCGGCGCATTGTTATATGTCAGCTTTTGATGAAAGTCCATTAAAATTAATCGATATGGACGGTACGGTAAGATAGCGCTCAAAACTTATAGCGCACCATTAAGTTATTAATGATCTCGGAAGGAATCGATGGAAATCGATTCCTGCCTACCTGATGCAATTGTAGGCTCGTTTCGCGAGTTAACAAGGCGGTATCGTTCGAAGTTCATGTCCCGTCCCCCAGGTTCCCAGTTCCACTGGCCAGACAAGAAGGCTCGGCCAATGCTGGACAATTTGCGCTGTGGCTGATTGTGTTAACGACACTCTTTAATTCCTTCTGGCAGTCGTCGAATGACTCGTATTGCCATGCATGACTGCTGCACTTTGTTTATTCGCTCAGCCTAAATAAGCTGAGTACTGCCAGCAAATTGACAATTAGGACTGATGTCAAATAAATTTGATTATGACTTCGTGTTTGTTTTAATTGCCCGTATGATTCCAGTAGTCCCAACTGTCGTATAGGGGAGCCAAGCCTATGTATACCTTTGCCAATTTGATTGCAATTTCGCAACCAATAAACAAATTCAACAAAATTATTGTCGACAGATATTATGAGAGACGACTGCATTCAACTACAAAACTATGTCAATGCATGATTGCTCCGGGGAGGGTTGTACTATTGTAATGAAAGCAAGGCTATTGTATTAAGCAAGATGTCCACAGTTTATATGTTGCTTAAATAAACAACAAATCACGAAAAAGTAGTTTCTTTTACGATTTATTAAACTGACCCATATCGGACCCACTCAAAACGCTTGACACAACAGTGACATGCAATATGATGTTGGCTGACGATCAGTCTCACGATCAACAAAAGCAGCCTATACAGGGTTTGGTCACTTCTTAAGTTGCAAACAACATTTGTTACACCGACTAAAGAATAATTGCTGTGTCAAAGGGTTTGAAGTGCGCTAAATTACTGACTCTGGTAGGAAACAAGACGTTGGCGTTGCAATTTCCAGATGACAATTTGAATAAATACCTTAAAGCGATAAATTATTGCCTATCACAAATAAAAGCCACTGCCAAGCATTATAGGATATTCAAACATCTTATAAAATTCACAAATAAAAAAAGAAGAAGAGAAAATTATTATTTATCGCTGACACGATCATGCTGACCACTACAATTTCACTTTAACATTCAAACGTTAATGAAACAAAAGAAAGAACGCCTCCAACTGGCAATAGATCGTAAGTTCCAATGGAATAATAAAGTAGGTTTGACCGCAACAGGTGTGGTCTGGAAGGCAAATGCATGCTCACTAATCAAATTATACCACTGCGCAAGTCATTGCATTTCTTTGATCGCATGCGCGGATTATAAATATATCCAAAATTCATAAATAACCGATCACGTCTATATTTCTATGCACGTGAACAGATTCGACATGGACAGATGTGATCAATAAAACTAAGATGATCGCTGGTGAGGTTTATGATACTCAACTGAGATTAGGCCATAAAATAGCAATTGTTTGATTATGAGTATTCGGAATTGCACAAAATAGATATGGAGAAAAGTGGCTTAATTTTTTAGCCTTTCCTACTTTGCTAAACATGCTAAAAGACGAAGATCGATTTTTAATAATTCATCCAATTTAATAGGTGCAAAATTCTCCATAAGGCTTAATTACGAAGACAGACTGGTTATATAATGAAGCATTCATGTTGTTCCGCGCATATGCACGTTACTGTTGTGGTGGGCTGCATCGCTGATGGATTGGACTGTGTCGGCGAATCAAACTACTGGTAGGCCTAAAGCAAAGCTAATGCAACAAACGGCTTTTAAAGATATCTATCCAAACGCCCGCAGAAGTCGGTGCTGCGACCTTCGATGGGCACAGGAAAGGCTTACCTTCTCTGCGTGTCGCCAGAGGCATTCGATGTGATCACTCGGGCCCTAAGAAGGAGAGGCCTTGGGACGACCTTCTGTCGATGGATAGATGTGCTGCACAGGTCTCGAGATCTTACCTTGAGCCTCCTCGATAGGATGATCAGGGGCTGCGTCACAAGAGGGTGTCCGCAGAGTGGAGTGCTATCACCCCTCCTATGGTGCCTTGTGATCGATGAGCTACTTGTACGCCTTGATGAGTGAGGCTTCTTCGCGCAGGGCTATGCAGATGACATTGTAGTTGTGGCATCCAGCGATATGGGGAACAACATTACGATACAACTCCAGGGGGCTCTAGACGTAGTCGCAACCTGGTGCAATGAGGTTGACCTCAAAGTCAACCCTGACAAAACAGTCTCGTTCCGTTCACTAGGAAGAGGAACACGACGGGTCTTACTGAACCGACCTTCTTGGGCACTGCGCTACCCTTCAAGGATCAGGTGAAGTACTTAGGGGTGAGCCTGGATTCCAAGCTATACTGGAACCTGCACCTTGATATAACTATGGAAAAAGCTCGGAAGTCCTTTTGGGCATGCCGTAGAGCCTGCGGGACCACCTAAGGACTTAAACCCAGAACAATGCTCTGGATCTACACATCGGTAATAAGGCCCATGATAACTTATGGAGCGATTACATGGTGGCACAGAGCAAAACTTAATGTCATAAGGACTAAGCTTAGCAAACTGCAACGTATGGCTTGCCTATGCATCACTGGAGCCATGCGCACCTCGGCGATGGCTGCACTCGAAACCATGCTAAATATTAAACCTCTTCATATAGAGGTTGAGGCTAGGAAGGGGTCTAACACCCCTTTTATAGGGCCGGAGCCGGTCTGTGGAATACCTCTCTGCACGGCTAAAAAGCTAATAGTAAACCGCGCAGATGAGGGGTATAGGCTGTATTGGAACAATATTGAGGGGCACGCTCACTCAAGAAGCCTTATGCCCTCACCGTCTCCGGGTAGATCCAGGGAGCTCTTCAAGCTGAGCAGGTCGGCTGTTAGAACTCTGGCAGGCCTACTTACCGGCCACTGTCAGCTAAGGAAGCACCTGGTGAGGATAGGCAGAGCCATCGACCCCACCTGCAGACTCTGTCTGGAGGAGAATGAGACCCCATTACATGTGCTATGTGAATGCCCTGCTGTAGCCAGGAGCAGATTTAACCTATTCGGGAAACCAACCCTGGTACCGAGCGGGCTGAATGACTGCCAACTGCGGGAGCTGTTGAACTTCTTCGGAGGGACCGGCTTACTATAAGGAGTTGAGAGGGTTAGCACAAGAGGCCCCAGTGGCCGCGGCGCTTGAGAACCTCGCACCTCCAAATTTAATCAATCAGAGGCAACAATAAAAAAACAATTCGTCTGATATTGTTGAAAAAGATCCATGCAAAAGCCTATTACTGCCTCACTATTAGCTTGTTGGTTGCCCTAAGCACCTACAAAAACGCCCGCTGCAGGGGCCAAAGACTTTTAATATATGGCTATTGTGATAAAATCGTGCTGGAAGAGTGCGATATCAATCTAGCAGTGGGCTCTTTTCACCCGTTGTATTCCTATTGGGATAGTCGTTGGGAGAGTAAGGGATAACGAATCGGCTCACCATTCCCGAGGTGCCACGTTTAAATCCCGCTGACGGCGACCCATGGTTGTTTTATGCTGACAACAGATTACGATAAAAAGGTCATGGGGGTTTCAGAAAAAATTTGAAAATTGGAATCCACTTTTAATTGTAGGTCCACTGGCAATCGTTGCCTCGAATCGGGTGAAGTCCTTCTCCCGCCCCATACCCCACAAGGGTTTTACGGGAACTAGAGGGAGAGAGAGAGTTCCTATTGGGACTTCTAGGCCGGTATCTCCTGTCGTGTTTCGTTCCTGTCTTCACGATGCCTCGCGACATCTGGGGAACTTGAAGGGTAAAGCTTGGAAGAGGTTCAGTGTTTCATGGAGTCACTAGGACTACATATCGTACTCCAATATCTGCCAACGGTTTTCCGCTCGGCTACAGGATTTCTATACCGAGTTACTGTCTGCTATGAGAGCCACGCTGCATAGCTATCCCAATTTTTTAGCTATTGACGATTTTCTTACAATTGCCAATTTCTGCGCGGAATTCTTCCGAGCTGCTGTGATTCCTGTAGTGATATTTCCACTTCCGATTTTACCCACTGGACGTTGCTCCCGCGTTTTTTCCTTGAGTCTAGGGACTTTGTGTTTGAAGATGCTTCTGTTGCTGAATACTTATCTAATCTGTCAGAAGGCTTCTCGGGTGGTCCCAATGGTATTCCTACTTCCTTCTTGAAGAAATACCAATCGTCTCCTGCTTGTGTTCTTTGTTATTTCTACTCTTGCCTTCCGGTCGTTTTCCTGATGTTTGGAAGACTTCTGTGTTGATTCCTCTTCAGAAGAAAGGCAGTAAGTCTGATGTTTATAACTACCAACGTGGCAGATGTTTATAACTACCATCAGGCAGATTGAAGTCACCAAAAACATAAAGCTCATCAAATGGCGGTGAGTCTTGGACAAAATCACCAATGCAGCAAGCTGTTCTTTCCCAGATTTGAGAAGGTAAATGTGGAGGAATATATATGGATCATGCAGATATTTTTATTACGTAACCCGAGAACAACATACAGCTACTCTAGATCATCAGCAACATCAACAAGTACATAGATAATGTCACAATGAAGAGCACAGAGAATTCGACATGCGCATTCAGCTAAAAAGACAAAACTCGGAATTGAAGATCTGGGGCGTCCTCAATTTTCCCACAGATGAAGTCTCAATGAAGCAAATCAGGTCAAAACCGGAGCCAGTAGAGTTGGTGAAAAGGAAGTCCAGATACGTTCGCATAGTAAAATGAGATCTCGTTGACACGTTTTTTTTGAAACAATTAGAGATCCCGGCCGATTCTTGGGAATCTGACGAATACTCGAATCACTAGTTCAATTATTAAGTGAGAGAACTACTTAAAATGCTACATCAGGAACGAACAACTTAAAGGAGGCGGTAAAATATCAACTACGTGCACTATATTGTGAATTAATTGTTCTGCAAGCTAGAAAGCGGGTGGAACGACGTCAATGCAGGTTAAGAGATGTTGCATAATCTCGTCTTCAGTAGTGTCAAGATGGATTCTAGAAAGGAAGATTCAACGCGGCAACTTCACTGGCCTCAAGGTAGTAATATCAGCATGCTCAGTGATACGTTCAGTTGGACGATACGCAGACTCGTAATGAGCATCGTGATTAGAGGGAATATCACTACAGAGCCTAATGTTGCGTCAAGAAGATGAGTCATCAAGAGCGTTACTAGTAGACGCAGGCAATGACGAATTCCTCACGATCGCAGGCCGGGAATAAGAAGTAGAGACAACACCAGCAGCAGATGCATCAGGCACCGAAACGATTCCAGTACCAATATCGACCCATACGGATGCGTTGGAAAGGAGGCTATATACATCCTTCCAATGTTCGGAAAAAGAAAGTCCAATTTAGAGGAATGCTTTAATACCAAATCTGTGCACTTAGATAAGCCGTCCACGGTCTTTGGAACATTTCTATCAAGACGACTAAGATGGCGACACTTGTAAAAAAGATGATCAGATGGAAGAAGTCCTTAAGGAGTCGTTCAGTAGTGACAAGTCTACGAGCACAAATCGAAGTGATATTAGACTGAACACTCAATTTCTTCTGTAAATCGAGAAACTGGGTTCCGACAATTTACGCTGCTCATCATACGAATCGCTAATAGGCTTTCAGTTATGAGAGTGAGACTTAATTGCACTGAACAAAAATTCACAAGCCTCTGTGAAAACGTTATCAAAAGAATTTTAAAATATGACAAGGCTTTATATCGGCACATTCCCGGCAAAGAAATATCTGCAATCTGTTTAACGCCGGCATGCTGCATCAATGATGTTTGGGTACTTACCCGAAGTTAACAGGGCACCGTTTTCAGCATAGGCGAAAACCTTTTGTCCGGAGTATTCTAGATCCAGGTGTGGATCGCTTAAAAGAAGCGGAGAGAGGATGCCTCCATGGGGAGTGCCTCCTGTAGTATATCTTCAATCGGTAGATCACCCCAAACCAGAACTTACGATACTTCTTTTGAGCAAGTCATTCAATTCAATGAGTGACTATTCTAGATTCAGCCCCCTCAAGAATGCCAGTATCACCTCTAGTTTGATAGAAAATCTGCTAGAGTGAATTCCTTGTGAATGATTGATCTTTCTATCCTGTCGATAAGTTCATGCCAGGCTGTCTCAACGAGGTTTTAAGAAGGAAGTAGGAGAGACTTATTGCCCTTAAATATTTAGCTTTAGTGTGCGGCGTCCTTCCGCCTTTGGGAATAAAAATCACGTTTACCTCGGATGACGAATGTTATTTTTTTAGCCGAAGCAGACCACATAGAATCGGGTCTCTTTTCGTCCCGTCTCAGTCTCCCTCAGTGGGGGAAACTGAGTATCCAGTTATCCCACTGTCGCCACTAACCTCTATTTCCTGCGTCACTGTTAGAATTCTAGCTTATCTGCAGGAATAGATCTTGTTCCACCATCTCCAGTGTTTCCTTCTTCGTCCAAGCGTTAATAACAACCTTCACCCCTTCTCTGCCCACGGCATTGGCTTGGACTTTTTTAGTCTAGAGCCAGGACCAGTAACCTTCTCCGGAATAACCGCAGCTAACCCTTCGGAAGGCAGGTCTGCATCTTGTAGTGGTACGGGTATCGCGAAGATAGCTAACTTCTTAGAGTCTACCATCTCTGCCACCGCCGCACCTGAGGAAGTGCTAGTTATTATTTTGCCAACGACACCTTCTTCCAGGATTACTGCAGCATTTTCAGCCAGCCTCCATAACCGCCGCAGAAGTTCGAAAGGTTATTTTCCCAAAGCTGCTTCTGCTGTGTTGTGTGAACCGTGGGTATAGTCAACCTGTTAGGGTCTACCATACCCTTCACCTCCACTCCTACATAAATGCCTGAGAAGACGCCATTCGCGACCCAATTACCCCTGGGTCCTGCAAATAGGGGTACACCACTGCCCTACTACAACCTTAGAGTTAGGGGGATTTTTCAAGAGGTTATCTCCTCCCGCATTAGTTACTTGGCTACGTTCTAGGATGTATTACCAGGTGAGGAGCACCGTATCCTAAAAGCCTTCAACTCTTCCGTACATCCTCCAGCAAATAATATATGAGGTTTAAGGAGGGTTCAAAAATGGCTTCCAACTACAAAGATCGTTGATTTAAAAGTCAAAACTGTTAACTGACCATTTCAGTTATCTTTTTTTTATGATGTGGGCAAAAGCCTAGGGGGGCAACCCTTTGATGCGTTTGCATGGCTTTGATTTGATTTGTTAAACTCAATGTAACAACCCACGGGAAGATCTGGTCTCGAACCCGGGAACCATGGCGTGGTGGTCGTGCCGTTCAAACAATTGATCTTCTGCATGATTCTCGCCGTTGAACTTTTCGGAAAGTGACTGTCAAATATTAGCTCTAGGGTTTCTAGTCTCGATTAGATCCCGCTTGCCTCCGGGGCTGGGAGTGCTTCATGTTGTTGCGTAAACGACCCACCTCGAAGGTGCGTTTGACTTTAATATAAAAGCATACCTATGATGACAGTATAGCTTTCCTGACAACATTTTTTAGAGTTCTTGAGGCTTTCCTTATAGCAAGTTCAAACGACTGGTTTTTATTTATGGATGGGCAGACTACACAGTATGCTGTATTTTTTTTTTTGAGATAAAGTTTTGCTGTAAGTATGCAGTTTTGCAGTTGGAACACTTCTCTTCTCAATCAAACGGTGACAGGTGAATGCGGATGACTAAGACTAATGACCGATAACAAATTGCGGTAGTCCGTTCTAATAAGTTTAAAAAAAAATTATGAAAAATTACTCGAAGTTAAGATATCAAGTCGTATAAGTCTTGACACAATAAACAGCTTACATGTAATAAGTTTTCCCATACTCACATCTGTCGCGGTCATTCTCTACGTTTTGACGTAGAATTGAATGTGACTGATTGAGTTATTTGCACGTAATGAGATTTCTGCAATGCTCGATAAACGCCACATAATTGTGCAAGAAAATTAATCCCAAAAATGGTAAAGTGTCATTATGCGAGATGAAAATGTCGTCTCCATCTTGCATTCAGTTGCATTCCGTCGTCCGAAGAGATGCTCCTTTCAGATATCCACATATCTTTGTAATGTTTTAAAATTTTCACGTTCGATCGCGCTGTCAATTGTTGGTGATTACGCGGACTGTGCTGATGCTGCTCTTTGTCACGCACCGCCAGCTGTTTAACTTGATGATGATGACCAGTTTCTGTTAGTTCTCACGTAAGAAATTGTAAAAATTTCTGTGGGAGCTACAAGTGCTGTTTACCCCGTTGTGATATGTCCAGGAGCGGTCATATATTGCTGCGACATGGCAATCTAAATAGTTTCTGTCTGTTATTACCTTTCGCAGCGGCCGGTGAGAATACTACCTGACCGCCCTGGTTGGCATATGAAAACTTTTCGAGGACTGTTATTACTTCCATTGATTTCTGCTTTAAGGCATCCGATCTTGTTGAACAGATAAAATATTTTGAATAAATGGACACTGAGAAATTTACCTCAAGACTTCATCTGATTGTGGGGTCAGTCGTAAGTCATAACAGTCTTAACACAGAACCACAGAAGTACGTGCCCGTGACACCTCCTGGACCATTTGGCGTCGAACAACTTGTTAAGATCAGAACTGCTGTGGGCAGTTTTGAAACTATTTTCGATCGCAATTATGCAAAATAGTTGCATATTTGGTTGCAGTTTACAAGTATCTGACAAAAACCGCAAGCGATACTTATTGTATGTATGTATTCTCTGGCACCGATCTATGTCCAAGTCGTGTGTCTTATTTAAAAGGACAATCTATTCGGACACTGTGACGCTTAGGACACCAATCAAACCAGCCTCAAGCTATATCATCATCCAAAGCAGCCGCTTTTACCGTCTTTTCTAAATTAGACTGGTACGTCTACGACTCTATGTACCTACTGGACTCAACGTAATTACAATGGACGACAATATCTCGCTGAGGAAAACGGCAATAAATCTGACGACGACAGAAATTTAATGGAATCAATATGAAAATCTTAAATTAATTTGACAGAATTTTGACGACTAATTAAATAGTAAAAGTAGAGACATAAATACATCAAAGTGAGAGACATGCGAAACGCCAAGATTTGATAGTTGATCCCGGCCGTAACGAATGGTTCATTGAAATTCGTCTGCGAATCATTTTGCCAACTGTCTTTTTTTCCTCTCGCTTTGTTTCGCTTTCCATTCGCCGCTGTTCGCGATGTTCTTTATTGAGATATTCGTCTATGATGGAAAGATCACGATTCGATTCTTGAATTCGGTTTGATTTGGATATACCACGGTAAGACAAACGCGGTTTACGTCCTAAAGTTACGACAAAAGAAATGTTACCTTTGAAATAAGAACGTCGATCGGATCAATGATTACTGATAAAATCAATCAAAACATAAAGCGGCGAATTGTTTTCAAATGTCAGCCAATAGTCGCTGATATTGCGATTGACTTTTGTTTCAGTTGACACTGCTTTTGATTGACAAATACTTTGCTTTGACCAAATATTCATAGACTTTTCAAATTCGACTGAGCGGTAATACCAACCAAACCAATCAAACATAATTAGTCAAATAAACGGTAATGCGCAGGCGTCGAAACAGTATTAGATTACTGATGCCTCTATTGCCAACCATAATCGATAACACTAAAGTAAAGGGTGTTTCAACAAATGGTTTAATTTTAAATTGCGCGCTATTTTTCATATGTCAAAGGAGCAGCTGTCACTTTTTGACATTTATGTAGCAAAACCCATACAGTTTACGTACTATCTTCGTAAAATTTTGGTCAGTTTTATAGTGAATTTTTACAATTTCAATGCGTTTTGAAAGCCTGAATGATACCTGCAAATTTGGCATTTGTTAACTGTTATTTTACGGGTACTTTTAATGCACAACCTGTAGACGTCATTCATTTAACAGCGGCAACTTGCTAGGTTTTAAAAAGAGGCATTGGGGTATAGGGTAAATTTAACCTAAATATTAATGAAGGGCGGTGTCGGATCTACGGGGGGTGAATTCAACCAACTCCCCCCCCCCCCCCCCCCCAAATCCGGACGGATAGACCGAAACCGGAACGGTTCGTAATTTTTACGAAATCCGAAAAGCAAAACCTCACCTTAAATAATTCTACCCCCCACTGCTTGAAACAAAAATCGCGGACACAGGGTTTATTTAGAACCAGCCACAACTGTTAATACATATGAGTGCCTTGGAGAAATACGAGCCTAACGATTTGTCCCTTCTTCTGGTCAGGCCCGGACAATTGCAGAGAAATTCCGAAAGTTTTCCACTTCTTCCTCGTTCAGACAATTTCTGCAACAGCGCCGTTGGTGGAGATGCGTAAATGTTCTGCGTATCTGTCGAAAATAAAGTGTCCAGGTATGACTGTCACAATATTTTAAAGGCCCCTGAGGTTTCTCCTTAGCAGAAAACTGGTTTCTTATTGCTCTGTCTTTCTTTAGCAAGCTGAACAGCCTTGAGTCCACCTCTCTTTTAACTGTTTCCATAGTCCGACTGACCGACCTGTCTGTACATGAAGTATTCAGTTCAGAACCTTCCGTTACATACATATCAGCCGCTTCATTCTCCTGCTTTATTTGTTGGCCAGGAACCCAGTAAAGAGTTACCCTATGTATTGCTCCTAAGTTCTGGAGATTAATTTGATACATCCATACCTACGCGGTGTGACCTTATTCCGTTTGAGGTTTGAGTACAGCGCTACTATTGCCTCTTGACTATCGATATAAATTCCTATATCGGTTACTGAAGGTGGATGGAAGAGTTGAAAACCTTTTAAGATACGGCGATTCTCATCTGGACATTTTCAAGTATTAGTTATACCTTAAGGCGATAGCAAGCGGGCAATACATCCTAGAACATAGCCAAGTAACTAATGCGGGAGGATATAACCTCCTGAAAAATCCCTCTAACTCCAATGTTGTAGTGGTAGGCTATGCTGAGGGAGTCTGCAGTAGTCTGCTTCTCAGCAGGACCCAGTGGTAATTGGGTCGCGAATGATATCTCCTCAGAAGCAGGTCAATATCCTTTTGTATTCCACTTGAGTAGTGTGGGTATGAGGGGATTTCCGCCCACTTGGTCCTGTTATTTCTCTCTCCTATGGATAAATTGAGGAAAACAAAAAAAATCCAGGCACTTCTGAAGCAGTGTACGTGGAAAGGATGGTGGACCCTATCGGGTTATCTATCTCCACGGTGCCCACAATGAAAGCAACTCTGGAAAAATTACCGTCCGAGGGAAGTTGGACTTGTACCGGCTGAAAGTGCTGTAGCAGTCTTGAACGGAGGTGACGTTGGCAAAATTTCCGTGGGACACGCACCAACAAAACATGCAGATTTGCCCTCCGAAGGATCAGCTGCAGATCATTCGGAAGAAGGTGCTTCTTCTGGCTCGAGCTTGAGACTAAAGCTCTCAAGCGGAAGAGAAGATAGGAAAGCAAAAAGTGACTAAAAGCTGCTAAAGGGGGTGCAAAGATTAAGGAGGTCAGCCGAGATATTTAACAAATCCCTCTAAATTGAAGCGTCACCAGAAGATGTGGGTCCGGTGAAACGATTATGAGGTGGAAACCTAGTAACTGTGAAACCGTGAACCCCAGTGGATGGTGAATGTCCATATGAGTATGAAGGTGGCAAGTCGACTAAGGTGGAAGCCTCATTGTATGGCATAGAGAAGCGGAAGTTGATACAAGCAAGAGCAACAGAGCGGTCATCAAAAATTCTAGGAGCAGTCCACAAAAGTGCTTCGTATAGAGGTGAACTCGGTAACCTTGGAGGATGGTCTGATAACACTGAGATATGTTAATCAACAATCCAAGTAGCCGTCAAAAGCTGACCAACCTTTGGGAAGGCTCTAGTTTGACTGTTGAGCGTATGGATCTTCTTAAAGGCATTATAAGAAGAATAATTTTTGCCTCTGTGGACAAGGATATCATACTAAACAGGTTGGAAAACCAAAATCAATGCTTTGGATACACATCCAAGAGGAGAGTGTCTCGGATGCAGGGATATGGGGACGAAACCTTAGGTGAAACCAGTCTGACGATCTGGTGTCTAACGGAGAATGCTGAGACCGTAAAGAAAGCAGGAAATTGATTGAACTGCGGTCTTGTAATGACCTTCGTAAAGATTCGGACGATTAAAAATGACTGATGGTGCTACCATAAGAGATATCATTCACTTGGTTAGGGTAATCCTGAGGACGGTTAACAGCACTGGTTACTTTGGGTATCATCTAAAGAAGCTATGCATCTCTGGAGATGACCCGCTTGTAAGAACAGGAGATTTCGGCCTTAGTATTGCGCCAATGCTTTGCGTTAGTAAGCTGGAAACTCACTGTCTGGATCCCAACAGAATGCATAAATATGCAAGCTAAGTACTCCCCAGCCCCCACCCTATCTTCTACTTTGAATTTATCCGTTAAGACCGTTATATCCGCCATGGTGACACCCTCCCTCCTGCCGGGATTCTAGTAGAGAGGGATAGCCCAAATATTCCTTATAGGCATACAACTCTTCGACTCTCTTTTGTACGCGCTAATCTATGTTCTTGCCTCACTTCGTTGCTGAAATAGGTATGTGTTAGAAGGGAAACTCGAATGTTTTTGAGACCTAAGCACCTCACCTGGTTGGTTAGTGTTATGGTACTTACGCCCAATTTGGGGGGTTTGAAGAAGTCAGTCACTTACCTCCTTATAAAATCCTCAATACGGATGTAGTTCCTTCATCCGTCTTCTGAGGATTTTCCGGTAAGTCATAGTTGACTACCCACCTGTGTATTTTACTCAGACGTGTTTCCATTAGTTCACTGAAAATGCTTTGGAACTTTTCTGAGACCAATAAGGCCAGGTCATTTGCTTTAATTTATCGCCTTCGAGTGAGATCAGGATCTCATTAAGTACTAAGAGCCAGAGTAATGGTAACAATACACCTTTTGATAATCTCGTAATTACCCAATTTTGTATGAATCTGACGACTTCCCAGCATTACGTCAATCCAGAAGCAAACGATATTATCGATACCGTAGCGTTCCTTAGCGTTGTATATTGCTAAAATCTTGCCATTATTGAAAGCCCCTCCAATGTCGAGGGACAGACCTACGTCAAATTATTTGTATGTAATCGATTTCTCAATAGTGCCTATAACTCCAGTTAGTGCTGTTTTAGCCGACTACCCTTTTGTATACGCGTGCTGGGCACTACTTAGCTTTGTAAGCAGAGTACCCTCGCGCTGGTACATATCGTAAAGTCTCTCGAGGAAGGGCTAATAGGTTTGTCGGCCTTGGAGATAAATATCACCTTGGCCAGTCGGAAGCTTCTGTATATAATCATCAGTCAAGGAATAATGGATCCCTCAGATTTCTGACGAGTGATGGATAACTACATCTATTCCTGGTGACTTGTATGCTGTTAATGAGCTAACCGCCCATTTAACCCAGTCGTAAATGGCAATAGAGCTAAGACGCTGCAGAATTGCGAGCGTATGCCAATCTGGTAGCTCGTCTTTTTGCCGCCGCCGCTGCCGACTCCCAAGGGCAGTTAGTGCTAATAAGCTGGTAAGACGATGCTTGGTGCCCGTTGGTCCTGAATCGGGTCATCACCCTGCGCTTCATATTGCTCTTTTCATTGGCCTGATTATGATGGCTTCTTGTGCGCCGGAGTATGCTTGTTATAACTTCAGTAAGGCTAACATCTCCATGATTAAAAACTGGCACTCAGCTTGTGATTGGAGTAGCGTCCTCAACGAACGAGAAATTAATGAGACCGTAAGATCTTTCTATAATTTACTGTCTATCTCTTTTACTTACTGTGTCCTTATTTCTAAATCAAATTACTCACGTTTTAACCAGCCTTAGTTTGATAGTTCCTTAAAACATTTAAAGAATGTTAAATGTAAGGCCTGGAAGAGGTTTTGTTCCTCTAGGAGCGGCGCTGACTATTTAACAATATTCCAATTTACGCAGTCAATTTTTATCTGACTTAATGTCTTCTTATAATTGTATTAGCAGAATGAAAGTATCCTTGCGCGTTGATACTAAGCGATTTTGGAGGTTCGTGAACTTGAAGCGCAATTATGATGGCTATCCATCTTCTTTGTCTTTCGGAGACAGCGAAAGCAATGAGCCCTTGACGATAACAATCCTTTTTGCCGATTTTTTTTAAGACTGCGTTTTTTGACGACCAAAGACCTTTTACTTAACGAAGCTACCATTTTGAAGAAAATTTCTACCTTGGCTGATAGTTTTTCAATTGGTCCTGCCGGTATCCCCGCCTCACTCGTGAAAAGATGTGGTTCCGTTCTTGCTTCTATTCTGTGTTATTTATTTAATCTCTCAACTCGTTGCGGTGTTTTTCCGAAAGCTTGGTAAACCTCATTAATTATTCTCCTTCACGAAAAAGGTGATAAATGTGAAATTTCGAACTATAGACCAATTGCTAAATTTTGCTGTATATCCAAAATTTTCGAGGCACTCATTTGCGATGTTCTATATTTCCACTGTAAGCCGTTCTTGCAACCGTTTCAACATGGCTTCATAAGGGGTAAATCAACTACCACTAATTTATTGGAATTTTCAAACTTCTGTATTTCTGCAATTGAAGCTGATAAGCAAGTTGACTGTAATTTTTGCTGACTTCAGCAAAGCTTTCGATAGAATAAATCATAGAATTCTTGTTCTCAAACTCTCCCTTCTCGGGTTTCCGCGGGTTTTTTGTAAATTGGATTCATTCGTACTTATCTGAACGCACTCAGCGGGTTTGTTTTCGTGGAGCTCTGTCTGATGTTATTTTCAACACTTCCGGTATACCACAGGGCTCCCATCTCGGGCCATTCTTATTTATAATTTATATCAATGATGTATCTAACATTCTGCCTCACTCAAATACTCTTTGTTATGCCGACGAGTCTAATATATTTCGTACTATGTCAGACAATGCCGATTGCCTACTTTTAAATTCTGACTTGGACGCCTTTCATAATTGGTATTCCAGTAACGACCTTCCTCTAAATATCGGGAAGTGAACTTCTATGTCTTTCTCACGATAAAAAATCTCCCTTTCAATTTAACTTTTCCATAGAGGATTGTTCTTTAACAAGAGTTAAAAAGACTAAGGACCTAGGTGTCTGGCTCAATCTCAGTTTTATTTCGAGAATCATTTTGATGCAATAGTCACCAAGGCTAATATGACTCTGGGTTTTGTGAAGAGGTGGTCAAAGGAATTTGATGACCCCTTGATTACAAAACTTTTATATTGCACTTTTGTCAGGCCTATTCTGGAATATGCCTCTAAAGTCTGGTCACCGCTCTATGAGGCAAACGTCAATCGCATTGAAGCTGTTCAACGGAGGTTCGTTAGGTTCACTCTTCGAGGCCTTCCTTGGAATAATTCCCTTACATTACCACCTTATGTTGACAGACTTGAACTGCTGTACTTGGATACACTTGCAAAGAGACGCTGTAACGCAGGGATACTTTTTGCTTTCGACTGCATTCGGAGGTCCATAGACTCTTCTGTTGTTGGCTTGTTTTCGCATATCGGTTCCGGTAACCTCCCTGAGGAATCACGACTTCCTTCAGTTATCTTTTCATAGTTTTAAGGCTTCTTTCTAAGACTGCTCACTCCTCAGATGTTTTCGAAGACCGTTATCATGGTATTATTAAGAGTCCTACGATTCGGGATTTAGCAGTTTTCGACAAATCGAATTTTATTTTTGCTAATTTTCTTTACGGTCGTTATTACTCTCTGTTTTAAATGGTTCTGTTTTTTATTTGTTTGTTTTATGTCAGCTTAATGACTATCCTCAGGGTTCAATAATTTCACTCTACAACAAGATAAGTAAATTAATATTGAATTTTATGTACTGGCAGTTACATTTCAATTCACAAGGCGTTAATATTATATTTTATTTTAGAAATTCAGATAACGTCAGATTTCCATCGAGCTTGGGGCCAATAAATATGTCAAGCGGTTAAAATATTGACAATCTATGTGTATGCTTGCCGTATAGGCTACTTTTAATGAGTTCAATTAATTCGTTCAGTAAGTGATTTGATTGAAAATTATGGTCGTTCTGAAGTTATCCGACAAGAAGAAATTAAATCAATTGATAGCGAACCAAATAAGAAATACCAGATCCGACACCTTAGGAGCTCTGTTTTTACAAATTAGAGCCTGTCGAAAATATTGCTCCTAGGAATTCAGTATAATTATAAAATCCTCTTTGCATTTGATTCGCTTCCAGTTAAAATCTACCTCATTCATATGAAAAACGAATGGAACCGCAACCTGAGCATATCTCAGTTCTTACAAATAATGCCCAATGACCACATCCATAAACCAATTAAATGCCTACCTTAGGCACGTAGCAGTTAACATTAACTGCATCACGGAATTCCTACCTGGAATATATTTAGTTGAATAAAAAAATGCGCCTATAGAGTTTTATCTCGACCTTTTAAGAAATACCTAGAAGAGTACAAACTGCAAAAAGACAACAACCTGGCGAACTGCACACGATCATTCTTTGTATGCAAACAGAAACAGTAGATGAAATTTTAATATCAGCGAATTAATCGGCGCGTGCTCAAAATCGTGACTATTCAAAAAATTTGTTTTAATTGGAAGCTAAATTGTTGAGAAAATGGAGCAAAACATGGCGAATCGTAGGTAGAAGTTGTTCATTTCGTTTCGATTCACGGCACAAATCCCTCTGACTTATAGTACTTGTCGAGAGAAATTAATCGATTTTCGACTGGGCAAGTGCTTGTTCGTAATTAAAATTGTCTTGTAAGACGTGATCTACAATTGAATGTCAGTGTTGTGTCAGAAGCGTTTGTCTTTTTAATGAAGTGATCGTTTGTTCGTCGTTCGAAACTTTGATTGTTTTCTGTTTGCGTTTCTGGAACGTGTCAGAAATCACTGGTACCAATGCGTTCGTAAATATCGATTGATTCAAATATAGGTCTTTCCAATTTTGTATACAATACTTTGATTTACATGATTTAGCGGGTCTGTAGTTGGAATCTTACACGCCATCTAAGAATTTGTTATTGTCGTTAGACTTTCACGATCTGTACAACAAAAGTCTTTTTATAAAAAAAAAACTTTTAATTGATTCTTATCAATTTTTGCAGAATGAGCCAGTGCAGTATCTTGTTGAAATGTGATGGTACTACATTTGAAACGCTAATTACATGCCTAAACGTTTACTTCCAAATTAACATATGAACTAGATTTGCCTTTCCTTACTGGACTTCTTACGAACGCCTATTACACCGATCCTTAACCTGGTCTAGTTTGGCATAATCGTATTCAACTCCTTTCCGAATTTGGGTACCTTTCTTCTCTACGGATCTTCTTGATGTCTTGGACGGTCACCCTATCCGTCGTATTTCTTTTATACCGTGCGATTACCAATCTAGAGCCTGTTGAGAAATGTTTTTGGATCATTTCTTAGATGGTTGCTTAAGGGTGAATATGGACGGAGTTTGGACCTGTGATGGTTAATTGTACTTACTCTATCATCGCCTTAAAACAAACCGGTATGTTTGAAAAAGTGCAGCAGCTTGTACAGTCAACAACTCCTCGTTTCATTTGAGTCTAGGACAGGGCTGTAACCAGAAGTGAATTTGGGGGGGGGGGGGGGGGGGTCTATGGGTTAATGGACAAACTGAATAACTGCAGAAATCGTGATTTCGAGAGTATTTTAACGAGTTCGTAAGGCAAATTAAAATTTATGGTTGTGATTGTAATGAAATAAAGAAAGGGTTTTTCGGCGAAAACAAATAATAATAAATAAAAAAAATAATAATAACACAGACCTGCGAGGTTTTTCCCCCTGGATAGTTGTTTTCGAAGTAATTTCTCCCGCTGAAACCGAATCTGAGCTCAAAATTGCTCTATCACGTCAGGTTTTTGAGATATTCAAACCTGAAAATGCAAAAACACTTTTTTTGTCATATTTTAGGTTATATAGCACCGCGATGTTTTTTTCTTCAAAAAACTATGTATGGGATCTTATAATACAAGTCGTCCTCTTTCAAATGCCGTTGTTTTTGCTCCAATATCTTTTTTTTCGCCAAGATATCGCATTTTGAAATTTTCATTTTTTCAAAATTTCGCAGGCCTGTGTAATTAAACAGATGGAATCATGACGTCAGAATTCTGGTCTGTAAGGACCAAGCAACATAAGTAATCTCTCAGTTGAAGGCACCTTGGCAAGGAGCTAAATTAGCGTTCGTCCCATTACAGGAAATCCCAGAGAGACCAAAGGGTCACGTAGTCATACCGGACGTGTGAAAGTCCAGTCTGCTAAAAGTACTTCAACCACAAAAGCCGGAGATTCCGATGGAGAATTGGGAAGTTGCAGCAGCGGATGAGCCAAAAGATGAAAAAAGAGGTATCGTGATCCTTGGGTATGAAATCTTTGTTCGCATTATAAGAAGTAGACATGGTAGACTCCATTTTGCAGCCAGGGAAGTATTTCTCAGGCTGCTTAAGAGAAATAAACCTGGAGAAGGCCAGGATATTAAGGTGGAGAAAACTACATCCGTGAAGGTGGTATAGATCAATCTCCACCACAGTAAAGCCGGCACGGCAAATTTGAGGTTGCTCATATACCAAGCGAGTATAGCTGTGGCCCTGATTCAAGAACCATGGGTTCGTGGAAATATGGTGCTAGGATTAGGATCAAGAGACTACATATAGGGCCTATAAGGCCGAGGAAAGGACAATGTAAGATGCTGTATATTAGTTAATAAACGTGTACATGCACAACTGCATTTAAATTACAGCTCGAAGGACTTTGTGGTCGAAGGAGTAGAAGGATTGACAAGCAGATCCTGAATGGACTTGATAGAAATAAAAACGATAGTAGCAGCGGTGAAGAAGAAAGGCATTAAACTTCTCCTAGGACGCAATGTCAACACACTTATCATATTATATGGATATAACACAACGAAGTGAGTCTCTTTTTATTACTAACTATATTTTAGAGAATAAGCTGGTTATTTGTAATAGAGGCGATGAGCCTACTTTCATTAATTTGAACAGGAGAGACCTCTTAGACTTAACTCTAATAACAATCTCTTTTTATTTATTTATTTTCTACTTTTATTTTTTATATTATCTTGTAAAGTAATCAGCTTTTGATGAAACTGTGTAAATAAATAAATAAATAATCGCAAGCTCTGCTAGATTTGTGGTACATAACTGAGAGTATCTGAGTCCCTATCAGACTACAACTGGATGCTCTTCGTAGTAAATCCCTCTTTAGTAGTGAACACCCCAAGATGTTTAGGACTATTCGTAGAGCAGATTGGGAGAGATTTCGTGAGGTTGTCTGTGAAAGGTTGGAGAAAACTTCATCGGGCAGACTACAAGGGGAGTCAGCAGTGGACAAGTGTTACCAATGTGCTAAACGAAGCATTTCGATGATCATATCCGATTAGCAGATTCCACAGTAAATCAAAATCGTCATGGTAGAATGGGGGAAACTTGGGGAGAACTCGAGTAGACTTTTTAACGCGGCGAAATAGAGATCAGACATACTGGTCCAAGTATAAGGATAGGCTCAGATCTTTTAAGAAGGCAATACGATCCGCAAAGATAGTCTTTTGGAGGATATTTTGTCAGCAGAAGAAACATCAAAAGCTTCCAGACTCTAAAGAGCCTTGTCAAAAGTTCCTAATACTCACTCATTTGTTTGAGGGAAAGATGAAAAATGTACAGTAACAAATGAAGAGATCTTTGACACTAATTTCCCGGGGAGCACAAATATGGTCCAGGATGTCACGAGTCCCGTACAACGTACTATAGTTGACGGAATTTGGAACCTTATTAAGTCGATAATCGACTGAACGAAGAAAATGGCGTTGGCAGTCAAATCCTTTGACTATCTGAAATTCTCGGGTGTGAATAAAATACGGCCTATCAAGCTCCAGAGGGCACTAAAAGACATCATAGAATGGTTAGTGCCCACATATAGAAGCTGTCTCTGACTTGGGTACATTCCTACAGCTTGAAGGGAAGTGAGAGTGACTATTTATCCCGAAAGCTGGAAAAACGAGACATGGAACAGCGAAGTATTACATATATTCCCCTTACCCTAATTTTCTTCCGGCCGAATCCATTCTAATGCATCATAGGGTTGTCCCCTGGGTTTTGGCAGCATCATAAAAAAGTAACACAAAAAGTAGTTAACACGCCTACACCGCAGGCAGTGTGAGTCGTGCAGAAATTCCTTGAGTACATGGGGTACATAAGCTTCCTGGATATCCATTGAGCCTTCAATAATCTGAAATATTGTGTCAATGCTTCGCAACAGAACAGTCAGCTCCGGCATGCGTGGTCTTGAGGCAAACAACCGTCTGTAGAGATACACCACAGGGAATGGTGTTATCACCACTACTATGCCTAACAGTGATGGAAGAAATTCTAGGCACCTTAGAGAAGGAGGGTCTCACAATAGTCCACTATGCGGATGATCCAGTTATTCTGGCTTCAGGTAAGTTTCTGTCCACAATAAGTGAAAGGCTCGAGTATGCGATTTGTGTTCACTAGGAGAGGGAAAATACTGGCGTGTAGTGCCCTAATGTTAGGGGGAGGGGGGGGGGCGTAATCTGGGCCTTTTCGGTAAAGCTAAGTATCTAGGCTTGATATCAGACTCGAGGGGAGGAGTAACATTTCAGAGTACCAGAGTGGCATACGTATAAAAGAGCGTTCGGAATTAGTTGGGGACTAAAATCGTAATTGTTCCAGTGGATGTATACCGCTATAGTCAGACCTATACTCTGATATGGATCATTGGTCTCTTGGACAGCATTGGGGAAGATCTTGAACCTGCTGTCTAAGATCTCGATGGCATAACGATATCTGACGCCAACAACAGCACAAGATGCATAATATGATGTCACTGGATCTTTAATGTAAAAGGTTAGCAGCGATCAGCTCAGGCAGGCTGAAGGCTGTGCAGGAGCGTCGCGAGTATACTCCAGCGAATGGCAGTGGCATAAATCATATAGACTGCCGGATAGATATAGGGTACTTCAGGCAGAAATAGATTTACTAGGCAGCACCGTTTTTTTTTTGTTTAGAAGAGGGTAGTCTGGTAGAGACATAGAGACATTTACATATGCACTCACAACCAGGCTGCCATTAAGGCGCTATAAATTGTGGTAGTGTAATCAGAAGTCGCACAATTATGCAATGATAGTCTAGAGGTAATATCTAACTGTAATGCGGTAACTCTATAGGTACTGGGTACCGAGGGGGGGAATGCAAGTGCGTATGATTTAGCTACATAGAAGGGTTTCTGAAATGGATATCTTCGTAGCGGTGGACTACGTCAGAACTTCAATCGGGGAACTAAAAAAAGTAAAGTAAAGTAAGAGGAACACGACGACATTGCTCAGCGGAAAGAGAAGTGATTCCATCACGCAAGAGAGCTGGGACTTGTTCCTAATGACTTTTGTCGTATCTGCAAGGATCTGGAAGAAATCGGACCAGTTCGGTATGTGCTTTGTAAGAAGAAAAAGGCTGCTTGGTAGGAATCCATTTCTTGACAGAAAAACGCTATTTCAATGTCCTTTTATCTGTTCATTCGGGATGAAATTGACAGACAAACCTAAATTTATAAAATGCGAAATAAGGCTTCTTTCTGCATCAATAATTCTCGATTTTCTAAGTCGATAGCTTTCCTTTTAACTTTCGCCTTCGGTTTTTCTTTCTTTCTGGTTCCTTAAGGGATACTACCACTACTGAGCACTTAATAAACTTCGGAATTTTGAAGGTTTGGTTTCAGTACATGAATTTAATCGTTAATAAAATTATAATCTTTCTTAAAATCTTATTTCCGCAACCATTGGATGACACATAAAAGTCCAGACATTAATCCCGATGGGAAAATTTCAAAGGTAACGCAATCCAAACGATTGCAATTTCACAGTAGACAGAGGATAGAATGCCATAAATTCAGCGAATGCAAATGTTTTAATAAGAGCTGCATAGGAGACATCAATGGTCTCTTTAAGTTCATTTTCTACGATCCGAAATGACCATTAATTTTGTTTCAATGGAATACTATAGGAATGCCTATGCAATGTGTGGGCAGACCTGTTTGTTATTTCAAAGCAATTGTTAGTTGGGCTCGCAATGTGAAGTACTTGTTACATGATGACCGTAGAGGGCAAAGGAGACCTATCGTATTCGATCACTTCGTTATTGCCCACGCTTTGGCGACACTTTTTCAACTTATTTCTGTTCGGGGAATTTATTTATTTCGATTAAGCTATTTGACGACGATATCGCGGGATTTAGAGGATGTTTACCTGAAATTGTGATGATCTTATTGTAACCTTTTGTGATTTTATTAAATTTTGTCATCTTATTTAACCTTAGTGTTTGGGCGCGTTTTTAATTTCATTACGATTCGCGATAAGTACGGATTAATCACCCCTTGTGCCTCTGTTACAGAGTCAAAACTTCTCTATTACGATTTCCAGGCCGATGTTGTTCAAGCTTATCCTGTCGTTGAGATCCCCCATAATAATAATAGCTTTAAGAGTCTGATGAAATAGGTCAAATTTTCGAATCCATTGGTTTTCCTGCCCAGAGTGTATTAGCATGGTTATCCATCCAATTTCGCTCAATTCTAATATGTTAACCTTTCTTGCTCCACCTGTATGGTTTTAACATATTAACATTTGCACCGCGGAATTCTCTTGTTCCATAGTCCGAACGTTATTCGGTGTTCAAGCCATCACAGTATTATTTCGTAGTAACTTAAATTTTCAACAATCTTTTATGTGGATTATAATAGCGTTCCATTTTGAGGCATTAAGATTTAAACAATTTTTACCAGCCCATATGGACACATTCCTCAGATCATCATTCAAACGACAAATAGCGTCCTACATAAAGCCCAGCGGTCTAGAAATATACAGCTGTATATCTTCCGCATGAAGATGATAATTGCAGTATCGTATAACAGTTGGAAGATCATTAATAAACATTGAGAATAAGAGAGGACCGAGGATAGATCCCTGAGGTACCCCGCTTAAGATAGCAAGATAATCAGATGACTTATCATTGCAAATAAACTTTTGTGGGACGCAAACAAATATGACAATATCAAATTATATGCGGCATTATAAAAGTTAAATAACAAACCAAGTTTCCAGTACAGAAACCTGTGATTAACTTTATCGAAGACCTTGGAGACGTCAAGCAGAACCAGTGCAGTAAAATAATTATTGTCACAGGAAATTCGTATTTCATCACTGATTTTGAGCAAGGCTGTGGTACAACTGTGTTTAGTTCGGAAGCCTGATTGAAAATCTGGCAATAGGTTGTTGCTTACAAGATCGAGTATAATCTGCGCATGAAGTACTTTTTCAAAAGCCTTCGAAAGAAATTGTAGGATAGATATCAAACGATATTCCACGTGATTTGTAGACTCCTTAGGGATAGGCACTATTTTTTAAATCTTCCATATCTTTGGGAAACTTGATCTAACTATAATATTGTTAAATAGATTTGGGAGACTAGGGAGAATGATTGGAAGCAGTATTTTTATAAACCTTGGATGCAGGTGATCCAATACAATTGCATTAGATTTTATAGACATCACCGCAAAACAGACATCAATATCAGTAACTGGATTGAACGAGAAGCCTTCGGAAGGGTCACGACCATCAAACGTATTATCAAGATTTGTATATCAACTCGTACCAGAGGATCCGTTGGATGTGAAAATCCTATTCAAATAATTTAGATCGTCTTCTATATTGCCAACTCTTACTCTTACTAATACCATCTGCTGACAAGTTATGCCACAGAAATATCCTATACATTTGTATTAATGTGGGGCTTTAACCAGATTTTAGATATATAGATAATATGTATGATCCATTGAAGATGTCACGGAATTCGTCAATTTTAGGATGGAGACTTTGAGCATTCAAGTGACAAACGCTAAGACCCTCAGTCTGCTTACACATGATTTTTAATAAAATTCGGGGAAAGTTCACACCATTAGACACGGAATCATCAGCATTCATAGACATATAAAATCGTTAAAAATAGAGAAAATATAGGTATGATTCACCGGCTTCGCCCCCAGGTGGGGAGGTTGAGGTTCTGGTGAAATACTACAAGGATAGAAATGTGGGACTACTATTAGGTTGTGACGCGAATGCCCACAATACAGTGTGGGGCAGCACAGGGGACAAATGCAATTTGCGGTAGGTAACAACTTAGTCCTAAATTACAGGAGAGGGTTTTTACCCCATGAGCAGGCCCGTAGAGACAAAATTCGGGCCCGGGGGGTACCACATACATGCCCCCGCGAAAGGAACTTCAGCCCGGCGTTTACGGGCTCATATACAATCGAATGAGTTACTGTCTGTCTAGTATATTACACTTTTTCGATCGTGAAACTTTTTTTTTATATATAATTAAAATGAAAAAAAAAATTTCTATTGATGACTTAGATGACGGGGCCTCTTTTCAAAGCCCGGGCCCGGGGGTTTACCCCCTTCGTCCCCTCCCTCTCGGCGGCCCTGCCAATGAGTGATGAAAACCTGTTTTTTTCTGGGCGAGAGAAGTGAGATGGGTCATCTGTGAGTGTCAATCACGAATCGGAGGGTTTTTGCTTGAGTTTTTCCTGATTTGCTTTTGTCCATTTTCGTAATTTCCTCATTAGAGTTTGAAAAGTTGTTGGCGTCAGGTTGATTTAGTATTGCTTGAGCCGGTGAATACAAATTTTCAACCCTGCAAAAGAATTAATGAACCGGTTTTTTAATGTCAATCAAAGCCCCTCTCGTAGCAACACTCCGAGGGTTTTTCTACTTTTTAACAGAAGAGAATTGCCGTGAATCATGGGGTAAAAACCCTCTCGTGTAATTTGGGACTTAGCAATTCTAAACAGGGGGACAGAACCAACTTTCGTGGATGGAAGGCTTAAGGAGGTTTTTGACGTCACCCTTAGGAATACTAAGTTGTTGAATAGAGTGCACAACTGGAGAGTGGCTGATGTGATGACGCTGTCAGATCATAGAGCCATAACTGTTGACATTCGATATGGGATAAACAAGAAGCAGAGTAAGAGGCTAATCAGATTACCTAAGAAGACCAACAGTTAAAAGTATATGGAAGTGCTAAGGGAAAAACTGTTGGCATGGATGCCCAGAGTACCCAGAAACACATTACATGTAGAGATCCTACAACGGAGGTTTCATTGGGTACTACAAGAAGGAGCGGGTCATACATATAAAAGAATTCATTTTTCGAAATATCAAAGAAGTATAGTTTTATAAAAAATAAATAATTATTTTAATGTTAAGGTAACTTTTGCGCCATCCTGTACAAGGACTCCACATGCAGAAGCGCAGATTGTTGACCGCTTATAAATTTATCATTAAACCTCGTAAAAGAAGCAAAGGAAGCCAATAATTTTGAATAACTTTAGAATTTCCCTCAAGCATTATTACTTCCTTTTGGTTAATCACATGAATCTTCTTAACCTCAATTATCACTGCCATCGCAGCAGCCTACTTGCCCGGAAAATTTATTGTAACCCGAAGGTGATAAACGAGTAGCACGTAATTCAATTTATGTTGTTCTTTCTTTAGGATCAATGCATTAGAATTACGCTTTTATCAATAATTACAGCATCCGCTCGAGTATCAGAAATAGTAGCCTTCCGCAATCACTATCAGTCCGATAGACCTTCCGGTCAAATTGTTGCTTAATAATAACTATTATAACAATACTGCTATATGTAAACCTATATACCTATAAAGGTATTTTATACCTTTAATATCAAACATCATTGTGCTCTCATAATATCTATTGCTCGTGCTCGTTTTTCTAGACTTGTGTCTTAATTGCAAGTTACAGCTACCGGAATTATATCGTTTTTTCTGATCCTCTTCTCGCGCACTTATGTTATGAATATTTATTAGATAAACCCCCGCACCCTGCCCCTAGTTCTGGTGTATTCGCTTAATAAGATACATTTTTGTATTAATTGAAATATTATCCGTTCACGATGGCAGAAGCATATCTTCGTATCAGATATCAATTGCAACTTGTACATATCTTGCCAGTCCCTAGTCAATAACTTAATTGGGGCTAACTATGCGGTTTTCATGTTGTGGATCACTTAAATGATATATCGTCTACCGTGGGGTTAATGAGGCGAAAGTATGAATTTTGTTCGCTTATCTGCCAGGAATTATTTTATTTATTTCGTAATGAAGATAGATTTCGACCGGTTAGTGTTTTTCTGATTAAGACCACCGAATGAGAGAAAGATTAAATACCACGACAAGATAGAATGATTAGAGTCCATTCAGAAGGATGGAACTTTAAGATTTAGAAATTTTTAAGGATTTAAGGTGTTGGGAACCAGATTCTAAAGTCTTTTGAACTCGAATAGAGTTAACTCCTCCAACGACATACAGAGTATAAAGAAATTTTGCAGGCTAGTTCTATGAACACTAGTTTGTCGTAGGTCTTGTGTAAAAGCAAGACCTTATCCATCATATAGAATGTCATAATTTTCATTTATGACGTGTTTAATGCGCACATTTTTCTCAAGTACCTTTAAAAAAAACTCACGCGTGTACTTATGGTGCCATAAACCGGGATGCGAAAAATTCTTGTAATTGACAGCATTTTGCTCCCATTTTAATGACTTCATTACTGTGATGTACCCTTGCTTTAGATTTAAAAGCAAGTATCTTCCGTGCAACGCATATAAATCGTGAAATTCACATTCCATTCTGATTTAATTACACAATGGACGCATTACTTGAGAATGATTTCAATGAGCACAGTATGAGTAGTCGAACGCTATAAAATCCTGTCGGAAAAGATGATGATGCTTAAGAAACAGATTACATCTAGACAGCCGTGTAGTGCATCAAGTTTTTTTTCATCTCGTGATTAGATGTTACCTGAGAATTGATTGCCATCCATTAGGAGTGTCAATTTGATTTTATATGCATTCCGTGTTGAGATCAGGAAATTTTTTTTTTCAACATTTTCAATGTTGTGTTGTCATTATTTGTAGAACTGGATGAAGCATCTTGTAGCTCCAGAAGAAATACTTGAAAGATTGTGGAGATCTTGCTATGAAGCGTTTTCTAATTCCAAAAATTTTACTTAAAAAAAAGTATTCATGTAACGTGACTCAAAAGTCCTCTTAGTGGACTGATATTTCTATGAAGTAGGGATTCCGGCTTCGCAGAACATGAATACTTATTTCCACCGCTTTAAATTTACGCAGAACCGTATTTAGAGGGTGCCAGGGGAGCCAGTCCACCAAAGTCGGAAACCCCACTAATATATAATAAAATCCTCCCCTCCCCCCACCTCCTAGATAAATTCCGTCTTACTACCTCAAAACTTATTCAGGACCGTGTACATGTGATCTTAATTGAAGGCACCAATGGTGGAGTTGTCTTCGAGCAGACTTTTGGGGGAACATCTTGCACGGATTAAATTCTAAACATACCTTTGCGTTATTGCACCCTCCTACATATATACCCAGTCAGGCAAGAGCAAATTCCCTCAAATCCCTGCTGGATCTTTCTTTAACCAACCGAGCTGAACTTATCTCTGGCTCTCTTATGTAGTCAAAGGCAGGGGACAACTATATGATGCGTTTGGCATAGCTACGGCCTAGAAGGAATTATTGTAAGGGAATGAAGAACATCGAATATCTTGTTTTATCTGGAGCGACGAAACAAATTTTTTTTCTTATGAAAAACTCGTAGGCAGGCAGAAGCTTGAATCTGCATCTATGGCGTGGTGAACGTGTCCCTCAACCAACTGATCCAAATCCATCAATTTCATCTCTCCCATCAACCCATATCCTGGTCGTATGCTCCCGTATAGTAAAAGCAACTTGAACAAAAGACTATCTAAAGCACGAGTTTATATTGCTTTTGGATAATAGATGGAGAGTATTATACAACAAAATATACTTTTGTCCAAAGAGCGTGGACAGGCGCAGATTCAGGGGGTGTAATTGCCCCCCCTCCCTCTGACTTATATTTTTACTGATTACAAGAATCGTTATAAATTAATCCCTAATTAAACCGATTCAACAGGACCGGTACAGGAAAAATTACGGCGAGGGTAGGGCATACCACATTGTTAGCTTTGAATAAAGTTCAAAGTAAGGCTATATAGCTTACTGACGGCTTTACTTTCTTTTGAGAATATTGATGGAATATTGGTTGTCTTCCACTCTTCTATCGCGTATTTCACTCTTCTATCGCTATTTTCACGATCACTGTTCTACTAGCTAAATTGCTAGCCTAATTTCTTGTAGGCACATTACAACGCGCAATAGAAGAGCTTCAAGTCGCTTCCCTTATCCTTAATTCTTTGGCATTATTATTAAAAAAATAATAATTGAATATTATTTAATACGTTTCTTTTTTATGTATGTATGGCACTTTATTTAGCTTATCGTTGTAAAGTGTAAAAATCCTACAAAACCTAGCTACACTAAAAATTACACAAACATTAAAAAGACACAGTAGTAAGGATTAAAAGGAACATACAAACATGACACAAAATATTACGTTATTCAAAAGGATTGAGTAAAAAGGACTCTAAAACTCGAAGACAAAAACCTGTAAAAAAAGATAATACAAAGAAATTTTGAAACGCCTCTATGTGAGTGCCAGCTCTAAGAAAAGTTCCTTAAAAAATTTTTGAAAAAATTCCGAAACTAAACCTAGAGCTTAATCTAAAACAACCGAACAAAATGAACCGAAACCGAAAATATTAACTAGAACATGATTGTCTGAGTGTTAGATGCAGCACCGGGCGAAGTTCCTACTTCGGGAACCACTGCTCCCAAGCAAATGTCCTCTCCGTAGAGCCGTTCGCCACTTTTATAGTCCTCCGGGAGCACTCATGCAAATATGTTCTAAACGAACGCACAAAAATTTCGAACCGATTAGAGTCCCGCCGGACCAGTCTGCAGAGTCATTAACGTCTGCAAACTGCTCCCATCGTCCTCCCAGTTCTACTATTCCAAGGTGAGACTTGTCCTTCCTGCAGCACTTGCAGCAATACCAAAGCGAAGAGAAGCTTCTTGGACTAGCTGCTGCAAGTCTGCGGCCTGTTATTCCCAGTGAAAGACGAGGCATCCGTTCCGCACCGACGATAAAGGTTGCCAAGTGCAGTTGAATGTGTCGGCCTCCGTTGCCAGGAACTCTAGACGTAAACGCCTCTTCAATATGGCAACGAAGTGGTTCTTAAGTGCATAATAAATACCTTTGTTAATAATATGATAAAAAAAATTGGTTAAGAGCATTTTGGACATGTCTGTCGAAATTTGTTCGGAAGGGCTTGGGATCTCACCCCGAAGATGATTTTCTGATTATTCAATTCGATTGTCAAACTAATTGTTACCTACACCACCTTAGTATGATGGCTAAAGGTTCAGTTACGGCCGGTGATCGTCAAATGCAACAAGCTACAGAGTCTTTATTGCCTCTCTATAACAGGAGCAAGGAGGACCTGTCCAACAGCTGCCGTGAAGGCGAGAATTGGAATCTATCCCATGCACATTTGTAGCTAATATCTAGTTCTCCGGTTGGTTATAAGGGTCACATGGGCATCCTTCATCGTATTCTTGGCATAGATCTGTATAACGAACCAGATGACTAAGGAACTGCGCCTCGGCAGAAGATTCAGGATTCTCTTTCCTAAGTCTGGAATTTACTAGCCTCAAACGGTTCACTGATGGCTCAAAAATGGAAGATGGTACTAATGCTGTGGTCTATGGCTTTAACACTAGCGTTTCAATTGCATTGGGTAAATGGATCCGTGTCTTTCAAGTCGAAATCCTTGCCAGTGAAATTTGCGCACTTATCAACGTCAACAAAGGACTGAGAAGTGCTGTGTTCTCTGAAATCAGGCGGCCCTCAAGGCTCTATCCTCATAGAGTTGAGGCTTTTATTATTATTATTAGAAGTAGATCAAGGACTTAATCAGCCTATAGTCACTTCGACCAAGATGACATTTTGTGGCTTGATTCTAATTAAGATTTACGCCATTCCATCAAGCTTTAGTTCTTTCATTAGACCAAAAAGTTCTTTGGGGGCTGCCCTAGCTATAACTAGTGGTGATGGGAAAGCCCCACCAAAATGTCTCAGCCTGATACGGCCGAGGGCCTCACAGTAACAGAGGATGAATTTCGCTGTCTCCTCCTCTTCCAAACAGAAGCGACAGGTGTCTTCTTCAGCTAGTCCCATTTTTTTTAGGTGGTAGCCCAAGGGGCAGTGACCAGTTAGAAGTCCTGTTATGAGCCTTACATCTGGTCTGCTGAGTGAGAGCATTGCTTCCGTTTTCTGTTTTGAGTAGGTTATAAACCTATTGCTTGACTTTTCGAGTAGCCACAGAATAGCTCGGGTCCGATAAAATGAGTGTCCGCAGGTGATATGCCTTCTCATTGCCTTCAATCCCCTCGTGCTCTGCTACCCAGGCCAGCGTGATGCTGTTGCCCTGAACCAGTTTTTTGATAGTAATGAGACAGTCTCAGGCGTTTCAAGACTCAAAGGTGTAGGACCCCACAGCCTTGAATGCCGCCTGATTGTCGGACATTATATTTACTTTAGCACCGCATATACCTCTATTAATAATTTCACGTGCGCAGAGTTCGATGGCATGTATCTCTTCTTGAAAGGATAATTGGTGCATTACAATTTGTGCAATTGTACAGCCTTATTCTAGGTCCATAGACCCCGAAGCCCGTTCTGTCTTCCATCTTGGATCCGTCCGTGTACCAAACCAAAGGTCCCTTTTCAAAGACATGTCTATTGTTGAGCCAATAATTTCTGTTCCCAAGGATCAGCTTAAATGGTATATCAAAGTTGAGGCTTACCAAGGAATGCTTCGACACTCTCCAACAACTAGCCTGTCAACAACAGTGTCACGCTCTATTGGATACCTAGTGACTCGAATATTGAGGGCAATGAGAACGCTGACGAGCTGGTCAGGAAGGGTTCACCCGGGTAGTTGGTAGTTGGCGAGAGTTGTTATAAAAAATTAGCTAGGGGTCAGCAGCTGCTATATTAGAGAAGTGTACGCGGACTTACCCAGACTAAGGCGCTTGTTAGACCTATGATACCTACCTTGCTAAAATTACTATCAAACCTGGAATAATAAATGGGGAAAAGTTGGGTTTAGACCGTATCGATCAGTGTAAACAACAATGTTTTCTTAACACCATATGTAATACAATATGAAAAACAAACATTAATTAAAGCTTACAGCACTATTTATTACTTAGTGACATCTAATAATATTTATATAAAAATATAATACAGAAAATAAAATGAACTTTAAAACTATTCATATTCCGCCCATTGCTTCTATTTGGTTGATCGCTGCATCTGTAAGGTTCCCTTTAATATCTCTTTCAGCTGGGATTTAAAAGAACATTACAGTCGTGTTATTTGTCTGGGACCTCTGTACTAAATTAGTAGATACCATATCTAATCATTCTGTAAATTTATTCACTATTTCATCATCCGGACGTCTCCTAACCCACGATTTTCATGAGGAAGCTGGAGTCATAATCAAATCTTGAAACGCCGCAGGTGTTGAGGACCACAATCTTCAACCAATTCTTCTTCAATAAATGCGTCCACATTGAGTGCACTGGAATGGGAAAGTTGATGTATTATTTTCTGTTCTGCTAAAAAAAGATGTAATGTAAAGGAATATTTACGATCTGCTATCACTAAAATTATTTAAGAAAGAAAATACCTCAAAATACTTCCATTTCCTCTTTATTTCAGAAGCAGAACTCCCTGACCGTAAGCAATCATTTCGCTGATACTTCTAGTATGTCCCCCGTAGACTCTTCCACCTTTTCCTGCAATTTTCAACTAAGAAATATTAAAATGTTTAAATTAACTTACAATTTTGGACAGCGTACTTTTTTATTCATTTGTCAATGGCCAAACTTTCAACTGAACACCTATTGCTAATTTCTCCTATGTCACCAATGTTCTTTATGTTCATTGCAGAATTCTTCTAAATCTCTTCCTCCTCGCGTTTCTGCCGGTTCTTGTAAATTGGATTCATTAGTACTTATCTAATCGCACTCAACGGGTTTCATTTCGTGGAGCTTTGTCTGATGTTGATTTCAGTAATTGCGGGGTACCGCAGGGCTCCCACCTCGGACCGTTGTTATTTCTCATTTATTTACACCAACGATGTATTCTCGATTCTGTCTCACTAAAATATTCTTTATCATGTTGATGACGCCAAGATTTTCCGCATTGGATCCGAAAATGCAGATTGCCTCTTTTTTAATTATGACTTGGACGCCTTTCAGAAATGGTGTTTCATTAACCACCCTCCTCTATATGTATATATGTTTTTCGTCCGAAGAAGATCTCATTTTCACTTCAATCTCATCCTGATTGGCTGTCCTTTAATTACTCTAAAAAAAAGTTTCAGGCTCTGGGCGTGTGGCTTAATTTCCATTTTACTACATTACTACATAAGGATATAAATTCCATCAAAAGATTAGGTAGGCATCGTCCACTCTTTAAGATATCTCATTCAGAATATTGTAATGCAATAGTTATAAGGGCTAATATGATTGTAGGGTTCGTGAAGAGATGGTTAAAGTAGTTCGATGACTCCTCGAAGTGAGGTTCTTTGCAGCCTTCCTTGAAACACCTCTCTTGTATTACCACTGCATGTCGATAAGCTCTGACTGTTGTATTTGGATACTTTTAAAAACAGACGCTATGACTCCAGGGTCCCTGTTGCTTTCAATTGAATGCGGGGGTCTATTGACTCTCCTGTACTTTTATCATGTTTTGATATATCAATTCAAGCTCACTGTCTGAGGACTAACAGCTTCTTTAATTTCTGTTTCGATGCATTGATTTTCATCTATCGCTAAACCATGTGAGGAGCCAGTTTTGTTAAAGATACTTTAGTTAGTTAATCATCTTCCTCTTAGGATGTTGAGATACATTCTGGAGACAAATATGTTGCATTGGAGCCTTTAAAGCGTTAATGTGGCAATTGCTCTCTCAGGATTGGAAATGATAGAACTGTTGTCGACAGGTGATGGGCTGACTTCCTCGATGTCACGGTGATAATTAGATACAGAGTTCGGAGTAGGACCGCCACAGGATAATGGGTATCAAGGTCCATCTACGACTGCAGCAAAGTCTTGAGCACGCCATTCTATCGGAAACATGATTTTGAGAATTACTATCGTAAGCTGCTAGAATCAGCGAAGGTACCAGGATCATCAACAAAATGTTTCGGTAAACTTCAGGGAAATGCGAATAAACGTCCGAGTTCCAGTTCGACTCGTGGCCGGTCTCAGAAGAAGGTCATTAACACGTTGGCACCAGCAAGTGCTTGGCGATGGTCTTCGTGATAAATCATGGATTATCCTGGATCAAAAGTCATGGGATCTCCGGAGTCACTATTGAACTTAAAGTCATACAATATTCAGTTTAAATCAAAAAGCTTTCATTCAAACTGGATATTGAATCAATTGAACCAAACGGCCGGATGAAAGTGAGGCAATAATGTGATTTATAAACCGGAGGACGTGAAAATTCTTCTTATGGAGGCACTCATTGGTAAGGAGAAAGCGAAGCTGCAGACGACCTCAAAGAGCGCCTAATGCATGCATCGTGGAAGAAACCGCAACTGAATCAAAAAGAAAAAGATCGTAAATCATAATTGAGTGTACAAAATTACGTCCAGGAGTCTTATAAAATTTTCCTGGAATCCTATAGGATTCCTATGGGTTCTTGCTGAAAAGGTTTTATAATTTCTAAATTTGGGTATACTCAGGGTACCTTTTACTTCAATTTGAATTTGTAATGCTAAAACTTTTGATAATCAGGTAAATCTATTCGAGATGAAGATGTTGATTTCTGTTTACCTTATAAGATACATGACAAGTACTTGTATGTAATGTGACGTCATGACTGAGACGCCAAAACTTATTAGGCACATATTGTGTTATCTATAGTATATCGTAGCTTACACCCATTGTTTCTGATACTCTTCAATTATCTATTGTTCACCTGGATAGCCATGCGAGAAACAGTAAAAATGGATAGCACACGATAGAGTCAAGCTGGCGACATTCTTTGTAGCCCTGAAACATTGAGTTTAAACCCATGCAGCACGCTATCTATGCCATCAGAGATCGTATATCGCACCGACACGTATTAGAGGGTATAATAATAAACTAATGCTAAGTAGGCCATAAATTCAATAATGCGCTGGCCATAATGACAGGTAACGTGTAAACTCGCTCATTTCAAGTTGTGTTAACTGTCCCATGGTTCAAGATTCTGCACCAAGTCTCATATTACGTTAGAGTCGCGGTACTCTGGGATCTGGACCCAGAGTCTGAGGAGTAACGAACAACAACGCACGACTGTCTCGGAAGTTGTTTGTAGTATACGCAGGCAGTGCGCATGTTAACCTTACTTGAGATTTGGTCTTATATTTCAAATTATTATAACGAAGATGAAATTACTTCTCGACTTGACAGGAGGGAAATGTTTTATTTGACGTTCGCATTTTCGTATAACTTAACTTGTCTTTTGATAGTGTCCGTTTTAAGTATAATTTTACATTTTGAATAATTAAGAAAATCAGACGCTGTTGACGACTTAGTTAGTTGCTTTCATCATGCTAAGAACCAGCCTGGTACCAGAGTAATCCACGAGTTGTCGCTGAAGCACTTTAAGATGAATTGTTACCATGAATTTGTGCCCAAAGCAAGTCGTTCGTGATCTTTAAGATCCAACAAGTACCAGGCAACGTTTTTATGGTTCATAAATTTGAAGATATTTCTTTGACTGAACCTCGTTAACTTGATCCCCATAACGCCAACAAAACACTTTATTGCAGCGATGATGTACGATAAATTTTATGATTAATCGCAACACGGAAGAGAAACATTTTTTTTTTACACATTTTCTTAATTCTTTTATTTAATGTCTTATTACAAGAAATTTAAGTAATCTAATTTCGTGTTGCTTTGTAATTGCAATTTAATTAATCCCATAACTTTTCTCAGCAGCTGAAGAGGTGAAGTGTATTTTAAATTTGCTACTGTTCCATTTTGCTGGTTTATTTCTTAATCTTGCCTTCAGCTTTTTCAGTGAAATTTGTGAAATCTTTCTAGTCTCTCGAAAACATTTCTAATCATGCCGATTGAATTTACAATATACAAATACGGTATCTTTAAGGCATTACTATATAGTACGATCTTAATAAGGAATCTGCCAACACTTCTCTCTAAAATATTCAGAACAGCTGAGAAAATACAAAGAAACCTAGGAAGAAAAACTATAGAACGAAATCAGTGTGATAATGTTCTACATCTGTTATAGTAAAAGGCACTCCGGTTAATGTAAACGGATCATTCATAATGAGAGGTCATTCATATAATGAGGTTATATTAGTTCATCGAGCAAAACTTTATATTTTAGCCAATTCGATATCGTCGCTGGTATACTGCTGTTCTAGTCAAACTTACAGATATTGGTCTGCATCCTTACCTTACCTCTATCAAATGTATTTAAGACTTTTTGTCAGGCCGTTTAAATGGAGTTATCTCTGATCCCTAATGATAAGTATCGGTATCCCACAGGGTTCAGTTCTTCCACTAACCTCTTTTCTTTTTTATGAGCAACCTTCTATCTCTATCGCTTTCAGTCATAGTTTTGTAATAGATGTGATCCTTTTATACTCTTTTGATTTTATGGGGCAGGAATTCGGTCTACAGATTCAATTGGCGACGCATATTTGAATTATGAAACAGCGACATTTCTATGAGTCTCGTAATGAATATAATTTATTCCTCCTCTCTTAATATACCTAAGTATTGAGACATCCAACAATTTTAGTTGGACCGTACACACGTTTCAATTCTAGAAATACGATGAAGTTCTTGGATTTTTTTGCAAAGATGTAAGAAGTCTTTCACTCCATTTAATCTGGAGCTGATATTTAATTCACACATCAAACCTTACCTCGAATATAATGAATCGCATTGTTTACATTAGACAAGGAATAAAAAACGCTATTAAAATTATTGGCTATTTCAGAATCTCTGAGGACGTCGACAGAATGTCTCAATCCTGACCTTAAGTCGCGGGTGAGGTGGGGGTGTTTTTTTAGGACGTGGTCAAAACATAGAGGATAACTCTTTGATGCATTAGCATTGCTTTGGCTAGAAGGCAATCAGGGTAAGGGGAAGAGGAAGCTTGAATGCCCCGTCCAGAGACGGAGTGAATTTTTTTTAAATTCTATTTGAAGAACCCACGGGGAGACCGAGTCTCGAACCCTTGGACGAAGGTGTGGTGGTTGTGCCGCTCAACCAATTGATCTACAACTCCCTGCCTCTCTGGTGTTGCGGTAAAGTGTCAACAGTTTGCCAAGGGGTTACGGGGGAGGGGGGAGGATTGTTGAATATTTATATATTGGGTACCGAAGGAGGAGAGGTATACAATATAATAGCAGATAAGTTTGACAATCGTCGAAAATTTATTGATTTTTGACGGTAAAAAAAAAAGAAAATGAAGGAGGCCGAATCGCCGCTTACTGTTGCCATGTGCATTCATGAAAAACGTGTAAAATTACATATTTCAATGTCGACGGAGGTGTGTGCGCTAAAATAAACAATTACCCATTTGTAGGTTTACTTCAAGCTGAAACTTTAATAATATCCAGAAATATATTGCGAGAAATTAGAAGTTCTGAATGAGAGGCAGGTGAGGCCTATCCCCACCACGAATGTCCAGCTGATCTTATTTCGGGCTTTCGGGCTTGTATCTAGAGTGGAATGTGCTTTAACCCATTTCCCTTAAATTTTATTTCATTAGTCCTTATTTGGTGCTGTAGTATTGGCATATTATAAGAAATATTAAATAGAAGACCAGCTGCCTTAATTGTCCTTGTGCGAACGAAATAGTCTTTGCTGGGAAATAAATTACAGATGTCAAATAATAAATTCTTCCTGTCAAAATTCAGTCAGTGAGAATTCATTTCAATACAAGGAATACAAGGTCTCTGCAAGAAAAAATTTTAAATGATGTGATGTCAGCTTGGTCAGAATTGACATTCTGTAGGGAAACTATTATTTATTATTAGCCCCCCCTCCCATGGGGAACCGTCAGCTACTTTACACATTATTACAGGGTACGTTTTGAAACCTGGAACCTTATTCATTAATTTCAAGATATTTATGTGGCCAATTAAAAGCCGTAATTCACTCAGTTATCCCAGTTTATTACGACCCCCTTGAAAATATATTGATTTCGATGATCTCCGATCCTCGCCGTGAGGTAGGTTAGGTTAGGAGGTTACAGTGGCCACCTCAAAAGGCATACTTAGGCCAAAGTGTCTCATTGTGATACCACATTTGAAGCTGTATTTTCAGACACCATTTAACCCGTAGGAAGAGAGAAGAGTCTACCTAATTACTCTCTGTGAACCGAGCTAGTTTCCTGTCACCAGTGGAATCTAGATCTCGGGGAGCCAATATGCAATATTTTCTGGGGTGGAAAGGTTTTAGCCTTATTATGTATTCGGGAACCATTTAGAGCTCCTGATGAACCCAACTAGGTCCCTGACGTCAGCGGAGCCTATTTCGGTTAATTCTTCAAAAAAGGGGGAGCCCAAAAACCTGTTCTTACATTTAGAAGAGGTGGAATATGGTTTCCTCTTCCTCTTCGTCTTGGCAAATCCTACAGAAGTCGTTGGAAAATGCACCGAGTCTATCGGCGTATTTGTCTATAAGACAGTGGCCTGATATTACGGCCACGATGACGCTAATTAATTTACGTCCGAGTGAGATGAGCTCTCTTGACCGTTTTGGTTCAAGCTTTGGCCATATCCGTCGGGTGGTCAGGCAGATGTGTTCCTTCTAACATCTGGTGTTTGCAATCCTAAGGGATTCCTGTGAAATCTCCCGTTTGTAAGTGGCCAGCGGATTTACAAGCCGGTGGTTAATGTCCAAATCGGGACGAGTAGTTCGTCGGCTCTGTAGTTACACGGAATTTCACTATGTCAGGTACCCAGATGAGCCGTACTTTCAGATGTTCAGTCATGTTTTGGAAGTTGTACTTACTCCCGTGAGGGATTTAATAGCAGCCTGACTATCTGAGAAGATACAGATCCTAACTGTAGGCAGCGTTAAATGTTGCAGTCGGTCTGAGGCTACTTTTATAGCCATGATTTCCGACTAAAACACCACCTACTCTGCCTTCCACTTTGGAGCCGTCAGTGTAGATATGTACTGACTCCCCCCATTACGGTGGGTCTTTCTCTCTCTTTGATCTGGTGGGAAAAGAAGAATCAAATTTCGTTCCAAAGAAAGGCTTGGGTGTGGTATAGTCGAAATTGGTAGCGGTTCGCCCTCCAGGATTTTGGAGTGACCGAAGTAAGTTCGGTTCGAAGTCTGGACTGAGTTAAGCCTAATGGTAGCCGAGAATGCGGATTGCTTACCGGTAGAAGGTGGAAAATAAAATTGAGGGCTTTAAAAAGAGTGGTTCTAAGGGCACATGTTATCAGTAGTGCTGTTATCCAATTCATTGTGATAGGTCGCTATATCCCGTGCCGGCCACCATACCAGCAACCCATAAGTGAGTATGAGTCGTATGACACTGGTGTATAGCCAATGGCTATACGTGGCCAATACGTGGCTCCATATACCATCGCCGCGAGGTAAGGGAATTGGGGTTCAGAAAAATAAAGAAATCAAGATCAAAACTCAAGGAAATGGAAAATTAAAGAATATTCTTAGTTCCTACAGTCAATTTAGAAAGATATTGAGGATTTTATCAGAAGTAGAAATTTTCCAGAAGAAGATTTGTGGAAATTATCTTGCCAAACAGAGGCTGTTGAGAGAGGTGTTAAATTAGTGACAGAAGCTTCAATATATTTTCCAACACAAGCGTCTTAATTTTTTTGTTCTTTTTAATTTTATATTTTTAGAGGACCTAGGTTAGGTTTCACAACCCACCCCCACTTCACCAGCTGAACATACTCTACCCAACAAATAAAGAATTATCAAAATCAGTCAACGCATTACGCAGTTATACCCGGTCAAACATAAAAAAAAGAAAAAAAAGACCTCGAACTTAGAACCTCTTTGTTTTTGGGAAGTCGGTTAAAAATTGAATTAAGTGCGACGAAATTTCTGCCGTTTTTTGTTTTAAATACGGTGTGACTAAATCCTAGGGGACAACCCTTTGATGCGTTAGCAATGTTTTGGCCGGAAGGGAATTAGGGTAAGGGAAGTGAGGAAACTTGAGTCTTGTTTTTTGCATTGCTGCGAGCTAGACAACAGCCCAGAGAGGGATTGGATTATTTTAATTCCTTAATAAAAACTCACGGGGTCATCTGGTCTTGAACCCGGGACCCATGGCATGTTGGTCTTCGGCTCAACGTATTGATCCAACTCCTTCCGTTTGGTCCGTTTGGTTCGAAGTTTGTCTCCTATTTATATCTATACTATGATGTTATGATGCCAATCATAGTAAAAAAATATTTTTGAAAGCAAGAGTTCTTCATTAAAAATAAAATTGTTTTAAAACTTTTCCTCTACTGATAAAGGTAAATTGGAAAATAAATCCCGGACCATACCAATTCAAATAAATGACAAAACTGCCATATTTTTTTGTTTATATTTATAATTCACATTCACTTTGAAAATAAAGTAAATATATATTTGGCGGTTTGGTCGATCTCCGTAATTGAGTGGTTGTACAAACGATGAACATCTTGGGCTAAAGTTCCGAATGAAATCCTCGACTATTTGAAGGAATTAAAATATTGACTGTAAACATTATTTTTAAAATATTTTATTTAAAAACACAAACAAGTAATAAATAATTCTATTTCCAGTTGCTTCTTCAATTAATGTATGTTACCTTGTCGAAGATAAAGAAAAACAACAATATAAGTAAATTTTATATGTTTTTCAATCGATTTTCACTTTATGCTTTGACTTCCTTATATAAGCATGTCACCTTTTGAGCACAATTGGTGACGCTCATGACATATAAGAACATTAACACTTTTTGCTTTGAAATGCAATTATTCTTCGACGACATTCCTTTATTTCCTTCATGTATTCTTTAACAACCGATTTGTAAATACCATATAAGCGTTGAAGGAATCTCAATTTTTAATGGCTGTTAATGTCTTTCCAGCAACATTCTTTACGTGCAGACTAAGAGTTAGAGGTAACATATCATGTTCTTGTGCGTTTCATGCGCATTCCATTTTGGTACTTTTATTATCACAATTTGGTTTCGTCTTTAAGATTTTGTGTTTTCCTGAATTACTTGATTGAAAACGATATTTTATTTTTGTTTGTTGTAAATAAATGTTTGAAAATTTACCTTCACTAATTTTACTTAGCATAATTTAATAAGTTTTATTATTATTAAATATTTACATTTCATAATTAGTCGTTCTTTTAACTTCAATAAACATGCTAAACATGGCTATGCCGTCTGTCAGGTTGGTTATATTTTAACTAATGTAAATGAACTTGATCTCCACTCAAGGACAAATGTAAAAAGATAAAATGAAAGAAAAATTTACTTGTAACTATTGAGTCTTACTTTTATATTACTAGCTGACTAAACTATATGTAAAACTAAATTTAAAATCGTACTAAATTCAACCATTCAAAGAGAAAATGAACCACACGAAAAATAAAAGATAAGAAAAAGAAACACAACAGAGTAACGAAAGAGTATAAACAGTAATTAATATTAGAATATCAACTATTATACTCCGATACTGTCAACTCCCTTTAAGTCGAAGTCTCCTTAATTCGAATCATTCTGTAAGTCGAACCATGTTGGGGCAGGTAACCCAAGGTAGGGAGTTATATGAAATGTTCTTTCTGTAACTCGAATTTCCCAAAGTCGAATTTCTCGTAAGTCGAACAGAATTATTGTTCTTCCTATAAGTCGAACATAAAATGGAATTTTGATTTGGCAATGCTTCGGTGCAACGGAAATCTTTTATACCCTAAATGCAAATGCACACAAATGTTACTTTTGTATACAATTCCCCTCTCATCTAATTCATCCGCGTATTTCTTCGTGTGCATTTTTTAATTGGGGATTCCCAGAAATTTGTTGTTTCTTATGAATAGGAGAAGTTGCTTCTTCCGACTTTGTAGTGCACGAAAATTTCTTTTAATTTAAAGTGTTGTGTTCTTGTGTTGTATGTAACTAACGTCTAACAATGAGCAAAAGACAATTGAAAACTTTAAGGGGACTTTTCTTTTCAAAAAGTTCAAAATATTCGATTTCTATTATATAAAACTGTTCGTTAACATCACAGAAATACTGTCCTAAAACCGTTTTAAGAAATTCGTATAGGAAAAAAAGTTATACCTATCTTTGTAACGGTACCTATACGAGTTTTATATGCAAAAATTATGTACAAAACGCGTTTTTCTCAAAATCACGTTTTCTAAATTGGCTCCACACTTTTCTCGAAAACTACTCAACGGATTTTAATAATCGAAAAACAATTCGGTTCGTTATAAAAAATACTAGTAACTAAACCTTTAAAAAGATTATGTTACACACCCCTATTTCTTTTATATAGGGGTAGTTTGCCCTCAAAATATGGATTTATTTTTAATTTTTCAGAAAAATGTTTATAAAATGATAAAAATATTAAAAATAAAATGTTTTTTTTATGTTTATTTACTAGTATTTAGTCTTATGAATAAAACTCCGTTTGAATTTTTACTCTATCTGCTACAGGAAGCCCAAAAACTGTGGAGTCGTTTAAAAAGTATCTTTTTGAAGACGCCCTCTGCAGTGGTCAAAATGTACTAAAACTTCAAAAAAAATATTTTTTTTTAAATGTGTTTTATAAAAATGCCCAAAAGGAATCTGTAGATCAAATTTTCTAATTCGATATGTAGCAAATTTTTTTAAATTCAAAAATAATCCAACCACACCCTACTTGATGTAGTAAATGTCCAGTTTTTGGGTTCATTTTTAACTGTATGTATGTGGGGGGGGGGCTCAAACATCTCCGCATTTACTTTTTTGGGTCATCATTTTACGTCTGCATAATAAATTTCATCTCAATAGGTACATACATTATATATCCTTTTTATGTGAAAGTCGTCAATTTTAATTCGTTGGCCGTATTTGGCAACTCAATTCGAACTCGAAACTGCCCGAAATCGAGAAATTTGCATTTGGAAACTCGATGTCGAGAGCTTTTGAGTTTTTTATAGCACTAAAACCACAAAAAATTGCCAAACTGTGGCAACTTGAATTTTTCAACTCGAAAAATTTACCAAATATGAAATCTCGATTGAGTCTAGTACTTCTAGTAAATCGTGCTTTTCATAAATATAATTTTTTAAATTTATTCTTTTCTCTTTTCAAACTTATATAGATTATAAAGGAGGAAAAAATCGTAATCCTGAGACGATTTGATCTGCGAATATTTGCGATCTGTTGTAGTTTAATGAATTATACATAAAACCTTGATTAATATATACAGCGTTATTACGGTATTCTGCTACAGAATCGAAGGAGTCCGCAAAATCAAAAGTGTTGTCAACAGCGAAGCTATGTGGAACACTGAAAGTGAGCGATACGTTAATAAATATAACGAAAAGAGTAGGGAAAATAATAGAGCCTTGCGGTGCATCTGTGGTAATTTCATAGGGCATATATGTCCGTCCAATATGCATATGTCAGTCCGATACGCAATCATCATATCAGTAGATGGAGTGGGATCGAGGGATGAGTATCACTATCACCACGCAATGAATGCAAGTTCGAGCCTCAGTCTGCTTTCAAGTTTTTAATATGCGATTGCAATAAATTAAAAAATCCGCTCCGTCTCTGGGCATTTGTTTAGCCCACAGCAATGCAAAAGCAAGAGCCCAATTCACGTAAGGCCATAGACTTCCTAACATCACAAAAAAAAAAAAAATTACCTTAATTGAATAACGAAATTAAGCTTTCAATTAATTGAAGTAGAATAGGATCAAAGCTTTGGCTGTAAGGGCATCATGCCAAAATCAATCGAAAACTTTTAAAATATCCAGGGCAACACCTTCGGGCTTACCAAAGATATGTAGGTATTAATTTTAAGGTTCGTAAGGATTGTTAGTAGATCTTTAATAGAGTGGTCAGCGCGGAAACCATTTTGGATATTGTTGATAAGATGCTTTGTTTCAAGATGTTTCATCACCTTACTGTTTATAAGTGATTCCAAAACTATAGAAAAAGTTGAGAAAATTGCAATTGCCCTGTAGTTCGGGGGATCGTTGGTCTCTTCAGTTTTAAGTTTTGGTTGAACGTAAGGAAGTTTCCACTTTGATGGTAAAACTTATGATGAATAAAAAATTTAAAGCAGTTTACAATAAAAAATACAGAGTATAAAATTCGGACTACAACTAAGCCAATTCGAATAAGTAGCCTCAGTTGACTCTTCACCTGTCACCTGGAACAACCGAGCTCGATGCAAGCAACGCAATCGTTGAAAAGACGGCACATGAAGCGTTCAATGGTATGGAATATGTATGAAGTCGGTGCTCATATCCATGTCGGATGGTCGGGATGGTCATATCCATGTCGTTCAGCAATTCGGAGGAGTTGATGATCCCCTGCAGTAAATCAAACAAAAACACAATATTAAAAATCCTGCGTCTCTTTTCAGGGGGTTCGAGTGAGATCAGTGCGAGCCTAGCAGGATAAGACAGTTCGACAGGTATTCAGTGACAGTGACATCGTTAAAGACTAAATCTTTGGGTTCAAGGGAAGTGCGTGAAAGCGTAGTCAAATGGGTAAAATCGGTAAAATTAGTATCACAGTCAAAATTACAGACCAAAGTAAGAACGATGTCAGTGAAGAAATCGGCCACCTCAACGCGGTCATTGCTCTCGCAATCACCAATCCTAAAAGAAGAGTGGTAACTATCGCTTTTTAGCATTTTAGTACAAGAGGCGAAAGGTTTAATAGAGTTTTTAAGTAACGGCGACTAGGCATGGAATCCTTAGCTAAAAGCAGTTATGAAATTCTTAAAAAAATGTCATGTCAGTGAACACTCTTAGTAATAATGGAAAATATTTTAAAGCCTAAAATTGCGTAGGATTGTCTCAGAACTACACTGGATTGATCAGAAAACTGGATATACACACAAGATCGGGGTGCTCTAGAATAGTTTTTGCTCCGAAATAAACTAAAAATAATAATTCAGAATAATAATAAACAATAAATTACAATTCAATAAAATTAAGTATTTTTGTATTAATTTATTGTCAATATTTGGTGTACGCAAAATATAATGTTCAGTTTTATTATTTTTATTACCTGAGACGTTTCATCCAAGGTATAAAACGGGGTTAAACATTTTTTACTCAATATCTCAATATTTGACGCATTAACAAAATTTCTATCATAATTAAGTCATAATTGACAAATTAAGCCCAAAAGTCTTCAATTGTAAGTTTTAACATCAACACTCACAAAATTTAATAAATTCTGAATATCTGGCAATACAGATCGACAAATATTGTCAAAAAAAAATCCATTTTTGCTGTTATCCCAGTACCGCATGCCTTTTTTTGTATTTCTCAAAATGTACTTGGGTCAGTCTACCATCAGATCAACTTGAGATCAGTAAATTGCTGTCGGAATTTAGTTTCTCTTGTGATTAATTTTGAAGTTATTTAATAAATTTGAAAATATGTTATAACATTTTAAAATATTTAAATTTTTTCTACAACAGGTGTAAAATTTGTGATGTGATGAACATTTCGATAGTGTCAAGTGAAAAGGTGTCAACTGCTAGTGAAATGAAGACTGCTAATCCGCTACTGAAAAAAAGAAAAAATGAACATGAACATGAAGTGATCAAGGTATGTAATAAAAAAAAATATTTTTTTTTCAAAATATTTACTTTGTTGTTTTCAAAATGAGAGCATAGTGTTGTGCCATTTTTTGGAATTTCCAAGGGCATTACGAAATTAAAATGACACGTAAATACCACTCAGAAATCCCAAGTCAGCGCAAACGTAAATTTTGCATATTCGTCTTTGTTGTTGTTTTTTTTTTGACATTTTAATTTATTTTGACTGACCTGGACCTGGAGGATGATGATTTTGTTGTCATCACGTTGGGACTTAGTAGGCCAGTAGATGCAAGTCATACATCCGAATTGCCGGCAACTGGCAACAAAAATCGAACTGCTGGTCCAAAAAATCCCAACGTGACAAGAACAGCAAAAATATTGTGATCTGCTTTTTAGTGAAACATTATTCTGAAAATAAAAATAAATCCATTTGTTTTCGCTTACATTCAAAATACCTTTTATCTTTAGGCTCTATTTAATATTTGGCACGAATTTCGATAAAACACCGCAAAATAAAACGAAAATAATAAATAACTTTTTTTGATATCTGGTTTAGATTTCAAGATATTCGATCTTGAAATTTTAGGAACACATCACTTGTCAAAACGGCCGAACTTAAAGATAGCGCGAACTTTTTTATTAAACTTTCTGGGAGGAAGAAGTGTATAAATAAGTCTTTTAGTTCTTTTATTAACTTGCCCCCCTCCCTGCAGAGGCATATATTTCATTGGTTATAGTTAATAAAACACCTAAAAGCCTAATTAATACACCTCTTTTGACAAGTCGACAAGATTTTTCGTAGGGACAGGCACTCTGAATCTCTGTGTTGTGGTGGAGGAGTGCTGGTTGCGTGCAGATCAAACTTTAATTGCAGCTTTGTTGATGTTCCTGCCGTCTCTAGTTCACTTACTATTGAACTCTTGGTTCTTAAGCTATCGCTACCTAAGTTTAATATCTTTTTGCTCTGTTGCTATATTCCGCTTAACCTGACAAACTTCGTTGATACTGAAGGGCGCAGTCTCTATGATATTCTAAGCCGTAGTTTAGACTTCATCCTTAATATGACGAACCCTGAAGATGAAATTCTTCTTCTTGGTGACTTTAACTTACCCAATGTTCTATGGGTACCTAACTGTGATGACGATGACTTCCTTCCCTCATGTTATCCCACAGCTATGGTTTCTAAATTTCTTGACACCATTACTTCCTCTGGTCTGCACCAAATGAGTAATGTAAAAAACTCTGTGGGAAGGTAGTTGGATCTTGTGTTTTCTTCTTCGACTAACACTATAGTCGACTTAGCTTCTGATCAGTAATCCGCTGTTGATGGTTTTCATCCGCCTGTCTTTGTCTCTTTCTGTTACGATGGTACTAGTATTGCGGATCCCAATTTTGAAGACCTTGCGTTTGACTTTAAGAGATTGAATTTCTCTGAGATATCGTCTAATCTTCTTTCAGTCTATTTTTTGCATTGCTGGACAATAATGATATTAATGTCTGCGCCTCCCTGTTTTATAATAAGATATATTATTTGTTTGACTCCGTTGTTCCATTAAAACGGATTAGGTCTACATACTCATCTCCCCCGTGGTACAATGCTGAACTCCGCAGTATTAGGAACAGGAAGAACAGACTCTGGAAGAATTACTTGCGATGTAATAGCGCAATAGCTTATTCTGACTTTGTGACCTGTTATGAAGGCTTTAAGGCACTATCCTCTTCGCTCTATAAGGAATACCTTGTTAGTGTTCGTGATTATTTGCATAATAACCCTCGCAATTTCTTTAAATTCGTCAATATGAAAAAGAAATCGAGTAACTATCCATCTACGGAGTCTTCTAGTAATAAGGTATCTGACATAGCTAACAATTTTGCTTAATTTTTCGAGAGTGCCTTTTCTTCGGGGATAACTTTGAGCTTTGTGAAAATAATTTTGATCATATTCTTGATCGTCCCGCTTGATCCGATTTTTTGCCGTTCATATCTCGGGATCTTATTATGGAGAAAATCAATGAACTCAAATCGGACTTTTCCTCTGGTCCGGACGGTATCCCTCCAGTCTTCATTAAGTTCTGTTCCGATGCCGTTCTTACTCCATTAGCAATTCTCTTCAACAAGTCCCTTATAGCGGGTAAATTTCCTGCATTGTGGAAGAGCTCTTTTATAGTCCCTGTTCATAAAAAGGGCCATAAGAATGTTATAACTAATTATAGACCAATCGCGAAGTTATCTTGCATACCTAAACTATTTGAATCAATTGTGTATTCGTAGCTTATGGAGCGTTGTATTGGCTTGATCTCTCCCAATCAGCACGGTTTCTTGCCCGGAAGATCAACGACTACTAACTTACTGGAATTTTCCTCCCACGTTATTTCTGGCCTCCAGCGAGGCATGCATACTGACTGTATATACACGGATTTCAGTAAAGCCTTTGATAAACTCCCTCACTCCGTAATTATATTTAAACTAGGGAGGTTGGGTTTCCTCCCCTGTTCTTCTTGACTGGATTTCTTTATATCTAAGAGACAGGACATATCGTGTGTCGCTCCGTGGCTGTACCTCTAAAATCTTCAGAGCTTCATCTGGTGTACCACAAGGCAGTCATCTCGGCCCTCTACTATTCGTTCTTGCCATTGACGACATTGTCCATCTGATCTCGCACTCTAATGTTCTAATCTACGCTGATGACATGAAGATCTTCTCTTATGTTAAGGATGGTGGGGACGCCGGCCTTATTCAAAGGGACTTAGATACGTTTCTTGAGTGGTGCGAGCATAATGGCTTACACCTCAAACTTGAAACTTGATAGGAAACTTGGCTTTACTCTGCATATAGACTATATCGTGTCTAGAGGTTGTTTAGTCCTGGGCTTTGTTAAGCGTTGTTCTAGAGAGTTCTCGGATTCTCATTGATTCATTTGTACTGCTCCTTAGTGAGACCTATTCTTGAGTATGCATCTCAGGTTTGGTCCCCCTAATAAAAAATTTATTTATTACTTTCGTTTTATTTTGGGGTGCTTTATCGAAATTCATCGTCAAATCAGTGTGCCACGGAAACTAAAATCTCCCCTAATATTTATTCGGTTAAGGGGTTACAAATTGAAATTCTTATTTTAAAATTACTACACAGGCTTACACATATAAATATATTGCAGACAATTATTTTTAGTCTTTTACAAGAAATTCAAGATTTTGCTATACATCATTCATATAATAAAGTTACTTTTAGTTATTTTTCAAATTTTTAACAAAAAACAAATTTTTTTTAAATTTAATTTCTTTATTCATTAAAGTGCTCGTAGATTTATAAAATTATAAAAAAAATTCTTACAAAAATCAGGTAAACAAACAAAGAAAATAGTAAAATAAATATAAAATATAAAAAAGGAATGTAAATGAGAACATCTGCATCAACTAAAAAACAAGTAATCAAAAAAAATTTTATAAACTACGTATTTAAGTATCTTTTCCCGATCAGGGCACAAGTACGACATTTTTAGTTCTTTTTAGGTTTCAGTAACAAGTTGGAATAATTATAGTGTCGGTCTGTGCGACCGTCTGTCTGGCTCAATGATGCAAACCTATGGACGGGCAGTATGCTATTCTGACCAGTAGTGAAACACCTTTTCTGCCTAAATTTTTATTTTGAGTATTTTGTTAATACTGGCGAGAGAAAAACAGATTCCCCGAAATTATTCTTTGTTATACATATACTATTTCTCTGTACTTCTCGTATTTCTTAAAATAAAATTTAGAAATAAATGGTTGTTATCCTCTGGAATGTGCTTAACCAGAAAGGGAGCGAAGATATTTTCTTGTACGTTGGTCTATTTCTATTGCATGTGCTTTCTAGTTTTGAGTGTTCTTACAAATCTACCAACATAATAACGCAATTGGCGGCAATTTGAAATATTTTAAAATCGAGATCGAAAATTTTATCAAAAATATATTTATATCTCAAATTATAATATTAAGAAATATTGTACCGCTTCACACTAAATATAAGAAAAATCCCAGAGTCGACATGTTGCTAAGTCGGAAATAAGTCAATGAACTGTTTACGAATTTGCTTTTTTGAGTTCAATGCAATGTGCTTATAGGGAAAAAGATGAACATACAAAAGTGTTTGACTTTGCGGCAAGTTATTTTGACAGGTCTATCCGTCCATTGTTATAACAAGTCATTGGTCTGGCTGCAGCTCTCAGCGTTCCCATCTTCTCATTCAGTGCCGTCGAGACGGGGGGTGGCGAAGGGGGTTAAACCCCCCCCCCCCCGGGCCCGGGTTTTCAAAAGGGGCCTCGTCATCTAAGTCATCATTAAGTTATTTAATTATATATAAAAAAAAATTTCACGATCGAAAAAGTGTAATATACTAGATAGATTTTAAATTGAAGGTCACTCATTTAATTGTATATGGGCCCATAAACGCTTAGTCCTCGGCTCGAAAATCCTTTCGCGGGGGCCTGTATGTGGTACCCCCCGGGGCCGAATTTTGTCTCTACAGGCCTGCTCTCATTTACTGTATACCTATTCACATGAATTTTGCTATACGGACTACTTAATTATAATATATAATAACCTTTAGTTACTATTTTTTATGAAAATTATAACAAACACTTTAAATTTCGTTGACAAAATATTAAATTCCCTTTAGATCATTTAGAAAAATAGTAAAAAAGGGACCCTTATAGTGCAACTTCCTCTGTCAACACTTTTATAGCGGGGATGCTGGTTGATTGGTTTGTAAGAGGGGGAAGATGTGTATCTTCCTTGAGGCCTTAAGTATCCACTAGTACGGCCCTGATCGGTAGCGTACCTTAAAGTTCATTGTGAAGCCCCCCTGATCTCCTTCACGAATTGGATAATTCGATTATATCTCGATTTCTTTACTTCTGCTAAATCTTCTCAAAAGTATGCTCCTAAGATTCTTAATCTTCCTTGCCTTAGGACGATCTCGTCTTCTTCCTCGCATCCCCTGCACAGACTGGAGTTCGCCACTCCCATTTTTATGTCAAGAACCCTTATTCTTGCATGTCCTGTCACGAGGCCAATAAGAAGTTTTCAGTGTGGCCCTGTGAAGCTTGATAATCTTTTCAGATTTATATGCATTGAGAGTTACCCACAACACTTTTGTATGCCTGGCGATGTCGGATCCTTTCCACTTTTTTTTGTGGCTCCCATTCCCATGATTTCTGTTTTGATATCCTAGATGGGTATGCTCAGGTTGAGTATTATTGGAGTGTCTTCATTTGTGCCCCTCGGCGCCATCTCATTCGCCTTTTCATTTCCTGGGATACCGCAGTGCCCCGGCACGTATATTAGGATGACATCGTTTTCTCTCCCTAACTATGTGAAGACCTGTTTACATCCTCTATCGTTTTAGATTTTACCGCGGCGTTTGTTAAAGATTTAATGGACGCCTGGCTATCTGTGCATAATCCCATCCCAGCGGATCTTACTCTCCTTTCCTTTAGCTGCTTAGCTCATATCTGTATCGTTGCAATTTCATATTGAAGAATCGAGGAGGAGTCGTTTACCCCTCCCCATAACTCCAGGTTTTGTTCCTTGCACGATACTCCAAGGCCACAGCCACCCTCGCATTTTGAGTTATCTGTGCGCTATGGTGTTTTCTTGAATCAACTATTGTTAAGTCTTGAAGATTGCCTCCATATTTGGATTACCAGTTTTGAAGTCACAGCAATCTTCTTCCTGAAACAGTCTTTTGATCGTGTATTCGTTATATATTTGGACAATCTTTTCATGTTGGGTTTGTATTTTCCTTTCTTTCCACAGTTTATTCATGCATAAACGTCAGGCCGAGTTAAGTGCCACCTGTTTAAACATGGAATTCTAGTGGAATAGTGTTTAGAACGACCTCCGGGGTCCTTGTCGTTGCTGACCTAACATCCCCTAAACCTAAAATAGCTTAAACAGCAGGGCCTGGTCCATAATCTTCTGGTTTCTGGCCACATCCATTCCATCCATTCCTTTCCAACAGACTATCGTGGGTCTGATAACGCATTCGTATATTCATTTTATAATATAGGGTGATAGACCCCACACATCGAATGTCGCATTTCTACCCGTCCAGAAATCTATTATTGCTTTGGTTTTCTTTTTGTGTAGGTGCCTAGGGCAATTTAGTTTCCCATCCGTCAGTGCACCCAAAAAATTTGGTCTCATTGTTCAAAGTTAATCTAGTGTTGCCAATGCAAGGGGGAACTATCTTTTTTAATTTTTGTCTTTTGGTAAAGCAGCTGGGTTCCGTCTTATCTAGGTTTATCTTCAGTCCGCAATCCTGCGCCCAAGAGGTTGCCGTGTCGATTGCTTCTTGAAGTAAGTATCCCAAGTTTTCTTCAAAGTTACCCCTAACTGCTATCGATAGATCGTTCGTATAACAAATTTCGTAGAGACTTTTATCTAAGAGAGTTTCAAATAATTCATCAATCACTATTAGCCACAAGAATGGTGAGTGGATTTCATATAACAACATAACAAATTTTTCGTTCGATTCAAAGATCCAAAAATTTTTTGCATTTGGAGATGTTGTTATTACGGCATATCTAAGCAAGAGTATTAAATGCCGCTGGAATCTTCTTGCTACAAGTCTATATTCCGCTCCGCAATATTCGAATTCTATCGCATATATGACTTCTATCTCATGGCGTACCACATATATATACTATATACTTACGCGGACTCATCGGCATTCTTGATGACTGTATTGTATTGTTTTGTCGTTGAGATAAATAATGACATTCCCGATGTCGTTATACAGGGTGTTTCACTGCGCGTGCGCAAAAATGAGGGATATGGTAGATCTAGGTAAGAAACGAAAACAATTTTATGGGATGGGGGGTTTATCTCTCTCTCTCTTCCCCCCCCCCTCCTCTCTCCCAGCTATAGGGTTTGAAAAATTTTTTTACAATGAAAAAAACCAGTCTTACATTTTAACGTATATCTTCTAAAGTTTTAGTGCTAGAGTTGTTATTAATATCTAAGTTGACAGGTAACACAATCGTGCTAAAAACTCTGTAATTTATTTTTTTTACTGCAAACAGTTTTTAAAAAATTTATTTACAAACTTAAATTTTCGGAAAGAAATCAATTTTTTCATTTCAAAGGGAAATATCTTGAAAAATTGCTCATTTTTTATTTTTTATTTTTGGGTTTGAAATAGTGGCCAATGTATCTCTTTTAAAGGAAACTTAAAACGAACAAAAATCTTTTACCGTTCTCAAGTTACATGACAAAACCTCCACCTAATACCTGCCATTTTAAGCAAGAACTCAACTAAATTTGAACAGAAAGGATAAAAAAAGAACAATAATTTAGGAGGCTGGTTTTTTTCATTGTAAAACAATGTCAAACCCCTATAGCTGGGAGATAGCCCCCCCCCCCCAAACCCGTCCATTTAATGTTGCGCTGTGAAACACCTTGTATATATGGCAGTAAGAAACCGGTGGCCGTGGAGATGTGAAGGGAGGTACAAAAAAAAGTCAAAAGTAAGTAATCGCAGATTTTAATCAGACTTAAATAAAACCGCGGAGTCAAATTATAGTCAGATTCTGATTCGCTAGCTTTCAGTACATCGAAGAAAGTAGGTACTCGGCCAAAGTTTCTAGTTTCTGTAACCCTTGTGGGGCATGGAGCAGGAGAAGAACTTCACCCGATCCGAGACAATCGTTACAAGTGGCCCTATAATTTCCGAGGTTTCCGAACCACCAACATTTTTCTGTCATTCCCAAAGGCATTTTATCGTAATCTGTTGTTAGTATAAAATAACCAAGGGTCGTTGCCGATGGTTTAGGAATCAAGTACCTCCGAGATGGAAGGGCGACACTTTGTAGCTTGAGCTACAAGCTCTTATTAGCCTCTCTTGTGCAACCTAAACATCCATTAGTGGAAAGAAGCTCACTCAATAAGCTGTAAATGGAACCTCATCACGCTTACCCAGAAGATGGGATAGACAAACCTGCTTAAAAGTGAAACTTTGAATTAAAGCAAGAGATTTTTTTTTTAAAATTTTTTTTTTTTATACGATGTGGCCAAATCCTAGGGGACAGCCCTTTGATGCGTTAGCATGGTTTTGGCCGGAAGGGAATTAGGGTAAGGGAAGTGAGGAAACTTGAGTCTTGCTTGCATTGCTGCGAGCTAGACAACAGCCTAGAGACGGAGTGGATTATTTTTAATTTCTTAATAAATGCTCCCGGTCATCTGGTCTCGAACCCGGGACCCATGGCATGTTGGTCTTGCCGCTCAACGCATTGATCCAACTCCGTCTAAAGAGATAAAAAAAATCGACAGATTGATAGATGGACGAGCGTGGAGTCCAAAGGAAGATCGATAAACAGGAAAAGAATTCAAATCGGTATATCGTAACTGGTTTGAAAGACTATACCTTTAAGCAGAACGATGGATGTAGGATTATGCTCGCCCTGTGCCTACAATGAGAAAATTATAACCGAGAGAGATTTGAAGTCCAATTATTATCAGATGTGCTTAATAGTTTTACTGATAAAGAATGTTTCTCACCATAAAGACGCAATCTTAAATCTTCAAATTTTTTGGTACTTTAACTGTCGGTGATCGCAAAATAGCAAGAAGAAGTAACTCTTATGGACATATATATTTTTTATAAGTTTATTTATGTGAACCTGTAATTATTAATAGGTGCGTGCAGTAAACACAGTGCTAAATTAATATAATTATCGTTTTAAAATGACAAATTTTTCTGACAGCCATTTACACTCGGTGATTTATACCGACAATTAAAAGTGCTTCGAATGGTGTATTTCTTAGGAATTGCTACGAAGCATAAGCACAAGTGCAATTTAATTCTTGCATGCCACTATGATAAGGTAGGTTATTTATATGCGCGTGTAAACGCAGTTAAAATTCAATAACGTGCAATTCTTCAAGATTTATTGAAGTAGACTGACAACGACACATCCAAATTTATTACCAGCTTAATAGGATTAAAGGTATCGTGACACTATACACATGATACCTTTTAACTTTTACGTAAATTCGTTGTAATTCCCTAATGAAAGCCGGCCGATTACCTAGCCAAAGCGAACCTTACAAGTAATCCCATCTTTTGCGGTTGTTAACATCGATCCGTGTATGATTAATGCCTGTAAATAGCTGCCGCAACGTCGTAACCACTTATAGAAATCACAGTTATCCGCGAATTGTCATGACTAATCGAAGTCGATCAAAAGCATCAAGTCACCTGCATCTGCCTGCAGGAAGCTTTAATAGTTTGCTTCCAGCATAATTACGTGTACATAGATACACGTGACATTCCAGAAACCGATCTGCCTGACCGCATCAACTAACCGCAATAAGATTGTACGTCCGCACGTATCATAAAAAAAAAATAAAAATAAAACAAAATAGTGGGGAAATTAACATATAACACAATACGGGACGAATGCAAATGTATGCGCCAACATATGTTTTAGAACCCAGGTATGCTCTAATCATGCAAATGCGGCTCGCGTTTTGTTTCATTTATGCGACCTGGCATCCGTACAAGATACATTTACGGTGTCGATTCAGGTAGTTTCGTGATAAATTGCTGACATTTGTAAACGTCTAAATAGCACCATTGAAATTTGTTTCCGATGTATTCGATTCGATTCGATTCGAGTATGAGCGGTCGATTATTTGTTATGAGCGGTCTATGAACGGCTAAGCGAACGGAATCTTCGTTATTATGGCGCTGGTGATGCTCAATCTTTGTACCTATAAATGGAGCTGCCTAAGGAGCAGTTTGCAAACTCACCGGCAATTCTCGCTATTTATGAAGGATCATAGGCCAATGTAATGACATGGAATCGAGGTTATTGATGGAGAAATTATAAAATTACTTTTGTACGCGCCAAGGTGAAAAGCGTGTAATTGAAAATGACAAATAATCGCGTGAGGCTCGGTTGGACACGTTCATAAATGGTCCATTCAAAAGTCACTTAGAGGTTAGGTTGATATTTTGAATGGATTTGGTGAAATGTTTCGTTATTAGCGCACACATGTATTGAGAAGAAAAGAGTTTTCTGCTAACACTCTACTTGGTTTGATTCATCAAGGAACTAATTGCTTTTAAATATACAATGACATTCACTACCCAAGCAGCATTTTAAGTACCAGCGACGGAGTTTAAGTATATTGGGACGAAAACGAAGTTCCTGATACGTTACGGTGACCAAAATGAAAACTTTAACATAGATGGCCCAGTTATACACATCTTTGTAAGTAGCCGCAACGAAATAGCTTCTTTAGACTGTAGCCTGTCCCCATTTACACCAAAGTTTCTGTCTTATCGACGAGGCATTATAAAGTTATAGTGATGTTGTAGCTACTTCCTTCTTTAAGAGATGCCAATTGTCTCTTACTCGTGTTCTTTGTTATCTGTTCAACCTATCCTTGCGTTCCGGTCGTTTTTCTGAACTTTGGAAATCTTATGTGCTAATTCACCTGCATAATAAAAGCAGTAAGTTCGACGTCTCCAACTATCGACCGATTGTCACCTTGCGCCATGCTGCAAAGGTTTTTGAGTCCCTCGTCAGCAATACACTTTGATATTATTGCAAGCCATTTTTAAGATCTTTCCAGCATGGCTTACTCAACGGAAAATCGATGAGACGACCAACCTTCTTGAATTCATTAATTATTCTTTACCGGCCATTGAAGCGGGCAAACAGTTTGACTGTGTATTTACGGATTTCAGTAACGCCTTAGATAGTGTCGACCATCGAATAAGCTGTCTCTTCTCAGGTTTCTTTCTTGTTACGGACGTATTACGTTAGGGAGGGGGGGGGGGGGGTCTTGTGAAACGGTACGGTGCGTTATAGGTGGCGGAGGTCAAGCAACATGTTACGTAACATTAAGTTTTTCTTAAAATTAAAAGTCCTAACTCTTAACTCCTGACTTATGGCTCAGTTTATATGATATATCACACACTACTACACATATTTTTTTACATACGAAAAGATGCCTGATTACCCGACAGATATGGCCAAAGCTTGACCCTAAGCGGTCAAGAGGGCTCATCCTACTCGGACTCAAAATAATTAGCAGTACAATAGCCGTAATCACGGGTCACTGCCTCATAGGTAGACAACGCCGATAGGCTGGGCGTGCCTTCAAACGACTTCTGTAGGAGTTGCCACGACGAAGAGGAAGAGGAAACCATACTTCATCTCCTCGGTAACTGCCCGGCCCTAGCCAACCGTAGTAACCGGTTTTTGGGCTCCCCCTTCTTTGAAGAGTTAACCGAGCTAGGCTCCACGGATGTCAGAGACCTGACTCGATTTATCAGGAGTTCAAATTGGTTCCCGACGACGACTTAAGGATGAACACCCTTCACAACCCAGTTAAAATTATTTTGACTTCCCGTGAACTGGTTCCACTGGATACAAGAAACTAGTTCGGTACACAGGGGGCAACATGTTAACCCTCTTATTCCTTAGGTAATTCTATGGGGTTGTTAAATTCAAGCCTCAACGTGGTAGCACAAGGGGCCTCTTAGGCCTAAGTGTGCCTTCTTAGGCAGCCACTTTAACCTAACCTAACCTATATACATGGCAAATAACCACAATAAGCCGTGTACCGTTGCGCGGTTAAGCAAAACCACCTAAACTACAATCCATGAACTTACGAATTTCACGCACACACATTAGGGTCAAAGTGGGCTGAAATATCGTTTAATTTATTTGCTTCTTATTCCGGTATTTTGCGCAACAAAATTGACATATTTAGGTAAAAATAATCATCTGAGTGTTTCGTAACGTTGGGGGGTGGGGGTACGTTAAGGCGCGTTACAATGGGGAAAGGGGTCAGAAATCTTCAAGGACTGCGTTACGTAATACTTAAATGGCTCCTTACGTCTCAGGTCGTACACAGCGTGTCCTATTTCCTTTTTGACCAAATCCTTGTCACCTCGGCCTTAAGGTAGTATCCTCGGACAGCTCCTGTTGATGATCCTTACCTTGGTTAGACCAATTTTAAAATACGCTAGCAGTGTATGGTCTCCTTATTTTACCGTTCACATCAGCCGCATCGAGACGAGAGATGAAACTATTGCGTGACACAATATTAAAGACCAGTGACTTAATTTCTTACCATAAGTCCATAGGAGTGTCGGCGCAACGGCCGCGAAACGGTTAAGTTATACTTTTGCACTAACTTCGATCATATCTAATAGAGTTTGTTAGTCAACCCTAAAAAATTCTGGAAGTAATGCCTCTCTGATTTATCGTGATAATAAGATTATGATCGCTTAGAAATTGCAAATATATCCTTTATTGATTTTACCCATCTGACGAGGCTCCCGCCTACTTCCCTTGGGACCGGCAACCCAGTATTTCATGATGCATCTATTCCTGAGCACCTATCTAATCTGTCGGACGGCTTATCTGCGGACCCCGACGGTATTTCTCCTTTTTTAAATGATGACAATCCTCTTTTGTCCGCGTCCCTTGTTATTTCTTAAACATGTTTTTGTATTCCGTCCGTTTTCTCGTGCTCCAAATAACAAAGGTATCAGGTGTGATATCTCAAACTACCGACAGATTGCTGGACTTTGTCATGTTGCAAAGATCTTCGAAACCTTGGTCAGTGAAATACTAGGCTTTTATTGCATAATAAACTACCACTAACCTACTTGAATCCCTGAACTACTGTTGCTGATTGCTAGCAGCAAACAGGTAGACTGTATATTTACGAATTTTAGCAAGGCCTTCGATAGGATTGACTCTCGTTTGAATCGTTAAGAAGCTTTTCCTGCTTGGATTTCCTTCTCGTTTTGTCGAACAGCTGTCTTCTTACCTGTCTGGTCGCACGTAGCGTGTCCTGTTTCGTTGAGCTATCTCAGACCAAATTGATTTATGCGGAAGATGCCAAAATTTTTAGCACTGTTTCTCAGAAGTCTGACGATAATCTCCTAAACACTACATAATTTGGGTACGTTTGATGAATGTTGTGGTCACAATCGCCTTCTCTTATATGCTAGCAAGTGTTGCTTTGCATCTGGTTCTCTTAACCCCTTGTGCGGCATAGGGCATCTATTACACCGACTCTCCACCTTGTTCGGTTCTGCTCTAACGCTTTTAACTGCGGCCACGATTTGTTGATTTGGGTACCTTCACTCTCGACGGCTCTTCTCTATGTATTACGCTGTCGTTTAATTCGGTGTCTTCCTTGGATTCCGTGGGGATTTCAATTTAGAGCCTACGATTTTGTTTGGCTCTTTTCTTAGTGTGTGGGGCTATCCAATGCCACTTTAACCTGCGAATACTGGTGTCTATCCCGTCTTGCCATGTAAGGCTATGTAGGTCTTCGTTGGTAATGACCTCCAGCCAATGGATGTTTAGGGTGCGCCCGAAGACACCGGTTGACAAAGGTTTGTAGCTTAGATGTTATTTAACAGGTCACCTTCCATGTTGAACAGCCTTACAGACATACAGAGATTTAACGCTCGTCAGATCTCAGCAAGAGTATTAAATGCAACTCGAGCCTTATTGGTGCGAGCCTGTACATTTAATGTTAACAACTCTGTGATGATCAAATCATTAAATAGCTCTGAAGACATGACAAGTGGACAAGTGGTCTCTACCTGAATTAACCTGTATCAAATTAAGCCGGTGATCTAATAGGCTATGTTGAGTAACCAATATTAGCGTGTATGGCTCCTTAAGTATGAAATTGTTAAAGTCATTCTGGCTAATAGGTATCGTAGAAGTGTCCACAGCAACTGTGCAAGGAATGACTTAAAATCAAGTTTTTAAGCTCGCATATATCCAAAATCCAACCCGCTTTTCATGTTTACCCAAGAAAACATCTCTTCAACGTACCGAAATCAGTTGTACTTGAAATCGCTTTTTATGTTTAATTACGTCCAATACGAGACCAAAAAACGAATCGCTCTATTTGTATCAGCGAGCGCAAGAAAATGTGTACGTTTGAGTAATGCCACGGCATACCTCTAATTAGTGAATAAATCTCCAATGCCAACCTATCATGTCTTCATAATCGGTTCCAACAAATCACCACCAGTGACACGAAGGAGACCGCAAAATTAACTGGGGAACTCATTAGCAGCATGGCAAAACCGTCAACACGACACAAAACTCGGACTAGACCAATTCCGGCTGACAAAAACAAATTCTCGTCTTCCTTCTTGTCTTAAGGGTCCATTAGTCAAGAGAGATCGGTAAAGTGCATCGCCTTAAGACAGTGGCAGAAATCGTCTTTCACTTCTACCGTTTCACCTGATAGCACGCTTTCAATTTATCAAGGCAATTCTCAATACCCGGCTCAAAGGGAGCGCGCCAAGCTTGACTGATCTCCTCTTGTCGCGTACTAGCGATTTGCAAGTTGGCATTAATCGAAAAATTTATGTTCGTTACAACTCTACAGCCGTCCTCACTTCTGTTTTTCAGGTGAGCATTTGTTAGGCGAATTTAGCACGCTATTTGGGATTATGGACGAGTTAATTTGATATGCGTGACTTTGGTTTTATGCTGATTTTATGATTTATGCTCGTCCCGCTGCAATAATTTCTAGCATTTTAAGGAAAATATAGAGATTCGCTTATCCGAATTGATTTATACTATACCCAGAGATTCGTGCAACCTATTTCAGATGGTTGGGAAATCGTTGTCCTCTTGGGTTCGGGGGCATTGCCAAGAAATTTAAATATGAACAGAGAGATGGGGCTCAAACCAATGCAGTATAGTGCTTTGTACTCATAAGTCTTCTTGGTCTCCAAACAATATCTTTGAGGAGTAAGTAAAACGTCTGGGGATTTTTATGTGAAAATAAATTCCGAACGGTCAAAGATTGATTCTGACATGAATTTAACTTGAACGATTAACGAGTGTTGAAATAGATAGAAGCCCGGAAAGGTATTAAAATGGAACGTATCATCGGTGACAGTGGACAACGCTTGTAAACTGCCAACATATTTACGACTGCCTTTGTGAACTTCTCGAAACTTTTCAATATGTCCTCAGCTTGTATGTTTGACTTGTCCATGTGCCAGTGCAAAGATAAATTTTAAAAGTTGTCTCGCCTCTTCAGCATATTTTATGAGTTTAAGAACTTTGACTCTGTCCCAGAGCACTGCAACTGCAACCTCTGAACATAGAACTGTTATGCTCAATAACCAGGTCGAGATTTATTTCTTTCGTCATGTCCAATAAATAAAGTCTCAATGCTCACATTCCTCTTCAATTCAATCTTTTGCCGTACTACCTATCGCCTTTTTTTTTTCATCGAGTGTGTTCGTTGAGTGGTTTATAAATGATTTTCCCGAAGTATGTGGGTATTTATCTTGCTCAGTTCGCGGCTATGTAACTCGTTACAAATTGGCGGACAAAATTAACTTCTTTACCTGCAAGAGGTGTTCTTAATTGACCAGTAGCAAACTCACCTCTGATTTATGAGTTTGGTTTAATTAAAAAATGGGTGCTGATAACAATTTGCTGCCGTAAAGAAATGTGATTTCTCGGAAGTCGATTATTTGTTTTTGAATAGTTTTTATTGAGGAAGCAATCAAAACTTGTTAGTTAGCAGGTAACCACAGCTTAAGGGGACACTTATTCTTTTTACCTGACCGCAAAAGCAAGGGTTATGTTTTTTGCGCGTATCTGACTTATTCCCTCTTAATCGACCTGCGCTCCAGACTTAGTTGTCTGCCTCACTCCGTCGACGAGCTTCGTTCGTCCTTGGATTCCTGTGGTGTGTCCCCGGAATTTTCGACTACTTCCTGAGCTTGTCAGCACTGTTGCTTTGGACATCAAGATTTCAACTCAGAGGAGTACGAATGGTGTCACGGAAAATTTGACTACTCCTCGAGATTACCTGGCTGTCGCTCCGTCCCTGTGTCCACCTGGATTTTTCCTCGAATTCTATTGCCGCGGAGTTGTGTTCCATCTACTGCTGCTGGTGATGCTGATCCTCGTGCTCCTTTGGATCGCCGAGACAAAGGAAGTGATCGCTCTACATCGCGCCGGCGTCTGTCTGGGAATATTTGTGATGGATCACCGGATGTTCCCTCGCCACCTTCTGTGGTGTCGTTCTCTTATGGTACTGCTGGTGAGGATGCCAACACGGCCTCTTCAATCGCCTACATCGCATTGAGACCGGTTGCTTCTGGTGACGCCAATATAGCCATTTCAATTAACTCCATTGCTTTAAGATCTGCTACACTTCCATGTTATATCTTTTTCTCTCGAGTTTACCACGATACTACTGAGGATGAGGTGATTTCTCTGATTTCATCGCAGACTGGAACTGACCGTCACTCGATTGTTTGCAGACGGATTGATGCGCGACGTGGATATGTCGTTTTCCGCTTCTTTCAATGTCCTTGTTCCGGACATTGTGTTTCATGCAGCGATGGATCCCACGATTTGTCTGAGTAACTCTACAGTACGGGAGCTTCTACCAAGATCTCCTCTGAGTTCGTCTGCTTCTTCGAAAAACTTGTCGCAGAAATTTCGCTCTACTACTCCAACGTAACTGGACTACACTTGAAAACGACTCGTCTTCTGTTGGGCACGACTGAATTTTGTTTTGACGTTGTGTGTTTGACTGAGACATGGCTCTGTGGAAGGATTGCTGAGCTTTTTGGCCCCGACTACCTGGTTTTCCGCCGTAACCGTCATCTGTCCACTCTGGGCGCTCCTGTGGGCGGGGTTGTTTTGTGCGCTGTACGCCGTAACTTGCTGTTGTGCTATTAGAAAAAGTAAACGAGGACGAAACGGTGGTGGTATACTATAGCAGAGCTCGTTCAAAACAATAAAGAAATACTGTGTTACGAGGAAAGAAATGCTGGCTATTGCTGATTCAACGAAGCATTTCCATAAGTTCCTCTATGGACAAAGGTTCACTCTCCAAACTGATCATGCAGCTCTAAAGTGGTTGATGCAGTTTAAAAACCCTGAAGGACAGGTGGCAAGATGGCTGGAAAGACTGCAATCCTAGGATTTAAATTTATTCACGACGACCGTGCAAGTCGGATTGTAAGTACTGTTCCCATCTTTAAGGGAAATGCGACCATGTGGTTGTAAAAAAGAAAAACTATCTTACCCTTAACAGGATGGAACAAGGAAGAATTTCAAGAAGCTCAACGAGAATATATCGACAATTTTGACGTGGAAAGATAATGATGAAAGGCCCCAATGGAAAGATATTTCCGACAGAAGTAGAAGGCTGTGTGTTGAAGATGGAATATTGAAACGCAAATGGGAAACACCCGATGAGTCATCATGCCGGATGCAGGTATTAGTTCCCAGGAACAAAATAAAGGATTTGCTTGAAGAATTTCATAATGGTGCTTCAGGAGGACATTTTGGCTTCAATAAGACTTTGGAGAAATTACGAGAACGACTTCACTAGTTGCATATGGGAGAGGTCGTTGAGGATTGGTGTCGTAAATGTGCAGTTTGTCCCCGTAGCAAAGAACCGCATATACAAACAAGAGGAGCTATGCAGCAATACAACATTGGAACACCTTGCGAGATAATTGCGATTGACGTTGCCGGACGATTCCCGACGATGCCGGACGATCGAGGCAACCGATACATTCTAGTGGTAATGGATTATTTCAGTAAATGGGCAGAAGTATATGCGATACCAAATCAAGAAACAAAGACAGTGGCAGAAGAGTTAGTAGCAAACTGGATCTGCAGATTTGGCGTTCCTCATGAGCTTCATTCAGACCAAGGACGGAAATTTGAATCTCAAGTTTTCCAGCAGGTTTGCGAAATTCTTGGAATAAGGAAAACGCGAACAACACCACTTCACCCACAATCTGATGGAATGGCTGAACGATATAATAGAACAGTGAGCGAATATCTAAGTGAAGTAGTAGTTTAACATCGATGGAATTGGGATAGCTATATTCCGATATTTTTACTAGCTTATCGAACAGTCGTCCATAACTCAACAGGAAAGACACCCTCTGAAATTGTGTTTGGAAGACAAATTTGACTGCCCAGTGATTTGAAGTTCGAAACATTTGAAAAAGATACTAAAAACACTGAAGAGTACATAACTATACTTCGGAAGCGTCTCGTAGAAATCCATCAACTGGGAAGAAAGAACCTCAAGACATCCAGCGATAGAATGAAAACACGATACGACATCAGAGCTAATTCTAGCCTGACCTTGAAATCACCGAAGGTTCAACAGCAGTGGGAAGGACCCTTCAAGATCCTTACGCGCATCAATGATGTTTCAAACCATGAAAGAGGTCATTCAATCAAACGGTAATTTAGTATTAACTCTTGAACTTGAATTCACATTTCAAAACTACCATGGTAATTAGTTACTGGACTTTTACAATTTTCCATATTGTTGGGAATTTTATTCCAAAGGCTTAAAATCATAGTTCTCGTACAAAAGTATATCTCGAAACTTAGAGCATTGCTGGAATGCCTCAAGGCAGTCATTTTGGTCCTCTTTGTTTTAAATAAACTTTAATTGTATTGCTTTGTGGCTAACTAGAGTTTTATGTTTTGCTAGGGACGCATACAGTTTTCATTTTGTTTAGCGACTTTCTCGGTTAAGGCTTGAACACTTTAGGAAATAAGCTGAGAGTCAGCAGTTTTTTAATTCTTAATTAGTGGCTAATTATCTTTAAGATAATTAATATTTAGTTGCCTTCGGTGTTTAGAGTGTTAGGAAAAATTAATCAAAAGTTCTAATTCATTTCTGATGGTCTCAGAAGTTAACGTAATTTTTATGTTTATTTTTCCTTTTAAATTTTTTTTTATTATGTCTTTAACCAGCCTTACGGTACTTGACTTACATAAGTAGATTTCCATGTAGATCAAATATTTCCTATTACTGGACATTAATCTTTCTCTAGATCTCGTACCACCTTGTGCGGTATGGGGCGGGAGAAGAATTTCATGTGATTGGAGACAGCCACGGGTCATCACCGGTGGGGTTCGAATCTGGGAACTCCGAGATAGACGGCCAGCAAGTTATCAATTACTTTACTTTGCAGATAACAAAATTTTATGCGGAAATTCACAAATTAACCCATTCGAATGAATACCACCCGATTTGTTCCCTATGTCAAAACTAGCATGCCCGTCTAATTCGTGATCATCCTATTAATCCGAAGTCAAAGTATAATCGCTCGAGACTTCTCTGTCACATATGTATAAATTCAGTACAGTTGGAATATTACCACCGTTTCTCTAAGCTTAACCTGTCGAGATTACATTCATTGCAAAGCACAAAATCCATCCATTCATGCAGAAGTGCCAAGAAATTGCTACAACGTAAAGTATCCAGCCATCACATCACCATCGAAGGTATCTTTCAAATGACGTCGAGTCGAAGGTATAATTTTCTCATTCAATTTAATCGTTTGATGGATGACTAGTTTTTCTTATGTGATCTAGAATGTCACCTTTTTCTCGATTCACCACAGTTACAATCGATGGTCATGATTCACAGTGACACCTTAATACGCGCGAATTTAAATTCACTTTAAGCCGGGTTAGTTCAGAGTGCCGCGGCACTGGCATTTCTTTCACTGGTCGCGATGTCAAGTGTTTTCACACAATAGTCGGTCTTTATTTTCGCTTGCTGTTTATTGTCAATCATAAATCAAATCAACGCTTTGTTTGGTGGAAAAAGACCGCAACTTTATTCCCATAGCTCATTTTCCCCATAGTTTTCCAAGATCATGATAAGATACGCCACATTGGAATAGGAGCAAGGAGATTCTTTGCGTGAATATGGTCAGATGTGGATTAAGTAAGGCGCTACAACATAACTCGCGGTGCCTCTTTAGTTACAGCGCTTGTTTAAGAAAATAGGAAATAAAGAATATCCGTCAGTACTACTTTATTCAATGGTAATTGGATACAAGATTCTAGTCAACATTATCCTCATTAAGAGATAAAGCTGTGATTTCTTTAGCACAAGTTGGATTTCAAATAGCAAACATAGAATTAGAAAATTGATAAGATACATAGATATCTATAGTAGAATGGTGATATTAAAACTTGATTGGGATCCTTCTTTAATTCTATACAGGGTGCCCTGGGGCACTTATTATTGGTACTTTTTGACATTATTTCGAATAATGTCCAGATTAATCGTCACCTAGGACAAATTTATTGTCCCACTGATCAATTTAAATGTCGCTATGTCCATGTTAATAGTCGCATCAGACAAATATATTGTCCAATGTCCAAATTAAATGTCCGTTTTTTTATATACGATGTGGCCAAAGACTAGGGGACAACGCTTTACTGCGTTAGCATGGTTTTGGCCGGAGGGGAATTATTGTACGAGAAGTGAGGAAACTTGAATGTCTTGTTTTTGATACCTGGACTCGAACCCGAGACCTATGGCATGGTGGCCGTGCCGGTCAACGAAGTCATCCAACTCCGTCTCCGTTTGAGCAATTTTCATGTTCCACTGTTCAAATCAAATGTCTCTATGCACAAATTGAATGTCCCACGAAGTTAAGCATTTTAATATTATCAAAAGAAATTTAAACAAATGTTAGTGAAACAAATATACATATTAATTATTAATATGTTTATTCTAAATGTTCTCCAGCAGAACCAGGTCCCAACCTCATCGTCATGTCCACAGTCCAATTTACGTTACCTCTTTTATTGATGGAAAGGGTCATCTCTTTCGAATGGTATAGTTTTCACCAGTACCAAATCAATCTAGATGTGCCGCAAGGTTCAGTGCAGTCGCCTACCTTCTTTCTGGTTTTCATTACGACGGCAGGACCCTTGACTTCCCTTATTCATTTGCCGCTGTTGCTGTATCTTTTAGAAACATTGTTGAAGCTAATTGTACAACCATGTTTAGCTCATTACACATAGTCCTTCTCTCTCTAGTTCTCTTAACACCTTGTAGTGTATTGGGTGGCCCTTCTATGGCCTTTTTATTATAGGTCGACGCCAGTCGGGTTCGAGATGGAAGTCATTACTTAAAACACCGACGTAGCCGATAATATATTAAATAAGAAATATGAATAAAGTTTAGATGAATGCTTTGGACATTTTGTGCTACATGCTGTTTCCTAAGGAACATTTATATTCTATGCTATCAACTTTTAAAGACTGTAAGTGTTTTTTATTTGAAAAGAATGTTATTAAATGTATACGATTTCTTTGAAGATTTCTTACGAAAATTTAACAAATACATTTTTCCGTGGAAGCCTTGGGGTAGTACCGAGTTTAAGTCAAACTTATAGGTAGGTTAGATTGGACGGCATCAGCCGTCTTGCATAGACTTTAATGAAAAACCTTTTATTGACTACGAAAGTATAATATCCAGCATGGAATCTTTGTGCATCGATGCAATGTAGGGGTCTTTGCTATTTTTTATCGTTATATCCATGTGTTCTGCCCTGATGAAATCTCAAGTCTTTAACTGGTAGATTATTCCCGAAACGTAATACTTCTGTTCTAAAATATCGATGTCGATTATATCCTAAAATTCTGCCGCTTATTATGACATGCAGTTACAATTCGGTAGATGAAATTCACCCGATTGCAAGTGGATCTACAATTTAAGGTGGATTCCGAACCACCGACATTACTCTTCAATGGCCCCAATGGCCTTTTTATCATAATTTGTTATCACCAGAAAACAATCGTACGTCTTCGCCGGTGGGTTTCGAACCTGTGACGGTCAGGATAGAAAACCGACACATTATCGTGGTTTAACGATGCATTTTTTCTCATACGCTTAACGCACGACGAGAGGGATACAGTTTCATTGCCCAACGGAATGATTCAATACAAAAGCATCTTTCTGTCCAAACAAGTAAAAGGGCAATTCAATCTTTGTGGGGAAAAATCCAAAAGAAATTTCGCAAACAACCTACAAGGAATGTTAAAATTCCTATCAGTCCTACAGACTGTCGGACAACGCAAGCATATTTAAAGGGGAGGTGCTTGCGATTCTGAAGGCAAGCCTGCTGCTGGGAATCGGTGAATCACCGGCGTTAAACGTTAGCATTTTTACGGAAAGCTAGGCTTCCATTAAAGCGCTGGACTCAGTAATACTAGGGAATGAAAGAGCAGACGAATTCGTGAGGAATGGCTCTGCTCTCCACCGCTTCGCAGTTTTACGGAAAGCTAGGCTGCCATACAGGCGCTGGACTCAGTAATACTAGGGAATGAAAGAGCAGACGAACTCGTGAGGAATCGCTGTGCTCTCCACCGCTTCACATCAGAAATTGTCCATATACCGCTGAATTTCCTATAAAGGGAACTCTTTCAGGACTTACTAGCGAAGGCTAACCACAGGTGGAGAGTCTTTTTGACCTGTGCCAATTCTAGACCGACAAGGCAAGATTTAATAAAGCTAAAACCACAACTCTCCTATTAGGCGAGCATGCGGCCAGCATGGGCCCTGCCAATAATATGCATTGTCGCAACTGTGACAATGTTAACGAAAATGAAACCGTACTTCATCTGCTATGCAAGTGCCCATCATTGGCGGATGAAAGGAGAAAAATTCTGGAATACTACTTCCTGGAGAAAGTACACGCAATCTCAGGAGTATAGATTAAGAAGTTAGCTCAATTTCCTAACTCCGCTGGTTGGCTTTAGCTTTCTCCAGTCCCGTCGACGTGCATAAATACCTCGTTGCCTAGAATGACCAATCAACCGGATATTACAGGTCGTGGTATGAAAACGGCATGTAAAATGCTGATTGGAGTGTGGAGTGTGGAGCCACGGAGGACTTGCGCTCATAAATTACGAAAATTACGGAAATCGAAGTAGACCTTCTTTTGGAAGGTTTATAGAAGGGATTAATTCTTTATCTATTCTTATAATTTGTCTAAATTTATTAGGTATTATTTATTGAAGTGGTAGTATTGATTTTCACGCCGGCGTGATCATATGCCGCGTGTGCATGATTAGATTTGAAGACTAAATCGATTGTGAACGACGCTGTACTTTTTTTATACACCTTCCACATCATGAAATTAGAATTAATGCGCATGAATTTCAGTTCACATGTCATTTCTAATGACATTGCCATACAAAAATGAAATTAACTAATAAAGGAAAGGTCACTGCTTATAAACTTCCATGGAAGGCCTTTGAAATGCATATTAGAGGCTTGCTTTTTCACAGCTGATGTAAAAATAAGATACTTCTGCTTTTTTACTGAACCCTCAAGTGGTTTCAAATGTGCTAAACAAACATTTATATCTTGCAAACAGTGACTAACGAAAAGCATAACAGCATCGCTTAACGGTCTCTAGATTGGACCAAAATAAGACGCTGAATTGGACGATCGCGCATCATACGAATAAGATCCGTAGAGAGGGAAGGTATTCAGATCTCAAATTCGTAGCAGACTTTTCTTAGATGACTAATATTGCAATATTCTAGCTGATTCATCTTTCAAAGGCTTAGAGATAGCTCTTTATTGTGAAAAGATCGATAATTTTCGTAAATTTTAATGTTTTAGGAGTATTTCAATTGACAATGTTCTATGCTCCCCAGTTTTTATACAAACTCTAGCAGCGGACGTCTTGACAGAAATGGGAAACAACACATGCGGCTCGAGTAGTGTACGAAGAGTGGGATCTATATGAAATCAGACTAGAAATTTCATCAGTCCAATAATCATCAAAGTAGCAGCTAGAGAAGAGCGACGTTGCTTCGATTATCCAGAGATTGAATTTTCCAAATAATCGCAGCATCACCAATAACCTTGGAGGCTTTTGGTTGAATTTTGCTTAACGCTGATAATGCGGTATGTACTGGCTCAAGTCCAAAAATGCGAATTATTTTCGAGTTTATCACAGGAATCTTCTAGAGAGCAACCGTATCCAATTGTTCTGGTATCAGTCAAATCACGTATAGTATAGAGGATTGAAAATGAGTGATGAAAGGTTATTAATGAACAAAGAAAAAAAAGTAGGTCAAAGAACAGAACTTTGCGGTATACTGGCATTAAATTCATAGTGATTAGACGTTACTCCGTTCAATGCTACCTGGATTGAATGACCAGGTAAAATGCTTACAATTCATTGTATTAGTTAGTATAGGATCAACACTAAATGTTTAGAGCTTGGCTATCAAACCCAAAGTTATAAAGACAATAATTCCAACGTTCCGCATGGAAGTTTGTAGTTTTCCAGACACAGAAACTACACTGGCAATCGCTGATAAGATGGGAGGTCTCAAGATATTTTATTAACTTATTATTAATAAGTGATTAACCTATTCAGTGGAATTTTCCTGCGGTTTGAAGGATCGCTAGCTTTTCCATTTGTTTTTTTTTTGACATTGTTTGGACATCTGAAATTTTCCACATCGATGGTAAAACTTCGGTTAAATTAGACAGTTTGGGTAGGGGTATAGCCTAACACTTAAAAACATGTGAGGGGGGGGGGGGGGGGGTGCGTAAAATCATCAGGCACAGTAACCTTCCCCAAATGGAGTTTAGCGAGTACTTTGAAAACTTCCCGAGTGAGAAATCGCAAAGAAGCATTCGTTAAATGCTAAAATTACAATAATGCCAGATTTTCTGCCAAGAAAAGATATACGGAGAGAAAATTCCAAGAAAATTTACGTTTTTCTTCCATTACTCGTGTTAGAAGTAAAACATTTTGCCAAAATGTAAGCAGCCGGACTATAAAATGGAGAAAGTTGTACAATATACAAAAATCAACACTTCGCTTTACAGCAACAATAACTAACATAACTCCAAATTACTTGTTCCAATTGAAGAAGAGCATTCAAATTACAGTTCCAGATTTAAACTAAAATTATTTCAGGTATTTCTTAGCGAAAATCTCAAAAATCCTGCAAAATTAGTAGCACAAAACCATTCAAATTCTTGTAAAGCACTGAACAAGAAGTCTTGTGGCTTTGTATTGCCCCAGAATGTGATTATCTTCGGCAAAGTGCAGGCAGCCAATTTGTTTGTTTCTTTTCTTTTCCCCATTCAGCCTTTCACCTGATGCTCTAGATTAGGACTTCCAACAACCCAAAATATCAAGATGTTGGACCAATAAAAATTCTTACAACGGCTAAAACTGATAAATTCGCTGCTTGCAAATCCATGTTTGATCGGGTCCAGCCGATAACATCCCAAACAATGTACACCACACAGAGTTTGCGGTTTTGCGTACAATTTTCCAATGCTATTCAATTGAGGCTGTACGCTCTGACCGTAGCCTGTGTCTCGGCTATGCCCGGGCATAGGCAGAAAAAATAAAATAAGGTAAGCCACAGCAGGTCTAGAGGAGTCTTAAGAAGCCAGTCAGGTTTCTATAAGATTTGCAAACGCCCATCCCGCTTCTTCTGCAACATAAATGTGCACACGAATAGGCTTAGAGTGGAGTTATGCTAAAGTAACGGTCCGCAATGATCTTCAAGAAAAGTGTGGGCATGGTCACTATGGTGCGTTTATTGTTTTCATATTCAACAAAAGCCAGCTGTTCGTGGTTGGTCAGTTAAATGGGGTCTGCAAGATAAATCAATTTATTCCATTTACGATATGAAAATTAATCCCAGGGAGTGTAAACATGGCTGGAGTTGAACAGAATTACAATTTTGCTCTCGCAATCGCATTTTATTTTACGACAAGTTCCTACAATTGGGTAAATGTCATTATTACATTGAGCCGAGTAATGTCATCGCAATTGTAATACGATTACACAAGATAAAATGCAAACTTTCGCATTAAGGAATCATAGGTGCTAACGCAGGTATTTAACCAGCCCGTAACAGGACAGGTTTATGATGTACTTAATTTTAGGGATGGGAACATAAAATAATCTTTAAATCTTTTTGCCATTGGGTCTGACCCAATGCATGTGAACAAAATGAGTCTTGAAGATTTCAACATTGAGCCGGATTAACTTGAATGGGGGCCTATATGCAAAGTTCTGGCGGAGGCCTACTTAATTCGTTCGATTTAACTGTAGATTTTGTACGAAAATGGAAGAAAACGAACCCTTAATGGGGCGACTTCGTCTGTCTGTCTGTCCCAGCTTGTTATTTCTGCTACCTGTATGCTTGCCCACTTTTATTGCAAATCTAAAAATTTCACAAAATCAATCAAAATAGCAAAATTGATCGAACCGATGATGGGCGGGGTGGGGGTCAACATTTGAAAGTGGGGTTACCTAGGCCAAGTTGGGTGTCATATGAAAGGGCTTCCTGTACTTATTATAAAATATGTTTTCATTTTATTTTTTATAATACCACCACCCCCCCCCCCCCCCTTCCCCCTCTTATCAACGAAGTTTGAAAGCGAAAAATGTGCAATAATCGGAGTAGATAGAGGTTAATGTAATATTCTTAATTTTTAGAAATTAGCAACATCGCAAGGTACGGAACCCCCACTGGCACTTGGTTGGATATTTTTTTTTATATATATATTACCACAAATAAAAGTACCTAAAAGGGTTTTGGCGATTCTGATCGGAAGGGTTGAAAAGTAGTTTTTTTTTATATTTTTCGAAACCTTATGCTTTTAATATTTTTCTTTACTTCCCGTAACCCCTTATGGAGCATGGGGCAGGAGAAAAACTTCAATCGATTAGAGACAACAATTGCAAGTGGACCTACAATTTAAATAGAATTCCGAACCACTGACCTTTTCTCTATAACCTCCATGGCCTTTTTATCGTAATCTTTTGTCAACAGAAAACAGCCATAGGTGGGATTCAAACCTGATACCTCCGGATTGGTAGGTCGACACGTTATGACTTTTTCCACCGAAATTTGCTTTTAATAAGCGACCATAAAAATGGTGTTCTTATCATGAATAAACATCATATAGACAAATGTTGAGGAAGGAACAATTAATCGTAATTAGCAGTTTTGAATAATAACACAGCCACACAAAAAAAAATTTTTTTCTGACCTGTGTATCAGACCATGTTTACTATATGTTTTTGGTGTCACTGAAACCGAATTCGAAGTTCATTGAGTCCCATCACGTCCGATTTTTACTATAACCTCAAAGCCCAAAACCCTATTAAACGCAAGTAATCATGCAAACGAAACTATTAACCTACGATAACCCCCATAACGAATATTAACCTACGATAACGCCATATTTTACAATAACCACATAACTCTAGTCGTCGTACTCAAGATCTCGTTGGGCAATTTTTGTCTGGGCTAAAGTTCCCCGAAGCCTGAAAAAAAAACCATGACATGATAGGGTTAAATGGACTTCGGATTCAATTTCAGCGACCCCAAAAACATATAGTAAACATGGTCTGATACACAGGTCAGAAAAGAATTTTGTTATATGGCTGCGTATGCTTGTGTAGTGAATAAAAACCAAATTCATTTTGAGTTTTAACTTTTGATACAAAAAAGTACTAAAAGTTCTTCTTCAAATATTTTGTACAAGGAAAATTATAAATAGCAAAATACAAAATTTTGCAAGAGGAATTTTAGGTCTATCTTTTCTTTTCCCAGTTATATAGTATGTATCATATTTACAATTACTTTGAATGCCCTAAATCGTCCCTTGAAATACATTAGTAGTTTCCAGATGTTATTCAAGCTAACGAGGCTGATAATGCCGTTTATGGGGCTACAAAAGAAGCTAGAATTCATGCTAGAAATAAGAAAAGGTTCACGGAGGAGACATGTATTTGAAAAAATCCTTTCTAGAAGAACAAAGAAGTTCTAAAGTTTAATACTGGATTGTAAAACAAATGCTTTAAATTGTAAAAAACTGTGTAAGTCAAGCACTGAAAATGGGTCTTGAACCTCTCTTGGGGAGGGATACCACACTAGGAACAGTTGAAAGATCGTTCAAGTTCATTCCTGATAATGTGGACGTTGTACAGGCGACAGGTAAATTATTGTGACAAAATCACTTACCTCTATTTTTTGTATGTGGTTTTCAAAATTTCGCAGGTCTGTGTAAATTAGAGTCTATGTTAATTTTATAAAGTGATCAAATGATCACAGAATGAGTAAAACAATAACACGTTGCGAATCGATAACCGTTGCAGTTGCGACGAAAGTCATGAGAGGCAGTAGTGCTCGAAGTGCTCTCTACGCTGCTATCGTCGCTTTTGTCGTGGCTCTAATAGAAGCCGAGATAATTATAAAACAATTATTGCGCCTGTTCGCCTCTCCCCCCGCCCCTGCGGGTCTTTAAAAATATAGAATGGTGTGCATTCGTGACACTCAGAGGAAGGGGGCTTAAATCACATAAAAAAATCACTGAGGTAGGTGAATACCATAGGGAAAATCTCCCTGTCGCCTGTACAAACATGGCATATAAATCCACCAGCTAAGGCCTTATCTGCTAAACTTCAAGGCAGATATAAGCAACGGCGTACAGACTTTTCTAATGTATTGACATATGTATTAAATCCAAAAAGTCTCTTAAATCACATGATGAGACTTTCAAATCATTTAAAAAGGCAGTCATCCATCAAGAGCTAAAGAAACTCTTAGAGAGATTGTACAAACAAGACGTTGAACAGATCAACACCTATTTTTTTTAGGAGAAGCTAACTACTACGAGATTGGTACGTCCGAAGCGCCTATGACGTTACCATATAATATCTTACTTTGAAAAAAATCGTAACAATAGTACAAATTAGCTTTACAACTGTACGTACAAAAAGCCACATATACGGGAAGTTTCACAGCGCATGTGGAAAAATGAAGGATCTGGTAGATCTATTTTACAAACCAAACAAATTGTATGTGAGGTGGGTGTCTATCTCCCCTTCCCACCCAGCTATAGGGGTTTTGAAATTTTTTAACGATGAAAAAAACCTGTTATTTTTATTTGCTTGCTACAGAAGGTCCTTAAAATGCCTAAGTTTAAAGGACGAAGTACAAATCGAGGGGCTGGAGCAGAGAAAATATGAAAAGAGTAATCCAGGAGGTTCTTAAAGGTAAATGTTCTGAGAGAGCTGCCGTAGATAGATTTAATGTTTCACGCACTTCTCTACAGGATCGTATTAAGGCTGCAAAACAGGGTGACCAAATTAGGCTGACGCAAAGTCTTTAGCACCATTGTGTTACCTGTCATCAAAGATATTAATTACGTCTACAGCACTAAAAAAAAGAAGCTATGTGTTAAAATGTAAGACTTTTTTTTCATCGTAAAAAAATTCCAAATCCCTATAGGTGGGGGGGGGGGTCTATGTCCTAATTTCTTTTAAGTTTTTTTCGTTTCTCCCTTAGAGTTACCAGATACCAGACAGCACCATGGTTTAAGTACTCTGAAATACGCATAGCTCTAACCTAATCTCTTAAGGGGCTCTTCTACCTTTCGAGGATTAGTGGTAGAAACACCAATAATGCGATTGATATGTGGTTTTATGGGTTCAAGTCGCTTATTCTTATACTTTGAAAATTAATTTTTTTGATATTTTTATTGTTTCTGGTTTGACCTATGTTCGAACTTGAAGTATCCCTTACGAAAAGTTCATATCAAAACGGTTGATACGATTCAGTTCATTAAAATTGTCTAAAACAAAAAAATCGAAAAAGATTTAGTTTTATTATCTTCTTGGCTATCGTTTGACGAACGGAATTTTCAAAATTCAAAAATTTCGCAAAATAGTCGACATTTAAAAAAAATGTGTTTTTTTTATGTTTTTAGGGCCAAGAGCAGCTGTAAAAATTTTTAAATCTAAAACTGTAAATTTATTTAAAAATGTCAATTGCCCATACTTTAACATGCCAAAAATGATTTTTTTTTAAATCAAATTGTTTACGATAAATTCTTTATTGATAGAAATATTTTCAAACCCAGTACAAACCTTGTACCCAACTGCAGAATTTAAATTCACACAAAAGTGCCTTACATAAACCACTAGATTCCTCCTACAAATTTGTTCATGGATCTAACGTTGCAAGCTTATCCAACTTCACTGCTATCTTGTAATTGACATTTAAGTAGTGCGGAATTGAAAAAAACTTTTTACGTCCTTTGTGTATTTTATTATTAGTGTGAGAAATATTTGCAATCTTTTGTTATAAAAGTGCTCAAATTTGTTAATAACAACTACAGATTATAAATGTGAGTACATTGCATTAATTTCTAGCATGATTCGAATGAAATTTTATTAAATTCTAATCACACTTTGTTAGACGGAGGACGAAATTAAAATTAATGGCAAAAAATTATAAAATTTTAGCGACTTTTTTTATGTAAAATATATATTAATACTATTTGGAATACGAGTATGTCATGTGCTTCAGGAAATGTAGAATTATTAAATTAATATCGTAAAAAAACTAATTTTCTGGATTGTCCAGAAACAGACAGTGCTTTTCAAAATGTTTCTTTCCCTTGTCGTTATTGCTCTTAACAAAGAAATTTTTACGTTGCCGACTACTACGGATATTGGACAACTTTAGCTGGTAGATCACTTAGATTTAGATCGATGCTTCTTTTAACACTATATTTGGGTTTCAATATATGTTATTATAGTACAAGGAAGAAAATGATACTTTAAACGAACGAATTCAACTAAAAGTTGTGTAAGATAAACTTAGCAAACTTGTAATAAAAATTATTGAATTTCTGCTAGTTGTCAGTGCTTATTATTATTATTAGGTGTGGATCTAAGGCCTTAATCACCCTTTAGTTACTTCGACCAAGATGATCTATGATCCTAATTCAAACTTAAGCCAACCTATCAAACTTTAGTTCCTTAATTAGAGCTAAATGTCTTTGCGGTCTGCCTTATTTATTCCTAACAGTGATGGGAAAGCCCCACCGAGATGTCTGACCCTGATACGGCCGAGGTGACAGAGGATGTGTTCCGCTGTCTTCTCTTCCAAACAGAAGCGACAGGTGTGTTATTCAGGTAGCCGCCTGATCTTTTTTAGTGGTTATGTTAACAAGAGAATTTCAATTATAATTCTGGACGTCAAGACGAGCCTACCTATCTTTTCTCGAAGTGTTTGGTCGAATTTGTCGAACCCTCATAGCTTCGGTCTGGATAAAACTAGAGAGCCCAAATTCTCAAGATAAGATATACTAAGCAGACGAATGAAACACACTAAGTTTCAGGTATCTAGCTATTATACTTTAGATTTTATTAATACCTAAATTACGTCAATCTCGTCACTGACTCACTCATGATCACCAAAACCTTCCTAAAGTCCTGGAAAATTGAAATTTGATATGCAGGCTACGATTACCACACAAACAAGAAAAAAATTAAGAAACCTGTAACTTTCACCCTCCAACCCCTCATAAGGGCGGGTGGCAGATCCTGTATTACACAACAATTTTCACATTGGTAACTTCCAAATTTTCAAAAGACGTAGAAAGCTGAAATATGGTATGCAGGCTAGGATTTGCACACAAACAACGAAAAAACTACGAAATCTGTAACTTTTTCCCTCCAACCCCCCATAGAGAGAGAGAAGAGGGGATGCAGGTCTGTAAATAAAATTTCTTATGAGTAGGTACTCAGTGAATGATCTTGCTGACCCGTTTTACTTTCGAAATGTGAATCGAGATGAATTACTATCTGTGTTGGGCTCAATTAAATCCACAGCAATTGAACCTGACAACTTATCGCCCCGTTTTATTAAGGTACTGCTTCCTTTCATTGCCGATTATATCCTTCACATTGTGAAGAAATGTTTAATGTCCTCTTGGTTTCCTGTAAGTTGGAAGGCTGCCACTGTGTTGCCCATTGCTAAGAAGTCTTCTGCAGTATTGATAATCGACTTTCGTCCAATAAGCATTTTGTGCTTTTTCTCGAAACAACTTGAAAAGATTATGTCCAAGCAAATACTGGCTTATGTCGAGGGGAACGTATTGCTATCTTGTTGGCAGTCTGGTTTCAGATATTTTCATAGTTGTAAAACGGCTGTCTTGAGAGTATCCACTGACATAAGAAAAGCCCGCGACAAGGATCACTTCGCAGCACTTCGCACTTTCTCTAAAGCCTTCGATTGCGTTGACCACAGCTTACTTACTCACAAATTACACACGTACTTCAACTTTAGCTCATGTGCTGCCTCTATGATAGCATGTTTCTTGTCAGACCGTTCCCAAAGAGGGCAGATCGATGGCGTAATCTCTGGTTCATTGCTTCTTTCACGGTTCGTACTACAGGGATCAATACTGGGACCGCTTTTATTCAGCCTCTTCATCAATGATTTGCCAAGTGTGGTGCGTGATGTGAAAATCCATCTTTACGCTGATGATATTTAGGTCTATTTAGTGCTACTTGCTGTTATCGTTGTTCGATCCGAGCCCGTTTTGTAGTGTCGGATGTCCTTGGTATGTCTTCGTAAAACAAGTTTTCGGGCTGCCGCGACGGAGCGTCACAAAAACGACACGCGGATCTGTGTTTGACAATCTCTGACATCTCGAAATAATAAGAATTCCGTTAAATCATTTCCAGGGTATGTTTTTGACACGTTCTAGATTAGAAAAATGCAAAAATAAAAATATAGATTTTTTGATACCAACAAGATAGAAGACCCCCTTAAACAGATGACCTGTGGCATAATTGTAAGTTTAAGGTCAAACACGAATAAATCAAAAGTAGGGAGCCTCGACCTCCCACAATCATAAATTCTCCTTTCCCCCTCCTTGTGCGTCCAATCAACACAAAAAACTTGTAGGTCCACTTGCGTTGTCTCGAATCGACTGAAGTTCTTCTTATACCCCATGCCCCAGAAGGGGTAACGGGAACTAGAGAGAGGGGTATTTATTCTGCAGGTTGTTGTGGTTTTCCGATTCGTGCATTAAAATCACCAAACCTTATATGCATCACTAATAGATTTAGAAGCATTCAAAAATTTATGAAAAATGTATTGCGATTTTTATGGAGCCGGAGTTGAATCGATGGATGAGTGACACGATAACCACGCCATGGTTCCACGGTTCGAGCCTCGGTCTCTTCGAGAGTTTTTAAAATAAACCTTTAAAAATCTACTGCGTCTCTGGGCCTTTGTCTAGATCGAAGCAATGCAAAAACAAAACATTCATGTTCCCTCATTCATGTTACCTTAATTCCTTTCCGGTCAAAGTCATGCTAGCGCATCATAGGGTTGTCTCCTGGGCTTTGGCTACATCAATAAAAAAATCCTAACTGGTACAATTGCTGTAATCGGGAACGACACTAAACTTTGAGAATGTCTGTTTTATTTTTTTTTAGTTTTTCGTGGAGTAACCGAGTGCCAAATCTGTTTTGAGAAATACAAACTCAAAATTAAGTTTATAAAGGTGCTCGCTCTGCCGTATTAATTCTAATTACTTTATTCATATTATTTCCTCTTTTTGTGCTATTCAGTTTATCAATTTTGCGCACTCGTTATTTTACGCAATTACTTTCGACATTAAAGCAAAAATTAATCAAAGACTCGCTACAAAAGTTATATTTATCAAAAATGCTCTCATCACTGTTGCTTATCAGATGTTTCGACGTCCCTTATATCCTCACGTTTAAGATTAGTCGAACCGATATGAAATGAGACATTAACTACTTCTTGAAAAAGATATTAAATTTCAAACATCCTAAGAAAATTGCGGCACTGATTTAAGATCTTGCGAAATTGCTCCTTGATTAGAATCATGTTTCCAGCACATTTTGATTTATGAGAATTCATTGATAGATACCTGGTAACATGCCATTTGGCTCTAAACCATTTAGATACGGATCTTGTTTTCAGTGAGCTTTTGTCCTCCAGCTCACGAATGCCTAATCCATGTTCTTTGTAATGGGAACATTCTTACTGACACTGATTCTGTCCGATAATTATTAGCACTATTACGTGTAGGCAGTGTCAAAACGACTTTTCCGGAATTCATAGTGCCCTACAACATGACCAAATGACTAGACCATACCGCCAGTGTCGGTGGGTTTGTTCCAAAAAAACAACAACACTAACCAGCGATTGTTCCCGCGAAGTGTCAAAATATATCCCACCTTTATTCTGGGTAAGTTTTATTCCCTGGCACCTTTATTGCATAGTTGGCCTGATTCGGTCGTTTGTTATTTTTCTTCGGGGTCATTCTTTGGTTCTTTTGCAAAAGCCATAACTGGTACGAACGTAGTTAGACACGGTATGATTAGTTTAATGTTCGAAATGAGGGTAGACTTTAAACTAACATGTCTGGTTTACGAGTTATATTAACTCTCGATGTTTACTGCTGTAATGTAAGTCATATTGCTCTTGATTGCGAATATTCCATTTAATTTCGTAGAGCTTCGCCGAGTTAATTATGGCAGTATTCAGTAAATTTACTTAAAAAGGACTATACGAAGTCCATTGAGTATTTCAGCAAATTGAAGAAAACCATAACTGCCAAGCATGTTTAATTTAGCATACTTATGAAAACTGCCCATGATTGAGACCACAGCGGGTACATAATCTTGAAAGCAGTAAGCGTCCAGTCCTGATATAGAGATCCATTAAATATTTATGAAGTTATCTCTAAAGAGAGTCTGTATCTGCGATAAAAGTAAGGTACATATCTGTATGAAAAGATATCAAAGATTGTGGGAATTTTTCCGACCTGTGGAAGGTTCGAAGTACTTTTGTTTCCTGCTTTGATTGTGCAAAACGTTTGAATTCGTAAAACGCAATTTCCAATGACAACAAGAAGCTTGCTACACTTCTTGCCATTTTTTGAGTAATCACGAGCCATCAACATTAATTAAACAGTAAATTCCGCACTTTGATCATGTTCCTGATCGCCATATCCAGCTCTATTCGTGACTATTAGAAACACGGCTGGATGCATACCTCCGCACAGAATCGTCTTACCAAATTAAGAAGGAAGAGTGGTGAATACGAGCAAAACGAAGACATCCCAAGATCCCACAAAAAGCGGTCTAGCGAAGTTTTGCTGTCTACGAAGTCACTTAATTCGTCTTTTTGCATCCTCATAGTAGTTTACTGGTGCTGCTACTGGTGCCCGGAATGATGCCACCAGCGCCAACTTGTATATTCCCCATATCATGAATGTTGGCTCGTTTGTTAGATGTGGCTACGCCGACAACGTTGTAGGCGGGTGTCGCTCTTTGGTTGCCATTAAAAAGACGCCCGACCTACCATTCTTGGCTATTTTACTGACTTTTCAATGAAACATTCTTGCGTTATGTTTGTATCTGTTACCCGTCTTGGCAGCTCTGGTATGCCGCCACCGTTCCGATATCTGCCATATAATACTTGACTCTCTTCCTCAATTTAAATTCTACGCTAATGTGCTCCGGAGGTGTAATAGGTTCATTATGTTGCCTTCTATCAAAATGAGAAGAATTGCTCCCAGCTGACACATTCACGAGCTACGAGATAAAGGCTGTGCGCAGGCGCTTTAAATGCAAACGCAACGTTTTCTGATAGAAAATGTCACGCCGATCTGGCTAATGGGGTTCAAAATAGATACGCATGTGCCTATCATTTCTATCGTAGCGGAATTTACGCGGAAAAGGTTTTAAAGAGTTGAAAGATATTGAAAGGAAAAAAAGTAATCGAAGACGTAATGCATACATAACGTCAAGGAAAATGAAAGCATATATGTTCGCTAAATTGCGTTGTTATAATGTGAAGATAAATCTCTCAACGCTGTTGTAAAAAAGGTGCGCTTTGCAAAGTGGTTTATGCGAAACAACAATTGACCAACCTTTTATGTGGCATTGGGCGGGAGAAGAACTTCACTCGATTCGACGACACCAATTGCAGGCAGACTTACCGCAACTCCCCCCCACCCCATCCCAGAAGAAAAAACGGTGCCAAGAAAATTGCAAGAAAGTTCAAACTGTTTGGTTCATTTTGTTTGGTTCCTTTGTTTGTTTGAACGCGCCCGCCTTTAGGCTGAATTGATGGCTGCTGAAGGCTGCTTGAAGGCTTTTATGTGGCATTGGGCGGGAGAAGAACTTCACTCGATTCGACGACACCAATTGCAGGCGGACTTACCGCCCCCCCCCCCCCCCGCCAGAAGAAAAAACGGTGCCAAGAAAGTTCAAACTATTTGGTTGATTTTGTTTGGTTCATTTGTTTGTTTGAACGCGCCCGCCTCTATGCTGAATTGAAGGCTGCTTGAAGGCTTTTATGTGGCATTGGGCGAGAGAAGAACTTCACTCGATTCGACGACACCAATTGCAGGCGGACTTACCGCCCCCCCCCCCCCCCCCCCCAGAAGAAAAAACGGTGCCAAGAAAGTTCAAACTATTTGGTTCATTTTGTTTGGTTCATTTGTTTGTTTGAACACGCCCGCCTTTAGGGTGAATTGAAGGCTGCTGAAGGCTTAAATCTGAAGAAAGGACAGTGGATGAATCCGCAGTCGATCAGTGTTCGATCAACGACACAAAGATAACGGTTTCCTTCGATAGATCTAAAGGATCTAGATGGACAGGATTTTAGAATTTACATCCTTATGTGATATCATAAACACATACAAATACCAATCCACTACTGGACTACTCCAGTATGTTTTAGGTAAAGATCGTAGTCAGTAAAATATCGAGGGGACAACTGCCCATACGTCTAAATCTATCGATTATTAAGTACATATGTGAGGAAAGCTAGTTGGTGCCGACTTTGCAGGAAGAACACTTTGCATTTCAGAAACGTCATTGACGATAGATATTTATGATGGTTATAAGAAGATAAATTATAAATGGCTTCTATGTCAGAATTTTAAAGAAGAAAATCCTCTTCACAAGATACAACACGAAAGATCTGGGTATTGTTAGCATAGCAAAAATATTCTAGAATTCGCTAGAAATATGAGTACTTTGTTGATGGAAATAACAAATAAAAGTGGACTAAAATCACTACCCAGTGGCACATCATTTAAAAATAGAGTTAAAGATTTCGTTTAACAGAAATCCAACGAAACACTGCTCTTTAAGTGCGAAACGAAGTATAATGACAAATAAAGAATAAAAGCCTTAGGGATTAAGATCATATGATTTACTAAAATCAGACGCCTACCTATAATAAAAACGTGCTTAAAGGTCCCCAAAAAGGATTTCAATAAAAATAGAGAACATTAAATACTTTAACAATATAGCTTAAACTAGCAATGGATCGGTCCATAATTCCAAATATAACTTTTATTGTATTGTAGAACAGAAACCAGCGAACGTGGTAAGAGGGATTTCGTCAATGTGGGAAGCGAGAAATTCGTCGATGCTTGTCTCGGAGGGATGTACGCAGTAGCGATAATTAACTTTTTATGTTGAAATTTTATTACCACACAAAGAAGTTCCAAATCAAGAAACTACAAGTACAATTGCGACGAACAGCACACAATACTCCTTCTCCAACCTCCTCCTCGTTCAGTTCAGAAAGATTGCGAACACTCCCAAAAAGGAAATACTCTGGACCAAAAAGTTGAACCTTGTAAGAACTCGAAGAGAGTAGAGCTAATAAAGAAGCGAGTTTTTTTGGAGCCAAGCCAATCACGTTATATCACCGGCGGCGATCCATGGTTGTTTTCTGCTGACAACAGATTACGATAACAAGGCCATGGGGTTGCAGAGAAAACGTCAGTGGTTCGAAATCCATTTTAAATTGCAGGTCCACTTGGGTCGAATCGGGTGAAGTTCTTCTTCCGTCTCATGCTCCACAAGTGATTGCATTAGAAATGCAATATTTGCGATATAAGTACCTTCAAGTGGTATTTATTGGAATAGGCATGAACTGCACATGCCATTCGTTACTTGATTGAAGTTTTCTCTCTAATTAAAGTTATCATTTTTTTTAAGAATTCAAGTGGAATATACTTTTCTGCTAATTTAACAGAATTCCTTCAGCAATTTTATCAAGACGATATCGAAGTTCTTTAAAAATTCGTCGATATCTTGCACATAAATAGAAGTTCAGTCTTTCAGGCCGTTCTATTTGACGACTCGTTTCGGCATAGTGTTTTTTGTTTTTTCAAAGAATTTACTTTAAGGTTAAGAGATAGTTAGGTTGATATTTGTACAAATTACACTCGCGCAAAGAAATCTATCAAATTGAAAACATATTTACACATGCTTGAAAAGCTTAACGAATTAATTATACAAGATGTAGGGTAACCTCTTATGGGGCATTTTGCGGGAGAAGAACTTCGCCCGATTCACCTGACAACGGCTGCAAGTGGACCTACAATTTAAAGTGGATTCCGAACCACTTGATATTTTCTCTGCAACTCCCATGGCCTTTTTAAGGTAATCTGTTGTCAGAAGGAAACCGCCATGGGTCATCGCCGATGGGATTCGAACCTGGGACCTCCGGATTGATAGACCGACTCGTTATCACTTACCCCACCGATGAAATAAATGTAAAAGATAAACTATTGTTACAATTGATGTTGACATAACAACAATACTCATAGTTATGAGAATCGGGTTAAATCGGGTTATTGTAATCCGAACTAATAAAATTCAAAATTAAACGCTTTAAGTGCGCTTCCTAGGTGTGCGTAAGGCAGTAAATTCCAAAGATCTGCGACAAAAAATTGACAAAATGCATATTTACACAGTTGTATTAACAGCTATGCGCGTCATTTGCAGAAGTATAAAAGATCACAACGACTCAAGTATTTTTTACTTTCAGTAAGAGTTCTTCAAAATGATTTTGTTCGCGATCTTGATATTACTTTTTAAATTTGGCAGTACGAATCCAATTGTTAACGGCGAAAGGGTCAAATGTTCAAATACTTCCGGTAATCGTGAATCGTATTCATATGTCGTCTTTTTAACTATAGTCTTCAATAAAATGTTGAAAGGAACTCCATACCAGGATATTACCAATTGCGGAGGAATTATAATTAAGAAAGATGTCGTCCTAACAGCTGCCCATTGCTTAACAGTATACGAAGAAGGACCGATGTTAATATCTGTTTGGGGTGGAATTTCGGATAGAGAAAGAGAAAAAAATAAAGGGACGGAGATCGGTGTTCGAAAGTACAGTATTCATAAAGACTACCCTAAAAACACAAAGGCTGGTAATCCAAATGATATTGCTCTTTTGTGGTTACAAAAACCCTTTAAGTTTGGTAAGAAAAATGAAATTACATTGGCAACTCTTCCAGCACGTGGTGAAAGTAAGAAATGTACACATGGCCGGGTAGTTGGATGGGGTTATACCAGTTGTGAAATACCATCCGATGTTCTTCGAATGGCAAATCTTAAAATTATTACACAATCAGAATGCCAACGTTATTTCGCAGATGTGAAAATCTCCAATAAAGTAATCTGTGCAATATCAGAAAACGGAAAATGTGGACAACACTATGGGGATTCAGGTGGTCCATTTGTTGTTGATGGTAAAGTATTTGGAGTGATTTCATTTAGTGGTAAAATAGTTGGCATACGCAAAAACGGAACAAAATATAAATGCTGTGATACAAGAAAGCCTGGTGTTTACACCGATGTGTCTAAATTTATAGGTTGGATTAACTCGGAGATAAACGCCAATAAAAACATTTCTTTTAATGGAAAATAAGATTATTGGTTTAACTGTAAATTATTTATAAAAAACGCATTAAATTGACAAAATTAAACATAGTTTTATTGCTAAAAAAGTGATGGCAAGTATTGATGAAAGAGGATCACCACTTTTACATCTTTTCTTCTGATAGTGATAGGGCAGTTCTCCAAAGCCGATCTTTATTTGTTCACATATTATATATAGGGTTATTGTTGCTTTAAGTGTGAGTCTTCTACGCGTGCGCAGTGCAGTTCTGATACCATAATACTTGGAAACAGCTTCATACTTCAAGACTGATTGAGAACTACCAAAAGAGATGGAGAAACTAGATTACATGGTGAAATGCATCTGTTTCTCTAGTTGCAGTGACCTATACTGATTAGTTAAAGAGTGACTAGATATATTTCTGGGTAAAGGTTAAGGTAAGGAGCTGCATAAGCGAAATTATGAATAAAATATTAAATTGAAATTCTCCAAAGATATATGATCTAAGTACAAGATTAAGTTATTCTAAGATTCTTAAGCTTCGTACAAATCAGCAATTCGAAACAATAATTTTGCATGTGGCATTAACAGGTGGCTTCTCTTTGTTCCAGGTGTTTACTTATTTTCGTCAGTTGTTTTCCATTTCTCACAATATGACATAGAAACGGCGTCTCAGAGATTACCGACTGAACCGACTAAGCAGAAAGCGCTAAAAAGCATAAAATAATTTTTATTTTTCACATTTTACTGTCTGTTCTGTCTGTTCTGCTCGTACGAACAAAGCTACTTCAAAAAATGCAGAGGTATTGCACTCTTAAGAAAGGAAACAGAATTATCTTAATTAGGCATCATATTACGAAATTAGTCACGGTCACCTTTTCATACCCTCAATTTAGAAAATTCTTACCATGGCCGTAGTTTGCCACCGTATTCTATACAACAAGAGGGAATTATCGTAGTCAGAGCATCATCGTAGTCACTCTAGGTACAAAAATCGTTATCATTTATCAATAAGAAAAAATGAATTCTGTGCAACAAAATCAAAATCGGTCTATGCCTTATAAAGCTAGGCGCCGTCCCTCCTTCAAATCGCAGCGCAAGCAAAAACTTTCGTCAGAATACTTATAGATACTCTATGCATTCAGAATCATCTAAATCAGTCCACGCATTACAAAGGTAGACTACCCTTCCCCCCCCCCCCCCCCTCCCCAACATTAGGTCAACATTTTTCCACATAGTAGCAGTGGGGGATAATACTGTGTACAACAAAAAAGAATCATCCAAATAGGTGTGTGTATTAAGATCGACTTTGTCGAGATCGAATCGAAGGTCTTCCATTCCTATGGTGTCCCCCAGGGCAGCCATTTAGGACCATCAATATTTCATAATTTACATCAAGGGTGTATTCACGATTCACGATTGAATAATTCGAGCACTCTTTACTGTGCTGACGATGTCAAGATTTTTCGTATTGTTTCATGTATTCTAGATGACTTGCATAATTGGTGTTCTATTTGTCTGCGTTTTTTGAAGGTTCACAAATTCATCGCCATAAACAATAGTTTATTAAACAAAATCGACATTGCTAAAGCCTTTCGGGTCGTTGTCAGTTTTCTTTCGCGCATCACATCAACGCTATTGTAAATAAGGCTACCAAGACCTTGGGTTTTGTTAAAAGACTGCACCACACTTCGGCGAAAGGGAGTACAATCCAATATGTTACGAATCACTGCTTCGAAGAGTTTCTACAGAGCCTTATAATTTTGCTATGAGGAGAATCAATATAATTGTAGCATAGAAATTCTTTCAGTTCTTGTGAAATCTTTAAAGGAAGCATAAGTGAATCGTACATGCATTTTAAAAGCAAATTTGTGGTAATAGTAAAACTAAGTACGAATTGATCTTTATGTAGATATATCACACCCAGGCAAAAAAAGTGAGACAAATTAAAACTGGGCATTTTCTAATTAAACCAATTTAACAAATAACAAAATATTCTTCTTGGAATACATAGTTTGAAGACCATTAAGCTCACCAAGCTTCATAAAGGAAAGGGAAGTAACACCATGCTATTTAGACGAAACCCTGCCTGCACTTATAAGGAGAGTAAGGGGGCAGAGGACCGTACTGTAAAAAAATTATGTATACGTTTATGGTGCATTAAAACGCTAAGCTCAATTTAAAAGACCCCTAAAAATTAATGGGCCCGCAACTTTCAAGCGAGGCGGACATCGACAACTCTGCACTAAACTCATTAACCCATTTTCCTTATCCTTAATTCCTTTCCTGTCAAAGGCTGTGCTTTAGCATCATATGGCATACCCTCACCTTTAGCTTTATCATATAAAAAAACAGAATAAAAGTATTCATTACATATGTATTTTCAAATGCATTACAAGTATCTAAACATGTAATCGATTCGTTACGAATTTGTTATACATTTCAAGTAATACGTTACAGCTGCCGACATGGTCTGTGCAAATTAAGGCATTTAGTATTGCACACGTAATAGTTACTGTACTTGAATACAAACCGTATTGTAATGCATAAAAAATGCATTTTAATTGCATTCGTGGCTTGTTGGAAATGTCGGTTGCCTCACAATTTATAGCCTGTTTCATTTCAGACGCATCACAATGCGCGATATAAGAGCTTCAAGTCGCTCCCACACCTATATGCTCTAAATCAAATTCAGACGTACCGTAAAATTTTGGGAATCTTTTCTAAGCAGAACAACACGAATGTAAAACGGTTAACCTTTATTTGTTTCCCTCGTCTAATGATCCTGAGACTTTCAAGCGAGGCATACATTGACAATACTTCACTCATCCTCTTAACCCATTTCCCTTACTCTTGATTTCCTTTCCCACCAAGGCTGTGCTTTAGCATCATAGAGCATCCCCTGAGCCTTGGCATTATCATATAAAAAAACGTTTTAAGTGGCTATACGGATGAATGCAGTGCTAAAATTCGAGCAAATAACATTTATAAAAAAATTAAATTTGCAGGTAATATACAAATGATATAGTGCACTTTTGGACTTACATAAATGAGACTGTAATGCATATGTAATAAAAATAATTTGTACTCGCATTTGTCTCTCTACGTAAGAGATTTACTCATATAGTTTGGGTTCGAACTCTATTCAAAAGCAATTAATTCCTCATTTACACAATTGTCGTTCTTAATTCGTTCCAATAAAGCTGGTACTAAGTAAATTGTAGGTGCCTGCTGTTGGCGTGTTTCTATCACAATCCTGATGTCTCACTCCTAATATGGTTGTTAGTAATGCAAACAGTACCTGAAGCAGGTTTCGGTCTAAGAGTCTTTACCTAGACGATGCTGCTGTAAAATATCTTATGTCAGAATAACCCCATTTAATACCAGAACAGGAAAAGTACTCTGCACCTTTGGTAACTAAGTAATTTGCGAATAAATATAAAACCATAATTCACCTCATTACACCTTTTTCGCACCAATAAAAAGGAGTATTTTTGACAGTAACATATTTTCATATACCTTAATTTGTGTTTCATATGTCAGTATATTACCTGGAAATTGCATCCTATCGCCTTAAGAATACCAATCTCATGAGATTCCCTAATAAATCTCCCAGTGCGTTTCTGCTGGTCTGTTCAAATATGCGCTTGAAAACGGAATTCCAGAAAGCTTAATGGTGCCTCCCCATATTTGGTTAAAACTCACATTTGTGGCCTCCATCTACCTGTGATACTTACATGGAAGCAAAAGATAAAAAAGCGAAAAAAAAGAGAATTGGAAAAAGTGGAAGTGGCTGGCTCAGATTCCTACTGTATGTAACCGACACGATATTAATTGCTTCACCTAATTTATTACTTATTCCAACCAGGCAGATTACATGCGAATAAATTTTCAGGATTTCTCGGTTGTCGTTGACGTTAAACAAGAAATTAGGAGGGTGTCCTTATCAAATGAGGAATGTAATTACACGAAGAGTGTATTGAAGATGCACAGAATGTGTTGAGTCTACAGACTAAAAGTGCAAAGTGCTAAATATTCTTGGCACGTTCAGTTGTCCGATACTGTTGAACTGACCAGAAAGATATAGGATACCTGTCCACCCTAAAGAGATTGGATTTCATGTAGGATAATAAATTCTTACTGTCAATTTACTTTGTTATCTGTCTTGTGTCCTCACCTGATAACTGTCTGTACCTGAGTAAAGTGCTAATTAGTTCATCTGCTAAAGAGCTGGACATTCGTTCGCAAATTGATGCCTGTTTTGTAAGAATGTATGTAAAACAAATTTTGTAGTAATTTTTGTATTATTAAATTTGCTCATCTGGCCGAAATTATCCTAAACTTAAACAATCAAAACCAACAATGATTTAAAAATTTTTTTAAATACGGAGGGTCTAAAATATTAATTTCTAAATAAGTCGTCGGCGGAGTAAGTGATAAAGTGTCAGCCCTACAAATCGGGAGATCCCAGGTTCGAATCCCCCCGACGGGCGACCCATGGTTGTTTTCTGCTGACAACAGATTGCGTTAAAAATTCAGAAAATGTCAGTGGTTCGGAATGAATTTTGAATTGTAGGTTCACTTGAAACCGTTGTCTCGAATCAGGTGAGGTCCTCCCCCCCCCTCCCCCCGTTATGGTTTCGCAAGTAACACATTCTGATAAAATTTAAGCACCGCACTATAAATTTTACGACATTTCTGGTAATTTTTAATGAAAAGCTAACATTGTTATGATTCATAAAATTTACTGTTTGGTTTAAAAATAATTTACCACCAAACACAATTTTTTCCGAAAAAAACAGGCAAATTTTACGGTTCTCCACCATAATTTTCTCAGTACTCTTCGTTGATACTCGGGGCTCATCGTTCAGGAAATTTTACCGTGCTGTACCGTAAAAATTAACGTATGTAGATACAATACGATTACTGTTATGAACCGGAATTTTCGTATCAACATTACAGAACTTTTCTTTACGATATACGTACTTACCCAAATTCGAATCGTGAACTGACAAGGACGGGAAGTTAGTTAAAATTTAGTTAAAGGGCAAGTTTCAATTAATTCCTCCCCAACTACGACAATCTCTCGAGAGCCCTATCCAGTCTCTCATCCTATTATCTTTAAATTAAAGCCTTGGGTAAAATACAAAGTGCATGAAACCAGGTCTGATGCCTAATTCAGCTTTATCCAAATAAATACGGATTTGATGTATTTTTGAATTTATCCCCTCTCTTTAACTTTCCTAAACTTCATTTCTTGGAAAATATTGCACTGCATTCACGCTTCCCATTTCAAAAGGATGACTTTTATAGGAGATTACATAAAGAAGTTTGCTTGAGTGATGTACAGCTCTAGAATCCTAAATAAGAAGCTTTAAAAAGCTTTCTTAATGTTGACTTGTTACACTCCATTTCTTCAAAGTTATTTTTTTATTTTTATCTCTTTTAGTTTCGTACTTTTTTTTTACAAAATTTCGCTCGTTAAACACTGCATCAAATGCCAGGAAGAGATGAGTAAATTGAGATGAAATAAGACATGTCAGTGATTTATTTCACGCCCAAAGGTAGAAACTGAGCAGAACAATTCAATTAATCCCACATAGTGGAGTGGCAGTCTATGTAGAGAAGTACAAATCGCTGGAAGCATATTTCCTGAGAAAGGCGAACTCATTGCCTAGGCGTATTACCGAACAAACGCTAATAGGATTAATTTTGCTCGTATCTGGGCTGCTTTATCTTTCATGTAGTAGGTACTTTATAGAGGGCGTTGGTTGGCCAGGTGAAGAAGTCAACTTTAAAACCAGTAGCAATGACTTGACATTTGTTGATACCTGCTGGGACGAACGTATACCTACATAAATTGTGAAATAATTTTCATTCAGGAATTTTTGAATTTGTTTTTCTTTTTTTTCCTTCGTTTTGTTTCGATTCTTCTGTTTCTTCTGTCGCGCGATACACGAAACAAGACACATGAACGAAGCACCCAGAGCAGCCTTCATTCATTTACCTGGTTTAAGTGTAACACTTTCGGCGTACATTTGCCGTATAAAATTGGTTAATTAAATCTAATTACTCGAATTGCCTTCCTAAACAGGTATGTATCTCTTTTAACACGCGATTTAAATGGCTCTTGTTGCTGTCGACTGCTGTTTTATTTAACACTTTGCTTGCCGAGGGCGAGCAGAGGAGATCTTGATGTTCGAACATTGTTGACACACGGTTCTTGCTCATTATACGGCGGATAATGCGATTGAAGATTTTTTTAAACCTGAAGACATTCCGTTTGGCCTTTAGACCTTTTCAATGGAGAAACAGAAAACATTTGAGATGAGAGACGAAGAGATTCCCGTCGTTGATATATCGAAATTCTACGCTTGCATGTTGATTTCTTGTGGTTTAAGAAAGATATTCAAGAAGATATTAGGGAAGACATTCCGGGCTTTCTGGGCGTTGAAATTGAATCAATCATAGTGAGATTGCTGACAGTTTAATTAGTTCCTGATAGATGTCCAAATATACAGACACTCTAGTTTAATTAAAATAGTCAATTCACTGACACAAAATATGCGTAAATACTTCATTTGGCGGAAGGCCACTTGGTCGATTGCCTTAAGCCGCCGTCTTAAATCTCTAACCCTCTTGTTGGACATATCTCAAGACACTAGTTAATTGCTTGCGGTCTCCCCATCGACAGTTGCATTCAATCACTAGGTAGGATCGCCCTGTGTGTCTTTTATGCCGCACACTCCATCCAAGCAAAATTTGATTAATGAACAATTCCCGCGTAATGAATTGAGAGGAGTGACACTTAAACTGGTTCTGAATGCGCAGAATGATCGTAGATTTGCACGCAGCCTCATATCTTTGACCGTCAGCCCTAGAAACATTCATTGAATTTATGATCCCATAAGGTAGTAGAATATGACCTGTTATCGACCAGAACGAAAGCCTACACCTCTTGTGGTGCTGGTCGTGATGCTCGTTCCGATGGCAGTGATGATGATCATCTTTTGAACTCAAACTAATATCCTGGGACGTGTTAAAGAGGTCTAAATTCGCTGATTGGTCAGATAAAGCTGTTTGCTTTTACGCAAACGTCGGACTAGTTAATTTTGTGCGAAATATCATTAGCCATAAATTGTGAACTGTTTTGAAAGAGCACAGTTGCACTTCGTTAGCCACTTAAACCTAGATTACTATTTATTGCTGCTATTAAAAATTACAAAAATTAGTTTTATAATTAAAATTTGACCAAACACATATATTACAAGCGCGCCATGCAATCGACAATTTATGAGTATTAACAGTCTTAGGAATTGGCCATATTTCAAATTTATTTTCAATATCTGAACGCCTTGAAGATGTTTGATAAATTTAAAATTTAATGCTAAGCGGAGAGAAAATTCCAGAAAAAATTACGGATTCACTCATTGTAATCGTGTTGCAAGTAACACATTCTGCCAAAATTTAAACGATCCTTACTATAATATTTAATAGGCAATTTTTATGGAAGACATTGTTAAAAATTTACTGTGTGATTTAGAAAAATTTACCGCTTAATACACAATTTATCCCAGAATAACTGGTAAATTTTACGGTTCTGCACCATTTTTCCCAGGACTCTTCCCTGATACTCAGGGCTTCTCGTTCAAGAAATTCTACGATTCAGTTCCGTACAAATTAAAGTAGCTGTTGAGAACCATAATTTTTACCGGAATTTTCTTATAAAAATTACAGAATTTTTTCGTCGCCTACATACACGGCGAAAATTATGGAGCAGTTTACGCATTTCGACGTCAAGTGAAAACAGCACCGAAATGGCGTAATTATGTTCGTGCACGAAAATGCCCACACCACCTTATGTGTCGAATAGAATGTTTTGTAGAACAGGTTGCTGCTTTTGATGCGTCGAACGCGTCGATACTGATGTTGCTGAAAATGTCATTTAATAATCATCATTAGACGGCAAAGGTACTAAAAAGTTTACATATGTCATAAAGAGCTAAGCGGTTTTTTTAAATCACACAATTCTTTATAAGTCCACAGTTATACCAATTACTCAATATGGCAGATATAAGTGGACATTGTGTGTCACAATACTAATTTAAAATATAATTAAAAGCGGAAAAAACCCTAACTAACAAAACTTTGACATCTACGTCGGTATCAATGGAAGTTTGTCATCTTTCCTGCAAATCTTCAAACCCTTTTGTAATAGAAATCTGCAGTACCTTAAGCAAAAGAGGACTCGAGGTGCCTTCTTACATCTTCTACGATAGCACCCGGGATGCGTTATCTAATGTCATCTACCATACTTGTGGGGTGCCGCAGGGTAGACATCTAGAAACGTTATTATTTAACATCTCTATAATTCATAGAAATTTTTGGCCCACACAAAGATCTTAAGTTATGTTGACGATGTGAAAATCGTTTGCACTATATCTGATGACGACGACTGTGTTTTGATTTATTCTGACTTTGTCACGGAAACTATTTATTGTTTTTTTGTTAGATCTATTTGAGAGTACGCTTCCTGCTTGAAGTAATTCAACGTAGACTTCAATTCGCAACCTTCAATGAAACATTGTTTTTTTAAAGGACAGACTTAAGCTATTTATTATGGGCACACTAATGAAGACACGTGAGATTTTTTATTCTGTTCCTTTACGAGCGTTTGCATATTATAAAATGTAACGTCTCTCTGTCAGTACATTCTTTTACCTGACTTTAGTATATAGATGAATGGAAATTCTCGGAACAGTCAAATATCTTCAGAAATACAGATCGGATCGAAAAAAATACTTGTTGAATATTTTGAAAATAGCTTTTCAGTGATACCAAACTCGATCCCTTATTTAACGTAACTTTGAAATTTTAAATAGGAGCTTACATTTTTTTTACTTATTCGGATTACTCTGGAAAAACGTCATTTATTTGACCTACAATTAAATTCATTTTTCTCACAGATGGCGCTGTAATTAACAAAAATGAAAACTGGGTACCAAAACAAGGAGTTGGATCAATTTGTTGAGTGGTACGACCACCATGCCATGATTCCCGGATTCGAGACCATATCTACATGTGAGTTTTTATTAAGAAATTAAAATTCCAATTAAATTCCCTTCCGGCCAAAACTAGGCTAACGAATCAAAGGGTTGTCCCCTAGGCTTTGGCCACATCGTACAAAAAACAAAAAAAAAACTTTTAAGAAAGTTCTCGAAAAAGATGCGTTGCATCCAAAAAATAACAAATTTGCTGTTCAATATTTTTTCGAAAACTGTCCAATGATATAAAACTTACTCCACCCTCGCCCCCCCCCTCACAACCTCCCCGCTATCCTCACATTGTATGGGTGGCAGATAGAGGCGTACCATAAGGGTTGTTTTGTAATCATTTTGGTACGAAACACTAAAAATCACCCAACTCTTTTCCCGTGTTACGAGGCGGCGTTTCTATGTACATATCAAGTCTATCTATCAGTTATGGAATGAACTATTTGTAAATTACATATGCAACGATTAAAATAGTAATAATCATTGAAACTGCCATAAAAACCACTGTCATCATGTGGGTATAACACCTTTAAATGAACTCTTTCGTTTTAATAGATTAACGTTTATAGTTCTAAGTGAATATGCATGTTTTTCAGTAGTTCCGTTTATATCTAAGACAACGCAAAGGTTTAAATTTAGTGTATTAGATCCTAGTGCCATTAAGTGATTAAATTTCTAGTTGTATGGCATCAACGCAAAGCAATAAAGTAGACTATAATTCCACTTGTATTTATTGCAACTAAACTATTCATTTTTTTGTAAACCTTTCCCATTAATTCTGAGTAGGTAATCTCTCTACAATCTGGCTTCTAGACCGCAAGCTTTATTTTACTGCACCTTTGCCAACATAAATGACTGATTTTAAAATGACTCAATGAAATTTACCTGCATTATCAGTGCAACCTGAATTACGAACACACTATCCCGTTAAATTTACAACAAGGCAATTTCAAAAATAAATTAATTAGCAGCCAATTAAAATAGTTGCACTTCTGGTCAAGATAACAATAATCAATTTTCCGCCAAGATCATCTGAGTGCGACCTATGCAGCAAATCAAGAGATAAATACACCTAACACCTGCATATTTTTTCCACATATTAACAGATAATCGATCGTGGATTTCGTGTTGTGGTAATTTATACTTCACCAGATCTAATTTGAAGACCCGGAATAGAAGTTAACAAGAAACACTAGTGGTTTGTGCGCAAGTGCAATATAATCGTCCAAAACAGCCGACACAAGTTTTCAAGCAATTTATGATTTTGTTACTTGTTGCAAGATCGCTGGAAAAATATCGGTTTTGATATACATCGCGGCGATAAACTATTATTAACATTCAGCATAAGCGCGAGGAATGCAATTCGAGAGTGGCTTAATTCGCGCCTATTCATAACTCTTAGTGCCCATGCGCAGCTCACTAGCTACGATGAATTTTACTTTTTGATACCTCCTTACTGGTGTTAAAGCGGCCTGCGCAGAATTACTTTTCGTGATCTATTACGTAGCGCAAGCGCAAGATGATCCTACACGAACTTCTGCTATTAGACAGCCGAAGTGACCTACGGGAGTGGCACGTTACTTCCTTCACTCGTTTAATCTGACGGTTAAATTAGTGCTCACATAGACGAAATTATTATTTTTATTAATGGCTGTAATAATTTTAGTACCGCGATACTCTGCAGGAGATTCAGAAAATATACTCTCCGCACGTGATGCCACTTTTATGTTAGATGTGGCTTAAGGTGAATTGTTTCAGGTAAATCTTAGCTGGTGCTGTGTATAGTAGCAATGTAGGTAACTATTGTGTTTTTACGATTTCAATGAAGTTTCTTACTTTTCCGGGAAATTTGCCTTAGGAGAAGATCGACCAAAAAAAAAAATAGAAACTATAAAAATCACAAGCACTTTTCTGTAAAATATTACGATTCAGGATTGACGTAAATCAAATTTAATTTCTTCAAAAGTTGTTTGGAATCATTTAGCGATTTTTAAAAGAAGTCGAGAAGATGCGCGAGTTAATGTACTGGCTCTTTACATAATAGTCGCAGGTTCGAACCCCTTGGTTGTTTTCTACTGACAACAAGACGCTAAAAACCCATTAGAGGTGGCCATGTTATAGCTGTGTCCTGTGGTTTGAAATATAAATTGTAGAAGCCTGAATTGTATTCATTGTCATTGAATCGGGTTATTTCTTTCTCCGCGCCCCATGCTTCATAAGGATTAAGGCAATTAGAGAGAGATAGAAAACAATTACCCAGTTTTATCCCACCAATCAATTCTGCAAGAGACTAAGCTGTTGTGCCATATTGGTTTCCTGTAAAAGTGCAAATAGAAAGAATACCGTAGTATCTATTTTCCTACCTAAGAATATTATGAAAGTGTTAAAATGTAGTAAAATTTGGCATTAGAGGAAGGGTTGATACGGTGTAGTTAAAATTTTTTGGTATACTTTCATGTAAATTTTTGGAATGCCCGTTGGTTTCTTTAATCTTTACACCCTAGATTACCTTAAGGTTTTTAAATAAGTACTCCCCCTAGCCCTCTTCCAGACTCTGGCAACAGCGTGTATTTTTAGGAGCGCCCAGCCTAGCTGCATGCTTGCCTAAACGACGGTGCCCCGTACAGACCGCAGAATTTTTCCGATAACAGCTCTCGGTCTGTTGAGCAGATCGGATGTCCTACTTTTATTATAACTTGGTCAGGTTGTTCTGGATATGCTACATGCTTTCAGGGTACTCCAGGAATCAGACAGAGTTTCCTCTTAAGGGAACCTAGTGGGATACGAATATCTTCAACATGGCAACGTTGAAGCAGGTTTACAAAGTTACATTAAGGAGGCTGCCCAAGGAGATAAGTAACTCCTGACAGTCCTGCACCACCCTAGAAGATATGATAACTGAGTGAAGCGCCAATTCCACATTACTTTGAAAATCAAAACAAGCAACACACTCCACACTTGAACGGAAAACTGCAGTTCGTGTGACAAAAAAAATTTTTTCATCATAACGCTCGGTCACTTTAACTCTCGTGTGGCATTGGCCTAAGGATTGTTTCCTTAGGATGTTTGCACAACAAACATGAGATGGTTGCTGATCGTTGAGATTGTCGTACAAAATCCACAAGTACGAAGAAAATCCAGAAAGTAAGAATACAAGGGCTGTGTAGGACATGGGGAATTTTTTTTTCAAAGCTGGCACTCGTGACGTGTAAACTCAGTGTCTTCGCAGCAGCTTAACACGTCAATCAATTCGTCCCTAGTTTGCTCCACGTACCGCAGGTATGAGATTCGCTTAAACATTCGTTTCCTCACTTTTAAGCTGAAGGGTGAATCCTTTCTCGTCTCAATTGTGACTAGGGATGAAACGTGGATGTCTCATTATACTCCTGATCACAGCCTACTCTAGATACAAGCCCGAAAAACATGACAGTTCGGCACTTTACATATAAAACTCCGCACTGTCTTAACCAAAACTAAAGAGAAATGCTGCTGTCATTGATGCATTCTAACCTCAATAATTGAACAAAATGAACACAAGAGAAAGTCTTTCCATTAAAACACATGAAAATTGTAATTGAGAAATTTTTTTATGGGTAGGCTGTGTTCTGAGTGAAAAAGAAAATCTCAGTAGTGGCACCATACCCATTCGCCAACATTCAAAAAATTCAAAGTTCAGTTTTTTGGGACCAGAGCGGGATCTTGTTGGTCGATTTCATGCCCAATGGAACCACTATTAATGCTGATGCATATTGTGAGACCCTAAAAAAGTTGAAGAAAAAAGAGTATCAGAGTATCGTAGTGTATCACTCCTTCATGGCAACGCCAGAAACCATACTTCTCGGCTCATTCAGGACCTGCTCGTGTCGTTTGGATGGTATATTATGACTCACCCACCCTAGTGCCCCGACCGGGCATCTTTGGATTACCATCTTTGAAAATTGAAGGAGTTCTTAGGTGGACAGCGATTTTCGAACGATGTGGAGGTCACGGAGACTGTGAAAAAGTTGCTTAAGAAGGTGGAGCGGAAGGTATACGACATGGGTACACAAAAGCTGGTGCCCAGGCTTACAAAATGTATTGAACGCAATAGTGGTTGTATGGAGAAATGATAATAAATTTTGGAACATACCTTCTAAATTTCATTATTCGATTTTAACAATTGTTGTATTTCCGTACGTTCCTCACCATCTTAGATATGAGCGTCCATGCCAGTTTAGTTGTGAGATCACCCTTAAGCACGTTGCGCAATGCATTACCCGTTCCTTGGGCATACTTTATGGTACTCGTACTGCCTAAGCGTTTGTCCGAATCCTGCGGGTATCGTAGCCGATGCGAAATCATTTTGCACTCACACTCACTTCGATTTTTTAAATTTCTAACTCACGGTTTTAGATGAAACTAAGTAATGGGAAATTTTGGGAGCGTCGATTTTTGCATAACAAATATTCGGAAAAAATATTTTAGACAAGTTAGACAAATAGATAGACATGCAGTGAGACGAAATTTCCAAAATTGATTGGTATCGTCTGGATATCATATTAGAATCCCACAATATTGGACACAAGAAAGACGCCACTGGGTTGGAGATTCATGCAATACACGAAAAGGGTGGTTGAGGTAGAAGTCCAAAGGAATATGTCTGAACTGAATCAGATAAACAATTGGTTTAATAAATGCCCAATATCCAATACAGGGTTGAAAGAAAAAGAGAAGGATGTTGCCTACCATATACAATTGAAGAACATTCAATTGTAAAGTATAATTGCCTCTCTAATAAATTACGTAAAATAATTATAATTTTATCCACAAAAATTTTGGATTTCTTTTACTATTAAAGAGAGTTTTATTTATTAATTTTTTACTTTTATACTACCACTGGTATCTGTCTATCTAACTTGCGGGCTATGAGCTACCACATTACGTCTGTCACCATTATTGCAAAGTGCATTTAATATCAAATTCCACATTCGCCATCATAATTGATTTTAATTTAGTCGTCAATCATATTACGTATATACAAATTACTCTACCATTTAATCAAAGCATTTACAAAAAAGATTGATCGGATGCCAACCTTCTTGTTCATATACGAACATATATGGATTTAATGAACTCTGAATAATTGCATAATTATTTTTGCCTCACTTCAAATTTTTCATTGCTTCAAATTTGAATATTAATATCCAAGGGGAGGCAATTAACACCTATCTTGTTCGTATTTCATATAATTGACTCCGCCTCTGGCTGACTGCGGCTAGCAAAATTAACACTAAATAATATTGCAAAATATTTAATCCTAGCTATCCGGATTTACCAGAGCACTAAAATTCCACTTAATCTTAGCCGCTAAAGCGACGAGCAACGGAAATAATTATACTTCGAAAATTATGTTGGTTTGCGATAGCGATTTTCTAAAATTACTAAATCACTTAATTTTATGTTTTTTCTTTTAAATAAATTATTTTGCGCTGCCCTGACGAAATGGATTTCTTTGCCGCCGTTATATTAATGTAGACACACTTGCATAATTTTATGGCTTTTATTTGAAATATATCTAAAAGTGGTTTAAGGAATTTAAATTTAATCGCAAAGCCAAGAAACATTTGAATCGTAGCCTATCTTTTTTCATCATATCTTGATCAGTAAAATTAATGCATTTTTCGAAATATGACTCAGTAATATCTACTCTCTACTTGGGAATAATTTTGTCGGGCAGCCTTGACAGTGAAAGGTTCTTATAGAGGGTTCCTCTATAATTGACCTATTGAATCGAGGAATCAAGATATTACGGTTGCGTTGCGATGTCGTAAACGTGAAAAATTCTCTAAGATACTCCGGCGTATTACTACTCAGTATCCCCTAGCAACACCGAACTGTATTGGGAAAGTGTGCAGTCGCTGAAGGCCACCTGCACCTTACGAGCACAGGAACTATCTAATCTGGGGTAAATGGACAACCCAAAATTGAAAAATAGCACTATCAACGCCCTTACTAGCCTCAATCTAATTCGAGTACTGAGAATACTCGCCGATAGCCACAACCTTCTTAATCCAGCATACACCTTACTAAGAATTAAGCTGACATTATCACATTTCGGAGTTTAGCGCTATTCCCAGATTAGTAACCTTTCTAAGAACTGGGAGGATAACGCCATTCAGAGGAACAGGAGGAATTTCAATACCAGCCAGTATAAAAGGAAATGCACTGCGATTTGGCAGGGTTAAGCAATAAACAGTTATCCACAGAAAACTCACATATTTTGTTAAGGTCGCCATTAATGCGTGCGGTACAATCCTCGAGTAGCCCAATAGGTGTGTAAATATATTTGTACGTCATCAGCATACATGTGAATACGTGAATTCTTAACAACTTGAGGAAGGTCATTTACAAAGAGGCTGAACAATAAGGGGCCAAGCACGGAACCCTGAGGAACACCGGAAAGAACTGGCATTTTACCCGAACAATTTTCACCTACTTTAACTTGCTGTTGATGACCAGAAATGAAAGCTTCGATCAGCGTAATAGCGGACAAACTGAAGTTGTGATTATTAGCAAGTTTGTGGAGAAGGATATTACGGTCAATTGAGTCGAGAGCCTTCAAGAAATCAAACAGTACTGAGTACAAAAGTTCTCATCATTCAATGCAGTCCAAATGTCAGTGGAGACTTTCAATATTGCTCTCTCGTAGCTGCAGGAAGGACGAAAGCAGTACTGCCAGGGTGTCAGTAAGTCATTTGAATCCACCCAATCCAAAATCTGTCTATAAAAGAGCTTCTCAAGAACCTTAGATAAGAATTACAAAATACTAACATAATTGGGCGAAAGTCCCTACGAACAGTTGCTTTGGCTTTCTTCTTCTTTTCCAAGTATTAGGGAAAGCGGATGTGGTCAAACAAGTGTTCATGATATGTAGGATATACCTGTCGATTAAAAGAAATAATAGTTTAATAAAGCGAGGCGATAAAGTGTCGGGGCCTCGGACTTTACAGACATAATAGCAAGTACCAGCTCCTCAAGACAGATACCCCGAAAGTTCAATATGTCGATAGCACTGTTTTGTACTATCGCGTCTGTAAATGGATCTGGACGGAATATCTGCGAACAAAAAGTGAGAATTGAGCTGGTCTGGGTTAAAGTCACAGAAAGTAACATCGGACCCATATACACCGTCGCGTTTCAAATTACGCCAAAGATCTCTATTTTTAAGTTTGGTGTTGAGTTTAACACTGTAGTATTATCTTTTGTTGTCCGCATTCCTCAAGCAAAGCATCCCTATCGATGCAGTTGTAGTTACGATAAAAATGTTTTATCTGAAAACGCTGATGCAGTATAAAATCATAACTCAAAAAAACCAAATCGTGATCTAGAGAGCTAAAAGGACTAATTTGATCAATACTCGGTTTGAGTTAAATGAATGTGGTGGCGTCACCACCGCCCTTAACATAGGAGAAAATCTCCATGTCGTCAGCGTATAAGTGCGATAGAGTGCGATATGAGATGGAAAATGTCACGAATGCAAAGAATGAATAGTATAGGGCCGAGATGACTACCTTGTGGCACACCAGATGAAGCTCTGAAAATTCTTCAGATAGAGCCACGGAGTGATACACGATATGTCCTTTCTCTGAGATAGGAAAAAATCCAGTCGAGAAGAACAGGGGGGAAACCCTGCCCATTGAGTTTAAATACAATCAGGGAGTTAGGGAGTTTATCAAGGGCTTTAGTGAAATCCGTGTATATACAATCTGTCTGCACGCCTCATTGGAACCTTGAAATAACGAGATGAACTCTAGCAAGCTAGTATAAGCTAGTATAGTTGTTGATCGAGTGGGCAAAAAGCCATGGTGATTGGTGGAATTAAAACTTGACATCGCTCAATAAGATTGGAATACACTATCGATTCAAATATCTTGGGTATGAAGGATAACTTCGCGATTGGTCTAGAATTACTTATAATATTCTCATGGCCCTTTTTATGAACAGGGACTATAAAGGAGCCCTTCACACTGCGGAAAATTTACCAGCTTAAAGGAACTTATTGAAGAGAATTGCATTTATTTGATGCTAAAGTATCTGTTTTGGAAGGAACGTTGGCTTAGATAGAAAGTGGAAATGATATTGAAGCGGATCACATGGACATTCAGAAGGCTATGACCGTTGTCTTGCGATAATTTTGAAAAAAGACTATTTCCTGCAATCAATCTTGTGAATCCATCGTAGGGCATCACCCGAGCTGTTTGAGCCAATTTCCCACAAATTTTTTGACATCTTCGTTGTCCTGGAACTTCTTCGCACGTAATGCCTCCTTCAATGGACCAAACAAATAGAAATCACATGGTGCTAAATCGGGACTGTAAGGAGGATGAGGCAGTAACTCCCAGCCTATTTTGTTCATGCTTTCACGGGTTAGTTGAGCAGTGTGCGGACGTGAGTTGTCTTGATGGAGAATCACACCTCTCCTCTGAGATCCACGACGTTTCTCTCTCATAGTTAACTTCACTTTGTTCAAAAGCATATCTGAGTAGTATTGGCTTTCATCAAACACTTTAGTGATTCTAGAGGTTTTGATGTTATAAACACAGCAATGTTCATCCAACAGCTGATCAGGACTCATATCAGTGATGCTAACTTAAAGTCCTAAAAGTACCAAACTTGTCCTACCAACCATTTTTTCCCCAGACCAATTTGTCTCTTTAATTATTGAATGACCCTCGTATATTGCATCACTTGAAATCTTCCCTTACCAACTAAATTATGAATCATCTTCATTGAAGAAATGGGAACCTCTTTACTTCATCTACGAATGCACGGAATAGCAAACCTGGAACCATTATGATATTTCAAACGTGTCACATATTTCACATATCGACGTAATTTATAAATTGCGAAATCTACGACGATACACTCAGGCCGGAAATTGAAACTACACGAGTGAAAATATGAAGTCCCCGACGCACATATCACTTTAATATCGGGGAGTTCTTCAAAGATGCAGGTGGTCACCAGGGAATATCACTCGATCATAGGAGCCACAGCATCAAACTTTTATGGTTCGATTGGTTTTATGCCTGCTCTGATCGTTATGTTAGCTGAAATTTATTGCCACGTTTTGAATAATATGCCGTCAGTCGGGACAGATACTCTTCTTTAGCAGCTATCAATAGTCATATGTCATCATTGTTTCGTTTTATGACGATTGTTAAATTGGTTTTGTTCGATGTTGTTGAACTGACTTCCAAGATCAATTCTATCGCCAAATATGAACTGGTTAAGTGATGAACTTTAGTCCTGGAGAGAGAGAGAGAGTCGGTACCGATTTAGTTTATATGCATAAATGCGAAATCCGATTCAGGTAAGACACCTTGATATCTTACTCTTCCATATGACTGTTGTAGTGATATCATGACACCATGACCTTTCAAGTATTATCTATCAAATCATCTGTTACAACACCGACTTATCCCATGAAGAGGAATCTCTTCTGTCCACTCGAACCATTCTCAGTTCGGCACGGATGTTTTATTGATGTCCGCGTTCATTAATAAAACATACACAGAGTGCAGCACCATCGACTCTTCCTTGAAAAGCCTCGTTCCATTATTTATTTATTCAATCGCAACATATCTTCCACTCCATTAAACAGATCAGCTCTTCAACTGTCAGACGGAGGCAGTGCGCTGCCTAACTAGACCGCATCATCATCTTTACGGTTCGCGGGGTTTTTACTTTCGTTTTGCATTTTCCGTGCTCCTGTCTGAATGTCACCAGATTACGTCCTCAAATCCCACAGCATCCGTTCATAAGTAGCAAGCAAATAGCAACCGTTTCAACCAGATGCTGCCAGTTTTAAATCATGTGGGCATTTCTATAGGAAAATTGGATACTTAAGTAGACCATCGCGGTGCATGAGTGCCTGGAGTTGAGTGCGTGAAGCCAGAAGCTAGAAGCCGTTAAAAGTTTTTTAACTTCAATCTGGCGGCATTTTCTGATACCTCGCGGCTCGGCAAAAAGACAAATGACACAGATTTGAAGATATCATTAAGTAATTATTATCTTATTATGCAAATTGTGTTGCATTGGAAGCACTTCGCTCCGTTAATTTGTATTTTATGTCGCGCTAATTGCTTCGACGGCACATTCGATAGTATTGACTTTCATTCCTGTGCGTGGATGCTGCACGAATCGCGAACATCACGGGAACGAAATAGTCATTCGCGGATCGCAAGGAAGCGCCGATTTCATATCGCATATTGAGATGACTTTTCGCATTTATTGCGATTTCAATCGCCGTTCGATAAGTCTCTACCGCAAACCTTATTGCTATTTAAATTGTTGTTGACGGAACTGTGCACTTATTGGACATTTTCGATCGTTAAATTTTGATTTGAATACTTTAATCCAATTAATTACGCATACTCGTATATTATCAGGCCTATAATTTATAACCATTGACGTTTTATTGGGGCTAGATTCATTACATTGACACTATTATTACCACATTATAGGCACAGGCGATGGTTTAATGAACATACGATTAACTTGAAAATGATATTAAACGTTTCTAATAGGCTTCTTGATGCTCTTTTAATGAAAGCACTGGAGTCAATAACCCAGCAAACTTGTTATTCATTAGAGTTTAATTGCAAGTGTAAAAGGAATAAACGCAACCTCTTATTTATAATTTTTGGCGCCTATGGAACTAATATGGTAAATTCTGCTGATTGGCCTGTCTGGCACTCCAATTACGGTTTAACGCGCAGTTTTGATACCATCACCTGTAAGACCCACCTTAGGCCTTTCATAGACAGCGAAAGATAAGGCGTGAGCGCTACGTTAAAAACAACCCTAGGAACAGAGAAATTGGGCTAATTGCCCGATTTTTACTCCTGAGATTGTTTGAAGGTTCTCCAGTACTCTCCTAGTATCCGCCAGAGCTGGATTGAAGGTGAGGTTTGGTTTCTTCTTCACTGGTTTTGCCGCAGCTGGGACAGTGCGTATTGCTCAGTCTGGCCGCATGTTCACCTATTAGATATTGTATTTTTGTTAAAACTCAGCCAGGTCGCTCTAGAGATGGTACAGGTTAAAGAAACACTCCATCAAATTTCAGCTGGAAGAGTTCCCTTTTAAGGGAATTTAGAAGGGCTTCCACTCGGGAGCAGCGGAGAGCAGTGCCGTTCCTGGCAAGTTCATCAGCACTTGGTATGTTTCTATGACCAGAAACCCAACAATCCAATATAAATAATCCAAAATTGGTCTACCGAAGGTGCAGTAGATAAACTTGGGTAAGTAGGGATAATCAAGCTCCTTAGACCGTCTTTTAACAAAACCCAATATCGAGTTAGCCCTACCAACGATTTAGTTCCCATGATCCTCAAAAGAAAGACTAGAGTTAAGGAACACGCCCAGGTTTTTCCTCTTATTAACTCTACCCAAGAGAACACCATCGACGATGTAGTCGAAGAGGACAGGACATAACGGTGCACTTGCCGGTATTTAAAGGAAGACGATTGCGTGAGCACTAGTCGCAGAACTTAGCCAAGTCAGAGTTCAAGGGACCGCATTACACAGAATTTTACTACTGAACATGTAGTATAAAAAGGAGCGGGCCAATGATACTACCCTGAGTCACCCTCGAAGTGACAAGGATTTGGTTGAAAAGAGCACCCGGAAATAGAAATTGTGTGTACGACCTAACACGTAAGAGGACAGATTCATCAACAGGCTGATTACTAATTTAACATAAATTAAAAATATTTGGAAAAAAATTTAAAAAAAATTTATAATAAAAGATCTCAATCACCCTCTGGCCCTCTTTGCGGCCTCTGTCATGAGAAGCTTTAGTTGAGGCAAGATCCTGTCTAGATCTCTAAGTCCTTTCCTGAGAATAATCAGGATCCTGTCTGCACTATTTTGTAGTGGAGATTGTCGAGGAGCGATCATTGCTTTTCCCTCGGAATCTATACCAAAGCGGGACCCATCTCAAAGCGGCTACCAATCGATATTCCACCCGATTCAAAATCGCTGTGAGTCGGACCAGCCGTCTCGAGAGAAGAGAATACCACAACGTGCGTAAGGACATCAGTGACATCCATTGATATCGCTGATGACGCACTCGAAGGGTAAAGTTCAGCCTCCTCTAGCGAGGCAATCTCCGTCCAGATTGCCTTCTTTGGCATCACCTCCTGGTCAGGCTTCCCTTTGTCTTCTTCTTCATCCACTTCTTGTTTTCTTTTGATTGCTTTTTGTGGTCTTCTCGTCCGGAGTGTCTACCTTTTCACGTGTTGGAGTGGTACCACTTATATCAGGCGTCGGATTTGCCTCAAGGAGTGGTTCCTCGGACATCCTACGAACATGTTGCTATAAAAGGCTCGAACTTAAGATGCCGCGACCGAGGCCCTCTTATATAGCAGTGATGTCCAAACCTATGCCCGCGGGCAAGTGAGCTTTTGAGCTTTTAAATTTGTATATGCACTTGTTTGGATGTATTTCGGTTTCCTGTTTGTGCGTTTTTGATTGTTAAAGCATGCAAAAGTTAAAAGAAATTGTCATATTTAAGTAGTTTTGTAAGCAATTATACATTATCTTAAGATATACAACCTTTTGCAAACATTTTAAGGTTCTAAATTAAACCAACAGTACAAAATGCTTCTGAAGCTTTTAAGCATTCCTCAAATTAAGTAGTGTGAGTTTGGCCATCACTGTTATATAGCCTTGGCAGGAAAGGAATTAAGGGTGCGGGAAATGGGTTGAGTGAAGGAGATGTCGATGAACTTCCCGTTTTAATGTTACGGACTTATAAGATGAGAAAAATAGAGAAGATGGTAAACTGTTCCACATTCGTGTTGTTCTGCTAAGAAAAGTTCCCCGAAATTTGACGGTACGTCCAAATTCGTCCTGAAGAGTATAGGAGTGGAAGCAACTTGCAGCTCTTGTATCGCGCGTTGTCATGTATCTACAAGAAATGAGGCTAGCAATTTCGCTAGAACAAAAGCCGTGGAAATAGCGATAAAAGAGTGAGAGATAACCGACATTCCGTCGATGCTCCAGAGAGTCACTGGACTTTGTCTAACGCAAACAATGCGATGTGTTCGGCCCCTGCCCAAATATAGGAATTATATTCCAGTCTAGGTCTGATGCGGGACTTGTAGATCAGCGATAAGTCAGATGGGGTGAAATATTTCTTACATCTCTGTGGAAAACCCAAGCATTTCATCGCACTTTTAGCGATTACAAATATATGTTAGTTCAACAAAGATTGCTGGATATCTCAATACTCAAGATGTTTTGGAGAGGGCGACTTGGGTATATTTATTCCGTCGACTGAAATCGATTCGCGTTTTTTCAGGGATATTAAACAGCATTGAATTTCGGGTGCATTAAAGAAAACATGATTTACTCTGCTTTAAGCGAGGATTATAGAAATTTCGTTGTTTAATGATCCAAACAGGTGTTCTCGATTGATTTCTGTAGCATTTCCACGAAAATTCATTACATAATCAAAAGAGTATTAATACGATTGAGAGTAAGGGATAAAAGGTCAATAATAAAGAAAGAAGAAATAAGGTTGGTAAAAGAACTGAACCCTGTGGTACACCGGCATTTATTTGGTAGGAATCAGATATAATCCGTCAATTATTACACGGATTGAACGGCCGGACAAAAACTATCTATCCATTAAACGAGATGAGGGTGAAGACCAAATGATTGAAATTTGACTAGAAAAGCAGCATGCATGCAGACTCTATCAGAAGCCTTTGAAATATCAAAACCGACGATTTCGGACTCATCAAAATTATATCGACAACGATTCCAACGCTCCGTTAGAGTTTTCCTTTTTTTAGTATCGACAGGACATGAGCAAGTTTCCTGCTGAATATGACATATGAAAAAGTTTGCGCATAGGTTTTTAACCAAATCAGAGGCGCATCATTTTAAAACCAGGGGAGAGAAACCATCAGGCACAGTAGCTTTTTTTTCCCGAGTGCGAAAGTATAGCGGCTTTTGCCAACTAGTGCACTGTGATGGAGGTGGAAGTGGCTGCGACTACGGTGGCAAGTATACATTAGCAGCAAATAAGCCTTGTCTAATGAGGTAGTATAAAAATTCGCAATCTAAGTGAGTGGTGGTATCGAAAAACAGCTTGTTCTTTACAGTTTTAACTAGAGACCAGAAGCCCTTACTACCCTTTTAAGTAGAAAATACCTTCCGTCGAATGCTCTGGTCGAAATTGAAGTTTACCCGACTAGCCAGAACTGTCACTATTTAACCAGAGTTCAATAATGACTGACTTGATCAATTCGTTGAGCGGCACGACTACCATGCCATGGGTCCCGGGTTCAAGACCAGCGCTCCCCATGAGCTTTTATTAAGAAATTAAAATAAGCCACTCCGTCTACTTTCAATTTTCCTCATTTCCCTTACCATAATTCCCTTCCGGCCAAAACCATGCTAACGCATCAAAGGGTTGTCCCCTAGGCTTTAGTCACATCGTATAAAAACAAAATGGGTCTTAGTTGACTCAATTTCCCATTGGGGAGTATGGGGAATTAGGGAAATTGAATATCTTCGTTTTCGCATATCTGCCAGCTGGACAATAGCTCAGAGACGGAGTGGATTTTAAATTTTAATTACAAACTCATAGGGAGACCGAGGCTCGAACAATGGAATCAACCAATTCATCCAACTCCGTCTCGAAACAAACATTAATTTTCGAACTATTTTATTTTAACCCAATGTTATTTTGAAAAAAAATCCGGTGTGCTTTTACAATAAATCTAATTTTACCCAATCGCAAATGAACTTTTACTACAGCACAGATTCGTTTTTCTTATTCCGAGCGCCTATTTCTTGTGCAGAATGTGGAACTGCATTCTTGTTGGTCTCATAAGAGATGGGTAGTAAATTTAAGAGTTAACTATTTTTTTATATCTCAAATCAGTAGTTATCTCATGTTTTATTGATACACTTACCCTAGGTTAAGTAATATGTAATAGTTTTTTGATTTAATTTCACGTTACTTAGCACATAACCTTCACTTATTTATTTTTATAATTTCTATATAAATTTCCTGCACTTATTTATAAGTGTAAGCTTAATTGTGTAGCGTTCAAAAACTGTCTTGAATAAACTTAAGCTTGAATAATTTTGTAATTTTATGAGTATTACTCAGTAGTTTATAGGTGCTAATAGCTAATAAAATTTATGAGTAATACCCCATTAGTTTTGTAAAATATTGCTCAGTTTTAATAACATTCACGTCTCGGCTAGTTTATAAGATAATTTTATTATGCCAGACCGCAAATAAGCTGTCTTGAACAAAATTAACATTATCTGCAATCAATCAAGAATAGTTTCAGTCTATAGTTAAAATGTTGTACATTGCGTGTGAACAAAAAATGCTCTCAATATGATTGACATTTCCTTTACCATCCAATGACTTCAAGCAAGTTCTGACCAACCACCAAGAAGATAATCACCTCCCAGTTAGTATCAATACCTTGGGCAATCTTTAGCAATAATTTTTCCTAGACAGAAGTCACTCTTGGAATGGAAAAAATTTATCACAAGAGGTGATATCCAGCTGTGTCTACGTCAAGCACTTTGCCATCACATTTAATGGCTAATTAAAATGTCTCAAATAAAAGTGATCATTAGATGACGGCTATATAGAAGCAAAAAATCAATTTCCTCAGGGGACTTTACAATGTCCGAACAGATACCGATTGCCACATTCTGACCAAGTTACAGTAAACAGACATAAGTTTCGGCACTATCTGGGCTTGGTGTTGTAAACTCGACTTCTTAGTAAGTCAATTCTCAGTGATATGTGCGATTCAGGTGCGATTAAATTTATGAATTTGCCCAATTAGCAAGAGTCGAGCAATAGATAAATAATTTTAGATTATTGCAATTCTTTGCATGACGTCCGTTTATTAGGTTGATGAATGCCCCCAAGATTACAAACAAGATTAATCCTTAAGCTGATCGTATTTCATGCTCGATTACCTGCGAACAGCAAATTTTTGTTGATCATTGAATCAAATGCGGTGAGGAATAGCTTAAACGGACTTCTTCAGATCAGCTGATCAAATTAAGATCATTAAAGATGATGGATTCGGTACTATAAACATAATTTGCATTTTGTCTGGCATGGTACATTTGAATGTGCTGCTTTTATAGAAACATTTAATATTTACGTTCAATGCAATTATTATCCTATTGGATTAAATGAAATATTGTACCTCAAACTAAATGCAATTAAAATAGTTAGGTATAAAGCAAAGGATAAACTACATGCTGGTCAAAAGTTTTAGACCTGCCTGTCTAATTTCTACTGAAGTGGCTGGAATGTTGAAAATGAAAAATTGCATAAGAGAAGTTATACTCAAAACACTACTGTCAAAATGTTACCACATGCTGAGACTTAGCGTTTCATCTGGTGTCCAAAATCGAAAATCTGGTTGACTGCGGAAATTACGCTCTGCAGACTTTAGTGGATATCGAGGGGATAATACCATTTTACCAGATGGATCTACTCCATGTTGTTTCAGAGACCACTTTTTGCCCGGTAGATGTCGACGAAAAAAATCTCCTTTTTGATGACGGGTGAAAAATAATTCCTCTAGTTGATCTGAAACGGATATTGGGTATTAAAGTTGATGAAACTATCTATAAGATGACCGTGAATCAGACCATAAAAATAAAAAATTACCATTTGGCAGAACTTTGGCGTAAAAAGTCGATTTTCTAGCGAAATTTACACTTTCTAAGTGTTATAAAAGCCAAACACAACAATCAAGGGTTCACAGGCAATAGAGATCGCTTGAGCCAAGGCAATATACAATACATACATAAAAAACATAAACAACCTTACAAAAGCCGAGTGATTGCAGGATGACTACAAATTGTAGAGGCTCCTCCTTAATGTAATCTTGTCCACATTAGTGCTGAAAACATCACCAACATTATTAGCAAACCTACACATGTCGTTAACTGGCTCGAACATACCGTAACTAGTGCGCGAGAAAGCTATCTGAAAGCTCGAACGGTTTCGAAGGGAATAGGACTGTTCTCTAGGTAAAATTTTGAAAAAAAGTTCCTCACTGTCAATCTTCCCCTGTAAAAGCTGAGGTAAAAAAATTATATCAGCAACCCAACGACGCTTCTTGAAAGTAGCAAGTTGCAGCAGTACCAATCGCTCTTCGTATGGAGGCAGAATAAGAGGGTTACTCCAGGTCAAAGCACGAAGGGCCGATCTCACAAATATACGCTTTACAGATTCAATACGTTTAATGTGAGATTTGTAAAACGGAGACTAAACTCGACTAGCATACTCCAGCAGTCGTCTAACAAGGGATGTGTACAGATGAAGTCTTATGTGAGGGCTAGGAAATTCCCTGGACCAAGGAAGGATTAATCCCAGCATAGAGTTGCCCCTGGAAGCGATATTATTAATGAGGGGGATGAAGTTAAGTTCTCTATCAAAGTACACACCCAAGTCCTTCAGTTCTTCAACCCGTTGAATACAAGTACAATCAAACTTGAAAAGTACAGTAGTTGCAGGGTCTTGAGAAGGTCATCAATAGATAAGATGAATAACAAAGGCTCAAGATGACTACCCTGGAGTACGTCAGAAGGATCCACAAAAGTATCAGAGATCTCACCACGAAAACGCACTGTATAAGTCCTATTAGATAAATATGGTTTAATGAGTGTGGGCGGGAAACCCAGCCTAGCTAATTTGAAAACGATAACAGAGTGAGACGGCTTATCAAAAGCCTTACTAAAATCAGTATAAATGCCGTCAGTTTGGCAACCATTCAAAAATTCACCCACATTGCCAGAAACAAACTCCAACAAGCTGGATACCGTGGACCTTCCCGGAAGGAACCCATGCTGCCGGCTGGAACTTAAACCCCTACACTTCATGGACAATTTGGATTGGATCATCAGTTCGAAGAGCTTTGGAATGCAAGATAATTTAGCAATAGGTCTGTAGTTAGCACTCTTAAAAACGTGGATTAACAGTGATGTCTTCCAGAGTTCACGGATAAGACCCACTGAGAAAAACCGCCGGAAGAGTAAAAGTGAGCGACGTAATAACACCGAAGAACACTTCTTTAAGACAGCAGCAGGAACCCCGTCAGGACCACAATAACTATCAAACATTATTGCCAATATTCCTAGGTTTAATTTAAGGGCTTGCGGTGGCAGGTGTATCGCATAGTTTTCGCATAATTTAAATTTAAATTTGAAAACAAAAGTTTTTGCGCTTAGCACCCTATTTGATGGTATACACATATTTCTGAATAAGAAATTATTGACGTTATTATGATATTAAATACATAATTGATCCGGATTATTTTAGAATAGAATTTGGCATTAATTTTTAACTGAACTGATCATATATTTGCAGTTGCTTGGTTGGGGTTTTCTACAGAGATGTAAGAACTACTCCTACTGACTTGGCCCTGTGTAAATAAGGAAATGCTTCACTCTAAAGACGAAGATCATATTTCTATATTTAGTCCTCGGCTATCCACCAAAAAATTGTGGAATAACTTCTCAACAATTGGTTTAGGTACGGCAAAAATGGTATTATAGACGAATACATAAATTATTTGAATAGAATTTTAACATCTAACGTATTTTATGGCGCGAATTCATCTACAATGTAATGGAAGGTCTTGACCCATCCGAAGAGTTTTTATTTATTCTAGTTACTGATATTGATGTCTGCCCTGTGGAAATGTTTATAAAATCTAATTGGTCTGGATTCCCTGCATAAAAATACTACTTCCGATTATTCTCCCTAGTTTCACAAATTCATTTAACAATATTATAGATAGTTCAACGTTTCCAATGATATGGAAGATTTCAAAAATTGTGCCTACCCCGAAGAAGTTTACAAATTTTGGGGAGTATCACCCGATATCTATCCTAGCATTATGTTCAAAGGGTTTTGATAAAGTACTTAAGTACTTAAGTAACTTCATACGCAGATTGTCAGTCAAGCTTCCGAACTAAGTACAGTCGTACTACGGTCTTGCTTAAAACTACTAACGATAAAAGAATTTCTTGTAGCTATGATAAATTTACAGCGTTGGTTCTGCTTGACTTTTCGAAGGCCTTTGACAAATTTTGACACATTGTTTTGGATATTAAATTTTTGTAATGTTGCATGCAATTCAAAATTGTCATATTTGAGAGGAAGTAAACAAAATGTTATTTGCAATGACATGTCATCCGATTACTTTCCTATCTTAAGCGGGGTACCTCAGGGATCTATTCTCGGCCCTCTTTTATTTTCTATGTTTATTAATGATCTTACACCTAGTGTACGGTACTGCAACTATCATCTTTATGCGGATGATATACAGCTATATGTTTCTAGACCTCTGGGCACTATTTGTCGATTGAATGATCTGTTGAATGTATCGAAATGCACTGGTCAAATTTGTTTAAATCTTAATGCCTCCAAATCAAACGCTCTTATATTGTGCAAATCTGATTTAGACATTTCTTCATTTCCAAGTGATATTCTTTATAATATAGTTATTCCCTTTAGTGATTCAGTTAAAAATCTTGGCATTATTTTTATTAGGTTTCTAAGTTGGTCAAATCATGTTAATAGTGTCGTTGGTAGGGTATATTGGACCCTCCGAAAGCTGTCTTTATCTGTAACTTATACGCCTCAAGTAACTCGTCTTCTGCTTATAAAATCCTTGTTGTTTCTGTTGATTACGTATGAGTGTGAAGTTTTTATTAAATTGTATTCGGTGTATCTTTCAATTCCGCTGGGCGGTATATTTTTGAGCTATGACGATTCGATCATATATCTTTCTTCTCTAAGTCTGTTTTGGGTTTTTCTCTTGATTGTTACTTGCAATTTCGTGCAAAAATGTTTCTACGCAATTTAAGTGCAACTAAAGAGAAATGGTATTTGTATAGCAAACTAGAATACACTCAGTTTAGTAGAACCTTATCATGTTATGTTTCTTAACCTAGTGAACATTACTTTTTCGTTCAATTCTTTCAATCGAACTGAGAAGGGACAGCAGCGGCTGCAATTTTCAAGAAAATCTTTTCGAATATTTATAATATTCCATTTCTATTCTGTGTTTCATATTTAGCCAAAAATTAGAAGTTGAAGCCTTTTGTTAAATTAAGTAATTTAGTTTTTAGCTTATTGTTAAATGAGCCTCTTTCTTAATTTATTCCTACACTTATCTTTAAGATTTGAATTTGAAACAATCAAATTTTTATTCATTCAGTTTTGGTTTCCCACACAAATGACAAAATCAAATTCTACCTCTCTCCCCACCACCGATCAATTAAAACCTATATTCGCGCCTGACACAAACACACAACAAAATCAACATATGGTATTTTAGGAGTAAACAAAATTTTTCAGCACACTTTCACGCTATGGGTAAACAAATTATTTTTTCAAAAATCTCAGAATTTCTGTTTTTGGGTCATCAATCTACGTCTGTATACCAAATTTGATTCTAATAATGAAAGGATGGGACGTATTACAACACGCATATATATGGGTGGACGGAAAGACCGAAAATGTAATGGTTCTCAGTTGGTACGAAACGATAAATAATTATTTAATATCTTATAGGTGAGGTTAACTTAATGCAATTACCAGGTGTGGATGCTCTGTTTACGGAGCTTGTTAGAGAATCTGTTAAGTGGCTAATTCTGTTGTAGAAATATTTTCTTCTTGATTGACTTGATTCTTATGTTCACCATATTTCTGCCACTCTTATATCTTTTATATTTTTTAACCCATCGAAAAGTTTTGTACCTTTGAGATACAGAATAGCATTACAAACGCGAATGGTATTAAAGTTAGTAGCCAGCTGATTCTGTTGGTTAAATTAATACTTCCTAGAAAAAGTTTAATGTAAAATTTATTAACAAATGCGATCCTTAGATTTCTAGCATTTATATAAATTTAATTTTTGTTTGGAACTTTTTTACTCTTAATTTTAGTACATAAAACGAAAACAAAAATTTAAACAGAATGTCGTTATTTATCTATAGACTTAAGTTTAGTTAGATCGGCTGCAGCCATGAATACTTAAAGAAAAAACAAGATAAGTTTAACTTTATAATTTATTTTTATATAAAAACGAAATATTTGCAAAACCAAACATAAACAAAATCTTACTTAAATTTGCTACTACTTTTATTTATTTTTCAGTTATTTAAGTAAGAAATAAACAGAATTTCTGTTTTATAGTTTTAAGGTTTTATTTTATTTTTAACTATTTTTCAAAGCTAATAAATAATCATCTGTTAAACACTGCTTACCACTATTTTATTCAATAATTGATGATCAGTACAGATCTGAAATCCACTCACAATCTTTTCTTTTAAATTTTTACTTATTTCACTAATAGGTTTAAAATCACAACAAAATTTTACAAAATAATTTTTTCTCTTGTTTTGATTCACCACATTAGAACACCATTAACAAAAACAAAGTAAAAAAAATGGACACAACAAAATAAGAACGAGAATACAAAGGAAAAAATGAAAAGATTCCCTTAAACAAAAACTCCGCCAATAGACCACGAATCACACGTTGCCAGTCAATTAGTAATTAATTTGGCCATCTAGTAACCATACGCGGTCTGTACCCATCAAACGTTAGAGGTTCACTAAAGACAGCATCGTGGTATGTATCATTTAACTCGATCGTCTTAATACCTTATATTTTCCTTCTGAATCTTTCTCACTGTATATGTATAACTCTCTATGAAAATATCGTATAATCTGGAGTAGAGTTGACTTCACTCCAAGTAGGAATAGCGTAATTCTATAGGAAAAGCACAAGAGCCCATTCAACCGGTGTGAGTCTGCATAAGTACATCGATACGGCCGTTTAATACATAAAGTACCCATCGTAATCTACCATTACCAGCGACCAGTACAGCCCTAGTTTAGTTTTGCTTCTTTTCATTTCCATTAAAAAATAATAAAACAACTTAAAAACGAAACTAATCCGAAGCAGAAGGAAAAAAATCAAGACAAACCTATGAAACGCAATCTCAGCGACGCTAAGGCTCCGGCACCAGGTTTTGCTAGCTCTGACGGAAGCACTACTATTGGGAAGTAGCAAAAGATATCCGAGACAACAAGGAAACGTAAAAAAAAAGCAACTATTGAATAATTGTTGGGATGCATTGATCTATTTGTTATTAGTGGACATTACGGTGCAATATTGAATTCCAATCCAGGCTAGGGTATCCGTTTGAGGTGTGTTGACTGTGAAATTGTTTTAGAAATCTTTGAAGGTATTAAATTTTCCTGTAAAACATGTTCATGAAATTACTTCTCCAAGATATCTTGTATAGTATTTTGCCTGTAAGGATGTGTTAAGATGAAGAAAATAATATTATTGGAAGATTTTGCACTTCTATATGGCCAACACAATAATTTGCTCAATCGTTGGATTTTTACGCACAAGAAATTACAAGTTTCGTGCATTATTCTGGTTTAGTAAAACAAAAGACTTAAGCGACGAACCTTTTTATGTATATGAGAATCACTTAAGCAAGTAACCTACCTACTAGGCTGTTTTAAGTTAACAAAGAATAATTTTGGTGTTATGTCAATCCTGATATTTAACGCGATGTATGGAGTAGCATTACCACCCTTTTGAACCTTTTGGAGTAGCATTACCACCCTGTTTCATCTGTTGACCTTGATCTAAAATCTTAAGGGGAACCACTTTGTGAGCCTAAAAAGTCGCTCATTTTAAGAAATTTTTTGTAAGAAAAGTAAGAGAGACAAATTTATAATATTAAGCAAGCATGTTACTTATATCGGGCCTAAGACTATTAACTCATCACAGGCTGTAGACGGGCTTATGTGTCATTTGTAAGACTATCATTAGCGGCAATTGATTCACTAATATGCCATTTGTGATTCTAATGTTACCTGCCGTTTAAAACACTCATACATATCAGAAAAGGTTATATCGACATTTTTATACAGGGTATTTCAGAATTGGTGTATCAAAATACGTGCAGTGGTAGCTCACACCCAGGCAAATAAAGAATTGTCTGGCAGGAAGGGGGGAGGGGGGACAATCTCAACTGTTTGGGACTTACAGGGTGATTCGTAAATTGGAAATTTCGTGGTATGCACATCCTATTTTATTTTTATCTTTTGATCTTCGCAAATCAGAGACATCAAATAAACGCTAAAGATTACTATTTGGTAACTGCAATAGCGTATACAAAAAGAGTCACAGCCCCCCCCCCCCCCCCCCCTCCCCCCAATGAGACAAACACTAGATATTATTAGCAAATCTGAAACTTAATTATTCAAAGTAGCGAGATGAAGACTGACTGAGTTCAAATAATTATATACTAATTTATTGTCAACGACATAGTCTGGTCTTCCAATAATCTTCAAGAAAGTTGCAAACTTTGTGTTAACTTTTTTGAATCAAATTTTTACTCCACTAATTTATATCGGAGTTATGAGATGGACAACCCACAATCTTTTGGTCGATTTTGGTTCGCTACTCTTAGATGTATCTGACGTTGAAGGGACTGTAAATGCTTTGAATGGTGATAAATTTTACGGTAGTTGTTTAATACCTTATATTTTATTAAAAATATGTAGTCGCTCTTTATTTTCTGCATTAACAATTGTTTTTAAAAGATCTTTTATCCAGGGTTACTTTTTAGATGAATGGAAATTTTCCTATATTAAACCTGGCCTGCGTCATATCATTAATAATTATAGACCAATTGCTAAACTTTTGCCTATCCCTAAGTGTCTCGAAGGTTTAGATAAAGAAAATCTCTATTTTCATATTAAGGAAGCGATTTCACTCAGTAGCATGGTTTTATAAGTCGCAGATTTACATCTACAAATTTAGTACTTTTTAAACATTATGTCTCGAAACAAGTTGAAAGTGGTGCACGGGTCGACTGCATTTATACAGATTTTGTTAAAGCCTTTAATCGAGTTAATTTAACTTTACTTATAGGCAAGCTTAATGCGTTTGGGTTTCACTTATCTTTTTTAAAATGAATTTCATCCTATCTGAGTGACCGTTTTCGATTCTCTAGAATCACGCTTTTTCAAGACATTGTCTGGTATTGCACAAGGCAGTCCTTTAGGTCCAGTTCTATTCCTAATTTTTATTAATGAAGAAGCCAGAATCTTCTCTTATGCCCAATTCTTGTTATATGCTTGTTATGTTTTAATCTTAAGGTATTTGCTTCTATTAGAAGCCAATCTAACTGTTAACTCCTTCAGGATGACATCAACAATTTACGCAATGAGTGTGTTGTCAATGATATTGGGCTGAACCATAGCAAATGCACAATTTTTAGTTACTATCGGAATTACCAAACTTTCTGCTATGAATACAAAATTGATGGCATTTTGCTGGAGGGACCTCATGAAATTAATGATCTTGCAGTAGTTTTCGATTGTAGCTAGGGTCTTATTTGCACACTGATTTTATTCGCGGGAAGGCTTTAGAAATGCTTGGATTTATTAATCGTTACTCTGCGGACTTCAAGGTACCCAAAAAATTTTATACATGTCCGACCGATTCTGGAGTACGCGTCTATTGTATGGTGCCCCTACACACAGAACTTCATTAGTACGATTGAATTGATTCAAAAAAATTTCACTCGTTATGCCTTATCGCTTTGTACCTTTTCCTGGCCAAGCAGAGTAATCGCAGAGTAAATGTTGAATGCTTTCCTCCTATTTCTCGTTCATACAACTTCTATAAAATTCGTTGGTGGGGACGCGTAACCGTTCTGCGTGTCTGCCGAAGAGAGAGTGGCCAGTAATAACTGCCGCAATATTTCGAAGATCGATGCGGCTTCTTTTTAGCAGGAAAGCACTTTTCTTAATACTCCAAACTGGCCACAGCTACCTTGACATACCGCATGTTATCAAATTGCTCCACGTTTCCTTAGCAAGCTGAATAGCTTTAAGGACAACTTCTCTTTTCATTAACTCTAGAGGCCGGCCGATCAATCTGTCTATACAAGAAGCGTTCAGAAGAGAACCTTCCTTTGCAAGCGTGTCAGCCTCTTCATTGCCCTGTATCCCGCTATGACCCAGGATCCAGCAGAAAGTTACCTTGTGCATAGCTCCTAAGTTCTGGAGACTATTGTGACACATACGTATCAGATGTAACCTTATTACGGTTGATTCCAGCGCCTTTGTTGCCACTTGACTGCCTATATAAATACATATGTCGCTACTATTAAGTAGATTTGGGCGTGATAATAACATCCTTGCCACTCTCTCTATAGTCCGGTAACTGATACTGACTACGTATATTTAGACAATCCGAGTACACCCCAGCTCCCACCCCGTCCTCCACTTTCGCCCCACCACCCCACCACCCTACCCGTCCACCCAAAATCTACTAAAAAACTACTCTCTGTCAACAATGTTAATCTAGCTTCTACCATTGCATGTACAGTCACTTTCAAAAATTAAAAAAATTTTTAAAAAAATACTAATAAATGCTGGAAAATACCAGATCTAGGGTACACCCCGCTCGACCTGGTTTTCTTCACGGACTATTGCGGGAACTATGCTGATAAGATGCTTGTCTCCACTTCTTCCTGAATCTGCCTATCGTCTCACTACTGTTCTCGCTGTTCTGTATTGAACTCAGATCTTCAGTCTTTTAATTGATGGTGTATTGCAAACAATATTCCATTAAGCGTTTGTTTCGGACTCTTAAATAAAGAATCCACTGATCTACGAGTATTCTGTTAGGGGCAACATCCTAACCAGTAAGTGAAAGAGGGATCTTGGTGTTATTTTTCATCCACATTTGACTTTTGGTATTCGAGGAGGAGGTTTAAGGATGATTACTTACATTATTTTTCGATTGCTTTTTAGCGTTACATACTAAACTTTTATAAAAAGGAACACTTCGCCAGGGACCAGAAGGGGGGTTTAAAAATTTTAAAGTCAAGTGGGGTGTCATATGAAAAGGCTTCATTTGCACAATATGAAATATATTTTCATTTCCGCATAGTTTTTGACTTATGATCAAACATGTCCTTATAGTTACTTTAGATAGAGTTGATATGGATTAATATGTACTTCGAGTTCTTCTCATTTAGCATATAAACCTGCAAAGTGCCATTGAAGTATGGACGTTTCTAGGGACTGTATCGCTTTTGTCATTTTTCTTTATTGAAGTACTTTTTGGTCGTTCTCTACGGTTTACCTTTCAGGTTTTGGAAGATTGACAGATTTCTGATGCATCATTCTCTGGTTTTAGTCGCGATTGGTTAGTACCAATGGACTTTCCTGTTAATTTCTCGAAAATATTTTTTATTTATGCCGATTTATCTCCACAGTCGTCTCCGTAACCCACCTCTTCTGTCTTATCTGTAATTGCAATGCATTTTTATCGCATGTCATTTTTTTTATCGCGTGCAATTTTTTATTACATATAATTTCATGTAGGCTAATTTACTGGTTGGCTAATTTTTTGCATTAACTATATATATGGCAAAAGTTATATTTTATAATTATATGAATATCCCCATAAGTTCTTAAGACTGCACTTTAAACAATTCTAGTCAATTGTGCTACGACGCGACGGTCAGGTAGACAACTGGATCTGCTCACGAAGAAATGTCAATTGAGTGTAACGTCGGTTTGGTCAGAATTGACATACAGTATAGAATATATTCCTCACAGTTTATTAGGAGAAGGTAACTGAAAATTTTAATTAAACTGAAACTTAAACATGGTAAGCTGCTAGACGTAGTGAAATCACAGACTCTTTAACAAGGAATTAAATAAATTTCTACCAAAAGTTTGGTAGTCGGTCAAATTTTTAAGAAGAAGTCGGCCAATTTTTAAATGCTCTTTATGCTTTGCAAAAAGCACTTCTGATCGATACAAAAATTAATTCGTACAAAATTTATAATCCCTTAATTCAAAATATTTAAATTCACTCCTCCGTTGGCCAATTACGACAGTAATACGCGCAACATGGCGTCCCTCCGACATTATTGCACAGACCTTGTATTCTAGACCGTGAGCTCTGTTTTGTTTTAATTTCAATCAACAGCAACAAAAAAATGATAAAATTTATGCAAATTTAAAAACTTTGTCAGAAAATTTTCCTTTACTCTAATACGATAAATAATCTTTCTAGAAACTATCCACTCCTGAGCCTCCACAACCATTTGCTTATGGTGATCGCTTCATTCCAAGAAGATATGCTTTCAAGGATGTACCTAAAATAGAAAAACTATATTCAAAAACAAAAGGATTCGATGACATCCTTGACATGGTATGATTGCACCTTAAAGTAAAAATTTTGAGTTTCACATTGGAATTTCATTTAGAGATTACAGTCTGGCTTTTGGAGGTGGCACAACTATAGAGTAGTTATAAACAGCAGTTTTGGGATAAAACCTGGAAAAATCTATCAATTTGCTGATGGGATAATAAACTCTAATCTTCTTAATCATTACAACATTTTACCAAAGATAAAATGCGAAGAAATAATTTATGGAAATAAACTCGGTCTTGATTGGCCTTGCAACCCTCGTCCACGACCATTAGGATTTGCAGACTCTACACATGATCTTCCAGGATTCAATCTGTACTCGGGTACTAATATTAAATTACTTCTTATTATGAAATGATGTATCTTTTTAAAATAGAACTCAATGTAATAGCATGGTCCTCGCGAGGTGAAATTGCTGCTTCATTCGGTAGAGATTTAGTGCTTTGGTCACCTGAAACGGACTCAACAACTTTGTATGAAATATGGAAATCGAAAGCTATAGCATTTAGTCCAAATGGTGATGCAATGGCTGTTGGATGTCAGAGGGGGAATAACTCTGGTAATTTTTATTTTATATATTTTTTTTATTTATTTTATAATTTATTAACAGTTCTTGAGCTTTGGGATGTTGCAAATAAGACACACGGTTTACATAGCACAAATGAGTACACGTTTTCATCGAAGATTGATGAAGTTCGCTGTATTGAATGGGATCCAAGTGGACAAATTTTGGTTTGCGGAACTCAAACTGGACGTTTGTATTTTTTCAATTCTTCGTCTTTGCAAAAAATTAAGGAAATCAAAAATCATAATCTTCCAATTTCGGCTATTAAATTTTCGCCAAAAACGAAATATTTGGCTACAAGCGATGTACAGGGAAATATTTATATTCTCTTGTGGAACTCCTGTGATGTTCATGTTCGACTTATATCACAACGAAAACTTAAGACAATGATGGATTGGCATCCTTGGAATGGCACGGATTTGGTTATATGTAGGTATATTGATGTAAGAACCTGATGGAATTTTAATTTTTTTTAATTTTTTTAAAGCTGAGGAATTACCAGCTTCGATCGTTGTCCTTAATGCGCCATCAAAAGAAATAGTTGCTTACTATCAGCGAAAAGATTATAGCTGTCGGATTGATTCTATTGCTTTTAATAAACTTTCTGGAGAGCTAGTCGTCAGTTACACAATTAAAGGTAAGTGAATTTTAATAATATTTTTGATGTTGTTTTTTTAATGCAAGAGTGGTTAATAATGCAGAACGTGGTTTTAATAAAGTTTCGCATTATTATTTTTTAACAATGAAGTGGGGGAATATAAAATTACTAACAAAGTATTTGATACATATCTTTTGTTGTCTTCTGGAACGTTCTTGTGATGATGTTTATCCATTCACACCTTTCCGTTGTTCTGTTCTTGGAATTGTTTTGACAATTTTCCTGTGCTGTACAATCAGTCTTTCGAACCAAATCATCCATGTTCCATGTTAATCATAAAATATTGATATATGAAGACAGTGCCATCTATCTTTTATAGATTCAAATAATTGTGTAACAAATGAAATTGTTGTAATGGCCTCACTGGATCGTATTGTTGATGTGTTAAGAACTCACGAGGATAGTATCAAATTTCTTCTATGGAGTCCAGATAATCTTCAGTTAGGTACAGCTGGCGATGATAATACTTTAACAATTTGGAATTTCTTTGGAAGTAGGGATAGAAATAAATTACATAAAATATTCAAGAAAAATAAAAATACAGATCGTTCAGGAAATTTAATTTCAAATCAGTTTTCTGATATTTTGAATACGTATGTAAAACATGCGAAAAAAACGAGTGTGTTAAAGTAAGCTTTTCTGTTAGTATTCAAAATTGCTTTACAATAGTGTGTTGGTGTAAATTGTTGTTTGAATTTAATGTAAATAAATAATTTGTTGAGTTGTTTATTCATGATTTAAGGAAGAAGATACAATATTGAAATAATTCTTTACATTTATAGTTGTTGGTAATTTTTTTAGTGGCAATGAGCAACATCTCACAGCATTTTCTAACAATGGAACATCGGTGATAAAATTTGTCTATAAAAATTTACTTATAAATAAGCTATTAGTTACCAGCACCTGAAATTTTGGTGGGGTGTGAATTCTAACTATTTGCTATTATCTCGAAAATTATCTGTTTTTTTCGAGGACGGTACTTATAAGAAAAATTGTAATTTATAAAATTCTACATTGAAGATGTGCTTACACTTTTTTTCGTAGAATCAATCGCTTTGCAATCACTTGTTCTGTTTTCAAATCCGCCAGAGTGTGACAATTTTTAGAAAAGATTTAATGTCTAACCTTCCTGGCCCTTATTTCTAAACTAGTGCATAATTTCATGAAATATTTGCTAAGTTGTATAATTTCTACTTCAGCTTAGGAGTGTTTTATAAATTTTTTTTTATTAATAGTCCTTTACACACACCACTTGGGAAATTTTTTCAAAAGTATGTTACCTTGCCTACATTCACAGCCTGCTCGAGATACAACCTGTAAGCAAATAAAAACAGCTGTTCATTGGTGGTGTAAAGAAACCGCACTTATTAAAACAAACCATAGAAATAGGTTGGGAAATTCTACTTTTTGGTCATATTTTGCAAGATATTATATAAGTTTTACCTTAAAAATTTATAGGCACCTACGCACTACCGCCCTCCTGAGCGGTGTTAGCAATGCTCAACATGTTTACACGAGGGGAAAGTCAGTAGAAACTGAGGTTGTAGACGCCATTTAAAAGACACTCAGATGTGGGGAATTCACAATGGGTACTTTTCTGCACATAAAGAGCGCCTTTAACAACTTCAAAACTGAGGCTATTAGCGATGCATTAGGATTTCATGGAGTAGACCCTTACGTCTTTTAATTTATCGATGCAATGCTGAGTAGCCGACAGATACATGGGAAACTGGGAAACTAGGAGACTTTAAGAGCAGTATATAGGGTTACCTTGTAAGGCGTTGTTTCCCCTTTGCTTTGGCTGTTGTTGTTGATAAGTTCCAAGGTTGCTAGAGAGTACCGGAATAAAAGTGCCACCACTTTTGCGGATGACCTGGTTGCATTTATGTCAGGGAAATTAGTAGCTAATGCCCAGAAGACTGAAATGGTGCTGTTGACAAGGAGAGGATGAATAGGACCCCAAACCATAAAGACCCAAGTGAAATATTTGGGAATCATTCTGAATTCGAAACTTAACTGGGGCATCAGCATTGAGCAGCTCGTGGAAAAGGCTTCGATAGCATTTTATGCCTTCAAGAAAACCCTAGGGAAGAAATGGATGATGAGAATATATACATCAATAGTGAGACCAATCCTGACTTACGGAATCTTGGTTTAGTGGGCTCTTGAAAGGAACTGTAACCTTAAGAAGCTCACCAAAGCTCAAAGAGCTGCCTGCTTGGGTATCTGAGGAGCTCCATTCACAAACTGGATATTTACGGTAGGAGTATCTCCTCCTATAGTTCCCGTTACCCCTTGTGGGGCATGAGGTGGGAGAAGAACTTCACCCGATTTGAGACAACGATTGCAAGTTGATCTACAATTTAAACTAGATTCCGAATGACTGATATTTATCTGCGCAACCCCATGGCCTTTTTATCGTAATCTGTTGTGAGCAGAAAACGACCAGGGTCTCCATCGGTGGGATTCGAACCTGGGACATTCGGATTAGTAGGCCGACACGTCATCACTAACTCCACCGACGACTTACAGTAGGAGTTTAGCTGTTGATAATGTCATTAGACTGAAGGAATCCAACAGTTGGAAAACTTCGGACTGCCGACACAACAGTATACTAATGGCCTACCCGGGAGATCATCTGCAGGAGAGCACTGACTATTTCGTTTTTACAATAAGCTTCGAGAAAACTTTCTCTGCTAGAATACCTAGCAGGGCGGAGTGGGTGAGAGTGGAAGTTTTTTTCCGACCGCCTTAACATACGAAACTCGTATCGACTGCCGGGCCACTGCAGTGTGTTTCAAGTAGAATTCCTAGCTATTGAAACGGAGGATACAGGATCTACAGGTTTACCTACATATTGCATATAAGAGAACTTACATAATTTCAAATTGGGTCCGCAAACCCTCTCCTCTGCGACCCAAGGTTCTTGGGTGAGAGCGAGCTCCTCCCCTTTCTGTGTCACACGAAAGAGCAGAGCAGCTAACGCTACATTCGAGTGGTGGAGAATATTTTGAACCACCCTCAGCGTCACTGCATTTGGGAGGGGATACCCCAATCCTCCCAAGCTTCAAACCAAGGTTAGTAACGCGCAGATATTAGCTGATTTTGGTTCCGAGAGAATGACACAACTTCATATTTATCCAAGTTAAGCTGCAGGTCATTAGATTCACACCAGTTCCTGAAGGTCTTCAAATCATCCTGAATGCAGCAAGAATCATAAATTTTTCTAACGCATGAGAAAATCTTCATATCGTCTGCGTAAATTAAGACTTTGGTGTGCTTAATCAGAGGGACAATGTTGTCAATGGCAAGAGTAAACAACAGTGGCCCCAGATGGCTACCCTGCGGTACACCAGATGAAGCCCTAACAACTCTAGATATAGTATTACGGAAAGATACTCGGTTTGTCCTATCTTTTAAGTAAGAGCTGATCCATCGAGCAGTTAAGACGGAATACCCAATTTTTAAGTTTAAGCATAATCACACAATAACAGAGTGAGGGAGTTTATCAAATGCCTTTCCCGACGCCATTTTGGATCCTGCATATTGACCTAAATTTTACATTCTAATTCCAATTGCGCGATTTCTGCTAATGCTAATGAGAAGTTCTCTCTTTTGGTATTTTGGTGTTCATCAATACTAATTCAGTTAATCAATCCTTAAATAGGCTAGAGATATATAAAACTACAAATCCGATGGCGTAGCTAATCGTCGAAATGTGCCGACCTGAATAGCGACTAGGAAACGAACGGATTTCCAACATAAATCGAATCCTATTTTTTTTTTAAATAACTCGTCTAAATAACGATGGCAACAAATCGTCAATATTCCAAATAATGAAATTCTATTCACAATTTTTCTCATGCAAACTCGGATTACCTGTGCTGTGAATCAAGTCGTTAGTCTCCCGTAAACAGATTGATTGTTAGCAAAGGCGAACATCAGAGGAATTTACCTGCTTTTTGTCGCGATTCGTAACGAGTTATATATTTATCACCGTCAGCTACTGAGAAGATAATCTGAACTGATTCCGTGGATTGATGGTTAAACGAGCAAGCTTCTGACGAACCGCAGAAGTAACAACCCCAGTTAGTCTGCATATAAAGAAAATTCCGCTGTTCTTAAAACATTCCTTAAGGTAGGCAAGGTAATGGTAATACTCGTAACAGTTGTAAATGGCGTGTCGCACTAATTTGTAGTTAAGGTAAAATTGTAGGGCTGCCATAGCCATTTCCATATCTCAGTCAATAAAAAGTTTGATTTGACACGATTTTGCAATTACCCAGAGTTATTAGGTTAAACCATGGAGTATTGGTGGTTAACACTTTGTCGCATTACTATATATCGGGGCCCCCAACTACGAAGACCGAACTGTAATCGCAAAAATGCCGCTTAATAAAACCTGCAACTCTGCGTCTTATTTTGTCAAAATTGCGCATGTTTTCCAGGTAATTTGCCACCACGCACACCTATCGGACTTCTCCAAACAGACCATTTGCCACCCAATATCTCAGCAATGTGTCAGTTTATGATTTATTTGCTATCGATTTGCCTTAACAAATAGGCGCATTTAGTTGCAGCCGTGCACAGCGGCTTAGGAATTATGTAAAGGTTCACTTTATACCTGTTCATTACTTTTATTGGCTCTAAATGCACCCAACGTGGCACGGCGGCATACGTGCTATTGGTTAAAACTATTCGCGCATGCGCATGCATCATATCATTCTTATTGAACCTGTTCGCGCATGGCAATAAAACAATTAAAAGAAAATATCCATAACGTTCACAGCAGGTATATTAATTTCGCTGAAACGTGTTAACAATATTTCATTTGTGGCGAGGTACCGTCTCTGCACGTTTACAACCTTCGATGAAATAATTTCCCGATCCGAGATTTACTTTGCTCTATTTACATTCTGTTTGTTGCATGGTGTATCTTAATGGCATTGCTATCACCTGTCCAGTCCTTTAAGATTTCCCTGAAAAGATCTTTGCCTCAATGGCATAGTCAGTCAGTCGTATGCCAATTCTCAATTTAGACGGACTCCGATAGTGTCTCCCGATCAATATGTGATTTGGAAAGGGTTGACAGTTGTTCTAGAATATCTTGAAAGGTGATCTCACATTGGTCTTTGGGACGTATCGATAACGTCACTCGAATGTATCAATTTCGTAAAAGGTGCAGCGTTTCGCCACGATCACTTAAGACAAGCCCCAATTACTTTTAGTGGCATAATTCATGTATCCGTTCTTGGTTGATTGAAGCGTTAGAGTTGTTCCCAGTCAACTTCATTTTGTGGTATTATTTTCGTTATTCTTATAATTTTCTGAAACTTTTCTAAATTATGACAAAATTACTTGAATCTCCATTTTTATTCAAACCGCCTTAAAACCTGCTCCGGCTAATCGTCAAGTTCCTTAACTCTCTCAAGTTTTAATAATATTCTCACGACGAAACATTAGATGTTAAACCACTGATTCGAGCCTGTGCCTTAATTAAAATTTAATTAATGCCATCATTAATTTAAGTGTTTTTCCACCTTTGGCCGATATACTTTTGTGATTTCTGGTCGATTGAAAAGGTGGAGTAGGGAGAACATGGACAGAAGGAAATCGAATCGAGATCGTGAATGAAAAATTAAATAATGGCTCGGGTGGATGCTTAATAAATTGTCGAAAGAGGCCATCTGGTAGTGGGTATACAAATGGAATTTTCTTCTATCAGTAATTAAAATCAATTCCATGTTACTATAGAATACTATTAATCGGAGAAGTTTGTGCTTTGAAAATTGATGTCTTCATTATCAGTAAATTAAATTTTTCAATTCGAAATTATTATTAAAACAATTTTCCGTGTTCTGAGAGCATGCAGAGAATTAATTGTGTGAGATTGGAGCAAGTTCGTGGTCTCAATAGAATAAGGATCTAAATATCATCAATATCGTTATGGATTAATGAAATTTAATAACAACGAGCAGCTGCAAATGTAATTAGTCGGTTAAGTGAAGATTGATTTTAGAAGTTATTATTAATTAAACATTTTAAGTTTAAGTATATATTGACGCTGCTGATCTTATTAAATGTTGCGGGTTTATAATAATCGAATTTTGTCTCGTTCTTCTTTCTTTAGTGATCTTCTGAATATTTTAATTGTTGGAATTCGAAATCGATTTTAACTTTTGATTAGTTGCTTGAAAAATATATACTAAAGCCGCCATTTAGATCGATTTAGTAAACTTGTGGTGACCATACGCACATCCATGCAAACCTAGAAATAAAACTATAGGTCTGCAGCTCGCATCGTATCCTCACTGATTAAACTTTAACCAGATTGGATCTTATTAAGCTTTATGGACTTTTGGTAGACGTCAGAAAAAGCAACCTAATAGATATCGTAACCAATCTAGAATTAGAAGTATCGCTAACAAAAGCAAGTACGTACGGCATCACTACATACAATACGAAAAACCGATTTGCTCACCTTATTTTCGAGTAAGTACGAGCTAAGTACTCTGAAAACGTCGTGCAGTCTTAACGTCACTTACCACATAGAAACAGTATCTACGCGAGCACATTGACTATGTCCCGAAAAGCTGAAAGCGACAAACGAGAAGTTCCGGTAGATAATGTAAATTGGGATCTGTCGACCTTCGGAAAGTAATTCTTCCAGCTCATTGCATATGGTGCGAGATCCCAATGGAGAGTAGTGATCTTGCGGTGGTTACCGCACGCATTGAATGCGGTATCCAAATCCTTTCATCTAGGATATCTCAAGCATCTTGCATTGAAAGTGAATTTATTCAACAATAGATCTGCAGTGAGCTTATCACCAGTTAAGCCGTCCGACATCGAATTCGGATTATTTGAATTTAGGTACCTGCTCTCACTTCATGCTCGCCTAAATACAGTGGCCCGTACAGACCGCAGTGATTCTTGCGATAACAGCTGTCGGTATGTTAAGCAGATCGGATGTCCTACTTTTATTATGACTTGGCCAAGTTGCCTTGGATACATGCTTTTAGGGCGCTCCATCTGGAATTTACCAGCGTCAAGGGATGCAGAAGGAGTACCCTTTTAAGGAAACCTAGTGGGATACGAATATCTTCAACATGGCCACGTTGTAGGATTGCGCCCTCTCTGGGAAGTAAGTCGGCCATCTCCTTCCCTGCAATGTTCCTATGACCGGAAACCCGGAAACCCAGTGCAAAGTTACGTTAAGCAGACTGCCCAAAGAGTTAAGTAATTCCCGACAGTTCTGCACCACCCTAATAGCGATGTTCTGTTTCGGTGAAGTAGCGAACACGCCTTCATAATCGCTAGACGTTCCGCCTGGAAGACGCTCGATGTATTCGGTAGACGATGAGACTTCGATATATTCGGTGTCTTAGAGAACTCTCTTGTATCAACACCTTTTTTCATCTTAGGACTATTCGTGAAAATTAAGTATTTATTAGCATTTCTCAAAATTAGATACTTTTGTTTCCAAATCTTGAATAGTCTCAATATTTAGATGAACTTCTTTCAGTCGGTCCTTTTAGGGTTCCTGAAGGGCCTAGGAGACTCAATCTCCAGGTTTAAATTGAAAAGTATCCAATTATGATCAGAGAAGGATCTCAACTCAGACACTCTCTAATTTTTTACCCTAAAGTTACTTTTTGCTGATGGTAGTGTGATGTGTAAAACCTCCTCCCAACCATCAAAGTCATTCGTGCTTGGAAACATAAGTTGGGTTCCTTCCGTGTAAGCGTGCGACGTTAATTTCTCAACCTCTGCTGGTGGTGCAGATCTGTCATGGGCCATATATACCGATGCAATGTAGTTTTGTTTGTAGAAGAGGTTATAGTTGGCGTTGCACAGGTCCCTTACGGTTGAATCTCTAACGCAAGATTTCTTGATGAGGGCGAAGTCCATGTCTTCATCCTTCAGAAAGAACATGAGATAATTTCAAGCACATTTCCTGTGGTTTTTTGGTTGAGGATTCGGTGTCTCCAGTCCTCATTTCATCTATCAAATTGTTGGCCCCGTCGACTTAGTCAACGTCGTCGGTGGTTGGGTTGCTGGCACCGAAGAACTTCGCTTTGGTCTGCCTAATTCCGAAGTTTGAAGTCTCTCTTTTCCAGCGTCCCTAGACATTCCTCATTAATAATGAGCAGAAAAGACATGTTGTGTTTCTGCGGTTCCTCCGCTTTAATGATCATCCAGTCATTAATGGAACTGCGGGATTGCGAAGCTTCAGACGTTGTAGAAACTTATTGTCGTCCCGTTTAATGTTGGGCGACCAAATGCGAGCCCTTGGTCTTCTCGGGATCTCCGAGGCCAATCTTGGCGACGCAGCTGCTAAGGAAATCCTTATAGAGAACCGGTCTTCGCACTTGATCATCCGGCAACCTCTGACAATCTCAGAGGAATCATAATAGGAAAGCTGATATCCCTGGTTTGCTAACAGATAGCCCACGACGCACCCGTCCACAGGCCTGGCTGGTTGTGCTGAGGTGGTTAATGGTGTGGGTGTTGGATGAGCAACAACACTCTGTGCTACCCGACCCTTCTTTGACGCACCAGCACTCGAGGTCTAGTCCTGAGACCTGTTGTGTTTCGCAGCTTCTGGTCGCTTTCTGGTGACAAGTAGAGCATTGTACTCGGCCATTATTGCGGAGAACTTGAACTTATCCGCCTGGTCGCGCTCATTAACAACCTTCAGGCTTCAGTCTGAGCAATTTTATTCAGAATAAATAAGGCATTTTGGTGTTGCTTACCTTCCTGTTACCTCTATTTTCTGGTTTCGGCTTGTCGCTTTTTCTGGTGACTGCCTTGGCAAGGGATTTAGCGGTTGATTTGTTATTTTTCTGTTGCACGAGTGTCCTATGGCTGGTACTTGCCGTGCTGCTAACGTTGGTGATGCTCTCCTAAGAGGAGGCCAAATTTCGTCCTCAGACGAGGGCGTGATCTCGGAGATCGGAGGGGTTTTGATTGTCTTTTGGTTAATTTACACTCCATTTTGGGTCCCACAAGTATGTCCGGAAAATAAGGTTCACCCCAGTAGAGCCGACATACCAGGGTAAGGTACTTAATACAACCGACATTACCTGGGTGTCGGAGGAAGCTGGTTAGCGACTGGTTTAACTCCCAGCCTTTCATTCCTCGGCACGGCTTAGTGTACGCTCACAACACCACTGAAGTAAGGTACCTCTACCGATGTTGAGGAAGCATTTGAGCCCCGAGGATATAGATACAGACAACTGAAAGCAGGGTGCTTCCTAAAATTAGCTGATTCGCGTCCAGGGAGGGGTAGGTAGAGGATTTCCGCCTGCTCAAATTTTACATACTTAGTTGCGAACATATTAGTGTTAAATCTCTAAAATTATCTAAGAAATGGATATATTTATTTATTCATATAGTACAGATGAAGTAATGGTTTTGCGTGGAAGTAGATGATAAACTAAATTACTAGAAAAAATGCCTTGGAATAAAGGATAAATCTCACGTTCTGATCAGTCCCGGGGATGTTACCCGCTTCAATTGCCAATTGGTTCTACAAAGTACCATATTGTTAAAGCTTAATAATAAATGAAACTATCAACTATGTTAGCCATGCAAAGTCTATCTACTAAGCTGAAATTTTTGCATAACAAACATAACATAGCACTGAAAGTTACCATGAAAGAAATAATTTCAGGTGATTTTCGGATTAGACGCGTGCTTAAGAGTATATATAAGTGATGATATGTATATATATAAGCTAATTGTTAACGCGGCTAACCCGAAAATATCACTAAATGCCATTAAGCAACTGTGATAGCCTTACAAGTTATAATTTCAGGTGTGGTTTGTCTATTTCATTATTTTTGTACCCTGTATTACCAACCTAGTGCAAAATATCTTAAGTTATACTTGGAATTAATAATTCTTTAATTATAATAATTAAATCTTAGTTCTTGGAGTTAAGCAATTACATACAAAATAACATTTAATTATTTGCCTAGTACTATATTTATGTTATCATAATGAAAATAACTTTAAAAATGCACAAGATAAATCTTAAACTGTAAATTTATTTAAAAATGTCAATTGCCCATACTTTAACATGCCGAAAATGATTTTTTTCAAATAAAATTGTTTACGATAAATTCTTTATTGATAGAAATATTTTCAAACCCAGTACAAACCTTGTACCCAACTGCAGAATTTAAATTCACACAAAAGTGCATCACATAAACCACTAGATTCCTCCTACAAATTTGTTCATGGATCTAACGTTGCAAGCTTATCCAACTTCACTGCTATCTTGTAATTGACATTTAAGTAGTGCGGAATTGAAAAAAACTTTTTACGTCCTTTGTGTATTTTATTATTAGTGTGAGAAATATTTGCAATCTTTTGTTATAAAAGTGCTCAAATTTGTTAATAACAACTACAGATTATAAATGTGAGTACATTGCATTAATTTCTAGCATAATTCGAATGAAATTTTATTAAATTCTAATCACACTTCGTTAGACGCAGGACGAAATTAAAATTAATGGCAAAAAATTATAAAATTTTAGCGACTTTTTTATGTAAAATATATATTAATACTATTTGGAATACGAGTATGTCATGTGCTTCAGGAAATGTAGAATTATTAAATTAATATCGTAAAAAAACTAATTTTATGGATTGTCCAGAAACAGACAGTGCTTTTCAAAATGTTTCTTTCTCTTGTCGTTATTGTTCTTAACAAGGAAATTTTTACGTTGCCGACTACTACGGATATTGGACAACTTTAGCTGGTAGATCACTTAGATTTAGATCGATGCTTCTTTTAACACTATATTTGGGTTTCAATATATGTTATTATAGTACAAGGAAGAAAATGATACTTTAAACGAACGATTCAACTAAAAGTGGTGTAAGATAAACTTAGCAAACTTGTAATAAAAATTACTGCCAGTTTTCAGTGCTTATTATTATTATTAGGTGTGGATCTAAGGCCTTAATCACCCTTTAGTTACTTCGACCAAGATGATCTATGATCCTAATTCAAACTTAAGCCAACCTATCAAACTTAAGTTCCTTAATTAGAGCTAAATGTCTTTGCGGTCTGCCTTATTTATTCCTAACAGTGATGGGAAAGCCCCACCGAGATGTCTGACCCTGATACGGCCGAGGTGACAGAGGATGTGTTCCGCTGTCTTCTCTTCCAAACAGAAGCGACAGGTGTGTTATTCAGGTAGCCGCCTGATCTTTTTTAGTGGTTATGTTAACAAGAGAATTTCAATTATAATTCTGGACGTCAACACGAGCCTACCTATCTTTTCTCGAAGTGTTTGGTCGAATTTGTCGAACCCTCATAGCTTCGGTCTGGATAAAACTAGAGAGCTCAAATTCTCAGGATAAGATATATTTAGCAGACGAATGAAACACACTAAGTTTCAGGTATCTAGCTATTATACCTTAGATTTTATTAATACCTAAATTACGTCAAGCTCGTCACTGACTCACTCATGATCATCAAAACCTTCCTAAAGTCCTAGAAAATTGAAATTTGATATGCAGGCTACGATTACCACACAAACAAGAAAAAAATTAAGAAACCTGTAACTTTCAACCTCCAACCCCTCATAAGGGCGGGTGGCAGGTTCTGTATTGTATAACAATTTCTCATTGGTAACTTCCAAATTTTCAAAAGACGTAGAAAGTTGAAATTTGGTATGCAGGCTAGGATTTGCACACAAACAACGAAAAAACTACGAAATCTGTAACTTTCTCCGTTCAACCCCCCATAGAGGGGTGGGGGGGGGGGGATGCAGGTCTGTAAATAAAATTTCAGTGAATGACTTAACTGAGAACGCATGTCTGGATCATTAAACATCGACATTTCTATAATCCTCACTTAGGGCAGAGGAAATCGTGTTATGTTTACTGCATAAATGCTCAATGTTGTTTAATGTCCCTAAAAAAACAGCCAGTTCACCCTCTACTTATTTTAATCGACGGAGTGAATATATTCAATTCGTTCTCTCTAAACATCTTCGCTAAAAATGCGGTGAAATGCTTGGATTTTCTATAGAGATGTAAGAAATATTTCACCCCATCTGACTTAGCGCTGATCTACAAGTGCCACATTAGGCCTAGACTTGAATATAATTCCCATATCTGGACAGGGGCCGGACACACCGCATTGTCCGACAAAGTACATCGTAAGGCTATTCAACATATTGGCGATCCTTCAATCTATTGACTCTCTGAAGTATTGACGGAATGTCGGCTGTCTCTCACTCTTCTATCCCTATTCCCACGGCCACAGTTCTAAAGAAATTGCTGGTTCAATTCCTTGCAGACACATGACAACGCTCGATATAAGAGCTTTAAATCGCTCCTACCCATATACTCTCCAGGTAAAATTTGGACGTACCATCAAATTTTGGGAATATTTTCTAAGTAGAACAACATGAATGTGTTTATCATCTTCAAGGTAAGGCTGTGCTTTGGCATTATTGGGCAAACCCTGAGCTTTGGGAAATATATATAAATAAAAAATATAATGATAACAGATAACGTTGTAAAAAGCCCTGGGGGATTGCAGAGTAATGTGGGTAAATAGTGTAATCAAATCGGATTAAGTTCTCCTTCCGTTCCATGCCAAACAAGTTGTTACGAGAACGCTATATAGAGAGAGACAAATTTTGGAGAAATTAAATTGAAAGCCACGAAGATATTTGGGAATACATATATTATTTGATTGCAAGAAATATCTTAATAACAATTAGACTAAATGGACTTGAAGCGACTTCCTTTTAGAGAATTAAGTACAGTTTTTTTACTTTAAACTTATACAGCTCCAAAATGGTTATCATCTCTAAAGCAATTAAATTTTCAAACATTCCTTGATTATCTGTCGCATCTTATCTTGCAACCCTTAAGGAAATTCTTTGCATTCTTTCCGTTTTTGCTTACATCAAGTTCTGCCCATGAAACAATCTCTTTGATATCATTTTAATTGATTTTATATTTACGCCCATTTATAGTGTTGTTTTTGCCTCAGAAATCATCATATTTGCTTGTGACGCATATGTAAAAAGTTCTTTTATCAAATTCTCGTCGAAACCATCAATCCCTTCCTTCACTGTAGATGCATTAGGTCTAGATCGATCTAAGGCGCGAATAAAGAGAGCCCAAGAATGGTCTCTTGAGTCCATAAGGCCATAACTCATCGATTTCAATTATTGATAACACATGTCTAAACAAGCTATCAAAATCACAAAATCACTCAAAGTTAATTGAAAACCGTACATGACATTGTAGAATCCTGAAATGGGAGTCAAAGCGGTCTACCGCAGAAATGGTAACAATTTACACAAACCGTCGATAACTGAAGTTGCCCAATAAAAAAATCTCCTTAGATTGTTATATGATTGGCCTGGTGCAGCAGCAACATGTCAGCGATTTGATGCGCAATATCCATAATCATATAAATCATCGATCCAAGAGGATTCATTAAAACTTAAGTTTCATACGGATGTCAGGTAACTCTGAGCTGGTAAGGAAGAGACTGCCAACCATCGGCCAGTGGGAAAAAACATACTTCTCATGTGTTGGCTGGTTTTTCTGATTAGACCTTGGTCTAGAAATTTATAGCAAAAAATATGATACCGAAGTGAACAAGGTGCGCTGTAACGAGTCCACTTGCACTTCTGCTTTCTTGGTGTGTATATGACGCAAGGTGCTATCTTCCTGGTAAGTTTTTTCTTGCAAGCGGGGGAGCTCAACTAGTTCGTTCGCGAGATGAGTTATGTTCGCGGTTAGATGCTTTGCTAAGCCATAAATGTTGTATTAAGTCAAATACCTGATATGCGAAGTCTGCAGAAATACTTTGTGGAATTTGCTTGATATAAAAAAAAAATATTTTAAAGGATGCCATCTTTCTGCCGTATTTATTTGTCGTTTACAATCTCAAATTGGAAAAAACTTTACGTAGTGTTAAGTCAAGTAAAACCTTTAGAATGATTATATATTATTAATAAAATATTAATTTATCGCTGATCAATAATTTATTGTGCATAGCTGATAATTGAAGGCTGGTAAAGTTTAATTTTTATGGACTAAGAATGTCCGGCAACTACAAATTCAAGGTACATTGTGGTAATGTAAAATTTCATTCAATAAATTGCAATTTTAGCAATGTGTAAAATTCGCCCACAATGCATTTTAATTATAACTCTATAACTGTATAAAATGTAGGCTGACTATGCGATTTCCTTCGCAAGAAGCCAAATATGGCACTGTTTCCAGTTTTAACACATATAATATTTTTCAGCGTATAAATTGGTCGAAAATTGTGAAAATAAATAAAGAAGTTAAACAATAAAGGTCCCAATAGTGAGCCTTAAGGCACGTTATACGTAGTGTGTTTATCAGCAGTGAAATAAAATTCAATTTAAGCTTTCAGAACTAACAGCTAACAATCGAATTTAGGACCGCATGTGCTTGGGCTTAATTGCGCTTATATTTAAATTAGAAATGCACATAGCTTAGACTTATAAAACGTCCAATAATCGGAGAGATTTTCAAAATTATTCCAGATAATTTCTGTCAACTTAACGTAAAAATCTAAACCATGGTGCAGTTCATATTTCAGCCGAGACTATTGACTAAATATAGTCTTTTGCAAACTTTATGTAGATCCAAATACGCAGATTGTTTTTAACTGTCCCAGTAATCATAATATCATGCTGGTATAGTTAGGCAGTTCGTGGATTCATGTATATTAAAAATGCCCTCAGTTCAATTTCCTAAAAGATTCCCGGCATCCGTTTCCATGACATGTAATTGTAAGTGCTGCAAGGAGTTACCTTCACGTCGTTAACGGTATGATGAACAGTGATCAGTAAGCAGAAGACATTACAAACACATTGTGAACTCTGCGAATAATTTGTTTGAAAGCGCAAAATGAATATTTCAGCAAGATTTAGCACCATGTCATACGTCGAAGAAGGTAATTAATAATTTCTGTCAATCAAACGGTATTTTTTTCATCCAGAACAAAAGCAGAAAAAATTAACTTTTGCCGTGTTATTTTTTTTATTCGATGTGGTCAACTCCTAGGGGATAGGATAGGTAAAATACAAGCACAAATTGCAAAAGTTTTTTTTTTTGATTCATGAAAAATGTTTCATTTGGTGCTGGCAAAGCTAGGGTATTCCCCTTTCTCTCTCTCTCTCTCTCTCGTTCCCGTAACCCCTTTGTGGCGTATGGGGCCGGAGAAGAACTTCACACTATTCGAGATAACGATTGCAAGTGGACCTAATAATTTAAAATGGATTCCGAACCACTGATAATCTCTACAACCCCATGAGCTTTTTTATAGTAACCTGTTGTCAGCAAAAAGCAACCATGGGTCGCCGACGGTGGGGTTCGAACCTCCGGATTGGTAGGCCAACTACTTATCCCTTACTCCACCGACGACTTAAAGACTTGTCGACAAAAAGGTGCGACATTTGATTGAAAAGATCTTCGTGGAGGTGTTTTGTATAAATTCTGATAGAACTTCGGCGAATTAAAGAGTAAAAGTAAACAATTCTTTCGAATACGATAATTCACGTCCCAAAATGGATCAGTCGACGACATAAGGATAAATCTCCAAAGCCATTTCGGGCGTAAAATTAATGGTAAGTTCCTCATGGTCTGCAAAACAATTTTCATGATTGCTTTATGAAAAACCAGTAAAAGAGTAAAAGGGGTCTACGAAAAACGTTTCTTTTCTGGAACTAGATCTAAGGAGGATTGAGAAGGAGATAGATTTTCTGCCAAATTTTCGCAAGGCTTTATAACATACAAGTTCAGCTTTGAGGTGATGTAGTCCGTGAGAGGTATGACCAATTTTATTGGCAGCAGATCCAGGATGTTACCGTGGCGATAAGGTTTGGCCTTCCAGCATCCTGATTCTCTCAGTCTGACTGTTTCAACCGATACAATATTTTTAATGTGTAGATCTAAGTCCAAAACCAAGTCTAAATCAGCCGTTGGACAGGATCGATCTCCTGACACCGGCGATGCCTATTTTCGCAGATCTCTGAATTCTACTCAGCTTTTTTATGTTATATTCTTTACTTACTGAGGACCATCACACGAGCGTAGGTGAGGATCGGACGTACCACAGCAGTGTACATTCATAAAATCATCTTTGGCTGCAATGCAGGCATACTTAACTCAATCTTTCACGCTAAGTTTCCAGCTGAGTTTGCGGTCAAGAGTAACCCCCAAGTTGTTGTCGTTAGAGGATAGCGAGAGTTTCTGTCCGTTTACTTTAGGGCGATTAAAGACTGAGAGACCATCCTAGGATGCCCCTCTGCACTCGAATTTAGTTATTTGGCTGATACCTAGATCCGAATTTACAATCCTTGCCCTTAGCATTGAAACTAGGCAGTGATTGAGGCCCACTTCTACCCCCAAATTGATGAGAGATTCTTGTGCGGACATTTTTAAAAGCACCTTCTATATCCAGAAGACGGCTAGGGTGTATTCCTTATACTGTGTGATTTGCTCGTATCCATGCTGAAATTTAGATAGCGGCGATCCCTCAAGTATCTTCCGCAGATGCATATCGAGTAATACTTTGACTTGGAGAAGCCCAGGAAATCTATTCTTCTGTAATAATGGATTTAATGATCTCCCATGATGTACGATGCCCACCCCAATAGTCGGGAAATTCCGGGCAGCAGTCCCTACATCCAGGAAAGTGGGTATTTATCAGAAGCTCCAGGGACCCATACTGCCTTCTCACGCAGGTTGGGTTGGTATGGCCGCTTGAGGGGATTTTACTGTGTCTTGCTGAGTTACTAATGTCTTCAATGTCTTCACAGTATTTTAACCAAATGTGGTTCTTGACCATCCGTACCGGTTTTTTTTATAGATTCTTAGGCAGACTTTGTAAGACTGGCAGAATTTATGCTTGTGGTAGATGTTAAAGATCTCTTTAGTTAACCTCCTGAGTTTAGAAAGGTCTTTATTTCGTTATTTATTTTTTACTGCGTTTCAACAAACATGAAGCTCGAAAGGCACCGTAATAACCTTTTCAAAGGTCTCAACTTTGACGTTCACCTAATCTGCCGAGGTAATAGCAGGGTAGGTTATGTTTGATAATTTATACATAAAAACTTTCCAGTCGATTCTCCTAGGGTTTCTGTAGGGTTTGGCAACTTCGATCACGAGGTTAACATTGAAGAGTATCCAGTTATGACCCGAGAAGGATCTTAAATCGGACCAACAACTAAAATTACTTGTTTTCTGTGCTGCTCCATATGTCTGGCATTGGCAACTAGCAAGCTGGATCCCTTTGATGATATATTGCCTGTTAAGGTTTTGAGGTCGTCCGGAGGTGATGGTCAGTCGTGCGCCATGCAGAGAGAAAAAATGAAGTGATCCCCCTTTAGTCTCGTACAATTTAAATTACACATCAAAGCATTTGAATAAGGAGACAGAAAACTTCCGCCAAGTGGTGGATATCCTCATATAATGGTCTTTACTCGAGAGGAAGAGAATTTGCTTAAGGGATACCTTTTAATTTCTGTTGAAGCCAGCAATAATTGGCTACAACAAAAACTTATAGATTGGGGGGTCAGTCTTGTTTCGTAAAAAAAGAGAGAAATGACGAGCAAAGTTTGATTGAAATTATTCATGGAAAAACATCCTCTGCTATCGGGAAGACTTCCGCAATGAACGAACTTATCACGAGCTTTAATATTAGTCTTACAGAAACATGGACTGGAAAGAGAGACTTTGGTCAATTTGGCATTAGCTGAAAAAATGCCGTTGGAAACTATATACAGTTTACAGTTTAGGTAGCCGAATATTGTATTACATATATACACAATAGGGTTCTAGCTACAAACTGTTGCTTACAAATTTGAAAGGAGCAGTTGAAGCCGTAGTTGGGTTTTAGTTTTTAACTTTACTTTTCAGATACAACTGATGACAACCCCGATTTGAGACAACTATTAAAAGTGGGCCTACAATTAAAGTGGATTCCGAACCACTGAAATTTTCTCTGCAATCCCCATGGCCCTTTTATAGTAATTTGTTGTCAGCAGAAAGCCACCATAAGTCGCCGGCGGCGGGAATCGAACCTGAGACCTCCGGATTGGTAGTTCGACAAGTTATCACTACCGATAGCAATAATGGTACCAAAATAAATGAGGAACCTATCCCTATCTGTTTTAGTCACAACTAGTGCACAAAAAGATTTCTTTCTGTTTTTCTGTTCCCTATACCACCTAAAGTATGCGTTTCAACTTACATTGCCCCTGTTTCATATGATATACTTACGTGAAAGCGAATACACAAGACTCACAAGAACTGGAAAGGCGGTCCATCTTATTTACCAGGATATCATAGTCACCAACGCAAATATGTCCGGCCTTAATCATAATCAGTTAATTAAAAGTACAAAAAATTTACAAACTATGTATGTACTCTGATGACAGGTCTCATGACTTTTGACTGCTTGGAATCACCACTTAAAGGTGAAAAGCATAAATACTGTTATCAGGTAGAACCCATACCTGTACTTCGTCTATACTTATCTGTTAAGTCGCAATTTGGACAGGAATTAATGTTGATATTAATTTATCTAAAGAGTCCACGCCCACCACAAGAGTACCTTGTACCTTTTTTGTGTACAACCCACTCAATTCTCACCTTCGGAGAATATCTAGAATCAACTCGTAGGAAAAACATAGACAAGTCCCCGTTATTATTCGATATGCACCAGTTTTTCGGTGCAAAAATGTTAGTTATCGGGGGAGCAATTGGCTTACTTTTCACACAACTTGTTGCCGCAAATGATGGAGTATCAATGACACAACCTGCAGGCAGATTATATTACGGTTCCGATAATGCACTTGGTAACATGATCAAGATCTTATGCAATAGTAAATATCGCGTCTATAATTCGACTCCCGACACGTTCTTGTACAGGTTTCCAATATCAATCGAATCGGTGTACACGCGACACACTCGAGTAATTTGTTGCCATTAAGCCCGTCTATGCTAGCAAGCACTCTAGCGCTCTCAATTAAACGCTTCTTTCGCTTTTTTTTTGTTTTGTGCAGTGACAACTAATTTGTCGCGATAAGCATTCAGGTGAAATATAACTGCCAGAAAGTTTGAGGACACACCTTGGACCGCCCAATAGCATGCCACATGTATGCTACACAAAATAACTGGGCGGGCCAACATACAAAGATAGTAATCTTGGATAATTTGAATATAATAAAAATTAAGATATCATCGATAAGAGTGCGCCCAGTACTTGTGAAACTTTGTATGCCGCGCAGAATGGCACTGGCACTGGAGCTCGACTATCTGCCACATGTCAGTGCTGCAGATTTGCATGGTTCTATAGTGGCACGGCCAACCAAGAGGAAAACTATGCACCAGCAATGCAGAGCCCAGAGCTTGTTATCATATCACCTATTTGCATAAAATGACTAAACATAAATTCAAAAATTCCAGATAACGAAGAGCAAAAAAGACAGCATCAATTGAGAGACTCAAATCTAGGAACGCTGGCTAGAATGGCCACTAGCCCGATATGAACCAGAAGCTCGGGTTATTTATGCAAATTTCATGCGATTTTTTTTATTTATTTCCTGCAATCGGGTATACCTTAGCCATACAACCCGTGGTTCATTTGAGAGCAATGAGTACCTGAGTGGTAGCCATACAGAGAGATAAGGAACCGATGCCTTAGGCCACCTCTCGGCCAGTAAAACCTGGTGAAAGCCTTATTTCAATAAAATTAACAGGCAAACAGTGGAATTAGTGCCGCATAATAGTTAAATTTGTTGAATTAATTGTCCCCATGTGCAGCAGGTTATTTTGGACACAATAACTATAACCATTTTCCCCGCATAACAGTTGGATACCGACGGATTTAGATTTAAGTCGCGGTTATAGCCTTGTCATAACCTAAGAAATTAATTGAGTCCAATTAATGTCCAATTTGGACATGCTAATAACGGCCGCTGAAAATAAGTTGTCAGCGTGCTTGTCACAACTTGCAAATTAGGTATCCAAGCACGGTGCAATATCCACCAGAGGCTTACTGCGGCAGTTCAAATGGTCATCATTTAATTTGGAAGGACTAATTTATTGCGAGATTCACGACAAGTATTTCCTCAATAAAATTCATTCAAGAAAAGATTAATAACTTCTGGCAAGTTGCTTTCTATCTGATTTATTTCACAAGGACACCTCCTGGATATAATGAAGTTACCCAGATGAACACTTATAGTCTTAATAACGTTTAATTCTGATGCCTGCAATCAAGACACCTGAAATGTTATGCGGATCTTATCGAAGATTTTCATCAAATTGAACGCGTTTACCAATCGGCCGATCCGATAAGTCTGAACGGCCATCAACGCTGATCGTTGATTATTAAAATTTCTAAACGAGTTTCACATAATTACTCTACGCTTGCGCCGGTTAATGACAAAACAATCACAACAACTGGAAAAATATTGCTAAACAGTAATTGACGTGTGCTGTTTCAGGTGCTACGGGAAAGGAAGATTGTCACTTTAGGGGGAATTCGATATGAAATTGTTGTGGTTCTTTTGTGTACAAATGGCATCCGGAGTTGAAGTAACTGGTGCTTGCCAGCCGGTTTTTTTTGTGTGCAAAAAGATGAATTGTAATTATCATAATGAGTTTACTTGGGTCGTTTGATGGTTTTAAATAAGAAATTATACAAGTTTCGTTTCAAAAAATTCTTAATAAAGTACTTAGCATCACCGCCATCGGGATCAGATGCCTCCGATATGCAAAATATAACCTAGTAGTGAAAATTAGCGATAAATTATGGCATAAGGTGGAGTCAGATGAAAGGCAAGTTAGTCAGATTTTCGTATGTTTTAATGTCACCCATGGGTGGGGCAAGTGATGAAGTGTCGCCCTTACATCCCCGAGACACCAGGTTCGAGTCCCACCAGTGGTGGCCCATGTTTGTTAATAGATTACAATATAAAGGCAGTCGGGGTAGCAGAGTAATATCGGTGGTTCGTAATCAATCTTAGGTTGTAGGTCCACTTGTTCTCCCGCACCATGCTCCACAATGAGTTTCGAGAACTAGAGAATGAGAGATTCGGAATGTATATAGTAGCACGCTTAACATCTACTTTCAACAATCTGTCATTGAGTTACTCCGTTCGCCTCACAAGGACTACTTAAAGTCATCTAAGATTTATTAGGACCCTCCTCTGTTCAGCACTTCTAGTCGATGTAATCGCCATCTTAGCCTGTCTGCATGATTCCCCACTTCTTAAACAGGCCCGCTGCTGTTCCCCTGGCTAAGCGGCTCCGAACCTTGCAAATTCAAGCTAGTTCACGCCTTATTTTTGCAGAGATACCCAGGCCAGAATTCTATTGAACCCTGTACTACATATATACCTGATTATCGCCTGATTGTGGAGTGCTAATATTAATCTATTACTCCTCACACGACCCTCCAGCAGGTAATTCAGCGCATAGATCAGAGCCAGTATCTTCGCCTAATGGACTGAGGTATACAACCCCAAGCTCGAGTAGGTGTTCAGAATAAAATCCCCATTGAAAATTTCTGGCTTTCCATCAATCAGCCCTGCCAAACCACAATAGGGTTTCCATTCATCAAGTCATTGATATAAGGATTAGTTTTACAATCGAGATGTTCATTGTAAGGATATTTATCAAAATACAAAACAGGAGTTGACCAAATATGGAACCTTGAGGAACACCGTTGTGTGTGAATTTAACGCCAACTTTTACTTGTTCAAGAGCAGCCAATTAAAGATTTCTTATAACTTTGGCTGCAGAAGAAATGAAATCGAAGCAATAATTTAGTTTTATGAGAAGAATCCCATGCATAAGGATTTCTCCAGCTGGTTTTTGACACCGAGTCTTTTCATGCGGAATAAAAGAATTAAGCAATTGTTAAAGAATTTTATAATTCAGTGGTCAGTCAATTTGAAGTTAATCTTTTGGGATAGTTCACCCTGCTATTTGGCACAGCAGGGCTATTGTTCGAAAATTCATTCGAAGAAATCGTTGAAGCACACTTTTTTAAATGCACCAGTTGAACGTACTAAAAATAATTACTCTGTGCCTGGAAATTTATTCCAAGACAGCTCACCTGACAATTCATTTCAAGTTAATTTGACCAACTTCAGATTTTGGTCTATGGATGTGTTTATATGTAGTAGTTCACTGACGGAATTGTAAATATCGTGATATATTAATAAGGTAAACGTTTCAATTTAATAAAACTGATTAACTTTAAAAACAATTTCTTTGAGGCTAACTTTCATGTCTTGAAAATTCCTCAAGTCTGTTCAATTTCCATTTAAAAAAAAGAATCGCACACAGCGTAGTTTGAATTCTCATTTTGGCATCCTGTTACACTTATACGGATGAGACTTTCTTCCGGGATTTGAAGAATCAAGATATCGCTGGAAGGAATTTCTTTACCTTAAGATTTCATCCTAATGGCGTAGATCTAAAAATATAACGAATTCGATTAATATGTGCATATTTTATGTGTGCAAATTTATACTGGATGCAAGTCATGTAATCCGACACCACGGATGAGAGGAGATACATATTTCCAGGTTGATATTTGATATCGAGCTAAGTCAAGTCAAGCAGAATCAACGGAAGTTAAAATGATATGCAAAATAGACTTCCTTGAGTGATAAGACGAGAAATAAAGTGGTTTTCCGAAATATTTCCGCCGGGGGGGATTTTATTTACTTGAAGTTGCTATAGTTTTGTGGTCGTGTACGATGAGAATCATTGAGTCTATATAAAAAAAATTATGTCGATTCCATTTGTCACTAATTTAACTATAAAAGCAGTAAGTCAAACTCAGTCTATTCCCATATACTGGGAATTTACAGTATCGTTACACATAATGAAAAAACAGCTTATTAAGCTCATCAACCTCATAAACTTGAAATTCTGAAAAAAAAATTTCTCGTGTCATCGATTCTGTCATCAAAATTGCCTCAACAACTTCACGAACTCTGCTCCAGCAAACCAAGCATAATTGGCAAAGTCAAGTAGTTATTAGGCTCTAATAAGCCTGACAATATCTACTTAACCCATAAACCCGGAGGAACGATAGAAGTCTTCGATGGTTGTTAGCTATGCGGCTATAGTTCAATATAGCCTTACCTCGTTAACCGTTTCAATAAAGAAAAGAACAAGCATTTCCTGCACAATACTGTCCATGACTGGCAAATGATGCGTGAAATATTAAGCGCGTTAGTGACCATGTCGGTCAACAAGAAAGAGACCTACCTAGGAGCCAATCAGCCTAAAAGTCATTTGCGTGCGATCAGAGGTGAGAGCCATTTATCACACTGGTAAATATGCCGCCCGATTTTATTGTTCGTGCGGAGACAGTCAGAGTTTATCTTGCCGAGTATCATTAACTTCGTTTACGAATATTTTCTAGTTACGAATATTTGCTGGAAAGGCTTCCGCCGGGTGCCTATGTCCATTGTGTACCGTGTTTAGGAGGCGTGGGTAACGCGGTTTGTTAGCATTGTTCTGGTAGCTCTGTTTAGGAACTAGTGAAGTATTGCACAGTGGCTGCAATGTAGGTAAGTCTGCGCAAAAGTGATAACCTTTTTCTTAAAAATTAATTGCACAAAAGTTTTACTGTAGATTGGGTTCCATATATCTTATTTGAAGGAGCACATACATAGTATGCAGTTTTGAGGTTAATTTTATGTTCGAAGAATGTTTCGTGTTTCATTGTTAACATATAAACTACTTTGATCTTATACCTGAAAGTAACATATTGCTTTGTCGACTCAGGTAAAGTAACCTGTTTAAAATCTGAGCGCCTTCTCCATTGTAAAAGTAACAGTGGGACGGGCTTAATAAGTAAACGCCTAAATAGAATCCAACGGATAAGAAAAAAGCAAGAAAAACTTGGAACAAAATAATTACTTCATCGATAAAGAATACAAAATATCATCAAGACTTTTGATGACCCGGATGGCGTCACGATAAAAAAAAATTGTGACACTTCGGCTGACGTTTGACAAGCTGCTTTACAATTTCCTTTTCTAAGGGAAGAACTTCATATTTAGTTCTCAAAAGAGTAATTTGCGTCAGACTGTTTTTGAAATTCACAACAGAACACCAGCAATTTTTTATTAAAAACACTTGTCATTTCGATTGAGTTATAGTGGAAAATACTTGCAAAACTCATCGCTTAAAAAAAAATTAAGCGCTCCGGAAGGTGCCTTTCTACTAAGATTTTCCATCAAATTAGCCGATATCTAAAAATTGGATATATCACACTTTTTCGCCTATTGAAACAGCAGCAAAGCTTGAAAATAGCTATTTTTGAGATTTTTTTACAGCGTACATTTAATATATTTAATTTTTCTTTTATTTTGGAATACTAAACGTATAAACAATTAAAAAGAATTGTTTTCAAAAAGTAAAATTTTAATTTCATTGTGAAAAAGGTCCTCCCGTGACGGTCTGCTCGAAAGAGGTGCTGGTTCTCGCTTTCCAGGCTTGTGAAGACAAAAAAAAAAAAGTTATGATTTTTAGTACTTAATGAATTAAGCGGTTTTTTATTTTTAATTTTTAATAGTACTGAGGAAAGCAAGACCAAGGCCAAGATTATAGCAGTCTTGATCGTGATCTTGGTCTTGCACATTGAGTCTTGGTCTTGGTCTTGCTTTTCTAGAATATGTCTTGGGCTTGGTCTTGCATAGTTCGGTCTTGGTCCTGTTAAATGGGTTTTGCAAGACGTGCTATTTCTCGCTCCAGTATTGCTGATTAGGTCTTTGTATTGCTCATTGAGGCTTGGTCTTGGGCTTGATCTCGCTTTCTAAGGCCTGGGCTTGGTCTTGTAATCATAGCAGTGCCTTGGTGTTGGTCTTGGTCTGTGCAAGACCAAGCCTGATTTTGCTCATCACTAAATAAAATAGCGGCCATCTGAAAAAACATGTTGTTGTTGTTAAATTTAAGTGGAGGTTACCGTTCATGACGTTCAAAAACCAACGTTTTTCTGACATAATTTGAATCCTTATAGTGTCTAGTATATGTAGTTAAATGGATTTGCTAAAATTTGATATAATTTAGAAGTTACAGCGCATTGAGCGGAACTACGCGCTAGCTGGAAAACAAGTAGCTGAGGCTCTAGTGCGCCCCCCCCCTCCCCCTTAATACATTAACTTTATCTTTTTGTAGGCTTTGTACTTGGGTAAAGTGCAGTAACATCAAACGATAATAAAATTTCGTCTTCTATCAGGTGTGTACTCTCCAATTTTTTTACCACTTCCAGTGAGTTTTTTACAAAGAGGCCTTCAGGAGAGATTAAATTATTAAATTCACTTACAATCCATTTTGCGATTTTTGATGTTGGTGCTTCTATGTTGCTACAAATAGTCCTCTTATTCCCTGGCTTATGTATTTTTGGTTATCCATGAATAAGTGGTTTTAGGTTAAATTATTTATAAATAGTGTCGTCGTGTACAAAATAGAAACGTGTGTAAAAGAAGATAGTTTTCTGTTCAGGCATGCAACCCACACTCACTACTATTAAAATAGTTTCAGTTTTAAAATAGTTATTGTGTGCAATTAATTTTTTGTATGATGTAGCCAAAGTGCAGGTGGCAAACTTGTGATGCGTTAGCATGGCTTTTGACCGGAAGGGAATTAGGGTAACGGGAATTGAGGAAACCTTATTTTTGCATTGCTGCGAGCTAGACAACAATACAGAGACGGAGTGGATTTTTAAATTTTTATTTTAAAAACTCACGCGGAGACCGAAACTCGAACTATGGAACCATGGCTTGGTGATCATCCATCAATCCAACTTAATTAAATATGTACCACCGTCTCTTGCTCCTCCAGGGACAGCCTGCAGGTAGCATTCTCGAGAATCTTCATCTTCTTTAGATGACAATTGAAGTAACCATGTTCTTTTAGTAGTGCTGTTAGCCATCTCAGAGCCCTACGATCCATATCCAGAACATTCCTATGTTCAGCACTTCTGGTCGCTACAATCGCCATCTTACCCCATCTACACGAGTCTGCGAAGTTCTACTGCTCCCAGTGTTCCGTCGTGGTCCACGTGTCTAACTTGCCCATTGCCGTGCCCCTGCCTAGTGCAGTAAATGGCTCCGGACCTTGGAAACTTGAAGCAGCTCCCGGCTTAGCCAGTACATCTGCACTCTCGTTTCCTTTGACTCCTGCGTGTCCTCGGACCCACACCAGTGTCATCTCATTCGATGAGCCACACGTGTTAAGTTTACGGACACACTCCAAGGCCGCGCTGTATTAAACTCTGTACTATTCATACACCTGATCACCCGCCTGATTGTCGAGTGCCATCACTATCTTCTTACCCCTCACCCGACTCTCCATCAGGTAATCCCATGCATAGACCAGAGCCAGCATCTCCGTCTGAAAGACTGAGGTTTATTCCCAAAGCCTTAGATGAGTGTTCCTAGTAATATACTCTCAGTGGATCTTCTCCCTCTTGCAAACCAACCAATATAAGCTCATGCATTACATAATAAGGTAATAACCAACACACATAAATGTCGTGCGATGAATACATTAAAAATTATTGAAGGTTTTGACCTTAACTCGTAGTATTGTTTTTAAAAAAATGGTATGATTACATCTAGACAACAAAACACTTTGTAATAGCTTTAATTATTGTCTAACACCAATCCTATCACCCAATTTTATGTGTTGTCTCACCTCAAAAGTGAAGTATTTAATGAGCTCTCCGTAATAACATAGCTTTGTACCCACTAAATGCCCAAAGAGCCATAAAAGGAAATTATGGACTTGCAATCCTAGAAGCTAACAAATCGGTTTATTGTAGACCATTTTGCTTTGCAATTTCAAACAAATAGAGCTGTTTGACTCCGTCACCTTAATACCTGTTCAGGAAACTAAAATAAGTTATTGTACTGGTGCGCAATTATAGTAACTCAAATTCAAGTTGAGGGAACGGTGCCTGGTATGCGATATATGAAGTAATTTTACTTAAGATACGAATACCAGCAAACTGTCTAAAATAATTAAAAAGGTTCGACAGCAGGCGTAAATCCACTCAATGTCCACTTGTTATATTTTAGCGGTCCATTAAATTATCTAAAACAGCACCACCTGCCTTAAATCTTTGAAATTGTTATATCTATCCGAAATAGCTCACAAATTGAACATGATACCGATTTCAATAAAACATCTGGAACTATTGACCTCAATCACTCGCCTTACTTAATATCGGAATTATGTTTTCGCGGATAACATGCTAATAAACCATCGAAATAACTTTTGTGCAGCACGTCTGCTTCGGCCGGGGCTATGGGAAATTTATTTATCATGTACTGGGATATCAGCTTTCTTAACTATAAATTCACTTACCTTGTTAAGGAAATTATCTTCAATATCCGCGCGGTTGCGATACTTAATTCGCTACACCGCGATTCAATATGCAACATGAATTGAAATACCTTTAAATTATGGTGGTTGATCGAGTGTTTTATTTTAAGAGATACCAGTTGATTTAGATGAGATTTGAGATCGAAGCGGAATTGGATAGAAGAAGATGTACAAGGTAAAGAATAGACATTAATTGGAAGAAAGTACATATGTGTCCAATATTTTTTTTTATCTTAGAAATGGCAATTCATCGAAAATAAATCAAAACAATAAAATTTTCAAATTTGATTACATTCTATATTTCTCAAGTTGAAAGCGTGAGCGCAGAGAAAGATAGAAACCTTCTCTCTAGCGCGTAGGGACTCTCTAAGCTGAGGTCCGTCCGTCTGACTTTATGTCACAGCTCTCCAATCCTCTTATTTATAAACCTATTAAGATGAAACTTGGTATACGAAGATTTGGTGAAATTTCCTAGTATTACTATCAATGAAAAATTTATATGTTCAACATTTTGAATAAAATACTTTCACCAATGACAGTTTTTCCGAACATTCATTAAGAAAAAAAAGTTATGGTCTTATAAGGATTTGGTGGGGAAGGGGGGGGGGAGGTGTTAAACCTGAACTGAACTAGTGCAGGAATCTTCTCTGGTTCCCGTGACAACTTGAGTGTTAAAGGGCAAGAAAATAAATTTACCCGATTCAATTATAAAGATGGCAAGAACCTACTACGATAAAGGTGGATTCCGCATTACCGGTATTACTCAATTGGTATCATTATCTGTTGTCGGCAGAGAACAACCACGGATTATTGAGGGCGGTTCTCGAACCTGAAACTTTTGTATAAAAGGGTAGCACGTTATTTAAATTTAGAAAAATATGCTAATTCAAAGTAAAGAAAAAGTCTCTCAAAACCATACTTTCCCCATAAAGTTGATATGCAAAAGTTATTTATGTCGAAAGTTAACGTTCGTGCAAACCGGGAATTCATTCATGATGCAAATAAACGCGGCCGATTGGCCTTTCCTCTGAATAAAATTTATGCCACAGTTTGAAGAATGTGTCGGCCGCGATAAGATGTGAGCCCGAGTTTGATATATGACCGTCAGATGATGATATTTCAGTACTTCCCGCAGCATCGAACCGGTGTACCAATAATCTCGTGGCTTATAAACCTGCAGAACTAATTTCTGCCTTGCACTGTGGGACACATACGCTAATAGCTCTGGACATCACTTCCGATAAAGACAACTTTGAGCCAACGATCGTTCGAATTTTGCCTGCACTATGACATGAGTTATGTCAGTCATTTGGATTTCTAATTAATAAATCAACATCCAATTAAATTGATGTTGGATGGAATTTTATGGTACCCAGGTACGTTAATATTAGCCGAGCACCGGTGCGATAATTGAATTCGGTTCTGAATCTTTGCAAAGCGTAGGAAGATCTTTCGCACATTTTTAATGGAATCGCGTCGGATTGTAGCGACATTTTAAGAATATGCCATTCGGTGTCGGCACTCGACTTGAGTTAATTTCAAAGGAAGGAACAGGTTTCGGAGGTTTTTCAAAAAGCGTGAAATATCTTAATTTCTTCGGAGGCGGAATTTTAATGCACGTTTCGCTTGTTCGGTCGCCCGACCACGTTCGGATAACATACGCTTGCTTGTTTAATCCATGTAGACTGCTTGAGACCAAACATGAAGACGAAAAACAAAAATTGTCCTAGTCAAGATTTAATGCCGTAATCTCCGTACTTAATTGCAACGCCTTTTTCTATTATTTCTATCGCACGATTTACTGCATAGCATCGACTCATACGTTAACCACCATAAACGTACAAAGAATCAGGAAACTTAAATTCAATTTACTTGCCCCCAAACGGACCCCACCAACTCCCAGTCAAAATAAGTTTCATGTCTCCCAAATTGCCTGGGTTAGGGGTTAGCAAATTTCATTCGCCTACCATATATTAACCATACTCTATACCGCCAAAGTTGACTACTTGATAGTTCTAAAAATAGCATTATTCTGCAATTCTCGTATATTCCTGGAGCCTAATAAGTTGTAAAAATAATTTATATGTGCCCTCGCGATTGCTATATTACGGCATTATTTCAGGCTCACCTTTCCTTACCTTACCTTACCGCAATTTCCATCCAAAGACTGTGCGCCAATTGTAGAGGTGAAAACACAAACTGAAGCTAAAGAATGCGGAATATTCAAGAAAATTGTTGCAAATAATTCATCTTACGTGCATTCGAAACCGAAGAAAGAGGAGCACCCAGTAAGAGGTTACCGAGAGTTGCTCCGCAAAGTGATCACGACCTCAAGCACGCGCCGATCAATTGAGCGATATTGTAATATTATGTTCTCGGCATCACAAGAAGAAGAAGAAGAAGACGAAGAAAAAGACGAGGTACGAGAACTCCTCCTTGATATTTAAGACAGCGCAGAGTTATGCACCTGGTTTGGAGCCCATACGAATCAGTGTGCTGAAGATCGTGAACTCATCTTTATCTAGGGTCCACATAGGGAACAAACAAGTTCTAATATGCGCAGGTAGGTCTCCTTTCTCTATGTTGCCTTTAGGTTTTCTTTACATTTCTTTTAAATCGTCTCCATAGTCGTTATTTAGAACACTCTTAAATCTGTCCATTTTTTCGACGATGACGTCTAACACTGCTCATAATTTATGCGATGATTTTGTTGATGCTCTTCTCTAGTCCAAGTAGCCGGAAAATTATTGATAGCATGTAGGATGATAACAATTTCTTTTCACGGTAAAATTTATTGCTCTTGATTATTGCAATTTAAATAATTTCAGAAAAATGGTACTTTACTGAAAATATAGAACCCTACATTCCAGAATTATGTGCAATAAGAACATAATGTAGATAACTTTAGTAACCTATAGCAGATGAAATAGTTAGGCTGGTCTATTGACAAACATGAAAAAGCTGAAACTGTACTTGGTATTGTCATATATATTTCTTGAGCAGTTAGCATGTCTGTTCACATTAAGGTATGATAACGATTACAAGTTAACCCAGAATATAGGTGGATTCTAGCCACAAACATTACTCTGCAACCCGAGTGATCCTTTAATGTAATCTGCGATCGCCTGGCTGCGAGTTTTTTTTGTCATAAAAAATCTACTCCGTCTCTGGACTGTTTTCTAGCTTACAGAAATGCAAAAACAAAACATTCAATTTCTTTAAATTACCTTTGCCATGATTTCCTTACCATAGCCATTCCAAAATCATCATAGGATTGTCCCCTCGACTTTGGCTACATCGTAAAAAAATCAATTTAGAGGCTGCAATTAAAAGACAGATACCACGCCAATTATTATAACTCCTCAAGTCGCCTTTCTTGAGAATTTTCACAATTACATGTCTCTGATCCTAGATTACAGGAAGAAGAATATCAGTCGCAGCAATCAGACCCGTCTTAAGTAATTACTCAGGTAGCTCTTACCGAGGTCCATTGACTTTATTCCGTCCGCCACCTAATATATCGTCGGAGGCCTGATTTTAATGTTGGCGACAGCCAGCGATTCGACGTCCAGAGGCCACTTCTTTTGTCTTTTCTGAGTGCGTTAAAGTACTACAGCTCGTAGGGCATTTTGAGTCTTGACATATTAGATGTTGCAATACGTGGGTGTATGGCAACTCCTACATAAGTCATTTTAAGGTACGCCAAGTTTATCGTCATGCTTTGTTATGAGGCAATGACGCGAAATGACGGCCACGAGAATGCCTATAATATTTCGTCCAAGTGAGATGAGCTAGCTCTCTTGAACACTTTGGGTCAAGAATCGGCCAAATCTACCGGGTAATAAGGCAGGTGTGTTCCCTTTGCCATCTTACATTCGTGCTAGCTTGTCAGCTCTGCAGCTACTCGGAATGTCACTGTAACCCGGTATCCATTTAAGGTGTACACTCAGACGGTCAGCTATATTGTCCAGAATTGAGCGGCTTGATATGGCCGTTCTGAAGGCATATAAATCTCAGTGAGATGTTTAATAGCAGCCAGACTATCTAAGAAGATAGCAAAATCATCCGTAGGTAGCGTGAAGTTCTTCAGACGGTCTACGGCTACCTTTATAGCCATGAATTCAGCCTGCATTAGTCAATCAATCGAAACGAAATGCTCAAGTCCAGATGTTCCGAAAATATACCTTCACCTGTTTTGCCTTCCAGCTGGGAACAGTCAATGTATAGATGCACTTCCACTACCCACTGAGGGCGCTCATCCTCCTATGTCGACTTGGGGGTATAGGATACATGAATCAAATTTAGCGTTAAACAAAGGCTTGGTTGTAGTATTGTCCGTGTTTGTTGTTACACTACTGTCTAGGATTTTGGAGTATCCGTATTTGGTACGGGTCCAAGTCCGGACTGAGTTGAAACTTTTGGCAGGCGAGGATGCGGTTTGCTTACCAAAAAGATCCAACGGCAGGAGGTGGAGAATTGTGTTAAGGGCTTTAGGAGGGCGCCTGTAGTGCTGCCAACCTCTGAACCTTCTCAAGTGCTTTCAGGTAGGTCACCTGTGCTGGGCACCATCCGACCACATGATATATAAGTATACCCCATATACCATACCCCATATTTACCTATTGCCGTTTTGAACGAGTACAGCACGAGTAGCTTCACGTATTCTTTCTTGGATGTTATGTTTTCAGATGAGTTTCCTATCCAGAACAAGACCTAGATATTTAAGTTGGTCACCTAGTTTCAGTCTGTCCCATTAATTTTTGAGCAGTTGATAGAAGGAACTCTTTTTATTCCGAGAGAAGAGTATCAACTCTGTCTTGTCCGGGTTTAAACTCAGACCACAACCCGATATTGCAGAAAGATACTTCAGACGACCACCTCAGTCAAGGCATTTGGTTGCTTGTCCGAACAGATCAGGGCAATATCATCAGCGTAGCCGACAACCTTGTGGCCGGAATGCTCCAGATGCAGGGGTAGTTCATCAAGGGTCATATTCAATAAGAGCGGGTATATGATAACTCCAGTAGCAACTCTTTGTATAGTGTATTTTCCCATGCTGGAGTTAACGATTCTGCTTTTAAGCATGAGATCAATAAGCTCGATGAGAGAACTGTCTAGACCCAACCTCCTCAAGGATGCCATTATCGCCCTTGGCTTGATGTTACTGAAGGTACCCTGAATATTGAGAAAGGCTGCACGTGTGTATTTTTTATGCAGTAATTATCGCTATATTCTTGCGATTAGTTCATGCAAAGCAGGCACGATGGAACTACCTATATTATATGCATGTTGTAAAAGAGACAACTAAGATGATTTGACTGTCACCTTAATGTAGACATCTACAAGTCAATCCAGGGTTTTGACTTTTGAGAAGGAAAAGGGCCTGAAGTCATTGAGTTTACAGTGTGATGCCCTTCCACTTTTAAGAATGAGGATTGCTTTAACCATCTATCACAAGATAGGAATGTAAGTGAGGTTAAGACAAACCTCATAGATAACCTCCAAACAAGGAATAAGGATCTCGAAGGCTGTTTGAAGTTCAGCTGGGATGATACCATCAAAGCCCGGTGATTTATATTGCTTGAAACTGTGCATCACCCATTTCACCCATGTCGGTCCAGCTATACTAGCTGTTCATCATCCCGGAAAATGAGTGCTAACCAGTAGTTGCAGATTCACAAGGTTGGATGAGCTCCAGCTTCCATCCTGTTCCATTAAGAGGCTGGGGAGGAATTTTAGTAAACGAAACATTGAGAGGATATTTAGCAAATGACTCGCTTCAGAGGTGCTGTCTATTTAATTGCAGATGCACTCCCATGAAGATTGCTTAGCCTTCCTTATCAATTCGTTTAATCTACTGAAACATTTTTTAAGGGAAGTCCATACATTAGTCCTTTCCGCTTGATTGAAGAGTTTACTACACTCCGTTCTAAGGTCGATGATTTCCGTCGACCACCATGGCGGTCTTGGCTTACCTCTAGGATGCTGGTTAGAACAAGAAATCTAAGTAGCCTTGTTGCACGCAAGCGTTAGAGTGTCCTCCACCTTATCGAGGGTTTGCGTAGTGCCGAGTCTGACTTGCACGTGGCCACTATGTTTTTCATTTGTTTAAATATTTTTCAGCTATTTTCTTCAAGCGCTGATAAAAGCCAACTTTCTTTGCATCAGGTCGTAAGAGGACGAAATAAGTACTCTTCCCGTCACATTTTGCTTTACTAATATGCTTATTACTTGCTGACGATTCGATGACAATCTTTGCTGTCTTATTTGAAACAAGATATGTATATTTAATTTTGTTGTTTTTGTTCTTCTATGAATGCAAAAACTAGAAGGTCTTCCTGTTTCGTTGACAGAAACTAGTCAAGACAAGTGAAGACGAAAAGTGATAGCCGCTCAGAAATTATTCACCAAGAAGCCTCTCTCACATAAATATTTATATGGACACCTAGCAAAACATTTATATCCAGTTCGAGTCCGAAAAATGTATGTGATATCGTTTGAGGAAATATCAAAATCAACCAGCGGCAATGATCAGCAAGGTACGAACTTTTAAATTTAAAATGCAAATTGTCCACTGAACCACAAACGCCAGCTACCGTCATGTACTGCATCTCGATAGAAAACTGAACTTGAAGGAAGACAAAGTACCGCAGCGAATATTTCCACCTTAAGACATTAAGACTACACCACTAAGACAATCTACTGCCAACAGAAAGATAATCACGGTGCAAATCCGCTTTAAATAAGAACACGTTTTCCAATTTCTTTCCTCCCGCAACGTACCTATAACATCTTCCGCCTGATGAAAAGGGAATCATTTGATGCGGCACGAGTTGCGGTCGCGCTCGCGCATCGGACTGATTCCGGATCACAGATATTTTATCGAAGCCTGTTATTATTAGGTTGCATATTTCACTGCGAGGATGATAACCGAAAGATCATTGTTAAATTAAAATTTTCACGAGCTAATAAATCGAGTGAGCAGCTGCAAATGAGATTTAATTTTATAGTAGTGCTCTTCCATCTTCCAGGAGCATTTCGTTGAGGAAGACCTTCTGCAATTTAGTGCAAACGAAACTAAGCTCAGTGAGATGCTTCAGCAATTCTAGTTTGTGCTAATTTAGTAGATCCCCATCGCCCCTAGGAATGATTTAAAGCTAAGTCTCAGTGGTATCGGAGGTAACTAATAGACGGGTATAGAGAGATGCGTGGGCTTACAACCGTGAGAGTTTTACCTGATATTTAACGCCTTAAGCAGCGAATGAAATCAGGATTGTAATTTTGTGTAAAATAACCTCAAAGAAGTACTCAAGTAGGCGTTCTTTGGGTGTATCTACATAAGTACTCCCACGATTCTAAAGTAGAGTGCGGAATGTAATTATTGTCCTTCTATAGAAATGCAACATTTCACTGAGGAATGTATGTACATGTCCAGAAATTATTTAAAACAGTTAATCAGTTTTTATTTAGGTATAACTTTGTGCGCTTTGAGCCCAAGTGTCACCCTTTGATATACACTCAATCAAGTTTGCTTCAATAAAGTTAATTGAGAAGGGAATTCAGCGGTCCATGTGTCATTCACAATCTATTGCAAAGGTGACGCCAGTTTTGGTTTTTGCATTTCATTTTTTTGCTTTTTTGCTCGCTTTTGCATTGATTACAATTTGGTCAACGTCCAAATCGTCGAGGGGAGGACATTTTAATTAAAAACGTTCATAGGTTAATTGATTGAGATGTCTAGACTCCTCAATTTAAATTACAAAGGGAATTGCATCAGTCAAAGTAATAGTGAAATTGACAGTATTGTATATCACAAAACGCGAACAAGCTTGACGAAGAGAGAAATAAAGACAATTTCAAAGTTTTAGAGAATTTATGAGATTTTTAGATCTTAATATTTGTGGAAAACATTGAAGCACTTGAAATTAGCCTATCTATTACAAATTTAGGCGCACGGTAATGCACCGCCAAATTCACACTATCATACACTAAACTCCTTTTGTCGAAGCAACGGAGCACCCAAGAATCGGTTGGTCGAAATTGTTGATCTAGTACGCTTTGATTTGCTTTAGAGGTGCTCCTGATTGTGCTAGAGGGATGATATTCTGATTTAGGTAGAGCTTGATATGGTTAAAAAGTAAAAAGTTTCAAAACTGAAAATTTCACATTACTGAGATCATGTTCATGGCAGCCTATTGTCTTTTTTGTTGCTGTGGTGGCTGCAAAAGAAAATTCACGCAAGCAATATCAACTCTTTTCTGTGTATGGACGGCAGTCTAATAATAATAATAATAAAGTTTATTATAGCAATCCAAGATTAAACTTTTCATACAGAGACATAGCAAAGAGGAGTAGATGGAGTTGGATGAATTGGTTGAGTGGCACGATCACCACGCCATGGTTGCAAGGTTCGAGCCTCGGTCTGCCCGTGAGTTTTTAATTTAAACTAAAAAATCCACTCCGTCCCTGAGCTGTTGTCTAGCTCGCAGAAATGCAAAAAAATCACAAGACATTCAATGTCCCTGATTCCCAGTATCATAGGGTTGTCCCCTAGACTGAAACTGCTTCTTAAAAAAAATTATAATAATTTTGTATAATTTTTTGAGATTGCCTTTTCCTCCGTCAAATTTAATCCCTCCGCGGATAATTTTGGTCATATCTCAGATCGTCCCGCTTCACCTGTCCTCATGCCCCTTATATCTTACTATGACTTAAATGAGTGAACTCTAATCGGACTCCCGAACTCTCTCTGCTGCTCGTTTTACCAATTGATGACATTGTCGCTCTGATCTCGCATTCTAAAGTTGTAATCTGCGCAGACGACATGAAGATCTTCACCTAAGTTAGGCTTAGGTGTAGGCTTGTCGCTAATCAAGCTTGTCCCCCAACCACAACTGGTCGCCAATATCCGTAGGAATTATTATCGAAAGATTCCCGAGCAGTGTACGCAACGTCTCAATAATTCAATCTTATGCGCCAACCGAACAAGCGGATATAACAACTAAGGAGCCTTCTATCAGCTCCTTTACGATTCTGCGCGAATACTTCGATATTTTTTCCACTCACAATCTTTTGGTAATATTATTTTTAAGGTATTAAGGCACCTTTTAACAAAAAAAATCGATTTTTCGAAATCCTAGGGTGGCCTAAGGCCTTAAATCAAATACTATTTTAACCAAGGAATGAATAACACAAACATCGCGTTGAAATGATTACGATTTATTATGAAAATAACTAATATCTTACCAAAAATTCAATCGTCCTTCTGAGCATTCGCGATTCCCTCTGGTTCCTGGTTTTGGAGCATAGGGCGTATATTATACCTACTCTCCACCTGGTCCGGTTCTGCGCCAACGGCTTCATCTGTGCGAACGATTTGTTGATCTCGGTACCTTCCCTATCCCGTCTTCTCAATGTGTTTCGCGGTCGTCCTATTCGGCGTCTTCCTTGGATTCCGCGGGTATTCCAATCTAAAGCCTACTCGGCTCTTTTCTTATGTGTGGCCTATCCATTGCCACTTCCGCCTGTGAATATTGGTGTCTATCCCGTCTTGGCCCGTACGTATATGTAGGTCTTCGTTGGTAATGACCTCTGGCCAATGGATGTTAAGGATGCACCGGAGACACCGGTTAACAAAGGCTTGCAGCTTGCCATAGATGTTATTTAACAGATCTCTTTCCATGTTGAACATCCGTACAACAGAACAGATTTTACGTCTGACTCGAAGATCCGGAGTTTTCTGCGTCAGGAGATGTTGTTATTGTGCGAGATCTCAGCAAGAGTATTAAATACAACTCGAGCCTTATTGATGTCAGCTTGTACATCAGCTACACTTCAACCGGTTGTGGTAACTCTACTTCCGAGATATCAACATTTATCTAATTGCTCTAATTGCTGCTCTTGCAGCTAAACTTCATGTTGTCTCCTGGAGTTCAAGCTCATAAGTTTAGTTTTAGTAGCAATGATCTTATGACCTGCTCTGCGACCTTCTCTACGCAGGGCTTCGGACATTTTAGCCACATGGCTTTGTTTGTTGTATATGAGACATACATCGTCGGCATAGTCCATGTGCGTAAGGCGGATAAAGAGTTTCTATCTAATTCCTCGCACTCAGCACTTGGAGAAGCTCCCTCAGTTTTCCCTTGTGTAGGACGTGACATTGGGCTCCTCAGTAGGACTCCTTTATAATGGTGATGGTTCAGGGATGCCTCTCCTACATAAAGCTTTCCATATATATTCGTCATCAACGCTGTCAAACGTCTTCTCAAAATTGATGAATATTAGATGTAAAGGACACCTCCATTCGGCGGATTGCTCGATGATAATTCGGAGGGTGTTGATATGATCACTGGCGGAGAAACACTCAAGAATGTATGTCTGCCTGTTCATCGCTAAGAGTGAGCTCGATTGTGTTCTTGATTCGCATTAAGATAATTTTAGCCATCAACTTGGAGAATACAGTTAAAGTCAGATATCGCGCCAATTGCTACAACTCCTCAGTTCGTCTTTTTTAGGAATCTTCATTTTCCATTCACTGGGATATGTCTTGGTTTCTTAACATTCTTGGATTAGAGGAAGAAGAATATCAGCCGTAGCAATGGGATCCACTGGTATTCCATCAATCCCTGGGGCCTTATCGAGGTCCGTCGACTTGTCGACTTTGTCGGAGTTCTGGTGTTAATGTTGACCGCAGTCGGCGGGTGTTCAGGCTTGTGTGAAGAGGTATGCGATGGTCCGAAGACATTGTTTCGGAATTCAACAAAATATTTTAAAGGATTTTGTTCTGAGAGTTCTCTAATGCATTCAGATGGATCACTTTTACCAGTGAAGCTCACCAGACGAGCATAACATATGTAAGTATATGCTGGCTAGTTTTTGTAAATTTAGTCCGAGTTCAATATACATATGAGTGGTCGGAGAGATGGAGATTTCTGGATACATTCAATTTTCTTAAAATTTAGATGTCTAGTCCAATGACTAGTATAATGGCTAGAACTTTACGCCTATCGGATTTAATAAAGGTGGGTTCGTACCCACATTAAAAATTGTGAGGTAAATTCTTAGACTAAGTTCTAAAATTTTCAAACTAACCCAGAGGGTGTGGTGCACGTAAGCGTCATCTTTCAATTATTGGCCTCTCTGTGAGATCCTTTTCTGGGGATGGGGGAGAGGGGAGGGGGAATGTTGTCTAATGTAGAGTTGACCCTATTAAATCCTACTACTGGTGCATTTATCTTGCGGTTGTTAATAGTGTTTAGTTCAATAGCTGCGCCCATCTTTCCCAAATCTATGGGCATTATCTAAAGTTATATCCGTCCCTAAGTTCCCGCAATGCAAACTGCTGCTGCTGCGGCCATCAGTTTTTTATCAAGATCTTTGAAAAATGTATGTACTTTCAAATAACTAGTTATTTAAATTCTACCAATTATCCTATCTATTGATAGGAATTAGTTGACAATTTCAGTCTTCTTAGATTTTTCCAAAGCGTTTGGTACAGTGAAGCATCGACTACTTTTCTAAGCTTGCGGATAATTTCAACTTTAGTTCCCAAGGTTTCCCAACTTATATCTAATTACCTCAGAGAACGTTATCAAGCCGTCTTTTCAAATGGTACTTTATCTTAATTTTTGCCTGTTACTTTGGGAACACCCCAGCGTTCTATTCTTGGCCTACTGCTATTTTCAATTCTTATCAATAACATCAGTTAAGTATTGTCAATTAAATCTTCATGCAAATGATGTTCAATTATATCTCTCGAAATCTGTAGGGCTATTTGAGGACGGAGTTTATTGCGTTAATCTTGATTTGGAGGATTTTTGAGCTCCAAGAGAACATTAATTATACCTAGATGAAAATATTTAAGTAAAAGGCGCCTGTTTCCTTCCACACTGTCAAACTCTAAAATAATTTATGCTGTTACTTTAAAGCAAACTAAACATAAAAAAATGTTATGCTTCGGAACTTTGCAGCAGTATTGTATTTTTTTGCTTTTTCATTATAACATTGATAAACTTTTTTAAGATTTTTTTATTTTGAAATTCTCTACATATTTCAAATTTAATACGACATATTTCTCCGGACGTTTTATTTTGCCTTCACTGTACTTTCAAGTTTCAATAATAAGGTTTTCCCACAAACTGCGTTATGGAACATGTCTTGGATTAGATTATTCTGGGGCTTGGGTATTTATACTAGACATAGGCGGGGATTCAAAAATCGCCTATTACTTTATGGTGCAATCAGCTTTCTAAATAAATTTTCCTCAACGTTTTAAAAGTGCTTTTTCTAAATTAGTGCTATATTACAAAAGCTTGCTCCGGAATTTAAGCCTACCTCGTCTTTTCATAAGTAAGTAATCCTCTCAGCAGAGAATAATAGTATTAAGTAGCTATAAAGTTATATTGTTGCTTTCAGGGAGCTTAAGTTCATCAAGAATTAAGTAATTAAATTTTTACAAGCTTTTTAAAAAGAATTGTACAAGTGATTTGTGAAGGAATTTCGTCCAATTAGCTATAGGCTTATAGCAGAGTTCGTATAAGAAAGTGGGTAGGGGAAACGGAAAACATTTTGTTAATTGTTTTGCTACTACTTTATTAAAATTGTTAAAAGCTTAATTTATTTTTATTATTCTTGAGCTTTTTAATCCAAAAGTGCATTAGGAAAAATAAAATTCCAAGTTGTGGAATACCACAATTCCGCAAGTGGTCAGAGCAGTCTTCCGGAAAGAGAAAGTGCTGTGGTTAAATCCACCACTTGGAGTTTTAGTTTTTCTTTTTTTTCCATATAATATCATCAAAATCAAGAAAACATCATTCAGAAATAATTACCACAGAAGGGAAAACGTAGAAGTGATGTATTAAGTAAGAAATGTAAGTAAGTAATTGCGGAATGCAATATCCAATACCGTAGACAAGTACTTCAATCAATCACCTCGTTTAAGAGAAGGCTCTCAACTTCGATATGTATTGCTGAACATTTGCAAGCAGTAAAAAAAATAATTACTTTTGCGTTTCTAGCAGCTGATCCAATAATAAATAAGTGACCCCGATTAAATCGATTTTTTGCTCTAGAATAAAAGCATTTAACTATAGTCGACAAAAAAACCGTTTGGTTTTATCAGGAACGTGTGTTCATGCATGTTAAAAATTTAAGGCAATTTGTTGCGAAGCATTATTTATTGATGCACCAAATATGATATGTCGATTTATCGGTTTTGCAATTTACTAAACACAGTGGTTTTTGCGGACCTTGAATTGTTTTGAATTGACTTGTGGTTTAAATGATATGATGAGGCAGTAATTACATGAAAAAACCATAAAACCATTTCATGTAAAAGTTGGTATCCAAGACTCACAAGCTCACAACTTTTTCACTGTTAAAATAATATCAAATCTCATGTAGAGCCAAGTCCCAACCTCTTCAAGGCCTAACTCAACAAACCCTACATATTGGTAAAATAGTATGGCTTCGCCGTTTCATGGAACATGCGTGATGCAATATTGAAGACCATTGACTCAATTTTTGACCATAAGTCCATGAGAGTGTCTGTCTGTGCGAGGTCTATATGAGGTTGAATGGTTTTTTTGCCGGCGGCCACCAATTAACCTAACCTAACAAAGCTCCACTGTACCGACTCAATGTATCTAGAATGAAAAACAAGATGACCTAGCCCAAGATACATACTCAAGAATTGATTTAACCAGAGAAAAGAAAAAGTGAATGTCTGCCGGTTAGAAAGCTCCCTCAACCACTGTTTTACATAATCCTAGAAACAATATAGTTTGTGAAGAGTAAAATCGAGTTTTTTCGTCATCCTTCACACCACGATCAGTCACGGACTACAAGCGTCGGAAAATAATTTCCGCAAAAGTATAATCAAAGAAGTACCTACTGATTGAGGCTCCTAGAGAATGAAGTAACTTCACATTTTCCCAAGTTAAGGTTCAGGTCATTAGATCCACAAAAGTCATTGTGGACGTATTTAAAACGTCCTGAATTCGGGAAGATTCACAACTGTTTCTAACGCAAGAGATAATCCGCATATCGTCCACATAGATTAAAACTTTTGAGGCGTAATAACACAATGACAATATCATCAATAGCAAGATTAAACAGCAGTGGACCTAGGTGGCTACCCTGCGGTACTCCTTATGTAGTCCTTACGACTCTAGATAGTGTTACGGAAAGGTACCCGATATGTTTTGCAATTAGAACAGATCCAATTGAGCAATAAAGATGAAATTCTCAACTTTGTAAGCTTGAACATAATTACAGACTGAGGAAGCTTATCAGATTACATACTGAAGTCGGTGTAAACGCAGTAGGTCTGCAGACCAAGTTCGACGGCTGAGATTATGTGTAAGATAGATTCTAGAATGTTAGTTGTCTTCGATCTTCCAGGATCCCTTTCCGGGGAAGGCAAAAAATTTCAAGAAGACTTAAGTCTCTAACAAATAACGCATAGATAAATTTATCAGTTCTTTTCATATTTGCAAATATGAAAAAGGTACGAGGATCATTACGCAAGTTATTGCGAACACTATCAAGGTACTCCATGTACTATATGACGATGAAGATAAAGTTAAAATTAGTCATCACAATCCACGAAATTACAATAAGCTGATGTTTCCGTAGTCAATTTTTTCTTAAGGCTCCAAAGTTCTGTAGTATATCAAAGGGGCGAACGGCAGGATGATCTCGACTGTTTGAGTAGTACACAGGAGTCAAACAGATTGTAAATACTTTCATAAAATACGGAAACGCACTTATGGATATCGTTATTTCATAATAGAGATGGGAAATCAAATCAAATTAATCAAGTTGGTATAAATTTTGGCACAAGAGTGTTAAGACCCACACATAGTTCCCGAGTCATTTTCAAAATTAATTAAAAATTGCACCCCCTGGGGGCCAAAATAAGAATTAAGAATATTTTACGTTTTAGGGTCAAGGACTCAAAAAATCTACAGGAATGTCACCCCACTTGCGTTAAATCCTTTGCCGTAACTTCAAAATACCTTTTGGTGGTTCAGATCTGACCGACTCTTGAGAAATACCTAAACATGTACTATGGTATTCATTGTAAGACATTTTTATTGCCAGGTTTCGAACCATTGTGATATAGTTTTCACGGTGTGTATAGGGTCAACTTTCGGCTGGAAAATAGCATGCAGAATTTTCAAATAAGACTGCTTTCTCATTTTGTTGTTTATTCAAACCAATGGACCACTTCCCGTACCTTGTTATTTTATTTTTATCTTGTCTTGCTTTAATAGTAATAAGCAAGGTTAGGTAAGGTTAAAGCAGCTGTCTGCCCGGGAAGGAAGGCATACTTAGGCAAGAGTGACATATTATGAAACCACAGTTCAAACTTTCCGCTCAACTCTGTTTAACACCAAAAAGAGGATATAGAGCCAACTAGGAGCCCTCATCAGTCGAGCTACAACTCTGTCACCATTAGAAATTATTTCTCGGGGAGCCGAAAAAGGCGACAGGGCTTACAGCCCTAAAACGGGACTAAAAACCATTTAGAGTTTCTTATAAACTGAAATAGATCCCTGACATCAGTAGACTAATTCGATTAACTCTTTGAAAAAGGGGAGTCCAAAAATCCTCTCCCGTGGTTGGCTAGAGCCGAGCAGTTGCAGGGAAAGTGGCGGCTGATTTCCTCTTCTCCCTCATCTTGGAAACTCCTGCAGAAGGCATTTGACCACGCGTCGAGTCTGTCGGCATGCCTGCCTAAAAAGTAATGGCCTGAAATGAAATCCACGACAACGCCTATAATGTTACGTCCGAGCGAGATAAACTCTCTTGACCATTTAAGGTCAAGGATCGTCCAGATCTGCCGGGTATTAAGGCCGGTGTGTTTACTTTGCCACCTATAATGCGCAATCCTAAATGATGCTTGTAGAATTTTCAGCTGGCATGTGGCGTGCGGTTTTCCAGGCTGGTGATTCATGTCCGAGCCGGGAAGAATAGTACCGCCAGCTATCGCTAGCTATTGCTAGCTCATCGCGTCAGCTCTATAGTTACCAGGATGCCCCGGTATGCATATGAGGCGTACGCTTGACGCTCAATCTTCTCGTTCAGAGTTGAGCTTCATAATATGACATTATTGCAGGTCGTATACACTCCCGTAAGAGATTTAATAGCAGTATAAAAGATACATATACGTTATTTTCTTCAGACGGTCCAAAGCTACCTTTTCAGCTTGCAAAAAAACTGCAATAGTCAAGCAAGCGAAAAGTTCAGGTATTCCGAGTAGATACCTCTACCCACTTTCCCTTCCAGCTTGGAACCGTCAGTATAAAGTTGCACTGACTCTCCAATTGAGGAGGACTTTCTTTCCATTCCAACTTAGTGGGGATGCAGGAGTCAGATTTAGTATTAAAAAAAAGGCTTTGGTTTTGGAGGGTCCGTATGTCGGTACGCTTCCAAGTCTGGACTGAGTTGAGTTTAATGGCAGACGAGAATGCGATTTGTCTATCAAAAAGATTACCGGTAGGAGGTGGAGAATTATGTGAAGGGCTTTAGAGGGTGTAGTTCCGACGGCAACTGTTATCAGTAGTGTTGCCATCCTCTGAACCTTTTCAAGTGCTTTCAGGTCTACGACTAACTATTATGTGAGTATTGGTCGTATAACATTTTGTACAAGTATATCGCTGTTGTGGCTTTACGTACTCTTTCTTTGATGTTAGGTTTCCAACTAAGTTTCATATCCAGAACAAGGTCATATAGATATTTCAATTGGTCACCTAGTTTCAGTCTGACTCCATTAAGTGTTGGGCAGTTGATAGGAGGAACTCGACTTTTCCGAGAAAAAAGTATCAGCTCCGTCTTGTTTGTGTTTATTCCAGATAGATATTTTAGGAAGAGCATGTTGCAACACCTAAGCCAAGGTATTAGGATGCTTGCCCGAACCAACAAGGGCATTTAATCAACGTAGGCGATAACTTTAGGGTCGGAATGTTCCAGATCTAGGAGTAGTTAATTTAGAACCAGATTTCACAAGGCCGCCATGAGGATGCCTTCTTGGGGTGTGCCTTTAGTAGCAACTCTATCTACAGCTAGAGTTAACGATCCTGGTTTTGAGCATGAGATCAATAAGCACAATAATTGTAATAAACTAATTAATTGTAATATCTAGTAGACAGATCTTGACGAACTCCAAATGAATAAATCACTTTGTCAACGAAAATATCCTTATTTTCCGCAATCCTATTGTAGCATACCGTGGGAGTAGAACTACTAGATCTCGTAATACCGCAATCGTTTATATACTTGTATTATTAACAAAAGCAGTAACATATGTCGTAAGTATAATCGAACCTTTGCTTTTCAAGCCTAATCATATTTCATAGGAGATATACTAGGTATTTGGCTGTTTACTGTTTTACACTTGTCAATCTTTGGAGCAAATTACAACTGTGATATTTTGTCGTAAACAATGTTGAGTGTAAACAAACGTCTGATTAACTCTTATACTAAATAAATTAATAACAATAAAGTAAATTATATAATTAAATTTTGGGCCAACCTAATTGAGATAATAAAGTTTTATGGAATTAACGTAATTGTAACAGAGGTAGTAAAATCAAACCTTTTTGCCTTTTCCCGAGTGACCCTGTACCACCATTACCATTTACAACTAATGGCTAATTACAAAAATCCATTTTGATACACCTTAAAATTCCTGTCATTTTTGACGGTCCCCTTTGCAATATTCGTCATAAACCCTTTGAGTATAAAAAGTAATTCTGTCGAAATTAAGCCCCCCAACACCGTTAACATTTTTCTCAATCCTTTCCCTTAATAAAATTATATTGATAAAAATCTTATCACCCTTTGAAGAAATTCCCTTTCCGTAGTAATGGTTCCTCTCTGTCTGTCGGTCTGTCATTGCTTACATAACCTAATTTCTCTCTCTCTTGTAGTTGAATCATTACGAGTGGAGCTTTACGAATGAGGTTAAAATATCCCTTGGAGGCGTTAAAATTTTTGGTGAAAAAAAAATTTTTCTCTCAAATTTACTTCGTTGAATGGCGGTTGTTGCTGTCCTATGCAAGGATAGGTAGTTACGGAAACATTAATGAGCTCGTCTGGGTTGTGCAAACCTTTTAACCATAATTGCAGGAAGAGTGAAAAAATTAGCAAAACAGGGAAAAAAATTACATAAAATTCTTATTACGGCATTACGGGAAAAATTCCGTAAACTCAACTATGCGGTCGATTTTCCATCCTTGTCTGACAGAGTTTTTTTTTTCATCCTTTACCCTTGCGGGTTACCTAACCTAAAACCTAAACTTTGTGTGAGCTGATTTTTTTCCAATATACAAAGGAGGGTTATATCAAGGCTTTGAATCATTCCCGGGGCTTTTCACTCTAATTTGCTCTGCATCATATATATGCCTGTTGACTGAACTTTTTGAAATAAAGCTTAATGTAATGAGATTTAGGGTTAATTTCACTTAATCAGAGCGGACTATTTGGAAAACCGCCTAAAGTTTTTTGGTTATATAATATCTGCTAGCTACCAGTCAATAAACACTATAGTTAGTGGAATCCGGTCGGTCACAATAATGCATAAAATTATTTTAATAACAATTGACTATGGTATGCAAATGAAGCGTGTGATTAAAGTAATTAAGGGACTCCGAAAGCGATTTCCCAGCATCAATTTGAGGTAAATTTAACCGTTTATAATGTAATAAGGCTGTTTTTCATTCCACCTTTTTATTACAACCTTTTACAGAACGTCATTAATTTGAGATAAAATAATTTTAGAATTCACCAGATAATTTTAATTGCACTCAGAGTTCACTAATCAAACATCTAGTTACTCAAGAAATGGTTACAATATTTGATTTAGTTCTTATTCCCTCGAATGCCACTCAATTTCCATTAATTTCAAAAGCTAACTAACATAAAGCTTTTTCCAGAGCATCTATCATAAATCAACAAAGTTGAATGAACCTTTGTTCAATTTTCAGGAGATCCTTACTCGCGTGCATACATCGTACATCTTGTACCAGAAACTAGTCACTAATGAGTATATTTACCGAAAACTTCCATCTAGCAACATCATCATCATTTGGTTCATTAAACCCATCATAGCTCCCCTAATATTGCATTTATTACGGGAGCTCCAGGATCTATTGTATACCCGTAATTGGTAAGAAAATATAACCTGAAGGCACCCTTACTGATATCTTAATTAGAGAGAATATTCGAGAAAGTAAACGAAGCCAATATTGGTTATGCAATTGTACTGAGCTCTCCACAAATTCAATAAATGAGGTCGTGGACAAGTTTATCAACTACTACGACATGAAAGGTCCACTTTTCGTGTCCAAGAATATTTTCTTATGGATAGGTCAATTCTCGAGAGATTTGCTGTAAATTTACCTTCAATTAAATTGGATACATGCCAGACGGTGCTATACACATATATTGAGACCAAAACGAAATAGGTGAACTCAACTGAATACAAAACTTCAACTCACTATACCAAGAGCTGTATACGAGCAATTTGGATTATTAAAGTGCAGTTAAGCTCTGTATACTCCCCCGAGAAATTCAATTTTATGTAATGGATATTCGCCGAGCGAGATGAGTTAATCCCGCTTCCAGCAAGAAATATACGTCAGACTTAATTTAAATAGATCACCCTCCAGTTTTGATTAACCTTTGAGGGATTATTTACACCAGATCTTTTCATATTCGAAATTGTTTGCATGCTATGCAGTCTCAATTTCGAATTATTACCGAGGTTCCATTATCAAAATGAATTACAAGTGGAAATTTACAAAATAATAAAAGGATGCGGATGTTCATATGAACGAGATGTAAACATAGTTACCGAAATCCTTTCAAAACGGGAGGGAGGAGGGGAGTTGTATTTCAAAATGGCTATGAGGTGTGTTGTTTATATTCAGATTTTGATTGAATTGAATATTGACCATGGCAAAAATCAAACCAAAAAACGTTATTCATTCCTTAATGTAAATTCTATCGTATTTTCATATAGTGAATAAAATTTCGAAAGTGGACTTCATCTGAATAGACGATATGCCATGCCGACTACTTTTAACTGCCAAAGTAATTGATTTAAATTCATTTTGTTTTCGTTTCGTTTTCATCCTTTTTTGGATGTTGGTGTATCGTCCGGAAATTACTGGAGAAATTAACTGCGACCGCCAGCTTGATTCAAGGATGCTGCTCTTGCAAGGTAACCGCATAAGACGTGTAATGAATATCGCGCTGACCTTGAGCACCTGAAGCTGAAGGCTTCAGGATTGAATCCCACCGGCGCAAATTTCCGGAAACATGACCAAAACCCCTAAAGCAATTGTGCTTTTGCTGTCTATTGGTATTTCGGGGTTTTCGATGCCGCTGACTACAATTTCCAATTTTTTTTTTCAAAAATCAAAATGATCGACCATTTTTTATAAAATATTGATTTCTTTAGCTGACAATCACTGTATAGGATTTTTGAGGTCCCTGATTTATCTTACCTACTGTGGATTCCAATCGATGTCCTAGCTAAAATTTTATTAGCCCTTCTTAGGGTAAGGCCAATCCAGTTACACTTCTTCGTCGGATTTCGTCCTTTTCCTTCTTCGTTCTTTCCTGGTCGGCACACGAATTTTAAGGATGTGACGAATACTTCTACTGATGAGAATTTGAGAACGCCTTGTGATAGACTGAGTAACCTACCATATTTCGCAAATGTACAAAAGTACCGCCTTTATGTTGGCGTTAAGAAGCCGTAGTTTAGTTTTAACTGAGATCTCCAATGACTACAATATCCGGCAAAGCTGCGCACCTTTCGCTTTTTTCATTCGGGAATAGACATCTATTTCTGAATCACCATCTTTTGTAATTACACTACCGAGGTAACAGCATTTTTTAAGCCCCTCCACGTCTTGGCTATCCAGTGCCATGCATGAAGTAGTGATAGTGTTAATCCTCATTTGTTTTTGTAAGTATACTTCAAGCCTACCGTACTACTTTCTGACACAAAATTTTATATTATGTATGTTTAGGTCCTAGTGACGATGGGCCAGCAAACAGATGTCATCAGGGTGTCCCAGGTCTTTGACGCAATCTAACATTCCCCATTGTATATCTCCTGATTCTCTATCGAGAGCACTGATAAGAACGTTGTTTAATACGATGAGAAACAGAAGCGGTAAAAATAGACATCCTTGTGAATGTTGTGAATTGTTGTATTTTAAATCTTTATTAATTCGATCATTTTTACTCGTAAATCGTGTTGCCATAATGACTTAAACATAAGACTTCTATTAACCTATAATGCTCCACAATAATGCTTAAGGGGAATTTCTACTGTGTTGGCTTCAAAAAAACGATTTTTTTCTTTTTGCATTTTTCAATATTCTGAAGCCTCTAGAATAACCCTAATGTTAACATTTTTATCATATTTGCCCATTAGTTGTATACAATATCATGACGGCCGGTCAGATCACGCCAAAGCATGGTCTCGAAAGTTTAAATGTATTTTTTAAAACCATATTTTTCGAGCTGGTGTGCAGTACTTCGGTATCCAAAAATTAGTCGATTCCAATAAGTCGGGGCGGGGCTTACAATGTTCGGCAGACATGTGATTCTCGTCCTGACGACTTTCAAATTTTTTGCGATATTAAAGGAAAAGTGAATGCTGAGTGTTCAAAATAAGACCCTGGGAGGGGGGGGGGAGAGAATAATCGTTGTAATAAACCTCGTATGCAGCAGCAGCACCGGCTCCAGGTGGATGAACATCGGCAGCAGCTACTACAACGACAGCAGCTTCACGATCGGGTGGATGAACAGCAGCAGATGCTTCCGTCTAACTTCTAGAACTTCATCATTCAAAATGCTGGTTCCTGATTGCTTATCGGGGGAACTTCTTAAATTGGACATTTGGCCCAAGGGAGGACTAGTAAAAAACTATGTGCCTCGCCAGCCCCGAAAGAATACATAAAATTAAATCGCAAGGACGGAGCGAATAATAAATCGCTGAATAGCAGCTTGGTAATGTATTTCCAAAATGTTCGAGAGTATGAGATCATTTAATATTCCTCACGATATTATTGTCTTGACAAAGACGTGGCTTAACAACTCCTTTCCGTATGCTGAACTTGTTGACAATAATTTTCAGGTCTTTCGACGGGATCGCTACAGTGACGACTCCTCATCGCTAGGTGGAGGAATTCTCATTGCTGTGAGAAATGTTTATAGCTGTACTAGAATTGACGTTCCCAATACTTCCAACTTGGAATTTATATGCATGTTTTTAACAATTGGGAGAAGAACTTTGTATAGCCTTGCTGTATACATTCCTTCTGGTAGCTCTTTTACCTTGTATGCTAGTCATGCGGATGCTGTCGACTATATAAAGGATCTGGCACAGGACGTTGATGAAATCTTAATCCTTGGGGATTTTAATCTCCGACGAAGAGGAATTTTTGTCTCCGATCACTTACTCTGTTGATGCTTGTTCTTTTCTGGATTCTCTGTCTGCATCTGGTTATACGGAGGTTAACAATATTATAAACTGCCGAAAAAGGATATTAGATCTCGTCCTTACCACCAATGCTTCGAAGTGTGCCGTTCGGGCTTTTACAACGGCTTTGCTTGTGGAGGACTCTTATCATCCCACCGTGGATGCGGTTGTTAACATGGATAGTGAAGGAAAAACATACTCAAGCATCGAAAATGCGCCTTTATTTAAAGCTGAAAGTTACCTGGTCCTTTCTAATTGAATATAATGATACAGTAGACCTTGTTCCAATACTCAACAATGTAATTTTTGATTGCTTTAGAAATACTATTCCTATATCCTATATTAAAAATAATTCCGGTTGTCCCCCTTGGTATGATGCTGACTTTGCGCAACTCAAGGAGTTAGGCATGGAGGAGGTTTTATCTCACTGAGTCCAGTGAGGACTTAATCCAATATTTAAATTTAAGGGACGTAATTCGTTTCGTGAAGCTCTTCTGCTTGCCTATGAGATATACCTGGAGGAGATGAGTGGTGCCATCAAGGTAGATCCTGAACAGTTCTGGCGGTTCAGCAATATTAAAAATATGTCCAATGACTTTCCGCCTTTCTTGAGCTATAATAACTCTTCTAGTAGTCAGGATCCATCTGTGATAGCAAATTTATTTACTGACTTTTTTGGTAAGACTTTTATATTCAATCATGTTCAAATTGATGCTTCCTATTTTTATTATTAAACGACGCTTTCTGAAGTTGATATTCCAAATTTAGTAATAGATGAAAAAGAAGTTGTGACAGCTACGTCTAGCTGTTCGGCTGGCCCTGATGGGATTTCTGCTTTAGTTTTGAAATATAGTTTGCGGTTCTCTCTCTGCTCTGTCCCATTATCGATATTGTTCAATTTTTTGCTCCGGCAGGGGAAGCTTCTTGATTTGTGGAACAGATCGTTTATTACTCCTACGTATAAATCTGGTAAAAAGGATCATGTTACTAATTCTCTACCAATTGCAAAATTGTCGACTATATCATAACTATTTGAGGTCATTGTGTGTTAGTTCTTGTACTTTCATTGTGTGCAAATTATTGCTCATAATCAGTATGGCTTTATGAAGAAGAGATCAACAACCATAAATTTACTCCGGTTTTCCTCGTCTTGCATTAGGACTTTGGAGTTGGGTGGTGAGACTCATTGAATTTATATTGACTTTAGTAAAGTGTTTGACAAGCTTTTCCGCAAATTATTGATTTTCAAGCTACGAGCTCTTGGCTTTCCCCGCGGGTTTGCTTGACTGGCTAGCTTCCTATCTAAGTGAACGGAAGCTATTGGTTCGTTATTTAACTGCCCAATCTAACAACTTCACGGCTAATTATGGTGTACCGCAGGGAAGGCAATTGTGGCCCCTTCTGTTTATTCTATTCATAAATGATGTTTCGTACATCGTCGTTGACTCGAATCTGTTGATTTATGCGAATGATTTGTTGCTATACAAACTAATTAAATCTGATGGAGATTATTTGTCGAATAGTGTTCCAAAAACTCTCTTTCTTTCTCATAAACTGGTTCCTTGTGTTTTTGACTATAGTAAGAATAATATTATTCTTACTAAGATCAGCTGACTTGGGTGTGTGGCGGGATTCCTTAAATCTTCCACCATATGTGGACAGACTAAAATAAATAAATCTAACAATATTGCACTCTCGAAGAAAGGTGTCGGACATTGTCTTCATTTTCCGGCTTTTGAATTTGTATTAACTTCCGACCACGAAACTTAAAGTTCACTAATTTCATTTATTTGCCGACACATCATACCAACTATGTACGATTTGAGCCAATTACTAGGATGTGCACTCATTTTAACGCAAACTGTAGTCTAATCTGAGATCTCCAATTAAATTATGTCCTTGGTAGTTCTAGCTTGTTGTAAGGATTTTTCTCCTTCTTTGTTTCCCTCCTTATTTTGTTTGACAATTTGATTTCTGCTTGTAAAGTATTCTAGCTAGTATCTTAGCGAAATCTAATAAATAAAAAGTTACGGCCCCTTAAAAACGAAGAAAACATGCAAAATTTTAAAATCCATGTTGAATTTCGCGTCATTTATACAGTTTTTGAAATTTCGACTTGAATCTGGTTTAAACGATAAATAATAAATATTTACCAGTTTCTCATAACTATATGTATTTTTAAAATAAAATTTGTTACTTAGTGACTCGCAAAACTATTCATAAATAGTATTTGGCAAGAGTTTTGGTTTTACATATTTTATTAACTTAGTATATGCTTGATTCCCTGTAGATTTAACAGTTTTAACAGTTTTGCGACTCTTATAATCTTAAATGAAATATTAATATTAATATTTTACTTACCGCTTAGATTAAAAAATGTTATACTTGATAGCATACTAATAATAACACTGTCAATACAATTTATCAACACAATTCATCGTTTGCAGGGGGTAGAGATAGACATCCTCATCCCATAAATTTTTTTTCGTCCTTCGCCTAGATCTACAATTTCCTTCATTTTTACTCACGACCTAAGAAACATCCTGCATATAAAAAATATAGTCGTCATTTTGATTGATTCCTTTTTTTTCGTTGTAGATCTTACAGAATGAATCCTTTCAATGAAAGCAAGATTTTCAATTGCATTTCATCTTAACTTAAATTGGTTTTAACTTTCAGAATTGCAGAATCCTTTCCGAGCACTCTACTAATATTAATATTTCTTCCATTAATCAGCACAAAATGTTGATAAATTTATAGGTGCTCCTATTTATAATATTTTTATCCTGCACGTATCTGAACAAAATCAAAAAATTCTACTCAACAATAAGAAAGCTAAGTGCTTAGCGGAGTGAGTAAACTTTTCTTTCATCACTTTATAAGATATACACCGCTACCGTGGAGAATGGAAACAGTTGACTCATGTTGGCCTAAAATAAGAGTCATCTCTACTCAAGTGTACTTATTCCCATAGATAAGGGTAAAAGGGTTATAAAAAGGCTTCGAGATGACTTTTTTCCCCTATATTTTCCTGAACTTGTTAGTAACATTGCCGGGGTTTATATGGGAGCTGTTTCTTTATACTTTTGTAAGTCATTCAGGTAATGCATCGATTTAGAAAGAAGTAAATAAGTAAAACCCTAAGACAGTTTTTGTAAGCAGATAAATTGGGAATGTAATCCTTCATTCTTTTTCTATGTAAGCTTCCATCGTATACTATCGCATTTCGTTGGTTACTGCTGAGTCAGCATAGAAAACTCATTTTTGGTTGTTTCTTCTTTTTTTTTGGAAATAGGCACGAGTAAAATGTTGATTTTTAGTTGAAGGCATCAGCTTAAGAATATTTTCATTAAAGTAATGGGATCTTAAGAAATTTCTATTATATTATAATAGTATTGAGGTCAGATTAATCAAAATGGTTGAAAATTGCACGAAATGATAAATTGAAATTTACTGAAGGATATTCGCTTTACAATGGATACAATAAATCTAAGACGTTTCAACAGAAGACAATTAATAAACGGCCTTAAACAGCCAGTTCCGCTGCCGGAGGCCAATATTTAACATGGTAACAGACCTTGTCAGGATTACCAAACATTTTTATGAATATGAGAAAGGGGCAACGGGGGAAGCGTTATTTATGGTTTAGAATGATTTAATATTTGCTTTACTTAATATCCAATTATTTCTTCAGTATAGTACGTCCTAACAGCGATGAGTAAGCTAGACAAGTCCTACTCCCCTGATTCCGATAATATTTGGTCTTCCTTCTTTTATATAGTAGTTGTCGGAAGTATTTATCCTATAAAATTATAATTCTGTTGAATTTTTCAAAACTGGTGAGGTGTTATCTTTTGTGAGTTCCTTACTTAAGATAGCGTCCACGAGCAGTGAATTTAACAATCGTCTTTAAAGCTACTGTCATTACACTCATCTTGAAATGATTGAAAGTATTAGGAAGCAAATCTCCATTCAACGACATAGGTTTATCAAAGGTTGCTGGACTGAGTGAGACTAATCTGTGTTTTATTCCTTAATTTTTGCATTAACTGTTTAGATGTTGGAAGACAAGTTGTTTTTCTGTACACTGATTTTTCAAAGACAATAAAATTAACATTTGTCAATTGCTTGAGCTCAGAGCTCTACTAACATTGCTTTTAAGCAAATCTAAATACAATCCGTCCTTTTTAAGTGCTCCTCAACAAATCCATTTCGCTTCCTTACTTTTAATTCGATTGTTTTTAGCGGGAGAGGTAAAAATCTTCCAAAAGACACCGTAAAGCCGTATCTTGCGGTAGTGTGAGATTCTTACTCACTAAAAACACCTCTCTGGGGATTATCCGAAACAGACCATATAGAAGCGGGTTCCTTTTCGTCCCCTCCCAGTCTCCATTAGCGGGGGCAACTGAATATTCAGTTATCACGCTGTCTCCGCTTACCTTGGTTTCCTGAGTTACTGCTAGAATCCTAGCCTATCTGCAGGAATCCATGTTGTTGCACCGTCTCCAGTGTTCCTTCTTGGTCCATGTGTTAATAATAACCTCCATGCCATGAAGCTTTTGTCCACATCCAGGACAAGTAACCTCCTCCGGATTAACCGCAACCAACCCTTTAGAAGGCAGATCTGCATCTTCTACTGGTGTGTGTACCGCGAAGATAGCCAACTCGTTAGAGGCTAACATTTTTGCCACCACCACACCTGAGGAAGTGCTAGTTATTATTTTGTCAATGGCGCCTTCTTCTAGGACTGCTACAGCACTTTCAGCCGGCGTAAGCCCGCCTCCATAGACGCCGCAGAACCTTCGGAAGGCAATTTTCCCAAAGCTGTTTCTGTTGTGTGGTGTTTGTACTGTGGATATAGCCAACCTCTTAGGGTCTACCATACCCTTCATCACCACTCCTGCAGAAGTGCCTGAGGAGACGCCATTCGTGACCCAATTACCTCTGGGTCCTGCAGAGGGGTGGACACCACTGCAGACTCCCTTGGCATGGTCTACTACAACCTTGGAGTTAGGGGGATTTTTTAAGAGGCTTTCTCCTACAGCATTAGTTACTTGGCTACGTTCTAGGATGCATTGTCCGGTTGCTACCACTTGGAGTAGGATCGCCGTATCCTAGAAAGCTTTAACTCTTCCGTTCACCCTTCAGCAACCTTTTTATTCTATTGGTCTAAAATGAATTTTTGATTCCTCTAATGTTAAAAATTGTTCAACTAATTCTGTATTGTTTTTGGTATTTGGTATAACATTAATAATATAACGGTCGATAGTGGTTTGGTACACGGATGGTTACAAGATGGGTTACAGAACGGGCATCGGAGTCTATGGACCCAAACTTAGCCTGTAAAAGTCGCTCGGATCTGCACTAACCATCTTTCAAGCAGAGGTATACGCCATTGAGATTACTCAAAGAGGAATACGTGGTGCTAAAATGTATATAATACCAGACAATCAAGCAGCACTCAGGGCTCTAGGGTCTAACAGCATTGAGTCTAGAATTGTCTGGAACTGTCTCAATGCACTCAAAAAACTGGCCAAAGGCAACAGAATCACGTTGGCCTGGGTACCACGACACAAACGCCATTAAGGATAATGATATGGCGAATCGCCTAGCGAAAAAAGGTGCGGATTCGCAGTTCATTGGACTTAGGCTGTTTTGTGAATACTGAAAAAGTCAGGTGGCAATGCGTATCAGGTTATGGGAGGACAGACATTAGCACTTACATTGGACAGCTTTCTCTCGGTGCTGAGGCCCCGAACAGTTTTTTCAGCCTCAGCTGGTCGTTGGCAAGAGCTGTGACTGAAGACTCGTCAAGGGGACAGCAGCTGTTATACTGAAGAAATGTCGTCGAGCTTACGCAGGCTAAGACACTTGCTATGTTTATAATGTAATCTTTAATGTACTATTGCTTGGCTTTAGTATGGATGCGAAGGAGGATCTTCAGTCGAGAATTTCTGAGCCAGGCTGATGTTAGATCTTCCACTGTTAAAGTCTTCATTGCATATTTAAATGTGACTCAGGGTCTCTTGCAGTAGTAGGGGTTATGGCACAAAAGACAGTCGCAGTGCTCATCATATGGGTAACCCAAATAATAATAATAATCTCTCTGGTTCCTTTAGCCACTTGTGGGGTATAGGACGGGTAGTACACCGACTCTCCAACTGGCCCGGTTTTGCGCTTCACTTCCTGCCATCATTTTAGTATCTGGGTACCTTCTTGTTTAACAGATCGCTTCTACATGTTGTGTGGTCGTCCCATTTGGCAACTTCCCTGGCTCTGACTCTTTTCTCAGTGTGTGAACTATCCATTGCCACTTTCGTATTTGAATACCTACCTTCCCTTCACCTGTGAGAGTATGCTATTACTATGCATCCGAGGTGTCAGGAGAATTGATCATGATGCTATTTGTTTGATAAAAAACATAGTCGGTATAGTTCAGATGCGTAAGGTGTTTAAACAGTTTCCGTCTGATCACTTGTGATAGGCGTTACCTATCTGGTGCGCTGCATAATTCGTCATAAATTGAAGTTACAGTGTATTCTTTTACTCTCCGTTAAGCATTTTGAAGGGCTTGCTTTATGAAGGACGTGACATTGCGCTTCTGAATATTTCTCTTTTCTGATGGTGATTATTTTTTTTCTGGGTTAACTATACTACGTAGTACCTACGGGAGAATACTGTTGGTATGACCTGCATTAAGTCTGTATTCACTGAAAGCCGGACAAATTAAATAGTCGATTACACGAAGAATTACAAACAAACCTTTCGAATCAAATCGGCAATTGTCAACAAAAATTCAAATCTTGCCAAATAAAAATAATTTTCTTGCCGACATACAATCCAGGACAATGGAGGAAATAAGGTAAGAGCGGTAACAAAACTTTTTTAAGAAATAAGGAAATTTTCGCAAGTTGTGATAACTTACTTTATGCCATGTTAAGAAAAGTTTTCACCATTTTACCTTTGCAAAAAAAAGTTAAAAAAAACTTTTGGGATACGATGCAAACAACTTCTTATGATAAAGTCGCATACATCTTGGACAAGCGAGAGTAAGGAGAACACATTTCTTACGAAGATAACGACCTTGATGATTCAACTCTACCCCATGTTAGAATTGTTCCAAAAATTCTGTTTTCGAGTCAAATAAATTTACATAGAAATTCCTTGTTTTCCCCATACGTATAAAGGTGTCACGAGAAAATATGCAACTTGGAAGAGGGTTAACTTGCGAAAGTTTTACAAGTTCTTTCCGGGTATACATTGTTTTTGCCAAGAATATTTAGATTTTGACAATCGAGCGATAATTTTGTGATTTATACGAAGACGACTATCTTATCTTAGGAATACCTAATAACGCCATTAGCTATGAGAAATTTGTTTTGTTCGAAAACTTACGACAATAACGTATGGGGATTTTCTTGTTGGTTATAGTCAACCTTTTTAACAAATGTCTTGGCAACAATTTTATTGGCAAAGAATAATTGGCGCAGATTTTTGGAAAATATTTCAAAAACCTTATATATTTTATTATTATCAATTTCTTCTGATCAGTTAGTTACCGATTAAACAGAAATCTGAAGTGGTGACTTGGTGTGGTGAAAATGACTAAAGAACATATCTAAAACTAAGTGACTGAAGCTTCTATAATTAAGCTAAGTAATATAAAAAGAGCTGAGTAGTAGCCTGGTGAGTTGGTTGTAATTTAACTAGTGAAGAGATAAGTAAAAATAAATGTTATATTGTGAAGAAGAATTATAACAAAAATTGTGAAACGAATTAACCAGTGAAGTCATTCCGATGAATCAGCGAAAGAAGCTGTAAAAACAGTTTCTATAAAAGAAGCTAGGGCGACTTTACAAAAAACGCTAAAAAGCACAAAATAATTTTTAATTTTATATCTATTACGAAACTTTGAAGTCGGTACAATTTAAACAACCCTTTCATATCCTCACTTCTAATACAAAACAGCAAGAGAAAGTCATCAAAATTAAAGTACGCATTACAAAGTAAAAGGGCAGCTCTCTGCTCCTCTCTTAGTGACTCTATGTGCAAAATTTGTCTGTAAAACCGATACAAAATCATCAAAATCGTTCTATGCCTTAAGCCCACTCTCACCCTAAGCCACAATTTTAGTCACGATACAAATTGAGGAAGACATTTTTCAAAAACAAAGCCAACCACTCAAAGTCTGTCAGAAACTACCTACCACTCTATCCTATACATTTTTGTTATGGTACCAATAGGTAATAGATTCTATACATCAAAAAAACAATCAGCCAAATCGATCTAGGCTTTACAAGATTGGTTTTACCCTTCTCCCCACCCTGCTCACCCTAAAATTTTAAATATGAGACCTATGGGGGAACATATACTACACATCAAATGGAGAATCATCTAAATCAGTCCACACAAAGTTAGACTACCCATCCCCCCCCCCCCCCCCAACCCTTCACCTAAAGTCTAACATTTTTATCAGAGTAGTAAAAGAGGATAATTTTGCAACAAAAAAAGAAGCATCCAAATCAGTCAACGCGTTACAAAATTGGATTTAGTATGAAACTAGAATAATTTACTAAAAGTTTTTTTTTCTTATCTGGAAAATTTACACTTTTGGCAGGGTTTTAAACTTAAAAGTCCATTTTTTTTTGCTATTTCTAAATTGAAAAGTTTAAGAAAACCGATAGATTCTCTAAGTCACTTTCTGCGGAATGTCATAACTTAAAAAAAAACGCTTGAGTTCAAAATGGAAAGTCAAACCGTTTTTAAAAAAACTCTGCACAATGAGTTTCGACTAAAATGTGTTTAAAGTTTAAAAAAGTAATAACATGTATTCTGTACAAAAAATTAGCTACTTGAAGAACTGGACGTTCAATGAACGAAACACTAAAAGTATTTTTTAAGCTAAGACAAATTTATTTAATCCCCAACCCTCTAACTTTATCGGAAACTATCGCCAGTGTAACCCGAGGAATTAAAAACTTTTATTCCACACTTGCTAATACGAAAACCCCTCTAATTTTTAAACCCAAAACAACGTTTAGTTATAAAGATTAAAATAATATATATTATACCAACCCTTAAATTGTATCGGAAATCAGCTCTAGTACCATCCTTTAGAATAAATAATGTTTCTCTGCAGTAGAATTTAAAAGAAACCTCTAATTTTTGTTTAAAAAGCAACTTCTACACATAAGGCATTTTTCAAAAACAAATATTCTAACGATAAAAATTAAATTGTCTAAATTTGAATTCAAAAATCCTAACAACCCCGTTAATTTTCGTTGTTAAAATATCTTCTGATTATATAGTGATTTTCAAAAATTAATCCAACCTTTAAGGGCATCGGAACCACCCCTTGCCACCTTTAACATTGAATTGTAGAAAGCTACGCTTGAATATAGCAAAACCCGGCTAGTTTTGTATGTTTAAATATTTACTAGTATTTTTTTTAAATAAATCCAACCCTCCAAGTGCATCAGAAACCATCACCCTAGTGCCATCCATAACAATAAATAATTTTTTTTCTACGCTAAGATATCGAAAACCTCGCTATTTTTTGTTTGTCTAAATATCTATTGGTTAAAAGGTATTTGTAAAAATAATTTCAACTCCCCAAATGCATCGGAAACCACTTCTAGTTTAATCTTTAACCTTAAGTAATACTTTTATAAAAATTCATTTTGCAAATTTTTTCTAGTGGTGAAGTTGATGCATCTTTTCCCCTCAATATGCATGCTAGGGGTAATTTATAATTAATATTTTAGGTATTAATGTAATTCTTACAAAATATATTACAATAAATAGCTATTTCATGAACAAAAATTAAATCGGGGGCTTAGGTTTGCATTAGGGATGTTTTCCGATGCATTTGGCGAGTTGGAGTTATTTTTAAAAAATACCCGTCAACCACTAGATATTTAAACAAAAAGAAAATTAGCAGAGTTTTCGCATTAGCAAGTGCGAAATAAAAGTTTTTAATTTTTAGGATTGCACTAGGGGATGTTTCAGATTTTGTGTGTCAAAATAATAGGGGTCAACCGATTGGGAAGTTACAGTGTGATTCATAAATTTGCAATAAACATGGGTATGCACCACGACGTAGCTATAGCTAGAGGGGTCCGACACTACACTTTATACAGGGAAAAAGTTATTACTTTATATTAGGTATTGGAGCTGAAATGACATGGTGATGTCATAATTCATCAAAAGCGAATCTATGGAATATATTAAATAAATCATAGACAAAAAATACAGAATGAGACATAGAAATATCACTTGGTTTTGTTTCATATGAATTTTCTAGACATTTTCCTTTTGAATTTTGTTATATCCCTAGTGTATTTTGGGTGCGTTTCTAAGAAGTATCCCAGAAAAATGAGGTACATCCTTGTAATATCAACAAAATATTTTTGGATTATTCTTAAGTCAAGCAAAAAATATTCCAAAATAAGTCGAAAAAATTCATTATCGTTTTTTAGAGATACTCAATAGTTTTTAACAGTCTTATAATACATTTAAAATTAATTTCATTTATGTATTTGGATAACTATATTAATATCACTCGAAACAATAGAGGGACAAACTAGGAATACTTCTAAGTAGTATACCCAGAGAAACTAAACTCATACTAACTCTAAAATCCTTTTATTGAACGTATCAAAACGTATTACAATTAATCTTAGGATGTTACAAAAGCTGTTCAAAATGTCCATCGTCACTATAGATGCATGCGAGTAACCTGCTTCTAATTCAGGCGTATTGCAGCCAGCGTCTTCCGTATTTTTGTCGCTGCATTCCCAATTCTTGTAATTATATCCTTTCTAGTGTTAACAGCACGCCCGTGCGTACGGGGGTTTTTAGGGCATCAACCCACACGCCCCCCCCCCCCCCCCCCCCCCCGCTACCAGGAGGGTTTTTAAACTTGTCTGAACTTCTTGATTAGGAAAAATTTGACTGAAATACTAAAAAAATAACCTAAATTGAATATGACCATATTTTTTAATTGCGTAATATATCATATTTTATATACATCCATTTGTTGATAGTTTTTTTTGTATAGCTCCTTTATTTTTTTTTTAAATAAAATTAGTTAATCCCCCACGAGCAAATTCTGCGCACTGCCCTGGTTGACAGGACTTAAATAAACTTCATTCTTCATTATTCCCCATAAGAAAAAGTCCAATGGAGTAAGGTCTTGAGATCTAGCAGGCCAGGGATCGATGTACCTCCTCCAATCCGCAAATTACGAAATTTCTTATTAAGTATTACCTTCACAATGTTAGCAGTATGCGCTGGTGCTCCATCATGTTGGTAAAGCATGGCCATTCAATTATGCAAAGGGATGTCCTCTATTAGATCTGACAGTGTATTCAAAAAAAGTCCGCATTAATTTGATTGCTGAGAACTTGCCGCAAAATGAAATGGTTACCGATGATACCAGCCCAAAGATTGATACTGAATTTCTGCTAGAATAAAGTCACCCTTGTCCTATGTAGATAAGTATCCGACCAGGTATGGAGGTTGTGGAAGTTCGTGATACCACGTCCACAGAATTCGGTCCAGAAACGCCCTGTCGTCAATTTCGCATTCCAGAAGCCAATCGCAAAAATCCAGTCTTCTTTCGAAATCTCTTTGTAGTAGTTCTTGGACTGGGTGATGGTAATATTGACGTAATCTCTCTCAATGAATGACCCTCCAAAACTTTAGCTCAAGACACTCCTACTCGTATTGCAACCCGTCTCGAGGTCGTTTCAGGGTATTATCTGACTATGGTGATTATTTGCTGCTTGATGTCAGTAGAAGTTTCCGAAATTTCGGGTCGCGTTTCCCTGTCGTGTGAAGTTAGGAAGTGTAAGTGTTTCTCTTAACCTTCGGAAAGTCCGTGTAAATACCCCTTTTTGGAGTGCTCGTCGATTACGGAATCTCCTTTCATATTCCAGTAGAGTCGCTTTTTCGTTTCAATCTACTACACAATAGATGTAAATTATATCCGCTTATTCATTAAAAGTAAATTCTGCCAATTTTTAATAATTTTACCTTAAGAACACTTGTAGGTAGTTATCGATTTGTTTTTCAACTATAGTCGATATTCTTCCTGACTGACTCATATATAGCAAAATTTCCATTATATTAGTAACAGAATGTCAGGATACTAAAGTGTGAACTCTGGCTAACACAATTACACTTACATTTTTATAACTTGCTTGCAGCAATAATTAAAATTAATTACCTGTGTACCCCAAACAAACATTTTCGACCCTTTGTCTTAAAAATTTCGTTTATTTAAAGAAATTCATAAATAAAATGCAATTAAATAATGAGGTAGTCAGGGTTTTCTAAGGACCCAATTTTTCTAAACCTTTTTCCACCTGCACATATTGTACCTTTATGGAAAGGTAATAATATGGGCGATCTGACTGATTGAACGCAGCGTGTTTTGTTTCGTGGTTCGCTTACTAATGAAATACCTAATACTTCAGGGTTGCCACGGGGTAGCCATCTTGGACCGTTGAATTTTATCATTTAAATCAATGATGATCCAGCAACTGGGAATTCTTTGCTATGCTGACGACGCCAAAATTTTCCGCACTGTCGCTTATGAATAGGACAGTTCACTTTAAAATTCTGCCTTTGACGCCTTTCATAAATAGTGTTTTATAAACTACCTCACTCTGAACATACCTAAGTGTACTACTACTTCCTTTTCACGCAAAATACCTCCATTGCACTTTAACTTTTTTACTAATGGTAGCTTATTAACCAGACTTGACAAGGCGAGGGATTTAGCGGTCATACTTGTTACTCACTTCTTTCAGGGCCATATAGATTCTCTCGTAAACAAGGCTAACGCGTCCCTAGGTTTTATTAAACGCTGGTCAAAAGAGTTAGATGATCCTTACATAACAAAAATTCTCTATTGTTTTTTTGGTTTGCCTATCCTAGAGTACGCTACCCTTGTTTGGTCCCCCTTTAATGCGGTCCATATTAACCGTATCGAGGCGGTCCAGCGTAGGTTTTTGAAATTTGCTTTCAGGGGTCTACCCTGGAATAATCCTCTTATTCTGCATCAATATTCAGACAGACTCAAACTGTTCTTGGTGGATTCTCTTGAAGATAGGCGCAAGAGGTCTAAAATTATTCTTGCCTTCGATTGTTTGCAGGGCATAATTAATTCTCTGGAGCTATTAGGGTCTCTAAATATCTCTGTTCCGGCTCCAGTTCCGGTGAATAAAAATAGATATTATTAACAATTGCTAATTTATTTTAGTTTCAACCAAAGCCACATCAATTTCTTACAATTCCAATAATAAAATTGACTGAACAGTTTTTCATCAATCCATGTGATCATGGAATTTTGGGAAATGGCGTTTAAAGTTTTTTTTGTTTTGTTTTTGGTTTTTGTAATATAACTTTGCAAATTTTCAACTTATCGTTAATCTCTAATGCGTCGACCAACGTAATTGAATTTACTGAAAACAACCCTAGTTCACATGAAATTCTAATGAACTTTATTTTGAAGTCGAAAAATAAATTCAATACACCAAAAAAACGAGTCGTGCAATCATAACCGATTGAATGGTTAAATTTCAATCGGATCTTGTTTTACGCTCGGAACAACGTGAAAGTCTTTCTGTAGCTCGGGGAATCCCCGAATAAAAGCGAATGTATACCCATTTCAATAGTATTAAATTCGCGTGAATTGTTGATTGAAAAAAAAATCACTAAAGCCCCAGTTGTGTGATTAAATTCTCCATCCCCCATCTCCCCAATAACAACATTCAAAAATAATTTTCTTTCAGTCAACGCAGCATTCAGATATTGGCACACATACGGCCTTATTGAAAATATTCCATTAAATTGAAATAAATCGCCGTAATGAGTTCCGATTAAAACATTCCAACATTAAATTGCACGTACGCGTATGAATACAAAAGAATTAAACGCTCACACATAGTCCCCAAAATTGCTCTCCTCCGAATATTTTGTAAATTCACTTAAGTGAGAACCCTGTGCCGTGTTATTATTTTTAATGGAAACAGCTTAGACTACGTTCCTTACCACAAAAGCTATTTACAAGAGCGTTTAAATGCGTAAAGGTGTATACTAGGGCGCTTCTTCTAGTGACTTTATTACCCTAATTTGAATATATTCCTGTTTAAGGACAATTTATTACTGCTAAGAAAATATTTTGTTTCGCCTGAGATGTTATATTGAGCTTAATTAAATTGCGTACGGGGCGCTGTAAATTTCAGAAATGTCGGAAAAAGTTATTTACACGCGGGAATATCACTTGTTCGTTCAAAGTCTTCCTACTCTCCTTCATATTTCCTTAAGTCTTTGGAACGAAATCCTTGAATTTAAATCATTTAAATCGTCGTCGTCTTTTTAGCGAATCTCCACTGGTCCAAGTGGCAACACATATTACATATGCCTTTTCTGTATGAAGTGGGCCTTTAATTTTGCTTTAATGTGATACTCAGAGGGAGTCACAGATTTCAAGCAATTAGTCGGCAGTGAATTCTAGGGTTCTTTTTCGTGGTCTTACAAGCATTTTCGAGCTTATGTGATGCATTTTAATTACAAAATTGAAAGGGCTCTTGTAGCTCGGAATTCATGTTTAATTAAAAATGTTTAAGCAAATTATGATCTGAGGAAGGAAGGAAAGAAATTACTGCACTAGGCTTGTAAGTTTTACATTAAGCATTAAAAGTGTGACTAAAGATGGCATACATAAACAGGAGTCTACAACTGTGCCACTAAAATAAGACGAGTGAGAAGTAACGAACAGGAAATAATTATGAGTGTTTTTTGTAATAAATTAGTTTTCTATGTTAGTTCCCAAAAGATTTCGAACAATTCATAGAAAACGTGATATCAATAAAAAAATCTCCGAAGAAACTTTATAAATATAAACCCTGTTTCTTACACGATCTCGATTAAATCTTACCTTATAAGAGTCTGGTGGTTTCTTAGTCTGTAAAGATATCCTTTTTATCTGATGAGAAACTTATTGTTAACTTATTCGCGTATTAACCTTTGGGGACCGTCGAGAAACTACTTCAACCTTAGCTTCCAATTTGTTCCTGTCTCTGATTGAAAACGGCAACCCTTTGTAGTTTTACATGTCCGACAAGGGTTAACATTTACATATTAAATTTACTCGTATATGTAAAGATCCAATAAATAGGAATTGGGACTTATATTACGTGACAAAAATCCTAACAGTTGTTTAGTGTGAACAAATTTATGTATACATCATGTCTGTAATATATGTAATGTTAGAACATAGTTTTATCTTATTGCAAATTAGTTCGTGTCCCTCAATTTATAATCCAGAATATTCATCCATTGCTCTGTGGCTTAGAGAGGGGGATTCGAGCAAACATTTCTGCCAATATCTTAAAAATTACGCAGCGCAAAATCAACTAAATATAAGTAGTTTCAGAATTCCTTAGGGGCAATATTTCAATAGCACCCTACTCGCTTGGATCAGAAATATATTTTTGGAATACTCAAATTTTAGCAGTTAAAAACACACAAACACTTTTTTTTTAGATCTCTCACATTAGATAAGTGCGCGCAAACAAACTTTCTAATTCTTCCACAATTTAAGATGATAAATTTAGCAATATAAAAGATAAATGCTTGGAATACCTACAGACGTATGCCATAATTAGACAGCTGATTGTATGCAATTGCATATTTATATTTATTTTTTAAAAGTTGTAAGCAAGACTTACTAGTGCATAATATATGTAATAAAATATTCGGTTACGTAAACGCCCTGCCGCCAGTGCGCCACTATCCATACAGCCTATGTCACTCGGAGCATTCATACAAATCCAATGACACCTCATTTGCCCAAATCTAGTCAGTAGTTTAGGAGCTACGACGAAACATATAGCACACAGCCACGCACCGCAACTCTCCTCCTGCCGCCAACCCGCTGCACACCATATAGCCTATGTTGCGCGGAGCATTCATACAAATGCAATGACACTTAATTTTTTAAAATCTGGTGAGTAGTTTGAAGCTACGTGGGAACAGACCGCAAACCCACCATGCGCCGCCCCGCCCTTCCAACACTGTGCTGCTCGCCATATAGCCTATGTTACGCGGAGCATTCATACAAATCCAATGATACCTCATTTGTCCAAATCTGATAAGAAGATAAGAAGCTAGGAGGGAACAGATGAACATTCACACCCGCAATTATAGATACATACATATGTACATAGCCTGCTAAACTCATACCCCCCTTTTTTGCCGTAGTCGGGTAAAAATAAACACTTTACGAAAGCGACAAAGTATTCTTCTCTCTCTCTCTTTCCTTTGAGGACGCTAGTTTATAATGAAAAATGTTTAACATATTCCCATCGATTATAGTGTTCTGATCAGGGTGAGTTCCGAACTCTTTAATTAAATTTTTTTTTTTCAAACCACTTCCCACAGTGGAAGGACCCAATGTATGAATTTTGGTACACAACAATGAGGCAGTGTATTTTTTCAGAAGAAGCTGCAGATCTTACGTAGTTTTTAATATTTTTTGTCAAAATTATAATTTATATTAAGACATCTGTTATAAGAGGGCCGGCAACCAAAAAATCCGTCGGTGATCGGGCCGAATGAAATATTAAAAGATAAGTTATGGAAGTGGTCTAAAAAAAATTAAGTTAAACGGTTTTATTTAACATTAGATGATGTACTAAAATTTGGAAAATAATTATGTGTCACAAATGTGGGACTTATCGAGATATAGGTACTGATTACTTAAAGGAAATCGCGTAGGATCAAGAGCAGTGAAATCCTCTAGTGTCGGAGGTAAAGATCAGGCGCTTTGACCCGACTTAAATAAAACTGGAAGGCTTCGTGGCCGTCACCTTGTACTGTTTGAATTCAAATGAAAAGAATTTAATTATTACTTGCCTTGACAGTTAAAAATACATCATGAGGAAATCTGCACAGCTAAGGTCCCCGGTTTTATTTACTTACGGATTACTTACTTACCCCGCTGATGCATCGACCCAAAGTGGAAAAGTGTGTGATCGTATCTGTTATCGTGTGGTGTTCCTGACGGAATGAATGCAGGCGAATTGAACCTACTCACGTCCACGTTTGCCGTACATATATCGCCTCATTCAAGGTGTTTGTTCCGGAGAACGCCTTTACGGCTGTGATCTTTGCGGACATATGGCTCGCTGGTTAAATCGTTCGCAAGTTCATCCCGAAGGACCAAACGGTTTCGGCTTCGCAGCCAAAAAACTTGCCAGTCAGATCTCTTCATTACGCTAACGTGACGGGGTTGCGTTCTGAAACGGCCGCTGTTTTTCTCCTCTTTATGTGCCTCCGATACTGATTTTATTTGCCTGACTGAGACCTGGCTGTGTGGCCGGGATTTCGGACTCTGAACTCTTCGACACCGAGTTTTTGGGCTTGTGTTGGGATCGCCACCTTTCCGACCCATGTTCTCTCGTTGGTGGTGGGGTCTTGTGTGCGATTAAGCGGGATATATCGTGTTCGGTCGTCGATATTTCCGACTCTCGCGATCTTGAACTCTTGTGCGTTGTCTTCAGATTCCCTACCCTGAGCCTTCTTGCCTTGACTGTTTGTGTTCCTCCTTTCTCACTGTCCGACTCCTTGTTCCCCTCGGAAGACATCGTGTTTTTCGGTGATTTAAATTTTTCCAGCATCGGTTGGGTACATTCTCCTGTGCCTACTGATGGTGTTATACCCTCACTCACATCTGCTTCACAATACGCTTTGTCCATTTTGGACTCTGTAGCCTCTTCCAGCTTGGCTCAATGCTGTGATATTGCGCATGAATCGGGTAGGTTTCTGCACTCAGTTTCTTCGTCTGACCTAGATGTCACGATTGTGAGGAGATGGCTTGTCCCCTCTGAATCGAGTCATCACCCTGTACTCCTGGTTTTCATTTGTTTCGACACCACATCGGATTTTACCCACTTGACGCGGCTTTAGGATGCGTAAACGTTCTGCGTATCTTTCGAAGATACAGTGCCCACTAGTGACTGCCACAATATTTCAGAGATCGGTTTGGTTTCTCCTTAGCAAGGAAGCCGTTAAACAAAAAAAATGTATTGCCAGATAACAATTAAATCGTAATTTTTATAATAGATATTATAGCAATAACAGGAGGGCCGTAACATACAGTCAAACAGACGGATGGACGGACGGACAGACAGAAACTATGATGATTCCTGGTTGCTACGGAACTCTAAATACACAATATGAAGCGCAGTGTGATGAGATGATTCCGGAACCAGACAACGTTTTTTAAAAGTACTGTATTTAAAAAACAAAACAAAGTAAAGTCCAAACCCTGATGTCATTTTACGATACATCGAAGCGTGTGTCATAAGGTACATTCTTGATAAGGATGTGATGCAAAAACTCAGGAAATCCCTTTTGATACAGTTTGCGTAGTATTTGCACAAAACGAAGAAAGGTTTAGGGGTATATGGTGTTACTTTTGTTAATGGCATTGTACTCACTTTTACATAATAGTCCATATTTTTAACAATTAGTTTGAAGAGCCAACATTAAAGAAACGGATATGATTTCTGAGATATGATTAATAGATAAAATGGAAAATATTGTCATCAAATTATGTACAGAAAAAATTCCACATTAAATACTAGGTACCTACATATAAGTACAGGTGACGAAAATAAAATAACTGAGGTCTCTTGTGGAACATTTTAGATGTAACTTTTCACTTACCACGAAATACCTCAACATTTTCTATACAATTGAGCAATTAGTTGCCCCAATATATCGACAAAAACATTACTCTATCATTAACGATAATTGATTACTACTTAGAGCAAAAGCAGTCAACACATTAGCTACAAGTGCGTTAATATTGAAGAAGGGTGAAAAAGACACCAGTAAATTACCGTCGAAGAAAATTATCGCCACTAATGGATTGCCGCCCATATATATTTCTGTCGAGCAAAAATATTGAGTACACCATAAAGCACGTTTTCCACACAAAGACCATGTCCACAATTCTGTAGATTTCAATTATGAAATTTCTTTAATCGTTCCACAACTAATGGATTCTGGATTTTGTAATACATGCAGAGAGAGATGTAGAAGTTTTAAGCGGATTTCAGTCCCTAACTCAATTTAAACATTTTCTAATGTCAACCTCTTTTTCCAGTGAATGGGTTTTGGATTAGGACAAGTGTGCTCCAAGTCAGTATTCTAGAAGCCAAAAGTTGTTCAATATTTTCATATATGAAAATTAAATTATTTTCCATTTCAAAAGCGAGTGGGAAGCATGCTGACGAAACATATTCGTTTTAACTTCCTCATCCGGACTTCTCTACAGAATTGAGAAAACTGAAAAGTAAATTTTCTGCGTTTGTCAAGCTAATTGAGCGTAAATATTTGCACAAGAGCTTAAAGACGGAGGTAAGGCTTTCAGAAAATGAAACGAAAATAGGAAAAATAAAGGAAAATGCTTCCGCAGCCAAATCAATAAGAAACCTGGCATTTTTCGAGGAGAAGGAAAACAGCAAAAATTTTTACGAAAATTCAAAATTACTTTTCTGCTGAATTTTATTTTTATTTTTTCTTTCTTTCTGCCCCTTCGGAAGGCAAATAGAGAAACAGTTCACAGTTCTTGTTTCTGTTTAGGTACGTTTTCTTAGATATTTCGAAAGGTTAATGTCAATTACCTTTCTGTCACGCAGCGAACCCAGTCAACCTAATATGATTATTCGAGTTCCTTTTCCAGGTGATTTGTGAAATATTTCAGGTTGAAAGCGTCACAATTATTGAGAACAGGGAAAGATTACAGTTTGATTGGCAATTTTATGACGTTCCTTTTCGGTGGTCCTTCCAACCAGATTCTAATGTGTTAAACTTTTTCTTTTGTTTGTTAGGCTGGAAGAGAATCAATTTTGCAAAGGAGAGTAGAAAAAAATGGTGTATCCGTCAGCCAAGGGCTAAATGATGAAACATTTCATTTGCAGTTATTTGTCCTAAAAAATTAAGTACGACATTTCTAAAAACAGAAATTTTTTTAACAAATAACCATGCAAGAGCCGCAGTTAATAATCCCGTAGACGGCTACCAGCAGTTATTTTCTGCCGACTAGTTTTGTTGTACGCGGGGTAGGTGGATATCTTCTAAAGGCATTGAGAAAATAAAATTAACTTATCTGGGATCCTCGAAACAGATCAATTATATCAATTCCCTTGGTGAATGTAAGCATATGTTTGTAGGATATTGTGGCAAATTTTTCCGCTCCACGCTAATGTTTATCTAGCAGAGCACAGCTTTTGCTTGCGGAACACTACTTTTCCCGGCAGCACAGTACGACGACATTCTCAATGCCATTTGATCTGTATGCTGTATTAATGAGTCTACATCGCCCTACTGTCGACAGTGTTTCTCTGTGGCACATTTTTTAACCAACCCTCTCTAATCTTGCCTCTTCGCATGGCAACATATGATTCCGGACCTTCAAATTTCGAATCAGCTCCTCTCTTAACCTGACTATCCGACTTCTTATTGCCTTCAATTCCTACGTGTTATCTTGTTTACCAGGGCAAATTTAGTTTTGGAACACAGCTAACAGCCAGAGATGTTTTAAAAGGCGTTTGTTACATGCACTTAATGACCGTTTTTTTATCAAGTGCTATTAATACGTTTCATCTATGAACTATTCTTCTTTAGGTAATGAAGTGCATATGACAGGGCCAACATCTCAGCTTGATATATCGTGGTAAACTCCCTCAGGCTTAAATAATAATATTGCAAATATAGTTCCATGCTACAAATTCCTGCTCCGGCTTTCTCGTCAATTTTGTCATCCATCATTTATTAGCGTTTCGTGGTATCTTCTGCTACTTTGCTTAACTCGTCTATTGGCATTTCCAGATTATTTCACCTAATATCTTCTCATGCCCATAGTTATTTTCTAACCTGTGCCGATTACCATCACGGTGCATACATATCGATGAGTACAAATCTAGCGACAGCTGTCCAAATATCATCTCTAATGCGTGTGTTGATATGATGCCAGATGCACCTGTAATACCCATACATGCAAACCTTTGCACTTTAATTGATTTTTTTTCCACCGTACTCTGTTAGACTCTCTCCCTCCAGAGCACCGGGGCATATGAGATAATGGGTCAATCAAGATTTAGTCCCTGATACTTGCCGACACCCCAGACACTTAGCTTCGTTCCAAACTTCGTCTAACTCCTTCCATTTTCCGGTAAAAACTATGCAGGCTAAGAGGTCATATTTTGCTTCTAAGTTAGACGCCAGGCTAACCCCAAAATTTTGTGGAGAAACCTTTCTTAAGTTGGAGTACACAAGGAAAACAACGCATAACATACATAACGTCAGTCCAAATCGACCGGGTACATTTATGGATCTAAACCTGTCTTTTGCTTATAGGTTACAACGCATTCAACTTTACCCGAGTTGAGCTGGCTGAAATGATTACTGCTTTATTTTGAATAAGCTCTGAAGAATCTGTTTCAGATAATATCCTGCCAAAATTTATTAAAAAGCTACATTCAATTACAGTCCAATAAATTCTTCATATTATCAGCACGAGTCTAATGCCTTCTTACTTCTCCTTTTCTTGGAAGGCGGGTACGATCCTCCTTATCACAAAAAGGCAATATCTGCTTCTGTCTAAGATCCTGGAAAGTTAATATTTAGTATGCAAGTAGTGGACCACTTGGATGAACAGGTTTCAAGTTAATATGAATATTAGAATTGTTTAAGGCGAAAATATATTTAGTGCTCTAGTTCTCTAAACATTTCGAAGCCCTTTGATTCCATCAACTATCAGCTTCTTATCAGGAAGTTAGCCAAAAATTTCCTTTTTGATTCACCAGCGCTTTCTTGTAATAACAGTTCCTTATCGGAACGCTCGCAGCTTGTTAGAATAAAGGACTGATTCTCTGATATCTTTCCTCTGCACCGACGAGATCCCAAGGCTCAGTGCTAGGTCCTTTGCTCTTTTATTTATTTATACATAAATGACCTTCCCAAAGTAGTTGAAAACGGGAATATTCATATTTATGGTGATGATATGCAATTTTATCCAAGTAGACCGATTGGACTTAATGATGATTGCATTACGCGTTTAATCGATGATCTTAGTAGTGTGAGCAAATGGGCTGATTCCAACGAGTTGATCCTAAATACAGATAATCTCGGTTGATTATTTTCTATCCGAGTCCTCTTAACGAGATAGATGATCCTACAATTAGTTTTCATGGTGTTTTAACGTGTTCTCTCGGTACTTAGAGGGTTTTGGTCTTCTTCAAGGGATTAGCTCGCCGGATCCAGGGTCAGGTTTTCTGAAAAAGAAAACAAAGCAAGCTCTAACCAAACAATTCTCTTATTTACTTACCCTTGTCTAATAGTTCACGCTAGTCATAAGGTCACTGATACTTAACTAGATTTCACTGTCAAATATTTATGAGTTCACATGTATCTCTGGGGGAGATGTTTTACAACTAGGCTGTGCCGGTTATGTGGTCGGAGATCAAGTCGGTTGCTGTTGAGGTGCTGCTCTGTCTTGCGTTTGTGTTGGATGGTCAGAGTGCTGGTTGCTTTGTCTTCTAAGGGGAAAAATCTGCGGCTCGGATGGGTATTTTGATGTGGGAAAAAGAAGACAGGGAAGGATAATTCTAAAGGCCTAAGTTACGGTAGAAAATATACTAGATAAACACTGACAAAGTAGTCGTAAAATAGCAAGCTGTTTATGTGATGGTCTGGTACTAGGGAGGCGCATTGGTATAACAGGGATAACTAGTTAACCAGGGAGGCACGCTGATGCACTAAAGATTTCGAGTGTTCGAAACCAGTGAGGTACGCTGGTGAAGGAGATAAAAATATCCAGGTATGCATGCTGGTTATGTGATTGTCTTGTAAGAAGGCGGCTCGCTAGTACAAGAAAGATACCTAGATTGTCTTACACCAGGAAGGCTCGCTGACGAAAGAAGAATGAATGAGAGTACAACACCAGGGAGGCACGCTGGATATTCGAGTGTGTTTTATCAAGAAGGCACGCTATTACAAGATAAATAGCACGTTGGTTATATGGGTGTATTACATCAGGGGCCATGCTGGTGTAAGAGAAATGAATAAGTGTCCGGCACCGGAGAGGCACGCTTGTGAGGAAGATAAAAATTCTAAGCTTACACATCGGCAATGGATCCGATATGATCCCAATTGACAACTGTCGTAGTTGGGGAGGCACACCGGGTACTAAAACTTTATTTTAACTGGGGCTTATGCTTAGCGCGAATGTACTAAGCCAGTCTTACTTATAAATGGAGCGGCTCCAAATTTCTTCCGGTTTGTTCAATTACCTTCACGTAGTTATCTGGCTGTTGTTCGGTCGGCTAGGTCTGCCCGCTTCCACAACTAGACAAATGTAATGGGCTGTTTTTCGAAGTGTATTTAATCGAAGACTAGATAATTCTTCTTCTTATATGGTTAAGCGCTGTTTCTGTACATCTTACTGTGCTGGTAGATCGCTTCGTACTTAGTGGATATTCCCTTAGCGTTGTCTCGTCGATGTGGTTAACCATGATTCTTTCCAATGTTTTGAATTGGATTGGATATGTTAAGAAAATGTTTATTAGAGTACGCTAATAGATAATTGGTCTTTACCTTAAATTGTACATCTAATTGCACAAGCAGCTGATTTTTTCTTCTGTACCACATGGGACTACGGGAAAGAGAGGATCCGTACAGCCTCAAAGAGCTGCAACGATTTAATCAAAGGAAACTTTGAAACACAACCTTCTTCTCTTATACAACTGTGTCTTCTTTTAATAGTGGATACCTACATACAAAAGTTCATATACCTATATTCATCAATAGATATGTTCGAAGAGCGATTCAATTTAAAATTAAATTTTTCCTTTGATCCTAATACTTAATTACGATTGAACTTTTTACTTCTAAAGCCATTTGGATGCAACAAATTCTGTCTACAGCAAATGAGAAAATCACCAGAAACAGATGTAACCATTGGTTTTATCTAACCTAAGCCCCTATGAAATTTCAATTTAATTAAATGAATACCATGCCATTCGTTCTGTTAATCGACGTCAAGTGAATCGGAACTCAGGTTCAGATTCAGTTGCAACAGTTCAGAAATAAGGGCCAGTGGTGAGAATTTTAGCCAAATTATCGTTTGCCACTCTGCGCTTCTACCACTGATAGACGAATTTAATTCTTTCGGTAACCTCATTCCCACCATGTGTCAGAACAACTAAATTTAGCTATCGCCTTAATGTTGGCAAACTAATTCATTGCGTGCAATTCAAAGAGACAAAAAGATAATGGTCGGAATCGTTTTAATTTGGCATTGGACATAAAAGGATTTTGGGTATGGTATAGATACCACAAAGTTATAGAAACATTTTATTCCGATGTAGATGTATTTCAAAAGGATTTTCGATTTTTATTGTAAAATGATTTCGAAAGTAATATTATTGGTATCTGTGATAAAACTTTGAAATGTGAGTTGAACATTTTATAACTGCTAGTGTTATTAAATCCAATTGCGAACTACAGCACACATCGATTGTTTTATGAAAAACAAGAAAATCAATTGAAATTTTAAAAATCCTTTGAAATCTGTCTGTCTTTGCTTGGTAATGATAGAAAAATGTAACCCGAAACCGAAACGCATTTTCCCATGGAATTGGAAGGTTTTTGATTCAGGCGTCAAAAAATTAATAGGTTTCTGTTAGGAGCCAATTGCGCACGACGGTCTCTACCTCTGCATCGTCTTGGAATCGTGGTCGTCCTTGTGCTTGTGTCAGCAGTCCAATTATATGGAAATTGCAGGTCGATAAGTCAGGGCTATATGACGGATGCTAAAGTGGAGTCCATCTAGTTTTTGGCAAGTTAAACATGCAATATGTGGCCGAGCGTTGTCGTGTAGGAGAATGACGTTAAAAATCGGTTGGCTACGTCGTTTCGAACGATAAGCGTTCCTCACCTTACTCAAAAGCTCACAGTAATAAGCAGTATTTATCATGTGACTCTCATGCAAGAAATCAATTAACAAAACGCCACACTTGTCGAAAAAAACAGTTGTGAGCACTTTGCCAGCTGACAGCCGAGTGTTGGCGAGCATGTTTCTCATTTTCAACCCGTTCACGTTCTTCTTTGAACTCCTTATGCAAAACAAGACGTGAGTCCTTGACAGCGTTTGAACACCAAACTGTGCAGTCTGTCTTTTCAAAATTTCAACTGGTTTTAACCGGTCGACCGCATCCCTACATTTGTCCCCTAGAAGCGGCCGCTAGTCCTCTTCAAACTTACTTGGTCAGAAACAAAAGTCTCGTTTATATTAATTTCCTCCTCGTACATAAATTTACGTATATTCAAATACGAAAACCTTAGGTTACTGATTTACAGTTCAGAAATTTACACGTTTTTTTTCCTGATTGGTTTTGAAAAATACACCAATATACAGTCCTATCCAAGTGTACATTTTATTATGGAATATACTGTCGTTTAGATGTTGATGCTGGATTAGGTTATTGCGAATTAGACGGACGCTCCACAATCATTCTTCTTTTAGAATATAGCGTTTACTGTTTCCAATTGAGTCAGGTGGGAACAAATACGATTCGGCCACTTGTTTGTCTTCAAGCGAATGGGGTAACGGCCAAGGAGTCCATCCATCAAATCCTACGCCCAGATGGCTCATAATATACCGAAGGCCCTTCTGGCTGTTCTTGTCATTTCATGACCAACGTCGGCGTCGAATTTAAAACTTTTTGTACACTTGTCGACTAAAATACTATCTTCGTCTTCCGGATGAACGGAGAAGGTGGGTTTGTCAACGTTATCACCACTATCGAAATCTCAACTACATTTATCACCGCTATCAGAGTTGTCCATGGGGAGTTCTTCTATGAATGAACTCTCGTAACTTCACTACACGGCGGAGTTCTGAGATTTATTTTTGTTATGTTGTATACATTGAATAAGTGATGATATTATGTTTCAATTGGGCATCAGACATCTTTTAAATAAGTCGGCTTGTGCGGTTAATAAATTTTTCAAAATGCAAAACGAAAAGATTCATTTTGGGCATATAATGTTGTACGAGTTTCGGAGAGGCGTGAATGTTGAGACTGCGCAAAAAACATACATAGCGCTTGTAAAGATCGTTCTGTGCCTTCAGATTTTCACCTGATCCGGTCTTTACAGAATAGTTTAAATGGGAATAAATCATCTAACTAACTTTTTTCAAAAATAAAACCAACCTCTTTCTTCAAAAATGGAATCAACAAGCTAGTAGATCGATAGTCATGATTGTAAGTCAACGGGAAGTACCCTATAGGTTTTGTTTGCTAGACAGACGGACAGACGTACAACGAAGTTATCCTGCAATTCTTCTTTTTTTTGTTTTGTGGTACGGAACCCTAAAAAGACAATAAATGCGACATTTCCCCCATAGCAAACTTGTGTTATGTTGAGTAGATTTTCGAGAATTCTGTAAGCGCCATGCTTCGCTTTCTCTGCAGACCTTATATGTTCACTGTCCAGCTTGACTTCTCAAGCGGAAGGTCTACTACTACCAAACTACTTGAATTCCTCTATATTTGCTTGCCTGCTATTGAATGGCGCAAACAAATGGGTTGTAAAATCACGGACCGCAGTAAGACCTTCGATAGAATCGACCACTGCTTCCTTATTCACAAGCTGCTGTTGCTAAGGTTTCCTCCTCGGTTCGTATATTGGTTGTCCTCTTACTTATTTCATCGCACACAACGTGTCCTGTGTAGGAGGGCTCTGTGCACTGAGATCTCTGTATTTTCTGGGTAGAATTCTTGGCGCACTCTTAATTCCTTTTTTTCAACGACTTTTCGCTATTTCTTGGCAATTCCACAATTCCTTGTTATACCAACAATGCCAAGATATTTTGAATCGTTTTCCGTAACACTTATTGCGTTCTTTTCAAGAGTGATCTAGCTATGTTTCATCACTGGTGGTCTAGTAACCATCTTCCACGGAAAACTAGTAAGTGTACTGGTATGACTTTTTCATGCACAAAACATCCCATTCTCTTTGAATACTCTGTAGACGGTAGCATTTTGTTTTGACGTTGATTTGGACGTTATTCTCAACTATCGCCTATACTTCGAGAATCATATAGACTCTATCACTACCAGAACTTGCTCGATGTTGGGATTCGTGAAGCGATGGTTCAGGGAACTTAATGACCCTTACTGGCCTCTTACATCGTAAATTTTATTTTTTGATATCGACAAGCCCAATAACGCAGGGAGGAACTACTAGTACAAATGTTATATCGCTCACTAAAATTTTAAATCAAAACTCCTTATTCTAATATTCATTTTTCTATTGAGAATCAGATTGAAACAACTATGAACAAAGCTTATGCTTCTTTATAGAAAGATGATCCTTACATGAAAATGCTGCTTTACTGCGTCTTCGTTTGATCTATTTTGGAACTTTCAAATGTAGTATGATTTAAGTCTCGTATGGTGCGCCTATCAACGTTATTGAAGGTCTGCAACACAGATTTCTAACATTTGCTCTTAGCGGCATACCTTGAAGCAATTCTGTAACTAAGCGTCCAGGTTAGATTGTATTTGATCTCGTTGGGCACACTTCCGATTAGTCAAAATAAGTCCAGAACTGTGTTTGCTTTTGATATTCTTCAAGGTGTTGTTAATACTCTTGAGTGTTTGGCATCTATAGGCATGTCGATCATCATAATTGTTTTCCCTTTTTTTTCAATTATAATAACTCTGTGGGAATTCCAAACATATCAAATGAAATTAGTAAAGTAAGCGCACAATGGTGTAATCGAAAAGATTAAACGAACAGTTAAGTCATTAAACAGTTTACCGTCTCTGCTGTTTATTTGTTGTGTCAGTCAGTTCCTCAGGAATATTGTTACTAATTATAAATAATTCTTCATCAGGATAACGTCGGACTTCACAAGGCATATGTTTGTATTTTAAATTATGACTACTGCTACATAGTTCTCATATTCTGTTATGAAGTAATGAAAATACCTTAATTCTAAAGTTCCTGAAAATCGTTTATTTTACGAATTGAATATGATTTTAGAGCAGCTAACTGGCTGAGCATTGAATTGGAAAACAAACAAAAGACTCGATTATTTAAGGTTATATCCTGAAAAAATTCTCTTTCATTTATTCCCACCAGAATAAAAAACTTTCACAATTCTCACCATAAATCACAACCGATTGTAGTTTTGAACGTTGTTCGTTTCCTTTCATTGTTGCCAGGCATAAACGAATTCTGAGTACGACGTTATCGTTACAAAATATTTTAATATTCTCATAAAAGGTGGAAAAGTATTCACACCTGGTGTATAAATTCACGTTTAATTTTCTCAACTTTAAAATTACCTGCTCAACTTTCTTAAGTGAATACGAAAACTTTTTCAATAACGAAAATATATCACTACTCCGAGAAGAAGCAATGGTGAATTATTATTAGAGTAAGGAGCGGGTAGAAAGTACCGAAAACTGCTTGCAACTTTTTGACTTAGTGAAGCGACAAAGTTGAGAAAAACTCAAGAAATAACTAGTGATAGGTGGAGAAAAGACAAATTCTTTCGTTCCAGAGAATTCTTTAAATCAATTTCGGTATAATAAACCTTTAGCAATTTCTGAGAAGTTTGTTTGCGACAGAATTTCTGAAAATGTAACTTTTTCCTCGAGAGTAGATAAAAACTTTTTTTGCGAATCATAAACGATGTTATGTGAACTCTCGTAAGATTCCACTCTTGATAGTTAGAAGTTATAGTACTTTCGGTTTTTATTGTTTTTCTAATAATGGCTACTAAGACTTGTTTTTGTAGAAATGTCCTTCTCAGGAACATAAAATATGACAAAATCTTTTCTAGACAACTGTCCAGGTATTGCTGAAAGCATCGATTTATTAAAGGTGGTAAAACCCTGTCGTTTTCTGAAAACAATCTTACAAATAAACCGGAAAATGGAGAACTAGATAATCTAATTAATAAATCCACATTGTTTAAGAAATCCCCGATCGAAATCTACCAAAAAAAGGCGACACTATAGTCTTAAAGCAGGAATTGTTCTTCTTTCGCTCGTCTTAACAATTCTTCTACACCCTCGAACAAATGATGACTTAAGAAAACGAAATTGATTAATTTCGGGATTATGTCGTAATTCCCAACAATCAGGAACTTTATTCCTGTTAATTGAATTTCTACTTCCGTTTTGTTCTTTTTCCATCGAATCTGCTCCTAAAGTTTTCATGTTACAACAGTCTAAATCCCTTTTACAACTTCCCAGACTTCGTGTGAGACTTAACCGAAAGATAAACGCGATGAAGCAATGTTGCGGAACCTAAGACAATGTCTAAGTGGTGCAGTTACCATTTAATATCTTCCTTACATCTAACATTGTTTTAAAAAGTTGGGAAAAGAATTTTTCGAAACGATAACATATAATCGCACTCATTTACGCATTCACAACGCGTCGGAAGCACTTAGTTTATTCGTATTATTCCAATATTAATAATATTTCGAAAATTGTTCGCCGTACGACGAAATCGAATTGAAATCGGCAACAACTAAAACTTTGACGGAAACATGACATAAAGCCATTTACAGACGAAGTTTCTTGACAATAGAGTGAAATTGTACAACGAACGCAAATGAACATTACATGGAACAATCGAAAAGCAAAGTCCATTGAGATTCGAAAGATTCAGAGAGAAACGAGAAAATGATTTTCCTTCGGCAGGTAAATGCCAATTTTAATTAAAAGCCGAAGAGCAAGCTTTATGCACTTTGATGAAGTAATGAGTTTCCTTCATTGGAAATGAGCTATGCAAAGTTTTACAGACTTCAGTCGTCTATTTGACAATTGTTGTTATTGAGAGGTTCTGCTGCATCTGAACGATGCTGACTATACTCTAATTACTTGCTTCGGTGAAATAAAGGATATATTTCAATCTCAATGCTGGTTGTATTGTTTTTTGAAAATGAAGAAGAAATCTCCTCCTTCTGCAACATAGAAGTTATTTCGAACATAACCACACTGGGTTTTGTAAATGTTCAAACAAAAGGAGTCAGAAGGAAAATTGAAGAAATTGAGTTATGTAAACGTCTTTGAGGAAAAGTCTAAAATAAATGTGGATAAGAGAGATTTCAGGTCTCTAAGATATTTAAATACTTAGAAACCTGAAATTTCGGAACATAATTATGTAGACGTCTTCTCAACAACTAACTCGGATTGATTCTATGTTAACGACCCTTGGATATAAACACCGGACTATGAAAGCGGACGTATTTTCTCGGCCAATGGTGACCAGATCGGTTCTGTCGATGCTAATGGGCAGGCCCGTAGAGACAAAATTCGGGCCCGGGGGGTACCACATACGGGCCCCCGCGAAACGAATTTCTGGCCCAGCACTTAGCGTTTACGGGCCCATATACAATCGAATCATTGACTTTCAGTTTAAAATCTGTCTAGTATAGTACACTTTTTCGATCGTGAAGCATTTTTTTTATATAAATAATTAAAATGGAAAAAATTTTCTGTTGATGACTTAGATGACGGGGTCCCTTTCAAAGCCCGGCCCGGGGGATTACCCCCTTCGCCCCCCCCCCCGCCCTTTCGGCGGCCCTGCTAATGAGAGGACTCTATCTACTCGCTGCAGGAATTCTTCTGCGTTTCCTGCTGCCTCTGATTCTCGGTTGCTCCTACTTCTGATCGGAAAGGACTTGACCATCCATCCGGCGGTCCTACTCCGCTAAATGCATCTGTGATTTAAAAATCCACCCCAATACCGCTGAGGGTGATGTTGCTGATCATATTTCCTCACAGTCTGGCATTCCTCGCAGTATAGTTGCGTGCAGGAAGATTGTCTCTTCAGAAAAAATCCAGCAGGTAAAAAATAATAAAAAAAAAACGTAATTAAAACTCCATGGTTAGAATTTAAATAGACTTACACTTACACCTCGACATCATTTTCGGTGATGGATTTAGCCTAGTTTCGATACTATTTTCGGAACTGAAGAATGCTGCTGACATTAGATTTTGTGCTTTTGAGCTTAGATTTAATATGTGCTCAATATCGCTCAATTGGTCCTTGTTCTGGACAATTTGGTGGACTGGGATCCGTTGACACCACATTGATGTTGTTTTCTTTATAAAATTCTAATGTATTATTTGCATAATGACATGTTGTAGAGTCGGGCTAGAACATTACAGGTCAATAATTTCTCTGTATAAAAGAAAGCAACCGCTTCTTCAAACACTCTTTCATAAAAATTTCAGTGTTTATTATCCGGTTACGGTCTAAGACTTGGCTTATTTTTTTTCTATCCGTGTTCCAGGTATTTCGCCACGATCGTCGCCTCCCTGAGTTCTGTGCCCCTGTCGGTGGTTGGATCCTGTGCGACGGCATGCAGGAAGGGTTTCTCGTGCTCGTCGTGCATGTTGTTTGCTCCAGTGATTTGGAGCTCTTTTACGTGACTTCAATCTTCTTGTCATTGGCTGGAAGTCATCCGTAGTTGATGGTTTGATCCAGTCATTTGTGGGTGCTCGTTAGAATTTTTTATCCTTTCTGATTTCCGTTGCCTCGTCTGATATTTGGTCTTTTTTCTATGATGTAGCCAAAGCCTAGGGGACTACCCTATTATGCGCGTAACATTGCTTTGGCCGGAACGGCATTAGAGTAAGGGGAAATGAGGGAAATTAGAATGTAGCATGTCTTGGTTTGTTTCGCATTACTGCAAGCTGGACAACATCCCAGAGGTGGAGTGTATTTTTTAATTTCTTATTAAAAACTCACAGGTAGACCGAGTATCGTACCCTGGAAATATAGAATCGTTATTTTGCCACTCAACAAATTGATCCAACTCGGTCTGATTTTGTTCAATATTGTGATATTGCCAATGATGCGGACGGGGTTTTTGGATCTTCTGTTTTCATCCGATGGTAGTAGTGAGGAAATGTCTTGCCCTTTTGGCTCCGATATTATTTCATCATCCCGCGCTCCTAATTATTATGTGTTTCGATGCTGCCGACACATCTCTTTATATACTGGGAGACTGCTTCTTCAACTTTAAAAGGCTTGGCGACCATCAACGACTGGCTCCTGACTTATAACTGGCCGAACGTGCTTGGGGAGTGTGATGATCGATCTAGCTGTTGGCGCCTTTTATGATGTCGGCAACATTCGTATACCAGATTGATGAACGGAGGGACAGACGAAAACTATAAAGATTCGTTAACCCAAACAGCACCTACAGAAGCCCACGGATAAACTTCTTCAATTAATTTAAAATTAAGCAGGTGAAAAAGAGTAATGTAAAACATTCAGCTTCATTCAGCTAACAACACATAACAACATTCAGTAACCAACATTTCTGTCTCTTTCATTGAGGTCATCGAACCCCCTCCACCAATTTTTTCTGCCAAGGAGACGGAGTTGGATCAATTCGTTGAGCGGCACGACCACCATGCCATGGGTACCGGGTTCGAGACCAGCTCTCCCCGTGAGCTTTTATTAAGAAATAAAAATAATCCACTCCGTCCCTGGGCTGTTGTCTAGCTCGCAGCAATGCAAAAACAAGACTCAAGTTTCCTCACTTCCCTTACCCTAATTCCCTTCCGCCCAAAACCAAGCTATCGCATCAAAGGGTTGTCCTCTAGGCCTTGGCCACATGGTTTAAAGAAAACAAAAAACTCTCTATGACCACTACGGCCTCTTCTTTGATATGTGAAGGTTCAGTATTTTGTAAGACCCTTTTCCAAACTGCTTGGAACGTTCGGTCTGTTAATACTTCCCATTTTTAAAATTTTTCACAGCATCCAAAAAAAATAAATTTTTTCAAAAGTTCCTAATATTCAGCATTTTCCTTTATAAGTGGTCCTAAGTAACTACAAAAATGTTTACTTCAGGTAATGAATTTTAAAAGTAGAGATTTCACCCTGGTCCATTGACTGAATAAGGCCTATAGTATTTGGAGGCAGAAATATAACTTGTCTGTTTGGATGTGCATCACTTAACTATATAGGATGGCTGGTAGCGTTATCTAAAATTATCAACATTTGAAACGCAATGTTTGCTTTTTCACAGTACTTTTGTACTTCGAGCGCCAAACAGGTTTTCAAGCAATCTTGCTGCTTACTGCTTTCTCATTAGAATTCTAGTAGACTGGTAAATTTATCTTACATATGTCCTTGAAAGCACGTCGATTCTCAGAAGTTTAACTAGCATTTGCGCACAACATAAAATAGTTTTTAAATTAAAAGTTGAACCGACTTCACAAAAAGTATAAAATAATTTTTCATTTTATATCTATTACGACATTTTGAAGCGGTGCAAATTAAACAAACAAAACAACTACCCAAGCACAATTGAAGGTAATACATAAAACTACCCTAAACTTTTCAGCGCACGGGAACATAAGGAAGGACGATTAAATACTTTTGTTGTAATTGTGTGGTTTGTTTCATTTGCACCTACTTCAAAATGCCGTAATAGATATAAAATTAAAAATTATTTTATACTTTTTGTGAAGTCGGTTCAACTTTTATTTTAAAAACTATTTTATTTTTCACTTTTTAGTGTCTTCTATTCTGTACAACAAAAAAAGAACCATCCAAATCAACCCCCTACCCCACCCCCCACACCCGAGCATTTTTTTTCGTCGAATTATCCAAATCGGTCCACGCGTTACAAAATTAGACTACCCCTCCCCCTCCCCCCACCCTAGATAAAAAAATTTTCTCCTTTTAGCAATGGGGGATCATACTCTGTACAACAATAATAGAACCATCCTAATCGATCTACGCGTTACAAACATTTTTTTTTCTCTTGGTATCAACCAGGGAACCTCCCTCCCCCCACCCTAGGCGAAATTTTTTTCTCCTATTAGCAATGGGGGATCATACTCTGTACAACAAAAAAAGGACCATCCTAATCGATCTACGCGTTACAAACATTTTTTTTCTCTTGGTATCAGCCAGGGAACGTATACTACCCAACAGAAAAACAATTATCCAAATCGGTCCACGTGTTACGAAGTTAGACTTCCCCTCCCCCACCCTAGGCCACATTATTTTCTCCTAGCACGCACAGGGGATTATTCTCTGTACAACAAAAAAAACCATTCAAATCGGTCCACGCATTACAAAGTTATACTTCACCCCACCCCTCCATCCGTGTGCATTAAAAATGTGTTTTATAGAGTAACCTCATGCCCTAAATTTTTAGGGTCACGGCAAAAGCTTTTGCTGCTTCCTCATCTACACTGGCTAACTCACCTTTAAGTTTCAGGTTGTGCAAATTTTGACGTTTATTTAATTTTTCAAACCAGCCATTGCTGACTAAAAATTTTTCTTCTGTTGATGAACGCCCTTTATGGCTTTTCATATGCTTACACTTGCTTTGCAAGGGCTTTCTTCGAATAACCGCTGAACTTAGGGGCATCCTGTTTGCTGCCTGCTTTTCAATCCACGCAGCTAAAACGTTTTCCATTTTCTCAATTAAGGACGAGCGCATGGATGTTGCTTTAGTTGCTAATGCGCTTGATTGTGTGATTGACAGCTTTATTTTTTCTGAATCTTCATTTTACTCTTCGAATGCTGGACTAGTTCACTCCATAAATTCTCGCAATCTTCATTTTCCAATTTTCTGATGATTTCCAGTTTTGTCTCAAGACTTCAAATCTTTCTCGTAGACCACTTCATTTTCACGAAACAGATTTTAAATCTATGAAATACTCAACGAAATGGCAAATGCATTCTCACCTTATTTTACCGACAACATTCATCCTATTAGAACTTATCACTTTTTAACTATGTGCACTACTTATACAAGATAATGAAGAGCTAAAGAGTTTTGTTCGCTAGCGCTAACCATTACTGCCCGCTCCCTCTCCCTCCTTCTCTCTCTTTCTCTCTTGTGCTATTCACGCCACATTAACTATAGAATACGAAGATGGCCAAAAACGAATAAAGACGGAACAAGTAGACAAAACATTGTTGAAAGCCAAAAACGAGTCCCTCGTTCAAAAGAAGGAGAACCAAAGCCGGGCCGCTCCCAGGTATAAAATGGCTACAATGGACTAGCTGCAATGGGTTAGCTTCATATTAGGCGTGAAAGTTGTCTTACCATTCATACATATTGCATCAGATTTTTCTCCTAACGAAGAACTGCTAGGCGTAGATATTGAGACCGCGCAGATAGAACCCGCCCTAAGCGAGGGATGAGTGTAATAAGTTTCGATGTAGAAATGCAACCCCCCCCCCCTTTCCCACCAACGGAGTTGGATCAATGCGTTGAGCGGCAAGACCAAAATGCCATGGGTCCCGGGTTCGAGCCCAGATGACCGTGAGCTTTTATTAAGAAATTAAAATAATCTACTCCGTCTCTGGGCTGTTGTCTAGCTCGCAGCAATGCAAACAAGACTCAAGTTTCCTCACTTCCCTTCCCCTAATTCCCTTCCGGCCAAAACCATGCTAACGCAGCAAAGGGTTGTCCCCTAGGATTTGGCCACATCGTATAAAAAAAAAAAAAAACTTTGAAATCCTAGATCCGCCACTGCATTTAATATAATAGTGCTTCACTTTCTATGCCATTTCCTTTATTTGGGAAGACTGATACCTTTATATCACATTACATCTCTAACGAGAAGAAATACAGCATACATTGTCCACTATACGAGTATCTGGAAAGTTTTCCTAATACCGTTTCAAATTACATCACCGCCATAACAAAAATGTCATTATCCCACTTGAAGTAGTCGTACTTACGTAGCATTACACTTCTTATCTCTCCTTTTTTTTAAATCGCATTGCAATCAAACTTTATATGACCCATTCTGCGGAGGATTTCTCGGAAGGTAACATGATTCCTTTTACCTTAGTAATAAATTTCTGCAATAGGAAACTAAAATGCTCTCGAAATGAAATCTCAAACAAACGAAGCAACCACCTTTCTAGCGACAGGACTGCAATGAGCCATTTAACGAAAAGTTGCACCGGGTAAGGTAAAAATAAGCACAAAAAGTAGTAAATCGCCTTTGGCAAAGACTTTCTTGCAGAAGAGACAATACTAGACATGACCACCACAAAAAAAAAGGCATACAATGAGGGTACTACTGCAATGGGTCCCGTAGAATTGAATGACATTTTTGCACCCATGTCCTCCGGCTTCAAGAGGCAAACTAAAAGCAAAAGGACAAATACTGATTAAGATGGCTACGAAAGCTGGAACGACCTGTCCCTTAGTTTCTCAACAACTGGCGAAATGCACTGAAGCATCTTTTCTACTTTTGTAATTATTTTGTGCAACTTCTGTTTACTCCTCCGCTACTGGTAAAGAAATGCACTTAAACTCGCTCGCTGTGTATACCTACTATAAAAGCAACTTTCAAATTTAGATGGAGGGGAAAGATTCAATTCCCTTACCCTGCCTGCTTGCTTAATGCTTCACCTTAAATGAAACGGTTTCAATTAACCTTTTTTTGCTTTTCTGCTCTTAATTCAAATAAAACTAGTCTCAGCGGAGGTAGATAAAGCAGTTCCGTGAAGGATTCGTTAGTTTCTTTTGAATTTATGCATTTTTTTTTTGCGAATCTGTTAATTGCAACTGAAAGAAAGAACCGGAAATCCTGCAACACTTGCATCATTAAATCAACAACTTGTGACTTTTGGATCAATCCGATTTGCTTAAACCTTTCAAGTGTCCGAACTAATTCTAATCTCATTTAAAATCCTAATATGCACGTGAGCAATTCCACTCTATCCAATAAGCATTGAATGCTCACCTGCAGTTGCAAACAGTGTCAAATTTGCTGTTCGACATGACTGTAAATTGGCCGACATCAAACTATGGAGGTTACGTTCGTTCAGGGACTTGGCATGGCACGTAATTGTCGTCGACTTGTTTAAACAATTTCATGTTGTTCGTCCTTGTTCCTGTATTTTAAATTTAATAGAGTACACAAATCAAATTGCAGTCCTTTATTATTACATTGAAATTTCACGTGCAATTATTATTTACCCAAATCACGCTTTAACTTTTGGATGGTTGGTGGCAACTGGACTAACTTGATTGAGAGCCTTGTTGAAGGATCTTTCGACAAGGTTAGTTATGGCGTGCATGAAATATAGTAAAGGCTCCATTATACATCTATTCAAAACGAATATTTCGAACTAATTTTAAGCACGTTCTAGATGCATTTTAGGTCAGATTATATTTGAACTTTGATGCAGATATGTAGTTCTTTAATTTTGAAAATTGAAACTTATGCAATCGTTGAAAGCTACCTCAATTTTATCCGAGCAAGCAATAGACTTTCAATGGCAAAATTTAGCATATTTGTATTTTCTTAATCTAAGACGAGTGTCGCGAAAGGGAATACTTACTTATGAAAAGTCAGAGCTTACGTAGTTCCGAATACATTTTCACAATCTTCAGATCGATGTTGTCACAGCACTTTATCTTAAAGTTTAGCATAATATCAACTGACTCATGACAGCCAAAGAAAACTTATTCGGAAGTACATAGAAAAATCAAAGTGTGGAAAATGATTATAACTCCAAATTTTTCGAGTTTGGTGTAAAACTGTTGTACTTCACCAGTTGCACATAATCGGAATAAAGTTTTAACAATTAATTTTAGGTACTTCTCCGGAATCCTTAACGAAAAAGTTAAAAAACAATGGACCTCATATTGAGCCCTGAGATATGCTTTGAACACTAAAAAGTTGAAATTGTTGTGATCTAAAGCAGTCCTGATAACAAGTACCTACCTAAATCTGAACTATATTTACGATAAGTTTCAAGCTTACCATGTTTTTTAAGAAAGTGTTGTAAATAAAATGAAAGACCAACTGTTGCATTATTAAAAATTCACATTTATTTAAATGATTGCCAAATGGCGGCGGATTGTGTTTTTGAAGGTTTTGCTCAAAAACCTACACAGAAAAAACGCTGGAATCTTATACGAAAATTCCAGTTGACATTACTATTCTAAACTGTAATCAATTTGCAACTGTCATTTATCTTAAGCTTTACGGACCAGCAGCGTAAAATTTAATTTCCTGAACGATAGTCCTCAGAAGCACTCTCCAACGTCTTCACCACTAAGCCAATCTTCAATTTAAATAATTCGCTTCCAAAAGGATTAAAAGGGATGTCTAAATTTCGTAAAATTTGCCGGTTATTCTGGGAAAATTGTGTACTAGACAGTTAATAGTTCCTAAATCACGGTCGATATTACGAATTTAGTCAATTTTACGGTGCTGTTCCGTAAAAATTGTCTACAAGTACATTAAAAATTACCAATTTGAAAACCGGATTTTGAAATTTTATGTCAACCAGTTCAAAAAACTAGGACCATAGACGAATCCTTCCTTTTCCTTTTAAGCCTCGTCTGTAGATCTTCGTAGATACCTTGAATTGCCTCTTGAACAGCCTCAGATAACGACGGTTCATGATGAAAATTTCCAAGAATCCGTTTATCGACACAACGCGCCACTTGCACCAGAACCCAGGTTCGCAATAAAAAGTGCTGGGGATTCTCATCCGTTGAACATTTACGGTAGAATCCACTCCAAGTCTCGGTATTCCAGTGAGTTCGTTAATAAAATTAAAAAAATTCACTAGGTCTCTGGACTGTTGTCTAGCTCGCAGGAACGCAAAAACAATACATTCAAGTTCCATAATTTCCCTAATTCCTTTGCGGTAAAAGCCATGATATCGAATCATAGGGTTGTCTCCTAGGCCTTCTACATACCGATGCAGTATTACGACGAATTTTTGAGTATATCGTGAGATCTACGATGGATTTATTTGCCAAGGTGTCAGAAGTTTGACCACCCAAGCCTTTTTTCTACTTGTGGACAATACGTAGCCGTGTGTCCATTTTCGTATTGGAGTTGTCCAATACATTCATTCTTTAAGACGAGCATCTTGGCTCCATATGGATTGACATCAAGGATACCTTTAAAAGTTTTCCACCTTCAATATATAGTTTGAATTTGATTTCTTGTATATTACTCGAATGCTGAAACCTCTTTCCTTCCCGCCCTACCTTCATGGCTTGTGGAACATTTTTCTGAGTTCTCCTCCTGCTACGAATCATAGCCGGTGCATCACGCGTTAGCACGATTGGCATCATTATGACTTACCAATAATGACATTAATTTTATTGCTGTATTTACATATGTCAATGCGAGAACAGCAGAGGTTTATGCCTTAAAGTCCTACGCCTAACAATCTCATCACGAACAACAATCTAAGATTTAAGATGGGTATGACAAGATTTCTGCTGTACGGCAAGAAGTGATAACGTGTTGACTTTCGATCCCGGAGGGCCCAGGTTCGAGCACCACCGTCGGCGACCCATGGTTGTTTTCTGCAGGTAACATATTACGATAAAAGATTATTGGTGGTTGTAATGTCGCGTGTTTTCGAACCAACCTTAAATTATAGGTCTACTTGAACTTGTTATATCGAATTGTATGAAGTTCTTCTGCCACCTTATGACCCACAAGCGCTTACGTGAACTAGAGAGTATGGCAAGAACATCCCACTGTGTGTTTAAATTCTAGGCCAACTTCATTCGTTTTATCAAATCTAACATTCTCTTTGCACTAAATATTCTTTTGAGTCCTTTGCGTCTTAGTGTAATTCAAAATAATCTTGAAGCATCTGTATTCATTTTTTCGCATACAGCCACTTTATAACTAAATCTAAAAATTTTTGTATAACACTGATCCTATTTTCTCCCCACCAATATATTTGTATACAAGTGAACTTAACTTATGAGACAATCTTTTCTAGGACAGCTTGGCATAAAACACTATAAGAAAATATATTTGTTTTGGGGAAAATTATTACCTGAAGTAGTGAAAATAGGTAACAAGCCTTCACCTTTGAAGATTGTACCTGCGTTATTTCTGGGAATTCCTTGAATTCCTTTTGTATTGGTGTTGTGAACCCTTCAAAATTTCAAAATATATTTAGAGTAAAAACAACTATGTTTCACCCGCGAAAGGCGGAAACTGCCTTAACACTAACTTGTTCCAACAACCGCAGGTATACCACGTACATTTGCGGGCACAATATCTTAAGGCTATAGTTCCGTATTCAAAATTTTTAAGGACCAACCAACACCGACATCATCTCTTATCTTAAAACACGTTTGACCACGAAGTACTTGCGCAATCGTAGACTTTGTATGAAGTGGACAGTTGAATACGGAATAAGGATGCTGGCCTTTCATCATAAGGGTCTCAGGTTTGTAACCCAAATAGTTGATTTTCAAACTACAGATTATACTAGAAATCCATTGTGGGTTGCAGAGGAATGTCAGCAGTTCGAGATTCGCTTAAATTTTAAGGTCACTTTCAATCGATGTCATCGAATCGGGTGCTTGAAATTGTAAATTATTAATAATGGTTAAAATCTAAGCAAGTTTAATTTTTTTCACGATGTTCCCAAAAGCCTAGGGAACAACTCTTTGATGCGTTAGCATGGTTTTGCCTTTTAAAAACCCACAGGCAGACCTGGTCTCGAAACCGGGAACCATGACATGGTGGTCGTGCCGCTCAACCAATTGATCCAACTCAGTCTCCATGTGCTCAGATTAATAGAAATTTTAAACTATATAAATTACAGCCTAAGATACATAAGCATATAATTGAACGCTCTTATTAAAAAATATACAAAACATCACTTTAATTCTTTTGTTTATTTTTATTTTACAACATTGTAAATATTTTAAGTGTAGACTAGCTACAACAGCGACGGTTTAAATTCGCTAAAAAAGGCACTTACTTTTATTGATAAAGCGCTTTCATTGTGTTAGACTCTGAGAACCTGCACAATAGTCTCCATGGAAAAGGAAATCGTGCAATTCAGCGTAAGTTTGCGCTTGTGGAAGCAATTTCCTCCTTAGTGCTGAAACAGGAACTCTCAGCAGCATAATTCATCCTTTTATTCTTTGCCTTCTTCATGTTGTTTTATTTATTTTTTTCTTTTTGGGGGTAAATCGCTGTTGTTGTTTTTTCTCCATCTCACAAAAGGCCACATAAAAATCCTTGGGATATATTATCCTTCGATGATTTATTACCAGAAAAGGACTATCACAACATGAAACATATTGCAACTGTGGCGAACTCTGAGTACTCTGATACCAGAGAATCCAAAAGGAAGTGTAAACTGGGGTATCGGGAGAAGGGTAAATTATTCTCAATATTGGTAAATCATTAAATGAAGTACTCAAACAGACATTTGATGAACTTTTGAAAAGGACGAATCTCCTTTTTGAATACCTGCCTTTGATTGTTAGATTTGAATGGGAATTTTTTTGCTTTTCGACCACATGGTGTATATAATGCTCTGATACGGTTTTACAGGCTCCTGATGAATTTTCTTGTAACCATCATGAAATCAATAAATTTATATGAAAAGAGCTGCGAATTCAAATATTTTTAATTAGCCAGGCTTTAACGATGTACAGACCGATGATTTTATTATATCCGGATGAGTTAATAGCATGGTCTTCTTCATCAGTTTTATTGATTAATATATGAATTTAAAAAAAAATGATTGATAAGCTCATTATCCTAATACAAAGTATTGTAAAATATTATAATTATATAATGTTGTAATGCGATTTTTACAAGGAATTATTGACCTACGGTAAGTACTGCAATCGTAATTGTGCGAAAATATGTTATGTCTTCTGGAATCTCAAGGACACAGATGACATAGTTGAACTCAAAAACCATAGAGCTCCATCCACATATGGAAAAAATGTTGTAATACTTATTAGAAGCTTGGTAGTCAATGGGAATTAAATATTTCAAAATATTACTGATTCAGGACTCAAGATTCAGATTCTCAGACTTGCTCAGCCGTTAAAGCAAAAGTTAGATTGACAATCACACGTTGCTGAAAATGGGTGTAAGCAGCGAAAGTTTTACTTCCTGAAAGTATGTATGTACTTTCAATATTTATATCAACCCTGGTAGTTGGCGTGCCGATAAGCCGACTGTTGCAGGATAATAATGATAAAATATTTCTTTTGATGGGAGATATGAATGCAAGGATAGCTGAGAAACAAGCCTTACCTGCTGAACAGTATGTGCACAGTGCCCTATATTACACCAAAATCGAAATTCTAAAGATCTAATTTTGAATACAAAAGGTAGGCAATTACTAGATTTATTCGCAGAACTTGGTCTTGTCATTTTGAATGGAAGAACAAAAATTGTGACTTGGAGGGTGAATTAACATTCATCGGCCCGCTGAAAACGTTTTGTATTGATGTGCTTGAGGCTTTTAATTGTGTTGATCATTGTATTCTCATCCGCAAACTTTCTTCTTATTTTAGGTTTGATACTTTGGCAGTTCAAATGATTATTAATTTCTCCTCGCGGCTATATCTGAAGCAAGGTGCGCCTCAAGGATCAATTTTAGGTCCCTTACTGTTCAGTTTATTTGTTAATGATCTGCCGTCGGTGGTCCGCGACTCAACTGTTCATCTCTACGTACAATTATATTTGAGCCGGCCACGGTGGTATTAAACGGGTATTTGCTACCAGTTCGACGTCCTACAACAGATTTCTGTCCGACACGAGACATATACTTCATTCCAACCCTAAACAGCTTTGGAGATTTATTAACTCTAAGCGACATATTGATGGCTACCCTTCCTCTCTTAGGCTTGGTGATTGCGAAAGCAATGACACCGTCGTTGTGACCAATTTTTTCGCCGAATTCTTCATTACCTCGATCTGTGATTCTGACTGTGATACTATTTCCTCCGGTTTTAACCACTTGACTAGGCTTTTCCATACATCTCTTGAACTTAAGGACTTAGTTTTTGACGACGATACCGTCATCGAATATTTGTCGAATTTGTCCAACGGATTTTCATGTGATCCACAGGTGTGCCTTTGTCTTTCCTGAAAAATTGCTGTTCATATGTCTGCCCTATTCTTTGTCATTTGTTCAACCTGTCTCCGTTCTGTGGACCTTTCCCCAGGCTCTGGATTCTGTTATAATTCTCCTTAATAAAAAGGGCGAAAAGTCTGACATCTCCAATTATAAACCCATCGCTAACTTGTGTCATGTTGCGTAGGCGTTCGAGGCCCTGGCGCCAGTGATGTGCTCCGTTTTCATTGTAAAACCTTAATTGGCTCTTTTCAGCATGGCTTCATTAATGGTAAATCTACCACCACCAACTTACTCGAATTCGTACATCACTGCTTGCCTCCGATTGAGTATGGCTTGCCGATTGATTAGATTTTTACAGATTTTAGTAAGGCCTTCGACAGAATTGACCACGGGATTCTTATTCATAAATATCATTTGCTCGGGTTCCCACCGCTATATATTGTCTGGCTGTCCATCCAATGGTGGTGCCCTATCCAACGGGTTCTCAGTTTCTTCTGGGGTGCCTCAGGGTTCTTGTCTCACTCCTCTTTATCATTTTTACTAAGGACGTTTCATTGCTCCTTTCTAGCTCCAAAATCCTATGTTATGCAGATGACGCCAAAATATTCCGTGCCGTCTCTTGCGACGATGACTGTGCTCTGTTGAGCTCTGACATTCACATTTTTTATGAATGCTGCTCCAGTAACCGTTTACCCGCAGGAACTGTCCCGTTGTCTTCGACTACTCTTTAGATGGCAGTGTCTTGAGTAGACTTCATAAGGTCACGAACTTAGGGGTGGTTCCTAGTTCCCACATATCCTTTGTGGACCACATTGACTTCGTGGTGAGTAGCGCTAATTCCACGCTTGGTTTTGTGAAAAGGTGGTCGAGGGCCCCTTAAGTGAATGTCATTTTCAACGACTGTATTGTTTATTTATTAACAATATTTCATTAAAGTGCTGACTACTACAAAATACTAAAAAAAACCAGGTACATAAAAAGTGAAAAGTAAAAAGTAATTTCAACAAAACATACTCCTCTCATGATTTCGCGATAGATGGAAATCAATGCGATTAAATAAGGAATTGAAAAATCGCGACATCGATGGGATCGGCTCATTTACCACATAAATAGTGCGATTAAAAGATAACTGAAGAAAGTTATGATTCCTCAGGGAGCGAGCCGGAACCGATATGCGAAAACATGCCAAGAGAACAGAAGAGTCTATGACCCCCGAATGCAGTCGAAAGCAAAAAGGGTCCTGTAGTTACAGCGTCTCCATTCAAGTGTATCCAAGTGCAGCAGTCCAAGTCTATCAACATGAGGTGGTAATATAAGGGAATTATTCCAAGGAAGGCCCCGAGGAGCGAACCTAACGAACCGCTTTAATGCTATTGATATCTGTCGCATAAAGCGGTGACCAGACTGAAGAGGCATATTCCAGAATAGGCCTAACAAAAGTGCAATATAAAAATTTTGTAATGTAGGGAACATAAAATTCCTTTGACGACCTGTTCACGAAACCCAGACTCGTATTAGCCTTGGTGACTATGGCATCAAAATTATCCTCGAAAGAAAATTGGGAATTGAGCCAGACACCTACATAGGTCCTTAGTCTTTGTAACTCTTGTCTGCAGTTAACATCAATAAAGTGGCCACGGATGGGTTCAAACCTGAAATACTCATAATTTAAGGCCGGCATTTTACTCCTTATTCCACAGACAGACAGATATTTAGTACCCTTGTCCAACTGCACCACTTTTCCCGGATATGTTTGAGCAATGATGATAATATCATACAAAAAACCACTCCAAATACCAAGCAACATGTTAACAATTTTACAAAACGTCTACCTTAACAGATACATTCGAATGCTAATTAACGTCCGCTAATAGGAGGAAATTGCATTCAGTTGAATAACCACAGTGAGATGAACTGCATGAAAGAGGAACAAAATTAGTTCATTCAAAAGATGGAAACTCTGAGGAAAATTATTTTCTCCGAGCAAATAAATGCCAACTTTAATTAAAAACTCAAAAGCAGCACAGTGCACACCACCGCTAGAGTAATTAGTTCCCTTTTCTTACAAGAAACTCTGCAAAGTTGTTCTGTTTAAAGACTTGCAAGAAAATTGCTATGGTGTCGTGGTGCTGTAACAAAAGTGAAATAGATTCCATGCAAAGAGACATTTGCAATAACAAGGCCCAAAAGGAATTGTCGAGAATCGGCAATCTTTTCCCCATTTTCACCGTTCAGGTACATATATCTATGTATGTTGGTGAAATACAGCGTTTGTACATAAATCCAGTAATGAAAACAGAAAAGGTTTTCATTTGCATTGTGGAATGGTCTTAGATTTACCTCTAATCAAAGGAAATACCAAGAGTCTTACGACAGCATTACTTTTGCGATGAACTTAAGAAAATCCATCCAACGAAAGAAAACCCAAGGATTGCGTTTTATTTCCGTCCTTAAACGCCCAATTATTTTCTTTCAAGTGAATGGACGATTGGTCTGAATAATTGCCTTCTCCGAATCGGATCTCCTGGCACAAGGAGCTTTGCTCCTTTTATTTTATTCATTTAACTGCACGTTCCATCGATTTCTCCTGGCAAAATTGGGTAAACGATTAGTTGAATAAATGTTGGTCGTTTTGAATGGAACTCAATTAGTCCAACTTTCTGTCCATAATGTTAAAATGAGACCGTCACGTTCCCCCTCCAAAAGCTGGTAGGTTCTGATGTGTGAAAACCTAGGGGGAAACAAAAAGTTACATCCCTACCGGATTCCGTTTTGGGATACTCGAAAATTTGGACCTTTTTAGGGGACATTTTGCCACACGAGATTAAGTAATTACCTTTGACAGGTCGCCCAATTTGAGTGGCATTCTGGACATTGTAATTAAGTCATAATTTGACGAAATTGCTGCCATTTACGAAAATGGAACGGGCAGCGTTAATATCGCACAGGTTCGAAACGTTTTCGATCATAAGTCACAATTATTTCTCGATTTAGGGTAATTTTGTGCGAATTTGAAAAGAATTTGGATTTTAGAGGCATAATTTTTGCGACCACTGAAGGCGTGCTTCTATTTTTGGTCCTTCGAAATGAAAAGAAAAAATGTCCCCAAAATAAATAAAAATACAAAAATTGTTGTTCTTTCTTTTGCATTTTTATTACACGTGCATATTTCAGTGAAATTCTTTCCTAAGCTTAATTCATACTCTGACAAATTCGTGCCTTTTTTAAATGCAAAGCTCCTCAAAAGACATTACCTTTTCCGTATGTGCGCCAAACATGAGATGGAAGAGCTGAAGGAAGAATAGCGAACAGAAAATGCAAATTCTTCTTACGTGAATAAATTTATCGTAATGCTAGGGAAAAACAAAATATGCAAAAACAAATTTAACTTTCTATCCTGTTTCGTGTACAGGGCGCACTGGTAGATTTATGATTATGTCCTCAAGTAGGAAAGGGTTTGATACGATGTCAAAAGATTCTAAAACAAATGATGCCTGCCTTTTTATATCTACATATAAGATTCGAGTGGAGATAAAAGGGTTACCGTCTTTAGTTTGAAGATATTTTGAAGTAATCATGAAGGGGATTTATGGATTTCGAGGGAAATGCTTAATGTATGCTGCGGGGTAGCTTCTATTGTAAAAGATGGATCTAATCATATTCAGTAATTTTACAAAAAAAAACTTGGATTTTAAGAAATCATAAATCCCAGCTTACTAAAGGCATACCACTACAGTCTCACTCTTATAGTCTTTATTCATTGCACTGCTCGTTTCACAATTTTCTTTATATGCTTTCTTCACAGGATAACATTTAACTGTACTTTTCATAAGTTAAATCATAACTAACTCTTCGCAGTCCAAATTACGATTAAACTAACTAGGGTGCAACTCAGGCCTATTTATACTACGCAAGCGAATTCTAAAAACTTCAGTAACTTAGTTCTAAATGTTTAGCAGAGAAACTAGTCGTCCTTAACTTCCTACGGCATTTCGCATTACCGAACTCGACTCCACGCCACCTCTCTCTCCCTCTCTCTAGTTCCCGTAACCTCTTGTGGAGCATTGGGGGGGGGGGGGGGGGGGGCGAAGAACTTCACCCTGTTCGAAACAACGATTGCAATAGCACCTTCAATTTGAAGTGGATTCTGAACCACGGGCATTTTCTTTGCAACCTTTATGGCCTTTTTATCATAATCTGTTGTCAACAGAAATCATCCATTGGTCGCCGCCGGTGGGTTTCGAACCTGGGGTCTCCGGATTGGTAGGCCGTTAAGTTGTCACTTACTCCACCGACGACTCGTCACCTATAGTTCATCAAAAATTTAAAAAAAAGCTGCCTACTGTCAAATCCGAGATTCAGCCGGTGCTTAATAACGTACTTGCCAGAGTGCTTGAATCGAATCATATACAGAAATTAGCTGGAAAATCTTTGAATTTCTTCAAACTTCGATAATACATAGATAGACTACAGAGAACGCCTGTTGGGTTTGATTAGATTTGATAATGGTTTGATAACAATCTTCTCCCAGTCTTACTCTCCCTTTTTGTAGCTCTCGCTTCTTACAGCTTCTCTGCTTCTTAGGGCACAACAGAGTAAGTGTGTTTTGCAGCTTACCTTCCTCTGTTACCTTTAACCCTTGGTGCGACAATATACTGGCTGTCTGGTTGTGGGCAGTGTGTATGTTCCAATCGAGAGCCTATTGGGCGATGGTGTTTGGCTTTTTTGTTAATGTCTTCCGCTTTCGTCTTCGAATGCCAATATCTGCCCGCATTCACGTGTAAGTCTATTTAGGTCTTCGTTGGTAATGACCCTTGGCCAATGAATGTTGACGTTTTAGACACCGGTTGACAGAGGTCTATAGCTTAGATGTTGTTTAACAGGTCGCTTTATATTTTGAATACCCATATATCTTCAACTTGAAGATTGCGTATGTTTTTCAACTGAAGATGTTGTTGTTACATCATATCTGTCAATGGACGAACCGACAATTTATTATAGGTTGCGACGTAAACGGTTTGTCAATGAAAAAGGTGAATCCCCGCTTAATTATCTAAAGAAAAAATATTAATAGAGGGTGCAAACCTACTTGCAGTAATAAAACTGTAAGCAGAGAAGAGGTGCTAGATATCATAAGGAATTGGAAAGTCTCAAATGAAGTTTCGCTGTGGGATCATCAGCACATCCGATTTGAAATTCCGGGGCATTCTGAGTTCAAATACTGCTATCCCCCTGGGAAATAAACTCGGTTACCTTTATTGCTATTGTGTGCTCGAAGGCTGATACGCTAATCTCCAAAATTAGCCCAATTTCTGAACTGAAACTGGCATCAAACCAGTTAAATTAAGTGCTCATTTCCCTCTTACCATAGCAAAACCAATTCAGTATCAACCAAAGGGGTACGACCGGCTGTCTGAGATGCGCAGATGGCTGAGACGTCTATTTAATAGAGCTAAATTCTCCAAACAATGGGATGAATACAGGTTCGCACTTTCTGAATATAACAAAAAAATAAGGCGTTGAAAGCGTAATTCCTGGAAGAGACGATAGCGAGTTAGACAAAAACGCAGAAACGGAGTGGATTATCTTAATTTCTTAATAAAAACTCACGCGGATACTTGGACTCGAATCCGGGACCCATGTGGGCGTGCCGCTCTACGCTCCGTGTCCCAGTTCACACCATTAGTCGATTAAAGCTGAGACCTAACATAAATTAAAATTAAAAAATTAAGAAGAAGAAAAAATTAAGACAAATTGTTTACTTCAGTGCTTCTTGAAAGACACATAGATCCGGAAGGAATTTGCCTTCGAGCAAAATTATCCTAAACCAATTCCAATCCGAAAAAGATAATTTTTTACATCGGCACTTCAAATAGAAAATCAATGGAAATCAGAACGGCATTTAATCAGAATTTATCACCTGGCAAATAATGCGTAACTCCCACGTAATGATGGCCGTGGCAGTTCTGTTAATGGGGCATATCCTCGCATAGATGCGTAGCAATGATAGATAGGAAAATGAAATTATTTGTTACAGTTGTCGTGGTGGATTATCCATTGTCTAGCCCGTATGTCGGAGCTTAAGCACAAATTACTGTATCTGACTGATGTAACCAATACCGTGGCAACTTTAATTAAACCACGTAACAATTGAGGATTCACATGAATCAGGAAAATAATGCATGGAGAACCGGGAGTGAGATATCATATTTCAAAGAGACCGCCAACTTCCAAAGAAACTTACTAACACACAATTCCCAGAAGGCTGTAAATCCTCCCTAAACTCTCTTTTAATTTAGAACTGCAGTCACAGCGAGTGATTTTGCAGTTGAAAATTGCCACAAAAAGAATTCTGGAGCGTTCGTAACGTAATTGTCACAGAAAGCCATTTTCATGCAATTACTTAACAAACTTCAGGACTTCTTGTCTTTTCATATCTAGATCCTGAATTAACGTGTCCTTAGTTTCCACTCCCCCCCTCCCGTTCGTGTTTAGTTCGCATGTGTAATAATTAACGTGTGTTAATGGCGAAGAACTGAGCTAAGTTATCATGAAGACGAAATGAAATTCTTGGCGTTCGCTTAAGCTTTTTAATTAATTCCTAGAGATACGTGTATACCAGTACTCCTACACAGGACCCAAAAATTTTAAGGATGTCATAGCGGTGTTGGTCTAAACGGTTTTATAATGAAATTCATTAGGAAGCAGCTCAAACATTTTCCTCTTGGTTGGAAGTTTGCGGAGGTGTGGGATGGATATCCAGTTCTCGGTTAACAACTCTCGTAATTTTCTTGCAAAGACATGGCGTTTATAGTACAAGCCAAGCCCGACCATACGAGATACGAACTAAAAAAGTGGGTTGAGAAATTCTTGCCAATACTCATGTCACGTCATGGACTAATGAAAAGAAACTTTTTACTTCATAAAGTTTTCTCGAAAAGGGTTCGTCGGGAATTATAATAATTTTCCAAAATGTCAAATAAAGCGAAAAATTTCATTTAATATACCGCTTCTACGGTGTCACTTCATCTACACTCCTGGAGACGAACATTTTCGAAACAGATTCAGTTCAAGGGTGATATTTATTATTATTATTATTATTATATAAGGGGTTACCCATATGGTGGGCACTACGACCATGGAGGTATTTTGTGCCGGAGCCCCATTACTGCAAAAGACCCTCAGCCACCCTGAGGTAAGTGAGGAGGTCTTTAACAGGGGAGGATCTAACGTCGGCCGGATTCAGAAATTCACGACTGAAGGTCCTCCTTCTAAGCCATGCTAATGCAGGACAGAAGCACAAAATGTGCAATGTGGTTTCGTCGTCTTCCAAACAAAGCCGACATTCCGTCACGCTAGACAGACCTATTCGGTGCAGATGATACCTAAGCCCATAGTGGCCAGATAGGTAGCCTGAAAGCAGTTTCAAGGGTGATAACGGATTGAATAGATTTAGAAGAGCTCTTCATATGACAATCTTTGAAATGAAGGATTCAAAATTTGTAACTTGATCCGAAAAGTACTTTAGAAGGGAAATACTTATCTATATATTTCTCTTTATGATTTCTTTATTATCTTCTGAGGCATAGGATATCTACTCACCAACTTTTGCCTTTTCTAGTTCCGCACCAAAGACTTAAGCTGCTGCCATGATTGTTGGATCTGGATGCCTTCCTTCTTCACGTGTTGCGCGGTCAGTTGCGTGATCCATTGTCACTTTCGTCTTCAAACACCGACATCTATTCCATATTGCCCCGTGCGTCTTTATAGGTTTTTTTACACCTCAGGCTAGGGTTTGTAGCTCAGATATTATTTGTCAGTGACTTAAACAGTCGTACATTAGAATAGATTTTACTCCCGATTTTAAAATCCGAAGTATTATGCATCCAGAGATATAGTTATTGTGCCAGGGTATTAAATGCAACCCGAACTTTGTTAATGCGAGCCTGTACATCATCTTCAGCTATGCCATCTTCTGTTCCTTTACTTCCTAGATAACAGAATTTATCCGCATGTTCTATTTGCTTCTCTTCAAAATAAAATCCACCATATCTGCTGGAGTTCAAGCTAATAAGTTTGGTTTTAGTAGCACCGATCTTAGCTTCTGCTCTGGTGTACTCAGGGCTTCGGACATTTGGGATACTCTGCTTTTTAGATATAAGACATAAATCGTCGGCATACTCCAGTATTCATCTTATTCCATGCAATGGGTGGTTATCTAGGGCGTTACACAATTATGTAGGTGCCAGTATGCATCCTTGTCCCACACTGTTCAGCACTTGTAAGTGATTCGACAGTCTTCCCTTGTAAAGAACGTGACAAAGTGCTTCTGAACAGGACTTGTTAAGGAATGTCTTCAATTCAAAAGGCTTTAGAAGGTCGTTTAGCGAAGGCAAATATAAAAGCCTGTGTACCGCAAGGTTCAGGTCTCTCACCCACTTTTTAACCCCTACTGAACTTTTATCACAGACTTTCTATTCCCCTTATGGCTTCGCTGTTGACATCACCCTTTATTTCACATACTCGATTGACTTTGTAGCGGAATCTCACATTGTCATTAATAATGTAGCGTATGTGAACGGGACGTAGACAGAGCACTAAAGCTATTGATGCAATTTAAAAATCCTGAAAGACAAGTTGCAAAATAGGTCGAAAAACTCTAATCGTATGATTTTGAAATAACACATAGAAAATGTAGATTTCATGGAAATGCAAATGTACTCTTACGACGGCCATGTAAATGAAAGTGCAAATAGTGTTTCCGTCACTGTGCAAAGAATGACTATCGTACCCTCGGCATGATAGAATAAGGAAGAATTTCGAGTAGTCTAACGAGAAGACGAGAATATATGTCTGATACTGAGATGAAAAGATAACTACGAAAGGCTCCAATGGGAAGATGTTTCAGCCATAAGTACAACATTGAAGAGCATAACGGAATTCGCTGTGTTTTGTGGACTGCCGGATGTCAGTATTGGTTGGGAGAACATCTTGACGTCAACGAAACTTTGATAAATTAAGCTCTCTCTAGTTCCCGTAACCTCTTATGAATTTTTATTGTTTGGTGACTTCAAACTGTCTTGTTTGGACTGTTCACGTTCTCGGACGATGACTTGGTGCCGTCTTCTTTGTCAGTTAATCAGTGTGCTTTGTCTTTTACAGATAGCCTCGCTTCCTCTGACCTATCGCAGACCTGTGTGATTGGAGACGGAATTGGATAAATCCGTTGAGCCGTACGACCACCATGCAATGGGTCCCAGGTTCGAGACCAGATCTCTCCCCGAGCTTTTATTTAAAAATTAAATAATCCACTCCGTCTCTGGGCTGTTGTCTAGCTCGCAGCAATGCAAAAACAAGACTCAAATTTCCTCACTTCCCTTACCCTAATTCCCTTCCGGCTAAAACCATGCTAATGATCAAAGGGTTGTTCCCTAGGATTTGGCCACATCGTATAAAAAAAAAATCTCCAATGATCATGGAAAGCTTTTCGATCTAGTGTTTTCTACCGACCCTGCAGGCACATTGACTAGGGGATGTTCGGTCCTGCTTGTTTCAGAATCGGGTCACCATCCTGCACTACACACTGTTTTGTTCCTGGACTTGGTCTTGATGTCGTCGTCTGAACCTACTAACTTTTGTTAGACTGATTTATCTTTAATTGACGATTGGCTCTCGATTTGCGATTGAAGTTGTGTCCTTGATGAGACCGATATTAATAACGCTGTCGGTTCGTTCTATAACTTGTTGTTCATCTGTTTCACCCATTGTGCCATTTACAGAATGAAGGCTAGCCTGCGTGTTGATCCTAAGCGATTCTGGCGTTTTGTAAATTCTAAGCGAAACTCTAATTGTTACCTACCTTCCCAGTCTTTTGAGGACTGTGATAGCAATGAGCCTATGATGATAGCCAACCTTCTTGAAAATTTTTCTTAAAACTGCGTTTTTTGTGGTTGATATCTGTGATATTAGTGTTAATGATTTTATGCATTTGACGAGGCATCCGCCGACTTCTATTGAATTTAAAGACCTTTTGTTTGACGCAGCTACGGTTTTGAAGCAGATTTCTTCACTGGCTGATAGCTTCTCTGTTGGCCCTGACGGAACTCCTGTATTTTTTGTAAAGAGTTGTAGTTTGTGTATTGCTCTAATTGTGTGTTATTTATTTAATTTATCTCTCCGTTGTGGTGTTTTCCCGAATGTCTGGAAGATCTCTCTAGTTATTTCTTTTCATAAGAAAGGCGACAAGTGCGATATATCTAATTACAGACCTATCGCTAATATTTGGCGTGTCTCTAAAATACCTGAGTTCTTGGCCTTTGATGTCCTTTATTTTCATTGCAAAACGTTCTTGCAATCCTTTCCACATAGCTTTATGAAAATCAAGTCAACCACCACGAATTTGTTGGAGTTCTCAAATTTCTGCATCTCTGCTATTAAGGGTGGCAGGCAGGTCGACTGCTTTTTTTTTAAGGCGTTCGAAAGAATAAATCAATAAATATTTGTTCTCAAACTCTCCTTACTCGGATTTCCATCTATTTTTTTTTACTGGTTGCGTTCATATGTGTTTGATCGCACCCAGTGAGTCTCTTTTCGTGAAGTTCCACGGGTTCCACAGGGTAGCCATCTTGACCATTACTTTTTATCATCTACATTAATGACGTATCTCTGTTTCTGTCTCATTCAACAATTCGTCAACCGCCTTCCATTAAACATAGGTAAGTATACGACTTTGTCCTTCTTTCCAAAAAAAACCCAGTGATCTTTAACTATACCAGTAATGGTTGCCGCCTAACGTCGCTTGGAAAAACCAGAGATCTAGTCGTCTGGTTGAATCCCTGTTTATCATTCGATGACCACCTTGATGCTATAGTTAATAAGGCCATCGCGACCTTGGACTTGGTCAAACGTTGGTCGAAAAAGTTTGATGACTCCCACATCACTAAGCTTCTCTATTCTACTTTCGTCAGCCCTATTTTGTAATATGCCTCTCCTGTTTGGTCAACTTACTACTCGGCACACATCAATCGCATTGAGGCGGTTCAGTGGAAGTTTGTTGCTTTTGTCCTGCGCCGCCTTCCCTGGAATAGTTCTCTTATACTGTCAGCTTACCGCGACCGACTTGGTTTACTTCATCTGGATACCCTCGAGGGAAGATGTCTCAATCTCTGTGTTATGTTCGCCTATAATTGTTTCCAGGGTTCAATTGACTCTCCTGAATTGCTGGCTTCTTTTATCCATTCCTGCTTTGAGATATTATATACGATTTTTACTATCATGTAAACTGAAATTTTGTTTCATGTCATTGACGAAACTTAAAAATTAATAAATAAATAAACCCCGTTAACCCATGGTTTAAAACCTCTCATCTTTTTCCAATCAAAGCGTTTTCCCTGGACTTTGGCGTCAATCCAAAAAATAAATCTGTTCTACTGCTATTTAACGTGGAAAGTGACCTGTCAAATAAAATCTGAAGTACAAGCATGAAACATACTTAAATTAATCGGTGTTTTCGGTGCGTCCTGAACACGCGAAGGTAATTACCCACAAATACCTTCGCGGACTCACCTGTCAGCACAACTCTCAACAACATTCGCTGTTTAAGCAATACAAATTTGATATGTTTGTAATCGGTCGAAATCTGTACTTTAATCGAAACCTTCATTGACCGCTTACCGTTCATACCCAGTAACCTACTTCTGTTCTCAATTTAATTCACTAAAACCATTTGTGGTAAATCCGAAGCGTCGCAAACCATAAACTAACAAAAATAGCATCGTTTTAGATTCATTTTTAATGTCATCGAGCCTTTTTTGCATGTCGTTACACATACGCCCAATGAGTACACATCCAAATACACGCCTATAAAATATACATATTGAAACGAACCCGAACAAAAAATTTTTACTCGACGTAGAGAACCATGAAAATTATCAAGTGGGTATCGTTCAGAAAATTGTTTCAGTACGTGAGGAAAATGTTTGCCACTAAACGAATTTGAGCTGGAGAGCTTAAGTTTCAATGAAATCCAGCCATAGTCTTTCTCCGTGGCTTTATCAATTGCTCGGATATTGCATTTCCTCCCAATAACCATGGAAATATATTGAATTTCTCAGTGTGTGCGCTTGTTATTCCCAACATGCTTTTCAATGAATCGATAACGCTTTATAAGGGAGCCCTATGTCCCGAAAGCGGGCACAGCAACTCTGCACGAAATCATAAAGTGGGCACGAATGTTTAAGCTTTAATGAATGAGATTTATATGAGTCTGGATACAAAGGGGATCCCACGTTTCAACCTAAAGGCAACCTTAAATGTGCATCCATATAGGATCTCCTCTTCGATTTATTAATGCAAGGCAAAAAGGAGCACTGCACGAATGACATTCAAAGCTAATAATCTCAGATGCAGAATTAATAAAAATTTTAATTCAAAGCACATTTCCCAGAGGATAATATCCAATCTCTGAATTCGAAATAACACAAAAAAAAAAGGAAGTGAGAGGAATAAATGTGAAATGGATCACGACGAGACACAGAAAAAATGGATGGGGCTCTATTGTGTGAGTGTAGAATGCCACAAAATCTACACGACTTGAAGGTGCTAAATAAAAGTATCCTGAAAGAAAGCGGTAAGTGCACTGGTCACTGATTTATTTATGGGTGGGTCATCTCCGTAACGTACTCACATTAGAGCTGACTTGATATACTCCCATATTTATGACCTCCGCTTAACTTATCGCTGCGAGGATTACGTTTGTCAGGACTGTTCACGATAACCTTATACGCTCCTTAATGGGCTATTTCATCGAATAAAAGCATTGTTAGGAGTGATTTGAAAACACGAAGAAATTGCTTTCCTTCCTTTATTTAACAATGGCCTCAATGGCCTGTTTACGAGAGCTTTCAGGCTTGCACAAGGATCGAACGAGTGCGAGTGTTGTGTGCTGTGGCAACAAGTTCAAGCACTGTTCGAATCAATCGAGTTTTGTTGACTTGATTAGGGAAACATCTACGTGAAAATTTCATTTATTCTGAAGCAGTTAATTCTATTGCAGTCCCAGTACAATGATCTATTAAATTCACATTCAGACGTATCTATCTTATAGTATAGTCCCATTTGCAATACTCATTCATTTAAATTCATCAAGTTAAAGCAATAATTAAAGGAGTCCAAAATCAACTTCATTTCAATTTGCAAATTACATGGACATGGACCTTCTATTGCTCATACTAAGCACATCTCTGGCGTTCCTTCACCTTCTGGTAGCTCGTGTTGGGCACAAGTCCAATGTATACCTATGAAACTTCAGATTAACTACATTCAGGGCTAATGACATGAAAAGGGTAGGTAACAGGTGCAGACAATTTCATTCAAATGGGATGCAACACACCTGCCTAATTGACAGATATTTCAGTTAAAAGAGGCTTATCTTGTCCTGAATCTTTGTTTAAAGTAGACTCTTTTAGACCAAATGAAAACTTCAGTCACTTAAGTACTCCATTCAAAGCAGGATGGCCTTTGATTAGTTTGACATTTCAATATGTTCAGGTTTAATCAAATTTTCTAAGTAATATCCCACTAGGAATATTATATATTCGAAGAATGTAAACAAAATGAAGTTATGAAATTTACAGACCGACTCTTTTTGGTTTTCACAATTTTCTGTGAAGCATTGAGAGTCGAATTATGACCGGACGGCAATTAGTGACTAATTTTTGTCAAAAGCAGTGGTACAAATGTCATCGGAAACTGCAATATAATACAAATTACATTTTTGATAGTTCGTTCAGAATCCAGCTTGAGTTAAAAGTCGACATATTTTTATTAGACCAAGAGCCAGCAACGTATTTTGAGTTGTCATGTCAAAAGTCATGAAACTACACACACACTAAATCCTGTATACCTGCTGATACTATACTATACTTTCTCAACTTCTGAATTCCTGTCATTGAAGCTGGAAGGCAATTTGATTGCATTTTCACTGATTGCAGTAAGGCCTTTGACAGAATTAATCATAAGATTCTTACTTACAAGATTTCAGTTTTGGGCTTTCCTCCAGTCTGTGTCCAGTGGATATATTCTTATTTCTCCGATCGCACACATCGGGTTTTATTTCGTGATGTGCTCTCTGACCAAAATAATAACTCTTCTGGGGTGCCTCAGGGTAGTCATTTATGATCCTTGCTTTTCATCATATACTTCAATGATGTATCTTTGACGAAAATTTACAGCGTTCTGTCAACAATTAAGAGGTGATATATTTTAAATAATTTCTTGAAATTTCAGGACTGTTGCTTTAACGAAATTGAATTTTATTTCTGATCGTCTTTGTAATTCTAAGGTATTTCTCCCAGGCCACAAAGATTTAGGGTATGCTGGATCTTGTGTGCTTCCTCTTCACGCCTAAGAATATGTTACAGAATGTAGAAAACAAGATAGACATTAACCACACACCTAATTAAGGCGAATTATTCTGAAGGGATCAATGCTGTAAAAAGGGGGGGGGGGGGGGGTAGTTTTTCGAATAACTAATAAGGTTAGGTTAGGTTAGAGTAGCAGTCTTCCAAGGTGAAGACACCCTCAAGCCATAATTCCCGTCCCTATAAGATATATCTTTATAATTTGGCACTCCTGATAAACCGAACTAGGTTCGGCATAATCCCTAAAAGAGGGATAGCTTTAATGAATCCTGAATTTAGCTAGAGGGATGCTTTCCCCTTTTCCTTCATCACCAACTTTGCCTCCCAACTCAGAGCCTTCAGTGTAAAGATGCACTGATTCTATCCATTAGGGGCCTTCCTCCCATTCTCGCCTGGTGGAAATATATGAGTCGAATTTAGCGTTGAAAGCAGACTTGGGTATAGATATATTCGATATTTTCCCTTATATTTCCATTCAGAATTTTGGATTGCCCTTGAACCTTGAGGATGCGGTTTATTTACCAAAGATTTCTACGCGCACTAGGTGGAGAATGGTGTTAAGGGCTTTAGGGAGTGTAGTTCCTACGGCACCTCAGTAGTCAGTAGTCCTGCCTTTCGCTGAATTTTTTTGTGGATCACCTTTTTCAGTGGAGTCCACCAGACAACCGATTAGGCCTAAAAACACTGACATAGTGCACAATACGCGACTCCATGGCCAATTTTTTTTTGCCTACAGCCTTTTTGTATGAATACAACACAACCGTCGCTTTACGAACTCTTTCTTGAATGTTAAGTTTCTAACTAAGTTAGTTTTAGATAATGGGACGAACACTATGCTTCAATGAGAAGAGTACCAGCTCTGTTTTACACTCGGTGTTATGAGTATTTCCTGCCAGTTTCTTGGTAGCCTTATATAAATCGCCACTGTAACCGTGGTAGGCCGGTTCTCTTGCCTTTTCTGCTAGCGTGTTGAAGTAGTTACGCTTGTCACGTCTTGTACATCTTTGTAGAGTATATACTATACATCTATGTAGAGTATGTAGTTCAGAGTTGTTGGACTGCAACATCGGTAGCAGAATTAGTGCGCCCTTTAATCTGCTTCCCTTCTTGCATTTTGGACCATGTGGTGTCGCTGATCCATGGCCGTCTTCCGTCCTCTAATCGTCCGTAACTCTTCTGTACCATAGTCCGCAAAGCATCCCTTCGCCCTTTCCTATTTCTAGTTAATAAAATCGTCGCTACATCAGCGTTATGGCGCAGTGTGGTGGAATATGTGCTGCGAATGTTCCCTTTTTTAAGCCTCTTCACATTGATCAGTGAAATATTAGATGTTGAATTACATGGGCGTATTGCTGCCTTGCATAAGCGAAACTGAGCTGTAACAAGATAGTGATCGTTGCCAATATATCGCCGTGTTTAGACGGCACATCGAGACGACATTTTCTCCACTTCTATGGAACTGCGATATAGTCACTCTGATCACTCAGTTCTGCCATCTGGGGAAACCCAGACAAGTTGCCGCGAGTTACAAAATTTAACAAACAACTCTCCATTTGCGTTTTCTTTAGGAGCATTATCAAGGGTGGCACTAAGTTAGTAGATGCCCCCTTTGGGTGTTATATCCGCTTGTTCGGTCGGTGCATGGCATGGAATTATTGAATTTGCATTGTCTGGTCCGGAATCTGACGATGATAGTTCGGTGGTTGGTTGTTGGTTAGGAATCCAGTAGTGGTCAGCAGGCAAGCTCAGTTAGCAGCAAACCTACACCTGCCTTTTGAGGTGTTTCTAATTCTTCCTGGCCAGACTACAGCAGGACGGTTTCTGATGTGTGCTCTCCAATTCTCCTTCATCTAGTTTTGCTTAATCCTTAAATATTTATTTTACACTGCGCCATTTACCACTCCACCTCGATGATCTTCGCGTATCCACACTCGTTCCGAAGAGTTCTCACGTTCCTTAACCCAATCGTATAGTCCGATGATTGCAGACAAACGTCGTCAAACGTCAAAATCAGTTCGAGATATACTAGGCGTAGTGGACGTTTCTTGTGTATGGTTTGATTTTTTAGATAAGCAGGTTACAAGCCTATCTATTACATGCCAGAAGGAGCGCTGCTCCCTGTGACGTTGTGGGAAGGACCGTGCACCGTGAAGGTGAGTGGCCCTTCTACTATATAGCGCATAGATTCTTCTCTTCTAGCTTGCTCTTTCTCAACCGGGCTATATCCTCGTTAAATTTAGCTGACTATTATGTAATAATTCAAATCATTACACTAACTACATCCTTTATTCTTGAATTCAACACAATACCAAAAATCCTGTGCTTTATAATAATCCCATGCGATAGCAAAATTCAAATGCATTAGATGAACTGAGGAGAAGTGAAATAAGCCAAAGCAAATTGAACAAGTGGACCCAGCGGAGCTTGTGGCACAAACACGTTCCCAAATTGGTAATAATGCAGCCGCAACCAACCACGAGTGCCATTAATACCCAACGACCCGTGTAATAAAACAGCTGGCGAAATTCGTTTTCTGCATTTCGCGTGATAGTATAATTACCATCACTTGTCAACAGTAGACCAAATACCATATTTCTGGGATCTGAAAATTTCATTTAGGGAAATGATTTTGTGGTAAATTTGTGTGGGACGATTTATTCAGGATCTTTGTAATGTTGAAATATGAATCCTTGTTGAATGAGTTTATTTCGTTTTTTAGTGGTTTCGCGAAAATTAAGCAATTAATTAAAGAATTTGTCAACATTTGCCCGGATAACATTTCGAGGTTTACATACTTCTAAACAATACCGAACTGCATACAAAGTTGTGAAATGAATTTGTTTTATTACTAGAAATATGTTCCATTAAGCACGTTCAGCTAAATTCCATTTCAAACTATTTTAAATGAATGGTCCGTCAGTCCAGGTGACCTATCGCACTTAAAAACATATGCTCTTAAACGGAAGCACAATCCAGAGAGATTCCTAATTTCATTTCACTCCTGGATTTATGGGGCCCCATAAAAACTTAACATCGTAAAGTGGGCTAAAATAGCGAATCGGGAGAATAGGCACAAGACGAATGAAATGGCAAACAGCAAACAAACTTTAATCTACTTTTCCGTTGCTAATAGAACGAAATGACCAACTCCAATAACAACTTGCTCCATAAAAGTCGGTAATAAATAAGAAAAATTACAAAGGGGTGTCCAAAATTCTACGGCGGCATGGCAAGAATGGAGCTCTTGTCTCATAATATAGTGAGTGGCCCAGTGATGGGGGTCATGTGTGACAGATATTTATAGGGCCCAGACTGGCTGCTCCATTCTTGTCACGTTCATAGTCAAATATCACAAGCTATGGCTGTTTCGTGTGTCCTTTTAAGTTTCTCTAAATTCCGTCCTTCGTCAGCACAAATAAAATTGGATTCCTCTGTGGTATTTGTCGCAAAAATAGTGCGAATGGGTTATGTTTTTCAGCAGCTATGAACGAACTGACAGATTTTTTTATATCAGTGATCCTGCCTTCTGTCCTTTTCTAGGATACACTCAAAAGCTGTAAAGGATGATAAAATTTGTCTAATTGGCAATCTAAAAGAGATAAAAACTCTTTTTCTTCTCCATTAAACCATTGCTCTAAAAATAGAAAATTTTCTCATTTCGCAAGAAGATCTTTAGTACTAATGCCTTGAATCGATTTTGGCATTTAGCTCTTTGGGTACCCATTCAAAATTTACAAGCCGAACTCGTTGAATTCAAATTTATTTCCGAAAATGTCTTTTGAGAAAATCCTTTTTGTTCAATGGTATTTCTTTCAAAAAGTGCTTAAGGAGCAGAGTTAATGAGTGACTTTGCAGTTTTCTTGGAATCTCTTTCCAAAGTCATTTATCAAGTCAAGTTCACTTCCCTTTTAAAGTAACAGCAGCGCACAAAGGATACGTTACCCTGCCTGCTCTGTTCGGCTGTTAATTAATGTTCTTACATTTGTTATGCTCAAGCAAGGGATAATAAGTTCCTTTTGTCTAAGGATTTCTTTCATTCTTAAGCTTGTCGTGAAATCCAAGCGCCAACAACGGAAATTACTTTATTTCCATTGTTAACTTTTGTTTTAATTGCTCTTCGAAATTAGCAGATTTTCATGGACTTTCACCAACACGTCCCGATCTTATTTACATGATTAAAAGTAAATCTTTGTCGAAAAGTGTTTCTGACATTTCGACAAAATATTTTCCAACGCAAAAATGTATCACTCCAAAAGTGAATACGAACATTTTCCCTATTTACAAATTTGAGAGGAGGAAATCCAGTGACAAATGGTCAAGGAAATTGAAACAGTTTGTCACGATTTCATAATCCAAATTACATTTGATTGTTAAAAAGGTTAAAAATATGAAAACATTTTCAGTACAAGATTTAATATTTGAATATTTTAAATCTACTACATGAACGCTACTCTTAATCTGGTAACACTGTCAATTCCTTGCGGTATCCTTTTCTTCGGACCTTCCCAACGTTTTGCGCAATTATGCAACTTAAGTCTTGCGTCTACTTCGGTTCCACCATATGCTGTTACCATGCTTCTGAAATAAGACAATTAACCCAAATTACACTTTAGTTAAGGTAGGTTACAGTGGTTGTCATCCGGGTGGCAGGGGGAGCACATGTTGTCCAAAGTGTCCCATAGTGACACCACATAGGGGCTACATTCTTAACCCTATCACATACTTAAAAGACTATTTGGAACTCCTGATAAACCGGACAAGGTCCCTGATAACAGTAGAACCAAGTTCAGGTATTTCCTTAAAAAAGGAGAAGCCCAAGCCTGGCAATTACAGAGGAAATGAGGGATCCTTTCCTCTTCTTTCTCAGTTTGCCAACTCCTATAGAATTGATTTAAGGGCGCTTCGAGGCTGTACCACATGTCTGCCCATAAGGCAATCACCCGATATGATAGTCACGACAACGCTGATAATGTTACGCTTGAGGAGGATCAGTTCTCTTGACCGCTTTAGGTCAACGATCAGCCAAATCCGCCGGGTAATTAGGCAGGTGTGTTCCCATTACCAATTATCATTAGCAATCTTAAAGAATACGGGTTTCTCTAGCTTATCGTTTTTACAGTTGCCTGGACTGTCACTATGCCTCGGTACCCATATGAAGCGCCCGCTAAAGCGCTCAGTCATATCATTCAGAATTGCGCGTCATATACTGGCAGTATTAGCGATTGTGTAAACTCCCGTGATAGATTTAAAAGGAGCCTGACTCTCTGTAAAGACACATATATCATGCGAAGACAATGTTCTTTTCTTCAGGTGATCTAATGCTACCTTATACCCATGATTTTGTTTGAAAAACACTGCAGTAATCTGGCAGATGAAACGCTTAGGTCCAAGTGTTCCGATTAGATGCCTTCATCCAGTTTACCCTCCAGGTTGGATCCGTCAATGTAAAGACTCGCTGATTCTTCCCACTGTAGGTGCCAATCTTCTCATTCCTTCCTGGTAGGAATAGAGGAGTCGAGAAGGCTTGAGTGTGGTATAACTAATATTAATTGTTATTTCAGAATTTTGGAATATCCGTATTCGATACGCGTCCAAGTTTGGACTGAATTAAACCTAATGACATTCGAGGATGCGGTTTGCTTTCCGAAGAGTTCCACCGGCAGGTGGTGGGAAATGGTATAAAGGGCTTTAGAGGGTGTAGTTCCCAGAGCACCTGTAATCAGTAGTGCCGCTATCTTCTGAATCCTCTCCAGTGCGTTCTGATGGATCATTTTATCTAGTACAGGCCACCAGACAACCACACCGTATGTAAGTATAGGTCTTATAACGTTGTTATAAAACCAGTACATAGTGCAGTCCATGCAGTTAATACGATGAACTATATGTGACCGAGAGAATAGTATCAATTCAGGGGGTTCTTTAGAGAGGGCATGTTGCATCACTCCAGTTAAGTGTTAAGGCTGTTTGCCCGAGGTTACCAGGGTAATATCAACAGCGTAGACGATAACCTTATATCCAGAATGTTTCACATTTAGAAAGAAATTCAAATTCCGTAAGAGCGTTGAGAAGATCCTCACTTGAGTGTGCCTTTTGTTGCGACCCTTCGTATCGTGGATCCACCTAATCTAGAGTTAACGATCCTACTGTTGAGCATAAAAGCGATAAGCTCGATAAGAGAACTGTACAGATTCAGCCTCCCAAGGATACCATTATTGCCTCTAGTTTAATGTTATTAAAATCACCCTCAGTTTCAAGGAAAGCTGCCAGGGTAAATTCCTTTTACAAGCTTCATCATTTTAAATTAACGATTAGTTCATGCCAGGCTGCCTCGACGGACTGACTTACTTTTATTATATGCATGTTGGGAAAGAGACAGCTTAGATGGCTCGACTGTATTTTTTATGTATACATTAATAAGTCTCTCCATTTTTTTAAGAAAGAAGGAGGAGAGATTTATAAGCCAAAAGTCTTTCGGTTGTGAGGTCCTTTCACCTTTAAAAATAACGACCACTGTTACCTCTGTCCATGAAACTGTAATGTATGTGCGGTTTAGGCAGGCTTCATAAATGGCTTCCAGTCACGGCATACTAATCTCTGATCAAAATTCCACAGGGATAATATACCGTCCAAGCCCGGTAATTTATAAGGCTTGAGGCTGTATATAGCCCATTTCAGTTTTCTTCTACAGACTACGCCATAACTGTCCAAAGCTACTGCAGACTCAACTATTCTTTATAATTGGCCCATCATTGGATAGTGAATGTGTGCCCAAGCGTTGACTGGAACATTACTGGCCTGGCAACGTTCATACCCCAAAAACTCAAGCTTAAGCTTACATTAACCCCCCGCCACCCCAACTTCGACATAGAAGTCATGCCACTGAAGAATGTTTAATTTTGAATGTAGTTTGAGATCGGTTAAATGAGTTTATTTTAGAAACTGTCACTATCCAGTTATTAACGAAAGAGGTTTGATATTTACGTGGTTTAGTACGAAAACAGGGTAAGATCCAAATTATATAGTGTATTCATAGCTTATGGAGCGCTGTCAAAGCTTAATCTCCCCCAACAGCATGGTTTCTTGCCCAGTAAATCAATGACTACTAACTTGCTATAGTTTACCTTCCACGTTTTTACAGATTTCAAACGAGGCATACAGACAAACTGTATATACACGGATTTAAGTAAGGCCTTTGATAAACTCCCTCACTCCGTGATTGTATTTAAACTCAAGAGTTTGCATTTCCCCCCTGTTCGTCTCGACTGGATTTCTTCCTATATCTAAAAGACAGGACATATCGTACGGCGCTCTGTGCCTCTACCTTAAGAATTTTTAGAGCTTCATCTGGTGTACCACAAGGTAATCATCTCGGCCTCTACTATTCGTTCTTGTCATTGATAACATTTTCCATCTGATCTTGCACTCTAATGTTCTGTTCTACGCTGACGATATGAAGAGCTTCTCCTATTTTCTCATTCAAAAGGACTTCGACACGTTCTTAGAATATTTTAGAAATTTTTTTTTAGAATTTTTGAGAAATGCGAGTCCATGTCCTTCTCTAGGAGGCTAAATCCACAAATTTTTTACTATAGCTTTGAGGGAAATGGCCTCCGTCGCGTGCTGTCCGTAACTTGGATTAAAACTTGATAGGAACTTTACTCGGCATATTAATTATATTGTGTCTAGAGGCAGTTCAATCTTAGGCATTATAAAGCGTTGATCTAGAGAGTTCTGGGATTTACCAACTTTGATTCATTTGCACTGGGCTTAGTTAGATCTATTCTGGTCGTCCAATACGCTGTTCATTCCAAGCGGATCGAATCGGTGCAACGTAATTTCGTTAGAATCCTTTGGGACAATCAGCTTAGACTCCCGCCGTACACCGACCGCCACGGTTTGCTCGGTTTATGCTCACTTGAGAAAAGACGCAAAGTCGCTGACTTGGTCTTTGTTCACCAGCTCTTGAACTGTAATATAGACTCAGGTAAGTACTCTTGTTAGCAAAGTTTCCGCCTGTCAGTCGCAACATAATCTTCGAATACTTGCTTTATTGCGTGTTGACCTATCCGGATCAAATTATGGTATGCATGAACCAATTGGCCGTTTATGTAGGGCTGTTAATGCATGTCCTAATTTTGAATTAAGTCTTAACAAGGAGGCACTACTATCTATTCTCTGTGCTACCGTGACTGTATATTATGCATGTTGTGTTTTCATACTTATTTTTTCCTATTCCTTCCTTTTACTTGTTTTTGTTTCCTATGCATGTTGGTGTAAGAGCCTCATTCCACCGTTTTAATGGAATGGATGGTCAATTGATTCTACAGTCCTACAAAGAAGTACGCCTTCTGTGTTAGAAGGGTTAATTCTACAATTATTCTTTTTCTTTTATTTATATTATACAATAAACAAATTCCTTTCTCCTAAATTTACCATAAAACTTAGAGTCAAATCTATTTTTTTGGGACGAGTTGGTTCGCGTCGCGGTGAGTTGATATTAAATTTGAATACTGCTATTTCCTTTCAGCGATGTAATATCTCTCCTCCAATGTTACAATAAACCACATTTTTATCTATATCTATAACCAGAGTAAAAGTCCTTCCCAACCTGTTCTTACCTTTGAGAAAAAATCTGTATTTAATCGCATTGTTTTTAAATTTACATCAAGAACGACATTGTCTTCCGCAAAGACAATGTTTTTTTTATTTTAATCAACGCAAATACCTACTGCAAGGTTTGTATTCTCTGAAAACTATGGAGTTATAGAGTTGTGGTGTGCTGCTTTATCGTTCCCCAATACCAGAGCGATATAAATAGATCTGTGGCTTACCAAATTTTCTACCAGAAAGAATCCAACATAAAAATCAATCGGTAAACTCGTAGTCAAAGCGATTGTTGCTTTTCAATAAGTCCAAATTCCCGAAAATATTCATTCCCGCACAAGAAATGCGCCCACATTAAGCCCTATGAATTTTTATTGAATTCTTTATGCTGATTGCTGTAGCGTAAAACTTGATTTCCTTTAGGATATTGAATTAGATTTCTTTACCCCTAAATCGCATTACAGGAAATTGTCATAGGAAGAGTAAACGAATTTCATGGATATCTTGTCTAGTCGATGTCACTCAGAAGGATGAGAATTTATTGTTTGTCGATTTTTGGTTGTTTTCCAGCCAACCTTTCCCATTGACAGTATTCTTTAAGCAAACACGTCCAGGACTCCATATTTAATTGCATTACTGTGACCGAAACTAATTAATATCCCTTTGATGGTTGTCCAACATTTAAAGCTTCATCCCGAATCATCTAGGCCGGCCAATTATTGGTAGTTAGCAGTTTAGTTGGTATTCGGTTCGTGTCAATCCGAATCTAGGTTGATCTCGCCGTTATATGGGGGGCCAACATAGCTCCAATCCTCCCAATCTATTTGAGTAATTAATGTAATTCGCCTCAGAAATGAAATAATCGGCAAATGGCAAAGTACCGCATTGCATACCAATGCGAGCTACGAAGCAATCTATATATGAAATCTGTAGAGCCTTACAGCATGTGTTGGAGCATTAAATAAATGAATGTGTTGGGAGTGCTGAAGTACGCATATCGCCATAATAATTATGCCATGACTTGATTTCCATTAAGCTAATGACTGCATTAATTTATGCATTATTCAAACTTTTCTAGTGGAATTTGAAAAAACTTTTCAGCAAACTTGGATCTTGCTATCGAAGGCTTATTTCATTATGAGTACGCTAAACTTCAGTGGTTCAATTGTTCAATTTTAAAAATATATTCATGGCAAATATTTAATATTTATTAATTCAATTGATGAAGAATGGTGCAATTTTATTTCAATAATAATTTTTTAATATTTGCCCTCAATTTCAAAATTTGTAAAAGGTGAAAATGAGATTACTATGCTGCTTATTCAATCCACTTTGAATCATTCCAGCATATCATAAATGCGATAAGTCTCATCCTTTATGTTAATTAATAAATCTTTCTGTTCTTTATTAAACGTCCTAGATTGAACTGAAATTTTCGTTTAAAGTGTTATTTAATAGGACAGCGATTGAACATATGGAAGCAGCTTAGGCAAACGTTTAGGTAGTTTTATATATTATCTTTTGTATGGTGTTAAATAAGAAGTGTAATTGTGAAATTATATGTGTCACAAATTGAAGCATTTATGCGTTCAAGATTTGAAGAAAGAATTAATTAGACGCTGCCTACCTACGGCTGGAAATGGAAAACGAAGGAAAGGCTCCAGCGACTTCTGTTTTTAAAGACGAGCTAAAAGAAGATGAAACTCCGCCGTAGAAGAACAGAAATCGTACACGGTCGAAATAAAAGAATCAATGGCAGAATAAAAATTGTCGTCAGTTGAGTTGAAATCTTCGGTGGAAGGGTCCGTAAACGAATTGAAAGCATCAATGGAAGAACAGAAAGCGACAATAGTAACTGAGCTTAATTTTTCTGTTGAAGAAGTAAGTGCGGAAATAGATCTACGTAAAAGCAGTTTGAAGCTCTGAAATCAGCTAAAAGAAAATAAAATGGAAGAGTTAAAGTCAGATATCGAGAAGAGACTGGAAGAGGTAGAAGTTTCAGGACAACTCAAAGTAAAAGAAGCTGAATGGTAAAATGAAACTCTCAATGAAGAAAACTTTTGAAGAAATTAGAGAAGAATTAAGGAGTGTCCAGAAACGTCATGCAGCGACTTTATCAACAAATGTGGCTGTGACGGTTAAACGTCCTGGTAGACATACAGACAGTTCGAAACGGCAGCAACAATGAGTTTTTGGAGTGACGAGGAAAGAGCTATAGCACTTATCTTGGTACTTTTATCGCCTAAGCCGATGATATTGTCCTGATTTGTTTATGAAAGCACCCAAACACATTGGCCGAAGTGTTACAGTACGCCAGGATATTATCATGGAGTGACGGGTGTGGTCTGGGCATAAACCCTGTCAAGACAGAGTTAATACTCTTCTCTCGGAGACATAATACACCTCCTATGAATTACTCTATACTAAACGGGGTTAGGCTGAAACTGTGTAATCAGGTTAAATATCTAGGTCTGGTCCTAGATAAAAAAAGCCTAACATCCAGGAAAGAGTACGGAAGGCTACAGTGGCACTGTACTCGTGTAAAAAGGCAATATGGAAAAGATGGCGTATGGAGCCACGCATTGTGCATTTGCTATACACAAGCCCTATACTTACTTATGGGGTGATAAGTAAACCGCATCTTCAGCTGCCATTAGGCTTAACTCAATCCAGACCTGGAGACGAACTGACTTCGGTAGCTCCAAAATTCTTGACGAGAGAACTGCCAGCAAAATCGACTATACCATAGCCAAGCCTTTCTTTGGAACTAAATTCGAATCCTCCTCTGCCACCAGATCAGAATGGGAAGAAGATCCACCCCGATTGGGGGAGTCAGTGCATCACTGCTGCACCAAACTAGAAGGCAAAGTAGGTGGAGGTATCTTCTCGGAACATTGGAACTTCAATATCTCACTTCGCTTACCTGACTACTGCGGCGTGTTTCAGCCGGAAATCATGGCTATAATGGTAGCCGCGGACCGGCTGAATCATTTAACGCTGCCTACACATATCATATGTATTTTCACAGACAGTTCGGCCGCTATTAAATCCTTCACGGAAGTATACACTACCTCAAAAATGGTTGTAGCATGTCACTTAGCTCTGAATGACATAGCTGAGCATCTGAAAGTACGGCTCATCTGGGTGCCTGGACATAGCTATATTCCGGGTAACTGTAGAGCCGACGAACCAGCGAGAATCGGTACCGCTCGTTGTAATTCAGACATTAACCACCAGCTCGGAAAACTGCTGGGCACTTGCAAACTGCGCTTTCACAGATATCTCTCAGGATTGCAAATGTTAATTTGCAGGAGGAACACATCTACCTGATCACTCGACAGATTTGGCCAAAGCTTGACCCTAAACAGTCACGAGAGCTCATTTTACTCGGATGCAAATTAATTAGCATTACCGTAGCCGTTATTACGGGCCACTGCCTCATATGTAGACACGCCGATAGATAAGCGCACCGACACACGACTTCTGTAGGAGTTGACATGACGAAGAGGAAGAGGAATCCATACTTCACCTCTTCTGGAATTGCCCTGCCCTAGCAAACCGCAGGAACTGGTGTTTGGGTTACCTCTTCTTTGAAGAGCTAAGGATTTTTATGGGGTCTGTCTAATTCCAGCTTCCATTGTAGTATCACAATTGGCCTCCTTGGCCTAAGTTTGCCTTCTTAGGCAGCTACTCTAACTTAACCTAACCTAATCCTGGTACTTAAAGCTGATGCAGCAGAATTGTTACAGACCATACCGGAGCAAAGGTATAACCTTTAGAATTGCGGTATGGGAGCCAACACATGCAAGAGGTTTACCACCTTCAGCTACGGAGTCAACCATCGGTGCAGTAATTATGTGGATATAGAAAGACTCACACATTTGGCTTAACCCATATTTAGTCAAGATGTAAAGGGGTCGCCAGAGAAGCATTCATTAATTCACTTGCAGATCGTGACCTGCAGTAAGCAAGTACGATTGGCTGGAAAGAACACTTTACATTCTGGCATATGAGGCAGCAAAACAAACCTCAGGAAGATCCATTCGTCTAAGAAGCGAAACCGAATTATAAGGTGCTTGTTGCCGGATCAATATTCGGGTCAACCGTTGTCATCTTAAATACTGGACATGCAGTCAGGAGGGTCATCTCCGACGAGATTGTTGGAAGCAAAGGAGACCAACACATCCAGGATATGGCACCAGGAAGACTGGTTTTGAAAAGTGCAGCAAAAGAGATCGGGAAGAGTTTGGATTGAAGAGGGGGACTAACCGAAACAACGAAGCTACAGTGCCCGACGCAGGTATAGATGCTGGTTCTGCGGTGAAGAAGGTTTTCTGCAGAGTAATTACAAAAGCAAGACCCTTGACCGCTTATCAGAGGAATACGGTCCAACAGAAGGTGCGATGGAGATATTTTATTTATAATATTTTTGAACATCGATGGCGAAGGACTAACGAAGAGCTACAAATGAAGAAAAAAATGTTGCAAAGTGAAAACGAGTCAAGAACGTGCTGAAAATGCGGGGTACAAGAACAATTAGGATATGTGAATAGTGGGAATGCGTCACCAGACGAGAAGATTGAATCTGTGCGAAGACTGACTGTCTTACCGACATAGAGCCGAGGAAAGTGAAACTCCATACTGTAGGTCAAGTTCAAGATTTCAAGAACGTTGTGGAAACTCCACTAGAAGAAAGGCGAGAATCGATGGAAGAGCAAGAAGTTGAAGAATGTGACAATTAGTAACATTGTTAAATCGTTCCATTTGTTACGTATAAGTACCGAACTAATCTTAAATTATTTCGCAATTAGTAATTAGTCGTTGCGGTATTTATTTTCTGCAGGATAATTATGTTCACTGATGAAATCAAATTTCCTTTCCGCGATATTGTTCGAGGTCGTCTCGAAAAATCAAACCAAACATTTCGAAACACAATTGCCAAACATTCGCTCATTAATAAACACCCCAAAATAAACGAGTCCACTCCGGGACGAATTTATTTCGTTATTTAGAGGTTAACTAGCCTCATTGGAGTCGTAATATTCGCGTTCATCTCCTGAATATGGGGTAATAACATAGTCGGGTATTCACCCACGGGTTCAATTCAAACCATGCGACGAGATGTATTGTTATTCGCCAACAACAATCGGCCGGGACATTATACTGAATTTGCTGTTCGCTATTGCTCCTAATTAAAGCGATTGCCTCTGATTGCTGTTAGCCATCAACTTAACGAGTTCAGTGTACACCATCGTCATGGGTGTAAATTTTACTTCTCATACTTTCTGAAACAAAATCCGGATAATCACCGAAGTGATTATACCTGTAAGCGGGAAAAACGCTTTCATATTTTACCAAAAACAATAGGTTTGGGGAAATTGAAGGTGTTGTTAATGAGATACGTTTGAATACCTGAATAATTAGTATAACTTACACATGCTTACAGTAATATGACATTTAAGGTATTCAAGAAGAATAAAATTAGTGCTCAGTTTTATGTCCTTAGCAGATTCATTACTTTTTCATTTACATACACCAATAATAAACCTAAACGAATATCATTTCCATAAAAACAAATTAAATTAATTTTCAATTATTATAAATGTTTTTTTTTAAACAAAAGAAAAATTGTTTTCAGACATCCAATAATCATCCACACTCTGTTACGAGTTAATGAAACCGAAATAATTGAATATTTCTGGATTACTGAAAATTTCTGCCGTGTACCGCAAAATTCAATCCAATATTTCAAATTAATTTAATAAAAACGTTTCGCTGCCGTTGGTTTAACTGCTTTTGCGCTGTAATTTCTGAATATTTTTGGTTCTTGTTACATTTTAATGAGCTCCATATCCTGTAAATTATTGAAGTCATAAAGAAATTTACAAATCTGCAAATAAATGAAGCGTTTTTAGGTCAATTTTCCAATTGTAAATTTTTTTGCTCATTTTAAATTTATGTTTAATTATTTTATACTCATTAGGAATTAAATTTAATATATATTTTTGCAGTCATGCTTTATCCATACACGAGTGTTAACAATAAATTGCAATATTGTGGCTGGATCAGATGCAATTCGAAAGCGTATAGAAACAATTTCTGGTTGCATTTCTGATTCTATGATTTAATTTAATTTAAAAACAACACCCAGCCAAATATGAACAATGTTCATGTGCCAAAAGGTTCCCTACTTATACCACTTTTTTTCGATTTGTCGTCACTCCGGTAGATATTACATATCTTTTACTTGAACTGAATAAACTTTTACCAATAACTCAAAATATAATAACAATAGAAAGCTAGTTATAATTTACCTTTAGTTTTCCAAATGATTTCGATATTCTAGAATATTTTCAAAATATCTTCATCAAGTTTCAAAAGTAAATAAATAAATGGGAGGAGACATAGTTAAAAATCAACAATCTGGATAAGACTTTAGATTTTTATTTCCTTTTAAGTTAGACTATATATGTATATACAATAGGAGTATTTATAATTAAGTGCTAGAAGTAATGGTCTTCATTCATCTATAATATTGATCAACGGCATTGCCGAGAAGTAACGAGTAATTTATAAAGTATATTGTGGGAAAAATTTAACAAAAAAATCCATCGAAGTTATTTTTTAAAAACTTACTTACTAATCGTTAACCTATACTATCCTATATACTTACAAACTAACTGTCGACAAGTTGCTGGATTACAGAATTTTCTGATAGGGTGCAGTTTTCGAAAAATTTACTAGCCATATTGTTTAATCTGACACTTAATAGATCTATGTTGGCCCTTGTATGAAGCTCAGAGGTGGAAAAATGCCAAGGTAGGTGTAATATCATTTTAAGAATTTTATTTTGAGCAATTTGTAGTTTATTTATATGAGTACGTGTACATCGAAACCAAAGGGGGGCACCATAGAGCATAACTGCTTGGATTATAGCTTTGTATATGATGAGCTTCTTTTCCAGGCTTAAGGTTGACCTTCTATTTATAAATGGGTACATTGTTTTAATTAGTAGGTTTATTTTGTTTTGCGTCGATGATATATGTTTAGTATAGGTAAGTGTTTTGTCTAGTTCATATACCTAGATATTTTACACGCTCAAATTAAGAAATTTCATAATTATTCAGCCTAAGATTTGTACTTGGTAGGAATCGTAAGTTTCTCCTGCGCGTGAAGAATGTGGCCTTTGTTTTATTTGGATTTAGTTTTATTTTCCATTTATGGAAATAATTTGAAATTATGTCGAGCCCATGTTGTAGATTTGCAGAAATATTTGTCACCACTTTATGTGATGTAAATATGGCCGTATCGTCCGCAAATATGGATGAGAAGCAATTTGGTATATTGGGGATATCGGCGGTATAAATGTTGTAAAGAATTGGCCCTAATACCGAACCTTGAGGTACTCCTGCAAGGTTTTGTTTTGGTGTGGAAGAAACTGATCCTAGATGGACCTTCAACCAGCGTCCAGCAAGGAAATCACGGATCATAGCTATTAGAGGTGCAGGGAAGCCAAAATTGATCATTTTGTGTATCAGGGCATCGTGCCAGACCGAGTCAAAAGAAGCCTGGACGTCGAGAAGAACAAGACCTACTAAAGCAAGGCTACTTTTAACATATTCTTATCAATGGGTGCATTGTATTATGCCCAGCTCTGAAACCAAACTGCTCGTTGGGTAAGATGTTATTTGCTTCGACATGATCAATAACCTTCATATCAATAACCTTCCTATCAAACTGTAGTTCCTTAATTAGAGCTAAATGTCTTTGGGGTCTGCCTTATTTATTCCCAACAGTGATGGGAAAGCCCAACCGAGATGTCTGACCCTGATACGGCCGAGGTGACAGAGGATGTGTTCCGCTGTCTCCTCTTCCAAACAGAAGCGACAGGTGTCTTATTCAGGTAGCCTCATCTTTTGTAGTGCTTATGTTAACAAGAGAATTTAAATTATAAATATGGGAAACGTGAGTTTTTTGAAGGCACTTGTTGGAACATTTTATTTTGTATAAAAATAAAACACTTGTTTTGTTCCAAAAAACTTAATTTTATTCGCGGTTTTTATAAACTTTAACGACGCGTTTCGCCCTATAGAGGCATCACCAGGTTACTGACTAACTAACCTAGCTGATCTGGCCTTGCACTAGTTAACATATTTTTGGTATGTTAGCGGCTCTAGTAACGGACTATTTGAATATTCATCTAGCTGATCATTAAAAATGTATTTATTTGATGCTATAGCTTTTTTTATCTCAAATTGTTCGTATTTATCTAGAATAATGCCTCCATTTTGTTGCTTTAATAATTTTATATTGTTAATATTTATATTATGTTTCATATTTTTTAAATGTTTAGATAAACCCGATTGTGGTCTGTCATTTTTGGCCCCAGCAACATGCTCCCTGTATCTTGTTTTGATTTTTCCTTTTGTTTTGCCGATACACTATATATGCCTGAGCAGTCGTCACAGCTAATCTCATACACTCCGCTCTTTTCCACCATCTCTACTTTAGGTTCAATTTTATTATTTATTAAAAGATTCCTTAAATTTCTATTATTGAAAAAAGCTGGTTTAACGTCGTATTCCTGTAGAATTCCCCTTAATTTGTCTGATGTTCCTGCAATATATGGCATTTTTCTCCATTGTATTAATTCTTTTTCTTGTGGAAAAATTAATTTAATTGCTCGATTTTTTGCTTTATTCCGAAGTAAATTATAAATTATTCTTGTTTTATAACCATTGTTTCTAGCTATTTTAATAATGGTTGCGAGTTCAATATTAAAATTTGTCTGGTTAAGAGGAACATTTAGGAGACGGTCTATCATAGCGTGAAAAGCTGCTAACTTAGTATTCCACGGGTGATGGGAATCCACAGGAATAATAGCGTCCGAATAGGTTTCCTTTCTATTAATATCGAAATCGAGTTTATTTCCTATAATTGTAATGCTGACGTTAAGAAAATTAATTTTATTGTTCCCGATTTCTACTGTGAACTGTATAGATGGTTCTAATTTATTTAAAATATCTTTGACGAATTTATTAAGGTTCTTTTCAAAATCGTTCATAAAATATTCTGCAAAGAAAGGAGAAGCGGCGCTACCCATACTTAAGCCCTCCTTTTGAACGTAAATAGTTTTGTTGAATTGAAAATAATTCTGGCTCAAGCACACATTTATTAGAGATTTCAGCTGTGACGACTTCATAGGGTCAACTATCGTATTATTAATATCTCTATTTAAGATATCTTTAAGTTTTTGTACAGGGATAGACGGAAATAAACTACATACGTCAAAAGAAACTAATTTTGCATTATACGGTAGCTGTAAATGTTTTACTTTGTCAATTAATTCAACCGAATTTTTTATTGCATAGGCAGGTTTAAAATTTAGCAATTCTGTTACAATAACACTAATCTTTTTACCAAAATTTTGTGTTGGAGCTTTAATGGCCGAGCACACAGGTCTTATCGGTTCGAGATTTTTGTGTAACTTAACTAAACCGTAAAGAGTCGGAATGGAGGGATTACTTATCTTTGATGTGAATCTTTCGTGAGTGTTAAGTACTAAATCTGCGCTATTGATTATCTTGATAGTTTCATTTTGAAATTTATTAGTTGGATCTACTTTTAATTTTGTTACTTGAACACTAGATAAAAAGGCCTGCACTTTCTCTACATATAAATCCCTCTCCAGAACTACTATTGTATTTCCTTTATCTGCCTTAGTTAGAATCAAGTTGTTGTCTATTAATTTCTTTTTAATTGAACTTATTACTACACTATCATTTCTACGTCTATCATATTTATTTCTATCTAACTGAAACTAAACTGAAACATCGCCAAAATACAATACAACGGTATTTTGCATTTCCAAATTTTTGTCGTGTCTTCGTCTATTCTCACGACAAGGACTGGGGAGTGCTTTTCCCGAAGGAAGAAGGTCACATGCCCTTTATTTATTCACAGTTTACTTAAAATAAAACACTCCACTTTTACGACTTTTTTTTATTGAACTGTTTTCCACATAACAACTATCTTATATTCACTGTCCTTATTTCAAACAGTTAATTCACCAGAATGAAGTCTACATTTTAATTTTAAACTTATCTCTTTTTTTTTTGCAAAACTCAACTTCTTACTATTTCTTACTACTGACTCTTACTACTCACTAACTATTGACTGAGAACTCGACTCACTGGCTGACTGATTACTAACTGATCCGTTGTTTGTTAACTAATGACAAACATTTTCTTGATTGCAAATTCTTTAATTAATATTCGCAATAAAAAAATGTTTGCATCAAAGAAATTATTTTTAACAAGTTCTGTCATTCCTTGTATAGAGTTTGTCTTTATTTAACGAATTAGTAGAAAGAGATGCACAATATGGCCATTACAAGTGAAGTATAGTCATTTTTTAATCGACTTCTCAAAAACGATAAGGTTCTAAGTTAAACGCGTATGACCAGCAGCTAACTATCATAATATAAAATTGTAATACAAAAGATTTTTTCGTTAAATATTTATACGTTTAGTCGTCGGTAAAGTAAGTGATAACGTGTCAGCCTACATATCCGGAGGCCCCAGGTTCGAATCCCACCGGCGGCGACCCATGGTTGTTTTCTGATAAAAAAAAAGATCATGGGAGTTGCAGAGAAAATGCCAGTGGTTCGGAATTCACTTTATATAGTAGGTCCACTTGCAATTGTTGTGGTGAATTGGTTGATGATCTTCTTCCGCCTGCTTGCTGCCCCACAAGGAGTGACGGGAACTAGAAAGAGAGCCAATCTTCAACTGACTACTTTGTATAACTAAGTTATGGATATTTATATCCACCTTCTTCGATTTAATATTAGATCTTAGTTAATAATATTTTGCACGCAAATACTTAAAAGCACGAAGTATTAAACTTAACGGGCCGAGCAATGGTATCAATTTACTTATTATTTGACAGGCTGAGAGTAAAAATGACCTATATACAAGCAGGCCCGTAGAGACAAAATTCGGGCCCGGGGGGTAATACATACGGGCCCCCGCCAAAGGAATTTCGGGGCTGGGACTAAGCGTTTACGGGCCCATATACAATCGAATGAGTGACTTTTAATTTAAAATCTGTCTAGTATATTACACTTTTTCGATCGTGAAACATTTTTTTATATATATAATTAAAATGAAAAAAATTTTCTGTTGATGACTTAGATGACGGGGCCCCTTTTGAAATCCCGGGCCCGGAGGGTTTACCCCCTTCGCCCCCCCCCCCCCCTCTCGGCGGCCCTGTATACAAGGTTCGAGCTAAAGTGAATTAGAAAATGTTCCGCGCAAAAATGAACTTCGTGATATTCCGGTCAAATACGAATCAGAGAAAACTCCGGACTAAAACGACTTAACAATAAAAAGTAAGGCACAGTTCATCCAGATAAGTAGTTAAGTCGGTTTTGCCCGGAGTTTTTCTCTGATTCGTTTTTGCCCAAAATCTCACGCGGTTCGTTTTTACGCGGAACATTTTCTAACCTATTTTTGCTCGGACCTTGTAGATATGTCATTTTTACTTTCAGTCTGCCATTTTGTTTTCTATAGTACCTAAAGGAAATTTTTTTTTTTGAAATTGAAAAAATGCTTTTGAACTTTGAAAGGTTGTTATTGATTTTGAAACAGATGATATTGTTTTTGAAAAAATTTCACATAATTTTGAAGAGGTTGTACATGATAATAAAGATGTATATGACTTTGAAAAAGTTTCTCTTGATTTGAAAGTAGTTGAAGCTGACTTTTAAAAGGTTGTTGTTGAACTTGAAATGGTATAGCTCATACGTGATGTCAGCTTTACAATTATACGAAACCGCATAAGAAAACAAAGTTCATCCAAGCTCAAAGGAAAACTTTCGAATCAACGCTTTTTCTGTTATACCAGCTGTGTGTGCCCAGCGTTGTTCATGCTTTTGATAAATGAGTGTCGTCTCCGATTATTTTTACATTTCACTCCCATCCCACACCCACCCCTAAGGGTGCTAGGTGTATTTTAAACCCAAAGTATCCAACGACATTTGGATTGTGATTCTTCATCCCAGTGATCCCGAAAACTAGGAATTCGACATAAACATCGGTGGATTTCGAACATTTTTTTTTCTGTCCCTCCCCACGCCAAGAGGTGTTTTAATTTAATACCTAATTGCATCGGGAGTGTCATTGGCTGTATTTTTTTTCATCTTGGTAACGATCAGGGTCTGGACTTGAACATGAACTTACAACACAACAACAACCTAACCCACATATTTATCAGGTTCACGATCATAGACCTGGTAATGTAGTTTAAAAATATTCTAATAGTGTGTTTCTGTAGTTTTCTACTTTTCTAATAAGAATTTTTAATCACATGGCTGAAATCCTATTTCATACCTCCACCATTGTAGCCATTTCCATAACAATATTGTTTTGTAAATAATGTATAAAACAACACTTACACTTAAATTTAAAAGCTCTCGATTTTATTGTATCTATCTCAATCTGATTTCGGCATTACAGTTTAGCAGATGCACAACCTTTCAAAACGAAAGCTTCACTAACCCACATCGTATTTTCAGATTGCCATGATCTCGAACGTGAGCCAGATGAAAGAACACAGCTGTTCTTCATCTCAACGACAACGAAATTTATGGATTCTCAATATCGGTCGGTTTCGATTATTTGTAAATATCCTTCTATTCCCACCCCCATCCCTAAGGATTACTTAACACCAAATTATTTAACGTCATCAGGAGGGTCATCATTCATTTTACCCCGAAAAGTATAGGTTTGACACTAATATCGCTCGTTTCGGTTATTTGTATCTGTAACCTCCTTGTCCACCCCCCCCCCCCCCACCATTTGTAGAAGCCTAAACTATGCTAAAGAAAATATTCAACCTTCCCGTGAAAGTACCATTGAAATCGGATTAACCCGGGTCGTTTTCGATTATTTGTACATTTCACTTTCTTCGCACCCCATTCATAGGCACGTCTTACTACCAAATTATTTAACGGCATCGGAAGTTCCATTAATCATCTTGCTGACCCCGAAAAGTATGAATTTGACACCAATGTGGGCCGTTTTCGATTATTTTTACATATCCCTCCTCCCCTCCTCCTCCCATCCATCAAATTGAATAAAAAACCAACATACGTTGAAGTACTATAATTTTTTTCCTTATCTTATTTCATTATGAATAAGTGATCCCATCTATCGTCTGGATGTGAATATCTAGGGCACCTTGGGCGTCCAAAAGTCAAATCCGGCGCTGCGCAGCAGCATAATATGATTATTGTTTCCTTCATCCTATCGGGAATACAAAGCACATAAAGAATGCAACGCTGATTGAAAATCTGTAAATTATTTGCCAGACAATTCTCCTGCATAATTACGCAATTGGACGCAAAGGTACTTATTTTCCCAGTGAAAATTTGCATTAGGAATTTAATTCGATTTTCCTCTTTGGCGACCTGAACATGCTAATTAATTACAAGGTTTTAAGGGGGGGAAATATTAGTTAATTACGCAATATTGGTTGATTGTACCGTTCATTCGCAAACATAACTACATATTTATGTGCACCCTGCTGTTCGAGAATCATAACTATCGTCTGCAAACGATAAATTAAATACCACCCACAACAAGAGTAATTTTTCAAGCAAGCACCCTATTTGCGTGGAAACTTGTACAGAATAAGTGACCACAGGAATCATAAATCAATGGACAGACTGCACTTCACATTTTTCAAAGCGCCACCTTAATATACCCTCGGGAGCATTATACGAAGCTGTTATAGCTTGTATACACCTGTTATTTATGAGAGAGGAAAAGTTTGCCATGTGCAAATTCCATGGGTAAATTCCATAGGAATTCATGCTTCCATTCATCAGAGTCCAATCAGCGTGTTAATAGAAAATAGCAACATCCCCTGGACTCGTGAGAATGCAATCTGCACAAATATTAAGGGAAATCTATCTTTAACACAACCTCGCATTGCTGTGGATCAGCTAACATTTCAATGATATACCGGAGTGCAATGCTTTTACAAACTTTCGTACGTTTGTAATTTAATGAATGCCAAGTTGTTTAATGTCGAGCGCACCCGTACGAAGTCCAATTATCACCTTCTTCTGTTTCACCAAACTTTATGGACTTTACAAATTTTCGTTTTAAATTAATGCAGTTTTTGGTAGAAGAAGGTCTTTACATTAAATGTAGGACTTTCGAACTTTTTGCTGAACATGTTGGCAAGGATTACCTGGATTATTGGAATTCAGGTTATGTTTACGATTAAAAGAAATTCTATTATGAATTTCTTTGATTCGAAGCATCTCATGTCGTTTAATTAAAGTTTTTTTTTTTTTGCGAAAGCTGCGTCTCTAGCAATTTTTCTAATTCCTCTAATTTTTGTGGGAGATAAATCGACGACTGCATTTTTTTACACAACTACGATTTTTGATTGCAGGTTTATTTTAAGGGCAATATTTTATAGGCAATTTAATCATACTGTAAACTTGTTAACTTGCTGTAATTATTATATTGTTGTTATCGAGTCTGTTCGACAGGTTGACTGCATTTTCACTGATTTTATTAAGGCTTTCTTGGTTGCCCTCCTGTATTCGTATATTGAATATCTTCTTATTTGACTGATTGCAAAAATGCGCGTAATATTTCTAATGAAATATAACACGAATGAGGTTCCTTAGGGGAGCCATTTGAGACCGTTCCTTTTTAATATTTACATCATACTGTTTCGACAAACTCAAAAAAATCCTTGTTATGCTGACTACTCAAAAATATTGCGGTCAATTTCTGATGTTCTCTGTGTAAAACTGCTCTATTTTTCTCCTCTTTTTGTACGTCTAACACCGATGTTGTCTGCCTGACTGAGGCTTGGCTATGTGCTGGGATTTCTGACTCTGAACTATTCGACTTCGAGTTTCAGGGTTTTCCCCGGGATCGTCACCTATTTATTTAATTAAGCTTAATACAAGCTATAACATAATAATAATACTAATACTACAAGCTACACTAGATGATAAATGATGGAATAATAAATAAATTGAAAAAGCTATCCTACCTGTGTTCTCCTGTTGGTCGTGTGGTCCTGTTTGAGATCAGTGAGGGTATCTCTTGCTCTCTGACTCCCGTGATCTCGACCTCTTGTTCGTAATCTTGAGATTTCCTGTCAGAAATCTGGTTTGTTTATGTTCCTCTTTGTTCACCCTCCGCAGTGTACGAACTCCTCGCTACGTCTGTCTGACTCCCTGCTTCCCACGGATGACATCGTGCTTTTCGGCGACTTCAATTTTCCTGCCAATTCATGGATACAGTCTCCCTCATTCATATCTGCGCCCCAATATGCTTTGTGCTTTTTGGACTCTTTGGCCTCTTCCGGCGTGGCTCAGTACTGCGATATTGCTAACAATTCTGGTAGGTTGTTAGACCTTGTGTTTACGTCCGATCCTGACGGCACGATGGTGAGGAGATGCCTGACCCCCATGGTTCCAGAATCGTGTCATCACCCATAAGTCAACTACTACCAACTTTTTGGAATTTCCATGGTTCTGCATTGGAGCCGTTGAAGCTGGTAACCAGGTTGATATTCACTTTACTGATTTCAGCAGCAAAGCCTTTGATCGGATTGATCAATAGAAGTGCACTTCTATATGCTCACGTAAAAAGTGTCCCCTGACTTAGAATTTCACGAATATCCTTGGATAAGGATTAAGATAAAAGATAAACGATTTGGATGTTTGGATAAATTCGCGCTTTTCGTTTAAGGACGACATTGATGCTATTATCAACAAAGCAAATGACGTGCTTTTCCCGTCCATTACGTTTATTTTATATTACACACTTTAAAAAACGCTAATAGGCTTTGGCGCCTTTTACGTGGTGCACATCAATCGTATTGAAGCAGTCAAGCAAAGATTTATATGATTAACCCTCCGTTGGCCTTTTGTATTACCTCGACCGAATCAATCTTATTTCTTTGGATGCTTACTGTAGCAAGTATTTACCCGTTCCTATTTGAAGCATTCGTTTTTCTTGAAAGTTACGTGACGTATGAATTTTAGATTTAGTATAAACTTAGGTCTGCATGACGCGTACATATTTCCACAGTCCTTTAATTTTTTTAAATTTTCCCCAAATGAATAAGTTCACAGGACAATCCTTCGTAAAAACAATGAATCCACCAAGAAGTCAATTATTGCAATGTTAACCCATAAACCGTTCCTTTTAAATATTTGCATAAAACTTTGACCAGTTAGCTTTTGAATTCCAAAGGAGACTCCGTCTTAAGATTCCTGAGAAAAGACAGATATTCCTACCTTTTCCTTAGATGGAGGATTTTGTCCCAACCAATGAAAAAATGCTTAACATGCCATGCCGATGACCCATTAAAAGGGAATAAATGTAGGAAATGCTCGAATAGAACGTGGACATATGTGTCTCTGGCTGATGCCCTCCTCCTGAACCTGTCGGTTCAGTAATTCACTCTTGATGGCAATCATATTTGACAAATATTTACGGCAATGAAATTCCAACCGTTACCAATTTCTGGTCACGTTCTACGGCAACGAAAAAATTCTTTGATAGAGTTTTGGCAAAAAGGGTTATACCACCGATATACCACTGATACCAATTAGAGTCACGTAATCGTGCTATTGAATTAGTAGCCATGTAAAGTGTACCCACAGCACCCTAAAATTGTCATTTGACGTACAAGTGAACGAGTGTCGGTTGGAATGTTGTAATATTTTCCTTTACACAATTCTTCTTTGTCATTATTTTTCGGTAATTGAATTTTCACGATTCAGTTGATCAATTTTTAATGGAATGTCTTACGTGCTGCAGCTTTATTAGAAAATATCTTCTTGCAATTTAAAGGTAAAAAAATTTTGCCGCAGAAATGCATTCGATTTTTTTTTATTGACTTATTTATTGTCGATGTCACATAAACTTTAACAGAAATAATACTCACCAGACGTTTTGAAGTGAAACTTCAATTAAGAAAACACGCAAACCCTAAATAGTAACTAGAACTTCGTTTTCGCGAAAAAATCCGGAATTTTTAGAAATCACCTGGAACGAGCGGATTCTGTGAATTTCCATACTTAATTATTTTACTTACTTTTTTTTATAATACGTAGCTGATGCTGCAGCCAACTCGAAAATGTCAAATTTGGCGCACGCACAGCTTGCTCTAGATACAAATAAGCCCCAAAACTGACATGAACAGCTGAGCATTGGTGGTGTAAAAAACCGAAACTTGCTACAGTAAAGAATAGAAAAATATTGGGGAATTATACTTCATCGTAGTATTTCTCGCAGTATTGTTAAAGTCTCAAATTATAGTATACTTGTCGTTAACCTACAATTCTTCTGTACATATGGTCAGGATAAAAAATTTCCCAATTCCAATTTTCATGTGTTTTAATGTCTTCCCATACTCTCTTGTGCCCGTTTTGTTGAAATATTGAGATTAGATTGCGTGAATGACATCAGCATTTCTCTTTAGTTTTGGTTAAGACAGTGTGCAGTTTTGCAAGAATTGGTTAATATGTGATTCATACATTTCGGGATTACTGAGATGAACAATTACGCTCTAAATGTCGTTAGGTACTATGGAGTTAAGACACATCTAGAATCCCTAGAGTAGGGGGCGGTAAGGGAGTGACATGTATAAAAACAAAGAACTAAGTAAGAAAAACTTTGAAGTTAAACAATTTCATTTAACATTAAATGATGTACTAAAAGCTGGAAAATAATTGTGGGTCACAAATGTGGGACTTACTTACCTATTGTCTACTGGTAAGAAATCGCGTTAGACCAAGAGCAATACTTCCTCTAGTGTCGTAGGCCAAGAACCGTCTTGAGTCGGTGCATTAGCTGAATAATTACGTAATCATGAGGTTTAATCAGACTTCAATAAAACAGGATGGAGCGATGGAAATGATGCAAGCGCTTTGTCGAAATATACTTTGTTTGATAGCTTATAAAATTTAGGTATTCATGGAACTTGGAAAAGTCAGTCTGAAATAAAGCAAATATTTCTAAAAGTTTAATTTAAAATTATTACTGACTAAAGTGAAAAATTAGTATATAGTATAGAAGTAAAAATATATTAGGGCTATGCAGTAGGTAGCTTTCACCCCAACTCTCTTGTCTATACATTTAAAAAGACTGAGTATTCAAAAAACTTTTCATCGGTTTATAGAATTTGAATTTTACCTCAGTTCACTTAGAGTCTTAGCTGAATAGAGTTCACAGTTTTAATATTACCTTTATTAGAAATACCTACAGCATAATAAATCAATGGTTCTTCATCCACGCTACCTCGGCTATCAAATTGTCTCTAAGTGGTCTCCCGAAATAGTCGATACGCTCTGTTGAATACAAAACTCCGACTGTGCTAAATGAATTTACCTGGTGCCAGTGCCCTTGTACTGAGGTTTTACTTAAAAAATCAATTTATCAACCGTATCCTTTGAACTAAATAAAACGTAACAGGTCTCCTGTTTTAAGTGAAAAAGGATTGTGAGTTGTACACAGTGTCGATGGATTATTACATTATATTCGTAAAAGTAAAATACATCAATACCCAAAGGACAAAATTTATTCACTAATGGATTTTTTACCATGAAAAGTGAAGTAAAGAACTAAAGGAATGGCACATAGTTAAGTTTTATTTAAAATATTTCTATGAGAAGCTCATGTTCACCAGGGAAGTAAGTGATGTTAATTTAAAAAATTATACGGGTGCTTTTACGAAATTACATAAAAAGACCTTTTACAAAACAATATTTTATGTGATCCTCATTTACTTGTGAGCACCTTATACGATTTAAATTTATTTAGTTTTTTTCAAAATCATAATAAAGGTTCAAAAATATATCACACTCATCGTCGCATTCTCTCGGCCTACTGAATTGATTATGTTTTTCATATATGGCATTCGGCGCAATGTCCGACAAATTAAGGAGGACGTTAATATCAAGGCCCAAAACTTATAAATTACGAGCGCCACAGGGGTATGCACGCTCCTGCTACAGGCACTAAAATCTTACAATACGCCCGCAATAAATCCACGCTTCTATTAATGTGTTCTGGCTTTAACACATTCGAGACTGGTGACTCCGCACGTGGGTTTTGCAAAATCTCACCCCTATAGACGCGTCTTCACCGTGTGGATTACCTGATATTAAAATTGATCCCAAAAGCCGATGACTCACAAGATGAGTGCTGACAATAATAGTGATTACAATTACCTGAAATTTTTTAGTTCTATTCTTATATATTATCCAGTTTCAGTTATAATCTTTATGAAAAATAAGAAGCTACTGCGGAGATAGTTTTGTTGTTTCAGACGTTGGTCTCGAATACATTATTCTGCGGAAATAATTTTATTGTTTTCATTTTAAATTTTAGTCGAGAAAAAGTGTGAGCGTACCGTGCGTGGTTTGGACCATTTCGTGCGTGCTTTATTGATACGAGCCTGCAACAGGCAAGCATTTGGAAAAGTATAATTGTTACTCAGGCGTACCGTGCCTCATTTTAATGGCATTGAGGAGTTTTGACGCTGTGCGTCTTACTTTTAATCGGGCAGCTGGATATCGTCGGATGTTGACGGGTTGATCGCTTCCCATTTTATTCTGCGACATATTACGACTGCTTTCACTGACAATCACTGTGATATTAAGTTTACGGATTTTAGCTACTTTACAATGTTTTCTCCTTCTTCAATTGAAATAAATCATCTTATATTTGATGACAACACCTTTCTTCTTCTAAAAGAAGGGGGGTGCAGCTAGGGTCCCTATGAGGCTAGCCACACTGCCTCGCGTGGACCCCATGAGGCTGCCCTATGAGGTGCACAAAGTTCATATAATGCCTTGTCTCATCCACGCATCATTAGGAATGCCACATGTGATCCTCGTGAGGAAAAATTATTGCTACACGATTCAAATGTAAGGAGAATCAGTCGGATTACACTGTTAGTACGAAAAAGGCAAACTTACACATTCAAATTTCAAGTAATATTATGGGTGCTCATACAAGTGTTAGGTTTGCCTCATATGTAAGGCCCTAATGACAAACTCATAAGGTATACCTCACTTCAGTATCGCTGATTTTTTTTTTTGTAGGGCCCTCATGAGGAATCTACGGGGAAATCCCTTTATCGGCATGCCCCTCATTAGCGACATGAGGCCCACACGCTACATGAGGCATTCCCCCTTTAAATTCTAGTCGGGTCCCTTATTATTCCTCTACACAAGAAGGGTATGAGGTGTAAAATTTCCAGCTATTGCCAACTTGTGTTGTATTGCCAAAGTTTTTGAGGTATTAGTTTGCCATCCACGGCTTTATGAAAGGAAATTCAACTACAACCAACCTTCTGTAATTTTATAATTTCTGCTTATCTGAAATCGAAACTAGTAAGCAAGATGATTGTGTCTTCACCGATTTTAGCAAGGCATTTGACAGAATGAATTAATCACCAAATTTTGATTCACAAGTCAGCTGCCCTGGTTGTTTGGTTTAAGTGGTGAGCGTCGCCATCATGGTAACTCTTCAATTAGCACTATTATAGCACCATTTTGATGCCACAACAAGTAAGACCCGATTTTTAGTTGGACTCAGTTTACCCGCAACCCACATTCTTATCTGAAATCATGGTTGAAGTTGGCTACGTTTATTAGGAGAAAAAGGAACTAAAGCCGGTTGGCTTTGGAGGAATTTAAGAATCTGACAATTTCCTTAATCTTTACCCCCGAGATTGTCCCCCATAGCCCTCTTTCTGACTCTAGCATGAACCGGACATTCACAGAGAAGGTGAATAATGGTTTCTTTTTCGTTCACCTCGTCATAGGTGTGTACCTCAAGGAAACCATATTGCCCCGGTATTATTTTTTATTTGATGTATCTATGTTTTTAAGACATTCCAATATTCTCTATTATGCTAAGGATGACATGTTGTTTCTTTGTCTTCCCCTTAATATTACTAAGTGCACTACCATGTCGTTTACTCGTAAAATACATTCTCTTAACCTCAGTTACACAATACATGGTTGCTTATTGGGAAAACATAATAAAACTAAGGACTTTGAAGTCTAGCTGAACAGTCGTTTTAACTTTGACGACCATATTGAAGCGATTGTTATTAAAGCTATTTCGACTTTGTGGTTTATTAAACGATGGTCTACAGAATTCGACGACCTTTATATCGCGCGGCTCCTATATTGTATATTGTGTTTGTTCGCCTTATTATCGCGACCACATTAGCCGGGTTGAGGCAATCTAGCGCCGTTTCATTCGTTTTGGACTTCGTGGCTTTCCATGGAGGAACCTTGTCCCCTTACTTAGATAGGCTTAAATTTATAAGGCTGGACTTTCTTGAATCTGGACGAAATAACTTCAAAACACTTTTCGCTTTTGACTGTCTTCAAGGTAATATTGACTCTTCGGTCTTACTGTCCTCTTTTAACATATCGATTCCAAGGCGGCTCTTGAGAAACCGAGATTTTCTTACATTACCTCCACATCGAACTAATTATGGATTTTTTTTTTTCAAATTGATTTTTCGTATTGTGGAATTTTGTGATGCACGTGTACAAAACTGTGAAGGGGTCGCATTTGATGTGAAGGTGGCAACAATCTTCGAAAGATTCCTTTCTTCGACGTGGTTCGTCAGTCGGAGTCACGCCACTCTCGTAAAGTTAGTGAAGCTTAATTTGTTTCGAATTTCCATCCTTTCACTTAAACTAATAGCAGTTCGTAGTATTTTTATTTCGTTCTTAAAGGTGACAATGGCTTTGCAAAAGTTCGTCCTTCTAAAAGATAGGAAAGTTTTTCCGGTTTGGTCAACACTTAACCCGCAAATGGTCCGCCCTTAACTTGAGAGTATTTTCGGTCTGTTCTTTTCCTATACAATCACAATACTTTTGGTATTTACATTTCAGAATTAATTAACTAAATGCATTTTACCCAAGAGAAATGACTTAGCAGTGGTGAAAATAGGGTAATTAGTAAAGATCTGGATCCCCGGGCTCAGGAGTGTAGTGGCAGTTCCAAGAAAATCGAGTCAAAGGATTTACATTTTCCATTAGGGAATTAGAAACTGTAAAGGACTTGCAGTCTTTGTCCAAATGCGTTCCAAAGTTCATTAAAACTTTCACGCTCTGCTGATTTGTAATGCAACAAATATTTGTTAATATTAGTTTGCATAGCTGTGAATACTATATCAATTCTTGGGCAGCAATATTGTAAGGCTCCATTCTAACTTAGACATGTAATATTGAATTGGATCTGTTTCCCAGAAATCAATATCTATGCACTAACCATATGTAAACATGTTAAAATCCTATTAACTCTCTTATTCTTAGTGTGCAGCTATGTATACCATATTATTATCAAATAGGTTAAATCGTCAGCTTTCTGGCAAAATGAAGTTAAATCTTCCTTTAATTTTATTCATCCTTGACTCTTATAAATTTACTTATTCCATATAACTGGAATCTGCTGAGACGAAATTCCCGGAAAATCAGCAAACGTAGGCATTTTCTTGTAATTGATTATTTTGGCAATTGCTTAGGCTTTATGTGACTCACAATCAATTTTTTGCGTTGAAACAGCTCTCTTCCTTCAAAGTCATTTCGAGTATAGTACACAATTTCATTGATTGAATATTTATGACTCAACTTCGCGTTGTCGCAAGGAAAGAATATTTTCTATGATTGTTAGGTTATCGTTAAGGCATTCGTTGGAATAGATGCTAGTTTTTCACAATATTGGGAAATGATTTATCCTCAGCTTTACTTTAATCACAAACCAAAATTATTTTTGTCACATAATACATATACAGTGACTGGCATTGAAAGTCGGACAAACGTAATTTCAGAGTGTAAAGATATTCATAAAAATTAACCATACGTAAGATTGTATAGTCACACGTATTTATTAAAAGTCGTTATTAATTTAGCAATAACTGAATGCTATGATAAAAAGACGCAAATGCATCCAATCACCACTGAAATTGAACTATATCAGTGCAGTGGCGTCCTCTAGTATTGTAGGCCAAGTTCCACTTTGGGTCGATTCATCAGCGGAATAGGTAAGTAATCAGGGGGTTTGATCAGACTAAAATAAAACCGGTGGGCAAAGTGATAATCAACTTCTGATTCGGATTTGAATTCAAAAAATAAAATAGTTTTTAAATAAAAGTGAACCGACTTCACAAAAAGCTCTAAAAGGCAGAAAATAATTTTTGTTTCATTCGCCCGACTTCAAAATGTCGTAATAGATATAAAATTAAAAATTATTTTATGCTTTTGGTGAAGTCGGTTCACCTTTTTTTTAAAAAACTCTTTCATTTTTCACGTTTTTGTGTCTTCTACTCTGTACAACAAATAAAGAAAAATCCAAATCGGCCCACGCGTTAAGTTAGGTTCAACCCCTGCCCCCACCCATATCCCACCAAAATCTTTTTTCCCGTAGTATCAATCAGGGAACATACTCTACTCAACAGAAAAAGAATCATCGAAATCGGGCCACGCGTTACGAAGTTAGACTACCCCTTACCCTCCCCCTCCTTAGGACCAAATTCTTCTCCTATTAGCAATGAGGGATCATACTCTGTACAAGAAAAAAATAACCATCAAAATAAGTCCACGCATTACAAAGTTAGATTTAACCCCCACCCCTAATCCGTCAGAAGAACTGTCAGCAATATCGACTATACCTCGGCCAAGCCTTTCTTTGAGATTAAATTCGACTCCTTCTTTCCCGCCAGATCGGAATGGGAGAAAGGTCCTCCCCCGCTCAGGTCGCTATTAAATCCCTCACGGGAGTATACACCACCTCCAAAACGTCGCTCAGCACTAAATGACATAGCTGAGCATCTGAAAGTACGGCTCATCCGGGTATCTGTAGAGCCGACGCACTAGCGAGAATCGGTACCACTTGTCCTGATTCAGACATTAACCACCAGCTGGGTAAACCACTAGCTGGGTAAACCTTCTGGGTAAAATCTCTCAGGATTGCAAATATTAATTGGCAGGATGAACACACCTGCCTGATTACCTGACAGATATGGCCAAAACTTGACCCTAAACGGTCAAGAGAGCTCATCCTACTCGGACGCAAAGCAATTAGAAGTATCGTAGCCGTTATTGCAGGCCACTGCTTCATAGGTAGACACCCCGATAGACTGAGCGCATCTCAAACGACTTCTGCAGGAGTTTCCATGACGAAGAGGAAGAGGAAACCATACTTATACCATAGGAACCGCTCCCCTTTCTTTGAAGAGCTAACCGAATTAGGCTCCACTCACGTCAGAGACCTAGCTCGATTTATCAGGAGTTCCAAATTGTTCCCGGCGACGGGTTTATTTATTTAAGATTCATCAAAGGGCTGATTACTAAGCATGTAAATATAAATGGTTATAAAATAAAATATAAAATTACAATAATTAATAAAAATAACTTGAAAAATAATTAATAATACATAATTACAAAATAATAACAGAGTAGTTAGTAAAGTTTGGCCAGACAGCATTTTTCGACAAATTAAAATCAATGCTGTTAAAATGTGAATTAAAAAACCGAGACGATGCCGCGGAATTTTGAGAATATCTCGATATCTCAAGGAGCGACTCGAAATCGATATATTAAAAGAAGGCAACAAGACTGGAGAGTCAATATTACCTTGAAGACATTCAAAAGCAAAAACAGTTTTAGAGATGTTATGTCTAAATTCAAGAGATTCTAGTTTTATGAGCTTAAGCCTATCTGAGTACGGCGGCAGAATAAGAGGGTCGCTCCAAGGAAGCCCACGAAGTGCAAAGCGAAAAAAACGGCGCTGGACTGCCTCTACCCGGTTAATTGAGTCACGATAAAGTGGCGACCAAACACAACTAGCATACTCCAGAATAGGCCTGACAAAGGGTGCAATAGAGGAGCCTAGTGATATAAAGGTCGTCAAATTCCTTTGCCCATCTTTTTATAAAACCCAATGTAGAATTAGCCTTAGTAACTATCTCATCAATGTGATCGTCAAACGTAAAACAACTGTTCAACCAGACACCCAAGTCCTTGGTCCTATTAATTTTTTCCAGCACACAGCCATGCATGGTGTATTTGAAGTCGAGAGGATTCTATCTACGAGTAAAAGACATAGACGTACACTTACTAATATTGAGGGGAAAATAGTTATCAGAACATCAGTGGCAGAAAGCGTCTAAGTCAGAATTTGAAAGTTCACAGTCCCGAATAGAGGACACAACACGGAAAATGTTGGCGTCGTCGGCATAACAAAGAATTTTTGAATATTTCAAGAATAAAGTTACATCATTGATGTAGATAATAAATAAAATGGGGCCCACATGACTTCCCTGAGGTACGCCAGAGGAATTAAAAATAAACTTGGATAGTGATCCGCAGAAGGACACACGTTGGATCCGATTTAGTAGGTAAGAACGAACCCAGTCTACAAACAATGAAGGAAACCCGAGGGTTAAGGCTGAACACCCTTCCAATCGCAGCCAAATTTATTTTAACTCCCCGTAAACTGGTTCCACTGGTGCACAGGGGGTAACAGGTTCACCCTTTTCTTCTCAGGTATTTTTATGGCGTTTTTAAAATTTTTGTAGCCTCAACTTGTGGTATCACAATGGGCATCCTTGGCCTTAGTGTGCCTTCTTAGGCAGCCACTTTAACCTAACCTAACCTAGCCTAGGCGCTTCAGATTCTAGCTTTTCCAATTGAACGTAAAATAACATAATTATGGCAGTCATGGTCCGTTAAGTCAGGTCAGCTAGTTGAGCTTTTTTTCTTTCTAATTTGTGCGAATATTTCTGTTTTAAAATCTATGTGGTTTGTAGTAATCAGTATTTTTTAATTAATTGTTAGGAAAATGAATGTCAACATAAGTCAAATGTTTAAGCAATTGCGAAGGTAACAAAGGCCGTGCAAGAAAAATGAGATATCAAAGTATTCCTTATTCATTTTCGCTAGATCAAGAGTTTTTCTTTTCAGTTTCACCGTCGATTATTTTGACAAAAGTATCTTAATCCATTTTATAACTAATTAAAGCTATGGAATCAACATAATGTACAAAGTTGGAAGATTTTGAAATATTTATAGCTCAAGGATTTTTAATTAATATTTGAAAAGACATGAACACCCTTCCTGAGGAACACTTACCTAAAACTTGGGAAACGCACGCACTTGATGACGTCTTTATTTCTTTACACAAGTTTTAACTTTGTGTTCACTTGCATGACAATATAAATTAAAAGTTTGTCTCTTACGATGTCGACATTCAGGCTTACAAGAAGCAATATTCAGTGATATTCCCTCGTTCATATATGTAAATACCTTCAAAATCACCTTAACCTTTCAACTACTGAAACGTTACCGTCATTGATGATTTATATTAGTTTCGATTTCTCATAGTCGTACACCTGCTCCCCAAAGTCAGTCAATAAATTAAACTCCACCGGGAAAGGGAACCAATTAGTTTCGAACAGAGCAAATGACTCTGTCGCTATTATAATTATTTCAAGAGCAAGAAAGGAATTCAAAAGTTAAGAAGTGAACTAGCTTCCGAATGCTAACAGAAATGAGAAAAGGCAGAGAAAGCTTTCACTTTGTTATCCTGGCAGCTGGAAAATTTAAAGTAGCAAGCAAGTATTAGTATTGCAGCAGGAAATCCAATTAGCCAACTTTTTTATTAAGAGTTGAAATGGCAAAACATTTCCCGATTTACACATTCCATTGCTTAGTTTTCTACTCTTCAGACGCAGCCACACACACACAAGTATCTGCATGTGCACTATCAGTTGTAGGACTAATTAAAATTCTTTAGATAGCAGAAGTCCTGTGCTTCATTATGTTCTTGTAATGAATTAATATGTAATTTGCACGACTTGAAAGGCAACTGACATGATTCTTTCTTGTTGCTACATTATATCACAGCATAATTAAACGGGGGAAAAATTTATGTCAAGCAGTGTAAGATAATCATAAGGCTTATCAGGCGGAAGGACTTCTTTTTGCAGCCATAAACATTTTCAGCGAATTAAAAAATTGTCAACTATCGCAATTCATGGTTATACTTATAATTAGATTACTGCGTTTTACTATACAAAAATATTGCCATATTCCTCTTTTTTATTGTATTGGGTTCTCAACTAGTCCCTTTTAAGTCGTCAATGAAATAAGTGATAACCTGTCGGCCTACCAATCCGGAGGTCCCGGCTTCAAATCCCACATACGGCGACGACCTATTGTTGTTTTCTGCTGACAGTAAGTCCACTTGCTATCATTGTCTAGAATCGGCTGAAGTTCTTATCCCGCCATGGGCACCACAAGGCGTTGTGGGAACTAGAGAGAGAGAGAGAGAGAGAGAGGGAGAGAGCAACTAGGAATCGTTATAGTTTCTGTCTGTCCATCCGTCTGTCGGTCTGTATGTGACAGCCCTCCGTCCTACATTTATATACGTAGGTTGCTACTTAAGTTTTGAGATATGGCAACACCAGTGTGACATTGTCATCGTAAAGTTTGACATTTTGAATGGTAATCGTACTCAGAATACGTTTTGTCATACGAGTGCTATTTGTGCTGTTTACAGGTACTTGAAACATTCATCTTGGTCAAAAAATGGAATTAAATCGTGAAAATTTTCGTGTGATTATTTTCTATGACATTCGACGAAGATTAAACAAACAACAGTGTGCCGATCAATTTTCTTCGATTTTTGATAATGAAGCACCATCTCGAGCCACCGTGTTTCGCTGATTTTCCGAATTCAGTCGTCGTCGCACTTCGCTGCAGGACGAATTTCGTGAAGGTCGTCCTCAATCGGTTGTTGAACAAATCGATGCTGTGCGTCAACTGATATTGCAAGATCGTCATGTGACATACCGTGAGGTTGAGGCATGCTTGTGCATTCTCACATACATTCAAAATTGCAGGAACATTTGGCCGTTAAAAAGATTTGTTCGCGTTGGATACCTCATAATTTGGCAATTGCTCAAAAACAGGCTCGTGTCGATTGGTGCAAAGAAATGTTAAAAAAATTCAAACGCGGTGCTTCAAAAGACATCCATAAGGTCATGACAGGCGACAAATGGATCTATGCATATGAATCCGAAACTAAGCAACAATCGATTGTATGGGTCTTTAAAGACGAGCCAAATCTAACAAAAGTTGTTCGCGCACGAAGCACTTTGAAACAAATGGTCGCCTTTTTTTCGGAATAATTGGACATGTCGCCACCGTACCATTACAACACCGTTAATTCTGAATGGTAGACTACCAATGTTTTGCCAGAAGTGTTCGGAAAAATAAGGTAAACTAATCGCAGAAAACGAATGATTCTCCAACACGATAATGCAAGCTCTCACACATCGGCTCAAAGACGTGAATTTTTGAGCATACGAAACACCGAATTAATGGGTCATCCGCCGTGCAATCCTGATTTGGCACGCAATGATTTCTTCTTATTCCCGCAGATCATAAATAAAATGCGAGGACAATATTTTTCGATGCCTGAAGAAGCAGTTGATGCGTTCAAATCACATGTCTTGGAGGTACCTCAATCGGAGTTGAGAAAGTGGTTCGAAAATCGGTTTAAACGCATACAAAAAGTGTATGGATCTTCATGGAGAATATTTTGAAAAACAATAAAGCCATTTTCGATTATAAATATTTATTTTTATTTATCTATCTCAAAACTTAAGTAGCAACCCTAGTACAAACTAGCTGATGCGCGTTCGCACTAAACACACGAATATACTTTTCCTCGTATTAGGAACCTACCTGACAAATTTCAAATTTGTAGGCTTTATAGTTCCCGAGAATTGTTTTGTTTGTTTAACTGGCACTTACTTCAAAACGCTGTAAAAGGCATACAATTAAATATTATTTAATACTTTTTAACAAAGTCGGTTCGACTTTCTTTATTTCCTTTTTTTTCACAACAACTTACTAACATACTTTTAAGTATTTTATTTTTCGGCACCATACCCTATACAGCTTAAAAGAACCATGCAAAATCAGGTCACGCCAAACCATCGTTCAAATGACCGGTGTGCTGCGCGTGTGGTGCTCGTGATTGGTTGAAATTTTGTTGGTAATTGGCATAAATGTCAAAAGACGCCAAGATTACCCTCGTGCTTGTGATTTGTTGAAATTTCCTAATTAATCTCCTTAATTTTTAGTTGTCAAAACAAATAGTTAAACTAATAAATGCGGAAAGAAGTTGTCATTAACTTTAGTGCTCACTGAAGGCAATCAAACAAACGAGGAACAAGCATGAAGGAAATTAACAAAATCAAATCAATAAATTTCCATAAAAAGCGTTGACACCTTTTATTACCAATGTAGGCAATGTGTTTCGAAAAATCCTTTCTTAGCGGATGCCTGCTATGTTAAAGGAACCAACCTGCGTAACGGTGCGGTGTACGGACGAGATTTTTGAAAATAATATTTTAGACCCCCCCCTAATCGTTGATTAACGAGATATTCATTATCAAAGTCGTTGTCAAGAGTGAAAACTAAACACCTTTTTTTACTTGCCCCATTGAACGGGGTGTGCTTAGGTTTTTAGGGCCTTTTGATATTAACCCTTCAGTCAACCAAAAAAACAATTTTGGAAAAAATTCCACGTTTGCGTGTCCAACAAGCTTAAACCAATTATTTTAGTATAGCTATATACAGGGTGTTTCACAGCGCGTGTACTAAAATAAAGGATCTGTTAGATCTAGGTGAGAAACGAAGAAAATGGTATGGGAAGGTGATATATCTCCACCCCCCCCCCCCCCCTCCAGCTATAATGATTTGAAATTTTTTTACGATGAAAAAAACCGGTCTTACATTTTAACGTATATCTTCTAAAGTTTTAGTGCTAGAGAAGTTATTAATATCTCAGCCGTCAGGTAATACAATGGTGCTAAAGACTAAAAATTTAATAATTTAATTTAAATTTTCGGAAATCAATCAATTTTTTCATTTAAAAGGGAAATAACTTGAAAAATTGCCCTATTATTTTTTATTTATTTTTGGGTTTAAAATAGTGGCTAATGCATTCTCCTTAAAAGAAAACTTAAAGTGAATAAAAATATTTTACCGTTCGCAAGTTACATGACCAAACGTACAGCTAATATTGGCCATTTTAAGCTAAAATTTAATCCAATTTAACGATCAATAACTTAGGCGGCAGCGATGCTGCTATTGCGAGTAGAGTCTTTACGGCACTCACGCTGAAAGTCACAGATTTTTTTTTCTTTTAAAAAATCAGTATTTCTATCGGGGTAAAAATAAGACTTGCCCGTTCCTAACCTAAAACAGTCGCCCACAATGTCAAAACGCCTGAATGGCACTCAAATAAGGCACGGTAAGCCTGAGTAAAAATTATACTTTATCAAATGTCAGCCCGCTTCAAGCACATATAAGTAAAAGACGCACGAAACAGTCCAAACCAAGCATGGTACGCTCACACTTTTTCTAGACTAAAATTTAAAATAAAAACAATAAAATTATTTCTTTGTTGGGGACGAATCAAATCAAAATAAATCTTACGTATACTCTCCATATTTCAAAACAATTACCTTTAAAATTATAAAAAAATATACGCAATCGTGTTTCACTTGATGGCACGAAATAATTTTTCCTGCAAATGTTAGGTGTCGTCATTTATTTTATATCACACGCTGGCATATTGTACTTATCTAAATCGGTTGTTTTATTAGTTCCGATGAACTCCGTGCAGTTTTATGATCATCCAATTTTTATTACGCCTATAAAATTTATGTGCTGTAAGTAATCTGACCCCCTCGCTCCTCACAACTCGTAAAATTCAATTAACAACTTTTTTATCTGTAAAAATGTTTCGAAGGAAATCCTTTTTCAGATGAAAGTGAATCCAATTTCAGAGACTTATAAAGTATTAATCATGAGATTGGGACCAAATGTACTTATACCTCCTTAAAAAAGGATAGAAAGATTCCCTTGCCGTTCTAATAACGAGCTTGAACACGCTAAGAGTGTCATTCATTTTCCTGGTAAAATTTTTCTGAATTGTATTTATTTGGAAAAAAGGCTGGAAAATATAATTTTCCTTTTAACCGTGAGAGGTAAGGGAAGAGTATGCGATCATCGCAGACAGAAATAGGAATAATCCCGGTAAAGGATTGTACGGTGAATGAACTTCTTACAAATCCTTATTACAACTTGAAGGAAACTACATAGATGTGAACTTCGAGTCTAGTGCACGAACATATAAAATCAAACGTGCATGCAATGCAACCGTGCACATAAAACTTATACTTGCATGATGCAATCTCATCGTCTAATGCCATTCAACGAAAAAATATAAATCCATTTGTCGTGCATTCGTCTACAGGAGCTTAAAATCTCATTAGTAGGTGGGTTTTATATGTACCACCACTGGTACTGGCAGTGGTACTCTACACGTCAAACGCCTGATATCTTCCGCAAAACTCATTTGTCATTTTGATGTAATTTATGCGGAATGGAATTTAGATGCGAAAATATTCTTGGAGAATGCCAGATACCATTAGGGAAAATTTCGATCCCTTTTTAGTGTCCCTGCTCCCGTGAAAGAGGCTCCATCATTTATTTTCGCTTAATATGTCACTCAGATTTCTACTGAGATGTTTTAAAAAAAAATTTCCGAACTGATTTTGCTGTTCAGGTGTTAACCATCCCATTTACGCTTATAGGCTGCTATAATCAAAGTTAATAAGTTAAACTGATTTAGGTAGTCATTAAAACTTAATTATTACTTTTACTTTGATTAGAGTAGATGAATGATGGCTAAGGGTTTTATAGTATAGCGTATAGGAGGACCTAAGGCTTATACCAGCAGATTTAAAGACTCTTTTTTAGGAGTAGGGTGGAATCCTGCACACTTTCAATATTTTGTAAACCAGTTATGGTAGCACCATCGGTTAAACTGGCAAAGTTATATCTCATTGATATCTGATCATTGGTGTGGTATTTTTTTTTTTTGAGGCCTTAGCATGGTTTTTGGCCGGAAGGAAATTAGGGTAAGGGAAGTGAGGAAACTTGAATGTCTTGTTTTTGCATTGCTACGAGCTAGACAACAGCCCAGAGATGGAGTGGAATTTTTAATTCAATTTTTTAAAAACCCACGGAGAGACCTGGTCTCGAACCCGGGAACCATGGCATGGTGATTGTGCCGCTGAACCAACTGATCCAAATCCGTCTCCGCGGTTACAAAAAAAAGAATATCACATTTACTTTAAAAAAATATTTAAAAAATGTTCTGGAGTTTTTTCAAGTGTCGATTAAGTGAATATTTTTCATCAATCATCAAAAGCAGGCATGTTTTTATGGAATTTTTAGTATTCTTTAAGGGTAAAAATAAAAAAAAAGCAATGCACGCTTAAGCATCAATGCATTACATATTCGCATCTAAAAATTTCTTTCGATGTCGGATCGATTTTAAATTTTAAGGAAGTTGTAGGAGAGCCTCTGACAAAAATGTTGTTAGGTTAGGTTAAAGTGGCTGCCTGAGAATAGCACACTTAGGTCAAGGAGGCCCATTGTGTTACCAAGTTGAGGCTACAATTTTTAGCTACCCCCATAAAAATAATCTAAGTAATAGGAGGGCGGACATGTTCCCCCTGTGCACCGAGCCAGCTCCCTGTCTCCATTAGGACCAGCTCTCGGGAAGCCAAAATAGATTTGCCTAGGTTGCGAAGGTAGGTATGGCCCTAACTCGTCGTCGGGAACCATTTTGAGCTTCTGGTTCTGGTTCCTACGGTTGGCTAGGGCCGGAAAGTTACCGAGGAGGTGGAGTATAGTTTCCTCTTCCTCTTCGTCATGGCAATTCCTACAGTCTATCGGCGTGTCTGCCTATGAGGCAATGACCCGTGATAACGGCAACGGTACTGCTAATTGTTTTGCGTCCGAGTAAGACGAGCTCCCTTGACCGTTTAGGGTCAAGCTTTGGCCATATCTGTCGGGTAATAAGGCAGGTGTGTTCATCCTGCCAATTAGTGTTTGCAATCCTGAGAGACTCCTGTAAGAGTTCCAGTTTGCATGTGGCCAGTGGTTTACCCAGCTGGCGGTAAATGTCCGATCCAGAACGAGTGAGATATGTCATTTAGTGCTGAGCGACATGTTATAACCATTTTGGAGGTGGTGTATACTCCCGAGAGGGATTTAATAGCGGCCTGACTGTATGTGAAAATTCATATATTATCTGTGGGTAGCGTTAGATGAATTAGGCGGTCCGCAGCTACCTTTATAGCCATGATTTCCGCCTGAACCACGCTGCAGTAGTCAGGCAAGCGGAATGAGACATCGAGGTCCAAATGTTCCGAGAAGATGCCTCCACTCACTTTGCCTTCCAATTTGGAGCCGTCGGTGTAGAGATGCACCGACTCCCCCTATTGTAGAGGACCTTCTTCCCATTCCGATCTAGTGGTAAAGAAGGAGTCGAATTTAGTCGAGATATAGTCGATATTGCTGGCAGTTCTTCTGTCCAATATTTTAGAGTGACCGAAGTCAGTACGCTTCCAGGTCTGGATTGAGTTAAACGGTAGAAGATGGAGAATAGTGTTCACTACTTTCCCTTTGTCTTACTGCCAAAGACTGCCATTTTCTTGACGCCATCTCTTCCTTTGGTTTACACCAAATGAATGATATAAAAAACTCAGAAGGCAGTTAGATATTATCTTTTCTTCTGATTCGGGTAACACTGTAGTCAAATCGGCTTCTCGTAACTTATCCGCTATCGACAGTTTACACCTGCCCATTTTCATTTATTTCTGTTACAATGGTGCTAATTCTGGTGATCTCAGCTTAGATCAGTTCGTTTTTGATTCTAAAATCACGAACTTCTCTGATATTGAAGATTGGATCCTCTTAATCGATTTCCCATCTCTATTTTATAATAAAAATATTGACGAATGTATATCCGTGTTTTATAGTAGGATTTACGATCTGTTTAACTTGTATATATGTACCACTCAAGCTGTCGCGATCATGCTTCCCGTGGTATACTAGAGATCTTCGGGACCTTAAGAATTAAAAAATAGACTATGGAAAACCTACCTACGCTGTAAAGAAATGCCAGCTTACTGTGATTTCGTCGATTATTATGACAGCTTTTTAGCGTTGTATTCATCATTATACATGGAATATCTCGGTAGTGTTCGCGATAACTTGCATAATGATCCTCGTACCTCTTTTAAATTTGTAAATATGAAAACGAAAACTGATAATTATCCATCTACAATGTCGTACAACGGGTCCTTCAGTTGCAGCGCGCCCAATACTGCCGACAACTTTGCGTTGCACCTTTTATTCTCACAATTTTTCCCAATATCTGATATTATCATGGATAGTATCAGAGAACTTGAAACGGACTTTTCCTTTGGTCCTGATGGTGTTCCGCCTACGTTCGTCAGTTCCTGCTCTGACGCCTTACTCACTTCACTGGAAGTCAGCTTCAGCAAATCTCTTCAGGTCGATAGATTTCCCACGCTATGGAAGAGCTCCTTTATAATTTCTGTTTATAAAAAGGGCCGCGAAAATTTAATTAAAAATTAAATAATGCCAATCGCGATGCTTTCCTGCATACCCAAGTTGTTCGAGTCTGTTGTATATTCACAGCTTATAGGGCCGTGTTAGGGGCTAATCTCGTATAATCAACATGGCTTGCTGCCATCGATCGACGACAACTAACCTGCTTGAATTTACCTCCACATAATCGCTTCCTCTCAACAGGGTCTCCAGACGGACTGCGTCTACACCGACTTCAGCAAGGCATTTGATAAACTCCCTCATTCTGTGATTATGCTGAAACTTAAAAAGTTGGGCTTCCCGCCTTTACTACTATAAAACATATCGATTATATTTTCGTAACACCTTATCTAGAGTCGTTAAGGCTTCTTCTGGTGTACGTCAGGGTAGCCATATTGGTCCGGTGCTATTTATTCTTGCAACAGTTATGTTTCTTCCTGCAATCAGGATGATTTAAATACCTTCACGTTCTGGTGTGGATCAAATTACCTACAACTTAACCTGGAAAAATGTGAAGTTATGTCAGTCTCTAGGAACTAGACAAAAAGCTCGATTTCACTCTGCACATAAACTATATTATATCTAGGAGTATTTCAGTTCTGGCTTATGTCAAGCAGTGGACAAGTAATTTTTCTGATCGTCTGCCGATAATCCATTTATTTTTTTCTTTGGTTAGACCGATTCTCGAGTATGCATTTCAGGTTTGGTCATCTTGCTATGCTGTTCACTCTAGATGCATTGAATCGATACAGCGAAACTTTGTTAGGTTTGCACTAAGAGACCTCCCATGAAATGATCCACTAAGGCTTCCTTCTTATGAGGTTCACCTCCAGTTGCTTAATATGCACTCTTTGGAGGTACGACGTAGAGTTGCTTACCTGGTCTTTATTTAACAGCTTTTGAACTTGAACATAGATTCTCGTGCCCTCGCAGGTAAGGTTTCTTATAGACATACCTCGTATATCTTTAGGAGACTGCCTTTACTACATGTATATCACTCTCGGTTTAACTATTGTATGCGTGATCCCATAAATCGCAAAAAAACCAAAATCGATATTTTCAAAATTTTAAGTATAGACGACCCCCTTAATATTTGTCTGGAACCTCACGCGGGTCGTTTTTGCGTGAAACATTTCCTAAACCACTTTTGCTTGCACCTTGAATATATGTGACTTTTACTCTCAGCCTGTCATTTATGCTGTGTATGTTTCATTTATAAAGAACACATCAAAAATTTGGATTTATCACAAATCACAACATCCTGATTATGGGCCCCAACGATAGCCTCCGGTCTTTTAGAGGCCATGGTATAACATAGTAATGTGTAAGGAGTGCTCCCACATCTATTACAATCAATCAATCAATGTTTCAAACACTTTTCTAAACGATCCGCCCGTAAGAATTGAGCAAATAAACACAAGTTTATAAAAAAGGTGCTAACGAGGTTTTAATCTCACATTTTCAAAGCCCTTATTTGAAGACCCTTTTACTTCAATGACCACCACAAGTTTAATCGTTCACTGCTCTTCTAATATAAGGTTCCCACAATAGGGTGGGTATTGAATACAACTAGAAAGAGGATAGTTTCGTGTAATTAAAAGATCAAATCCGAGTGCTTTTAATGATAAAAATGAAGTGAGCATCCGACCTATAAATGCTGAGGATTAATTTTTTTTTCTGTGATTTGTTGTTTCGACATCCTTTGGCTTCTTAATTCCTTTCAACTCGTACAGAGTTGTTGCTGATGGTGCTACTAGGTACTGGTGCTACAAAACAAGTCAATAATTTTCGTTTACACATTACCAGAACTAAAGTACACTACTTAACCTAGTTCGGAGCTAGCTTGTGCGAGCAGTACTCGGAGTGAACTGTACTCGGGAACTCCTCTAGGAGCAGTTGAGTACGGGTCGGAACTTTACCACTTCAATTCGTATCAAGGGGATTCTATTTAAGAAGAGGTGAATAGAAAGGATTCCAAGCAAAATTATATATATTTCACGTGTAGTATTGCACTTAATGGTTTCGGTACAGCTCAGGGCACTGAATTGTTCTTTGGATCCTTACACAGCGAGACGTTTCAAATATGGCTTTGTTGCTTGGCAATAAATTTTAAGACTTTCTTAATTATACCTGGAAATGAGTATTGAAAACTTAACTAGAAACAGCTGCCATTCGAATTACACTTAAGCCTGCTCAAGTGTATGACCAAATTGTATTTATTTTTTTTAAATATGAAAATGATTCCCGGTCTTAAATACAGGAAATATCATATAATTAAACATAGTCAGTCATAGTTAGGTTAAGACGCTTAATTAAATTTAAATGACATTTTTTTTGCAGGCTCCAAGTTGATAATTTGCATCCTTGCTGAGAAAATATAATATAGCGGCAAAGTTGTTAAGAACAGAAAATATCATCTGACAACGAGGACGGAGAATTTTAATAAATTATAGGTATTCCCGGATAAGAGTCCTACCCCAAGAAATTTCAATTAAAACTTTGTCATTATTGTGCGAAACTTATAGAGGATATTTAAATGGAATAATTCCGGAGTTGACAGGAAGTTCATCGACATCTATTTATGCTAGCGGTCGAAGTAAATTAATAAACCCTCCATGTTGGCATGGTGCATTAATTATTTCATCCTCTGACTACATTAAGAACTTTCTCGGCATTTGCATAATATTAGGGTTATCTGTTTGGGGTTAAGTTCGTAGATGATACCATCATTGAATATCTAAAGATAGATTAACTTAAACTCTGACGTTATTTTCAATATTCTTGGAATTACAAATCATGGAGTTATTGTAGAAAAAGTTTTTTTACTTACGTCAAAAGTTCTCTCAAGTTGAAAGCTAACATTAACTCAACATAAAACTTAAGACTAACTTTTAGATTCTCAATTAAACCAAGTTATTTGAAACAGTGGAAATCTTTTGGGGCTTCCAAAAATTCTACGCATAGATTGCATGTCGCTTAACTAGAAATTACCTTTAATTCTAACTTTAAGAAACTTAGATAATATAAAAGCATAAAAGTATCCAAGACTTACCTTTTACTTTGACTTTTTATTAACTTGCACGTTTAAGACGTTAATGGAGTAAGTGATAAACTTGTCGAACTTCCATCCCGAAAGTCATAGGTTCGAACCCCACCGACGGTAACCTAAGATTGTTTTCTGTTGACATACTACGGTGAAAAGTCTATTGGGGGTTGAAGAATAAAGTTGGTGGTTCGTAATCTACCTTAAAAATTTTAGGTCGATCTGCAATCATTGTCTCTTATCGGGTGAAAATCTTTTCCGACTCCTTACTCCACAAGGGGTTACGGGAACTAGAAAGATTACTAGTTCAGATCAAGCATGACATGTCTTTAATGAGATGGCAGGGAGCGCTGAAAAAACACATACTACTTCGAAGGTGTTGTGATATTGTATCGCTGAGTTCAAACGATTTTAAGTTGAAACCAATTTTACTTTTAAAATTTAAACATGATCATTGATCAAGACCGTTTTCGTAGGGTACCACCATGGTGGTATGGTAATCAAATCAGTGATTAATCGGGCTAAGTTCAATTTTGACTTAGGCTCTCGCTTTTGTTGTCAAAACAGTGAAGAATTATTTGACCAGTTTTTCAACATCACCTCTCATTAAAAATGGGAATATTTAATACTGGCTAATTGAACAAAGCTAATATGTTTGCTGTTAATTTTGCTGCCAAAATCGCAGCTTTATTCTATCTCTATCATAGTGTACTAGCAAGCAAAAGCCGTTAGACCTTCACATCTGGGACTATTTTGAGGTACCTATCCTTTAAACTCGACGTTACCAAATCTAGCACTAAAAACTTTAAATGATTTATAATATATACGTTAAAATGATTATTATGATTGATTATGATATTGACTGATATTTTTTTTATTGTAAAAATATTTAAAACACCTGGGAGGGGGAGGGCGGTTGAGATAGACCACTCCTCCCGTAAAATTTCTTTTGTTTCTAACCTAGATATGCCAGATCCTTCATTTTTGCACACGTGCTGTGAAACGGCATGTATAGTACACGTAATATCGTACTAAGAAAGCAGAGAAACTTTAAAAAAGAAATTCGTGCTCGTTAATGTGACGAAAATAGTTTGTTTCTTCAAAAGTAGAAAGATATTAGCTGCGTTCCATTGGGCCATGCAGAGTACTCTGGAGTACTTCCCCAATGGAACTTCTTCGATTTCTTCTTCGACTACTTCGAGCCGCTGTCAAGTTTGGCATTTCATAAATTGTTACTTGCAGATTTTTGATGTGCTGTGAAAAATATGATATGTTATGCGATAAGTGAAGTAATTCTGGAAAAAGTTTTAACGTCTTTGATATTTACGGGAAGCCGCTGCTTCTTTTTGTAAAAAATGAAAACAGCGAAAAAGCCACCTATTGAGAGCTTTTAAAGCACAAAAAACCTAGCGGAAAAACTCGGCGTAACTACACCTATCTATGATCAAGTGTAGCTGAGCGTACTTAGATGTACGCCGGAGTACTCTGAATAGCCCAATGGAACGCAGCTATTGAAAGTCGTTTTTTGCGTTCCATTAATGACTTATAACTATGGACTGTCAAAATGACATGCAGCAAATTGAAACACTTTTGTATGTTCATCCTTTTCCCTATAAGCACATTGCACTGAACTCTAAAAGGTTAATTCGTATACAGTTCATTGAGCTATTTCGGCCCTACGAACATGAAGACTCTGGGAATATTCTGTTTCAAAATGCGAATTTTCCTTTATTTAATTATAATCGATATGTTATACTTCGTGTAAGGCACTACAATATTTATTATATTTATTATTTGAGATATATTAGTGCCCGCCGATCTAAAATATTTTCCATTAAATTCTCGATCTCGATTTTAAATTGCTGCCAGCAAATACAATTACGTTCTTATGTTGGTGCCACATACAAAACAAGAAAGCACATGTAATAGAAATAGACGAATATATAGGAAAATATCTCCGCTCTCATTCTGGTTAAGCAGATACCAGAGGAAAATAACCATTTATTTGTAAATTTTATTTTAAGAAATACGAGGAATACAGAGAAATAGTATCACAAAAAAAATTTCTAAATTTATATATAATAATGTCTTTTTCTCTTGACAGTGTTAGCAAAATACTCGAAATAAAAATGCAAGCAAAAAAGGTTTCCCTCTACTGGTAACAAAATTTGTCTCAAAATTAAATAGCACACGATCGGTCCATAGCTATATGTCAGTGCGTTGCATACCCAAATTGGCAAAAAGGACCACTTGTAGAATCATCTCGGTGTCTGTCTGTCTTTCTCTCACAGTCGATATTCTCTGAAAGTTGAAAATTGGCACAGATATAAATGACGGGCTGAGAGTAAAAGTGACCTATTTATAAGGTTCGGGCAAAAGTGGCTTAGAAAATGTTCCGCGCAAAAACGAATCGCGTGAGATCCCGGGCAAAAACGAATCGTAAAAAATTTCCGGGTAAAAACGATTTAACTACAAAAAGTAATGCAAAGTTAATGCAGTTAAGTAGTTAAGTCGTTTTTGCCCGAAAATAGGTCACTTTTACTCTCAGCCCGTCAAATAGTCTGTCTAGTTTCCTCTGGTCCTGTGGTTTGTGGACTTATTTTTAATTTTTCTAAATTTATTATGTATAGTAAAAATACATAATAATGTATATACGTATGTAAAATCAAATTACAAAACGAATCTATGGCTACTGGTCAACTAGTGATAACTTCAAAATTTTAAATAATTTTAAATTGTTGTTAGGTATGTGATTCTACTTGTTTCGACTTACTCTTTTACTTTTTTTTACTTATTATAATACAATTAAAAATCTTCAGTGTTTTAACGTTATATTTGTAACTTCATATTTTACAAGACTGTAATGAAAAATTTAAACATAAATAATTGCGCGAACAATAACATTTTATACAAGTAAACATATGGGGCATTTCACGCGAAGCGGACAACCAACAATTTTGAAGAAGTTATGTATGACCTGTTTCAAAGGCAATTAATCATATTAACAAACTTATATAAAAATAATTAAAATAGTGATTCTTATAGAAAATTGCATGCCCTTCACAGTCGTGGTATCGAATTCGAAATTGGATTTTTTTTCATGTACAAAAACCAAAATTAATATTTAAAATTAAATTTTGACAAACTTCGACATGTTTAATTTTTTTTTAAATAGCTCAAAAAATAATTTAAAATGTATAGTAAATGCCTGTTCAGTTTCATAATGTGATCTGCATTCGAACACAGGGCAGCGCGTAGTCGGCGTTTGGCCAGTGCGATAGTTTTGTATGGAAACATGAAAAAATTTAAGTTTAAATTCTCTATCTCCGATACGAATGCAGATCACATTCTAAAATTTTACACATATTATTTATGAACTATAAGCTACATTTTGAGATAAAGACAAAAATTTTTAAACATGTCGAAGTTAAGTAAAATCCAATTTACTTCCGGTTTTATATACGAAAAAAAATTTTTTTTTCAACTCTGTAATAACAGCCACGAAAAACATTTATTTGTCTTTAAAATAACACTATTTACTTTTTTCTATCACTTTGAATAATAGCAAATTCATTTTTCAAAAAACCCGCTCCTCAAATATTGTCAATTCTTTAAAGGCTTAGAAATGGGCAACTAGGCTTCATAGAAAAAAAATAAAAGTGCACATTCATTCAGGACATATAGAAGTACAATTAAACCAAATATGAACAAAATCCAGAACCTGAAATTTTTTTCGCTGTCCGCTTCGCGTGAAATGCCCCATATATTTCTCAGATTTTAACAAATATAGTCATCAAAAACTCTTCAAAGTATAGAATCCCCCTTTTTTGAAATTTTTTTTTTCGAAAACAACGCAATTGATGAGATAATGTTTTATTAGTGATCTCCTCTTCTCTTTCTATCTCACTATAGAAGCGATTGCTTTCTTGGAATTATTTTACACATTTCTCTTTTCTACTTGAAATATTTCGAAATACTGGGAGTTCGGAAAAATTTTTGATTATTGAAAGAGATGTCAGTAGATTCTAGAGAGTAGGAAGATCATATAGAAATTTTAAACACAATGCGATGCACACAGTCGCAGGCAGTTCAGGTCGAATCAACATGGCAGTAGGACGGCATCTTGGGAACATCACAATTTTTTCTCATTGTGCAAATATGCAAATTGAGGAAGGATAAATTTAGTTAGGTTTGTTAATTTTTAATTGTGCACTTCAAGGTTTTTTTTGTTTTTTTGGCAGCAAATGTATAAATCGTGGTGTATTTTCAGAATTGCGTCCGGTCAAAAAATATTTGCATTGAGCGAAATAAATTTTTTTAATAAAACTTTTACGGTCTTAGAATGTTTGTGAAAGTATAAGATAGACTGTGGTCTCGATGGCTTCACTCCAAATCTCCTCGCATCTGTATGCCATCCGCCTTGGTTTACAGCTTCAAGATGTTGTCATTGCTGAAATGACCTCCTAGCATCTTATTATCTCCCTTTTGCTTCCATTAATGTTCCAGATTTCAGAACCTTGATTCGTTTTGGCTTCTCCAACAGTTTGCTGTTCTCGAGTGAAACCGACGAATCCACCAGCTGTTCGGGGGCTTCAGAATCCGAAAAACATTTTAGTTCCGGCGTCAAATGACCCCTCGTCGTGGCACTAGGTACATAGCCAACTTAACCTAAGCGCTTGAGAGACAGGTCCATAAATCGCGTTCCCTACATTTTATTCTGTTCTCTTAGTTGTTCCTAATTTGGGTTACATCATGTTTTTATTTTTGTTTTGCTAGTTCTTTATGTAATTCAATTCATTTTACTTAGGTATTACATTTCTTTATATTTAGGTTTTTCTATTGTTCCTGCTTTATATCATCATTTTACATATAATTTGTTGTTGAAAAAATGTAAGACTGGTTTTTGTCATCGTAAAAAAATTTTAAACCCCTATAACTCGGAGGAAGGGAAGGTAGAACCCCCCCCCCCCCCACCCTTGACCCAAAATATGTTTGCTTCTCGCCTAGTTCTATCAGATTTTATTCGTGCACACGCGCTGTGAAACACCATGTATTTAATAAAATTACAGCAAAAATAATTGCAACTACAATAAGCATCAAACATTTTTGATTTTATACAACTCGTCATACATCAAATACTCCTCAAAGTATAGAATCCCCCTTTTTTGAAAATTTTGTCGAAAACAACGCAGTTGATCAGATAATGGTTTATTATTGATCAGCTCCTCTCTTTCTATCTCACTGTAGAAGCGATTGTTTTCGTGGAATCTTTTTACATATATCTCTTTTCTACTGGAAATATTTCGAAATACTGGGAGTTCAGAAAAAATTTTTGATGCATAAAAGAAATGTCAGTATATTGTATAGAGTAGGACGAGCCTATAGAAATTTTAAACACAATGCGATTGCGCAGTTCAGATCGAATCAACATGGCAGTAGGACGGCGTCTTGGGAACATCACAATTTCTGCTCATTGTGCGAATATGCAAATTGAGGAAGGATAAGTTTAGTTAGGTTTGTTAATTTTCAAGTGTGCACTTAACGTTATTCTTTGCTTTTTTTGCATTATTTGCATTGCGCGAAATCAATTTGTTTAATAAAACTTCTACGGTCTTAGAATATTTGTGAAAATATTTTGAAAAATTGATTAGCTTGTCATGCGCCGGTTTTATTTGCTTCGATCAGATAATACAATAAAAGAACGGCATTTTTTGCTTGAATGTGTTATTTTGGTTAATTTTGACATGGAAGCCCCATTGTTTTTGATTTTTTGCTCCGGTCCTTGTTGCTCGTCAAATTATTGACTGATGGGTATGAGCGAGAAAATGCTAATAAATTCCATAACTCGTCATTACCATATAGAAGGAAAACATTCGGTATAAAATAAAAGGCAGCGTTCTTATACAGAATTGATGTTAGTACGAAAGAGACAACATGTTCACAGCTTAATTTTTTACGACACACAGTGGTCTGAAAATGAAAATTCAAAAAGTACTATAAAAATGCAGTTTGCTTTGCAAGTCTGGCAGAAAATAAAAATTATCACAAAAATGACGTAAATTGATTTTTTTACTGTGTGCTGGGAGGGTGGGTTGTGGGGGGAAGGGGTTAATTTCTTATTTGCATTATTATTAAAAATTCAAATAAAAAATAATGATTACAAGCGATGGTCTGAAAATACTTGCAAAAAATGCTTTGCAAAATCTAGCAGAAAATAAGAACTGAAAAAATCATCTTAGATTTATTTATTTATTTTTGGTATCATTATTTCTGCAATTGAACGAGTTTTTTCTCTCTACTTTCAGATCGCTGTCTGATCACTGCGAGCTGCATGTGGAGCAAATATCAGATGAAGTGACAATTCAAGGAATTACGAGGAGCCAGCAACATCACATACCCCGAAGACAACAAATCTTGCCTTGGAAAAAGTGTTTTTAATGTGTGAACGCTGTAAATAATAAGATAATATTTGATTAATTTGGTTTTCAAATAAATGTGATCTTTTTTAATTGAAGGAGAGTTTTTTTCCTTTATTTACCTATGGAAACACTTTTACTTTCAGTCGAAAATCAAAATTTTTCGTTTACAATTGCACGATCCACGCAACTAACATTAAATGCAAATCTTCGAATTTTCCGATTAAAATAACTTTTTGTTGGCAATTCTGGTTTTGGAAGTGTAATTGAGAGGTAAATATTTAAAGAGGCGGAGTTTATATAATATTCCAATTCAAAATTTGGAAATTTCTCCATTGGAAATATTAGCCTGGTTATTCCAATAAATTTGCTTGCTGTCGATTATGTTGCCCGGGTGTTAAACTCAAATATTTTTCAGGGTTGCTACTTTATGTCCAAAATATCGTATCGAAATCCAAATTTATTTTGTTATAACGAAATCGCGAATTATTATATTTCCATTTACAACTTGACAAACATTTTATCAATTTGAATCAAAAGTGCAAAAATGTGGAATGAAAAATTGCCGAAAAAATGGGTTTTAATAAATAAAATATTTTTTGAAGAATTTATTTCTATTTATTCATGAAAAAGTACACAAAGTATGATAAATGAGTTGGTTTAGACCGCGCCATTTAGAACGAGTTTTACGTTATTCGAATTACATAGTACTAATTTAGTGTGATCTAAACATCCGAAACTAGCAAATACTAGTCCTAATTTAAGTCATCATCTGATGTGGTACTACTTCATTTTGAATTGCTTAACAACAAAATAAGATACAGGAAATTCAAATAGGATACAATTTGAAAACTGCCAAAGTTTTAATACCAGCAGACTAAACGCAGCCGGATTAGTATTATGTAAATCGACTTACGTAAAACTAGTTCTAAATTTCTACGGTCTAAATAGCCTAAATGTTTCAATGATTTAAAGAATTAAAAAAAAGTACGAATTTTCACAATTGTTAAAAACATTTTTTTTATTAATTTTGTTATCGAAATCATTTTAATCAAAATTTATGAAAATTTATAATTTGAAGTGCACACGAAAATTCATCTCCGAAAGCAGCTATCAATCTCAGTTTTTCAGTCAGTCCTTTGTGCGGTACCAAAATAGTATCCTTAAAGCAGTTTCCCCGTAACACAAAATGTTGCTGTCAAGTGCCTGAAACGATGGAAATAAAGACAAAATTAGTTCTTTCTTTTACTGAAATGGTTGTATTTTGTATTCATTACAAATTCAAAAAATTACGAATTAAAATTTAGTAAAGACATGAGACAATACGTTTACTAAATTGATTTGTTGCAACATACCTTTTTTATTAGAGTAGAATGCTGTTGACGATACGTTCTCAATGCTCCTGCAGATGTCCACACAGGTTGCTCACCAAAGCAATTAAAGCGTGCCAACAACTTCTTCTGTAAGAAAGGAAAATAGTTTCATTAAACAAACACATTAAGTACTTTGCAATTGGATTTCTTCAAATAATAAAATGGGAAATAACCCCCTCTCCACACACACACACAGTACAAAAATCAATTCATTACGTCATTTTTGTAATTATTTTTTGCATTTCCATTATTTTGTAAAGAATTAAGCTTTAAACATATATCTCTCCACAGCCTACTCTTGATACAAGCCCGGAAGCTGGCACAAACAGCTGAGCATTGGTGGTGTAAACAAACCGAAACTTCTGCAGTAAACATTAGGAAAGGTTTGGGGGATTGTACTTTCTCGTAGTATTTTTGAAGTAACAACTTGGAATTTTCTTGACGTGAACCTACAAATGTTCTGAATATTGTGGTCACAATAAAAAAATTACTGAATTACAATTTTCATGTGTTTTAATTGGAAAACTGTCTGTGTTCGTTTTGTTGAAAAATTGACGTTAGATTGCGTCAATGACATCAGCATTTCCCTTTAGTAGCTAAACAGTATGTAATTTTGTGTGTTGGTTAATCTGTGATACAAAAATAAATGAAATGATAACGATGTTTTGTGGCAAAATGGTCGAATTGTCATGTTTTCCAGACTTGTATCTACTATAGAGTATGCTGTAATCTCTCCCTGGTACTAACATCAACTCTGTGTAAAAACGCTGCCTTTCACTTTGTACCGATTTTATTCCTTCCACTTGGTAATGATGAGTTATGGAATTTATTAGCATCTTCCCGCTCTCACCCAACAGTCAATTATTTGACGAGCGACCAGGACCGGAACGAAATTCACCAAAAGAAAAAAACTATTACAATGGCTTCCATGTCAAAATTAACCAAAACAGTACATTCAAGCAAAAAAAAGCCGTAAATTACTGTTTTTGTATTATCTGATCGAACCAAATAAAACTGGCGCATGACAAGCTAATAAATTTTTCAAAATATTTTCACAAACAAACATTCTCAGACCGTAAAAGTTTTATTAAAAAAAATTATTTCGCGCCATGCAAATATTTTTTGACCGGACGCAATAACGAAAATACATCACGATCTACACAGTTGGTACCAAAAAAACAAAGAATAACTTTAAGTGCACACTTGAAAATTAACAAACCTAACTAAATTTATCCTTCCTCAATTTGCATATTTGCACAATGAGAAAAAATTGTGATCTTCCCAAGATGCCGTCCTACTGCCATGTTGATTCGACCTGAACTGCCTGCGACTGTGTGCATACTGCAATCGCATTGTCTTTAAAATTTCTATATGATCTTCCTACTCTCTAGAATATACTGACATCTCTTTCAATAATCAAAATTTTTTCTGAACTCCCAGTATTTCGAAATATTTCAAGTAGAAAAGAGAAATGTGTAAAATAATTCCAAGAAAGCAATCGCTTCTATAGTGAGATAGAAAGAGAAGAGGAGATCACTAATAAAATATTATCTCATCAATTGCGTTGTTTTCGAAAAAAAAATTTCAAAAAAGGGGGATTCTATACTTTGAAGAGTTTTTGATGACTATATTTGTTAAAATCTGAGAAATATACGTTTAATTGAACAAAATCAAAAAATTCTGAAATTGTTGGTGCAATAGTACTTGCAATTATTTGTTTTATAATATATATTATTATGTGTTTTTACTATACTCAATAAATTTATAAAAAAAATAGTTTTTAAAAAAAATTTAACCGACTTCACAAAAAGCACTAAAAAGCTTAAAATAATTTTTAATTTTATATCTATTACGACACTTTGAAGTCGGTGCAAATTAAAGAAACAAACCAAGCTACAACAAAAGTATTTAATCGTCCTTTTTTATGATCCCTTGAGCTGAAACGTTTAGGGTAGTTTTGTGTATTACCTTCAATTATGGTTGGTTAGTTGTTTTGTTTCTTCAATTTGTGAAGTCGGTTAAATATTTTTTTTTTAAACTATTTAATTTGTCACTTTTTAGTGTCGTCTACTCTGTATAACAGAAAAATAAAATATCCACATCGGTCCACGCATTAATTAGTTGGATTTAACCCCCTTCCCAACGCGCCAACATTTTTTTTCTCGCGGTATCAATCGGAGCACATACTCTACCCAACAGACAAAGAATCTACAGACTATCCCTCCGCCTCCCCTTCCCCTTCCCCCACCATAGAATAAAATTATCCTCCTATAAGCAATGGGGGATCATACTCTATGTAACAGCAAAGGAACCATTCAAATCGGGCCACGCGTTACGCAGCTAGACCACCCGTCCCCCACCCTAGGCCAAATTTTTTTCTCCTATTAGCAATGGGTGATCATCCTCTGTCCAACAAAAAAAAGAACCATCCAAATTGGTCCACGCGTTACAAAGTTAGGTTTAACCCCCACAAACAACCCCCACCCCCACCCCACCAAAAATTTTTTGTACATGGGACCACCTCTGAAGTATGACCTACCAAAAAAAAAAGAAGAATCATCAAAATCAATTCATAATTGGCGGAATGATCGCGTAACAAACATACAAAAAAAACATACAGTGGAATTGAGAACCTCCTCTGTTTTTGAAATACATAGGTTAACTAATCGAAAAGGCAGTTGTTAGTGTCGAAGACATAGTTTTCTGGGTCGCTGGAATGAATAATGACACATTCCCGATGCTTTTAAATACCTATTGTGTTGTGATAAGAAATCCCAGCACCAGCAGGTGTAGGGATGGGATGGGAGTGGGGGTGCAGAGGTTATCATATCAGGTTTTTCCGGAAAGAGCATATTATTTCCCAGAAAATGCTTTAATTAAAGTCAATTTCCCAGAACATTATTGTTTCTTAAGGGGTTATATACACTTGGTGTGGAAATAAAGGGTATTTCTACAATTTTTTTTTCCCAAGGTGATATTATTTTATTATAATTAGACACCACATATTTGTTCATTTTTTTATAACCTTAATGATAACACGGGACAACAAGATTCTTGCCACGGGCAGCTAGAGGTTACTTCCGTAGAAATTTGCTGCGTAGAATCCGAATCCGAGGTCCGACTTCGGCCATCACGTCAGGATTTTTAGATATTTGAGGTTATGTGCTCGAAAAATGGATTTTTTTTGCCTACTTTTGAGGTTATGTACAGGATGCAACAAATTCTTTGGCCTTTTTTTTCTTGTTCATAATTTAGTACTATTCTTACCCTGCAAAATAAGTAATGCAACGGTCACCTACAATTTTTTCTTGCAAAGTTACGACCATTTTAAGTTAAGAAGTTCATATTCCATATAAATAGATATAATGTTACGAAATTACTTACCTAATGTAATTTCTTCTCCTGGCGCAGCAGTCTAACGGGCCGTGTGCGAACTGATCACCTGAAACGAGAAAGCAAAAGACTACATCAAACAGAGGACAAGAACACTCAACAAACTCAAGTACAGAAATTCAATAAATTCGTATTAGGCTTCATAAAACATAAATGTGTTATTGAATGTTAATTTCTCTCATAAATTAAATTGTTAAAAGTAATAAAGAAAATGTTAAACAGGAAATAGCAAAACAAATTTTACACAACAGATGTCACTAAAATTAGTTAAAGTAAACAAAATGTTAATTTCGAATCGAGAACACTCCCAAAAAAACAAATGTACAAAAAACCCGACGCCATATTGTAAGTCTCTCTTCTTCCTGTAACCTCGGTCACGAGCTAGCGACTTTTTTAGAAAAATAATAAAGCCACCTTGAAGTTTTATTGAGTTTTTTTTTGTTTAATTTCTTTTGTGCAAACCACTATATTTCCTCTAAGTTGCAGAGTTGCAGAGCGATCCCAAGTGGAGCTTCCAAGGAAAACCCGAAATAAAATTGACAGGGCCCCACTAAGAAGCCCCAACTGGTAGGCGCTCAGTTTTGGTTCGCATTTCTCCGCTTAGCCAGCAAGGCACGAACTTTCAACACTACACAACACAAAACATCAACTTCACACGACACGCGGCACAATTTACAACGCGGCATACCACTCAGGAGACGCTCAGTTTGTCAGATCGCGACACATCTCAACGATCGCCACTTTTCCTGTAACCCGAGGCACACCGTACACAAAGCCTTGAAAGTAAAACACACAGGTGACACCATAACCAGTCCCCACAATATCCTGTACATAACACAGGTAAACGGAGGAACATAACCCTACTTCGCCATAATTCCCAGGTAACCACTAATTTTACACTAACCCTGCATGAATCATTCGTAATAACCCGAACTGGTAGTACACTACACAACGCCACTTATTTTGTCCGTCAAAACGCACCTGTAGCGTTACTCCGACACGCACTTTCCGCAACCATCAAAACATTCGACGAGTAGCGTACAACAGCAATTCCAACAAATCAAAACACGGATAACCTTGGCCTTCTAATCATCGTCAGCTGTAATTTGTGTACATCTGGTAAATTGTTTTGACCGCTCGGCAAAGCCAGATAAACAAAAAACAGCCCTGTTGACGGCAACGAAATTCCGCGACAATATTATGTTTATATGGAATATGAACTTCTTAACTTGAAATGGCCGTAACGTTGCAAGAAAAAATGGTAGGTGACCGCTCCATAGCTTATTTTGCAGGGTAAGAATAGTACTAAATTATAAAACTAGAAAAAAAGACTAACAAAAATGTTGTGCATCCTGTACATAACCTCAAAAGTTGCAAAAAAACCCCCCATTTTTCGAGTACATAACCTCACATATCTAAAAAAAAAACTGACGTGATGGCCGTATTCTGACCTCGGATTAGGCTTCTACGCAGCATTTAACTTCCGAAATGACCCCCAGCTGCCCACGGCAAATCAAGACCCCATATTTTGTTGAACAGTGTAATAATTAACCTCCGGCAAGAAAAACCTCGTCACATACCGGGCTCAATTTGTTGGTAAGGTTTTTTACAGTAAATTTTCACTAGAATTTTTAAAGTCCACAATGACGGCACTTCTGATGCCCCGAACTCTCGGACTATTAAGTACGCAGGCATATGGTCTACGTAGAATTAGTCATTGTAAGGTAATTGTAGCCAGAAGACACCCCAATAAGGCGAAACGCGTCATATATTTTTCATAAATAAATAATATTGTAGAACTTAACAAGTGCTTTTTATTTGACAAAATGTCTATAGCTGCCTTCCATTGGGTCATGCGAAGTACTCCGGCATACACCCAAGTACGCTCAGCTACACTTGATGAAAAATTGAGATATTTGTGCTTTAATAGCACTCAATAGGTGGCTTCTTCCTGTTTTCATTTTCCACAAATATTAAAGGTGTTTAAAAAGAAACATCTGCTTCCCGTAAATATCAAAGACGTTAAATTGTTTTCTAAAATTACTATATCTACTTATCGCATAACATACCATATTTTTCACAGTAGGTACATCAAAAATCCGCAAGTACAATCTATGAAATGCCAAATTTGAACTAGTCAGGTAAAGAAAAAGCGTTCCATTGGGGAAGTACGCCGGAGTAATCTGCATGGGTCAATGGAGCGCAGCTTATAGAAATGAGTGCGTCCTACCAAGGGACAACAAGAAATTCTATTAATTCAATTAAGACTCTTGTTTCTATGAGTACCGGCAAAAAATTTGTTTCTTTTTCCCAGAAATACGACAAGGTCTTATCGAACACTTTAACTTCTCCGAAAATAGCACAATTTTGGAATAACTAGGCATTACCTATTTGTTTCCTGCTTCATTTACATACATTCCACGCAACTAAGTAGGCTTCAGTAATTTTTGATGCTACCACTCCGTCCAATGTGGTCACCATCTAATTCAATAATGCCAAAGAGCTCGTAATGCTTACATATTTCCTGCCTATTACCAAATTTGCATGAAACAAATCAATCAATAAATCCTTCCGACCGTCTTAGGAGCAATCTATTGTGTCTGAATTGGATTTTGTACGGTTCGTTTAGCCTAACCTATTTTGTTGGGATAATGCAATCAAGCAGACTTTGCATTTGCTTCTAACTTGGGAATTTCGAAATGAAAGTTGCAAATGCGTCCAAAAGGGTAATTTTCTCGCAGATTTGAACTTACGAACAATTTCGAATGCTTTGAATTATTATTGCCGTCTGAAAGCACAGAAACAGATTTAATTAGTTCATTTTACGATTTACAAGTGCAAGTAGTTACTTTTGCTGTGGATTTGTCTAAATTATTTCACTGCGAATTTTCCGAACTGAGTGAAATATTGTTTGAGAGAATTTTGTTCAGCTACAGCATGCGGAGCAGAAGGAAAAAGGCAAATATACTGCAGGATGCTTTGAAATATGGCAGTTGCAAGAACTCTTCTGTTGTAACCAATAGAAGGAAAATATTATGATTAATTTAATGAGAACCGATCTTTTTTAAGTATTAGCACAAAAAGGCAAAGTTTAAGTAGCAGAAGGCGACACTAAAACGACTATGTACACGACCTACTTAAGATTGGCTATAATGTGTGGAATCAACTCCAATATTACACTTTTATTGTTTTCGGCAATTGGAGGGCCAACTTGTTATTCCTTACTCCACGAACGACACTATCAGTCACCAAGTTAGTACATTTGGGCAGCTTTACGTAGAAGAGGCATCCTAGAAAAAAATACCGCCACTATAAAGGAGAAATAACAATGTCACGTTCAATACAAGGGAAAACTGTCGAAGCTCTTTCAATACTAAACGGAATGAGACACGGCTGCATACTGTCACCTTTGCTTTTCTTGATCACCTTTAATGAAGTATTGTGTAGGGCCGTAGATAACCACCCATCGCGAGTGATTAAATGGAAACTTTTTAACCAACAACTGTGCTGACGATGTACATATACCTATCTTAGGGCTTCACGATACTCGAGATAATTCTCGCTGCCGGTGTCGGTCTCGACACGATACCGGGACCGGCAGCGAGACCAATATCATTGGTAACAGTGCGATACCAAGAGCGAGATTCAGGTGACGAGAGTGGACGAGATATTAGCACTTTATTTTGGAAATTTTTTTTAGTTGTTTCAGCTTTCATGTCGCTCCGAAAATGTCAATTGTGTGATTTATGGGGCATATAAGTATACACTGCTCTACTCAATGGCTTCTTTCTACATTATTTCCTTCTTCAGATATTAGCGCTTTATCCCCAATAGCAAACAAGAGCCTTTGCTGCCTTATTTTGGCGATGGGAATATGAAGAAAATGCATATATACATAGATATATCACTTGTCCTCGCTCCCCGTTATCCCACCGAAATACCCTTTTTTATCTTGCCGAGAGCGAGATCGGACAGAGACTGGCCTTTATCTCGCCGAGATTGCGACGAGAGCAAGATCGTCTTCATCTTGACGAGACCAAGACCGAGATGTGCCGAAGTCTCGGTCTTGTCTCGGTGCCGGGAAGCCCTAATATATCTTATATCTAACAAACAGTCATTGATAGTCAACTGATAATTTGCCGAGTCTAATATTATTTTGAATAACATATCCGCCATATTGGATCCTCCATTTCGTTTTCCGCAAATTTAATTTCAAATCCGTTATCAGCGACACTAAAAACCCTTTTGCTAAATGGAACGCTTTTTGGAAAACATGTCCGCCATTTCGTTTTTCGAAAAATTGATCCAAAATTCGTTATCAGTGAACCAGAAAATCCCTTGAATATTATAATTTGCCAAATCGAAGGTTTCTCCGGAAAACTTGTCTGCCATATTGGATCCGCCATTTTATTTTTCGAAAATTGTAATCCGGATTTGTTATCAGCGACCCAAAAAAAAACCCCCAAGTCGCGAAATTTCGAAGTAATCGGACTTCATCTTCATATTTTGACCACCCTTCAGGGATTTTAAACCACTGTGCGCCAGTTGGAAAAAAGTATTTCGAGAAATACGCGTTTGAAGTTTCTCCATTTGCTTCGGCACCTGCCTGACCGCTCTTCCTTCACAAAACTATGGCAGTCGAAATATTCAATTTCTAGACCACAATGACAATTAATTAAAAATTTCAATTAAATTAATTTCGCGCATTCAGAATACGCTATCTTCCATATTCTGACGATTCGATGATGCTTAAAGCTTGCGAAGTTGGTAAATGTTAAACGACATTTTTAAGGACTTTACATGAATATGCAAAATTTACAAAAATTCCTTAGAGAGAACTTCTTTTTGTGTGCAAGGACAACAGGAAAAAAAACCTCTTCCCCATTTTCTTTATGTATTCAAAATCCAAGGCGAAATTGTCCTTGGGCAAGGATCTACTGAAGGTATTAATACATCTTTTCCACACCTTTTCATGTCAGGCACACTCTCGCCAGTTAAGGATAAATTTGCTTTCCTTTGTGTATTTCTTTCATATTCTGCTGACACTTCTTGAAGGAATCTTTTTATTGCAAACGTCTCTCACAACTGGTCCTTTTTCCTGCTTCTCAAATGTAACAGAGACATGTGGAAATAGTTTGAAATCCAAATGTAATTTGCCAAAAAAAAATTGACACACTGACAGAAAACCTTAATTCGCTCCTATCTAGCAATTTATTCAAATTGAAAAGTTGAATTGGTTTACATAGAATGAATCAAATGAATTTGGTCCTCTTCCGTGTCCTGTAACTGTTCAACAAACACAACTGAATGGCAGATTTGTTTTGTGTCCACGTGTAAATTTTGTCCTGAAACCCCCCCCCCCCCCCCCCCTATTTCCAAGTGAATTCCTAAATAAAATCCGCTCCATAAAATTGTGTAGGAAATTTTAACTTTTAATGAATCTGAATCTGAATCTGAATTGAAAACAGTATCGTACCTGTCCGCCTTCGGGAAAACAATACCATCGTTAGACGAGGTTCCATATTTTATGCAAATTGCTGTAATTGCGCAATTTTTTTATTCCTTTGCAGAAAAAAATCGCGTTCTAATTAATTTCAGTTGAAAGTCGATTGAATTTAATTTAATATCCATGAGAAAAATCAGATTTAACACTTGAATGGTTTCATAAATATTTATGACGTTCAATTTGGTGCCATTCGTAATTGAATGTTTTTCCTTAAAGGGAATTATGGCACTGGAAATTGATTTGTATTCAGAAGGAATTTACGTCGTCCTTCTTTGCGGTATTTATTTATATATTTTTTTTATTCATTTCTTTGGCAGATTTGCTGGAGACATAAATTTCGTTATTTTATTGAACAAACTCTAGAGCAAATCAGAGGAGGGAGGAGGGAGGTGTCTTTAATATAATTGCTTTGCTGGTTGACATTTAATGGGTTCTTCATAAAATCTTCGGGAGTTGCATTGAATTTCCGATATCTTTTATGTGAGAATACCAATTAAAGCAATAACACTTAAATTTCTTGTCGACTTTAGTACATTAATATTTTAAGCAAACTATCATAAGCTCAAAGCGCATATATTTTTTTAAATCATATTGTCAAAGCTCAGGGGTACCCTATGATGCTAAGGCACAGCCTTGACAGGAAAGAATCAGGAAGGGAAAATGGGTTAAGAGCTTGAGTAAATGAAGTGACAATATATGCCTCCCTGGGCTAATCTCGCTCTGGTTTCTTTAACCCCTTGTGCGACTCTCCAATTTCCTGTTCTGCGCCAACGCCTTCAATTGTTGCCATAATTTGTTTGGACTTGGGTTCCTCCTTTCCCTACGTATATTCTTCATGTACTCCACTTTCGTTCACTTCAGGAACTTCTTTGGGTCCCATGCCGATTTCAATCAATTCAATCGAAAACTAATGTACCTATATCCGGTTCGACTGTGTAATGATCTCCCGCCAGTTGAGAACCTTTCTTTGCAAACGTGTTGCCCTGTATCCTACTTTGACTTGGGGTCCAGCAAAGAGTTATCTTAAGCCTTTCTCCCATGCTCTGGACTCTATTGTCACACCTATGTACCAGCTATGACCTTATTACGTTTGATTTGAGCGCCTTTATTGGCGCTTGACTGTCTATATAAATTCTTATCTCGCTCCCATTAAGTAGATTTGGGCGTGATTATAACATCCTTGCCGCTCTGTATATGGCCAAAATCTCTGCTTTAAATACACTGCAGTAGTCCGGCAAGTTATACTGACTACGTATGTTCGAGTACACCCTAGTTCCCACCCTGTTCCCAACTTTCGATCCATCAGTGAAGACCGCTATATCTGCCATGGTGACACCATCATCCTCCGCCCACCCATAACACAGTCACGCTTTGTTGGGTACCTGTCCACTCGGGTTTCAAGGGAAATAAGACCACCGATAAATTGGCAAAGATCGCGCGCCCTTTTGCAACCTCAGCTGGTCGTCGGGAACAGCTGTGATTGAAGACTTGGATAAGGGTCAGCAGTTGTTATACTGAAGAAATGTTTCCGGGCTTACCCACGCTAAGGCACTTGTTTGATCCTATGGTTTTATGGACCACCACCTTAAGTAAGGCAGATCTAAGGTTGCGCTCAGGCTACCTATCTGGCTACTGTGGGCTGAGATATCATTTACACTGAATAGGTCTGTCCAGTGAGACGGAGTGTCGGATAATGAAACCACTATGCACATAACGTGCTTCTGTCCGACCTGGGTAATTGTGAGAAGAAGGATCTTCAGGAAATTCCTGAGACCGGCTGATGTTAAATCCTATACTGTTAACGGCCTCATTGCATATTTAAGGGTTAGTGAGCGTCACAAAAGATCTAATAGGTCGCAGTGCCCAATTTTTGCGAAACACATATAATAATAATAATAATAAACATGTATTAGAGGCTTGAGGAAGTGATTCTACGAAGGGGAGGAAATACACTGGACAGACACGGGATGTAAAAAATTATAAAAGTAGCTATCGAAAATAATTAGAATTATAAATCAACGAAAAATTAAAAAATGACATACTTGACAACATTGAAGTTTGATTGTCACTTAATCCACAGTGTGTGGGCCTTTAAAATCCGAAATGTTAGAGATAAAAACCTGATACAGGCAATTGCAACTGATGGTTATAGACCACCTCGAAATAGCGATATAGAGGGCCCGGGTATTTTTAAAAGGCTCTCAAGCTTACTTCAAACGTGCGCATCACGGACGCAATATTCCGCGCTCTCCGAGTCGGAATATATTGTTTGTAGCTGGAATCGTGCCATTTCTATGTAAGTACACCGATTCACACGTTTGAATATGAAATCTCTTCTTAATGATAAGTACCATCGAATCGATAAATCTAGAACTCCAAAAAATCGGTTTCCAGGCTCCAGGGAACGGGAGAACCAACTAGACCACCATTTTTTGACATGCTCTTTCGAATGGCATCAAAATTTTTGCAAAAAAAATTTCACTCAAAATCGACAAAAATCACTGGCCTATAGCCCATGATTTTTTTGGCGAAAAAAATTTTTTGTTTTGCGAAATCAAATAAAAGGGGTCTCATTCGAAAGAGGACGCCAAAAGGAATTAGTTTGGAAGGTTTCACTGGAAAGTATCTCAATTTGACGAAACTGGAACGATTTTTGTATGTCCTGGAAGCGTTTCGTTGATGAGTCATTTTTCATTCAATGCGCAATTTCCAGCCTGGAAAATTATCCCAATCCACAGTTTAGAATATCTACTTTCAAATGGCCCTGGAAATTTTACTGGAATTCATCGAATTAATTAATTTTGAGCATTCTGAAAATTGACTGGAAATGAGGCCATTGCAACGGTTTTTCGTCATTTTTTCCATGTTTCCAGGCTCCAGGGAACAAGAAAACCAACTAGACCACCATTTTTTGACATGCTCTTTCGAATGGGATCAAAATTTTTGCAATAAAAATTTCACTCAAAATCGACAAAAATCACTGGCCCATGATTTTTTTGGCAAAAAAAATTTTTTGTTACGAAATCAAATAAAAGGAGTCTCATTCGAAAGAGGACGCCAAAAGCAATTAGTTTGGTCGAATTTTTTTACGTAATCAGCGAACAATTGTTCCAGGCGAGGCTCTTAATAGTAATAAGCCCAGTTTAGAAAATTTTTGGCTTGAAATGTACTCTATGTGCAAAAGGATGCCCAATTACCGCATCCAGTGCAGCTGTTAGACATGTCGGCATTGCTCCTATTATGAAAAGACAAGCAAGCCGCTGAAGCTTGTTACATTTGGCGATTACCGTCCGTTGTAGAACTTTATGCCACCAGACGACGGCGTAAGTAACAATCGTTTTGACAATGGTATTGTATACCGAGGAAATCATCTTGATGGGTGGGGGGGGGGCCTTGGGGCGAAGCCCCCAGATCTTCCGAAAAGTTTTCGACAGGTCAATAGGGCTGAAGTAGCCTCGTTTTAGTTTAGTCAACGCTTAGTATTCAAATTAAACTAAGGCCCAAATGGTGCCTTCTGGGAAACGGTATAAGAACAGCTTTAGAGGAGTTAATAGCAAACCAATTGGTAACCGTGTGCAGAGCTGCCCTCATTAAATTAGTTGCAATCAATTCGAGCTTCCCGTAATAATGATTGCAAGGTCGTCCGCGTATCCGACTGCTTGTTGACTAAGCTCACTAAGCTGATTTAAGAAGTTGTCTACTATTAGAAACCAGAGCACCGGCGACAGTAGACAGCCTTGTGGGCACCATTTAACTGCCCTAATGTACACAGAGTTGTTATCAAAGGTAGATGTGATTTCTCGCTCATTACATAGTCTCTGGAAAACCGAGGAATATTAAGGATTGCCCATTTGTTTTGGATCGAGGCTTCATCAACGGTGACGACTCGATGGAAAAACTCCTGTGAATTTCGCTTAAAGAGATAAAAACATTACTATGCAATTGACATCGATATCCACTTGTTCTATACTGTGACCAATCCCGGCACCCGACAGCGTTTTTAATTATCCAATGGTAATGCCACCTTTCTTTAGCAACGCCACCTGTCTTCAAACACAAGTACTTATTGATCCACCATCAAATGAAATGTCGAACTTTAGTGAAATAAAAACACCGAAAAAATGTTTGATTGATGGACTGATTTTCCTCTTAAATTCTCTGAAGGTTCCAACACAAGGACGGGTCTCAGTCATGCAAGTACAATCACAAGCCTCCCCAGAAAATTAGAATTTAGGGCACAAGTTGAATTGCCTTGTACTCCACTTTTCAATAAATTGCATTAGGTAAATGTACAAAGTTATAAAAAAACAGCCGATGGCACACAAAATGCTAGTCAAGAAACGTCTCTGGAAGGAATAAAATCGGAAATGGAACGTCCTCCAAACGAGGAGACATAGATTCGTATGTACGAGTAGGTACGTTTGTTCGCTTTTTATTGCAATGAAACTTTTTTCCCTATTTTCGGGTAGAGTTAAAAACTTTTGTAATTGGCTTTGTTTGAATTAATTTACGATCTCGTAAAGTTGAAGATATCATATCAAGGTGCAAACAGTCGTAAAAAGTGAAAAAGGTTCTGATAAGATGTTGTAAACAGCAAGATGGGGGGAGCCTATCTAGAGAGATTACTTTTTATTTACTAGATTTTTTACGATCTAACGTTTCAAATAAAAGTATTAAAGTGCTCCTAATTTGTACCTTAATTCGAACGTTCTATAGATTTGACTTTAATGAGTCTTGTCGCATTTTTCTAACACTTAAAGTTCCAAATTTCAAACCAAAAAGGACTTCAAAGCATTAAATGTCGCCTAATTCCGTCTCAATTATGTTCCAATGACAATTGAAAGCGAAAAATTTTTCATATACACAAAATGTTCATATTTAGGCTAAATGCCAAATCGTACCAAGTTCTTTGTTGTTAAACCATTTTTCGCGAATGTAAAAAGAAAATCAAAGATTTCTTGGCATGTCGTTTGGAGGCTTGAAAATTAAATGAGGCAAAATATCATGACACCTAGACAAATGGAATAGCATAAAAAGAAAATAAGGAAACCAGAGAATATCCGCAGTGGGACCACATCTTGGAATGACTCCAAAACAAATTCGCATTTTTGCTTTACTTTACTTACGTTTTTCTAACGTCCTGTGAATTTTGGTTGCAAAAATTTAATTCGCTTTGATTAATTTTATTGACACACTATTTTTGGATTAATTATTAAAAATATCTGCAATCTCTTACGTTCAAGCCAAAAAGCTCCACCAGCCGGAGAAGGAGAAATATGAATATAAAATAAAGACGGTTTTGTAATTCTTCAATCAAATTTTGCCACTACATCAAGATTGAAGCTCATCTCATATAATCCTTATCCAGTAATATTGGGTTCACAAAAAATACATCCGCTGCAGAAAGCATATAACTTTTTCTCCACTCGACCCTACTATACTTTCGGATACGGCTTTTGCCCAAACTCCTTTGACCTCACGTCACTCTGTAAATTATTACCAGTCTTTCTTTCTCTAGTTTCCATAACCCCTTGTAAGGCATGGGACAGAAGGAGAACTTCACCCGATTCCAGACAACGATTGCAAGTGGACCTACAATTTAAAGTGGATTTAGAACCATTTTATATGCAACCCCCATGGTCTTTTATTCGTAATTTGTTGTCAGCAGAAAATAACCATGGGATTCGAACCTGGGATCTCCCGGTCTGTATCACTTACTTCACCGGTAAAACTTACTTGTCTTTACTTTGAGTAAAAGCTTCCTTACCTACAAGAAAGGTAATATCCCTAAAAGATGGGCGTGTTGTAGAAGTCCGCCAATCTTATGCAATGTCTATGATTTGTGGCCTTACATTCTTACTCTGTAGACGACGCATTAAAATCTGCCGCGAACAGACAATTAGGAATCGCCCATTCGTATCTGATACCAGCCTGTAATATGAGCTTATAATATGGAGTGTAATAATTTCTATGCCTAAGCTTTTTTCTAGTAACCCCATGCTCTCTTCTAATGATTATCTTCTTCATTTCTATAGTGAAGACTTCCCGGTTGCATCTGTGGGTCCAAGTGTGTTGCTGTAGACTTTTATATTGCCTGCTGATCAAAACGGACGTCTGTATCCAACTCGTGTAGATGTGTAGAAAGTCATGTACAACCTTGAAACAATTTCATATCTGCCCTTAAAGCATACTGTTCTCTAACAAAAACCTGCTGCTTCCATCAATTTGTCCACTATCTTCACTTGCTACGGTTTTGCAGAGCATGCACTTCAATTAACTTCGTTCCCGTTTATTTTGCAGCATCTTGTCTGATTCTCGTTTTACAGGCAGCCGAAGCACCTCATAGGTAACACTTTCTCCCTTAGTTTTCAAATGTCGATTTTTATCTTGTGGAACCGCAAGCATTTTTTTGGCACCTTTCACTGGCGATTACCAATATGTTGCATCATAGCTTTTATTTGTCATGCCTTATAGGCATGTAATTGAAAATGTTCGCATAACTTTGCTTCGTCATTATTTCGTCAACATTTATGAATTCAACCTCGTTCTCAGGCCTATAGTATCCTACGCACATTCCTTGTTCAACCGCGTTTTCAAGAATGTTCTAGTTCCATTCATACGCTGTTTTTTTTTTTGTAATTACAGAATACATCGCCCTTTTATGTCCCCCTTACCTTGTTGACGGGGCCGAAGTTTGCCAGTTTCGTGTCCGTTTTTTCCTTGCCTTGTATATCTACATAGAGAAGGGTCTCCTTTTCATAGCCCGCTTCATGGTTATGCAGTTACCGTCATCCAGACTCGCTGTATACGCCCGGTATTTTAGTCGAATCAGCATCGATTGTGGTGCTATTAGCGCAGGTAATCAGCCCCCCCACCCCTTATTAAAGAGAGAATTTTTATGAAAATTTCGTTAAATATTATGTTTCTAAGCTATTTTCGTGTTCCAACTGTCATTTACCTTAATTTTTACGGTACAGCACTGTAAAATTTCTTCAACGATGGGCCCCGAGTATCTGTTCAGTTTCAATATATATTCCGACTAACGAATTCAGAAGGCTTAAAAATTAATCAAATTAATTCACCCTTACTAAACGAAAAGACAAAATAAAAAATATACATAGTCTAATATTTGAACCCTAGTCCTAAGTAGGACGCCTCAACGTTTTCACCACTAAGCCAATCTTCACTTCAATTACTTCACTTCCAAAGAAATTAAAACAATTGTCTAAATTATGGTAGAGATCCGAAAAATTTGCCGATTGATCCAGAAAAAATTAATCACACAGTAAATTTTATGAGTTATGTAAATTTTACGGTGCTGTAGTGTAAATTACTAGGAGGGAACGTAAATTTTATAGTATGTCAGAATGTGTTACTTATAACATAATTCGATTGAGTGGACCTATAACTTTCCCTGGACTTTTCTCTCCTTGATTATCTTGATTATCGCCTGCTCTACCACTTTGCCCTCTCATTATCGCCTTGATGCTGTTTCCTGGACTTTTTGACGTAGTTCCCCCTATGTTCTGGATAATGACAAAACCTACCTGTCTCGATTTTACCATATTCGAGGATTTTTCTTCCTCGACTTTCTTACGGAACTGATCCCAGCCTTTTCAATGTCTTTTTCCCAAATCCAATTTAAGACTTAAAATATATTGCTTAAAAAAAATACTACGAGAAAGTACAATTCCCCAAACTGTTTTTTACGTCTACTATGGCAAGTTTTGACTTCTTTACACCACCAATGCTCAGCTGATAATGCCAGCTTCCGGGCTTGTATCTAGAGTAGGATGTGGTTCTGTATTCCGTGATACTGAAAATACTACAGTTATCAAGAGCATGTTACTCGTTTCCTTTTTCTTTTTTAATGAGTTAATGAGTAGCACGAGGAATGGGGCGAAGTAGAGGTTTTTGAGAAGGCCGAGTAGATGCAGACGCCCAGCGAATGAGCTGACTCCCATTTATCTTCTTCGCTCTCGCTTTTTCTCTCGTTTTGCGGTGTGGTGCTCTTCTGTGGGAGAAAGGGAATCTTTCTAGATATTTATATAGACAGAGTACGCAAATGCTTAGTGAAAAAACCAAGTGCTGTTTACGTTCACCAAACCTCAAGTTATTGTTATTGATTCTGTACGGTTTGCGATGAGTAGCCATGTTTACAAAGACTGCAAGGATCATGGAAATTATGCCGGATCACCTTCTCGAAAAAAAAACGCATTTCGCCGATGAGGGGAAAGAAAAACGAGTCAATCTCCAAAGACTACTACTTCGACAAAAAAAGCTTAGACAAAGCATTGGATCCGAAAATATTAAACTTCCAAATTTTGGTGGCTACCGAATTCTTGAGTTGTGGACAGTTTTAGCTTTTTTAGTGAGCCTGATCAAGTGTCGTGTTTGCGACGGTGATTTGAAATATACGGAATCCGGCGTCCACGGGCTCGATTTCAAGGTAGACATTTAAAGTAAGGGAACTAGGATAGGTGAGTGAGGAAAGTTAAATATTTTGTTTTTTTGCATTGCTGCGAGCTAGACAACACTCCAGAGGAGTGGATTTTGTTATTCAATTTTTAAAAACCCACGAGCAGAACTAGTCTTGAACCCGACAACTATGGCATGGAGGTCGTGTCGCCTAACCAATTGATCCAACTCCGTTTCCGGCATCCGTTCTAAAGAAAACTTGGCGAACAAGAGGACACACTTCACTTATGGGAATGTCATCGCTGATTGGTTGTCAAAAAGGTAGTGGACGTGGTGCTGGAATCCCTTTTTTGCAAACAATTTCTATGTGGGGATCATGAAGTTAGAGCAACTGCAGAATTTCCAGCAGGTTGGAAGATCATGAAAGTGGATGCTGTTTTTTTTTTCTTTTTTTATACGATGTGGTCAAAGCCTAGGGGACAACCTTTTGTTGCGTTAGCATGGTTTTGGCCGGAAGGGAATTAGGATAAGGGAAGTGAGGAAACTTGAGTCTTGTTTTTTGCATTGCTGCGAGCTAGACAACAGCCCAGAGGCGGAGTGGATTATTTTTAATTTCTTAATAAAAGCTTACGGGAAGACCTGGTCTCGAACCCAGGAATCATGGCATGGTGGTCATGCCACTCAACGAATTGATCCAACTCCGTCTTCAAAAATTTTCCAAAGATCGGTTGAGGTTATGGGTGTCAAGTACCTGAATTACATTGAAGACGGGGACTCCAAAATCTATAAAGGTATTACAGAGAGCAATCCCTATGGAGGCAATATCGTTAGTAAAATGGAAGACTTAGGCCATGTTCAGAAAAGAATGGGGACCAGAGTGCGAAATGTCACTCAACTTGATAACTCAGCTTTGCAGCTATTATGGAATGGCAATTATAAACAACTCTTACGATTTCAGTGCAATGTACAAAGCTTTATGGGCAACATAATATCACCTTTCTTCAAAAGATGAGGATCCGGAACACTACTAATGCAGTCAGACTTGGAATAAATATCTTAAGGCAATAGGGGCTAAAAATGTTGTAGAATTCAAACACAACTCTGCATTACCACAAGAAGTTTAACATGCTTTAAAGCCAATCTACATAGAGCTGTCAAAGGATATTTTGAAGTGAGTCTTTCGATAACATACATACATACATAACTTTTCAGTGGCCTTCCCAAAGTAGAAACAACTACCTATGTGGCAGTTTGCTACATCTTCCTTCTCAAAATTTTAGAACAGATAGATTGTTAAATTGGCAGCTTGGCGAAGGAGTACACAGAGGATGCAGCTCCCATGCGCTTGGATGGGTCGCTTGCCAGAGCAAAGGTCGAAACAAAGGAGAGCAGTAAAAAATCCAGGGAGGCAAGAATGGCTTAAAACAAGACTACAGAGGTCAAGGACAGATCTTAAAACGGAGCAGGAATGGACAAAGACATGTTTTAGATAAACACAATGTTTTAGAAAAAACCTGTTTTCTCAAAACATGTTTTTTGACCCTGAAATACTTTTCCATGTTATTCAATGACATTTTCAGGTAATGTTTATAAGAATTAAAATTTATGACACAAAGTAGAATAGACAAAAGAATATTAGCTTTTTATTTTGGAAAAAATAGCACTCCTTGAAAGGCTCACTTTTAGGTGGTCCAAGACCATATATTTTTTTCAAAAACCAAAAAAAATTGTGTCACAAGGAAGATAAAAGTATATAATAACTAATAAGTTTTTGGAGTGGGGAGCCAGAATATGAGCAGCGGTTGTTTCGAAAATTTTTAACATTTGGCTTCAAGTAACTATGATTCAAAAATTCGCCTGTTTCATTTAAACGCCAGAAATTCTAAAAAAGAGGTATTTTTAGGTGGTCTAAACTTACTAATCTCCTTCAGAACTTCAGAAGCGAACAAACCAGCGATGTTAGGATTACTATACCACTTTAGGCGATAATAGTTCGTTTTCTTAATCAATTTATAATTTTGCAAAAAAAGAAATCATAAGACTAGATCAAGAAGTACTTTTTGCCAGACGGTCGTCAAGATAATATCAAATCTTAAAAAACTACGACCCTAGTAATAGTAGTAAACTAATTTTTTGATTGAAGAAGTAGTAGTCGAAAACATTAGCAAACTTAACTAGATAACTATTTTGTCAAATCGGAAGGAATCAGTTCGACCAGACTCACACCTTCATCGGACATTGTTAAAGTATTTCATCGATGTATATAATGAAAATTTAATTGCAGTACTTAAAACGAGAGACTACAATTTAACTTGAGCGTAGAATTTCCAGTAGGAGAATCGAGGCGAGCACATCACAATTACCAAGCCATAAATATTCCTTTGAGAACGTTCGCGTATTTAAGCTGGCGCTTTTGGTATAAAACGATGTTATACACAAGTCCTCAGGAAATCGATACAAGTCTCGTTCCTGAGTGTAAAACAAGCTCCAAAGCTAAATGAGTTTCGCAAATAACCACCGCGGTTTATTTATCGGCGGGTCTGTAGTAATAAATCTGAACCCTAACCGCCTGTAAATAAATTAGGGGTCGTCTATCTTCGGCAGTTTATACGTTTGTTACCATTCAGTTTCAAGCTTAATCCATTTCTGATTTTTCAACTTGAGGTTAGAGAGATGGGAGCGATATATTCAGAAGGGGGCCACTTCCAACTCGGCGTTTTTAAGTATCTCAACAAAAATTATATGATTTTTATCGTGTTGAGCAAATTTATTAACTTGACGTGAGCATTTTACGTGTTTATTTGAGTTTTATAAAATTAATCGTTATTTTCAAAATAATTGATTGCCAGAAAAGTATAAATGAGAAAAGATTTACTTAAGGTCGGAATATATTTAGGTCTCGAGGCTACCCTGAGATAAAGTTTAAAGAAGTTCTCAGAAGCGGACTTTGTTCAATGTTGGAACTATTTCAATTTTGGCCAAGTGCTATCAATCTGATATCCAGTAAAATGTTGTATTAAGAATAAGAATTGCTTAAAAAGTGTAGTCAATATTTCCATTTGTTGTTTTATGTGTTATGAGTTTTTTGTTCAAAGTGACAGTACCAGTGATAACACTATCTATGACTTTTATCTTATGACTGAACAGGCTCTTGAGATTTCTATCACCCACCAAAAAATGAAGTCTGAGTTTGGTATCTTATCCCTTAAGAAAGTCTTTCTCCTTTTCAACAGGTCGAAGTCATACACGCAGGTATACGAGAATCAAAGATGACCTACTTGAAGATGAACATATTTACTTTCTCGGACAGTCATGCGAAAGTTTCCCTCAGAAACGCCACCTATCTTCAACCACAGGCACTTATAGATCTACCCTCGTATAAGTTACCTGTTTGGAAACTGCCTCGGAAGTAAAGTTTCTGAGTATTATATACGATTCCAAACTAAATTAAAAAAAGGAATATTGAAGAGAGAACGAAGCAGGAACTTATTCATAAAATTGAATATTTTGGACAGGATGTCCACAGCGATCGTCAGGATTTTTTTTACCCATGGGTTGATTGTTTGATGGAATTCGGTTTACAAACAAGCTCAACTTTTAACAATGTGCGAAGGCTCCCTTTATTTATTTATTTATTTATAGATTCATCAAAAGTGTGATTACTTCAGATTTAATACAAATATCAAACAGTCAATAAAAAAAGAGAAAAAGTAATCTTAAACTAAAATGTTCCTTTATCCGATTTCTCGAAAGATGAAAGTCAATATAGTCAAACTTTTCATTAAAGAAATCTAACAGCGATGTCAGCGGATCATTCATACCATATTTAGTGCGCTGATAAGGAACTTGGACGAAACTGTGAGTCCGCAGGGAGCGAGCCGGAACAGAGATATTCAGAGACACTAGCAGCGTCGGAGAATTAATTGTGCCCCGCAAACAGTCAAAAGCAAGAATAATGTTACGCCTATCTTCAAGAAAATCCAATGCAAAAATCCATGGGCTCTATACGGTTAATATGAACCGCAAAAAAGAAGGATCAAACAGGACTGGGTAACCGGTATGACCCAGGAGCACCGGAAAATTCATTGTATCCTACAATCAATCGAAAGCAAACATAATTTTAGATTTGTAACGCCTGTCTTCAAGACTATCAAACTCGAATAGTTTGAGTCAGTCTAAATTTGGCATAATATAAGGACTATTCCATGGAAGACCCCTAGGAGCAAATCTCAAGAATCTACGCTGGAAGGTGTGTTTAATATGGACCGCATAATAAGGTGACCAAACAGTACTAGCGTATGATAGAATAGGTCTAACAAAAATATAATAGAGGGGTTTAGTTATACTATAAAGATCGTCAAACCAGCGCTCGTTTGACCAGCGCTTAGCAAGACCTGAGGACGAGTTAGCTTTATTTACAAGAGATATATGTGGTAATCAAAGGAAAAGTGAGAGTCAGGTATGACTCCCAAGTCCCTGGTCTTCACAAGTCTGGTTAATAAGCTACAATCAATAAAAAAGTTAACGTGCAGTGCAGTTCTTTTCCGTGAAAAAAAAATAACAGCACATTTGAGCATTTTCAAGGGAAGGTTGTTAATAGAACACCAATTATGAAAGGCGTCTCAGTCAGGATTTAAAAAGTAAACAATTCTGTATATTAGCAACAGTACGACAAATTTTAGCGTCATCAGCATAAGCAAAGAATAGTCGAGTTATAGAGAATAGTTGATACATACATGATAAAAGGCAACTGCCTAAGATTGCACCCCTGAGGTATTAGGTATTTCATTAGAAAGCGCAGCACGAAACAAAACACGTGTAGCTGATGAATGAGCATTCTGTGGTTGATTCTGTCTAAATCTCAAATCAGTAAAGATGCAATCAACTTGCTTACGGACCTGAATGGCAGAAACGCAATACTTGCAGAATTCTAATAAGTTCGTTGTCTTGTTGAAACTTGATTGGAAATAACTAGTGCAACAAAACCAAAGAGGGAAGATCTATAACTCTTCTAGGGTGCCTCAGGGCAGTCATTTAGGACCTTTACTTTTCATTATTTAAATCAACGATGTATCTTTGATTATATTTCATTCGAAAATCCTTTGTTATGCTGACGATGCCAAGTTATTCCATGTTGTGTTAAATGATAATAACCGTGCCCTATTAAACTCTGACTTAAAGACTTTTCATAACTATTACCTAATTTTCTTCCTCTGAACATTGACAAGTGCACTGTTATGTCATTCTCTCGTAAAAGAAATCCTTTGCTTTATAATTTCACTATTGGTGGTAGCCCATTGAACAGACTTGACCACGCCAGAGATTTGGACGTTGCCATCAATTCAAAATTTTTTTTTTGAGCATCATTTTGACGCTATTGTCAGTAAGCATTGTCCCTGGGCTTAGTCAAAAGATGGTCAAAGGGATTTGATGATCCATACATAATGAAGCTGTTTTATTGTGCTTTTGTCCGACCTTATACGCTTCACCGGTTTGGTCTCCTTTCTATGTCGCTCATATCGATCGTATTAAGGCTGTCCGGCGTAGATTTGTGAGATTCGTCCTTCGTGGCCTTCCTTGGGCTGATACTTTTCGTCTGCCTCCATATGTTGATCGTCTTCTGCTCCTTTCTTTGGAGTCACTTAAGGCTAGAGATAACAGGCTTGGAATCATTTTTGTATTTTACTGCCTGCGAGGCATGACTAATTCCTCAGAATATTTGGCTGCTTTGAACTTGTCGGTTCCGTCTCGTTCGTTGAGAGCTCGGAACTTTTTCCATATCCCTCATCATTGCACCAACTATGGAATGAACGAGCCTATAACTTCAATGTCTCGCTTACTTAATAGTCTTTTTGATTGTATTGACTTTCATTTGTCCAAGTCACAGATAAGTGATCGGCTTGTGTAGAGTTAATTTGCTTTTCTTTTCTTTTTTCTCTTTTTTTAAACCTTATTTTGGTGTTATTTTTTGTATTTTGTTTACTTTTTTGTTAATCTTTTTCTTCTTAAATCGTGGAAGTAATACCGATAGCCATCTGGTCCGTCGAAATTAAAATTATTTTTCGTCAGAAAAAAGAGACTTGATACCACTCGTCGTTCCAACTTAGACGTGTACGGCAGGATTTAAATCTGTTTTGTTTGTGATGTTGTTGTAAAGCAGGTTTTTTTGTAATTTTTTTCGTTTCATGTTAGGGGATTGCTGAATTACACGCCAAACACTTGCAGAGATTCCCACTCCTTTCGTAATTTCTCGTGCCGCTAATGCTTAATCCGATGCTTCCCTCAATATCATTCTACGCTCCCGTTCTTTAGTTGCTCTTGCGATCCGTCCTTGCGTCGTGCACCATAATTTTTAGAATCCTTAAGAAAATTATTAATAGTCCAAGGATCCCAACCTATTTTTCTAGCGATTTTCCGATTAAATAATTTCTGCGATTAAAAAGTGCCAATTTTTAGAACTAAGTCTGCAAATTTCTCTAAACGTGTTTTCAAAAATTATTACAGCTTTCCCACTAATAGCCACATGCAAAACATGTCTAGTCTGACCTCGGATATTTTATTACGGAAAATAAATGGCGTTCCTCCCATTCTAAGCCCAGATACCGGGAAATTGTAAGTGAGGGTGATCAAGTGCTCCGGAGTGTATCTGCCCTAGAAAATGAGTTGTAGGCAATTTTATGACGGCTGGTTCGGTCACACCAAAGCACTATCAAAACGTTATACACGTTTTTCTCGAAACCATGTTTTTCCAGCTGGTGTGCAGCTCTTCGGTATCTAAAACTTGTTTTATTCCAGAAAATCGGGGCTTGAAATGTGATTCCCGTCGTGACCAAATTCAGATTTTTCTCGAAATTAAGGGCCCATAAAGACGAAAACAACCTGGCCATTTCTACAGTTTTCGAAATTTCGACTTGAATCTGGTCAGAACGATAACAGTCTCTACTTTAACAATATGACAAATCTTTTGATTTCAGATTACTGGAAGGACTGGAACCCTGCACACCGTGGAGCCGAGTTTTTTTTTGAGTGGCCAAATTCAGCGCCCTGCAGCACCCCGATGTTCGGGTTTTTTTTACCAAAAAAAATTTTTTTCTGTCATTTTTATGAATAAAGAGAGTTTATTTTTCAAAAACAGGCCATCACACTAGAAGTCCCCCTTAAAGTTAGATGCCTTACCATAGGGTACGACTATGCTTATAGTCTTTATAACCTACCCTAATTATCCCACTCTCGATATTAGATATTGTATCGATTAATGCGATTCTCGATTTCGATATTATAAATATAAATATCGATTATTAATCAATTTTTAGCTTTGTTATTTATGGAAATTGTAAAAATGTAAGAACTTTATTTGCATTTAATTTATGGAGCTGTATATACTCGATTTCAATGCTTTCAAATTAATTTTCTTGAATCGATTTATTTTTTGGTCGTCGTTGTTGAGCAATCAGTTGAACGAATTCTTCAAGCGACCCTCGACATTTTCGAAATCCCCTTTTCCTCTTGCATTGCTGCATTTTCAACGTTAAGTGCAGCACAAATTCGAGAAAATCTTAGCGGTTGTAATAGATTTGAAAAGAACCCATCAGACCAAGAAATATCTACGAGCTACCCACGAAAATGAAGTGATTTTAGAAGGATACCTACCACTCGAAGCGGAAGAACGGAGAACTTGGCTTCGCTTTTGCAAATTTTACTTCACATAATAACGATTCTGTGTACGTATACTTTCTTGTTAGTCATAAAATCTTCAATTTTACTAGAGTACAAGGATCTTTCTTACTTTTCGTTAGAGAAAACTTTGGTAATGAAGGTTTGTGTAAAGAGAAAAAGTTGTTTCACTCTGGCAGACTTGCTCCCCTTTTTTTCCTCGATGGACCATTATTGTTGCGACGAGAATGTTTTTTTTTTCGTTTACTTGAAATGTTTTTCCATCTAAAAAAAGTGCACCACGCGCGGTAGTTAAAGTCAAATGCAGTCAAACGTTGTAACCATGGTTTGGGATTTTTCCTTTTTGGCTTAGATGTATAGTATGTACGTATATTTACTTGTTTATAGTATGATACAGCTATGGTACCATGATACTATCGGCGGTACTCATGCCTGGTTGATTACGCTGTGCACTTTCAGCGCGTGCATATTTGATAGTACATTAAAAGGTTATTTAAGGAAGGGAACGAAATTGACGAGAATTTCTCCGGAATTTCAAGAGATTTTACTCAAAGAAAATGAAATACCTTAAAGTTGTCTTGGAAACAAGTAAGTACGTCTTCAAGCATATTTACTCGCAAAGTAAGGAAGATCAAAAGTATTACGTGAACCTTGTTAATGATTTAATTAATTAATTCTGATAGCCATTATAATTTTGCCTATCTCTCCAAAAACTAATTTTTGATGGCACAGTCGTGAAAGTCAATGTCTGTATCCTTGTTTTACCTTGCAGTTCGATTTTTTAAATATATTTCTAAGAAGGTTTTTTCTCTGTTATTGTCACGTATAAGGTAGGAGTTCTTTATCCTCTTTCGAAACAAGGATGCTAGGAACGATAATGCGCCCCGACTTGCAAGTACCATCTATTTGCATTTCGCTAAATGTCGATTCTTTTCATGAAATACTACATTACGTTGACATATGGCTGCGACATATATCTCCTTTCTGCCTTTTAAATTAACCTACAGTGTCTCGTAAAAGTAAGTAAATGCAGCACTCTCTGAAATAAAATACATTTTTGTTGAGCGAAATGCAGGCGAATTCCCCCCCCCCCCCCCCCCCCCCCCTACTTACCCCACAACCATTAAGACCGTGAATTTTTTTCTTAATGAATGTTCGGAAAAAATGTCATTTGTGAAAGTATTTTATTCAAAATATGGAACGTATAAATTTTTTTTTTCCGAACCATGTACATGAGCCAGGATTCTGCATTCCCGTCAGCAAAGGACACAACTCAAGAAAACGGGTGCAAAGAAATGTAAACAGGCTCCTGCCCAATACAAGCAAAACAAAGGAAAGAAGGCGATTACCTGGACTTCCAAACCCTCCGGTAGTAAACCTCGCAAGATAGACCGACTGGATCCAAAAGGGATTCAATGTCCAGAGACGTCGACACGTCTCATGAAGGTAAAAAGGAGACAGTTAAAATGTGTCCAGATAAATATCCAAGATGCAAAAACTGCAACAGATCTGCTTAGCAGGAGATTTATTCCGTAGAAACTAGAAATTGGAATCCTAGATCAGCCATGTAGTCATCTAGATAGAGTAAGTTGATTTATACTACCGAACATTCTGATCCTCGATCCGCAATTCTGTTCAACCGTTTAATTAACTTTCTTCCAATTTCAGAGTTTATCACTAAGGATCTTGTAGCTGCTCTTGTTGTGGTGCCAACACTTAGGAGAAAGCAGGAGGTAATTATTGCGTTGGGGAGATTAAGCCCATCTCCAGAGAAGTGAAAGCAAGTGCTAAACTTCCGCAAAAGTCACAATAAGCCGCGACACGAATGCGCATCACACCATCTGCTATAAAAGCGATAACAATTAACCTGCTTAGTACCTTTTATAATATCTCTTAAAAAATAGATAGAGATAATAAACAAAGTCGATGAATCCACTTATTCCAATATTTTACGGCAAAATTTTTAGAACTTACATTAGCAATGTACGAGTTTGGAAAACGAAATTCTGAACTAGCATGTATCAAAGGATCTCTCTATGTTAGATCATAAACATATTTGATTCGATATCGAAGCAACTCATGGGCAGCAGACGGGGGTAAGAGTTCCAAGAGTCACTGATTCGGACACGTATAGCAAAAACATCAGGAAAGGTCTTGAACAACTTTATGACATAACACCGGACACTCCAGAGAACCTTGAACTCGTTTTACTAAAGCTGCACAACCTGATTACCGACTCCTATGAAAGTAGCTATCTTATAAAACAAAGTAAGGCAACTAGGAATGTGCCTTAGTGGAATAGGATGCTAGACAAAGTTAGAGCTGAGGACAGAACGAGCTGAGGAACCTTTACAGCAAGCCGAGAAGAAATAATAAAACTCCTCTTGGAAACTAATTTCCCCGAGTCTATAGTAAGTGTGGATACCGATAGGCCTAACGAAATGGCCTTTGAATCGCCGAGATTGAAAGCATTCTAAGACGTGCCCACAAATCCCCTGGGAGCGTTGGTATCTTGCCAGCTCTTTTTTAACAGGGTTTGAAAAAACTACTGCCAACACTACAGTGTTTAGTGTCACTTATTCTATGAGCTATATTCCTAATCTGTGGAGGAATGTAAAGGTGGCATTTACACTTGAAGGTGGAGGACGGTCATCTGCACAATCTACAAGCTATCGCTCCATTAGTCTTACCTCCTTCCTACGCAGAATGTAAAAGGTTATTGCCAATAACCTGATATATGGGATATTAAAAAGAAAACCACTGCATGAGCATCATAATGCGTACCAAGGGGGCGAATCCACAACCGCAACCCTACACTAACTAACTGATAGACTATAAGGAGCGCTTGTTTAAAAAGAGACATCCCTCTCTGCCTTCATGGACATTGAAGGCACCTTTGACAACACTTCCTTTGACTCCATTAAAGAAGCAGCCGTAAAAAGGGGAATAGTACCTTCGACGGTGATCTGGATCAAACTAATGGTAAGCTGTCGACAAATTGCAGCTAACTTAGGAGAAAAATCAGCAACTATTAAGGCCACCAAGGGCTGTCCTCAGGGAGGGGTCCTGTCACCCATTTTATGGGCACTGATTGTTGACGCACTAAAACTAATCTAACAGATGCCGGCTTTAATAACCGAGGATACACAAACGACTTGTTATTATAATTAAGGACAAGCATGATCAAAGAGTCTCTGAACAAACGTAAAAGGTCCATAGCCGGAATTAGCAACTTCATGCGAACCCTTACAAAATAGATATTGTTCGCTTCACGTGTAAAAGAAAGCTAAAACCCTTGAGGAAATAGAACTAGAATTTTCAAACCCAAATTAGTCTTGTGGGCCTACCAGACGATTATAAGACCCTTGGTCACAGAGGCAGCTTTCGTATGGTAGACAAAACATGTACGAGTAGGTGGCCCTCAGTGTAGTCAGGCTGCATAGAATGATTCTCCTTAAGTCAGACAATTAAGTTGGTCAGGAAGGTATTCTAATAGAATTCATAGTTGACGCAGGGGTTAACTCGATATCGGATAATATAATGCCGAAACAGTATATCTTCGAAATGCCATTTAAGGTGATCATAGGAGCTAGAGCTTATTATATGGCACAGGGATGGATACCAAATGGAAAAGCATTCGTGGGAGTATGTGGACTAAAAGCGATTGGATTTGTGGCAACCATGTTTCAAGCAGAGATACATACTATTGAGCTCTGCACACACGAGATACTGAATCGAAGTAAGAAGTTAGAAAATGTCGGACAGTCAGGCAGTACTTAAAGCACTAAAGACACATACCCTTGAGTCTAACTTGGTCCGGAATTGTTTCAATATACTGAAGAAATTGGCAAAAACCAAAAGGATAATTCGAAGCGGGATAACAGGTCACGAAAGCAAGTAACGATATTTCGGACCGCCCTGCAAAAGAAGACGCTACAACAACATTTGTGGGTCCCGAACCGTTTTGTAGCTATTTAAAAAATCAGGTCGCGATGCACATTAGATTCTGGTAAAACAGGAATAAACAAACGCACGAGGAAAAACTCCCAGGACTGAGACAAGCGACAAAATTTATCAACTATTCGCTACAGAGGACAAAAATATACCTCACACTAAGCAAATGAGAGCTAAGACTAATAACAGATCATCAGGTCTCAAAAAGGTGGGTAAAGCTGAGGACGAAACAGGTCGCTTATGCATGAAAGAATATGACACAACTGAGCATTTCCTCTGACACTGTGAAGCCTTCGTTTGCTTCAAACATCGGTTCAGACTGGCGTTTCTAACGCCAAAGTATGTAAGAAAGGCGGCCCCAGATCAATAATGTTTCTCTAGTTCCCGTCACCCCTTGGGGGGAATGGGGTTGGAGAAGACTTTTACCTGATTTCAGACAACGGTTTCAAGTAGACCTACAATTTAAACTGGATTCCGAACCACTGATATGGGCTTTTTATCGTAATCTGTTGTCAGCAGAAAGGAACTGTGTGTCACCGTCAGTGGGATTCGAACCTGGGACCTCCGGATTGGTAGGTCGACACGTTATCACTTACTTCATCGTCGACACCAGGTCAATAATAGGACTTATAAAAGATCGTAACTTGGACTGTACTCAGTAAAGTAGGGTCAGGTCACAAAAGATCGAGCTGGTTGAGAAGACATAGGGAGACGAATTTAAGCTTGAACGACCCCTTAATAATAGTAATAAGACATTATAGTTTGTAGATACTTATCTTAGTGCGGGGTAGGCAGTATAGTTATTTTGGAGTGGAGAATTACAGCTCAAGTGTATTTTAACCTGGCGAAATAGATCACAATCCCTGAAGGCAGGCACTTAATAGGACCAGATTTCATCTTGCAGCAAGACAATGCTTGGATCAGATTGTCTTGAGTTACATTAAAAAGAAGAACGTATAGCTAACGAAAATCTTTGGGTAAACTTGAGGGGACCTGAAATAACATCAGTGAATTATAAAATTTTCTTAAAGAGGAGTGGCAAAACTTTTCAGCAGTTTATTGCCGAAAGAATACATTGTTTCTACCATGTCGGCTTGCAAAAATATCATTAAACAATTTCGGATACTGCGGATATTAGTTATAATGTTTACTTATTTTTGCTGCCTAAATTTTGTACTTCATGTGAATTCGAATTTGTTTATACTTATTCACTTTAAATCAGTAATGAAATCACTAAACATTTTTCAATTCATCTCTGTCTCTCTAGTTTCCGTAACACCTCGTGGTGGGGGAAGAATTTTACCCGGTTCGAGATAACGATTTCAACTACGACCTAAAACTTACGGTGGATACCAAACCACCGACATTACTCTGCAACCTCAAATGACCTCTTTTTATCGTAAATATGTTGTCGGCAAAAAACAACAGTGAGTCGCCGCCGGTGGGGTTCGAACCTAAAACCTCCGAGGATGGAAGGCCGTCACGTTATGACTTACCGATGACTATGATCTATTATTAACAAAAATTTCTACGCATATTAGTTAAAAAGTTGACTGGTACTAATAACATTTCTCTTTCCTGTGTCAAGGTTTACTTCCTTTTGCGATGTACTGTACATCCACAAGGCAACTATCAATACGTGTTGCAATTGATATTTTAAAAAAAAAAAACACCATCATACCACTTTGAAATGAATTCTTAATGGACCTTTTCCGAGAGAATTTACAAGTTGTCGTGCAGCAATTTTGTTTGCTTACTTCAAAATTGCACATCCATATCAGTCCACATTTATGAAAAATTAACACTCTTTCCTTGACATTCCATGTACAATGTATATACAAGCGCACGTAGAAATTCATATCGTCAAAAATTCCTGTCCAATTTCCATTTGAGTGTTTTATTAATGACATTCAAGAAGATATCTGCTAAGGAGGATATAGAAGAAAACTTTGTATTACCACGGTTCGTTACAGGATTTGGGGATATAACATTAATTTGCCCCCAAATTCCTTAAAATGTTAATTAACAAAGACTTTCTGCTTAAGATTCTGCACGTTTTACATATACATATATACATCTGTGCATATGAACAGCTAAAACGGATTTTATGTGACAGAAACATGGCAAGTGTCACGACAATATTAATGTGAGGTTAGAAAGTTCTCACTCTAGAGGATAACGTATGAATACCGTTTAAAATATGTACAAGAGGAGGACTTTTAAATATTTCGGAAACCAAGTGATAGGGCGCTGTGCCGGTTAAGAGGATTGTGGAAGGATGACAATTTTCCCCGAGTTTACGACATTGAACGATGCTAATCTGTAGTAGTTGAACTGAAAATTCGCAATGTTACAGAAATTGAAATAAGATTAGTTTTGGAAGACATATTTCGGGGAGAATACAATACAGTTTATACTGTGACTAATGACTAATGTTTATTTCGTTGGCTTGGTGTAGTCGAGGAAAGTTAAGTAAAATTACGTTAGAAAGGCGGCAATTAGAAGACTACAATCAGACTCATACAGAACTTCTTGTAATATTTCTCACCCGCCTACACCATACTTGAAAAACAACATATGATTCTGCTTTGGTCCTATGTTGGCTTAATAATCTATTGTCTTAAAGAAGTTCTTGACCAAAGCATTGCATCCTCGCTAGACAGTCACAGAGCAGATGTTGGATGATTTTCAGTTAATTCAGGCAACTTTGCAGAAATCAAAGATCGGAATTGCGCAGACGATCTACGTGTTTGCGAAAAAGCAGCAACCACACCAGGCATGTAGTCACTATTTAATTTGTTTTATTTTTTTCGTTCCATAGATTCAACATTCATAGATTCACACTCATATAACCAAAAATAATGATTATGCCATTTATGCTTATTCAACAAAACAAACACAAAACATAAAATATACATTTCACTTTAAAACATCTCGAATAACAATTTTCAATCGTACATTTGTAGGTTGACCTCAAAAAAAATTTCAAGTAAATAATTATTAGTATCCACATACTTTAATTTATTAATCTGTTTCTCTGATTTACTACGGAAATAAGAAGCAAGTACGGTTTGCTTGCACCACCAAGACTCAGCTGTTCATTCATACTTCCAGGCAAATTTTGGAAGCATCATATTTCTGACTCTTTTCCGGATATTCAAATTATCACTCCAAGCCAGGGTCGATGGCAGGAATTTTTATAGTGGAGTTTTTGGAAAAAATGGTAAGAAGTAGCAATACGAAACATTTTTAACTTAACCAATTCATCAATACATTTACTGATAAATTTATATTGAAAAAAAATGTCATTCAATTTATACGATAATAATTAATAAATTAATTTAATCCACAGAATTACAAAAATTTACGTATTTAACACAAATATAAAGAAAAAGTAAATATAGAAATAAACAAGTTCAAAATTTTCACTAAGATGCAACACTTATTCTCGGTATATTATTTTTTCTTATTAGTATCCACTATCATATATATTTTGGGAGCGTGCACTCGCGAAAGTATACCTGGAGAAGTCTATCTAGCACTTTTAGAGGAAACGAGAAAGGGAAAATTGGCCTGAAGTCCACAGCAAATATGTGCCTGTTTTGGATTTGGAAATGAATATGACATACACTACTCAAAACAATTAAGGGAACAAAAAATATCTAAATTTTTTTAGTGATTTTTGACGGGCTGTATCTAAGCGAGAAATAATCGTATCGAGGATCTGAAAAAAACATCTTAAAGCTACAGAACTCTAGTTTTTGAAACTTTCAGCCAAAAAAAGCCGGAAGAAAAAAATTTCAAAATTTTTAGTAATTTTTTTTTTGGTGCACGGACTCGGAAAATTTTTTTTTAATTTTTTAGAAAATTAAATACTGAGATGTTCTTACAAAACAGTTGTTGGAGGTTTCCGCAGTCGATGATTCGAAACTGCATTTCGAATATGCGTGACAGGTTGGAGGCAGTGATTAAAAGCCGAGGCAGCAACACCTCAGTATTTAATTTTCTAAAAAATGTCAAATATGTTTTTTTTTGATTTTCCATTTTTTAATTATTTTTTTTAATTTACCAAGTGACTGATGCATAAAAGTGATAAAAAAATAAAAAGTTGAAAAACAAAATGATTTTTCCATTTTTATGAAGATTACACGATGTTTGAGATCACAATTTTTGTTCCTTTAATTTTTTCCAAAACTTTGACCGATCGGGCCGAAGGAACCGTCCAATGGATCGATCTGCGGATTTACAGGGCTATTGTGCGTACATTGAGGTGTAAAAATTCCTACAACCTTAGCCTTTCCATCAGTATTTGCAAAGATGCGGTCAATTTACCAAATCAAGGAAAAAAGTCACTTTTTTTGACTTTTTCAAAAATTACGGATAAAAAAAAATTATTATTTTTTATGTCTTGACGGATTCTTTTAGGAAGTTTCCGAAACTGCCCTTAAATTTTCTGTACGATTAAAGCTGAATTAACAGGCTATCTGGTTCATAGGGTGGTCAAATAAAAAAAAAATTTCCGAGTCCGTGCACCAAAAAAAAATAGACTAACAATTTTGAAATTTTTTTCTTCCGCTATTCCTTTGGATTGCGTGAGCACCGCGGTATTTAAAATTTTTTGGCTGAAAGTTTCAAAAACTAGAGTTCTGCAGCTTTAAGATGTTTTCTGTCAGATCCTCGATACGATTATTTCTCGCTTAGATACAGCCCGTCAAAAATCACTAAAAAATTTAGATATTTTTTTTGTTCCCTTAATTGTTTTGAGTAGTTTATGTATGTACGTCTGGCTTCAAGCATATTTTAATAGTATGTGTTCTGAAGAATGACTCCCGAAAATTTCATACCAACATCTCTAATATCCTCGGAGTTAGGTTAGGTTAGGTTAAGTTAGGGTGGCGGCTATCAGCCCTACAGCCGATCAGCCTCACATAGACCTATAAATGGTCCGTTGTGATACCACATCCGTTTAACCGTGCCTGATTGCCGGGTTTAACTAAAACCAGCCGCAGCTGTTAATAAACCTTAGGAGCTGCTTCAGCCCGATGCCGGCTATATCGCCCATGCCACCTAAGAAGTACGTGCCCATTGCATTGTACCTTCTTTTTGCTAGGCCCGGGCATTCGCAGAGTAAGTGCTGAATGCTTTCCACCTCTTCCTCGTCCATACAGCTCCGGCAGAAGTCATTCGTGGGAACGCGCAGACGTTCTGCGTGTCTACCGAAAAGACAGTGGCCAGTGATAACTGCCACAATGTTTCGGAGGTTTATCCGGCTTCCGTTTAATAGGAACGCGGTTTTCCTCAAATCCCATTCAGGCCACAGCTGCCTTGATAGGCTGCATGTGGTTAGATTACTCCATCTCTGCTTAGCGAGCTGAACAGCCTTAAGGTCAATTTCTCTCTTTACTGATTCTAGCGGCCAGCCGATCGATCTGTCAATAGAGGAATCATCCAAATGTGATCCCTCCTTTGCCAGCTCATCAGCTGCCTCATTCCCTTGAACACCACTGTGACCAGGGACCCAGCATAGAGTTACCTTATGCCTTGCCCCTAAAGTCCGGAGACCAGCCAGACACCTGCCGACCAGCCATCCTCGGAGTTACAAAGCTTTTTATGAAGCGCTGAAACTCAGTTTGCATTGCAGGATCGTTTTTCTCAGCACAGAGCTTTTCAAAACGATGACCGTCATTTCTCGAGATTATTTTTTTTCATTTTTTTGAAATTTGACACAATCTCGCCTTAAGCCGTTAATAACAGATTGGCGATCGCAATTTTCAAAAATAACCAACATTTTTGAAACAAAGTCCGATAATAACTGAGATTTTTGCCCGAATTTTCGTACTTCAGATTCATGTGCCGCTAGTTTTAGTTAAGAACAATTTTTGGAAATGGCGATCGTTAATATATTTTATATGCAGTTAACATTATGATAGCTTTCTAACTGTAATTTGAGATGATCAGTTTTTGCAGGAGAGCAGTTACCGTAAGCTAGATCGGAAAATACACGCTCAACTTCCGGCGGGAATATCTATTCCGGTTTTTAATATTAATAAATTATGTTCATCATTAATCTGTCTCTAGTTCCCGTAACCCCTTGAGGGCTCGTGTTTCCAGTGGGGCAACAAAACATCAAAAACAGAATCATCCAAATCAGTCCGCACGTTAAGAAGTTCGCCTATCCATCCCTCCAACACCACCCTAGAGCAAAATTTATCCTCATATTAACAATTGAGGATTATAATCTATATAATATATAAAATATCCAAGTAGGTCTACGCGTTAAGTAGTTGACATCCACTTCCTCCCCAAATACAATCCCAATTATTAGTATGAATACCAAGATTTATCGCAATCGGGTCATTAGTTTATTGAACTATCGCCGACCAAGCAACTCAATCGGGAAGAAAATGTGAAATATGGAGAAAATCGAGTACCGCGCTGTTATACAGGTCCTTAGCAAACAAGGAAAACCATACTAGAAGAGATGAAATCCATTTATAGAGACTCTTGCCCCGATTAAACCATGTGTAGCATAGTCTCTTTAAACAAGACAGGGACTCACTTGAAGACGACACACGGCCAGGACGACCAATCGACGTGACCACTACGGAAATTATTCAAAAAGTTCAAAAATTAATATTCGAAGATACTCGATTAAAGAAAAAACAGCTCGCAGAAATGATTGTAGTATCCGATACAACCAGTTTTAAAATTCATCACGATCATCTTGAAATGACTAAGATCAGCGCAAGATGGGTGCCGAGATTGCTCACTTAGAGTGTTCTCGCGTGTTCTTGAAACTCTTTAGTGAAGACGAGGATGGTGTTTTGAGTCAAATTGTTACTGGGGATGAAACTTGGGTTCATCATTATGAACCTGAATCTAAGCAGGACTCCATGCAGTGGCATAAAAAAGGCACACCACCACTCAAGAAGTTTAAAGTGGCACAGTCGGCCGGAAAGATCATGACGACAGTTTTTTTTGACTCAGAAGGAATCCTAATTAATCGATTATAAAGACAAAGGCGTTTCCATAACCGGAAAATACAACGCTGCAATCCTGGAGCAGTTAAAGGAAGCCATCAAGCAAAAAAGAAGAGGAAAATTGAAAAAAGGTGTCCACCTTCTGCACGACCATGCGCCCGTTCACAAGAGTCGTGTTGCGTCAGCTGGCTTCGATATTCTAGATCAACCACACACAGCTCTGACTTGGCTCCCAGCGATTATTATTTATTCCTACTTCGTGGGAAGAAATTTTCATGCGCTGAAGAAGTGAAGGACGCGGTTTCAGCCTATTTTTCGGACAAAGACGAAACATTCTTTTTCGAAGGAATATCAATCCTAAGTTTATATTATAGTTTGTACTAATCGAAAGATCTGGAAAATGTATTAGGGTAGCAGGTGAATATATTGATAAATTCGTATTTTTATGTTCTCTCCTAACCCCCATTCGGCGAACTTAAAAATGCTCCCTCGTACAACTTGTTCCTTAAAAAGTTTTCTGAAATTTTAATTAGGCTGTATTAAGGGAGGCTGCGAAATAATTCCTGCTTTACAAAAAGTAGGTACTTAAATAAAAAGAAAAAAAATTTACGCAAATTTAAAGTAAATTAATGAAAACTGTTTACCATTCTGTTCACATTTAAAAGAAATGATTGATATCTCTGGCACGCTATTTTTCCTATCAAATAGGTACACAAGCGAGTAGAAGAAATAAAACTCTCTAAACAAAATCGTGCTAAAACCGATGACATATAATCAGACATACTTCTCTCGAATCTGTTATATATAATTCTTATGACTATGCAGGTTTCGTCCTCCAGCCAGCCAGAGAATATTTGGATTGGCTCCATATCCTTTTTTCAGTTAATTAAACATTATCGTGTGCAGACATATTATTTATTTGTGCAAGCGTAAGTCATAAAGGAAATTCATTTACTCTTCGTTCCACGAGCGCAACTTAAGTAAATGAAATTAGCTCATTATCCTGTTTACAGAGAAATGAAGTCATAAGATTCAAAGGAGAATTGGTATTCGTCCACGTGTACAGTCAGTAAAATTGTTCATCCATAAGACTCTGCTTGCTGGTAATCGGATATAAATCTTCGAGTTTTCGTTAAATATCAACATTTCCTCAAAGCGCTATGTTAAATTAATTAAGCTGACATCCACTTGAATGCCGGGTTGAGTTGAGAGTATCCAACCCGTCCCCGAATTGGGACGTAAAATACTTGCACCTTGATGTATTCGTGTAGCAATAACTAAAACGACCCATCATACTCATGATACCCACCAAACTAGTCAGCTTAATCCTGCATAGTGGAGGAGGACAGGACATAACTTTTACAGCACAACATAAATCAACATAACTTCTACACTCTCTGGGGATACAACGAATATTTCAGTCCGATGTCCCTTCCTTTCACTTTGCCCGGTATTATGTCGTCTGGCGACATCAGGTGGGTCTTTAGGTTCAATCTTTTATTATAATATAATTCAATTTAAGAGCGGGGAGCATGTGTGACTGTATGCTTTCGAACAGAATTACGCCTGTGGTTTTGTTTTTCCTTGGTTGCTTCTTCATCAAATGCCCTGATAAGTATCCTTCGGGAGAGCCAGGATAATTGGATTAAATTGAAAAAGAGTCGCATTGGTTATTGCTGCTGATTTTATTCGATCTGTGGATGGGGGGACAAGTCGGTTCATTTCGAAAAGGCTTAAGGCAATAGAAAGTATTGACAAATCCTTCAAAATATGACAAATACCCGCTTTGGAGCCGACACTGATAAAACCTGTGTCTGTCACACAAAATCTTTTCGATTGAACACACCGAGGCGCATTAGCCCTTCTTAAGCGCGAAACTCAGATATCCTTTTGGATTGCCTTGGGAAATTTTTCAACATTTTCCAGAGCTTTTATTCTCTGTTAATAATGATAAGCTCGATGCAAATTTATAGCTCTCAAGTAAGACACAGCGACCTGTAAAAATCGATACGACTTATCCGGCAGGATTAAGAGCCCCGAAATAGATTTAAAATTCGTTCAAGAATAAGGTCTGCTTCCTGGAGCTCTTGTGCTCGGCACCTTAATTCCTTAATTTATTTAAGGACGATATTCTAATGACTTTCCGTTAATCTGATATGTTGGAGTGTCCTTTCGGGTGATTCAATTCATTATTCAAATCACCACATTTATGACTGTCTGAGCGTTATCGTCTGGAAACACTTGAAACTGAAATTTTGGTATAGTTATGTTCTGACACTGTTCTATGTCTGTTGTCGCCCTCTTTCACTTCGCCACTGTGCGCATAATTAAGAGCATTCGGTGTACAAAAGTTGGTCGTTAACTTTTATGGTGGAATTATTTAAGTCATTAATGGATTTGGCTCTCTTGTGGGTATGCCTGATGATATGAATCTCTAAATGAGCTTATTGGTATTAATTGAGAAACGTATCAAGGACACCTTACGTTTTAACACCAATTCAGAAGTGAATGATTCAAGATATCAGGAAACACGAGGCGATCATTTACACCTAAGCAAACTCGTAATCGAGGTATAGTTAAAAGAGATACATACATTTCCCGGGTAGGAATTTCAAGAGAATATTTGGGGTTCGCACAGATTACTGATCATGTCAGATAAATAGGCACATTTAGCATAATTGGGATTTGAATATGAGTGAAATAAATTAAAATGAATATACTGAATAGGTGATCCCAAGCTTGTTGATGGTCGGCAGCCCCCTAATTGATAAAGCAACGAAAAGCCTGATTAATACACCTCTTCCTTCTTTGACGGAACGTATACACGAAAATCACACGGGTGGTAAATAGACACTACCTTTTTATAAAGGGAGCCCCACATGGATCAATTTACGCATGTCACCATTCCTGCCAGGTTCACACCAATTTATTTACCATGTAGTTCAGACACTTCCTACAGATTGTAAAACCATCGATAACATCTCCTGTGCTTCTCATATTAGATGGACATACTAGTCATATGAGAAACATTAACCTTATAGATCTCGCAAGAGAAAATCACCTTCACATGCTCTCAATCCCACCACACTGGAGTCATAAGATTCAACCTTAAAAAAAATCTTCTTTCGGCTCCATGGATAGGATTAAATGATTTTTAAATAAGCCAAATCAGAAATTTAGAGGGCTACTTGACGGGCTGAGAGTAAAAGTGACCTATTTATAAGGTTCGGGCAAAAGTGGCTTAGAAAATATTCCGCGCAAAAACGAATCGCGTGAAGTTCCGGTCAAAAACAAATCGTCGAAAATTTCCGGGCAAAAACGATTTAACTACAAAAAGTAATGCAGTTAAGTAGTTAAATTGCTTTTGCCCGGAAATTTTCTACGATTCGTTTTTGCCCGGAATCTCACGCGATTCGTTTTTGCGCGGAACATTTTCTAAGCCACTTTTGCCCGAACCTCACTTTTACTCTCAACCCGTCACTTATGACCATGTAACTGGGTCTATGTGACCGTGTGACGGGTCTATGTGCCTATATATATGTATGTCTGTGTGACCGGTTGTTCGCTTCGGTAGAACCTTTATTAAATTACGAAAGTACTCGTTTTCCGTCTCACTGATATTCTTATAACATAAGCGTTTTATTTATTTTTCTAGAACCCGAGGCGGATGGACAGATGGCGGAAAAGACAGTGGCTTGGTGTATTATTTTTTTTTGAATAATCAACAGAATAGTTTTTTTATATTGAATTTTCTGTTTGTTAATATTTTACAATAAAAAACAAAAAACACTTTTGGTCCATAAAAGTTTTTAATTAAAAATATTTAAATTCACCCCTCGCTGGTTAAAAGATTGGTCAATTATGACAGTGATTCGAGAAAAATGGCGTCCATCAGAAATTATTGCATAGATCTGGTATTCTCTATAGTCTAGACTATCTATAGAACCATTTTTCTTTAGTTGCCTACCAAAAACGTTAGAGAAAATCGTGATCTTCTGTAATCTGGAGCTCTTTAGAGCCATGCTTCCTGAAACAATTATTAGTTTATTTTAGGGCACTTTAGGCAGCTTTTTTAGCTGGTAAGGGGTCTGATTTTATAATAATAACACTTCTTCACGCACTTCTATGGAATTTTAAAATTTTTAATAAAAATTTTCTTGTAAGTTAGTTATCATAAGAATTAAGAGAAATTATTAAACATCATTTAAAAATTTATATCGGATTTTGGCAATCAAAATAAGGAATTGGCACAAAATTTGTATTAATAAAATATTGACAATCAATTGTGTATTTGATTTGGATGTTTTCGAATTAAATTTAGGGTTTATGAGCTATTGCTATGCTCCATACAGAGCACTTAAAATGTATGAATTTTTAATGTTTTCGCTTTTAGTGTGTCTTGCGGTAAGTGCCAATAATATACAGTGTTGTGCAAAACAATAGCAACAATTTCAGTAAAAAGAAAAATATATGTTTTTATATCAATTTTTATTAAAGTTAATTATAGTGAGTATTGTGATTTTAACTATTAATAATACAACAACAAATTGGCATACTTGACAAAAGTCTAAAATATGATAACAATGAAATAAAAAATAAAATAACAAACTTCGGTGTTTTTAAGTGTGCAAAACAATAGCAACAATTCAAATAAAATTTACTTCGAGAGCTATTACTTGCTTAATACTAATATTTTGTATAATGGCCCTTATTTTTAATAATTTGGGCACATCTTCGTGGCATTGACTCTATTAAATTAGTAATAGTTCTTTGGGGTATATTTTTCCATTCCTCTTTCAATGCTTCCATTAAGTCCGTTTTATTTCGGAAACGTTGGCCCCCGACTCGTCGTTTAAGAATCCCGAAGAGGTTTTCAATGGGATTCAAGTCCGGGGATTGGGCCGGCCAATCAAGTACTTGAATCCCTTTCTCATTAATCCATTCCTTTACCAACTTCGATGTGTGTTTCGGGTCATTGTCATGTTGAAACACCCATCGAAGCGGCATTTCCCATTCGGCATGCGGCAACATATGGGTTTCTAAAATGTCTTTATATTTGAAACGGTCCATTATTCCAATTATTTCAGAAAAAGGACCCACTCCGCTAGCTGAAAAGCAGGTCCACACCATCACACTACCACCTCCATGCTTTGCTGTGACCTTGCAGTGTCGTGGATTGAGTCGCTCTCCTTTTTGCCGTCGTACAGTGCTCATTCCGTCAGAGTTTATCATATTGAATTTTGACTCGTCACTGAAAAGCACTGTCTTCCACTTATCAATGGACCAATTCAAGTGATTTCTGGCAAAGTTTAATCTGTAAATTTGAATTTGTGTAATAGAAGAAGATTACAATATGAAACCCACCTTTTTCCTAAGTGTTTCTTTGTAAGAAGTGGTTTCTTGGCTGGCCTGTAGCTTCTTAGATTATTTTCCAAAGCCCGCCTCCGCACTGTACTAGCATCTATGCTTAAATTCAAAGATTTCACAATTTCATTTGAAGTCACAAACGGTTCTTTTTTAATTAGAGCACAAATTCTTCTGTCAGTGTGCCTTGTCGTTTTACGCGGTCGGCCACCCAAATGCAATGTGTTTGTATTCCCCGTCATCTTATACTTTTTAATAATTCGCGAAATTATGGATCTATTGATGCTATACTTTCTCGCGATTGAAATTTGAGAAGCACCGTTATTATACTCCTTAATAATTTTTGTTTTAAAACAATTGTGATACTTATTACGCGCCATTATCGAAAGGAAAATATCAAGCGATTTTATCAATTGCACTAACCGGAAAATACTAAAATGTGTTTTGCGTAAATGTGTAACAGATTTCGTTTTGTAATTGTGCACAACCTTCCTAGAAAAAATCCCGTTAACTAAAGAATTTTTGTTTGTTGGCTCTCATGTTGCTTTAGTTTTGCACACTTAAAAATACGGAACTTCGCATTATTTATATTTATTTTGCTGTTATTACGTTTTGGTTTTTTGTGAAGTATGCCAATTTGTTGTTGTATTATTAATAGTTAAGATCACAATACTCACTATAATTAACTTTAATAAAAATTGATATAAAAACATATATTTTTCTTTTTACTGAAATTGTTGCTATTGTTTTGCACAACACTGTAGGTCCATATAAATTTTTTTTTATCAATAAATGGAGTTCAATTTAAAGTGAAAAAGAGTAAGTTATACGACTCTCGACAAGTTAAATAAAATATTATAACGCCTTATTCATGATCAGAACGTTTCCTTTCGACTAACACTTGGTGGAAGTCATTTATTCAAAAATGAAAAAGTAAAAGCCCTTGTTTCACTTCCACAAAAACAGGAGTAATAATTTCTTTTGGACGGTGATCACTCAAAAATATGAGTGCTCAAAGAAAAATGATGAATGTTTCAACTGAGAGTGCAAGCTGGTCATTTTCCACCACAGACATCCATGAAGGAAGGTCAAAAACACAACTCCTATAAGTACTTAGTTTGTAAACTAAGTACGAATTATTTATCAAGAGGATTTTTAGTCCATCAATTTCATAAAATACCAATACTGGTTAAATATTGTTTGATCAGAAAGTTTCCTTTCGACTAACACTTGGTGGAAGTCATTTATTCAAAAATGAAAAATTAAGAGAACTTGTTTAACTTCCCAAAGAAATTATTACTCCTGTTTTTAGAACCATCCAAATCGGTCCATGCCTTAAAAAATTAGGTTCAACCCCTTACCCCCATCCCTTTGTGGTATTAATCTGGGAACATACTCTACCCAACAGAAAAAGAATCATCGAAATCGGTCCACGCGTTACGAAGTTAGACTATACCCCTCCTGCTCCCCCACCACCCATCTTAGGACCTAATTTTTCTCTTATTAGCACTCTATACAACAGCAAAAGCATCATCCAAATCGGTTCATGCGTTACGAATTTAGGCTAGCCAATAAAATATCAAAGGGTTTATTCAAAAATATTTGTTGCTGGGCGATATTTTCATTTTCTATCATTTTTAATTTTTCCAATGACAGCCATCCAAAACGTCATAGCACACAGTCATTGTTATAAGGAAAAAATGAAGACAACATAAACATTAATTTCCTTGCGAAAGAAAATTCCCAGCGCCCCAGCACTTGCAATTATTATAATTCGAAAAGACCAGAGCAGAGCCAATGTGCTTACCTACCACTCACTCATCGGTTCTTCGCCTACGGTAGAAAAAGTACGAGTTAATCGAATGTGGTTTTGGCTATTGAACTTCCCTAAAACAATTCAACATAAAAGCAATCCGCCACATGTTCAACTTAGCTAATCATTCAGTCAACGCAGCGCACTGAGTTTCATTTTACTCGGCCACAGGGTGCGATACTGAACGAGCGGCAGCGGCCCAATTCCTTCAGCTTCAGTCGAGCACAGCACAGTCCACTGAAATTCACTTCACTTCAACGTTGACCGGTGGTTTCGCTTGATTCAATGAAAATTCGTGTTTCACTTCGACCGCTCTGCTTGAAAGGAAATCGCTTTGTTCCCGTCAAGCTGTTGTGTCGTCAATCGTTCATTGCAGTAAGGCGCTGGCAAGTTTCAGTCTGTGGGGTGGTTGGGTGGTGCGCTTTCGTATGAAATTTTCTCGGGCACACTTTTCTCAAATGGCAGTCGCCTGAATTGAACCTCTTGACATTGCGACGATTCAATGCTTATGTTGGTCGGCAATATTGAGTGAGCGAGGCGGGCATGCGCTTGGTGTAAAATGTGTGGTGGCCTGCGTGAAGGGCCTCAAGGAAACTCAGGAACATTTCCGTTCAATCAACTTTGGAACGAAGTAAACTGTAATGACTGGCCACTCGCTTAGTCGCGTCACGTGATCAACCTCAGTGCAGAAATGAATCGAATTGAATTGGGAAATTAACTTGGGCGTGTAATCTCAGTCTGACTGCAGGTGAAATTTCTGGATATTGTTTGGTTCGGTGGTGGGAAGTAATTTATTTAAAATATCGGAACTATAAGATTGTTTGTAATCTAACTCCGATGAAAAATGAAATAAGAAAATTTACAATAATCTCTGTTGGCAACTGTACGATAATATATTTTTTGCATTCCTTTTGTTTTGACCTTCTTCGTTGACTAATGCCTGTGCACGTACGAGTGTACATCTGTAAATGATTACGAAGGCCATAGAGATTTTTTTTTGCAAAATCAGAGAGCCGAAGGTATCCGAATGTTTGGGTTTTTTTAAAGATTAATTTCTGCACAAGCCTAAATTATACCTTACAGCTATTTTCAACGCCTTAACAAAAAATTATAGACAAGGTGGTTTTGTATGGTGTATGAGTTCAAAAGTGGCCATCCCTTGCGAACCCTTTTCTGGAACGTTTGCCAAATCGACATTCTCAAATCAAACCCGTCTATTTGACATTTTTAAGAAATTCTACTTCTTATATTTTTAAAGGTGGCATCATTATTGACACGTTGAATGCCACGTTAATTTTACATCACTTGCTCGTACTTTATTTATTTAAGCTTAATAAAAGCTATAACATAATAGTACAACAAATAAAAATTCAAGCTATAATTAATAGTATAAGCTACAATATGAGCTATAATTATAATAAATGCAAACTGGAAAGAAAAAGAATTAAGAAAGGCGATCAGGATGGGCGGGATCTAGATATAAGGCTTTGTGAAGGGATGATTTACTCAGATGGAAGTCAAAGGAGGAAAGGTCGTTGACTTTTCGTAGCATTCTGGTGATTGGTTCGTGTTGACCGTAGTTCGTACGATGCCGATCGAGTCTGAAAAGGGGAGTGGATTTAAGGTTGTGGGGATTGGTATAAATGGGTAAAGATTGCAGGATGGAAGGGTCTTTGTGGGATCATCATGTATTCCACGTGATTTTTTTTTACTGGGATGTTTTAGGATGAGTCTTATGAGAGTAAACAAAATTGTGGAACACTACGATCCAGATCGAGTGAAAAAGACTTAAAACATTTAGAGCTTTTACTTTTGATGGTAATACGTTGTTACATACCCAATAAATTTTCCTGATTTTTAAAACTTGGTATCTTCACAACATATGATCAATAGTAATTAAGGTGAAATTTTAAAGGTTGCAATTTTTAGTGTAGAAATCTTCTATTCGAGAACTATTTTTGCAAACACAGCCGTCAACATGTCTCATGTCGTCTACGATTGGTATATATCAAAGTACTGCTATGCCTAGCAATATTGATGACTGCTATGAGCGCTGGGACTGCAGCTGAGTAGAATATTGAGCTTGCATCACTGCTAGACTGCGACTGCCTCTGGCGCGCTGGTCGATGTGGTCTTGATGGCGGCTGACCTCCGACAGACCCCAAAGCACTGAGCCAATCAGTCACAATTATATAGTATGGCTGGGGTCTGGCGGTGAAGTTAACCCTTGGATGGATGACGTTGGTGGGAAAAATGTAACTTCCTTACAATATGTTTGTTAAAAACAAAAATTCAAAACTCGAGCGACGTAAGAAGTATAACATTTTTTATGACACGATTGAGGTTTCTGATAAAGGTTAACTAAATTCGTTTGGCTTTTCCACAAACGCACCACTAAAGAGTTAGATTTTACAGCTGCTTGAAGCTTTCGCATGAAACCTAAAGGATCAATTGACGGGCTGAGAGTAAAGGTGACCTATTTATAAGGTTCGGGCAAAAGTGGCTTAGAAAATGTTCCGCGCAAAAACGAATCGCGTGAGATTCCGGCCAAAAACGAATCGTAGAAAATTTCCGGGCAAAAACGTCTTAACTACTTAACTGCATTACTTTTTGTAGTTAAATCGTTTTTGCCCGGAAATTTTCTACGATTCGTTTTTGACCGGAGCTTCACGCGATTCGTTTTTGCGCGGAACATTTTCTAAGCCACTTTTGCACGAACCTTATAAATAGGTTACTTTTACTCTCAACCCGTCACTTTAGCTTAGGTTTAAGCATGCCGAACTAGAGTGACTATGAGTCCCTACTGTAAGCAAGATGAAAAAAAAAACCTGAGCAATTCTTTCTAAATACAACGCCATATGAATGCAACAAGCCGATTATACAATATTTAGTCAAAAGCAGGTAGGTTGTTCGGATAAGTGTATAAATTAAGGTGTAATTCTGGATTTTCTGATCTAAAATAGTAACATTAACATAAGTCATCAGGTAAGTCCAGCAGTTGTAAACTGTCCAATCGTTTTCATCCGTCCAATACTGTTTAGAAAGAAATCTTGTGGTTATCAAGTAAATAAAGAAACCCTCGAAGAGCCCATATTACAAGTGCAAATATACGAAAAAATGGGGATGTTAGTTTAAAACATATGTACTTTATAGACGAAGAAGGGTTAAAAACATTTTCAACAGATGTCCCCATTTCTTTAAAGTTTTCATAATCCTTTGAACTCTATTTTAGTTGATTTAATACCTTTGAGACAAGAGACATTTCAGAATCGTGTACAGAGCGATAATTAAAATAAATAAAAACAAGTATTTTCATGCAATCTGTGCGTGATGTCAACGATGACAGCTACGCTAATGATGGATGAGACATGAGTTTAATGAGATACTCATGTTTGTTGCCATTAAATAAATTAATGGGAAAATTTTGCACCTGACTTACCCCAAGCAATTTCATAATCATACCATATGTATCATTCCAAATTTTATGTATGATTTTTATGTTCAGCAGTTTTATCAGCAAAAATATAATGTAATTTCCCATAACCACCAACATTTGGATTTTATATTTTATCCTCGTGTTATTGAACAATTTTCTTATAAAAGCGGGTGTTAAGGGAGCATCTCCTATAAAAATAATTTGTAGAGTCTCTAATCCGGCTATACCGAATCCAATAAGTGTGCTATTGTGATGGATGTGGAGGAATATAAAGAAAACCTTAACCAAACAGTAGGAAACATTCAATACATGAAGGTCCTCTATGGCTTGGCTGATTGTTCAAACAAACCGCAACAGTACAATGAAGAGGGATTTCATTAAGGGCAATAGATAGTACTAGTTGTGAACCCGAAAATGCCCTCGGGTTCCAATAACGGAGCCAGATGAGAGTCAATTTAATAAAAGGTCCTGGAACAATATTCTTTTCTATTCCTTGGAAAACAAAGCAGAAAGCCTTAAGGAGCTAACACCAAGGGATGACTGCTTGCTTGCCTGGCTGCCTTTATTAAAGCCATTCAAGCATGTCGATCCTATGGGCATAATGAATGTTTCTCTCTCTTTGACTTATATTGATTCAGCTTGCTTCACTGTTACCGGGAATCAACGAAATTCAAAGAAGTGTGTATATGCATACGTGAATTTGACGATGTAGAAATATTACAACGAGCGAGAAAAAGAAGTCCCAAAAACCATAGAAAGCTTTTCGATGACTTGTACTTGTACCTAACCAACCTTAGTTCTTTCATATTGTCGGTAGCAAGTTTGACTAACCATGCGGAACACAATGGGTGCTAGCTACCCAACTCCAGGCAATTTATATGTGATTCAAAACGTAAGGCAAATTGAATGTATGAAAGCATCTGGAAAGAAAAATGTTTCCATTTGCTGCAGTCTACTATTAGACGAGTGCTTGTAAAATGAAGTTAAATACCACAACGGATGGATGTTTGTTTGAACGACATTGACGGGGCAAGAAATTGTCTTCTATTCAGGATCTCATTAAATTCCGTTAAAATGCAAAATATTGCAAAATTCAAAAAAAAATGCTTAAATCAGATAAAATTCCCCGAATCCCTGTAACAACTTTCTCCACTAAACCTTTTTGGTGGGTCAACATCCATCCAGACTTAAGAAAGTTTCCCTAATTGCGTTTTTGGGAGGGATTTTACCTAAGCCTCTAAAGCAAATTACCTTTGATGTCAGAATCTGTTCAAATCAGATTTTTGGCCTGAAGTCAGCGTAAATTTCGAAGGCCGACAAAAACTCTCCCAGAAAAAAAATGCGAGCAACGAATTTTGGGGACGTAATAAAAAAAAATCTTCTTAAGCTTTGAATAATTTTCAACGGTATTCACGAATTAGAGTTGCTAAGAGAAGATGTTTTGACTTAGCCACGTATCTTTCCGCGATATGAACGTATGAATACACGAAGAGGATTATACGCGGCGAGCAAAATTTCAAAGCTTCAACGAGTTCTAGAGAGTAAAAAGTTCGCGAAATTATGCGAAGAAATTTCTCTAAAATAATTAAAATATTTTAATGAGATTCGAAAGATAAACTCATCAACACTTTGTTGTCGTTTTTTTGCACAAAAGCAGATCACATGTTATAAGTAATTACTGGTGGAGTTTGATGGCTTCTCTAAAGTGAATCCACAGAAGCACTTTTTTGGCAGCATTTAGGTAATCAACCAAAAAAGTACTCTTTACGTAAATCGAGTAAACAGAGATATTTATCTCTGCCGACATGGTTAATTACTTTCAGTATTGCTAATGGTTGGTAGTAATTAATTGTGGGGAAATTTTTTCCATTTTACGGTCTCTTTAACGTACAACATTATAATTATGTCTGTGGGAAGTTAAGGTAAAGAATCTGCACGAGGAATTTTTCTGTGCTTTACTTCGTACATATAAGTAAAAGATAACAGTTCGGCTACAAGTACAATCTTCTCATATTACTAAAGAAGAAAAGAGAAGAAAAGAAAGAAAATGTTTATCGAAGCTGAGATTTTAGCCTCGAAGAGCTGGTCGCAAGAAGCCCAGTGTAAAACCACAATAAGATACGGTCAGAGAAATTCATGCTGCGCCCTGTATGTTTGCACATGGAATAAATATAAAAACGCACTGCCTAAATAGAATAAAAAGCTAAGAAATCTAATAGAAACCTTGAAGAAATTTGTGTAAGGATCCTTAAGACTGATATGACGCAGAACGTCTTCAAAAAGTTTTATTTAAGTATTACTCCAATGGAACTCACTAATTTCCAGAGCCTACGGAAAGCGAAGATACCAACATTTTACTGACGGACTAAGGAATCGTCCTCTAAAACTAATAAAAGCCTTTTCGGTCAGATTTCGAAAAGGCGCGGTACAGGCTAAGGTTCAGCAGGGTGACCTGTATATATCCTTTGCATATGCGCAACGCCAGTAGAGATCGAGCTTCTATTCAATAGCTTGTCGTGTAAAGCGGCCAACCTGCTGGTAGGCTGCAACACCACCACCACTAGATATACTCGTAAAATAACGATCGGGATGAGTCTTTATTTGACTTTATTAGCAATACTAACCTTTTAGCAACAGAGGTAATACTAATCACTTTCTGAAGCACGGAGAATTTGAGCTATTGGGAAGAACTTCTCGATACTACATTACTAACACATAACGAAATCTTCAAAATTGAGGAAACTATCCGATCAGAGGTCTTTCTCAGATCACAGTTGGATACTATTCAATTTGAGTCTTGAGATCATTACTCCAAAACCTAACTGGAAGAAATTCAGTCAAATCCCTAGCAAAATATTATCCTAATAGTAAAATTGAGGCTGAACAGCAATGTTGAAACTAGGGCTTCACGTTACGCTATATAATTCTCGCTGCTAGTGCACGAGACCGCTGTAGCCCTATATGTCTCTGGGTGATGTTGAACCCGTCGTTCAGGCCGATTAGTTTCTCGTATCATCTCCAAGCATCTCACATGCCTTCAAAATAGCCAGTACTTCTGCTTGAAAGACGCCGGCTTAGTCTGGAAGTCTGTATGACTTGGTGATCTTCAGTGATGCGGGGTATATTCCTGCACCGACCCTGCAGTACATTTTTTCGCATTCCGTAAATAGTTCTATATCAGAGTTTCCCACCTCTCCGTCCCTCCACTCTACACTTGTTGGAATCCTGGCGGTGAAGGTTTTGTTGACCCTCAGCTTTGAAATGATATAGTCTGTTGTTCAAGTGGTTGACTGTTGTTATAACAACATTTAGAGTTATGATTTCGCGGTTCAGAGCCCAAATTTTCTAAGACTAATTACATTGTCAGATATTTTAAATATGTACATCTATAGGCAGAAGGGGAAGGATCACCTTCAAGGCATCAGCGGAAATAGATAGGATTACACCCGTGTTTCCCACCCCTGCTGTTCTCTGAAGTCTGCTAAGTTTTTTTCTAATATATCCCCTACACGTGTACATCCACAGAACCATCTTTAGTTGAAGTCCCCACCTCTAGCAAAAAGTTCTTTTACAGGTATAGAAGGATATGCACGTTTTCTTGACCCGTTCTTTAGTTTAGTTTTTTACGAGTATCCAGTCCAACGCCAAGATACTTTGCGCTGGAGAATAGCGTAAGTGTTTGTCCATCCAGCTTAGAAAACCTCAAGGTCAATATCTTGGTTTTAGTGGTAAACAACATGAAATCGATCTTTGCTGGATTTATGAGTAATTGAAAAACTGTAGACCAGACGCAAACCCTTCTTAGGGTCTCCTCCATTAGCTCACTGATAAAGGAGGGAAACAGTTCCGATATATTGATCACTACATCGTCCGTATATAGGAGTACTTTGACCTCTTCACTTTCGATCATTAATAGAATTTTATTCATAGCCATTAGCTAGATATGTTGAGATCTTCCTCACCTTCCTCTACATACAAATCTGGTCAGATGGCTCTTTTCGAGATCCGCTTGAACGATTCTACGCTTTGTGCTATATTTAGCTGAACATAAGACCTTCGAAGTTCTTAACTAGCGCTTTACGGTAGCCGGAAAACACCGATATTTTTGCAAATCTCGAGCTAGGTCTTCTCAATCTTCGTTAGTGTTTTTCTCTCCAGTTCACGTAACCCAATTCGAAAAAACGATTGCAAGTAAACTTACAATTTAAGGTAGATACCTAACCACCGAACATTCCTCTGCAACCCCCAACGGCCTTTTTTCTCGAATGGGTCTTACAGAAACAGTTGGTTGAAATTTTTGGACCTTAGGTACGGACATTCTATCGGTAGGATTACGAATTGTGGTGGTGAAGAGACTCTGTTTTACCAATACTGCATTTGGACTACTGGAAATGATATGCCGAAGACTTGCAACAGAAAATGATTTCAAGATAGTTTAAAGTTGTGGGGCCATGATTTTCGCTGGGCAGCTGGGGTTCATTTCCGAAGTTAAATGCTGCGTAGAATCCGAATCCGCGGTCAGAATTCGGCCATCACGTCAGGATGTTTAGATATTTGAGGTTATGTACTCGAAGAATGGGTTTTTTTGCTACTTTTAAGGTTATGTACAGGATGCAACAAATTTTTTTTTCTATTTTTTCTAGTTTCATAGTTTAGTACTATTTTTACCCTTCAAAATAAGCTATGGAGCGGACCAAAAAATTTGTTGCATTCTATACATAACCTCAAAAGTAGCCAAAAACCCATTTTTCGAGTACATAACCTCAAATATCTAAAAATCCTAACGTGTTGACTAAATTCTGACCTCGGATTCGGATTCTACGCAGCAAATTACTACGGAAGTAATACCCAGCTGACCGCGGATGGAATCTTGTTGTCCAGTAATTTAACAAACAAACAGCTTTGCACAAGAGCTACACCTAGCCAACCTCAGCAGATTCTTCTAAAGACCGCAGCATACTTTCGCTCGATAGTGTGTGCACCTGAAGGAACACATAAGTATGATCTTATTGACAATGGCCTCATGATCCCGATAAAACATTTGTTCGAAGGCATATTTACACATGTCGAGACAATTTTTGAAATTCTTATACGAAAATTCCGGTGAGTTTTACGGTTCTCAACTGTAATCATTTTGTAAATATCAGCTCCCTTGATATATATGGAAAGTTACCGTAAATATTCCTGAACTATAAGCCCCGAGTATCAGCGAAGAGTACTGGCAAAATTACGGTGAGAAACAGTTAAACTTGTCGGTTATTTGCGGGAAAAATTGTATATGAGACGGCCATTTTTCGAAATCCCACAGTACATTTTGTGAGTAAGTAAATTTTACAGTGCTTTTCCGTAAATATTGGGTACGCACACATAAAATATTACTGAAAAAATAGTAAATTTTATAGTGCGGCTGCTTAAATTTTTACAACAGAGAATTTTTTCTTGAAATTGTTGAGTTACTGTACATATTTGTCGACTAACCGTTCGTTTGAATAAGTGTGCTTGCCAACCCAGCCATTAATTGGATACAGGAAGGTATTCCAATGAAACAAACTCATCCAAATCGAACCGTACAGTCGAAATATCACACAAGAGTCACCTTTACAATCTTTTCAGTTTTCGTAATGTCCACAGCATCACGTTATTCAAATGATACCGTTAGTTTTTCTTTCCTGAATATATTTTCTTCTAAATATAATGTTAATCCATATGCAGCCCCCGGCAAAGGGACAACTCAATTCCATCCCGAGTGAGCATACGTAGAACTTCCTACAGCATCCCATCTCTGCATAATTTAGGCCCCATCAGTTATGAAAAGCGCCCTTGGCAAATATTCGGTCAATGTCACATTCTTTGGTATTCTTGTGCCACATCGAAGCGGGTTTTTACGGACAGACCCGGGTATGTTTGCCAGGGAGAGCAACACATTAAATTTACAATTTAAATGGCTCTGGACGACAAAATGAGATCCCTCGGGAATAAAATATACAAAAAGCAAAAAAAAAAAATGTTATGGCGTTTAAATTCAGATTATGGCAAGGTTCGTACGAGGTCGACTATTTTGCACATCATGGAAAACGTAAGAAATATGCTCTAGATCGAGAAAGGTGCACATCCTGACGTTCTCGTGTGTAATGTAATATCCACGAAAATTTTGCTTTACTACGAAAACTCAGGGCAATTTCTGCCCAAAATTGCTCACTTTAGGTTGGCCGCTAACATCTTGTTAGGCGAATATAAGTATTTTCGGAAATATTTCTAGATGTAGAGCAATCGATACATGCAGATGCACTGGCCAAGAAGCATACCCCGGCAGAAGTAGAATCATGTGTTTCCTGCCAGACTTTAGTAGTGCTTCCGGTAAAAGCTCATGTGGATGCCCACTTAAGATGAAGCAATTATTTCCGGTTTATTTCACATCATGGAACACTGCTGTTCAGTGCCCTACATATGTGCCAAGTTCACCTATCTGTACGGAGTCGATGCTTGTTGGAAAGGCCCAATCTCCGAAAGGGTCCAACCTTTTCAGTGTCTATCCGAGCGTGCAACACAGCGACAAAACGAAATTTTTCTGAATGTGACGGGAATATAATCGATGCTGTCGCTGTCGATGCTTCCTGTAGTACTATGTGGAGAGATCCTGTCATTGTCCTTATCCAAAGCTATTTTTCTTTTAAGTCAGTGCATGTTTTCGTGGACCAGTTTTAGTCGAAGAAAAAGGAAATTCAGTGGACCGAATTTTTAGTTGTCAGCAGTTTAGCTTTGTTCTTAACAAGCAAACAATTTGGCGTCAAATCGACTGCATGATAAGCTCCTGTTCCTGCCATCTTCGGTGTCCTGCGGGTTCAGCACTACTTTAATTCGAAATTATTTGGCCGAAATGTTACAAGACTCCTCTCTCTTTTTCAAGTGAATCTTTCTTTCTTGTGCTTTTTATGACACCATGTGAAAGTTTCGATTAGAAAATCTAAACTTCCAACCAATTTCCAGTGTTATATAAATGCGACTTTTGAAATATTTCCTGTACCTGTTTTGCTCGAAATCTGCAGATGGAAAAGCAATAAATCTAACGACCCGCCATTACGCTATTCAAATATCGGTGAGTGAAAAACAGTCAGTCGGATGAGGGCCATATTTCACTCGGGTCCCCTGAGATAGCTAAAAATCATATTTCACAGCAAATAAAAAATTTAAGGAGATATGATAAAGTCCTGTCATATTTTTCGCCAGTGGATTCGTCGAGCAAAATAAGATAATCACAGATTTATGACCAGGTACACGTTTTCCTGGAATTTTGGCACATTTTTTCTTGTGTATCCACGCCGGATGACATTAATCGTGGATCAACTGCCGGCCCGGATCCCATTCGAATTTTGGTACAGTTTAATTCGAGGTGACGCACAAAGGTATTAGCAACTGAAAAGCGACACTTTAATTAGTTTGAATATTTCAAGAGAGGACGATTCTCGCTTTTTTGAGGTTACCAAAAATTAATCCTTCTTCGATAACGCAATTAGTGACGAAGTTCCTAAGTGAGATGGAGTCGCATGAAGTACGCGAAAAATATTAATTTCGATTTCCTAGCGTTTTATTGATTGGGATCGGTTTCAAAGAGTTTTAAGAGGTTATGACGGAGACTGGAGAATGACAGTATTATAACGCGCTTAAAATTAAGTCGTTTAAAGCAGTCATTTGACGAAAGGAAAACTCGTTTTAAGTTAAACCGACAACTATGTGTTTTCAGTCTACTGTAGATAATAATGGCGACTGTTCTTTTCCTAATATTTTTCATATACTTTGTTGCACGTTTATGCCAGAAGAGATACGTAAGAAGATTGTTCGGATGACTTTATACAAGAATAGTTGAATTAGTTCTTTTGATTAGACTCGCATCGATGACAGACGACCACTACCACAAGTAATAGGATATATAACGTAAAACAAAATTAGTTTACAGTTCGTGTAGCTTTAGGTCAGTCTAGTTCGTCGTTGGAGTAAGGAATAATATATTGGTTTTCTATTCCGGAGCTGCCAGGTTCGGGCACTACCACTTAGGGTTCCAGAGTAATGTAGCTGGTTCGGAATACACCTGAAATGGTCGGTCCACTCACATGATCCATGATCGTGGCTGTATAGGTACTGAGGATCCATCCTGGAGGCCGGCTGTACAGGAACACCGACTTCGATACCCGACACAAAGCTTTTATACTAGACTTCCAGGCAACGAGAAGTGGGGGTAAGATGATTGTGTCACCAGCCTAATATAGCGATCTTTACTGATGATCTGGAAAGCGTAAGCACCTCCAATAAGGGGGGTGCTGACAGGCATGTGCCCAATCAAAGTGGGAGGGCCGCATGTCCAACTCTCAGCAAAAAGCTGCTGTGAGACTAGCAACGGTGCACTACAGAGGAGCAGGAAAGGCTTTATTCGAAAGCACAAGGACCTTCGTGGCTCCTGCAATAAAGTAGAAGAGGACCTGGCAAAGAAATAGTGACGAAAATGACACCTAAGTCAGCTGAGGATGGCGACAGCCCAGCTAGTTCTGGTAAAAGACCTAAACCGGGCATAAAGTGCAGAGTCGATGCTGGCACCGGGACCATCGGCAAGTTGGCAAGCCAAGTATACCTACGTCTCAGTAAAAGTAAAAGGAAAAAGGAAAAGGACCTAGGTCTGAAAACCCTAAGAGGCACAACCACAAAAATAACTCTTACCTCGTCTCGAACGGTGAATACACTCTCTGAGGGTCCTACACGTTAACCTGCTCTACAATAGCTCAGCTTCGCCTAGGATTGCCTAAACATACATTGCCTATATACGATCAACCAAGAAAATGCGGAATTGGCGCTTGTCCAGAAACAATGAATAGTAGCAGGGATTTGAGTCAAGAAACTACAAGCGCTTTTCGCGCAGAGTGAAGGTAAGCAGAGTTCGGCCATACTTAATAGTTGTGCCGTGTGAGGTTAGAAAGAATGACCTACATCGTACTCGACAGGAAAGCGCCGCCGCAAGAATTCTAGATACTAGTCGAAGAAGCGAAGCAGAAAAACTCAACCCAGTGACCGGAGGAGACGCAATGAGCACCATTTCATATTTGGCAGCAAAGATGTCAACGAAAGAGGTGAGTCATATTAAACATTAACTTAAGCATTGGCAACAGGAACAACGTACCAACGTACATGATCCCAATCAGTGAGAATGTACTCGACGTAACAGTTACGGATAGCTGAACCCTGGTAGTCTGAAGGATGCTAAATAGGTCCTCACTATCAGATCACAGGTATAGTAGCTTTAAGATCAGAACTAAGGCAGTTAAAAAAAACAAGAGGCAATTCAAGAATGTGGTATTTGGTTTGGGCAAAATTCAGTACGCTAGTGCAGAAGAAATTTAGAAGGAGAACTTCAATCTGGAGCATCCAATACTTAAAATCTCCAGTATGTCCAGTTACTAAATGTTTGAACGAAGATTTCGATCTCAGCCCTATTGATGGGACGAGAGCCTAAATGAAATCCGCCGAAGAGTACGCGCCATTTTTAGAGTACGAAATCCAGAAATCCAGTAGTGAAGGGCAATATCGGCCACTTTGCTGACTCAGGTCAGACGAAACATTTGGCATAAGTGACTCAATAAAAGTTAGTGTAATATGGATTTAATACTAGATACAGCATAAATTGCATTTGCTTTTCAGCGTCGACATGTAGATTGACCTTCTGTTTTGTTCGTTCTTAAAGATATGATATGGTGAGTACAAGTGAACGATTGACCGATTTTAGTAGAAAAAAAGTGACTCAGGTTGAGGAAAATAGTATCGAAAAATACTTCAAAACCTATGCCTACTTTGTAATAATAACCGTATCTGGACAAAAACCAGCAAGGAAACGCTTAAGCTCCTGTTGGGTACTCACTTACCTGCCGGTACAAATCAAGTGACTACTCCTTGGGAAAACATGGTTACAAACTGGAGATACAGCTCTACATTTATCTCGCAGGACAAGGTCAGATGAGCGATCAACTTCTTTGATTCAGAAAAGTCACCAGAACCAGACAGTATAATGCCAATCATGTTACAGAAGGTACTTGAGCTGATAAACCTCCGGATTGATGTTGTTCTTTAGAAGTTATATGAGGCTGAACCATGTAACCGAATCGTGGTATCTTTCACGCGTAGTATTCATCCCGTAAGCGAGCAAGTGCGGTAACGTCAAGCCCGGTGACTGTAGACCAATCAGTCTAATTTGTTCCTACTGAAATCTCTGGAAAGGGTTGGAAACAAAATATTGAAAATAAGGTTTAATGAACATGTATTTTAAAGTGGGTACTATTTGGAGCGGGCTTTATGACAAAAATGCTTTTAAACATTTACTGCCTTAATGAAATCTGTTAAAATTCCTTTAAATTTAACGTTGTCGCAATCAATCTTGAATCAGAAATGAATTCTTATCTGTAATACATTCTTTAAAAAGGAAACAAAAATATACAGAAATGGACCAGAAATACCTTAGGTAGTAATGAAACATATCGCATAAATTACATTTTGGTGTCGGAAGAGCAACAATAGCATTAAAAACAATTAATTTACATTTTATTTAAATGTTTTTCAACTAGTTATCAAATGTACTAGTTCGAAGATAAGCTTAAGTACATTCCCACGTTCAAATATAAGTATTCTATAAAATCTAAACTTTGTAAACGGTACGTTTTGTAAACAAACGCTGTGCCCTATTATGCAATATTTCCAGCCATTAAATCTTCCATGAAGGATGCACTTCAAATGTTCTCTCGCCTAGAGTTTGCCTCGTTTCGACTCGACTCGACTCGCCTCGTCTAGTCTAGTCGATCCTTAGTTCTAGGATACATTTTGATACAGGTTAACTTTTAAAATTCCAGTGAATGCACATAAATGGGCTATAAAAAGAAAATGTTGCTTTTATACTGTTCATAGCTTCGTAATGCATTTTGCCAGCGTTGTGTCTACATTGTTTCTGAAAGTTTCCGGGCATCATAAAAGGATTTAAAGAGGTTTTCTCACGTTTTATGTCCATTTTAAATATATCCTTCCCGGCAATTTTACCTTTAAATGTATATATAGCCCGGATATTTCGAAGCTGAAGGAATTTGCTGTGAGCTTGAAAGATGGGGGAATTATTATTATTTTTTTCGCAATTGTTTAAGTAAGATCGTACGAAAGGAAATTAAATTCGTATCTGCAAACGTTTTGTGTACTGTGCAAGTCATTCAGTGTTTTTATGTGAAGAAAATTTAATTAAATTTTATATCAAAGTCAAGCAATAAAATGTTTAAAAAAATTCTCTTAATAATGTTTAGTAGTCAATTGTTGAAGTATACAATATTGCAATGAATTAACACTAATTTAAACCAATCATCATTTAGACACACTTACCATAGATAAAATTGCCAGAGCTTAAAAAAAGGTTTAATTAATACTTCAATACTTAAGTGCTCTCTAATTAATAGTATACACAATATGCTTGACAAATTTTATATTAAAGTTATTATTTTTAAATCAAATGATTGAATGCGTTCTTGTCCAAATTGGTTACACTATTGATTGGATTGAATGCAAAATTGTTCGCGGGTATTGGACTCGTTTAAATTAATCCAAGCTTTGGAGTATTACATTTTCATCGCCATCAGAATAATAATATTTCCATTAGGTAAACCCAAACTAAAAGTTGACAACAAAAAATAAAACAAAAATAAGAAGATGAGTTGATGGCCTTCGGTCAGGCGCCTATAGTCAAACAGACGAGCGCAATAAGTACACCTGTACCAGCCTCACACTGAAATCGTAAAGACTTAAAGTAAAAATTTTTTTTTTGATTCCTTAAAGCAAGCCCCTCAAATGACACCAAAAAAATCCTAGTTCTCACTTCCCCCACCATATTTAATTAAAAAATTATATATTTCTAAAATGTTTCCGCCAAAAATAGATGCGTTCAAATAACTGCTATAAAAGTGCCAAATTTCAAGTAAATAGCAACTGCAGCTACGAAGAAAAACGGCCGTGACATACAAACAGAAAAATAGACAAAAAGACACTTAACTACCACACACAGTGGTGAAATGATAAAATTAGGCAACTAAGAGCTGAATACGTGCGATTCAGGCGGCAATATCAGCGAGCTAGAGTCAGGGACGTCTCTCTGGATTGTTGCTAAAAAAAGGTGGACACAGGTTAATTTTAAGGATGGAGCATTGAAAAATGCGGCGCCATGGCATGACGGTTATCGTTCTTATTTGCACCGCTTCGGGCATTGACAATTCCCCTTTTTTTCCTCAATGCCCAGACCCTTATGAAGATCCGGAGCATGTATTATTCTACTGCCCGCGGTTTGGAAGGATGAGGTAAAACTTGCAATCGTTTTTATTTGGCGTATTCAGCGTACAATCGCTGCATTTAGGGTGAGGTCAGAAGGGCGGAAAAACAGAGCAGCATCGACAATTCAGAGGAACCGGTTTTGTTAAGATGTAGAGCCTTCAGTGCCAATACCCGCCCCGGGAAGTAATGTCTATCGATCGTTCCGTTGGGGAAATCAGGTGAGGTGAGGTGGTTTTAGTGGGTTAAAGTCCCACACCTCAGCTTCTGATGTTTCCCGCCTCATAAAAAAACACTGAACTCCCACCATAAGGGTTTTTACACCTTTCGTACAGATCCACAATAACTTAACTACTTGAATTTACCTTCATAATCTCTGCCTTAAAAACTTGCCTCCAGCCCGACTGCGTTTTCACCGACTTCAGCAAGGCGTTTGATAAACTTCCTAACTCTATGGGGTTTCCCACCGTTACTGCTTAAAGTTGTTAGCTTTTCATCAGGTGTACCGCAGGGTAGTCATCTGGATCCGCTACTGCTTATTCTTGCTATTGACGACATTCTCTCTCTAATTAGGCACTCCATGGTCTTAATCCATCCGGGCGATATAAAGATTTTCTCTTGCGTTAGAAACAGTTAACAAATATGAATCTTTCCGCATGAAGGATGATTTAAATACCTTTAAAGACTGGTGTGGACCTAATGGTCTGCAGCGTAACTTGAAAAAATGTGAAGTTATGTTATACTATAGGAACCTCAATTATACTTTTGCGGAAACTAATATCCCTCGCATGCAGTGTGTGACTGACCTTGGTCTGACGCTTGACAAAAAAAACTTGATTTCACTCTGTGCATGACCTATATTGTTTCTAGGAGTAATTTAGTTCTGTGTTATATAAAACAATGGTCGAGGAAGTTTTCTGATCAGCAGACCTTGATTCACTTGTTCTCTTCTTCGGTGAGACTAATTCTCGAGTATGCATCTCAGATTTGGTCACTTTATTAAGTCATTCATTCTAGACGCATTGAGTCGGTATAGCCGAGCTTTGTTAGGTTCGTATTATGAGACCACCCTTGATCTTCCCCTTATGCGGATCGCCATCGGTTACTTAATATGAAATCTTTGGAAGAATGACGTGATATTTCTAACTTTTCTGTACCGGCTCTCGCATGCATACCCGGTATGGCTTTCGCAGATTTCCTTTATTACATGTTATTCATTCTCCATCAAACTATGGTTTGCAAAACCCTATAAATCGCATGTGATCGCTGAAGCGATCTCAACTTTCTGTACACTCCTGATAGTTTTGTTGTGTGTATTACAGTTATAACTAGTGTAGTTTTTTGTATGCTATGTCAAAGCTTTACGTCAAAGGTTAGCTAGCTAGCGATAGTAAAGCGGCCGTTAAAGCGCTCGACTCAGACACCGCTGCTGGTGCGGAGATGCCGGACCGGTCTCGAAAATTTGGGGGCTCTGCACAGGGTGATTCTCCGCTGGGTTTCCGGTCATAGTAATGTGACAGGTAATGAAGCAGTCGATGCTCTGGCGAAAGAAGGTTCGCAGATGAATGCTTCACAAATTGACAGATCAATCGGACGCTCTCTAATCTCAGTTAAAAGAGAGATCTCTCGGAAGCTGCTCAGCTCGCCGGGTGTAGGGGATCCTTGTTGATGGACGCCATCTAACCTTACCTAATCTACGTTAAGGGAATGTTCACTGATGCTGTTGACAGCGAGAAAACATACACTATATTACAAAAACTACAACCTAGCCACTTTTCTGAGAATAGAGAATGCTTTCAACTGTTATTAGAAATGTTACTCTCTTTAATTTGTGAAGTTTTGAAAGGTTCCTTGGGTAAAGTAAGAGCTTGTGCTATAATAATACCATCTACCTCTTGATCTCAAAGAATAAGAGTCCTGGCCTGCTAAACTGCTAAGGTCATAGTGACATGCTCGACGTACTATTTAGCCTTCGGAAAAAAAGAACGATGGAATGATGAATGTCTTTGGCACATTGATATTCACTGAGCCAGGTGTCATGCGGTAAATTGCACGAAACACTCAATCTGTTAATGTCTTACCGTCCTTCGGATTATGATATTTTGCTTTAAATAGAGATGCTCACCAACCTGAGGTGCAACTGAAGAATAACCATTTGCAGGACAAGCAGTTGCTATATTTTCTGATAGTCATGCCGCTATCAAAGCACTTAATTAGACTAGCATATCCTCCTACAAAGTGGTAGAAGGATGTCGAAGTTTTTTCTTAGAACGTGGGGTCATTCTAAGACAACACTTGCAGGGAGAAGAAGGAAATGATCGTTTTCTTCGCAAGCTCCTCACTTACAAACGACTTCAGCTGATTAAATCTTAGCATCATATAAACGGCATATTGTTTGGCGCTTTTCTTCTCTCGAAAATGCAATATTGTAATCAAATATCAGCTGTAGTAATTTTATTGAAGAAAATATAAACAAAAACAATTCTTAAGTCGTTAACTAATTAAAAAAATGCGCTAAATTATATTATAATATTTCAAAAGTACATATTAAAGAACTAGTACACCTAAGTGTATGCATTCGATCTTGCATGACATTCGTGATCAATGATTGATGTACCTACTAAGGGCTGCTGAATGTGAGAATTGTATTTTATATTATTTTATATAGTAAGCTTCACTAAACCAAGCTAAAGCCAAAGTTTATTGCTTCATTTAGTGATATTTTTTTCGGATCGTTTAAGTTAGCACAGAAAACTAAGCAGCGTATGTAGGACTAGAATAAAGCCCAAAGTTATGCCAATCGAGTTAATATGGAGCAGGCAGTTATACTCAAACTGTAATTAAAATGTAACCCAACGGGCGCAAATTATATCGATTTCAAAGTTCATATTAATTGTACAGAGAACATAGTTGCACATGCATAAAGAATAGTGTTTAGCAAAGATTTGAAACAAAATAAGAAGGACGGTTTCCAAATACGTACAACAGGCATAGGCTGGTAACGTTTTTATCATATGATTTCATTAAGATTCATTTTGATATATCCCCTCCCTTGTTGAGCCATAAATAGTAAGCGTGGGGTCTGGCTAGCCAAATACGCTGCGTTTACCTGCGCGACTATCGTCTGTACAGGTAAAAAATGCAATAAATACATAACAATATAACATTTTTTTTATGATATTGTGTCTATGCAACTACTAGTAATATTTATTCGTTTTCTGTACCATTTTTTCTACATGTAAAATATCGCAGAGAACATTAAAAACATTAAAACCCACATTGCAACTAATGCCAAGATACACAATACAAGTGTACCAAATTGTGACAATTTAACTTATGCAGTCGGCAAAATGAAAAAAATCAAAAATTCTTCTTATTGTTTTATACGTCGTTCATAGAGTTATGTATAAGTGTTTCAATACATACCAATAAATTTCTAATTCCCCCCTAACCCCCCTCCCTTCACCTCACACTCAAATTTACCACCCTTAAAATCGAAATTGTACATATATTTAATATCTTCGAAAGGAAGTTAGCTTATAACAATTGTTATAACTTCTTGACGACGACGTAGGATTACTGAAAAATACACGTGGAACTTAGAACCTCTTTGTTTTTGGGAAGTCGGTTCAAAAGGGTCATGCTGGAAAACTTAGACCTTTCCAATAATGCACCTACATAATACCAGTAAGGAAATTATGGAAATATTGTACTGATACTGGACAGAAATCAGCCGAAATATCTCACAAAATTTTTTCAGATTTACGACGTCGCACGTAATCACCTTGTAATCAAAGACTGTCATAATAGAAACATTTTTATTGAAGTTTCAACCAGCAAAACCATTAATTTATCCTGTTATAATACTTCATTACTCCTATTCAATTATTTTACCGAAAAAAAAATCGTTTGAGGGAATTATTGCCAACCCGGATAAAATTATTGGGTTGGTATATTCACACCCAAAACATGTACAGAACTTAATATTTTTTGATAAGTAGATACGCGTCCGTTGCGAGCACGCGCAACAAACAATTGCACAAGATAGTATTATGCACGCTCCCGCTACAGGCACAACAATTGAAAAACACACATATGGGTATGCATGCTCCTACTACAGGCACAAAAACTAAAAATACGACCGCCATAAATGTACGCTTCTATTACTACGTTCTTGTTTTAACACAATCGAGACTGGTGACTGGCAGCATGGGTTATGTAAAATCTCATCCGTATAGACGCATGATCACCGTGTGGTCATCTGCCACCAGTCATTTAAATATTTCCCACTAGGTCATGAATCTCCTATAATAATGATAGCAATTACATGAAATTTGCTACTTTTATTCTTATATATTTTCCAGTTTCAGTTATAATCTTTATTCACCCGTGTAAAGATAAAACTCAACTGCGCAAACGTTGCCCGCTACTGCGAAGGTAGTTTTGTTATTTCAGACATCGGTCTCGAATGAGTTAATCGAAAATAACTTTATTATTTTAATTTTAAATTTTAGTCTAGAAAAATTGTGAGCGTAAATGACTTATTTTTGACTATTTCGTGCGTCTTTTATTGATACGGGCCTGCAGCGGGCGGGTACTTAGGCGTACCATGCCTCATTTGAGACCCATTCAGGCGTTTTGACACTGTGCATGCCTGATTCCGGATAGGAATGGGCGAGTTTTATTTTTACTTAGGAATACAAGTTTTTCGAATGTTCGGTTTTATCTCTCTTCACAGAACACACATTGTTGTACGTCTGTGTACGTCTTCCTTGGTAATGATCTCCGGCCAATGGATGTTAGTTAAGGATTCGTTGACAAAGGTTTGTAGCTTGGATGTTATTTGACAGGTCAATTTCCATGTTGAACATTAGTACAACAGAACAGATTTTACATTGGACTAAAAGATCCGGAGTTTTGTGCGTTCGGAGATGTTTTTATTGCGCCAGATCTCAGCAAGAGTATTAAATGCAACTCGAGCCTTATTGATGCGAGCCTGTACATCAGCTTAAGCTCCGCCGTCTACTGTAACTATGCTTCCGAGATATCAAAATTTATCCACTTGCTATATTTGCTGTTATTCCAGATAAATTTAATTTTATCTCCTGGAGTCCAAGCTCATAAGTTTAGTACTGTAACCCCTACTGGCCGTAATTTGTTGTCAGCAGAAAACAGCCATGAGTCGCCGCCCATGAGGTTCGAACCCGGGGTTTTCAGATAAACCAACAATATTACTTACTGAAGCCACTGCGTATGAAAGGGAAATCTATCTAATGCTGAATAAATCAACAATTGAATGAGACCACAAAATGCACAAAATGTGCAGCAAAAATTCACTTGACCCGAGTTAATTTTCAAAAATAAAAATCAAAACAAACTACTTGTACGCTCGAGCAATGTAAGAAATATAAAAATTTCTTAACATGATCGGCGTTTCTAATGAAGAAAAGTTAAACTCCTTTGGCTCGTTCTCAACAGCAGCACCAAATGGTTAACTTTTCTTCAGCTGCTGGACGCCTTCGCGAAAAAACGAAAACTAGATTGAACTCCAACACAAAATATTTTAAAAATCTTTATTCTGTGTAGTTTTCAGCACAGAAAAGCACACGAAATGGGCAATGAACTGTTGATGTTAATATACAAGTATTCCAGAACACAAGAATACAATTGACCCTATTTCACACGTGTTTAATGCAGAAAAGTAAGTACAACCTAGAAATAAACCACTTGTGAAGATTTCAAGAATATTGTTTGTTACAATAATAGTTTGTTAGGAAGGAGTGAATGATTTAACATAATACATTTTTTCTCCGTTTAGAACTGCTTAGTAGAAAGTTAAAGACACGTTCCCTAACTCAATAAAGCACTTCTACCTTTTTCAAAAATAACCTAAGTAACCTGAAGTTTGCTCTAACATAACTCTTTTAAGTTACGTGCAATTTCTTCCGCATAGCTGCGACACTATTTCCCTTCCTTACATCTAATCACATTTTAGTCTTAAACGCCATCTTGGGCTCTTATAAATCACTTTATGACTGTCTTAAGTATGAATCACGTGCAAAATATAATTTAGAAGCAAATTGCGTTTTCGTCCAAATAATAAAACACTTTAATAGCTCGCTGCTTTATTCACTGCATTTAATGAGAAGAAAATAATATCGCCGCGACATGGACTATAGTGCGACAGTGGGGGGGAAATACATAGAGCTGAAAACGATATCCTTTCTGTACTTTTTCTCCCACTATATCGGGCGGTAAAGTGATTTAGAATGAGAACCAACTCATACTTGCCTACAAATAAAAGAACAAAGATTGCATCATTTGCTTGCATTTTTTATCCTCGAAAAATTCCTTTCAAAGTCGTTTAGTTGGTGCACACGTTTCTCCAAGAATCCATTCATAACTGGTGCACACTGCTCTCCGAGAGCTCATATCAGAACAAATGGGAATTGAAAATGCTAAAAAGAATTCCGGGATAAGAGGATTTTTTATATGAGAAAATTCTTTTCGCGAAGAATTTTTAATAACATTCGCATATCCTTTATTTATGCGAACTCTGGCGAGTAATTTGCATAGCTAACCGACGAGTTTTTCAAGTGATAATGGATTGGGTTTTAAGATTTTTCTAGCTTAAATCCTCTTCCGCTTGAGGAGATAAAACCGTCAGCGATTCAATTTCCTACAGCCTAATTTGTTTCATTGTGAAAAGTATGCCCCAAATGCCCGGAAGGTTTTGCGTGGTCCTTGGTGTGTCTATCCAATAACTGCAGAATTTTACCAGTGCGAAGAGTTGGTACTTCGACCGCAAAATACTAAACGGAATGCACTAATTTACCTTTCGGCTCTTTCGCACGGAGCAAAATTCAGAGAACAATTCTAAAAAATAGGACCATTGTTAAAACCTTCCACAACTGAATGTTCTGGCCTTAGGGAGATGTAAAAAAAACTGTTCATCCTGAGGTAGTTTTCCATGCATATGAAACAGTTTTAACGGAGGAATCCTACGCAAATCTTTTTAGAAACCTCCCAGTATGCTCTGTTACTACATGATTTTTGCCTGTCATGGTCGTACATAAGTGCTACGTTTCGGTTAAAAATATAATTTCTGCTACTTAGTTCGTTTTAATCAGATTACCTTGGAACTACTCAAATAACATGTGAAGAATCCTTTCATGCAGGAATAATTAGGATAATCATCTGCTTCAGTTTTACCACGAACAGTTCTTCTACGTGGCTTGCAAATGTCCAGGAGAAATTTCATAGTTTCCCTTTCTTTCGAAGAACTTTATATGTTAGTCCTTGGCCATACTCAGTATTTGCACTTTGTAGAACCAAGCGCTACAGGAATAGTAGAAAGGCTGAGTAAATTTGCTTGCTTTAATGTTAGCTTTATTGTAGGTGAATGCTTACAATATTTTTATTTTAAAAACAAAACTTAGAAAAAGTAGAGCTAGATAAAAGATTTACTTATTTCGAAAAAAAAATATCTAAGTAAATTATTAGATTCATCATGAATGAGTAAACATTATTTATAAACACTAAATGCACTGGCAAGAAAATTATTACGTTCGCGAGACATTTGAACCCATCCAGCCAAGAATGCAATCGAAATGCATTGTGTATACATTACAGTGAGACGTATGCAGTACTGAGACCATGTCTGCAGGTGTAACATATTACTTGTAATGTATTAATAGTTAATAACGAATCGATTACAAATTGAGATACTTGTAATGTATTAAAAATTTATGACAGATCCATTACAGGTTTATACATTTTCAGACTATTTCAAAAGCAATATTTTGGTATTTTTTAAATTGTTGTAATGAACAATATGCAGTTTTGATTTGAGTCACTTTTCTTGCCAGGGTGCGATATATCTACTTAAAACGCTAATGTTTCAGATAAATTTCTATTTACTTTTTCGTATTACTGTTTTAAAACGCATATACACTCTATGATTCACTTGCTCTTTGATATAATAACTGAATAACTGAAAGAATTTCTCTGCTACAGTCCTAATAGCAAAATTCTATAGAAAATTTACCAAAACCACTCTGAAAAAACAGCAAGCGTTACATGTAAGGTGCGAGTAATGTGCATGAAATCAGTTTTTTTTTGTAATATTACAATCAATGACTCAGAAGAGCACAGAGCACAGTCAAAGAAAAGCTTTTCTCATTTCTTCTGTCGGTCTTTTGCTTTTTGTTACGGGGGTACCCCAATTTTATGCAGAAAGGCAGAAGAAAACTGTTTTCATTGTTTTGCTTACTTCAGTGTGGGGACAGCTGTGAACTTATATTTTTAACAACGTAGTGAAGGTAAGTTATTTTTCGCGATTTTTACTGTCTACATATTAATACAACATGATTGAAAAAATTTTAGCCATAACAATGCCGAATGAAAACAAAGGACCGTCGTTAAAAATTAAATTTATATCGAGCTGTTCAATGCTACATCGGACTCCGTAGGTGCATGTAAAAAAAGGTTTGCTAATAAAAATGTCTTCTTTTATTCATTGTTACTTTCCGGTATTTTGCGCAACATAATTGACATTTTTAGGTAAAAAATAATCAGCTGAGTGTTACGTAACGTTGGGGGGGTTGGTTAACACGAAACGTTACGACGCGTTACAAATCTTCAAAAACTGCGTTACGTAATATTTGAACGGCTCCACAAGCGCTAATATTATGGGTAGAAGATATGAACAAAAAGCGGTTGCCTTTAAGTAAAAATTCAATTAAACACAAAGCCTTAAAAATATTTGAATATTTAAAACAAATGGGACAGCCGTCGCTGATTAAACCAGTTTTAAGTTCTTGGCTATCACCGACTGGTTTCAAAAATTCAGAAAACGCCATTCGTTGCACAACATACACACACAAGGGGAAGACTCCTCTGCGGATGTGGATGCAGCAAAAAATATCCAGCAGAGCTAGCAGATATTATTCAAACCAAGAGCTATTTCGCTGACCAAGTGTTTAATGCTGACGAAATGCTATTATCATGGAAAAAATGCCTGACTGGATCTATATCTCATAAAATGAAAAAACCACTCCTGGCTTTAAATTTTAATAAAATAGTTTTTAAAAAAAAGTTCAACCGAATTCACAAAATCGCTAAAGAGCATAAAATAATTTTTGATTTTAAATCTATTACGACATTTTGAAGTCGGTGCAAATCAAACAAACCAAACAACTCTATACAACAGCAAAAGAACCATCCAAATCGGTCCACGCGTTACAAACCAAGTCCCCCCCCCCCCCAACCACACCAATTTTTTTTTCTCGTGATATCAACCAGGGAGCATGCTCTACCCAAAAGAAAAAGAATTATCCAAATCGGTCCACGCATTACGAATTTAGACTACTCCTCCTCCCACCCCACCTGCTACCATAGGACCAAATTATTATCCTATTAGCAATGGGGGATCACACTCTATACAACAGAAAAGGAACCATCGAAATCGGACCACGCGTTACAAAGTTTTCCCGTAATTTTACGATACGTCCAAATCTAACCTGGAGGGTAAAGGGGTGGAAGTGACATAGGAGTTGTCAGGATGAGAAAAAAGTGGACATTATTCCTCATCTCCTCTGCAACTGCACAGCTCTAGCCAATTACAGGAGTGGCTATTTAGGTTCGTATTTTTTCGAAAACCTAGCCGGACTGGGATCCGCTGACATCAGAGACATAGTTAGATTTATTAGGAGCGCCAAATGGATCTAGATTAGTGGTCTCATAATTCGCCATCATAGCCTAACTGTTCCTCCCCCTAGAATGCGGGCACTTCAACCTAACCCAACTTAAGATATTAGCTCTTCAAAATGTACAGACAAAATTTAATAGTTAATAAGAGGCGTTAACAGTCATTCCGGGCCAGGTTCGACAAGGAGAATTATGCTGAGTTCCGCAGGAAATCAGGATACATATACTGAATAAGTTGAAAAGTAAGAGAAATTCTTCTGCTTTAACCATGGAAATGTATACTACACAATCGTAAACGTAAGCTTCTTTATGACCAGTTTTGAGTCTTTTTTTGTTAACTTACATACCTTGAAACGTATTTGTCTCGTTTCTGTGAAATAATTATCCCTCGAGTGATAACCACCTCCATTTATCTCTACGAATTTCTGACAATAAAACATAGCAAACATTTTTGCTCGTTTGATGTCATTATGATTACATGATATGACAAGGAGTGTCGACTCAGAAAAGAACACTTCATACATAAAATGGAAGAAAAAAGTTTCGGGGGACAATTTCTCCGTCACTCTTGCCGAGAGAAAGAGGATATTTTACAAAAAAGATACTCTGCATAAATGTAAAGGTAACTCGAGAGTACGTGAGGCGAAAATAAGTTGAAATATTAACAAAGGAAGGATGGTACTTGATAATATTACCTTTTGCCATTACCTTAGACACTGCTGTAAATAATAACGACCGGGTAATATCTTTTAATGGAATTCGTTATAACGACATTTGATGCTGCTAGTTTCCTTAAGGCATTTCTCCTCAAGGTGCTTTATTCTTCTCGAGTAGGATCAAAATAGGACCTCACTACATAGTTCACGTACGTTTAAACGCAATTAAAGTGCGCTTTAAGTGTCCAGTAAATTTCGTTTTATCCTTTGAACTGAAACGAACTTACCTTTTTAAGTGACAACATTTTCGCTTTTACATGGCACTTGGAGCTGTTTTTAAATACTTTAATAGTTTAGTACACCAGACACATACCCGTTAACGGCAGTGATGAAAGGATTTAATGGCCTTACTTTGGGAAGGATACATTCGTTTGCTGAGTTTATATTTTGGTGGGGTAAGTGATAATGGGTTAACCTTCCATCAAGAGTTTCAATCTCCACCGCCGACGACCCAGTCTGTTGTTGTTGTAGTCTAAGTCGGTGGTTTGAAATCAACGTTAAATTGTAGGTCTACTTGCCATTGTAGACGTCGGGTGAAATTCTTCTCCCGGCCCTTGCACAGATAGTGACATTACATGCCAAGGGTGCTCCCCAGAAGTTTTCACGACAAGTTAAATATTCGAGATGCCAGATAAGAACAACTATTAGCAGACACGATAGGTCCGGAAATTTTTTTGTAAAAAAAGACAGCAGGGCGCTGAATTTAGCCCCTTCAATAAACGCGGCTGCACACTATGCAGAGTTCTAGCCCTTTTCGTGACCCCTGAAATCAAAAAATTTAAGAAGAATTTTTAAAATTCTTAAAGTAGAGGTTTGTGGTTATCGTTCTGACCAGATTGAAGTCTAAGTTTCAAAAAGTGTAGAAATGGTGTGAAATTCTAACTCAGAAGACGTATTGCTCGGTAGGAGCCAAGAAACAGAATATAACAATATATTGAGGCTCCAAAACCACCATGCACAAAACATCAATAGCCAAAATTAGAATACGTATAGAAATCGTTTCAGCGAATCCTTAGTAAGACTCAGGTCGAAAATAGGGCACATATTCACGGCTTTACACATGCACTTAATAGGCTTATGTATACTATAGTTAAACCCAGAGTGAACGACACTAAAGGCAATCTCCTAATGCTGTACGGAGTATGCCTATAAGAAACCTCACCTGCGAGAGCAAGAGAATTTATATATGTTCAAGTTCAAAAGCTGGTGAATAAAGATTAAGTCAGCAACTCTACGTTGTTCTTCTGAAGAGTGCATATTAATCAATTAAAGAGGAAGCCTGAGTGGATCATTCCACGGGAAATCTGTTAGTGCGAACATACATACTCGAGAATTGGACTAATCAAAGAAAATAAGGTCTGCCGATCAGAAAACTTTCGGAAACACGGAAAAGCATTCGTCGTTATCGTTCTCATTAAATAGAGATGAGAAACCGATTAAGGGGATGCTATCTATAAGATGAGTGAAACCTGCTCTTTTAAAATCAAAAACGTACTGATCTAAGTTGGGATAAGCAATATTAGAACCATCGTAGTAGAAAGAAATGAAAGTGGGCGGGTTTAAACTGTGGATAAGTTACGAGAAGGCGATTGGACTATAGTCGAATCAGAAGGAAAGATAAGATCTATGTTAACTGTTTTCCCATAAAGTTCTGTACACCACTCAGTAAATCAACTTAAGGGAAGGTAATCATTCTAGTCAGCGAGATAATTCCCGCGGCAAGAGCTGACCCTACTACAAGTATAAGGAGCATAGCTTAAAGCGTAGTGTTAGTGCAGCGACGGCCGTAGAGAATTCTGCAATTGGATACTTGAAGAAGACTTTGATGATTGGACATTCTCGGATAAGATCCTGTGGACGGATGAATCACAATTTACTAAATGTGGAATAGTGAATTTACATAATACTCACTTTTGGAGTCCAGAAAACCCAAGAATTGCTCGACAGACCTCTTCCCAAAATAGATTCTCTGTAAACTTGTAGTCAAGAGTTTTAGGTAATCGACTTACTGGTCCACATATTTTACCTGATAGGTTAAACAGCGACAACTATTTAAACTTTCTGTAAAATTATCTAATCGAGTTAATGGAGGATATACCCTTGGAAATACGAAGAAGTATGTTATATCAACATGACGGCGCGCCAGCCCATTGTAGAAGAAACGTACTCCATTGGCGAAATAGTGGATAGGGCGGCGTGTTATTTTTCCTTGGCCAGCTCGTTCTCCCGACCTAAGCTCACTTGATTTTTATTTATGCGAGACCAACAAAGAAATGGTATACAGGTCAGAAGTTGCAACAAGAGATGAACTCGTAACAAGAACGTTAGAAGCCGGAAATAAAATAAAAGAAAATTTAGCAACAATTGACTTGAAGGGAGCCATGCGGAAAAGAGCTCTTCTGTGTACTCGAACTGACGGAGGTCATTTTGAAAATCAGTTAAATTACACAGGCCTGCGAGATTCCCCCCCCCCCATCCCCCATCCTCCCTCCCCGAGGTAATTTTTCCCGCTGAACCCGAATCCGGGCTCAGAATTGCTCTATCACGTCAGTTTTGTTAGATATTCTAACTTAAAAGTGTAAAACACTGTTTTTGTTATTTGAGGTTATGTAGCACTGCGATGTTTTTCATTTATTTGAGCCCATTTATTCAAGTGACCATTAAGAATATTTATAAATTTATTAAAGGCTTGTAAGTCAGAGTTTAAAAGTGAACACTCATATTCATTACCAACAGTACGAATAATTTTAACATCATCAGAATAGCAAAGAATTCTCGAGTAATGAAGAATCATAGACGCATCATTGATGTAAATGATAAAAAGCCAAGGCCCAATATGGCTACCCTGTGGCACCCCTAAGGTCTTAAGTATTTCATTTGAAAGCGCCCCACGAAACAAAACATGCTGTGCACGACCGGCCAGATACGAAAACACCCAGTTAACCAAAACAGAAGGAAAACCTAGAACGTGTAACTTATGAATGAGAATTCTGTGATTGATTCTGCTTATAAAAAGATTACAAATTATTAAAGGAACCAAAGGACGCAGGCTTTAGGTTAGAACCCACACCAGACCCTCGAAAGGCACCGTGCTTAAGGACAGTTTAACACATGGAGGATTTCCATACAAACGGAAAGTGCCCAAGAACTTTAACAGAAAGTAAAGAAATAAGGATAGAACTGAACCATTTGGAAGAGTTCCTAGGAAGGAAAGGTGCCGAAGAGTTCCGGCAAGCAATGAAGAAATAAGCACTAACCATCATTTCTGTCTTGAAACCAGGACCATCATTTCTGTCTTGAAACAATCTGAAAATAGGATTGATATTTTTCCAAAGTTTGTTTCTTTGACTGAGCAGCAATAAAGAATTATACTAAACGGATTTTAATCGTAATAAGTTTCCGATCATCTTAACTTTCACTTTAAATGAAATCTTCTACGAAAATGTCATGAAATAGTAATAACATTTCAGCAGTATCTAAAAAACCAATGCGAACAGTGGAACACGAAATCGGACTTAAATGACAATCGTAATGGCTTAGCGAACTAGCCTAGATTAGCAGAATTAGAAAAGGTCCCTATATTGGCCGTTTCGGACTACTTTTAGGTACATGTCATTCCTTTTCCAGCCTACCCCTATGATGTCGTTCCCTCGCAGTATCAACGGCATACGGAGTAATTATTCATTTAAGCGACCCCAAAAACAATATTCGACAACAATATCGGCTTTTTCGATTTTTTTTACATGTCACTTCCACTCACCCTCAGCCGTAGGGGACTCTTATCCCTGCACGGCATCGCTAAGGGCGCTAGGTATTTCTTACCCCCAAAGATTTTTTCTGTCGATTATAATTCATATGAGTACCAAGTGAACTGCAAATTCCTTCTTAGATTTTTATATATTTTATTACGTTTATATTAATTTGGTATACGTAGATTGACGACCCAAAACCAGAAATGATGAGATTTTGCGACAAATTATGCTTTTATGTCTCTCCATCCTTATTCCTTAAATTATTCATAATTTCCTCGCAAAACCAGTTTCAAAGGTGTCACAATTTCACTCATCTTGATTTCTTTACGAGTGATACTAAGAAGAAATGAAAATTCAAATAGAAAACCACTCAAAATTGAAAAATATTGAACCATCACTTCTCGTTTATATTATCCTCTTCTCTCCATATACGGAATGTCATCTCGCAATCTTCATAGCCAAGTCAACATCGTGGGTGCATTTAGTTGCCTTTTTAAATGGAACCTGTTTGAAACGATCCAAATCCCCCATAATTGTCCGGGACATTTAGCTGACATAGACTTCAATTTTATATAGTTGTACCACATCTTCGTAGGCTGCATCATCTGCTCTGTATGGACAAATCAAAAATTTGATCGAGTAAACTATCGAAAATAAACTTGACATCTCGCACAGCCTTATCAGAAACGTAATCTTTTATTCATCTCCTTGTCAACTGTCGGGATTCCTTTTGACATGTCTAGACACTTTTTCTTATGATATCTGACACAAAGACGCAATACTTGAAACGCTTCTTGAGACGGGAGGACAAAGCGCACTGGGTTCTGGCTTTGGCACTGGCATTGACATACACACCCAAATGCATTCATTCTGTTTTCTTTCTTCTTCTTTTTTTTAAGTACAATTTCCATTACAATGCCAACGCTTGCGTCAGCCTTTCTTTATTTTTATTTTATCTCGTCATTGCACGGCTGCGGCTCATCTTGGTAAATTGACAGCGAAAAGGTGCTTGAGTCTGACGTTTTCTTTTTAATTATCTCCTTTACAGGTACATTTTGAATTGCAATTTTCTTTTATGTGCCATTGACTTCGACGATGGTTATGAGCTTCGGATATTTGTCTTGCGGCGTTGAATAAACGAGTGAACTTTTGTTTGCCTGACCTCCTTTTAAGGCCTTGAACTTTAAGGAAATCGAAGTATACCTAGGTAAGGAAGTACGTTCTAATTTACCAAGGCTAACATATAGTGGAAATACAAAATAAAGGGATTTAGAGCCTGATAAAATTTAATTAAGTGTATGTGGCCAGAGTTAAATTTTCTTAGAAGATTTCATTTCCTTGAAGAGAAAGTTAAGATCATCGGAAACTTATTACGACTAAATTTTTTTTTGTTTTCGGGGTTGCTGAAACCGAATCCTAAGTCTATTTAAACCCATCACGTCAGGTTTTCGCCATAACTTCGAATAACGCTATATCCATACCCAAAAGCCCTATTAAATGACCCCTCAAACGAAGCTATTAACCTGCGATAACTCCATAAATAATTAAACTCATAACCCCATATTCCCATAACCACATAAGTCTAGTCATCGTAATCAACCTCTACTTGAACAATTTTTGCCTGGGATAAAGTACCCCGAAACCTGAAAAACTTTACGTGATGGTATTAAATGAACTTCGGATTCGGTTTCATCGACCTCAGAAACATTTCGTAAACATGGTCTCACCCGATTAGAAAAAAAATTTTTTTTATGTGGCTGTGTAATTTTTCACTGAATAAAAGAAATTATGTTTGTAATATTTTTTCCAAAATGTCGACCCTATTTTCAGATTGTTTCAGGACAGGAATGATGGTCTTTGCGTGATGGTTCGGTTTAGTGCTTATTTCTTCATTGCCTACTCTTGGACTACTACCACTACTTGGTCTCATGGGAATCTCAGGATTGGGCGTAATCATGATGTTCTGCATCGTGTTATACCAGTATATAAATACCTCTTTTGATCCAACTCGGAAAATCCGGTGAGATTCAGGTTCAGAAGGTTCCTTTTCGAATACTCTCTTTAATCCAAAGCATCAATTCGTGCAATTATCGGTTCATTCATCATATCATTGGGGCAAAAACGTGAAGGGACACCCGCCATAGGAACAGCGAGGATTTGCACCCATCAGGTATATTACTCATTTTATTGGACATCTGTAAATCCAGTTTCTTTGCAGTATCATTCATATATTTTACTAGGATTAAGTGGACAACACAATACGGCTAAATAACTTCCTTTATATTTAGAATTATTTTTTTTTAACTTTATTTTCTTTTACATAGGTGGCATCTCTAGTTGTGAACGTAACACTCTTTCTTGCGTTCTAGAAATTTAAGCAGATGTCTTTGGTTTCGTTGTCCTCAGTCACGGTGCCTTTCGAGGGTCTGGCGTGGGTTCTAATCTAAAGCCTGCGTCCTTTGGTTTCTTTAATAATTTGTTACCTATTTATAATCAGAATCAATCACAGAATTCTGATTCATAAGTTGCACGTTCTCGGTTTTTCTCCTTTTTTTTTTGCAAACTGGCTGTTTTCGGATTTATCCGGTCGTACACAGCGTATTTGTTTTCGTGGGGCGCTTTGACTAACCACAGCCTAATCTAGATACAAGCCCGGAAAACATAACAGTTCGTCCATTTCACCACCAAGCATTTCGTCATTTTTTCATTTTTGTTGTACCACAGATTAAGCAATCCGTGCACATGTAATGACACTCATTACACGCAATGGGTTGACGAGCTGTTTCCTGTTATTACTTAACATCACTCTAACAAATTGCTTCAGTTTAATTGGTTACATTCCTTATCTATTAAAATGTCCTCCATTAAATTTTAAATAATCAAATAATACGTCCCAAAGTTGCTCAGATTTTCCCTCATAAATACATATATCAACATAAAAAATGTCATGTATGAGATAGTTAATTTTAATAAAGTAAGAAAGGTAGTATAGTACAACTTAAAATGAATTTAGAAATAAAATTAAACAATATGTTAAGGTCACCTAAATTGGGTTATGAGAAAGTAAAATAAGACAATTAGTTATGTAAAATCTAGGAAATGAATTATTATATTATATTAATTATAAAATTTCAACTATAGAGTTTGAAAACAAATATTATTAGAAAATTAAATTGTATTATGCCCACCAACTGTCGAACGCTGCCCAAACCCTTACAAATGTCAGCATAACTATCTGACTCTATATTGTTAATAATGGGAAATTATCCATAAAATTTTACACATGGCCCAAACGGAAGCAAAGATGCGAAAAGAGAGAATCCATCTTTTTGATTGAAATCGTGGAAGAGTCCGGACGAAGAATTAGAATCCGAGTGACCGTCAAATTTAATTTGAATAATTTAATCCAGCCGGTGGTGAATTCCGAGTAAACGGAGTGACCGAAAATATAATTTTACTAAAATAATTCAGCTGTGGTGAATCCCCAAAGAAAAGCGAGTGAAGAAAGTGCCATTTCCAAAACAGCAGTTGGAAATTTCAAGGTGTGAACGAAATTAAATTTTGGGTAATTAAAATCAAATAACTAGCAAAAATCTCAAGATTTCAGACGGCCTATGAGTCCTGAGTTGGTTTCAAAAAAAATATTGACATCATACGAAAATCGACATCAAACATCAATCACGTGGCAGCGGGTGGGCAGAGGTTAAATAAAATGCAACTTAATAATTATATAGCTAAGGAGCAGGAATTTAAGTAAGTTATGGATAATTATAAATTAGATATATTCATGTTTGAACTTTAGCTAGAAAATAAGATAAATTTGCAGGTAGCTAGGAATTAGTAGTACTAGATTCATAGGTTAGAATAGGTAGCAAGACCATTCTTTAAAATTTAAAGTGTAAACTTTGGGATGTTAATAGAAATGGAATAGAATTCAAATCATTTGTCTATTTTAAATAACCACATAATTTGTATTTCAACATTTTAATGCAAGTCAAGACTTCCCCTAGACGCTTGGCTTACATTTGGGGGCTCAACCGGGATCTCCTGCTCTCAAAACCTTATAATTTCAAGAAATAATATTCAAAATAAATTTTCTGTCAAATTTTAAATATTTTCGAATAAAACAAAATTTTGAACTGGAGTGTAACGTAAAGGAAGATCGAAATAAATATTCTAGCTATTATTTGCAGTGCCATAAAATCAACCAAATTGTAAACAGCTCGTCAAAATTGTAGTGCTTGCACGTGCAAAGTTCTTTTGCGCACGTCGATATTAATATTGCCAATAGTGCAGTTAATCAAGTTTCAGCCGTCGAGCTTGGTTATAATCAGTAATTCCGAAGCCATTTATCAAACGCATAGTGTCTTATAAAACATTTGTTCGGTGCAACTAATAGTTACGCGTAGTAAATGCATTGTGTGTTGAGTAATTAGAAATTTACGAGTAGTGCCTTAAAGTCTTTCTATAAGTTTATTAAATTGAGATATTTAATGCTATTGTGCGAAAGTTAAGTTCATTATTTTCTCCCATCATTCCAGTTTTAGTGATATAGATGAGAATAATTATATTCAGGTGAAGATAACTATATTCTCTACTACTGATTACGATATATATATATATATATTAAAAGATATTGGTTAGTGTTCCATTTATATATGTAGCAATTTAGATCAACAAAATATTTCTACTTCTGGAACAAACAAACTTATTCATGAAAATGCATTCTTAATTTCTGTGTATAAGGGCTAGCAGAACAAGTGTCAAATTAAGTGATAATTAACAAAATCAAAATCTGCAGTATAATTGTTCCAAAATCTAGCTACGCGATATTTTCTGCAAAAAATTTACGAACTTAACAAGGTTGAATTAGAACCTGTTAAATTAAGAAAGAAAATGGGTTTACACTTCTGAAATATTTTCCCAGATGCATAGTCCAGTTCATGCTTACATACGGCCTTGACCTTGCGCAATATTTCAACAAAACAAACAAACGCAGTTTCATATATAAAGTATTATATCTTAATTAGGAGTTATTATAAAATACCAAATTTAGTTATGCAAATACACCTGAATTGTTCTGCATTAAACGTAACATCAAATGAAATTATTAGTTAAGGTACTGAATTTAAGAGTTACATACATAAAATAAGTAACGTGTTTTAATTACAATTACATAAACTAACAGAAAATATTCGAGCGTGGTTGGATTCATTGCGAAACTTTACAATTCTTAATTGTAAACCTAGTTAATTGTAGTATATTTTCCACCCTGGTACAACATAGGTATATTGCAATATGTATAATTAGAGTTCCTGCAATGACTTATGTTTTGATTGCATTCTCGTTATTAATTGTTCAATAAGTATAGCCAATTCGTATCATTACCCACAAATTAAAATTTGACCGTTCTGAAATTTGAAATGTCGTACGAACAAATAGCCAGCTTTTGCGCGGACAGCGACATAAAGTATGAGATGCGCTGTCGGAATATTAAGCCCGAAAACTATACTATTGAGGGTAGAGGTATATGGTGGGCTAAGCAATTGAAGAAGGAGGCTAATACAGATGCTTCCGATCTTGAAATAAAATCTTACATAACGCCTGATAAAGATCTTGAACACTGTGAAGAATTACTAAGAGAATTCAGTAATGATTGCTCGAGCAGTGATAACTTCTATAGTGAAGTTGTCTCAGTAAGGTTAGGATTCCTCTTGACTCGGCTTAATAGAATTGTAACTGATGACGCGGATCAGATTACCTTAAAGGGAATACTGATTAGTAAGACGGAAGATATAATTCGCAAACTCGAAGCAGCGCAATATAAACAGTGGAAATCGAATTTTGTGAAATTTTCAAGCCAGAACTTTTCCGATAACAGAATTGAAATTTTAAATTTAGGGCCTGAAGAGCCTGAGCACGGTTATACCAACCCATCTACCACAAACCAGGAGAATGCACTTCAAGCAAAAGCAGTTGATTTCCAAAATCGGGATAAAGTCGAATTTCCTAAAGATTCTTTAACTGCTGGTAACAAGTCTGAACCCAGTTTAAATTCCACTTTAGAACAACACTTAAGTAGAAATAGATTTCAGAGAGAACGTTTTTCATTATCAAAATCACCACCTAGACTATATAAATGGGGTCTTAAATTTACGGGAGATGATGAGAATTCCGCTTCTTGCTTTCTTCAACGAGTTGCTGATTACTCACGCTCTAGACAGGTGAATGAATTTGACCTCTTAAATTCAATATCTGATCTTCTAGAGGGTTCAGCACTAAGATGGTTTCGTCGTAAACGAGACACATTCGCGGATTACCAAGATTTTGTAAAACGATTCCTAAATGAGTTTGAACCATTGCTGCAAACTGATCACTTGCTTGAGTACTTAAAGAATCGTAAGCAAAAGTCCTCCGAGACTATCGTTCAATACGTATCTTTCATGGAAGATCAGTTCCTACGCTTACCGCGAATCCTACCAGAAAGAGAAAGGATCAAGATAATAAGGAACAATCTATTACCCAAATTTATTAGAGCCCTAGCTCTTAAGGATTTTTATTCGGTAGACTATTTAGAAACCGCGTGTAGAAGGATAGAAGTGTGTGACGCTCAAGCTCGAGCCAATGGAAACGATCTAGATAAACAATTTCCTCAGGGTCTTTCCTCCTATCCAAAAGTTTCTCGTCGAATTTTCAGCGAATCTGCTCCACGGTATCGAGAGCAAAATTTGTCACAACCTATTCGTCCAAGAGATAACCGATTCGATAATGGTTTTGTCGCTCCATCGAAGCATTTAAATTCAAATCCGACTATGGAACATCGGTACCCATTTCGGCATTCTAATAACTTTAGGCAAAACTATCGTAATGAAAACCATTACAAAGCAATGCCATATAATGATAAGCTTTCACGACTTAATCCTCCTAATCCTACAAATGAACCACAGACTTATAAAGCCAGTCCGATTAAAGTGAACCTTATTGAATCATCTCAATACAAATGTAACGAAGCAGACCCTTACCAGAAAGCGTCTGAAGTTGTCTCAGATCCTTGTTTTGTTGACAATATAAGAAACCGATACAACGGTGAAGATGGATATGATGAAGATTTAGCCCAAAGTCTAGGGCATAAATTAACGATGTCATCTGTAGGTGCTAGGAGTGATAAATTACCCCACTGTCAATCGGGAAACACCTCGGGAGCTGTACCAAAGTGGACGAGTGCCGCTCCAAGAACTCACTGTCCACAAAATCCATCACAATAAGCAATAATGACGACCCACGTCCTTATCTTAATGTCCGAGTTTTGGGATTCACTATTAGGGGACTACTGGACTCCGGAGCAAATGGATCCATAGTTGGCTCGTCAGCAATAACATTTTTGAAAACACTAGGACTGTCATTACAAACGAACCCTCTAACCTGTATAAAAACGGTAGACAATTCTCAGCATAAAATAATCGGCTTTTTCAATGTTCCAATTGAATTTAAAGGACAGCTCAGAGTAATTAAGATGTTAGCAGTCCCGACCTTACCACATGATTTTATTTTTGGGATTGATTTATGGAACGCATTCGAATTAACCTTGCAGAGTCGGACAGGAATAGAATGGACATGTTATAATTTTTGCGTTTATGAAAATAGTAGTGATGTCGGTATTCGCTCCCCAACGTTAAGTGAAATGACAGCAATCGAAAAAATTCTAATGAAATTTCAAAGACTGGACAGGAAGGAATTAGGACGCACTAACCTTATTACTCATGATATTGATACAGGGGACGCTCAACCCATTGTTCAACGAGGCTACGCAGTTTCACCGGCAGTACAAGCCCGATTTGGTAGGGAACTGGACAGAATGAAACAATTGGGAGTGATAGAGCCGTCTGTAAGCCCCTGGTGGTCACCAGCAGTATTGGTGAAGAAATCAAATGGCAAAGATCGTCTTTGCATAGATAGCCGAAAATTAAATGCTGTCACCAAAAAATGTGCTTATCCCCTTCCCAGAATTTCAGACATTCTTAGTCGCTTAAACAAGGCCAGATACTTATCATCCATAGACTTGAAGGATGCATTCTGGCAGATTCCCTTGGCTGAAGGAGCCAAGGAAAAGACAGCCTTTTCAGTACCCGGAAACGGTCTATGGCAATTTGTGGTAATGCCATTTGGACTAACAAACAGTCCAGCTACCCAGCAAAGGCTTATGGACAGATTATTCGGTCCAACGGAGCAAAATATATTCACTTATCTAGACGACCTAATTGTCGCCACCGAAACACTACAAGAGCATGTTGAAACTTTGGAACGTGTCTCAGACCGCTTGTACGAAGCAAACCTAACTATTAACAAGGAAAAATGCCAGTTCTTCAGAACTAGCTTAAAATATTTAGGCTTCATAGTCGATTCCAAAGGTTTACGAACTGATCCTGAGAAGGTACAGGTAATGCTTGACTTCCCACGTCCCAAGAATTATACTGAAATGAAGCGCTTTGTAGGCTTAGTTTCGTGGTATAGGAGGTTTGTGCCAAACTTTGCTCAAATCGCGTCACCCTTGCATGACTTGACAAAAGGGGGAAAGAAACGTCAACCACTTAAGTGGAACGATGAAGCTGAAAAAGCTTTTGTCGAACTTAAAACTTCGCTCGTAAAAGCGCCAGTGCTTGCGTCACCGGATTTTACAAGACCATTTTTTATACAATGCGATGCTTCTAAGTACGCCATTGGTGGCGTCCTTTTCCAAAAGGACAGTAATAGTGACGACGACCACCCTATCGCTTTCGTAAGTCGTAAACTTAGAGGTGCGGAATTGAACTATTCTGTTACGGAGAAGGAATGTCTCAGCATAATATTTACAATTGAAAAGTTGAGAGGTTTTCTCGAGGGATATAAGTTTTTTATTTTGACCGACCACTCCCCACTAACGTGGCTCTTTAAGCAACAGAACGTTACCGGACGTTTAGCACGCTGGATCCTTCGCTTACAACATTATGACTTTGAGTTGAAATATGTCAAAGGAAAAAATAACGTGGTTCCAGATGCTCTCTCTAGAATACCAGAAGTAAATTTGATAACTTGTGTACCCCACGAGGAAGACGCGTGGTATCACCAAATGATTGAAAAGGTAAAGTCTAATTCCTCAGAAACGACAAACTGGAAGATCCAAGATGGCCAATTGTTCATGAGGCCAAAACACGATTTAAGAAATCTCCAGGAAGCCAGATGGAGAGTGGTTGTACCAGAGTCAATCCGACTTCAAGTTCTAAAAGAAGGTCATGATTCACCATTTGCTGCCCACTTGGGGGTACGTAAAACGCAACAACGTATATTAAGTCGATACTACTGGCCTGGAATGATGAAGGATATTGTTAATTATGTGAGGGGTTGTGAAACTTGCCTTCGGTCAAAACCTACGACGAAATCACCATTCGGGCTGATGGGGAAATTTAAAGAAGCAACTCGTCCTTGGCAAATGATTTCACTCGACTTGATAGGTCCCTTACCTAGGTCGACTAAGGGACATACATTTCTTCTTGTAGTCTGTGACTGGTTCACTAAAATGCCCTGTTTGTTTCCCCTTCGCAAGGCAACTTCCAAAAAGGTTTCTGAAATCGTTGAAAATCGTGTCTTTTTGGAATACGGAATACCGGAGATCGTGATTTCTGACAATGGGCGACAGTTCGACTCAAAGGAATTTAGAAAATTACTTCAAGATTTTGGTGTAAACAAATTTTGGTTGAATTGCCGATACCATCCGCGCAACAACTTTTCCGAGCGTTGGAATAAGGTTATTGGTAGTGCACTGAGATCCTATGTTAACACGAACCATAAATTATGGGACCGTGACATAGGCCCCATTACAGTGGCATTACGCACGGCTGTAAACAGCATTACTGGATATTCTCCCTTCTTTCTTAACTTTGGACGAGAATTTGTATTCTCAGCTTCCGATTATGTCCTCTTCGATCATGTCGATGGTTCGGCCATAACACACAGGACTAACTTTTTAGATAGACTAGGACCGCTCTATGAAGAAATACACAAAAGAATTGTGAAGGCCTATGAAGTGAATAAAAGATATTTTGATCGAAATAAAATATCGTTTAGCTTTAGTATAGGGGATACAGTCTACAAACGCAATTACGTTGTGTCCGATGCGACACAAAACTTCTCCTCTAAGCTGGCCCCGAAATTTATTAAATGCATTGTAGCAGACAAGAAATCTGAACTGGTGTACCGTCTAAATGATGAATTAGGAAATGATATAGGCTGGTGGCACATAAAAGATATGAAACGCGCATAAGTTAAATTAAGTATAAATGTATAAATTAGGATTAGAACGATTTCAAGTGAATTCCAGAGATAATCATTTTTTTTCCATTAAGACATATGAATTACAGGAAGTTTTTTTTTATAAATATAAAATTTAATTCATGTTCCTTGTTGAGGTCAGTCAAGTCACGATTTCTTCCTAACAGATGCGAGAAATAGCAACATATTAAGTAATAGAATAATAATGTTATTCCTTTTGAAATAAGTAGGACAAGTACAGGCTAGTCCTCGTACTTCCTTCGAAACTTATCTCACCTCGTTGAGTTCAGCGTACGTATGTCGCTCATCATCGAAAACCAGAATAAGTTCAGCTTTCGCAAGCTCATCATTCTAAAAGTAAAAGCAGCTAAACTAATAACAAATATGTATATATCCCATAGAACAAGACAATTTAAAATTCCGCACAATAGCGCCTAATTAACTTAAACCTTATAGTCCATTTTATAGCCGGTTAGTATTTTAGTAAACGATATTAATTCATATTGAGACCAAGAATCAAGGCTCAACACTTGCACAGTATATTCAGTTGATAATTATGTTGGGATAAACCTAAAACGCAAAACTTGCTATTGCCTTAATTCTTCAGTTCATACAATAGTATCATGAAGACGTAGTAAATTGTGTTCGCAAAGTTGGCGAATGTTTGATAAAAAAAATTTTCATGTTCCATAATAAATTTTTTTTTACCCACGAACGGAGAGAAATGTAATGACACTCATTACACGCAATGGGTTGACGAGCTGTTTCCTGTTATTACTTAACATCACTCTAACAAATTGCTTCAGTTTAATTGGTTACATTCCTTATCTATTAAAATGTCCTCCATTAAATTTTAAATAATCAAATAATACGTCCCAAAGTTGCTCAGATTTTCCCTCATAAATACATATATCAACATAAAAAATGTCATGTATGAGATAGTTAATTTTAATAAAGTAAGAAAGGTAGTATAGTACAACTTAAAATGAATTTAGAAATAAAATTAAACAATATGTTAAGGTCACCTAAATTGGGTTATGAGAAAGTAAAATAAGACAATTAGTTATGTAAAATCTAGGAAATGAATTATTATATTATATTAATTATAAAATTTCAACTATAGAGTTTGAAAACAAATATTATTAGAAAATTAAATTGTATTATGCCCACCAACTGTCGAACGCTGCCCAAACCCTTACAAATGTCAGCATAACTATCTGACTCTATATTGTTAATAATGGGAAATTATCCATAAAATTTTACACATGGCCCAAACGGAAGCAAAGATGCGAAAAGAGAGAATCCATCTTTTTGATTGAAATCGTGGAAGAGTCCGGACGAAGAATTAGAATCCGAGTGACCGTCAAATTTAATTTGAATAATTTAATCCAGCCGGTGGTGAATTCCGAGTAAACGGAGTGACCGAAAATATAATTTTACTAAAATAATTCAGCTGTGGTGAATCCCCAAAGAAAAGCGAGTGAAGAAAGTGCCATTTCCAAAACAGCAGTTGGAAATTTCAAGGTGTGAACGAAATTAAATTTTGGGTAATTAAAATCAAATAACTAGCAAAAATCTCAAGATTTCAGACGGCCTATGAGTCCTGAGTTGGTTTCAAAAAAAATATTGACATCATACGAAAATCGACATCAAACATCAATCACGTGGCAGCGGGTGGGCAGAGGTTAAATAAAATGCAACTTAATAATTATATAGCTAAGGAGCAGGAATTTAAGTAAGTTATGGATAATTATAAATTAGATATATTCATGTTTGAACTTTAGCTAGAAAATAAGATAAATTTGCAGGTAGCTAGGAATTAGTAGTACTAGATTCATAGGTTAGAATAGGTAGCAAGACCATTCTTTAAAATTTAAAGTGTAAACTTTGGGATGTTAATAGAAATGGAATAGAATTCAAATCATTTGTCTATTTTAAATAACCACATAATTTGTATTTCAACATTTTAATGCAAGTCAAGACTTCCCCTAGACGCTTGGCTTACACACACACAAATAAAAATGTACACTCTCGTAACCAAAACCAAAGAGAAACACTGATGTCATTGACGCATTTTAAGCTCAATACTTCAGCAAAACGAGCACAAGAGAGTTTTTCGTTTAAAACACATGAAAAATTTCATAAAAGAAGAACTTTTTATCGTCTTCACATATTCAGAACATTTGTAGGTTAACCTCAAGTAAAATCCAATTTAAAACTTTAAATATATTGCGAGAAAAACTACGAGAAAGTACAATTCCCTAAACTTTTCCTTATGTCTACTGTGGCAAGTTTTCGTTTACACCACCAATGATCAGCTGTTAATGTCAGCTTCCGTGCTTGTATCTAGAGTAGGCTGTGAACTTACTTATAGTGACATCTGGTGTACAAATGTTATTTAATTAAAATTAATTATTTCGTGTTAAACAACAAATTTAAAATTAACTGTGTAAAAATTGGTGTAAATCCGTGTTAGAATTTTTGAGATTAAGAGTTGTGTTTTGCAGTCGCTGTTTTCTTGGTATTTTTTCTACTTCTAGACTTTGCTAATTTGTGAGGTTATATGAGCAGCAAAACATAAAATTCCATTTGTTTGAAAAGTTGTTCTGGTGAGTAAGTTGACAGCTCTGGTAAATTCCTTCGTACATCTCGCAAGACTATAATGTAACCATTTCTTTTGTATATTTACTTTTGCCGTCCCTAGAAAAGATGGGGGATTGTCCCAGCGGTGGACTTCTGCTGTCGTAAAACAATTAGGTCGTATTATGCTCATCTCGTGTTATCCATATCCTTTGGTCGTGGCAATCTTTATTTTGGTCAAAAACTTATATCATCCTCTCTTTTTAGCCAAGGCCTTTCTCGACTCGACATCTTAAAGCAGCACGTCCGGTAAAGTGTCCAAGGAATTGCTACAATACCATAATTTGCTACAATAGGTTACAAACCAAAAAAAAAGAACCAGAGGCTTTAGATTAAAACTCACGCGGGACGCTCGGAAGAGGTAACGTTGTAGGATCGCGCAACATATGGAGGACTACTGTGGAAAGGAATAGTATGCAAAAGAGATTTGAGGTTTGAGTTACAAATTTTGGCGAGAGTACTAATTGTAATGGTTTTTTGACCTGATCATCATCTTTCAGCTGATGATGCATCTGTTGGAGGATAGTCGTTTTAGTGCGCTCTCCGTCATAGAATCCCGTCAGTGAAATCTGCCTAATACTAAAGATTTAGTCATACGAAGTACTTCTAATCGCTACTGCATACAGTTCCCCTCAAGTACCTATTAACTTTATTGCACGACAAGTTTTCTGGCGCTTTCTGATCAAGTAACGAAATGCTAGGTTGAGTTATGCTGATTTTGACGATAACCTGTACATTGTCGTTATAATTGAGGCCTCTTGCCATCCTACTAGTCTTAGTCGCATCATTCCTCGAACTTAAGTAAGAGCCTGTCTTCTTTTCAATTGACTCAGATTTATAGTGCAGCTAACTTCCTGGGTAGGTTCGACGACCTGGTTTTTACGAGTGATCCAGATTGTGCAGTAGTGAGTCGTCTCCTCACCCAGCTCTCCTATTAACGTTGATTCGTAATGAATATTTGATATTATCTTTCTAAAAAAAAACTTATAAAACAGCCAAAACGTAAGATTGTTTAATGAAGAATTTTTGCATAAAATACACATTTCCCCAAGCCATTTCAGTGCGAACACAATATTTGAAATTCCGCCAAACCAAAATGTCAAAACACATAAGTTTGTTTGATTAATTGGCCCATCTCGTTTGAATGTTGAAGATGAATGATGCAGCAAACGTTACATAGTGCCACACATGTACTCATTGAGTTTCTAATCTCATCTGATTACCTGCTCTGGCTACTTGAGGTCATCTAAAACAGACCAGTATCTTACTCATCTGTATAGCGAACTTAACTGTAACTATATAACGTCTACGTCTACCCAGCATCCCGTATCAAAACAGTTTCCATGCTGGGAATATTTCAATGATCTTGTTGTAAATAGGCTTCCATTTAAAGATAAAAAGTTGCCCATAAATTTTTCATTCAAATCGAAGAACACGTTCATACGTGCCATCGATTAACAACAAAACACCAGCAGCAATCACTGCGCGACGTGATACCTCGGCAAAGATGAAAAACGGCCCGGGAGATCATTAATTATTCCATCGTTTGTTTACATTTTCCTCTGATCGGATGTAGACGATAGGTAAGTCGGTTTTTGTTATTGACCTGTGCAAGATGTAATGCGGTTAGGCCGTTGAATCATGGCCGCGGCTACTTGTTCGTGTGGGAGTCTGATGCGCTACTTTCTTCTTGATGATGTACACGTCTGAGATTGTGATGGCAGGTCTTCTGTTTTATTGCCGCCCACTCCTATTGAGATATGGTCGCATGAACATTAATCGTTTATAACTTTTAGAAGGTCGAAGTTGTTAATAGAAAAGTTTTACAAGTACGTCGAGAATATTTTATTGGAGGTTTGTGTCACAATGGAAATGAAGCTATCTCGATTTCTTACATTTTTGAACACATTATAAAACTATGGAAATTACTTACCTGTATAATATGCGAATATGCCTATTTTTTTATTTAAGCGTAATACCAGCTTTAACATAATAGTACAAAAAATAAAAATAAATAAACTGAAAAGAAGGGATGATTTACTCAGATGGAAGTCAAAGGAGGAAAGGTCGTTGACTTTACGAAGCATCCTGGTAATTCGTTCGCGTTGACCATAGTTCCTGCGATGGCGGTCGAGTCGGAAAAGGAGAGTGGACCTAAGGTTGGGGCGATTGGTGTAGATGGGTAAAGATTGCAGGATTGAAGCGCAGTCTATGGCACCAGTTAATGGATTTGCGAGTATGCCAAAAAAAATCGAGAATCCTTAACAGCGTTTGATCACCGAATTGTGCAGTGGTGGAAGGTTGAATCTGTCTACCCACGGAAGATCACGTAGAGCAAAGCGAATAAACCTACGCTGAACAGATTCAATCCTGTTAGTGTGGGTTATTTGTGTAGGTGACCATACCTGGCTGGCATATTCAAGGAGAGGTCTAACGAAGGAGATATAGAGAGATTTGGAAACATAAGGTTCGGAGAACTCTCTAGACCAACGCTTCACAAGCCCTAGCGCGGAGTTAGCTCTGTTAATTATGCTGTCAATGTGGGCACGGAAATTCAGTTTGCTATCACAGATTATTCCTAGGTCATACAGAGAGGTAACGATAGGGACTGGTACGTCGGATAAGATGTAGACTCTCGGGGTGGTGGTAAGACGTTTGCGGGAATAAGAGATGGACTGACAGTTGGAAATATTAAGCTCTAGAAAGTTTTTAATGCACCATGTGGTAAAGTAATCGAGGTCTTTTTGCAGGAGAAGAGAGTCAGTTATTTTTTTTTTATATGATGTGGCCAAAGCCTACAGGACAACCCTTTGGTGCGTTAGCATGGTTTTGACCGGAAGGGAATAAGGGTAAGGAAAGTGAGGAAACTTGAGTCTTGTTTTTGCATTGCTGCGAGCTAGACAACAGCCCAGAGACGGAGTGGGTTATTTTAATTTCTTAATAAAAGCTCACGGGGAGACCTGGTCTCGAACCCGGGACCCTTGGCATGGTGGTCGTGCCGCTCAACGAGTTGATCCAACTCAATTTCTTGTGGAGGAGAGATGTTTTTTAATTATTTTCATGTCGTCAGCATAAATGGGCAGCTCTGTGAGTTTGATGGCACATTCAACATCATTTATTGTAAGGATGAAAATCATTGGTACGAGGTGGCTGCCCTGAGGGACGCCGGAACGAGCCTCAAAAGGGTTAGAAATGATGAGCTAAAAAGAACATTGTACTGACAGTTGTTGAGGTCGTATTGAATACAGGAGATAAATTGGAGGGGGGGGGGGACCTAGGCGATAAAGTTTGAACAAGATAACGTTAGAAATCTTGTTGAAGGTTTTACTAAAATCGGTTGCGATAACATTAACATCTTTACCGTTTTCCAGGGCATCAACATTCTTTACTGTTTGCTAGTAAATTTATGTTATGTGTGGAAAAATATTTTCAATTATTTCTAGTATTATTAGTATTAGACGTTATTAAAAATAAGTTTTAGAGATAATAAGAAATATAAATTTATGAAGAATTAATGCTACCAACTAGTTCAGGCGCAGATACAGGGAAGTGGGGGGGGGGGGGGCATTAGGTGTAATTCCGACTTGGCGCTGATCTATAAGTCCCACATCAAGTCTAAACTGGAATATAGTTCGCATATGTCGGCACAGGCGGAGTTAGATAAAATTTAAGACTATTAAACTTTTATTGGCGACTTCGCTATCTCTGAGAACATTGACTCTCTGCAGCATCGACGGAATTTCGGTTGTCTTTCATTCTTCCATCTCGTGTTTCACTCTTCTATGGGTGTTTCCACGGCCATTGTTCCAACGAAATTGCTAGCCTAATCCCTTGTAAACACATTACAAGACGCGATAGAAGAGCTTGTAATTGCTCCCACTCCTGTACTCTATATATACTAAAGGACAAATTTGGGAAAATTTTGTCATTTTGTCAAATTTTGGGAACCCTTACTAAGCAGAACAACACGCATGCTGAATAATTTACCATCTTCTGTTTTTCACTCGTTTTATGAGCCCGAAACTTTTAAAGGAGGCTTTCATCGTCGTTCCTATTAACCCATTTCTCTTATCCTCAATTCCTTTCCTGACAAAGATGTGCTTTAGCATCATTGGGTGCTCCCTTGAGCTTTGGCATTCTGATTAAAAAAGTAATAATTGAATAGTATTTAATAATTTTATTAATAATGTAATAAAAAAAATTTAGTTAAGAGTATGTTGGACATGCACATGGTAGAGTTTAGTAATTATTTCCAAATTTTTTATTTATTTTTATTTTTTATTTTTGCCACAGTGTTTGTTACAATTTTTATTGAATTTGTATTAGGAATTTTTGAAGATATTTTGCATTAATAGTTTAAAAATTAGAGTAGGAGAAGGGGTGTAAGACATACCTACACTTTAGGAGACCAATCTAAATAAAAAAAAATTCTAGTACACCTATCACTTTATGAAAAGAAGATCCAAAAAAATAATACCAAATATTATCTTAATAGGTGTATAAATGAGAGGATGGAAGCTTATGGCAAACGGACGGATGGATAGACCAAAACTATAATACTTTCTAGTTGCTATGGAGCTGTAAAACCTAACCTCACCCACATAAGCACACGGATGAAGTTAAACTTCATTCGTCGTTGTTACTGAATAACTTTAAATTCAGAACGTGAAAAAGACTCATTCATTAAATCAATTTTCGAAATGTACTAGCGGCTTATGTTAACTAAAGTGGGAGATAAATATTCGTGCATTTGCTGTTTGTAGATATCTGGTAAAAACTTTCATTTTATAAGAGAGACAAACAGAGCGATATTCAAATGAAAGTAGAATATGCTATGGATATTCATCCCACTCCCACTCACTAAAACCTAGATTCGCCCCTGACACCCACAAATACCCAAATTAAGAAATTGCTCCCCCCCCCCCAGCCACCCACAAAAGTGATATCCTGAATCCGCGCCAGAACTAGTTCTTTTTGAGTGAAAACTTAATTGCAGAAATTTACAGCATTTTCAATTCATTATAAAGCCAACTAGGTCTACTAAAATAACGTGAATCGATAGACCACTCAACAACATAAATTAACTGAATTGAAAACGCTTAATATTCAAATTATAAAAAATCTACGGGAGTGTCATACATACATCTCATCGACACCGAAAACTATGGATTCGACATCGGTCGTTTTCAATTATTTTCAATTCCCACCCCCCACCCTAAGGCTGTCTTATCACCAAATTATTTAATGGCATCGGGAATATTATTATTCATCTTACTGATCCTGAAAAGTATTGATTTGACATCAGTATCGGCCGTTTTCGATTAATGTTTACATGTCCCCCTCTCACGCTCTCGTCAGCCACTCTCTATCACTAATTCCCGTAACCCCTTGGGCAGTTTGAGACAACGAGTGCAAGTGCACTTATAATTTTAAGTGAATTTCGAATCACTGGCATTTTCTCTACAACCCCCATAGCCATTTTATCGTAATCTGTTGTCAACAGAAAACAACCATGGCTTGCCGCAGATTCGAACCTATGACCCCCGAATTGGTAGGTCGACACCAGTTATGAAAACTCCCTTTATTTATATGTAAGGACATGTGGCGCTCGGCTGTTGTATACAAACTGCGCGACGTTTTTGATCTTTTGTTGAGTCAGTCATACCTCGAGCAACCAAGATATTAGTCGAGCGTGTTCAAAATTTCGCGTGTGTTTGTTAGAATATTCGTTCCGTGACGATGCCACGAAGATCGTCAAAAATCTAGGTCTATTATGATTTGATTAACACAGATGGTAGTAAAGTGTAGATATTGTAGGAAAATATATTTACAACTCAGTGCAACAAAACTAAAAAAAAAACACGTTGTAAATTTATGCAAGGAATGTCGCGACAAAATCGAACGTTTATTTCAAGATAACCCTTCACAATCAATGGCTTTCACAACTTAAGGCCAAATAGAAAGGAACTATCGCCTCAAAGTTTCTTTATCTTTCCTTAGCCTTCCATTTCACTCACCAAGATCTGCAACATCACTAAGATTTTTTTGATACATTTCAAGATACGTCCCTTCAAAGTCCGAGAAGTATGAGTGCAGAGGAGAAAACTGAAATTGATATGAATTTTGCGAGGGCCATATTTGGAACTGGCATGCCTCTCAATACGTTGGAGTCAAAACTGTGGCAGAAAGCGATAACTTCACTCCGATTTGATTACACTGTTCCTACAGGATATATGAGGTTTGTTTATTTCGCTGCACGAAAAGTGCAGAAGTAGTGTAGAGTGTAATCGATGTGACGTCAAAAGTGTAGGAATTTGCCCTACACTAATGTCAGCGAAACAAACATTTTAAGTGTACTTTGCTGTCAATTATATTTAACGGAACGTGTTTTGGTTAACACAATTTTTTAATATCACAAATAAAATGGAAAATAATATATTACCGACTTTAATGCAAGAAATTATGTGTCACTCGTCTGGTAATTAATTAAAATCACTTCAATTAAGACCGGCTTTGTTTGACAATTGCCTGACAAATGTCAAATATTTGCCTGCACTCATTGTACTTCATCCAATGCAGAAATTTCCTACTTTTCTGCAGCGAAACAAACGCTGTACATTTGTACTAAGTTTACTCTGAGAGCCGTTTGACGTAAATTTTGCACTCAGTGCAGGCAGTGCAGAAAAAGTGGAGCGAAACAAATAGACCTACGATAAGCAATAATAGCCTGGAATGCGAGTATGAACGCATTAAACGAGAGTGAGCAACTCGGTAGAGGGATAATAAATTTCATTAAAACAACACTGAAACCGCTTTTTTACAAATGCGTTAATCCCGGTACGAACTGGGAGACAATAGCTTACATGTTTCGAGAGTTGATAAAGGAATAGGGGATGAAATTGGATCAACAAATTTGTGGCTGTTATCACCGATAAGACAAGCAATATGAAAGCAATGTGGAGATTAGTGTAGAATGAGTATCCTAACATCACTGCGATAGGTTGTGTTTTACATACTGTTAAAAGATATTTTAAAAATTGAGAAGTTCAGTAATGCCGAGAAAATTGTGGCAGCTATAATTAAGTATATTAAAAAGTGACAGAACTGGTCAACTTCCAAAAAATGCATCATCAGAAATATGGAATGGATAGGAAATCTCTGAAACTGCCCAGTACGACCAGATGGGGTGGCTGTGTTATTGTGATAGAGTAATTTTTGTGCAACAGAGAAACTCTTGCAGCCACTGCTATATGCCAGGAATTAAGATTTGACCGGGAAATATATCCTTTCAAAAGGCATTTGTTTAAGAGTTCAATCGGTTAAAAAAGTTTTGAAACCAATTTTTACAGCTACAAATAAACTCGAAGCCGATAGAGTGACATTGTCAGAAGATATTTAAACATATCAACGAAAACATAAAAAACCCCATGGCTAGTGCTGAGGATATATCAAATGATGAGGAAAATCTTATATTTAGTGCAATTGAGAAGAGGCTTCAATTTGTTGAGAAACCCATTCACTATGCTGCTAATATTTTGGGTCCTAAATACAGAGAAACAAACAAATCAGACTAGAATTTTTACACACCTATGCTCAATTGAAGAACATGGCTGATGTGTAACCTGGCTCAATACCCAATAATGAGCGATTACATTTCACAGAATGGGATTTGGACTGCGGTCGCTCAATTATAGCTGAGGATGTGGTGGAAAGGCTTTTGTGACACCCAGCCGATTGTAAGTATTACAATACAAATCCTCAGTGTTCGCCATCATCAACTGTTGGTGAAAGAAACTGGTCACAATTTGGAAACACACAAACTTTGACCAGAAATCGTACAACAACTGAGAGGTTGCAAAAACTGATTGCAATAAGGACAAATTTACGCTTATTATCCAAGAGCTGTGAGGATCAGTTTCAGATTCGCACGAAGACTCAACACTCAGCAGTTCTGATGACGACGGAGATGAAGTCAGCATTCATACTGAGCAACAGAATTAAAATTTAAGCAGAAATTCGTTGTAATCGGTTTTAGATGAGAGGATCCATTAGCGTTATTCCCCTGTTAAAATTTAATTTACTTTATTCTTTATATAACTGCTAAAATCAAATATAAATATTATGGAAAATCTGCCTGTGAAAGTAACATAAAAGTAGGATTAGCTTTCAGCGATTAACCCGCACAAACAGACAGACACTTCAATTTTATTAATATAGATTTATTTATTCACAAATTATGAGATATATAAGGGCAACTTTACCAATCCCCGGAAAATGTGCGTAAAATAATTATTAACGCAGAGGCAAGTCAAAATAAATATAGATGGGAGGATGAGGAAAATATAAGTATTTCAGCATAGAATAAAACAGTCTGTCGTGATTCGCTTAGCTGTAATAATTATGTTAATATTAATATAAGTTTGCATGAACTAAATATCTTATCATAGAACATTGCAGGACTGAAAAACAAACTATTATTTCCGGGTTTCTTTGAATTTATTAGTAATTACGATGTTTTTTTCCTATTTGAGACGCACGTTATGCAAGGCGATGAAGAGAAATACAACAAATACTTCACAGGATATGAAATATATTGGATTGGTGCAACAAGATCTGCTCATTTTGGCAGAGCTAAAGGAGGGTGTGTTTATGGGATAAAGAAAAATAGTAAATATAAAAATTCACCCAAGTTTACGCTAATCAACAGTAAATACGCAACGGTATCTATCACCTCGGATAACTCTAGCTTCTTTCTCATACCGACTTACTTGAATTGTAATCAATCAACTGAGGATTTTGAAGCACTTACTGAATGTGTGGAAAGTATAGCGGCGGATAGCTTTGCATTGCTAGGTGATCTTAATATGAGAATTGGAGAACTTCAACAAATACTCCCAGAGTTTGGAATAACGAATCACCTGCTCTCTACCTGCAGAAAATCTAAGGATAAAGTCATAAACAACAGAGGAAGAAAATTTCTAGAATTGTGTGAGGAGCATTTATTCTAAATGGCCGTACTTCTGGAGACCTGGAGGGTGAATATACATATATCAGTACTAGTGGTGCCTTAACCATAGACATTGTTGCAGCATCCTTTAATTTTATTAGTAATGTGCAAAAGATTGGAGATTTGTGGTCATCCGTACTCGGATCATCTTCCTGTCAGTCTACGATGCTCAGTAAATCATGAGAATAGTTCAATATATCCACAACATGAAATGAAATTACTTCCAAAGCTTGAATGGAGGAAACAAGATCCTAATAGATACAACGAAAAGCTAGAAGACGCAGTGAACTCCTTGCCTGAAGAAGCAAATTTAACTGATTTAATTAACATAATAAACGAATCATCCAACAAAATTATAGACCGAAATAAAAAGCTGAAGAAAAAGTGGTTTGACTTTGATTGTCTTAAAGCTAGGAAAAAGTCTTTTAGGTGGCTAAATCTATTTAGGAAGAGCAACACTGACTTCTCAAAAAATATGTACTTGAAGGAAAACAGGAACTTTAAGGAGCTCTGCAGAAGGAAAAAAATAACGTACTATGTAGAAGTTCTCTCAAAGCTAGATAAAGCACGCGACAGCAAACAATTTTGGTCTCTGATTAAAGAGCTTCGCGAAACCAAGTTTGTAAAAGGGTGCGATATTACCGTAGAGGATTTGAAAAACCACTTCGAAAACCTGCTAAACCCACAAGTAACAGCTCAGACGATTTTATACGCAGCTCCTAAAATTGAGGAGCCAATATTAGATGGCGAAATAACCATAGATGAGCTATTAACAGTACTAAGAGTAAAAAATAACAAGGCACCTGGACCTGATCGTATACCTTACGAGTTTTTTAAAAATGCACCTACAAGCTTTCTAATTAAACTATTAAAAATTTTCAATACTATGTATGCAAACGAAAATCTGCCTATATAAAAAAGGTAATCCGAATCAACAGAGGACTATCTTTCATGGGAGCAGAACAACAAAATTTTACATGAGTCTCAAGCTGGATTCAGACCTGGTTACTCAACTATTGACAACATATCACAATTTATGTAACATTGTTAAAATTAAACAAGCTAAGAAAAAGGGCAAGGTATATGCATTCTTCGTAGATTTTAAATCAGCGTTCGATACAATCAACAGAGCGGCGTGTTTTTATAAACTCGATCAACAGGGAATATCAACCAAATTTATAAAAATACTAGTGCCCAGGTTTGGAATGGAGACAAACTATCCGAACGATTTGAGTTCAAGTGCGGACTAAGACAGGGATGCACACGAAGTCCTTTACTTTTCTCCTTTTTCATCAACGATATTGAAGTGGGCATGAAGGAAGGAGTAAATATAGATGGCTTGGCCATCAAGACCCTTTTGTATGCAGATGATCTAGTTTTACTATTGGAAAACCCAAATGAGTTACAACACATGATATTTAAATTCGAAGAGTACAGCCAGTCTTGGAACTTGATAGTAAACCTGGACAAATCAAAAATACTAATATTCCAAAGGGGAGGTGGCAGAAGAGCTCATAATGCAAATTGGAAGTACGGAGTGCACGACGTTGAAGTTGTAAAGGAATTCAAATACCTCGGAATTACTTTGACACCCAAGCTCTCAATGAAAACTCATCTAAAGGAGCGATTAAGTGCAGCAAAAGGCGTAATCAGCAGTACCTGGAGCAACTTTATTAAGAGCAGCAATATAAACCACTCATCGAAAGTTAAAATCTACTCGGCAACCTCAAAGTCAGTACTGTGTTACGGAGCTCAAGTGTGGGGCTTCGCTGAATATGAAGAAGTCAAAAAATTGCAGCGCTGCTTTTTTAAAAAAAAACTATTACGGCTACCACAAAAAACTCCCAATTATGTACTTACGCTGGAAGTGGGACTGCAAAGTTTGTACATGTTTACTTTAAAATGCCCCACTTCGACTACATGCTCAAAGTTCTCTGCTAATATGCTGAGGACAGATTACCACATATTCTAGCTACCAAGTCAATCGAACATGGGGCATATTGGTACGATGAATGGCGAGATCTTTCAATCAAACACAACGAAGAAATTGAATTAGCACTGCAAAATAATTACCAGAATCTACATATCTTCAGTTGTAACGACAATCCTGGAAAAGGAGGAGTGATGGCAATGGTCAAAAGCGGAGGAAATAGCAAGGCAAACAATTCGACACGGACTTTATAATAAACTTAATTTTGACCTAGGAGAGCTTAATTATTTCAAAGATAGCAACAGTGTCGAAAGAATAAGATCAATTCTTTTATACAGAAGTGGCATGTTGTTCATCAAATATTGACTACTAAAAGCTTTAATGTTTGTGTCAATAATGAAAGTAAAATTATAATTCACTTTACAGAGTCCTAGTACAAGCTGCATTACCGTCACCTACCTGCCAATGTTTGTGGAAAACAATTTGCATTTTACGATGATCGCGGTAAATATTTAATAATATAAAAAAAATTTATTGTGGTGTAGATACTTATATGATATATTTCCCTAAGTGGAATAAAACTGATCAACCACTTACCGCAAGCATTAGAATTACGAAAAACCGCAGCAATATCTTGAACGATAACCTCAATCACTGCACACATTCACATTGCCGATAAAAATTAAAAGAATAAAAGCAAAGTTCTCTCAGCAAAGTTCGCAATACATTAATTAAGCACAATTTGGTAATTTTAAAATTAAAAGAATTCAAAGTTTAAAGGAAATTGCAAATTAGTAAAAATTAATTGTACAAAAAGCATTTTACTCACTGAAAACAGTCGTCAATTATGACAGATGCAGAGAAATTGAGAAGTCCTGGATTGAGGTGAAACAGTAGGAATTCGAACATGTTTCGGTTCATCTGAAGTTCTTCGGACGATTCTTGTGCAGTGAGGTGAGGGCCAAATTAAGTTTGATAATGTTTTCTGTAAAGAAACAAATTTATAGAAATTAAATTAAATGTCAAAAAAATTGAAAAAAATATATATAATTAATGTTTTCATATATTAAAATACCTTTATAATACATATATTGCAGTAACATTGAACAGTTAATGATAAATTAAACTTAGTAAAAGATTGATTGAATTTTTAATATATTGCATGCTGTGATGGAGGTTGAGAATGACAATAATATATTTAAAAAGGATTAAATATGCCCAATGCACATTTGTAAAGAATTAATCTGATTTAAATCGTTAATTCTAAAATGTTGCAAAGTTGAAATTTTATAGGAAACACAAAACACCTCCAATTTTCACTTCCACTGAAGGTACACATTTTTTTGACTAGTGTGTTTTTTACCTTACCATTAATACCTTCGGTAGGACCCGAATATTTATCAATTGCCAATCTTTGAATAATACAAATGACAATCTTTTAATTTTAAGTCAAGCCGTTATTATAACAATCGTAAAGAATGTCGATATGGTCTTCAACAACTTTACGGATAGATCAATCCCCCCTACTTTTCTATATTCTACGTTTTTCCGTGCAAACGTGTACAAGAACCCTTACATCCTCCATCTTCGCTGACTTTAGCAAGACCTTTGGCTGCCCTTCTACTTGTCCGAACGCACTCAGCGTGTTCTTTTTAGCGGTGCCCTATTCAAAGAAATTTTTGTTTTTTCTGGGGTGCCCAAGATAGCATTCTTGGGCCTCTATTCTTCATCATCTTTATTAATGATGTCTCATTACTCCTGGCTGACTCCAGAATATTGTGTTACGCTGATGATGCAAACATTTCCCGTGTCGTCTCGTGCGCTGATGATTGTGCCCTCTTAAGTTCCGAGATCCACATTTTCCGCGACTGGTGCTCCAGCAACTGTTTCCCCCTTAATCCTACCAAATGCACCGTAATGACCTTTACCCGCCGAAGATGTCCCATCCACCTTGCCACCTCTTTGGACGGTTGCGTCCTGAGTAGGCCAAATAAGGTCAAGTATTTGGTGGTAGTTATTAATTCCTGCCTATCCTTCGAGAACAACGTGGATTTAGTAGTGAGCAGGGCCAATTCCGTACTCGGCTTCGTGAAGCGGTAGTCCAAGGAGCTCGACGATCCCTACTTAACTAGGCTCCTCTATTGCACCTTTGTCAGACCCCTCCTGGAATATACTTGCGTGTTATGGGACCCTTACTCTGCTGTTCACATCAGCATTCCATTGCGCGATCCTTTTTCCTTTGCCCCCTATCATGCTAGACTCGAATTAATCTCGCTCGACTCACTTGAAATGAGGCGTAGGGTTTTTAAAATCACTTTTTTGTATGATCTTTTTCAGGGAACGATCAACTCCCTCGAACTTCTCAATGATGTTGGTATTTGCGTCCCGGCCCGGTCCTTGAGGAGCTCCGACTTTTGCCATGTTGCATTCCACCGAACACTTTACGAAATGCATGAGCCGATTGCGTCGACGTCACGCCTCCTTAACGAATGCTCAGCCTGCATTGAACTAGGTTATTCTAGGCAGCAGTTGAAATACGAATTAAGGCTTTTTTTAAATAAATTTTAGTTCTAGTCTAGTAAATATAAAATTGAGGAACATAGAACTCAGGCTAAAACTCATACCAAATACACTGTACACCAAGCTAATTTGTAGCTTAGTCCTCTAGAGCTACAATTGGTGACTTTTTACACCTGCAAAAAGGCCCTTTGCAGAAAATGGAGTCCAGAACCCAAAATTCTGCACTGAACGTATATAGCCATTATTAAGCTATCGCTGTACAGAGCGACATCGTTAGTTCCCTAAAACCAAAAGAATTTCAACTTTGGTTACGATAGCATTTATTCTGGAAATTATCTGCGGATGAACATGTATTATGCCATACCATCTAAAAAGACTTTTCCACAAAAATTCCTAAAAGAATAGAGGATGTTCACTGGGTTTAACCTATGTAAAGGTATTCATTTACAGGTATAAATTAAGCCTGAAACGAAGGGGGACATGGAGGTAAAGATGTCCTCACACTGTTAAAATATACAATAGTCATATCACCAGAAATCATGGGCATTTACAACGCTGCTAGTCTGTTCTTATCCACCTTCAATCTACCCATAATCGTAGCATGAGCAAAATATATTCGACAGTCAAAAGATATTAGTGCTCAGCTCCAATATTAACATCGAAATGAAAAAAACTCTTGACTCCTATATTAAGCACATTATCATAAAATTTTGAGGAGTAGTCTAACTTCGTAACGCGTGGAACGATTTGGATAATTATTTTTCTGTTTGGTAGAGTATGCTCTCTGGTAGATACCAGGAGAAAAAAAATGTTGTGGGGTGGGGGGAGGTTGGTGGAACCTAACTTTGTAACGCGTAGACCGATTTAGTTTTGCATCTAACCCATTACTTTGACGTGATTTACTTTTGGAATAAAAGCAAAATGGCAAATTAGGCTTTTTTAGTTTCAAAGTATTCAGCATCATTGAAATTTTGGCATCTAACCTAAATTTTTTTGGAAAATGGAAAAGATCACCTTTTGCTTCTGAAGGTCACAGATGATTTCGAGAAAAATAAAACTCCCCCATTCCTAGACTGAAACAGGCACGCACATCGTCAAAACGCCTGAATGATACTCAAAGGAAGTCACAGCACGTCAGAATAAAAATTCAACTTATCCAAATGTTAGCCCGCTGCAGGCATGTATCAAGAAAAGGCGTACGCCCAAACCAAGCATGGTATGCTCATACTTTTTCTAGACTAAAATTTAAAATGAAAACAATAACATTATTTTCGTAAACTCATTCGAGACCGACGTCTGAACTAACAAAATTATCGTCGCAGTAGTCGGTAACGTTTGTGCAGTTGAGTCTTATTTTTACTCGGATTGATAAAGATTATAAGTGAAACTGGAAAATATATAAGAATAAAAATATCAAATTTCAGGTAATTGTTATCATTATTATTGTCATGACGCACCTTGAGAGTCATCGGCTATTGGAAACAATTTTAATATCAAGTGGCCGATGACCCACATGGTTCAACAAGTGTATTTACGTGGGTGAGATTTTACATAACCCACGAAATGGGTCACCAGTCTAGAATGTCTTAAAGCCAGAAAGCTGTAACAAAAGCATTTATTTATGGCGGGCGTATTTTTTAAGTTTTTATGCCTGTAGCGGAAGCATGCATACCCGTGTGGCGGGCATATTTTTCAATGTTTGGGCCTGTAGCGGGAGCGTGCATAATACTACCGGGGCATTTGTTCGCTATGCGTGCTCGCAACGGACGCATATATGTATACTTTTAAAAATATTACCGTCTGTACTTGCTTTGGGCTTGAATATACCAACTCAATTATTTTTACTCGGGATAGCAACATTAATGGGCGGGTATAAAACTGGCAGTGGATTGGTCGGATACAACGGAAGAACCAAAACAACATCACTCAGCTATACTATAGATTGGAACGTCAATTTAAAGGATTCTGTAGAAGAATAAATAATTGATATACGAATTAATCAAAAATGGTGATAATAGTGGAAAGTATGGTCCAACAGTTAAGGATTGTAAGGAACCCATTTCACATGTGCTTTTGAATATAAAAGAAACAATACATTCCATTAAATTTAGCATTAACAAAATGATACAACTTTTAATACAAGTATAATAGCCATTACCTCCATTGTCCGGGATATCTTTCATGAAAAACTGAAATATCCAACCAGTGAGGGCATTTACGAAATTTTCCAAACAAAATAGTTTTATTTGCGCTCATCTGTTCTGTAAACGAAATATTAAATGACAAAACAAACATATTCAAAGGAACGCAATTCAATTTTCCTTTGTTTTGCAGTTAATCTACGTAAAAAAGCTAAAACGTAACTGAAGAGTGGCGCTGAAATCAAAACTCAAATTCATTAAATATCTGAATCCCGCAGGAAAATGCCTATAGAATTCGCAATTAAATGGTATGTTTATAAATATGAAATATTTTCAGTTTTGATAAAGGCAGAAAATCTCGAAATTGTTTCATATTGCAGGGCAACAAAAAAGTTTTATTTCCGCCTTTTACGGGTTATTTATCGCAAATGTATTTCTCGAATCTTATAAGAGCGAATTTCACATACAAATTAGCTTGATTGGACCAGTTTCCTCTTGTATTCTACCCCCGCAACAATGTATTACTCTAACTAGAAAAAATTCGCAATTTTCCCAAAATCATCTCGTACACCCGGTGGTCCTCCCACTCGCTCAATTGCTCTTTATGGGAAACAACCAGTGACTGCTCTATGTTTACCAAAGAAAACAAAAAACCTTAAACGGGTAAAATATGGCTCCGAAATGTTCTTTTCTTAGCTGTCATTTCTCAAGCAGCCTTTTATTACTCAAGGTGACGTTTCGCCGTTGTGTAATGTGATCCAGTGTTGTGGCACAAAATTACTCTTTTTGGACGTGTCACAACAAAAATATCATCCCGAAATACAAAAAGGTGGTAAATGGTAATCAACAATGAACGATGGAAAGAATGCCACCAGAACGCAGAAGGATATGTGATACCTACCACCTTTGAACGAACGAGGTATCAAAATGCGGTTGCCTTGAATCATTTTTTATGGAGGTCTTCCTCAGCTGCGTCTGCGATGAAGGAGTTTTGAGAAAAATTAGTCGTGAAATTTTTCATCTTCAGTTTCCTGAACGTAATTGCCAGAAATTTGAGATGTTGTTCCTTAACTCCCAAGTGATTTACGATTCAAGCGCTCGGTCGACCACATACGACTTTTACATAGATTCGAAGTAGTATATGCCTTCATACAAGACATATTTCCACAGTAAGTTGATACTACTTTATTGGGGATAATTGGCTCACAATGACGGCTCACTTGCTGACTAATTGGGGATCAGGTCAAAGCATCATTACACATTTCTTTCATTTCTCAGTTATTTTGTGTTCCCCCATTTCTACCATTTAGGAAAGATTTCATTCATTCAAAGAAGGGTCGCTCAGAAATTGTTGTCTCCTAATATGTATCTCACCCTTTCCTGCCTCGGGTAAGGTACATTTAAGCCCACCTGTTTCACTGGGTAGGGTAAAATTCCTTCTTGAAAAAACATTTTAATATCTTTCTTGAAATTATTCCTTTGCGCCTCGATTGAGCTCATCCATCTGATAAATTTCTTTCAAGACAGAATAAATTCTTTATCGCGAGTAAAGTAATTAAAATTGACGTGACAAGAAAAATATTTAGAAACTTAGATACATACATCACGAGTATCTAACAGTGACTAATAGCATCGCTTAAATTCCGTTGAAGATCAGAGCAAATGTAACTGTTCCATGTCCTTTCTCATCGCCGGGATTTGAGTAAACATTTCCATGCCGAGGCACATGTCATTTCACTCCGAAGACATAAACATGTCATCCAATTTCCCATTGAAGTTTTTAACGTATGCAACAAATCCTAACAGAAAATTCGTGAAAACTCTGTCAGGGGTCGTGGACTTTCCCTCAGTTGAACCCCAAAAGAAAAAACAATGCACGGGTTCAGTCGGAGTTTGAATGTGAATCTGCTGGATCTGTTCTAGATCTCTTATACATTTCCACCCTGAAGGTGACATACGATGGATGCATTTGTTGCTTGCTCGCTTTCTGGTAAATATCTTCCTTCGTCCCTTGTTTAGTTTGCATGGATTAAGCTGACGTTTTTTATGGGCAGACATTAAAATTAGTCACGTAGAATAGATGTCCGCCTCGAGTAATGTAAACAAAGTCTTAACGAGATTCAGCATGTTCTCAGTAAACATTGAGCCAAAGTGGATAAGTCCCCATCCACGGAATTTTATTTTCGTAATCGACCAAAGTTAATTCGTTCATAATCCTCCTGTGGGAGCAGAAACATTTCGACGATTGCTTACTGTACCTCTTAAAGGTAAACATTTCTTAAGCTCGCGGGATTAGGCTAACAGCTTCAGCCGCTAATCTTAAATTACTGTGGAATCTTTTAATAGCTTTACTGCTTTGTTGTTGAGTCGGGGGCTGATATCCCACTTTAATTAGATGAACGAATTCCGAAATTGCCGACATTCAGATCAAAGGCCTTTCGTTAATCCGCTTTTAGCACAACCCGCAAAAGAGGGATTGTACCTGTCTGACTTATCCCCACCAAAGTGGGGATTTTGTGGTGAAATTTGCACGAAATTCGATTTTTTGTGATTATCTTAATTGTATTTAAGTTTTTGCTTATTTTTAATCGAGTTTTTGCATTCACTTAGGAGTTATAGAACGTATAAAATTTGACAACAATCCTACTCGTCTCATAAATATACTTACTCGCCAGGAAGACTTTTTCCCAATACTTCGCTATTTATTGTAAAGGTAGCTTGACCGATGGATGAAAGCCATAGAGTTTCGCTTGTTAAGAGAACAATGTGTCGTCGATGGATCGCGATTTATTCGAAAATGGAACTAGGAAAAACTAAAGCACTGCTGCTATAATGGGCGTATGACATCAAAGGTCCTACTAATTACGTAAGGTTGTCCTTGTGAAAAAGTACCAAATCTTAAATGCATTTTAATAAAACTAAAAACAGGTGTATTAATTATTACCTGCATTTAGGAAAAAGTTTGGAAAATGCCGAATTTTAGGAAATCCCAAAACCCTGTATTTGGGTTTAACCAAACGGAACTGCAAGCCAAACATAGAGGAGCGGTAAAGAAGGCACTATAGTGGGCTAGTGCGTCCAATTCTCACCTATGGTTTACTAGTTTGGTGGCCTGCGATGAGTTAGGCTTGTAACCAAACCAAGTTAAGTAGAGTGCAAAAACTGCTTGCATCAGCACTACCGGTGCCCTGCGCTCCACCTTAATGGACCTGGCTATCCATTATTAATACAACGCTCCTTATACCTGCTTCACGCAGTGTATTCTGATCTCTTTTTCCTCTTCTTCCTCCTTCAGTTCGTCACAAACCTGGATCGATGGCCATTTGAGACACCTTAAAAATCTTAAGCCTGGAAAAAGTTCTGCTCCTCTAGGCGCGATGAGGGATATCTGGTTTACTATGACCTTCACCTGCGGTTCTCCTTCGATCTACAGGCGTCATACAGTAGATTTTTGTCTAACTCGAGATCCACTTTGCTCAATAATTACAGACATTTTTGGAGGTTCATCAATGCCAAGCGACGCAGCGACGATTACCCTTCCTCCCTGAGACTGGGCGGTCGCGAGGGCCATGACCCTCTTGAAGTGGCAAACTCGTTCGCTGACTTATTTAGTGCCGTTTTCTGTGATCCTTACTGGGACGCCGCTTCCACCGATTTCTCCCACTTGACAAGGCTCCCGCCAACATCGCCTGAATGCAAAGGTCTGGTACTCACAGAGCTGATCGAATCGGGTATGCGACGAGGACTGTGCTCTGTTGAGCTTCGATATTCGCATTTTTGAGATTTGGTGCTCCAATAATCGTCTTTCATTTAACTCTAGCAAATGCACCGTTATGTCTTTTTCACGTAGGATTCGGTCTATTTCCTTCATCTACTCCATGGGCGGTTTCACCTTGAGCAGGATTAACTTGATCAAGGACCTGGGAGTGTTTCTTATATCTCGTCTCTCTTTCCAGGCCCAATTGGCCGAGCAAATTCCACGCTTCGGTTTGTAAAAAGATGTTCTAGGGAGCTTGACGATCCTTATTTGACGAGGTTTCTCTACTGCACTTTTGTCAGACCTATCCTAGAGTACGCCAGTGCGGTCTGGGATTCCTATTTCGCCGTACACATCAAACGAATCGAGTCAGTCCAGCGAAGATTCCTTAGGTTCGCTCTTCGCGGCCTCCCCTGGCGCGACCCTACCTACTTGCCTCCGTATCCTGTCAGACTTAGTCTGATTTCTCTTGACACGCTTGAAAAGAGACGTAAAGTCTGCAAAATTGTTTTTTTATATGATCTGTTGCAGGGGTCGATTAACTCTGGCGAATTACTTACTTGATGCTTAATTTTAAACGTTCAAGCAGGAGCGCCTGGAAAGCCAAAGCAGCCTATCCGCAACAAATAATAAATATATTTAGAATACTTCGAGTCAAATCTTGTCTCCAGCTATCTGATTGATCAGTATCAATCGGTACACTTGAATGGTAGGCGATCTAGTTTGCTCCAAGAGGCTCGATTATTCTCGGCTCTCATTTATTCTCTATGTCCATCAACGGCCTCTTAATGTTTTGTTAGGATGTGGCCAAAGCCTAGGGGACAACCCTTTGATGATTTAGCATGGGTTTGGCCGCCGGAAGGGAATCGTAAGGGAAGTAAGGAAACTTGAGTGCCTTTGTATTCTTGCGAGTTAGACAACGACCCAGAGAGAGTGGATTTCTTAATTCTATTGTAAAAGCCCCTTGATCCAACTCCATCTCCATTGTAGAACCCTGCAAACTACATATCTATGTCGACGATGATAAATTGCTCATTTCGAGACCATTAAGATTGTATGAAGATAAAATTGCTTCAATGATAAATATATATGATTGGACTATTACTCACAAGCTGTCTAAATCCTTCAAAGTGTCTGATAATTCGCAGAGGTTCAGTCGACATTACTTAAGAAAACTCTTAGCTGGAATAATCATAAGGATATCGTTATGGGCCTTTAATTACTTCACACCATTCATACCACCAACTCGGCTTAAGCTTTGATAGAATCCATCCTCAGTTCCTGAGTAACTGTGGCTATCCTGTTTCTACAGAAACATATTGGAAATAGGAAATCCTTCAGAATTTAAGAACATGCAGGTCATTGGAGTACTTAAGCCAGGAAAATTACAGGCGCCATTTTTGACCGAGTTGAAGTGAGCAGGTGGGGTGCAGACTTAGTCAGACCTGTGCAAACAAGACAGATAGCGGAACTGAAGTTGATGCTCAGGGTATTGCTAAGCCATATTAGAAAAACAACATCCCCAGATCCACAAAACATCGAATCATTTAATCGAAAGCAAAATTTATTGTCTTGTACGAATTTTAAAACATAAAAAGTTAGCTATAAAATGACATCTAAGAATTACAATCTTTTGTTAATCGGACTTTCGGCCCGACGGCCGTATCCTGAACATTTATTGAATGATAGTCATACTATCGATCTACATATACTCATAGGCCAAGACAGGATAGATACAGCTGTTCGAAGTCTAAAGTGGCAATAGGAATAATAAAGGTGACAAAATAGAGCCTTACGTTTCCTCGCTTAGAGTTTGGAACAATTGAGACATTTGTAAATTATAGCCCTAAGCTAGTAGTAAAAGGAATATAACGTAATACAGCATTTATTCGACCCTTCTTTTTCCATACCTACCTAGAAGCCTTCCTAGTTTCTAAGCAATTCAGAATACTTTGAAGTAGACTTTTAGTTTATACTACAAATGCCTTATTTTCACAAGGATTTAAAGGACAAACAAAAACAAGCTCTTTTTTCTTGTAAACTTTTCTTTCGGATAAAGAATTTCCCCTATCAATTGAGTTTTTCATGGAACCAGTACAATAAAGAATTGAAATCTTTTATCACGAGTTACCGGGCAAACATTTAAATGGATGGCTTTTAAAATTCAAATGCTGTTACTTGAAAATGTACCTAGTGATAGTAGTCCATAGGGGCATAAATAAAAATGAAGTCATTGTTAAGCACCTCCATGTTCCATTAAAGTATTCCAAATCGGGCTACAAGGTTCAATTGAGACAAATATTTTTTTGGTATCCAAAGCCCAAAAGGGCAATGTATCCTTTCCTTCATAATTTAATTAACCTCAGCTTTCAGTTTTGTTTCAGTTTACTGTACTAAATCAACCGCAAAAAATATCTTCCTACATTTTAATTAAGTCGAGAGCTACTGCAGACGAACAGGAGATAATCAGATTTTGAAAAGTAGCCCCAGAGATATTATATGCAGCCATAAAACGAGTGGAAGCAGATGAGAGACTCTTCAGCTTTGCATAAAATTCAACTTCTGGTTGTTGAACGACTTCAACTAATTCAAAGTTAATGGCGGTTTTATTTTCCTGTAACTCGCTTAAAAATTTCCAAAGTGATAAAATCATGTCATAAATTTTGACTTAAAGGCTTCGAAAGAACGTGACTAGTGAGGAACAACTAAATATCACGAGCACCATCAGAAAAGGTGTTAATGGTGAAAATCGTGATGGTTCAGCTTTAGGTTAAGTTCCACATTCAGGCTCCTTTCATATGAAGAAAAGGGTTCCCTTGCAGCTCCAAGAGCTTGTATGAGATCATATTCGACTAAATGTGAACCAACATAGTCGCAATGCAAGAAGAAATCGTCAAAAGTGGTGTCTGCTAACACTTAGCACATCCGACATGCTGAAAATATCAAATAAGCCTTTGGAAATTTATTTTTCGTTTTAGTTTTATTGCCATAAAGGCACGAAATTACATTTAAGTGTTGAATTTGATTATTGCAGTAAGGGCAGGAGTAAAATTCTTGCTTGAAAATGGCTTTCACACTAAAATGCATGCATGATGCAAAGTTTCTGTCGTAATGCTCAAAGACTCGGGTAAAGCTTTTAAATTATGTAAATTTTCGATTTGATCCTGAAATTTATGATTTAATGAAATTTCAAAATCATGCCTCTGTGCGTTTTATTCTATCTCACAAAATTGAAAAAAAAGAAAAAAGAAAACAGATTAGACAAGGTTCTTTCCTTTTTGTTTTTTTCTAACTATATTCACCTCAAAGAGTTTATCTTGCGTAAAGATCTGTCCATGAATAATTGAAGGCGTTGAGAATACTTTTCGCTGTCTGCCCGTAGATGTCTTCAAGACGTTCTTCTCCATTTTAAGATGATTGCGACTTTAACGAGGTGTCAGAAAAGTCGGAGACAACTCGTTTGTAAACGTATTAAAGAACAAACAACATCTGCTCATTTATTAACATTCCTTCCGATGTAGTAAAGTTTCTTCTATCATTCGGTCGCTGTCGTCTTTAAATAAATTGATACTGTTGCCTTCTGTGACAGTGAGAAACTTATTCAGTTTTATTTTTATTTAAAAAAAAATACGTTTCCTCAACACTGTCACAAAGTAAAAATTAGCTGATTTGATGTAAACTCAGATTTTGTAAAGTTTCTGAAATGAAAACGAGTTTTGTTGTAAATTTCGAAAGGAAAATTTCCGAGGCAAATTGATTCAACAATTTTGTGAAAGACAAGATTTTTCTGAGTGTATTTTCAGTAAAACTCATTGGAAAAATTTAACATTCTTATGAGAATTGGAAGATTTATAATGTTTGGTGAAAAGAGGGCCATTTTTTCCTTTTCGGAGTCTCCTTACTATCCTTCACTTCCACGAAATCAAATGTTTTTCTTATTACCATATAATGGGCACTACTACCAAGAATGTCCTTTGTGCCAAACAAAAATTCTACAAATGTTACAAAAAGCCCAATTTTGCTGTCTCAAAGAACAAGTAATTTACGAGTAGAAAATGCTTTCCTTAATAACTTACTGACATGAAAGTAAAATAAGACAAGGGATTGCTTAAAGGAACTCAAAGCCAAAGTTGTATTACCTCAAGCTAGTATATAACTCACAACATCCTTTAACCAGTTCAATTCATTTCAAACCTAGATCCTTTATTATGTTAGTTGCTTCCGTACAAAACAACTTCATTCAAGACTTAGTCCATAGAGTCCATAATACAGTAGAACCCGAATACTACATCGTATATACACAAAATTTTAAATGAATGGATGAATTTGTATCCTTTTTTAAGGGTCATTAAACAGCATTGCCTTCTGAATTCCTTAAACATGATACGATTTGCTCTGCCCCAAACCGAAGTCGTTGTTTTAAAAAAAATACGCGTCGAACTTAGAACCTCTTTGTTTTTGGGAAGTCGGTTAAAAATCTATATATGGAAATGGGATTGAAAATAAAAGAGAAGATCTGTAATAAAAAAAGCAAAAACAGTGGTGAAAGAACTGAACCCTTAGGTATTCCGTTATTTTTTAAGTTCGCAGTAATATTAGGCAGATTGCAGGGCCTAATAAAAAATTTGGAAGACAATGATTCCTTTGGTTCATTGGAGCAGTTTACTTAATAAAAAAAATTTCAACAAGGTACTGACTACTACCAGACCAGACCAGAACAGACCAGACCAGACTGAAGAGGAATATTACAGAGTAGGCCTCACAAAAGTGCAATAAAGTTGCTTCGTGATATAAAGATCATAAAAATCCTTAGACCATCCCTTCACGAAACCCAAAATTAAATTAGCCCTGATATCAGTGGCATTAAAATGATCATCGAAAGTAAATTGAGAATTAAGCCAGATGCCTACGTCCGTAGTCTCTCTAAGGTTAAGAAAGCACCAACTCTGAAAAGCCTACAAGTCAGAATTTAAAAGTAGCAGGGTGTCCACTTTCTGGAAAACCAGGAAAAGTTGGGGATGTTAAATAGTTAGGAAAAAGCCAGGAAAATGTCAAGAAACTCAAATATTATCTGGAAAACAAGGAAAAGTCAGGGAAATTTGGTTTTGAAAAAAAGTGGCCACCTTAAATAGACAATCGGCATTGTCTGACACAGTGTGGAATATCTTCGCATTGTCAGCATAACAAAGAATAATCTAATGAGACAGAATTCTGGATACTTCAATGATTTTAATTATGAATAGAAATGGCCCGAGATGGGAGCTCTTCGATACCCCACAAGTAGCATCAGGCAACCAGATAAGTACGAATGAATCCAATTTACATAAACCCAAGGAAACCCGAATAGGGAGAGTTGTAGAACAAGAGTTCACTGCTTTTTAAAGATGCAATTGATTTGCTTACCACCTTCAATTTCAAAGATACAAAAATGGGTGAATTCTTATAAATTAGTGTTAGTTGATTTACCGCTTATGAAGCCATGTTGGAAGGGCTGCAATAAGTGCTTGCAGTGGAAGTAAAGAGCATCGCAAGTAACACACTCACAAATTTTGAAAATACAGTAAAGATTAGGAATTGGTTTGTAGTTCGAAATTTCGCATTTATCACCTTTTATGTTAAGAGGAGCCATTAATTAGGAAGACCTTCCAAGCTTTCGGGAAAAGACCATAACGAATTGACAGATTAAATAAATAACACTGCATAGGGTCGACAGAGAAATCGTTAACCGATTCAATCGGCAATTGAAAAACTAACAGCCAAGATAGTCAATCAAGTAAAAGGTCACTGGATTCGAGAAAGGTCAGTGGAAACTTCAGAATTGAGCTTTAGTTAATTAGTCAGCGTCACTCCTAGAGGAGCAAAACCGCTTCCAGCTTATTTTTAATATTCTTTAGAAGTTTTAAGGAGCAAGTGAACAAAGGCTGGTTAGAACGTGATTTATTAGTTTTAGAATTAGGGACAAAGTAAGTAAAACAGACTTGGCTTCATTAATGTCTCAGTCGTTGAGGACACTGCTACTCCAAGCTGAGAGGCAGCAGGGCAGTAGGACACTGCTACACAAGCTGAGAGGCAATTTTTTATTAAATAGAAGTCAGCCTTACAAAAGTTATAAGCAACGTCATCAAAGAAACAATATGAAGCGCAGGATGATGACTGGACGCAAGAACAAGATACACTTACCAGTGTACCAGCAGGATCAGTAGAAAATACGAGGTCGAAAAACCATCCATGATCATTTGATATGCCGCCGGTCTGTGTTAAGCCTGAAGAAGCGAGCCTATCTATAAAAGAAATAGCAAATTGATGGACAGACAGAAAAGAAGAAACCAAGCCGTCCTCTGAGTGAGAGAGCTCACATCCAACTCTAGGTAAGTTAAATTCACCGAAAAGGAATAACTAGTCGGAAGGCATCTAAGAGGTCAAGCCGGCAAGAGGCAAATGGCTCATTGACATTATAGTGGAAGGAGAACCAGGAGAAACTTAGGCGGTCGAAATATACACAGTTTTACCAGCCAGCTTTATATCGAGGCACAAAACCTAAAATTATTCTGAGTTACGGACGTGTACAAGTCTGCAAGGGATATCGTGACTTACAGCGCAGAGAACACAACCTTCAATGGACACATTAAGGATATCAGGTTAAGGATCGCGACGAAAAACAATATACTCAGAGTATGTAGTATGAGTCACTGGAACCGGTAAACAGAATTGCCGTGTTGGGCCCCGGGTTCGAGACCAGGTCTCCCCGTGAACTTTTATTAAGAAATTAAAAATAATCCATTTCGTCTCTGGGCGTCCAGCTTGCAGCAATGCAAAAAAATAAGACTCAAGTTTCCTCAGTTCCCTTACCCTAATTCCCTTCCGGCTAAAACAATGTTACTGCATCAAAGGGTTGTCCCCTGGGCTGTGGCCACATCAGATAAAAAAAAACCCATTGCATGAGGAACGAATCCGCCTGTTAAATTCATTCCCAGCATGGAAATGAAGATGAACGCTAACCTCATCCTCAATAGTGTCGGGATGGATTCTGGATACAAAAATACACTTAGGGATCTTAGCTGGTCGTAAGATTTGATTCGCTGTTTTGAGGAATTTTACATTTAAATAAATGGCTATAGAAGTTATCAAGCAAAATCTTCTTCTTATTTTATACTATTTCTTTGGAGACGGAGTTAGATCGTGCGACCACCATGCCATGGTTCCCGGATTCGAGACCAGGTCTCCCCGTGGGTTTTCAAAAAATTAATTAAAATATATAAAAGTTTAGTAATTTTGAATGCACAGCTTGGGCTACGTATGGCACGGGGGTGGTTGGTATCATGTGAAAATAATCAAAAACTGCCGATATTGGCGGAAAGTTATCCCAGTTGATGAAAGATTGGCAGTTACTTACAATTGGAAATTCCAACGTGACCTTGCTCTTGATCGAAAAAGGCCATATCAATAATAGTGCCGGAAGGATTACATGAAGGTAAAATACTATATTTATTTCGTGTTTCGAATTTACTTTTACACAGGGTGTTTCGCATAAGATGTGTCAAAATAAGTGGAATGATAGACCTCCCCTAGTTAAACAAGAACGGCAGTGAGCGGCAATCTCAACCGTTTGGGAGGTACAGGGTGAATCATAAATTCGAAATTTTCATTGTATACATATTACTATTTTATTTTAATCTTTTGATCAACTCAATGCAGCGACATAAAACTCACGCCAAGCTGGACCTCTATTTTAAACCTATGCTACGCGGAGCATTCATACAAATCCAATGACACCTGATTTGTCCAAACCTGGTGAGCACTTGAGGAGTTACCAGGGCCGCCCCTACCCGAACTTCCGCCACTGCGCTGCTCGCCATATAGCTTGTGTTACGCGGAGCGTTCATACAAAACCAATGACACCTCATTTTTCCAAAGCTGGTAAGGACTGCCCATAAACAGACACACATACATACATAGCCTACTAAGCTTGTAACCGTCCTTTTTTTGCTGTAGTCGGGTAAAAAAGGACACTTTTTTGGCGAAAATTGTATACTTTTTTTTTAAATCGCCACCATTGTTATAATTTCCAATATTTATTAAAATCAGTGGTTGATGGTACACAAAGTTAACAGTCAATGCGAAGGCGCCAATCATGGCATCAGTGAACCTACGTTTTTTTTCATATATCCCATTACTGCGGCATAAGTCTCGTAAATTTCAATACTTTGGTCGAAAAATTTTTTTGTGTATTTGTTAACAAATCATAAATATGTTCCCAACATCTTAAAACATATTATGAAGCAGTTTTCTTTAAAAAAAATCTAGAAAAATATCCTTACTTTTAAGTAGTTACACTTAGTTATAGCCCCTTAAATCTTCTTAAATTGCAAACCATTGTAAACTTAAGTCCAAACCCGGAACTATTCTTACACTAAATCATACATCTACCCACTCGTGCACACGCACACAAAAGGATATTATCGTCCTTGCCAAATCACAAATGCTATTTAGTTGAAAGATTACATTTTGCTGTGCCGAGGAAATTTCCAGAAATTTAATTAATGACCGTGTTGCATGCATGTAATTAAAGAAGCTGAGCCGGTGTGGTATCTCCGGCCACTTGTGCTTCCCGCACAAAACGAGCATTTATTTGCCGAGAAGACATTTTGTGATATGTTTAATTTATTGGTCTTGTGATTTGCATACGACGAAGATGACGCTCTAATGTTTGGATACGGTCCAGCACTTTAGCATTCACTCCTGAGATGAAAATTTTCCTCTGCTGCTATTTTCAAAGCCTGAAAAGCCAACACTTTGTCGCATGTAAGCCGACATAAAGTTAATTCAGCGAATTTTTCAGTCTTAAAATATTAGAATTAATGCAAAAACTGAAAAGCAAAGGATACTCTCTTTCCCCTGTGGTATCCACTATCATCTAAATCAAATGTACCTAAACCATTTTGAATAGGTACTAATTTCCAGGTTGTCTCCCAATAATTTAATCACGAATGGAATCGACAGTCGTTATCAGATCGCCACTGATTATTAATCACAAGGAAAAAACTTACAAAAATTGCTGTACGGGAACGCATGCATGCAAATAAATTTCGCAAATCGTCTTTTTTCCGCATCTTCAGACTCCGAGGATCAAGCGAAAAACTTGTACGTGTCGATGTTCCTTATCTTTTTATTTTTTTGTAGCTCATCTGGAGATTTGTCCAACAGCAGCAACATACCAGCACCTTTGCATGATTCTGTGGTACCACCAGGAGAGCATCTTTAATTATATGCATGCACCAAACCCATTAATTAAGTGGGAGGCGATGTGTTCTTCCCTTCTGTCCCGTTCCCAGAGCCTGTTCTGTACAATTTGTTGTGTTTAGTGTTCATATTTGGATTTTTTGGTTTTATTTTCCGAGAATGATTTAGAAGCGACCATTTCGGTTTTAATTGCTTGTCGACAAGGGTCTTTAGAGAGCACATAGGTATTCCGTGTAAGGTGCAAACAGAGATTCAACCAAGAACTCTCTGCAGAACTTGGTTATAATCGGAAAAGAAATTCGTTCGGTCGTTTTATTTTGATCTGGATGACTACCAGGGGCGAATTTATAGCTGCCGCGTTGTATGCGGATTTCTAGAAGAATTAAAGAACATAACAAGTGGCCTATAAGGTTTGTCATGCTGTTTTCATATATTCCGAGAATGAATGTTATTTTAGAAACAAACATCACTGGAATCTTTCTCGGATGAATGGAGTTTTGACACGAATATTTGAGAGCCACCAGTGAATGCTTATGATTTTATGTTTTTTTACAGGTTGCTAATATTACTAGTGAATATAGTTAGAAACCTTTAATTTTGTTGCCTACCTACTTTGCTCGTTGCTTGCAATCATCCTCCAGAATAAGTACCATACGAAATAATTACAGTTGCAAAACTTACTAAATGCTTACTGAGGGCTTGTCGGGAAGAAAAGTAAAATCGGTATTATGTTATTTAAAGATTCGTTAGGAGAAGGAAGAACAAGATGGACGAATGATGCAAAAAATCACGATATGATTGATGAATAATGGAAAATGAATGTAAAAACGAGTCGTCCGTAGCCTTGCAATCCGGAGGTCCCTGGTTCGAATCCCAGCGGTGGCGACCCATGATTGTTTTCTACTAACAACACATTACGATAAAAGGGTCATTGTGGGTTGCAGAACAATTCTCGATGGTTCGAAACCCACTTTAAATTGTAGGTCCACTTGCAATCGTTGTTGTTGTGGAGTTCTTCTCCCGCCCCATGCCCCACAAAGGGTTACGGGAACTAGAATGATGGTAATGACCCCCTTTTAGGTAGCTAGATCACAATGGCATATAAAGAGTTCCTGCTCGTTGCCAGATTATATGAACTCTGCATAACGTTCCGCTGAGAGCTGCTAAGGAAAAGGTGTTAAGGTAGTTATGTTAAGGAAGGCTTTGGTTCCTGGCCTACGGCCGTTGTAAGGAATACTGAGCTTATCGACTCCATTGCTTCCAATATAATTCGTTTTACAAATTTCGGGTGACCCTGCTCTTGCATAACCACCATCTGTAACTGTTGGCAGTGCTGTTCTGGAGGTTCCATCTACGTCACCCCATGCGGCTACTCAATCCTTTACCATCTCGTCATCGCTGTGAAGGACATTCTCCTCTTTTGCTGTTTGGCGACTTCAATCTGCCTGCTGCCGACTGGGAGCCCTATTATTCGGACGATGGCTTCTTGCCGTCCTCTCTTCCGCTAATCAATATGCGTTTGTCTTTTATAGATTACCTCGCTTCCTCCGACTTATTGCAGACTTCTGGCATCTCGAAAGATCACGGAAAGTTTCTCGACCTAATGTTTTCTACTGATCCAGCTGGCACACTGGTTAGGCGACGTTTAGTCCTGCTTGTTCCATCATCCTTCTTGAATACGGTTTTGATATAATCGTATATACCAAAGGGATTTCTTTTTAATTGACAACTGGCTCTCTGATTGCGATTGAAGTGGTGTCCTCGAGAGCGATATTAACAAGGGTGAGGTCTTTCTATAACTTATAGTCCCTCTGTTTCATTTTTGCGTTCTGTTTATTTAGTCTAATGACACATGAAATAATTAACCTTAGCTTAATAGCTCTTTAAGACATTTAAAAAAAACCAAGAATAAAGCCTGAAAGTGGTCTTGCTAAGAGCGGCGCTGACTATTTAACTTACACTATCTTTTGTGATCAATTTATATTTGAATCAATATCTTCTTACAACGACTTCATCTATAAACTTAGAGCTACCATGTATACTGATCCTAATCGTTCCTGGTGATTTTCCTGGTCTTTTGAGCATTCCGAGAGTAATGGTCCTATGACGGTAGCCAACCTTTTTACAATTTTTTTCAAAGATTCGTATTATGTTCATATCTGTCTGATCGTACTCAGTTAGTCTTTTGTTTCGCAGAGCTCTGTCCGAGCCAATCTATAAGACTTCTGGGGTGCCACAAGGCAGCAATCTCAGACCATTGCTTTTTATCTTTTACATCAATGATATATCCTTGACTTGGTCTCGTATTAACTGTTTCCAAATGTCTTCTATTAAATTCTAACTTGGATGTATTCCATAGCTGGTTCTCTATCAACCACCTACCTCTAAACATTGGTAAATTTACATATACATATGTCCTTCTCTCGGAAAAGGAATCCTGTAAAGTTGGACTTCACCACCGATGGCTGTTCCTTAACGACAGTTGAAGAGATCTGGACATATAGCTTATATGGAAACTTATTAAGACATTGTGTGTGTCAGGCGAGTATCTAGATTCTACAGTTTTGTAGGGGGGGGGACGGACTAGGAACCATAGTTCGGCGTGCGGACGTTACCAAAATGAAATCTGGTGAGAGTTTTGGGAAAATAAAACTGAACTGGCAAATGGAATTTCAAATGTATACGTTTCATGAAGAAAAAGTAAAATTACGGGTTTCAGGGGGGGGGGGGGCTAGTCCTATATTGTAAACTGTAATTTGTATTAGTCAGTCCATTGCCGAAATTTGAATGAAAGAATTAACTCCTTTACAGAACTAAACAAAACATTACTAGGATTACCTCGGCAATTGTGGGTAGCTTGGCAGATAGGAGTTTACGCAATTCTTTCAATTCACACCATCACAGCTGTACAGATGTGATCGCGAAGAAAACACTAGTACATTTCCCCGCAGATATACAGAGGCCAGATATCGTGGACTGGGCAGCATATACTTTGGCAACCAATTAAAGATCTCAAAGAGAGTTTTTAAAACTAAGTTTACGTTACGTTACGTTACGCTGCAACTCCTCCACTACCCTAATCATCTAGGTAGCTTCCTTGTATAAGGACATGCCTTAACAGGCGGATAATGAGATGTGGTTTTAAAGCGGCGCAAAGTAGTTTAAATCTGAGAGGCATCACATTTACCAAACAATCAACAATTATCCTAAGCCCCAAAGAAGAACAGCTGGTGATATGCAGTTCATTAGATTTTTCGACGTATTTCCGTCGAGAAAAAACCCAAGGCTTAATAAGCGATAACAGTGTGATGGAAATATCCTAAAAGCAAAAGACTCAGAAGCGTTTAATTCAGAATTAATTGCTGAAGTTTCAGAAAGCGTCGATATGCAAATAATTAAATTAAAACCTCTTCGGCTTGGATAATTTAAATGACATAAGAAAAATCGAGTTTAAATTTGCCATCACGAGTAATTACAATTTCTCAATTACTCAATCCACGTCAGTGGGAAAGTGGAAAAGAATTCGTGGCGTTAGTGTTTTCTTAGAACAATTACCATAAGACCTTTCCTTCGGCCATTATTATGCAATCATAAAGGAACTCTCTTTCAAAGAAGAAAAATTGCTGATAAAGATCGCAAATATAATAAAAAAAAAATTCTCTTATTTCCAATAATGACCTTCTGAACTTGAGTAGAGAATCTTCTGGGAGAAGGAGTCTCATCACTAAGATGCCAGTGATAGACGGAGCTACAGGGACGCAGGAGGACACTATAAGAAAAGGGCAAAAGCAATTCGATCGAATATAACGTGGAATAAAATTGCACAGGAAAAGTGCACAATGCGCCATAATTGTAGGTATCCACAGCACTCTACCGGTCCATTAACTCGTCTCCAGCCCTCAGCGCCCCCATTGTTGACTATATGCGATAGACTCCAAAGTGTAAAACTGTAAGTCACGTTCGGTGGCGTTGCTCGCGCTGCTGATATTATGTGATAATTGTCCTCGTTAAATTTTTGAGCAATTTCAATAATGCTCGGCCTTATAGTGTTTACTATTTAGCAGCATCCGCGGGAATTCTTTATCTGCCGACGAGAGATGTGATTGATTTCGCGTGTTCAATTGAAATGTGCTTAAAAGAGAAGATTTAACGGGATGGGAACACAAAAAAGAAACAGTTCCTTTCGTGCTACACTGGTCGTTTCGAAAATTACATAGTGACTTTATTACAGGTTCCACGGTCGAACTAAAGAAAGTGATTTTAGCACCTTTGGATAAACACGCGAAATATGAAAAATTTTGGGATAAAAATAATGGCTTCGTGCTCTAAGATCTCACAGCAATTTTAATGGAAATGGACAGACTGAAAGCCGATTTGAGTTTTTACTTATCTCGGTCCATCTCACCTAATGCATTCGAGCCAATAATCTGTAATTAACTGTGCCAGTCCCATCATCAGAGATCCCAGGAATAATTACAGAAACGAAATGTGTGAACATATCTCATCCGATCTCTTATAGGTGGCAACGAACATGGAGCAATTTCGTATTACAAGACATGTAATCGCTATAACAGCAGACTTCATCCTGGTGCCACTGTACACCAACATCGTCCCGCCAAGTAATATATGACAAGCGTAATCCGCTTAGATTGGCTTAAGTTCTCATGGAGTCATGGTGTTGCGCGACTGCGTTCAAAGGCCGTGAGGAATAACGTTGACTCATCACGACTTATTTTGATCATTTTTAACCGCTCCAGCTGCTGCTTGTATAGGTACCGCTTTAGATGCATTAAGGCTACGTTGAATTTCTGTAAAAGTACCAACGTTTCTAATCCTCTTTCAGTTTTGGCGGTCACCGCGGACCCCATTTCGTTCCTTCCCATTATTGTCTTGGTCGTGCCACCTCCGCTGTCTTATTCTAAGGGGCTTAATGTGGCTTTATTGTCCAAATGTTTATTTATACTCTGAAATTTGGGCGGGCAAGTAGTGTTTAACATATCTTGGACCCGCTCACAGACTAGACACAATAGTTTGCCCGGCTGGTGCTACTCGCTAATTCACTAAGTACTGGGCAGAGCCACCGAAATGTGACTGAGCAGGAAGTCACGACGCCCACCTCTTCCCAATCTTGGGGGAAATAATAAATTATAGTTTTCTTGTAAATTAGTGGTTCAATGAATTTTAATCAAATTTTAGGTGATACTTCTCATAGGCTGTGAGTCTTTTTTCATTCTCAACTGCTAGCTATCAAATTAATACAAGTTTTTGGCTACTTGATGTGGGAAAAAAATTTCTTTTTCAGAATTAATCAAATCGTGTAGGACAAAAACGATAAATTTATTCAAGAAAGGTTACAGATTTCTTGTCAGATCGACAAGCATGAAACAGATATTCAAGGTAATTTGCATATGTCGCCGATAAAATGTAAATCTTTTATGCAAACGCAAAAAAAAATTGTTTACTGAGCAAATCATGCCAAACATTTGGTGTAAATGTGGAAATAGTTTTGAATACAAGATAAACACCGAAAAAAATTTGACGCTCTGACAAAACGGTTTGAAACCACTGGAGTCAATGTAGCAAAAAACTGTCGAATTTATAAGCAAGAAATACTTTTGCTTTAAAGGAATGTGCAGAATTTGGTTAGGATTGCTGAGCAATAACAATGATAAAGCACGAATATAACCCCCATCTCTCTTATTTTATATTGATGATTTGAGGGTTACTGCAACTTATTTTGCTAACCATACTACGGCCGGAGATGGTTTCCTTTGGATGCGAGTTCCGTGAAGCTGACTATTTCCTACGACTGCACCGATTTTAATCCAAATTGACAATGACAATACCGGCGACCCTAAAAAGGTTGGATCTGGATCTCACTCATCGAGCTTATAAGTCTTATGCTCCGAAGAAGGGCCGCAACTTCTACTTTGCGAGTCCCTGCCATACGAAAACTAGCTAGAAGAACTACTCCCCAAGGAAGGATCCTCTCACCGCTTCTATGAATAAGGTCCTTAATGATCAACTTTTGAATTTAGAATACTTTGGCCGTAAGATTATCGCCTACCCTGATGAGTTCGCCTTGGAGGAAAATCCAAAAACAAAGCTGATACTTTTCCCACAGAAGCACAGAGTTCCTCCCTTTATCACCCCAATACTAAATAGAGTCAAACTAAAACTAAGTGACCAAATATATACCTGGGTTTTGTTCAAGATATGAAACTTAGCTGGAAACCCAACATTCCAGAAAGAGAACGCAAAGCGGCGACTGCCTCATGCAAATAATGACGGATGACTGCATCATACATGCCGTATGAGGAGGTGTCACCCCACTGAAGGAAGTCTGAACCGTTGTGATCACAGCGAAAAATGAGGACCCAAACCTTATTTTGGGTTGCAACCTGAGTAAAAATAACACTCGCCCAATCTTAGTCTGAAACAGGCACGCACAGCGTCAAAACGCCCGTATGACACCCAAATGAGGCACGGTTCCCCTGAGTAAATAATCTACTTTTACAAATGCAGCTATCTACAGGCACGTATTAAAAACTCCAAACGAAGCACGGTACGCTTACACTTTTTTCCGACTAAACTTTAAAATGAAAACAATAACATTATTTTCGTACATTAAAGCCAGACCAGTAACAAAAGCGTCCATACCTCTACGGCGATCGCATTTCTAAATTTTTGTCTCTGTAGTGGCAGCATGCATACTATCACTATCCGTACTAGTTACGGGCGCATATATACATTGAAAAATATAAACATCTGTGTTGGTTTGGGGATGAATATATCAACTAATTTTTTTTTACTCGGGGATGCTAAAGTCTATCATGTCAATTGGCGCATCGCGGACACTAACTCAGAAGACGAGTCTATTTTTTATTTTATTTTTTACATTTTAGAGAATAAGCTCTGACAGTGTAACGTGGGCAATAAGGCCACATTAAGAATAGGAGAGAAATCTTACATTTAACCCTTATCAGAAGCTCGAATAAAGTTGCAGTACACAGCTGGAGAAGCTCCATCACTATCCGTCTTCTACGATTTTTAGGAATGAAGGAAAAATTGGAAATACATGCCCACGGAACTGGCAGTGGACACTATGGTCAAAACTGTTACCAAGGTGCTAAATGAAGCCGGAATCCTGTCCGATGTGATATTTGATTCATTAAAACGATCAGCTAAGGGCTTGAAGACACACTTGTAAAGCGGGCGAACTGGGCCTCTAATAGTGGACTTAACATTAACTCATGAAAGAGGGGCTTGTTATCTTTATCAAAAGAGCGCATAACGATAGCAAGCGTGGCTTCTATTTGTGTAAGATGACTTCTGTGATCAAGTAGGGTTTCAAACCCAATTTAGTATACTGCAGCGAATCTTATAGACCGCCAGCAATTGTAGTGTTTTTCAGACGGAATTAACAGCTATTCACAAAGCTGCTATGCAATTATCTAGGCGCACAGAATCCAATATAGATACTAGCATATATTTACAGACGGCCATTACAATCGGAGTTAGTGCAATTGTGCAAGAACTGCCTAGGCGAGATTTCCAGATGTAACAAGGTCATCTCACGCACTGTTCAAGGGCATATTCCAGTGAAAGAGCGGATGAATTGGCGAAGGAGGGTACTGAGATTGATAGATCTTAAGCGGCCACATATATTAAATCCCAAACAGCAGCCTTAAGGCAGTTATTATGAGCGACGCCTACAGTAAGGCTAATCATCAGTGGAACAGCCGGGACACACGCTGCATTAGCAGACAACTGTAGCCTGAGTACAGTATCAGTGGTTACTTCTTCTAGATACTTAGGGAGCTGCAGAGCATTGATCGTAGAGCTCAAAGCGCACTGAACGCATTTAGTAATCTACTTCTCTTCTTCTTTCTCATGGGCTGCGGGGTCGTCCAATTCGGCGTCTTCCTTAGGTGCCATGTGTGTCCTAATGAAGAGGCTGTTAAGCGATATTATGGGGTACTTTTCTCAGAGTGTAGCCTATCTATTGCCCATTTTCGCCTTTGAACACTGATGTATATCCGGTCTTAGCCTTTGTACATCTCCGTTGGTATGGATGTCAAAGATGCGCCGAAGGCACCATTTGACAAATGCTTGTAGCTTATATGTTATTTTGCAAGTTATTTTTCATGTTGAACAGCCGTAGAACAGAACAGATTTTACGTTCGATTCGAGGATCCGAAGTTTTGTGCGTATGGATATTTCGTTACTGTGTCATATCTCAGCAAGATTATTAAATACAACTGTTAATGCGAGCCTGTACATGATCTTTAGCTCCGGAACCTGCTGTAACAATGCTTTTGAGGCAACAACATTTATCCATTTGTTCTATTCTGATTGATACTACTTAAATGAGCTTGCATTTTATCTTGTAATACAGACTACCTTTCACAGATGCACGATCCAGTTTTCTACGAAGTAGTCGTCGGTTGAGTAAGTGATCGGTATTCCATTGAAGAGGTCCAAATTTCGAACCCCATCGGCGACCCACGGTTGTTTTCTACTGATAACAGATTACGATAAAATTAAAGCAGAGTAATGTTGGTGGTTCGGATCCACCTTAAATCGTAGGTTAACTTACAATCGTTGCTTTGAATCGGGTGAAGTACTGCTTTCGTCCCATGTCATGCCATGAGGTTACAAAAACTATACAAAGAATTTCCCTCGAATTTCAATTTCTTATCAAGAATGATTTGATATATTCTTCACGGAATATAGAGGCAGCTCAATACTATCATAATATCTGTCTGCGATTTTGGAGAAAGTCCAATTATCAGAGTTTCTTTTAAAAATCTAGGCAAGTCGATTTGGGTCAGTAATATTTAATAGTCATAACTCGATGCAACTTAAAAATTTCTTTTCAAGCCTTTTTAATAATTATTCAAAGATTACAACCTTCAGCTAAATGCTTTATCAGCCCTAACTTTTTCCAACAACTTTCTTTACTTAACTACTAGCTCACTAGATCACTTGCTTACTTTTATTCTCAATAGAAAAAATTAAATGTATTCTATGGGGGTCTCCTTCGTATGATGAATCCGGCTCTTTAAATTAACGCGGTTATATCCGTATTTCTACTTAAAAGGTCGATTGATCCTTCGACAGATGGTATCCCCAACACATTACAATCTTAAACTGCAATAGTCCCACATCCTGACGGTTGAATCATTTACCAATCCTGCACCAACATTATTCCAGAAACTTATTAATTCTTAATTAAATTTCCACACATAAAAAAGGCAACATTGTATAAAGAAAAATACCAGGGACCGTAAAATTAAAATAATAATTTATTAATTATTCAAAAAGCAAAAAAGTAATTTACTTAAAATCATTTTTCAATATAGTCGCCTTGTCCTGCATGTCCTGGAGGCATTTTTCCGGGAGCGTTTATAGCCCTCGAGGCAAAAATTCTTATGGCTGCAGATGAACCCATTTTTGAACAATTTCGAGCGAGGTACAATGCAAATTATTGGGGGACGATGAGCATAAACAATCCACTTTATATTTAGAATTGTAAGTTAATGAAGAGCCGCAATTAAGGACACTCTGTATCTCTTTCTATTTTGTTCTTCGACTAACTTTAAATGCTTTTTTTTACATCACAAATTTTCTCACCAAACTACTTTTTTAAGTCTACTATTGTTTCACGCAATACATACATCCAATGTTTGTTGACTTTGAAAAGGTGTCAAACGCGAATATATATAGGCCGCTTTATGTAGGAGAAGCATCCCAGAAAAAATTATCACCATCATAAAGGAGTTCTACTCTGGAGCCCAATGTCACGTCCTACACAAGGGAAAACTTTCGGAGCCCTTCCAGGTAATGAATGGAGTTAGGCAAGGATGCATAGTGTCACATTTGCTTTTCCTGATCGTCATCTCACCTTACGCATCCGGACTATGCCGAAAATCTATACCTCATATCAAACAAATAAAGTCATGTAGCCCAAACGTCCGAAATCCTGAGAAGAGCATGGCTTAAGATCAATGGTGATAAAACCAAATTTATTAGATTAGACTCTAGTAGACATTATGAAATTTATCTTGACGAGCAGCAAATAGAGCAAGTGGATATATTTTACTATCTCGGAAGCATAGCTTCAGCAGACGGCAAAGCTGAAGCTGATGTACAGGGTCGCATCAATAAGGTTCGAGTTGCTGTTCTGTTGTACGGCTGTTCAGCATGGAAAGTGACCTGCCAAATAACATCCAAACTACAAGCCTTTGTCAACCGGTGTTTTCGGCACATCCTTAACATCCATTGGCCGGAGGTCATTACCAACAAAGACCTACAAAGCCGTGCAGGCCAAGACGCGATATACACCAGTATTCTCAGGCTAAATTGGCAATGGATAGGCCACACACTAAGAAAAGAGCCAAACAACAACGCACTAGATTCTAAATTTGAATCCCAACGGAAGCTAAGGAAGACGCCGAATTGTACGACCACTCAACACATGGAGAAGGTCCGTCGATAGAGAAGGTACCCAGATCAATGAATCGTGGTCACAGTTGAAGACGTTGGCGCAGAATAATAGACGCGCAACGTAATAGACGCCCTATGTCCCACAATGGGTTAAACGAACCAGAGAGTGAGAGAGATTGCTTCACGCAGGGTGGGGGCATTGGACAGGTAAGTACACAAATCAATTCACAAACCCATACACAAATAAGAAAGGAGGTGAGCACTTCAGTAAAAACGTTAGAATTTTGATATCCCTTTTTGAAATTACTCTTATGCTGTACGATGTTTAACAAGAAGTTTTCAAAAATTGTACCAAACGTTCCCGTCCGATCTCAAACTATGTCAAAACGTAAATAAATTTGACGATTTATCTTTTCACCTATTTATATGTCCGTAACTTTTTTTAAATTTATTTTCGATGTTTTATTTTAATTGTTGGATCGATGAATGCGTGGAACGATCACCACGTGCCGTGAGTTTATAAATAAACAATTTAAAAACCACTCCGTCTCTGGGCTGTTGTCTAGCTCGCAACCCTGCACGAAAACAAGCCATTCAAATTCCCTCTTTTATTTATTTAAGATTCATCAACGGGCTGATTACTTAACATGTAAATATAAAAACAGTCACAAAATAAAATAACAATCAAAATAATTACAATAATCAATAATTAATATAAATAACTAGAAAATAATTAATTTAAAACAATAACTAGAAAAATAGAAAAATAATAATAATACATAATAATTACAAAATAATAACAGAGTAGTTAGGAAAGTTTGGCCTTCACAGATTTTTCGACAGATTAAAATCAATGTTGTTAAAATGCGAATTAAAAAACCGAGACATTGACGTGACGGGCTCGTGAAAACCGTAATTTGTGCGATGCTGTGGAGTTTTAAGAAAATCTCGATTTCTCAAGGAGCGACTCGGAATCGATATATTAAAAGAAGACAATAAGACTGGAGAGTCAACATTACCTTGAAGACATTCAAAAGCGAAAACAGTTCTAGAGATGTTACGTCTGAATTCAAGAGAGTCTAGTTTTATGAGCTTAAGCCTATCTGAGTACGGCGTCAGGATAAGAGGGTCACTCCAAGGAAGCCCACGAAGTGCAAAGCGAACAAAACGGCGCTGGACTGCCTCTACCCGGTCAATTGAGTCACGATAAAATGGTGACCAAACACAACTAGCATACTCCAGAATAGGCCTGACAAAGGGTGCAATAGAGGAGCCTAGTGATATAAGGGTCGTCAAATTCCTTTGCCCATCTTTTTATAAAACCCAATGTAGAATTAGCCTTAGTAACTATCTCATCAATGTGATCGTCAAACGTAAAACGACTGTTCAACCAGACACCCAAGTCCTTGGTCCTAATAATTTTTTCCAGAACACAGCCATGCAAGGTGTATTTGAAGTCGAGAGGATTCTTTCTACGAGTAAAAGACATAGACGTGCACTTACTAATATTGAGGGGAAGATAGTTATCAGAACACCAGTTGTAGAAAGCGTCTAAGTCAGAATTTAAAAGTTCACAGTCTCGAATAGAGGACACAACACGGAAAATTTTGGCTTCGTCAGCATAACAAAGAATTTTTGAGTATTTCAAGAATAAAGATACATCATTGATGTATATAATAAATAAAATCGGGCCTAGGTGACTTCCCTGAGGTACACCAGAGGAATTAAAAATAAACTTTGATAGTGATCCACGAAAGGACACACGCTGAGTCCGATTTAGTAGGTAAGAACGAACCCAGTCTACAAACAATGAAGGAAACCCGAGGGCCGTCAACTTGTGAATCAAAATTTGGTGGCTTATTCTGTCGAATGCCTTGCTAAAATCTGTAAAGATACAATCCACTTGCTTTCCAGCCTCAATTTTGGATAAGCAGAAATTTGAGAATTCCAGTAGGTTAGTCGCAGTAGACCTACCTTTCATAAAGCCATGCTGGAAAGTTCCAAGAAAAGGTTTGCAATGAAAGTACAGTGTATCACAAACTAATGCCTCAAGAATCTTAGCAATACAACACAAGTTTGCAATGGGTCTGTAATTGGAAATATCACACCTCTTGCCTTTCTTGTGAAGAGGGATAATAAGAGATGATTTCCAAGATTTTGGAAAGACTCCACAAGAAATAGATAAATTAAATAAATAACAAAGAACACAAACCAAGGAAGAAGAACAGTTCTTATAAAGGCAAACAGGAATACCATCAGGACCGCACGAAAAACTATCTGCCAAATTATTGATGTAATTCGCGACTGTATCGTCATCAAATGTAAGATCTTTCATTTCCAGTGAAGAAGGAGGAAATAATGTCAAGTAGCTAAAATCCTTAGAGCAAGTATCGCAGTTGTCAGAAAGAAAAGCTGTCTTAAAAAAGTCGCCGAAAAGGTTCGCAATCATCAAGGGATCACTACTTTCAGTGTCACCTAGTTTTAATAAAGTAGGGTAGCCGTCGGTGCTACGCTTAGAGTTAACAAATCTCCAAAACTGCTTAGGCTCACCGCGTATAATGGACCTCATTCTGTTAATGTAATTATTATATGAGGCATGAATTTCGGAATTGAACTCATCGCGCAATTGTGAGTAGATTTAAAAATCCGAGTCGCTCCTTGATGAGCAGAACCGCTTCCATGCTTTATTTTTTGAGTTTTTAAGATGCTTCAGCGAGCTATTGAACCAAGGCGGACTAGAGAAAGAAGAAAACGAACGAGAAACAGGAACACAATGCAAGAAACAAGTAAACAAATTGTCATAAAAAGCACTTACCGCCACATCAATGTTCCGCTCATAAAAAACATTAGACCAATTCCAATTCAATAAAAAATTATTCAATACAGAAAAGTCAGCCTTTTTAAAATTAAAGGAGAAGTCGTCGTGAATCAGAAATGCATCAGGCAGTGGATCGAAGACCAAAGCAATTTGAAGCGCAGGATGATGAGACGTCTCAGGAACTAAAGGAACCTTTCCCCTTTCTCTAATTTTTTCCGGTCAAAACCATGCTACCGCATTATAGAATTGTCCCCTAGGATTTGTCTAGATCACAAAAAAATACTACTAAGGCTACTAGCTTACTAATTTACACAAATTGAGAATGGCAAACTTTATGCCCAACAAAACTTACGTCTAGAGTATCTATATCTCTATCACAAGCGACACTTTTTCCGAGAAGGAAAATACTATTATTTGGATTCGTTCTAGTACCTTTTCAACAATAATATAGTTGAATATGTTCCTATTTATATTTCCTTAGCCCAATTTTATTTAGTACAATGTTGATATTGACTTGCTTAGCCGGACAATCACCTTGTTTAACTTGCTTTAGATCTAGTATTTCGATTACAATACTCTAGTACAAAAAAGTCTCACTTATGCAAGCACAAAACAGTTTTTCAAATAAATTCCATAAAAATAAAGAAATACAAATACTTTAGAGATTTTGTCAAACTAGCTTGGATGAAAATTAACTTAGATAGGTCTAGTACTTCAACTTAAATAATCAAGTATACTTTATGTAATAGATTTTATTAATATAAAATGTGAGGAACATAATATTTTCGTACAATCAGAAAACGTTAAGTGAATGCTAAAGTAGATCATTTACCATCACCATTGTGGTAATTGAAAACTTTTAATACAACAGTGCCTTAACCCTAATCAAACTGTAATGGAATACTCTTAAGCATATCTCTGAAATAATAATTGGCTATTTAAATCAAATAATAAGGTCGCATCAGGCCAATCAGAATTGAAAAGTGACCTAAATCCAAATCGGCTCATCTACAAAGCCATTCCATTACATTGTGTCTGTATGAAAAATGTCATCGTTTGATTTAAAACATTAATAACCGTTAAATGTAAATGGAGTGTAATGCTTCAAATTAATATCCCCATAATAATTTGAATCGCCCCAATTCCTTCATATTTCAAATCTATTTCCCTAGAAGCAATAATGTCAGCAAGGAATATACCCCCCGTTCCATAGCCGTGTGCCCCATTTATAAGAAATATTTCCAAGTTTGCAGTTAGTTATGTATCTAATTTTGCCATTCTGTAAGATATTCGATTGCTGGACATAAATTAACAGTCTTTGACACTTTGCTTGTAGACGATTTCCTGAGATTCGAAATCAAAACAGACTTGGACTTCCTGTGCTATCTTAGTTGTGCGGAGATATTTAGGGATAAGCAAAAAAAAAAGTTTTTTGTTTGCTATCTTAACTTATTCTCCCGAGGGAGTTACGAGGAAAAATCTAAGAAAGAAAGACAGAAATATCAGGATTTAATCATCGTTGGTGTGCCGAACCTAATAAATTTATCGATATCTAAATAATCTGACCTTTGCCCGAAGCACTGTTGTAGTCGTTTATAGGGCAGATGCATGCACGTTTTTGGAAACATGGCAACCAGGAGAGAAGAATACACCGAATAAGGTGCATCTTAATGCTCATAAATTGGAATATCTTAGAAAATCCCAATATGTGACTGCAGCACAAAACAGAAGGTCCACTCAACGTAAGTCATGGACAAGCCAATCGACCGGTCTGTGTCTAAGTTCCTCGGCCGCAATAAAATTCACTTAAGAGGATTAAAAGAATATCTTTCGTGCATATGAAGAGTCTCCCATTAATAAAATTTAATTTTTTCCTGACACCTTAATTCTTAGTGGAACGGTTGGATCCGGCCGCGTCATATGGCCATGGTATTTCAAAGGTCTTAAGAGGATTAATCATTTCACGCTTAGTTCTTTGGTGTTTTTACCACATGTCACCTTAAGAAGCAACCGGTTGACCTCTTCGGCTGCAAAGTTCCAACCGTCTTAAGCTGTGTCATTATTTTAAAGGAATTTCAGAGGTTCGTTTAAATTCTTCTTTTAATAAGATTAGCGCCAAATGCGAATAAACTTACGGTGGCGTAGGCAGATGTTGTTACTTAAGAATATAAAATAAGACGAAGGCAAGGGTATTGTTATTATTAACTACAATTGAGTGGAACTCATTTTTATGTACAAATATGTAAAGCTATAATTGAAGCGAGAAGAGACAACAAAAACTTGAGCCTTATATTTCTGGACACAAAAAACAAGTACCCCACTGTCAACGAAGACCCGCATAGTTTCTCGGTACAACCTCGGATCCCTGTAGTGGATCGCAGATGTGGTCCGCAAGGCTAATTTCCATTAATTCGGACGCCAACGCAGTGCGATTTTTCTATCGGTCGGATAGAGGTAAAATCATAAATGCATTTGCCAGCCTGGCCACAAAGGAGAAAGGCCACGATCTAACAAAGAAGAGAAATGAAAAGGGGGTATGGGCCTATTAGTGACAAGCCCTTGCATTCGTTCAGCTTAATTTTTTTCTTTCTTATGGAGACGGAGTTGGATCAATGCGTTGAGCGGCAAGACAAACATGCCATGGGTCCCGGGTTCGAGACCAGATGACCGTTAGCTTTTATTAAGAAATTAAAGTAATCCACTCCGTCTCTGGGCTGTTGTCTAGCTCGCAGCAATGCAAACAAGACTCAAGTTTCCTCAGTTCCCTTACCCTAATTCCCTTCCGGCCAAAACCATGCTAACGCATCAAAGGGTTGTCCCCTAGGATTTAGCCACATCGTATAAAAAAAAAATAAATTTCTTCAACTTTTTTTTAACCGATTTCCCAAAAAGAACAAGTTCTAAGTTCGAGATGTATTTTATTTATAAAATTTTTTTTAAATCTTCTTTTTATATGTATGACGGGCATAATTTCGTAACGCGTGGACCCATTTTGATGATTCCTTCTTTGTTAGGTAGAGTATGTTCTCCGATAGGTTTGGTGGGGTAGGGATAAAACCTAACTTCGTCATGCGTAGACCCATTTCAATAATTTTCTTCTTTGTTGTATAGAGTACGATCCCCCTTAGCTAATAATGAAACAAATTTGGTTCTAGGGTGGGGTATGGAGGGGGAGGGGTATTCTAACGTTCATAACGCGTGGTCCGATTTGGATGACTGTTTTTTTTGTCCGGTAGGATATTTTCCCCGATTGGTACCAAGTTTGGTGTTGTGGGGTTGTTGGTGGCGGTGAAACCTAACTTCGAGGTGGGTAGTCTAACTTCGTAACGCGTGGACCGATTTGGATGACTCTTTCTTCGTCGCTGGGGGTGAAACCTAACTTCGTAATGCGTGGGCCAATTTGCATGATTTTTTTGTTGTTGTATAGAGTATATAATAATAATATTCCTATAGTGGGGTGGGAAGAGGGAGGGGTAGAATAATTTGATAACCCGTGGATAGAGTTGAATGATTATTTTTCTGATGTATAGAGTATGTTCCCCCATTGGCACGGCGACACAATTTTAAACGTTGAAGTTGTAGTAGGGGAAGGGTTGGATGTCAACTTGTTAACGTGTAGATCGATTTGGATGATCCTTTTCATGTTATATAGTATAATCGCCACCTGCTAAAATGATGATAAATGGTAAAAGTAGTTTGCTATAAACTAGAAACAGTTTTGCTGAGAAATTATGCTTTACACTTGAAAACGTATTAGAATCAAACGGTGCACGGACCTGCGAAGCGCAATCGATGTAACTTCCCGTAATTCAGCAATGTTGGGAAATCGAGGCATATCCCACTAAATGAGAAAAAACGTAATTGTGTCTTTTAGTCACAGTCTCCGGCAAATATCATCCTCAGGCAAGATTTTTTGAGCGTTTCTCTTGCAACATTAGCCTCGAAATTATAACCGAGCAACCCGCCGAATGGAGATCCTTATTACATCTGCAGTTCGCCGTTTGCGAAAACGTATTTGGCAGCGTTGATCGCCAGTACGACACAACCGGATGCACAAAACTCCGGATCTTTAAAATAAGCATAAAATCTGTTACATACCTACGGTCAACCGGTGTCTCAGGCAAATCCTTAACATCCATTGACTCGAAGTTATTACTATATAGGCTCTAAGACGGGATAGATATCGGTATTCGAAAACGAAAGTGGCAAGGCGGGATAGACATCGGTGTTTGAAAACGACATGCTCTAAATTGGAACCCGCACCGTATCCATGGAAGACGTCGAATTGGACGATCGTGTATTACGTGTAGAAGATCCTTAGAGAAAGAAGCTACGCAGTTAAAAAAAACATGGCATCAGTTAACGGCGTTAGCGCAGAACCGGACCAGATGGAGAATCGGTGTAGTAGACGCCCTATGCCCCACAAGTGGTTAATGGTACCAAAGAAAGCGCATACTGAGTTTTTCGCGGTTACTTGTGAACTTGAGTAGTCAGTACAAGTAGTAGTACCAGGTTGCTCTTTTACGATTATAGTATGCACTTACTGAAAGCTTCGAATATTGTCAATAAACGGTCTTTGTTTGCTTTGACACGGCTATTTTAAGAACTGTGTTCTGCTAATTAATATTATTAGATAAAACCATGTTGATTTTACTATTAAAAAATATTCAACAATACTGACAACTACACAACATATGTCCATACCTCTCATCCTCCCACTAAAGATTAACGAATCAAAAATTAATTAACAAACAAGACTGGCAACATCCTCCCAAAATTCGATAATTACTCAAAACGATGGCGTGAGGTCGTAAAACACGAAGCGCGTAGCCATAAAAGTCTTCCAAATGAGGCGTGCAAATTTCATTTAAATTTACCTTTTGGCGGGCGTGAATAAATTGAAAGAATACGCAGTCAAATTCAAAATTATTTGCATCTATTTTCTAGCCATTAGTCAAACTTAAAATCATGCGGGGTAACATTCAAAATTAACATACTTTTCCGGAGCTCCTTTCAGTTGCCATTTGCTATCCACACCATTCCACAGATTTTATTTATAGGCCTTCTGCGCCTTTCCATAAAGAAGTCAAATGGGGCAACCAGGTATGCCAGAAGCGTCCGCCCAAATAGGATTGCCCATAATTTACTCACTATGGCCGGGAAATTTTTACTATTCGAAGATTTACTAGCGACATTTTACGATCCGTAATAATTCTGCTCATTATTATGTCTGAATTTACGCAGAGAACAGATTCCAAGATTTCAGTCAACAATTATTCCCGGAAAGCAACAACTTAATGTCCGAAACTTAAATAAACCTCGGAACAGAGAAACTCACGAATTTATTGCCACCTTAATTCTGTCGTAAAAGTTGTTGGTGTTAAGGAAGGAGCTGCCCAGGATTGGGCGTTAAAAACGCACAAGCTCGCTTCGTCTTAAGACATTAAGAATCCACCAAAAGATTGTTGTGATCCAATGGTCCAGCTAACAAACACTTTGTACTTGTAGCGGGGAACAAGTTGGGGAGTTTTGGGTTCTTTAATTAAAAAACACTTAAAAGGCCATAAATCCATTTACGCATATGTTGATGTCAGTAATAATTACGGTCCCGAAGTGTGTGATTAGGACGAAAATTGCCACGTCGACGAGGTAAAAATGGGAACGGTTTGCCTGCAGTCGTGTAATTGGATACGTGGGGATGCGACGCATTACTTTACTGAACAGGTATTTTAACTTGTTCCCCTGTATCTGGATCGAATTGCCCATTTCGGGAATAAATAACCCTTACGCCTTTGGTGTAAAATAATTACAGGCTCAAAAGCAGGATATTTGGCAGGTTTAGGGTGAATGACAGAGTTTTTCGTTTCGTTTTGCACTTGACTGTTAGTCTGGACAACGACATGATGGGACTCTTTTAGGTGAGGTGCAAAATTCAAACGTTTTTCCTGACATTTTCCGAAACGTTGAGTAAATGTTTAAGTGTTGAGATAGCCTTTGTGTAATTACCGACAAGTTTAGGTTTTCCAGCACCTCTTAATAAATTTTAATCTTTTTCGGGAGAACCGAGGCAGTTTTACATTGCGCATAGATCAAGTTTGAATTAGTTTATCTCCCAGGATCTTTCACGATCAGCAACACTTTCTATAAGAATGTTCGCCCTTCCTAGAGCAATTTACCCGGTCTCCTTTTTCCTAATAATTAAATTTTCATCTATGTACTGAGTGCCTATTTATTTAAGACAACGACTAGGTGGGAAGGAAAGATCATATACGTAAATATACGTTAAAAGATTGTACACAAAAATTCGACGGGGTCCATATGGATCCAAATCAAGAGCTTAGTAAGTTAGTTGGTTTATAATTACGACGTCGAAGAGTGTAGCCAATCTAATTCCATTTTGTTCCCCCCAATCTCGTCGTTGATCCTTTCTTGAGGTGCCTCTGCCTGCCAATCTACGTACTAAAAGCATTTTAGAATATACATCTATCACTTTATTTCCTCGAGTACTGATGTGTTCTTCTATATCGTTACCTTCATTACTAAAGTTACTGAGGTAACAGAATTTTAATCACCTCACTTAAGTTCTAACCAACGCTATCCGTTCAGGTGCTGACCTCAAGAATTAAATTGCCATGGCATGTGTCCTTTAACTGCACTCTCCAAATTGATGGCAAAATCTACCTAGTGCGCATCATGCAAACAATTGAGCACACTCTTAACGATGAACAAGCAAGTTTTCGACAGACTCAAACCTGGGACTATCGTATGGAAATCCAGAACGTTTACACCACCGATGACTCGCAAGAATTTCGAAGATGCGCACCACTGTCCGTACCTATGTTATTAATTTATGGTCTCAAATGTCCCAGCGTCCCGCCTCGGACTGGTTCGAGATAGAACGGGAAAGATGTCAGAAACATGGGGCAAAACAAATGAGATCCATCTGGAAACTCATTTTTCGGAAAGCTACAAATAGAGGGGCGCATGACACGGCCCGCTCTGTAGCGGATAAGGTTGTGTCGCTTGAGGAGGTAAGTCAATCCATTAGATCGTTAGAATTGTTCAAGGCAGCAGGATTAGATGGTATATTCCCCGCCCTACTTCAGTGGGGGAGTGAGATTGTAGCACCACTACTCAGGGGCTCATACACAGATTCTTAGGAATAGAGTAAGTCCTCTTTTCGTAGAGAGGGGCTAAGGTCACATTTCTACCAAAACCGAGCCAAAGACTTTAGACGTGTGAGCTTGACGTACTTTCTGTTGAAAACAATTGAGAGGACTGTGACTTATCACATTGAAGGGACTGTGCTCGTAAGTTACTTACTAAGTAGGAGCGCTTACTGTCCTAGGAGATCTATCGAAAAAGGGACTCCACTAAGTTGTGGAAGTATCAGAAGGAGAGATGATTGAGCAATGATGCGTGGAAGATGTGCTCTTCATAAGTGCAAAGAAGTCTGATCTCATCGTTTTCACTAGGAAGAGGAAGTATCTAGACTTCAGGCCAATAGAACTCTTTGGAGAAGAACTTACTGTCTCGGGCTCAGTTAAGTATATAAAGTATATTCCTAGATTCAAGATTTACCTGCAAGTTGAGGAAAAAATCCAAAGGACTAAATGGGACCCTACATCAATGTGGGAGGATGTGTGATCGAAGGCGGTTTATGGAGGCCGCTCTAAAAAAGCAACTGAGTAAGGTTTAGGGGCTGGCTTGTGTGGGGATAACAAACACGCCAACACTGGCGTTAGAGATGATGCTGGGTTTTGCTGCCATTCAACGTGTATGTGAAGAGAACTGCTGCATCAAGAGCTCTTCGCATGGATCAAGGTGCAAACTAGCACAACTTTCGTAATAATCATGGGCATAGGAAAATCCTGGATTTTGTCAAAAATAAGATACCGAAATTGGAAATGCCTGTCGACGGTATAAGCAAAGTAAGGGTAATTGAGAGATACCATGAAACGCTAATAAGGGATAAGTTTCTCCCTGAAAACAGTCTAACTGATATTACAATTTTCAAGGATGGATCCAGAACTGATAGTAGAGCAGATGCAGGAATATTCCTGGAGGACCTGAATATAAACATTTATCTAAGTCTGGAGGCGTATACCTCAGTCTTTCAGGCGGAGATGCTGGCTATGCGCTGTATTACCTGCTGAAGAGTCGGGTGAGGAATGAGAAGATAGTGGTGACACTAGGCAATCAGGCGGTAAGCACATGTATAGACAACACAGAGTTCAATACAGCGCTGGCCTTGTAGTGCTTCCGCAAACTCAACGCTTGTGCCTCATTGAATCAAATAACACTGGCGTGGGCGAGGGGATATGTAAGAATTGAAGGAAACGAGGGGGGAGATGAACTCGCTAAACTGGCAGCTGCTTCGAGTTTCCCAAGTTTGGAGCAGTTCACTGCCTTAGACAAGAGCACGGCATAAGTGCCTACTGGAGACGTCGGCCATGAGGAAGCACTGGGAATAGTGGAACGTCGCGGATACATGTAAAAAGGGAAAGATGGCGATTGTCTGAACAGAAGAGATCTGAGATGGCTAACGACACTATTAACCGGACATGAAAACTTCGGGTGTCATCTAAAGAAGATGAACATTCTCGAGGAAGATACCTGTAGGCTGTGCCTGCGGAGCAAGAGACCGTGGTGCACATAGTTTGCCATTGTCTTGCCTTAGCAAGTAGAAGAAGAAAGCTGATGGGACACCACTGGATGAAGGACGGACCCGAAGAATTCAGGTGAAGGAAGAAAACTGGATTAATGAGGGTCTCTATCGCTGAGGTGGCAAGGAGTAGGGACGAAAAGGGACCCGAATAAAGTGGTCTGATTCGTCTAATCCCTGAAGGGGTGTGTTTAGTGAGTAAAAATCTCAAACTACCAGAAACCTACCAGGTTTTCTGGTGTCTTTGGAAGATTTTTTTCTCTCACGCAAAAATAAAATACAGACAGGCAGACAGGCATTATTGTGAATTCTACAAAGTTGCCAATTTATCCCCAACTACAGAATTAAATTTTATCCTGAGAAATTCTCTACTTAATAATTGTTCTCTTAAGTAGCCATGAAAGTAGACAGCCTTGTTCAGCTTTGTCCAACTCCGAAATTTACATTGAAGATGTGAAGTAGTTTTTTATTATGCCAAATCTCTACCTAATTCATGAAAGACTGATATAATCTGCTGTTACCGCGAGTATAGTTAAGACCTTGAATTTATTAGAAATTGACCCAATCAATGTTCGAAAACTTAAGTCAGACATTATTCAATATATTGGTTTTCAGAGTTAAGGCTCGCCAACACGTTTCTAGTTTAAGTCGAGCTTACATCTTAAGTCGAGATGAAATTTAGCGAGGTTTTTAGTACTATTTTAACGTTCTCAGTGTTAATAAGAGCACCGTGTGGGGAGCGGGAGGAGTATTATCTCCACCGAAAAATACTCTATTATTAAACGAGAACTAGAACTTAATTGCTAATTAAAAGTTAACTTTTTACTAATCACTGTTTGCACATGTACAGGTAGCTAAAAGTCGACTAAATATTGGAAACGTGTAAACAGGCCAAATTGTTAAGAAACTTTTATATAAAATTAACGTCTTGTGTCTGCTAATAACTAAATGTTAATTAGTTTTATCTATGGCACCATAGAAAGTAAATTTCCCCAGCAAATCATTTCAAACCTATTACGAATCTGACCACTGGGATTCCCAACTTAATATAACAAAAAAGAAGAAAAGAATTCTATTGGGCAAATCTGGTAGGTCTTACCCATTTGAATAATCAGATTGAACGTCTTGACTTAGAAGTACCAGTAAAATGGTCTAATTATGCAAATAGTCCACACCTTTGAAAAGATCGCCTATCTGAGAGCACGCCTATTAAAAAATTGTCGAATCTCATTGGTGTCCATCACATCACTTGATGATAAAAACTTGCTAAGCAAGTCAGTCTTCGGGTTCAGTGAATTCTTAAGCGGACCATTAAAATTTCTCGTGATATTAAAACGAGTTCAACGCAAATATAATTCTCAACAGTAATCCAAAAATATTCGATTCACCTGAAGATTATACGGACCGCAATTAGAGCGAAAATTCCGCCGATAAGCACGGCCAATTAAAGCTATTTTTAATTTGATTCGACTAAAATCCGTTGAGTGATGAGGAGGACTTTCTGGTCCTCAAAAAAAAACGATATCATAAAACCAATATAAATTTAGCAGAGTATGATGATATTTAAAGCTCTCAAGCGAGTTCCATTTCGTTAAGCGCAGGAATATATCGGGCCCCCAATTACCTTATCGAACTTTTATGTATTTCGGTTGATTATCTGGAGTCGCTTAAACGGATCCCATCGACTGCTGGCGGTTTCGGGAACACATGTTCGCTTTAAAAACTCTTAAAATTGTTTCATCGGCCCAACAACCACTTAATCCCCTCATTTACCTTCTGAAAATTATTTTCTCCGCCGAAACATAATTCTTTTAGTCAGAAATAAACGAGCTCAGATCGCATATCTTAGCACGGTGACAGAGTCATTGGACATTCCTTGAAATACGTCTTCCTTCCAGCAACAGCCATGCAAAGACACATCTGAATATCTCAAGGCAGACAAAACACTTCGCCAGATAAGTTTCCGAATGGATCTTCTTACTAATTTTGGACGGTCAGTTGACCGTTGAGGTGTTTCAGAGTTTCAAAGTTTCTTTTCTTTTCTGGGCAACTTTTGAAGCGCAAAGGAATCGAACCAAGAAAGGGGTCCGCGGAGGAACAACAGCACCGCGACGAGACTCTCCGTAAATAAATTAATGACATCGCGGCCTGTTATCGATGATATCTGGTTAACATCTCGACATGCATAATTTAACGAGTTAACAGCGAAGTCATTTTGTAAACGTGCGGGAAAATTTATTTCTTGCTCGGCATTTCCATGCCCAAACAAACACATGTAGCAGCAGTGAAACAAACCGAATTTAGCCTCTGGGAGTTGAATTCTGCTGCCTGTCGTGGGCTGCTGTGATTCTTGCTATCGCTTTGTGATGCTGCAACAGCCATCAGCCATCAGGATCCGTAGGCTGTTTTCTGTCAGATGTTCGTCGTGGATACACTGCGCTCTAGTGACATTGATGTGATGGCGACATGGGACAAATGAATTTAAATCAGCGCGAAAATGTCGTAAAATTTCTCCAAAAAAATAAACCGAGACACAAAAAAAATATACACAAAAAAAGAAATTAGACGAATGGATGCTATCCTCAAGGGAGGAAGCATTTAAGGGTAAAACAAGCACCTATAAATTTTCCCAGCTAATTGCTGTCGGGCACCCGTTGCGCGAATGTTCTCCTGCGGCTTTCCGCTTTTTATACTTAAGTTAAAGAGACAAAAACACTGAAATCTGGCCCAGGAGTTCCGACGGCACCCGCCGGGAACCTTTCACTATTATGCGGCTATTTCAGGGATGATAACTTTCTCCCTTGCGACGGCGAGGGCGCAGCGTGACCTTCTAATTTGGTCTTGTTCTCAACGACTCCAGAACAAGACGTCACTTTTGATATATGGCAAATGCTTGTGTGCCACGCCATGACCTGCTTCTGGTGACATATTTATTGGGGTAAGATTTTTAGTGCGCTTTAATGTGGCCACACACAATGAGTTTGGAAATTTGGCTCCTTTCTGCTATCCTCGTGTGTCGTAAATACGAAAGAATTCCTTAAGCATGCAAAATACTCTCGCGAACATTATACACAAAAGAAGTCTTGTAGGATTTGAATGAACTTTCGACACGGTTTTTACTACCCGTTTTTATGGGTGACACAATTCCGTTTGATAAGATGGTCGTTTCGGTGATAAGTGCCTAGCATCAGCTTAATTGACGAGGTGTTCCTTGATGTCAAGCCTTTCGTGATTTGTTTTTCTTGAGTGTAGATGGTTGAGGGAAGGACAAGACTAGACAATTCATATAACGTGACATATCAAACATTTCGAACAACGATTAAGAAACAACGTTCGGCAACCAGAATGAAGATCTTATTTCCTGAAACACTCCCTACATCGTATCCTTTTCACTTATTACTGGCCACCGCTTTAGACACTTTCAATGTAATTCTTTCACGTCGTTTCTATAAGGGTTACCCTAAGCATGGTTTAAGGTAGCACAACTCGACGAATTATACCACTTACCTTAAAATCTCAGACAAATATTTTTTTTATGATGTAACCAAAGCCTAAGGGACAACCCTATGATGCATTAGCATGTCTTCGCTCGGGAGGGAATTAGGGTAAGGGGAATGAGGGAATTTGAATGTCTTATTTTTACATTGATGCGAGCTAGACAATAGCCCAGAGATGGAGTGGAATTTTTTTTTTTGATTTATATTAAAAACTCACAAGGAGACCGAGGCTCAAACCCTGAAACAATGGCGTGGTGGTCTTGCCACTCAACCAATTGATCCAACTCCGTCTGACTGAAAATTATAGCGATCTAAGTCATTTAATATGCTAATATGTATTCGTTAACCTCTTTATGGGCATAGGATGTCTATTATGGTACAGTCCGTTCAGCACTGTTAGGGGGATCCAACAGTTTTCCTTTGTAAAGGACGACGTCATCATTTGCCGTAGATAGTCAGACAGCACTCAAATCGTCAAACTCCAATATGATAAAATCGAAATGTGGTAGGAGCTGTATGTATTAGAGCGCCAGAGACCATTTCGTGTCATACGGTTCGACTTTGTTGGTTTACAGAACATGTCGGCATAAAGGAAAATAAAATTACTGACGAACTGCCCAAAGACATGACCGAGGAAAGAGTTCAGCGATCCCTCAAATTGAAAGGTACCTACTATTCTTCTATGACTTCAGAACAGTGTGAAAAACCTAAACCATAAAACAACCGCAAACCTCTTATCCTTCGACAGAAGACGCTTTCGAACACTCGTCGGTTTTACCACTGGACATTGCCCCATTACAGCTATGACCACTAGACCCGGTGTACTCTCAAATAAACTCTGTAGAAGCTGTAGGGTAGGCAGAAGAAAGTGAGTCCATAGTGCAAGTACTCTGCGATGGTTCAGCTCTAAAAGAACGATACTTTACTTGCTTGGGGGTAAGGTCCTTGACAACTTGGACGACTTGGCTCAGATAGCACTGTTTGATCTCAACAGATTTATGCAGCGATTTAGGTGATTTTAAGTTGGTACGTGCTGACGTGCCTCGGCCAGTATGTCCTACTGAAATAACCCGTTCTACTGCTTCAGTCAAGCTTGTGCCTTAGAAGAGATACAACAACTCGTAGAGCGAACTGTTCTCAAACTATCTGATATCCAATTAGGTCTTCCCAAAGACAATTATTCCTTGCGTATAAGGTGAGGAAGACTTTTGTCCTGCTCTGAGCAGGAAGATTTTTATAAGTGTTTTTTGATAAGTGTTTTGGCCGAGCCTCATATATCTAGTTTATCCATCTTTACGTTACCGTGGCTTCTCTACGTTGTCCCAATATTCAAACCAAGTTTTCTAATTCCCAGTTTATCCAGAGCTTCTTGGCATTTCCAAACTAAATTTAGTTCTGGTTACTTTGAGCACTGCCTGACTGCCGAAGAAAATAAATCTATTCTTGTTTAGGTTAAGTTAGATTAGCTTAGTTGGCGGCCACCGGATTGTTACCGGTCGGTTTTAATATAGTCCGTTGTGATACCACTTCCCAGGAGCCTCGTCTGCAGTGATAAATTGAACCAGCCGTAGCCAAACCTGGTTAAGTACTTTAGCTCGACGCTGGCGAACTGTTCAAGTCCATTACAGAAGTATTTCGCAAGAGTTTGAAATCTTTTCCCCATCAGTCCCGGAGAGCCCATATGTATTTGTCGCAATCAATATATTCTTAAAATCGACGAACATAAGATTAACAGATGGGCTACATTTAGCAGATTGCTGGATGATAATTCTGAGGGTGTTGATGTGGTTGTAAAAAATACCCTGAGATATTAATTGTTTAATTAGTATTACGATAATGCCACAGATGCCACGCGAATTGTCACAATTCTTTAAGTCATCCTTTTGCCTTTCATTGGAATAAATAATATGAACCGATATCAGCTGGTGTTATTTGATATTCGCTAAAGCTCACTCAAATTTTTTTGTCGGCTTCGTATTCAAATATTTGCTGATATAATGAAAGTTGTTCAATGATATCCGCTATTGTCGACGTTGATCGCGAGAACATATATAGGCAGCTTTACGTAGGAGAGGTATCCCAGAAAAAATTATCACCATCATAAAGGCGTTCTACTCAGGAGCCCAATGTCATGTCCTACACAACGGAAAACTGTCGGGGCACTTCCGAGTGCTGAACGGAGTGAGACAAGGATGCATACTGTCACCTTTGCTTTTCCTGATTGTCACTAATGACGTATTGTGCTCTAGCGCTCTAGATGACCCATCGCGAGGGATTAGATGGAAACCTGGGCTATGCCTATGCAATCCAACAAGCAGAGTCATGTATATAGCTCCAATTTCCGCAGGCCTGTGCAGAGTAGATCGCAGAGCAAGGCTTAAGATCTATGCCGCTATGGCGTTGGAACCCGTACGGGACCCAAGAAATCCGCCGAATTGGACGACCGCGCAACATATTCTTTAGATCCATAGAGAAGGAAGGCACCGAGATTAACAAATCGTTAAGTTAAAGGCGTTGCCGCAGAACCGGACCATGTTGAGAGTCGGTGTAGTAGACGCCCTATGCTCCACAATGGGGTTAAAGGACCCAAAGATATTGTCAACTGATAATCGCTAATTTATTTAATTTCCGTTGACGTTTATTGATGTTTCGTAAGGTCGATAACGCTTATTTCTATTGATCTACGGTGATATCTACTGATGTTAGTTAAGATTCGATGATAATGTCACTTGATGTCTGCTAATGTTTCCTGGTTTTTAGTGATATCTATTTATGTGTACTGATGTTCGTTTGTCAACTGATCTTCGCTGATGTACGTTAATGTTCACTGCTTCTTTTAGATGTCTTTTGATGTTCGCTAGTATAGCCCTAATGTTCTTTAATGTACGTTGATGTTGATGTATGGTATCTGTTGATGTTCGTTACCTCCGGTGATATGCACTGGTATTCTTTGATGCCCGTTAATGTCTGCTGTCGCTTGATGATGATCCTTTGATGTCTGCGAATATGTAATGTGATATGCTATCCATTTCTGTCCATTGATATTCGCTGATGTTCGTTGATGTTCGCTGATATCTGTTGATATCCCTTGATGTCTACTGATAAGTGCAGAATTTTCATTGATGTGAGTTGATATTCGCTAAAGTTCACTGATGTCAACGATATCTATTGATGTTTTTTACTTTGTACTATGGTATCCGCTGGTGGCAATCAATGACCCATAATGTCTACCAAAGTCCACTATTCCCTGTTAATGACCTCTGATAGTATCTGCTGCACGTCTCTGTGTATCTGACAACGTAGTAATGTCTTCTGTAGTTGGTCTATGTAAAGTTGGTCAGTGCAAGGTTCCAGATTCAAATTCGACCGCGGCAATCTGTCGTAGTTCTCTGCTAACACTAGATTACTTTATAAGGACATTGAAGGTTACTTAGTAATTTCGGTGGTTCGGAGTCCGCCTTAAATCATTGTCATCGAATCGGGCGATGGTCTTCTCCCACCCCATGCCCCGTAAGTGATTACGAGAACTAGAGACTTGAAGTTCAATCTATGAAACTGAAGTAAAAATTAAATAGCCAAGTATCTTCTTTCTTCTGAAAAACTTCTATTGAAATACATCTATAGCAGCAACTTTTTTTCGATACTCTATACTCACAAAATGCAGTCTCCCTCCATTACAGCATTAACATATTCCTGAGCATATTTCTATCTTGATATTGATCTGACTTACGAAAGGTGACAAGAACATAAATTCCTTCTTAATTTTTGCAGTCCGACGTTTCTCTCGAGCTGTTCATTTTTTTTTGTAAATTCCTTTTCAAGTTTTAGGCACTTCAAGCAACGTCAAGATATCTTTGATAAGACTTCTCAGCCATTAGCACGGGAAAACAAAAAGCCTGTCTCGGATAGATACTATCCGCAGAATACCTATAATATCGAAGTAAAATATGCGACGAAAAACAAGCATCGGAAACACTTTGAGTAAAAAGCGGATCTCGAATGACAATGCCGTCGGTATACAAAGGAATCATCTCCTCATGTTTATTTACAAGATCCCGTCATAATTGCATATAAAGGTCTGCACGGATCAGTTTCCTTTTTGCCGGGCCACGAATCGATTAGAAGTGCCGATAAAACCGCGCGTCACGTTTTGCCATTTACACACCATGCACATATCAAACACCATAGCATCAGCTCTATGCCAACGTGGCAAGAAGCCATCCAGGTAAGGAAGGAAGACAGTACTGGAGCGCAGCTCTTTGGCTTTAGTAACGATGGGGCTCCAGCTTAACTCGCAAGAGTGCTTACCATGAATATTTATGCACTGAATCGGCTCAACCTGAAGGAGGTTGTTACTTGAATTCCGAATCACACCTTCAGTTTAAAGTGAATTTAACGCGCCATTCTGCCGGATAAGCAAGAGAATGTCTTATTAACGCACCCTCCCATGGGCTTTCCTTGCAAGGCGCTAGCCGACCGAGTTTCGAATCTCGAAAGGCGTCGCGAACGAAAAAGAAAAATGCAATTGGGTGTGAAATTGACTTTTGGATCTGTTAACTTGTTGCAAATTGCACGAATTTGATTCCGATACAAGCACAACAACGAATTACCGCGGCTTACCATATTTAGGTTTTAGCAGATTTGTCGGCACATCTGAAAACTTTTATTCTCCCTTACCTGGTCAAATGCAAAATTGATGCACGATGGCCTCAGGTAAGCCTGATGGTGATTTGTTTTAACAGCAAGTAAATTGCCTGTAAAATTGGAGAAATTTGAAGATAACTAGACGTTTTGCACCTATATGCTGTGTGGCTTGCTTGTTAATTAAGCTCCAGATTTGCATTTGCATCTTCTTCAGGGAATGACCTGTTTTACATAACCATTCAGATATAGTTAGTCGGTCACTTTTGTTGTTGCCAACACTGAACGTACTTATCTGATTGAAAATTACATATCTGCCTAAAACGTGAGGTGAAAATTATAGTCTGTGAATTAACGAGAATCAAGGTGAGGTGTTAAGACCAAAGGCATCTTTATGTGGTAAAGGAAGTGAAACTGATTGTGAAGAGGTTTATGTATCGAACGTATGCAGTTGTTAAACCTGATCTTTGCAGATTTATTGAAAGTGAAACATAATTCTATTGTTAGAGAGAAACAAGGTGGTAATGGATAAACCTTAAAGGTGATAAGAGCTTCAAGATTAGACATGAATTGTAGAAGACCATAAACAGCATTGATGCTAAGTTCTCAACAAGGAGTGTGGACGATGTGATAAAAGAGGTTATGTTCTAATTTTATAGTTTCATTTTTTATAATTTATGTTGCCCTGAAAAAACGAATTTCACACCAGTTAGAAGCAGATAGATTATTATGTTTTTATGTTGGGCAAGCATTAATTAAAACTATTCCAAATTTCAATTCAATAGCTTTAGTAGTTGCTGAAATAAGCAACTGTGACAGACAGACGAAGTCGCACCATAAGGGAGCCTTTTTTTACCATTTCGATACCAAACCCTAAAAACAAACCGAATTTGTGGAAAAAATTCTTAGATTTTTCATCACGATAACTTCAAATTCACAAATAAGAGTTTTATTCGCCGTTTTCACTATAACCTGTAAGATCTGGTTGTTGGCCTCGGCCTATCATAGACAACAAGGTAGTAATACTGAGATGCCAACAAGGCGTTAGGGCGAGTTAAACCCAACCCGAGCAGTTGAGGTATTGAGTTAAATCCCTCCTACTTAAAGGTTCTCCAGGAAGAAATCTCCCGGTGACTTACACGTAGTAACTGCCAATATTGGACACTTGCACAGAAAGTTAATCCTGGTTTAATTTTCGCTGATAATGCTGCCTAGGCCACGTCCACTTTCCTAACGAGAGCACTAGACCTGCTAAGCTGCTCTGATGTTCTTTTTTTTTTAAAAGTTTGGCCAGGTCGCTCTAGAAATCGCACAAGTTGAGGAAGCACTCCATCTAAGGTTAGCTATCGCTAAGAAGTGCTGGGAGAGTTTTCCTTCAAGAGAATTCAGCGGTATGTGAACAGCTTCTGCCCAGGAGCAGTGAACGACAGAGCCGTTCCTTGCGGGTTCAAAGAGTAATACTAAATCCGCCCCTCAGGTAGTTGGGTTTTTTTTCGCAATCCCTCACTAGCATCGAGGAAGAAGTTATCGAGTCGAATGAATTGAAATGAAAGCCTGACTTGCCTGTCTACAAATCACAGGGTGTTCATTTTAAAGCTAGACTTGAATTTATCTCTGAAGGGAAGCGTTTCCGGCAGGATGTTTCCAACAAAAGTTTCTGGACTCGATGGAGGAAGTTCGCGAGAGAGTGTCACTTTGATCTTGAGTGGAGGGATCAAGGTCAGTTAAGTTTTTTTTATATGGTAACCCCCATTTTTTATTGCATAGTTCATAGTTTTAGTTACATAGTTCAAGTGGTGGCCTCCACAGTAACGGAGTCCCAATTAGCATTCAATGTACCATTTTGATACCACAGAAACTCCTGACGTGATTATTCTAAAGATAAGGTATAATAAAAGAATAGTGAAATGAGCGGTCGAGAGAAGGTTATCAAATCCACCCTGTAGTCTTCAGGAAGTGGATGACTTCTCCAAAGTTCCTACCCGACTACTCCCCCAAATTGTTAAAAGAAAGGCCGCTGAATGCTCGATACTTCACTCTGGCTATTGCCGGACATTCGCATAGGAAGTAAAAAAGACTTTTTTTCGATCCCTCATCCCTGCAGCTACGATAGTGTGCGTAAAAAAAGATTCCAAGCTTTGCGGCATGGTACCCGATTGCCCAATGACCAGAACACACCGCCAGCGCCTTAGCGACGGCCCTTCGGGTCCTAGTTAGGAGTTCTTCAGTTCGTTCTATATAGTACGTTGGCGAAGTCTTCCTAGCTTGGGCGCAAAAAGTTAAGTCTTCCTATCTACAGTCTGCCGTTGATAGAAAGTGTGAGAAGATATCCCTCTTAATGGTCCCAAGCGGAATATGCACCAAGGTGATGGTTAACCGATCGCCCAGGCAAGTTACTTCCTTGTAACATCTCTCTACCAATTTAGAGGTGATAGCAGCTGAGTCAAGAGCCTTAAAAGCATCCTGACGATCACGCATAATACCTACCATCATTTTTACTGATAAAAGAACAATAAACTCTACAAACATCTCCAAAATTCCCCAACCAAACACGCTAAAGCTCCCTTACATGTCAATTACTTCGTATCTGAAATTTTTTTTTCAATTTTCTGAGATATCCTGAAGTTGCACCAATTCTGGTACTCGACAAAACCTCACCTAAAGTGAATCAGTGAACCCTCGAGTTTTCAGTTGAAATGCTGCAAATCCAAACCAAATTCCTGAATGCTATTCATTTGCATAAGCAACTGCTAGTGACAATGACAGAATTGAATTTACGTTGAAGAATAGCGCATTTATCAGCAAATAATTCCCTAGAGGATGCAGGGGGAAAAATATTTTTATTTTAGTAAACAACTTGAGAGTAGGTGAAATGCGAAATCACTAAGCCCACTAGTGAGCTCTGTGCACAAAATCTTGAATTCTATTTTTATGTTTCCCTTTATGGAAATGTCAAAGGTAATGGCATGCAGGTGTTCTCTTGGGGACGGCATATCATTTTTTATTATGAAAAGTCAAAAATTTGTTAACGAGATTGAGCACACAAAAGACGGATGTTCTTTGGCTTGACACCTACCTGAAAAGATGAAAAGAGGAGTTTTAGAATATTATGCTGCTGACGGTCCAAAAGAATCCAACCATTCTGACTGAGATCACAAGAACTCGTCCAATTTGATGCGCTTTGTTCTCGATGACACTTTTAACTGACTGAAGATCTTCGTTTTTGTAAAAGAAGAGATTCCAATGGTGAATCGCTTTTAACTCTTTTAAAATGGTACAAGGCCGCCAGTCAGATTGTAGTTGTCGTTTTTATTTGTTAATGAAAATTGCTCGGCGAGACGAAGAGATACTTTGAAGAGTTTCACAGTGGATTTAATTCAGATACAATGGGATTAGAGTGCGTCTGTGTCTGAAAATTTTGAGAAGGGTGTACATTTTTCTGAACTTTCTTTTAACTAATTTAGGCGAGGTATTTTTTTTTTTATTAAATTTTATTTCATATTTTTATAAATCAAAAGGAAAATTCGAGCTAATATTAAAAGTAAAATAAATTTTGTGACGAATTTCAGTCACTCTCTACGTAGAATTTCTAAGCCAAGATGGAAAGTTCTCATGGTATGGAATTTCAACTTTCAATAATTCTAAGGAATTGATATGTTTTTCCCTATTCTAGTGATTTCCCTTCGAATTGAATTAATTAAAATTCACGAGCATAATTCTATTAAGAAGAAGGAAAACATTAATGCTCCTCCTAACTGAACCACACATTTTCAATCAGCCTTATATGCGTTTTTGTATCTTATTTGATATGTGACTTGTCGCGTACTCCTGTTGAAATATAATACAATTTAAATATTGTTATCTGTGATTGGATTACGTAATTCTTGGTCAAAGTCACAGTGATAGGCGTTAATTCATCCACGAGAAATAATTGAATCCTTGGTATTGTTTTTAAAGTATCAATCGGTTACAAGATAAGTGGAACTGGGGAGCTCGCGCTTAAAGATGGTTTAAAAAAATCGATAAAAATATAGCTCTAAATCAATGTTATTGGAGAACGATTTTATAGGAAAATTTAATTGAAATTATTAGGAAATAACATGTATTGCCGAATATAAAAACTTCGAAACGAAGACAAAAGTTTCAGAGTAATCTGGAAGGAGTCTTAAGTGCTTTTATTTGTGTTAAGTTGTAGATGATGGCTTATGCTGACTACCTGACATTATTGTTCTCAAGAAAGTTTCTAAGCACCATCAGTGAAATAATCGAAAAAGCTGTGAGTAAAATCCATAGGTGGGGTGTCAAATGCAGCTGATCACTTTTCTCGAGTTTTTTGCAGAGTATTCCATGGTCAACACAATCAAATGAGTTAGAGAAGTCGACAAAGACAATGGAAGAAAACATAGCAAAATCCATTGCGCGTCAAATATTATTAGCCCGGCCTAAAACCCGATTGGTTGTCCCTATGAAGATGACTTGATAATAGAAAACTAATGATTTGTTTGGACATCATCCCCTGAACCACTTTAGATAGGTTAGGAAGATGGAAATTGAATGAAACTGAGAGGAATTCTTTAGAGATGGGATTTATCTTTAAATATTTGAACGAGAGGTTATAACGGTTGTTTTGTAAATATAAGTTAAGGTAAAAGTGATGTAAGGCAACAATAATCGAATAAATCTACCAGCACTAACCGATGGCCCAAAATTTTAGCTCCATCAAAATTTGATTAATTTCAGGCGATATAATTCTGTGGGACATGCCTGTTATGCAAATAGTTTAGCACACAAGTTAAGTATTACACCTGATCACCCCTAGGTGATTTGCCGGTTATTCCATAAAAACACATTATATTTTATGAGTCAGTAAATTCTACGGTGCTACTCTGTAAATATTGCTATGAACACATTATAAATTACTGGTAGGATTGTAAATGTGTGTTGAGCAACCGCTTAAATTTTGACAGAATGTGTTACTCCTAAGTAGAACAGTAACTTTTCCTGGGGGTTTCTCTCCCTGTACAAACAAGCTTGCTCTGTGTACAATAATCTTACATTAAAATTCCGCCTCGCTGCTTAAATGAAATCCTCATATCCGTATATTAAGGTAACTAAATGGTTTCTAGAGGATGGACGAAAGAGTTGAAAGCCTTCTAGGATACGGAGATATTCATCGGGACATTCTCAAGTATTGGTTACTCCACTAAGCGGTGGCACTCGAGCAATTCATTTTAGAGCGTAGCCAAGTAACTAATACGGCAGGAGTCAACCTCTTTCTCCTAACCTAACTCTAAGGTTGTAGTGGGCCATGCCGAAGGAGTCTGCGGGACACAGGGGTAATTGAGTCTCGAATGGTAGCTCCTCAGGTACTTCTATAGGAGTGGAGGTGGAGTGGTTCATAGACCTTAATAGGTTGGCTATATCCAACAGAAGCAGCTCTGGAAAAATTACCTTCCGAAGATTTTGCGGCGGTTATGGAGGCTAGACTTGCGCCGACTGAAAGTGCTGTAGCAGTAGTGGAAGAAATTGCCATTGGCAAAATCATAACTAGCCCTCCCTCAGGTGCTGCAGTGGCAAAGATGGTAGACTCTAACGAGTTGTCTGTCTCCACGGTACACGCACCAGTAGAAGATATAGACTTGCCTTCCGAATTAGCTGCAGTTTATCCGAAAGAGGGTACTTGTCCTGGCTCTCGTCTTGAGTCTAAAGCTTCATGTCCCAGAACTCTTTACTGACTTAGGTTATGATTAACGCATGGACCAAGTAGAAAGAAATGGGCCCGCTTCTATGTGGTCTGTTTCGTCTAATTACCGGAGAGGTGTTTTAGTGGGTAAAAATCTCACACTACCGGAGGCCACGGGCTGTTTTTCACTAAAAAAAAGGCAAATAAGTGAGAAAAGTATTCAGAAAAAAAAGTGGTCAAAGCATCGATCTGTTAGGTCTACGGCTAAAAACTGGACAAAGAATCGATGCAGGCTACCTTGCGATCTGGCTATTATCAGATACGACCAAACAGTCCAACTTATTGTGACAAAATTATTTTCAGGTTTAACTCCGATCTAAGTTTCCCACACGTCTGTCCAAATAATTTCAAAAGAGTTAAATTACAGTAGGTGTAATCAGAACTTTGGGGCAACCAAACCATCCCTTTCAGTACATGTTGCCATTGTTTCGATTGAACTAGCAGTTGGCAAAGCCTAAAGGTTTAGGTCTATCTATCTATATTTATATTATGGTGTGAAACCAGGAAAAATTTAATGTTTCTTCGACACATGTTTCAGAGAAGATAACATTTCTGGATTGTAAGCTGAATTTAAGCTCTGTTTGTTTGATCTAAACATCTCAAACTTTCATTTGACTGTAAAAATTAAAACAACTCTTTTCAATTACTGCTGGTCTAGGTCATAAACATTTTAGTACACAAAAGCGTATTATTTTTATTACTGCGGCTAAGACATGGTTTTTAGAGCGATCATACCTTTTAAGGAACATGGTCTCGGACAATTAACTCGTTTTTATGTTTTTATTTCTATTAGAGAATGCAGATTTGGTGAGTTGTTTGAAGTCTGTGGCCGTAGTTCATGATACTAGCTCCTATTTGGTGGACGAATATCTATCGGATCGAGCAGGAAATGAATCATATATCTTGTATCTTAATTAACATGATTAGTTCAAAACTAATTTGCAAACTTTCGTGAATCAGTGTTTGTGGCACATCCTACTTTTTAATTGGATTCGATTACAATTTCCATTCTCCAATTTGCTAGAAATGATCTCTCCTAGATATGGTAAGGACTTAATCGGAATAAAATCACACAACAGGCATATTTGGGAATCTTGAGGTTATTACTTTAAGGCGGTGTCTATTTACCACCTCCAAATTGCCGTCTAATCTCCGGGTACGGAAAGTTACACGGAAGTACATGAAAGTACACGGAAAGTGAAGAGAATTACACAGAAAGTACACGGAAAGTACACGAAAGTACACGGACAGCTAAATTACACGGAAGTACATGGAAAGTACACGAAATTACATGGAAAGTAGAAATACATGGATGCACACGGATAGCAAAGGGAAGTACAGGGAAGCAAAGGGATATACGCAAAAATACATGGGTTTGGTTAATCTAACTCCTCCATACCAATCAATCGTTCAGTACGTATGTGTGCCCTCTTTGCATTTACAGTGGTCTCCCTATCTCTGAATCCTTCACAAGCCAACCAAAACACCTCGGCTTAGAGAGTACCTACGCGTTATACAAATACACTTTGGGTGACTCGCAGGAAGCCTCAAGGAGCAGCCCTCCTTCTGTGATAGTATAGCTAGGATTGCAACCCATGAAACGTCTAGTACTTTACGTGTACCCGGAGATTACACGGCAATTTGGAGGTGGTAAATAAACTCTGCCGTACTTTAACATGTCGGTTTTAAATGAATGCATACTACGTTGAAATCCTTCTAAGATGAACCCAGCTATGAACTTATGGAAAAGAGACACATGATATGCTCTAAACATAGTACCAACTCAATAACAATTATTGAATTTAGTATTTATGATTAGACGCAAAAGAAAATTGTTTGTATCGACGGAATCACAGCCACTTACTCATAAATCCTCTCACACCTATGATTGGATAGGTGCCAACAATTTGAATATTTTAATTTAAATGCGCAAAATGCAATTAATCCCGAAATGTAGATGACCAAAAAAGGGGCAAGGTAAACTTTGTTCATTTATTATTTATTAAGTTAATAACTTTTATCTGAATTGGTCTGTGAGAGCACAGTAGATAAGCGTGGGGACACGTGAATTGAATTCGCATCCCCGGTATTCGTAATTAATGCTCCTTTGTAGAGCCAGTCGGGTCGGCAAGCTATTGTAAAGCTCTCTGGCTCACCTACTGCCACTGCAGTTAATGTACCCGTGGTGGTGGTAGTCATAATCACATCACAGGGGTAAAGTAATTCCACCGCATCCCCACGCAATCAATTATTTTTTTTTTTTGGTTTTACATTTTTTCAACGAAACTCACACAAAATTATCCCCGGGAATATTCACTAAATGAAATTCAGTAGCAGCCATGCGGCGAGTCCAATCGAAATTTATGATCCGCCACCATCGTCACCGCCAACATTGGACGGTTTTCTGTTCCATTTTTTTTTTAATTTCATCCCACCGATAAACAATTTACTGAACGGCCCCTTCGACCCCAGTTGTTACGCTTATTAACATACTGAAAACATTATTTATGGCACAGGACTTATGTTCTATTGGGCTTGTGATAAATTTTCATTCGCGTTCGACTCGGCGATCAATTGGGCCGATAAGGCTTTACGGCTGAATGGGCTCTATAGTTGCTGGTCCCGAATTCCCGTCCTTGCTGGCTTCGCTAATAAACTCTCCCGCTGCACAATAGTCTAGGCGATTGGAGTGTCAAAGTGATGGGTCATTCGTTTGAAGCTCAATTGTGGAAACCGTTTCCGGGTGGATTTATAAATCTCAAGTGGGGGAGAGCATTGCCACGATGTTGATGTTTTCCGCGAGCTTGTAAGACCCGGCAAAACCCGACAAAACGCTTGTTAGACTAATGGCTCCCAGTCATGCATGTACCTAATTTACATTGGTCGAGAATGTTAGCGGAAGTCATTCAAAGGGGTTTCTACCTACAGCCCCGAGTCTGTACTTATCTTCCTAGGAATCCTCACTAGAAATTACTTAAAGCTTAATGTCTGATGTTTGCTTGTTTCCATCCAACATCGTAAATATTAAACAAACACGTAACCGCGCAAGTGAATGGACACAATGAGTGCAATTAGGGCGTAATGGAATAGTTTTTAAAGTTGAGCAAGTTTCAATTGTTAATTTCAAGAGGTGTTTGCTCGTTTTTTTAAAGAGCTGCCCTAAGATGAACTTGTAACTTTCACCAATTTTTAGGTTAAATTTTCGGTAGTCAATTGGAATTTGTCACGGGCCGATTTAGTGCGGTCAAAACCAGCTTCTACATGCCATCAGCATTCAAATGGCCAATTATGTGACTATAAAAATCCAAATGAAAGCAGCTTTTGTAGCACTTTGTGCTTGCTACCGATGATCACAACGAGAATGTTAGCATTTATGTTCTGTGCGTACCTTCCAGGTCCAATCGATTTGGTGACACCTTGCAGCGGAGCCGCGCTTGAAGACCAAACCCACCGCGATAAATTCTGTTTGCGGATCCTCTTAAGATTTCTCACTCTGCACAGTGACTAGTCTCATGCTGATGCTGATAAACAAACAGACAATCAAGGTACATTGGATGCTGAGATAATAGCCTCTTTGCTCCTAAAGTGTGTCCTCCTGGTCTCAGGGGCGCACTTGATCAAAGCAAAGAAATGTCAATTTGTGTCCAACGAATAAAAGTTATTACGAGGCCGTTTTTTGTGCTTTTTGTCTGTTGCGTTTCAACAAAAACCATTCGAATCGAAATGATACCGAGGAACGCTAATAGTGACTAATTGCATCTGTCTGGACTGTCATTGAATTTGTACCGGCGGCAGATAAACAGCTCTAGAAGAGCTAAGAGCCAGCGAAAAGCGAAGAGAAGACCAGGTCGGATGAAGCTTTGCCAAGGGAATTCTTTTATCAGAAACCGGTTCCTTGGCCATTTCATTAGAACCGATGGGAGTCGGATTATTAGTGCCTTTTGCGTTTTAACGAACAAATGATTTACCCATACACAGGGATAAATGTGTCAACCCGTTCATGAAACACAAAAACCAAACGTTTGACATGACTATAATGCGATTTTATGACCTCTTCGACGCTATTGTCGGCCCATAAGCCGGACGGTATTTTAAAGCATTTCGGAGGAATGACATTTTTCGCTTACTTTTTTCAGGTGTTGGCCAAAGCTGACGGGTCTCCATGATATCGTTGGATTTGCAAAGTGCTCTTATTTGCAATAATTTCTGTCACTGCAATGACTCTAGGGTTTCTCAAAAGGATTTTCGAGTGATTCATGGAACCTTTTAATGTCAGCATTAAATCGCATTAAATTATGAGTCATAGGATAGGGTGATTTGCAAGAAATTATAATGTGATAGTGTGCAACAAGCTCTAAAAAGTAGTTATTCGTTGACACCTTTAAAATTTGCGAACACCATTAAACTTTCAGTTTGTTACAATCACTTTGCATTTTGTAAGTTTATACGAAGAACAGAGCAGAAGTGAAAAGTAAGGTAATAAATAGGGATGTGTTGGTCACTTCACGGCGGTTCATCTTGTGCAATGTTAGTAATAGAATAAACCTTCAACCCCTTTCTTTTTTCCGAAGCAAAATCCTTTTCGATTGCCAAGGTTAACCCGATGATTCATTAATAAATTGCGAAATGTCAACCTCAAGGTTCAAGGCTCAGCGTAACTTATAAAATAATGAAAGAATTTTCAAAATACTTTAAATTTTGTCACCAAACTTACGGAAAAAAAATCAAAAAGGTACTAGAGTTTATCTTGCAGCCGTGAATTCGCAGAAAAACCAACAACAACGAATTTGCCAAGTTTCATGAATAAGTGTTTGTGACGCAACGTGAATACCTTGTCGAGTGGATTCGATACTAATGTCTATGCTAAAACATTCTAAGAACAGAATAAAATCCCTAAGCAGTCCCACCTCCTAAGGGAATCCTAAGGATATTAGTATAGGTTGTCAGATGATGAGATTTTGCTAGCTTGCTATAGATGTGCAAAGGAGATTGTCACCGTGCATTTTTTCGCACAGCAAACAATAAGGCCGATTTCTGAGAATCAGATAGTCAGATATCAACTCAAGGCTGTCCGAAATTGTTTACAATGCATGTGATCTTTAAGGATGAGAAATTGTGTTCAAGGATTGTTTATCTGATATAAATGGCAATAATAGAGACTAGAAATTGTGTGGCCAGATCCAACGTTAATATCAAGGTGAGGAAGTAGTTCAATAAATTTCGAGTGATGATCGGGATAATCAAAGAAGATAGACTCCTGCATTAATCCTAAAGAAGCTCATGAGTCAGTCGTATCATTATGTGGATTGTTGCCAGAAATTTCTTAAGCAGCGTTTGCCAGCGTTTCTTAAGCAAAGTTAGAAGTAACTTCACACTGACTTATTTAAAACTAAGTTGCTCACCAAGGGGCTTACAGAATGATCCTATTTTTAAACTAGAAACGAAAACGAAATTCAGATAGCTCCCTTTTCGGGTCAACCCAGAGATAGCGTTGTCGGGATGATCACCCGTGCCGCTAAGACGACCTATATCAGTAGTCAAAATATAGCCGGATTATTGACAAAACGCAATATCGAAAACAAAAGGACACATAGAAGACAAGGAGAAGCCATATCAACATTCATTGAACAAAAAGTGAGAAGATCCCTCATCGGTTTGTGGAAAACTAATCTTCCACCACGTAGCAGAATGATCCTATGACCAACGCTGAGGAGAACAAAAATATAAAGTGATTCATCCCGGATCCGCTACAATCAAACCGGGTCGTTACAGCGAAAGGAATGCAGAGAGCCTCCACCTTAGCGATTAAACTATGACCAAGTACGGTAGAGACGATTGTTTTACTACTAACCAGAATTCTTCTTAAATAAAAAGGAGTAGATCTTCCAATTCGAAAAGAAAAAAGGAAGCACTCCGAGGGCGACATCTGATTAGGTAGATGAAATTAGGACGCTGGTAGTAAATATGGTATCGGGTGGAGAACTTATAAATACAATACAAATCAGCTTACACAGTAGTAAGGTAATAATAAACCTCCTTTATTTAAACGTCTTTTATCAAACCTCAATCCTCAAAAACCTTCTCTATTCAAACGTCGACATTGCACTCATTTAGGAACAATTTACGATAAACGACATAAGACCTTTCAGCCTTTTTATATAGAAGTGCGGACAAGATAGGCCTAGAACGTGCGTCATTACTAGAAAAGTATAAATTTAATTTCTATTTTGCAGATTACTTTAAAAGAAGCAATCATGGTCTTGTTGGAAACGTCAAAGTCCGGAAGAGCGAGGACAATAGCCCTGTCGTCATTGTATCTCCCTTTTAATGCAATAAATAAGATCCTTTCCACGTTGGACAGAGATGCGATTAAGTGAGTCTCGTATGCGGATAATGTGGCAAGCACTTGGGCTCCCTGCTGAGGACGCAACGATAATCCGAGCAAAACTGAACTGATACTTTTTACCATAAAAACTAAAATATCAGTATTTAATGCTGCTGAAATAAACGGGTAGACACTCTCGATTTTAAAAAGACTTTATAGATGTACAGTCTGTGTTACGTTCGATCCTTACTTACGGACCGCTCGTTTGGTGGCCTGCACTGAGTAAAGGATATAACATAAATAAACTGAATTGGATTCAAAGATCTGCGGAAATAGGGATCACAGGTGCCATAAGATCCTGTCCAACGGTTGCTTTAGATGTGCTTATGCACCTGCTACCTATAAATTTACACATTAGAAATAATGTGTCAGGCAGTGCGGTCTGAGAGAATCAGGATGATGGAGGACTAAACCTTGTAGCCACTGTAGCACCAAAAATCACCACGTAAGCAAAGAAACTGAACAATGAGCGAAGCCACAAGGCAATACAAAAAGGCACTTTGAAGAGACACGTGACAATCTTGGTGTATTTATTTTGAGAATGTCGATAGCTTGAATAACGCTTTCGAGTTCTACTTTAAAAAGCCGGAAATATGCTAACGGACAAGCTATATACACTCAAAACCAGTGCTAGGGTCCGCTATACCTTGGAGGTTTGGAAGAAAGTGAAGATCGTCTTTATAACCAAGTTTGTTGAAACAAATCACTGGAGACGGAGTTGGATCAATTGGTTAAGCAGCACGACCGATAGAACGATATACCTATTTTTAAGATCTTTCTTCTGAAAACCAAACCAAGGACAACTTGTATAGACCTATTGTTCTTACGATTTTTTTTTCTGAACGTCTTAGGCTTAATATAACTGAATAATTAACTCTAAATGGTAATCTATTAAGGATGAGTCTAATAGACAACCCTGAATGGTGAGGATGTGGAGAGGAGACCGAGACGGTGTTTAGTTTCTATGGGTCTGACCTGCAGAGGTAACGGGTTGTACCTATATGCTTATAGTTCACATCTTTTCTTTATCGGAAAGCAAACCACGAACCTTATAGCGGCCTATACCATAAGATCTAAGAAATATTGCCATCAGATCTTTTCCAAAAGATCAATCAAACAAAATCTTTTATTGCAATAAATCTGTCTCTGAGCTGTTGTCTAGCTCGCAGCAATGAAAAACAAGATATTTAATTTCCATTATTCCCCTTTGCCTAAATATTTTCCGGCCAAAGCTATGCTAACACAGCATAGGGTTGTCCCCTGGCCTTTTTCTACATCATAAAAAAACTACTCAAGTCAAATGGCCTGCAACCTTATAATTCAATACCATTTGATTGCAATCGATTGTAAATATAGGAAATTAAGGATTGACTGGATCTAAACTTGTAGGTCGTGCTACCACAATATTTACTTTTGATGTCATTTAGTACTAAATTTTCTATATTCACTACTAGCTAGCGAAATTCATTCCTTCTAATTCCAAATGAAATCCATCTGAATGTCAACGAATTAAGTATTAAAAAGTTATCAAGTCACAAATATCGTCATGGTGAAGAAGATTTGCCTACGATACGGGCAAAAAAAATCAGGAAGCATTGCAATTATTATCTATCATATTTAATGGGTGAAAGTAGTTCAAGCTATTTAAATTGATTTTAATACAACAATTTACCTGTGCAATTACCTTAAACTCGTATGGTTGGAGCAATTTTGCCCTCTTTCGTGATTACTTATAACACGGAAACGATGTATCTGACATCCGCGATACTACAAACTTGCGAACGAATAGCAATTAACTCCCATGAAGGAGGACGCATTAACCGCTGCAAGCAAAACCAAAAACAACTTAAAGTGCTGATTATAAGTCCAGGTGCAGATTATCAATTGAAGAACAAAAAGATACAACGAACCTAACGTGTTATAAAGCTGTCATCTGCAAATTTTTATTTGCATGTCGCGTTTTTATCGGTCGTGTACTCTGCAAGAACAGCGACCGCTTAGTTGAAGCTATTAGTGCCTTCCAACCATACCAGTCGAGAAGATCCCAGTCCAGGCGAAGAACGACATCTTCCTTATCATTTAAATTATTCCCGTTCCTATGTGTGTCTCTTCCTCATGTTCGTTTTGCTGGACGGCATCCATATCAAAAGTGTTCTGCAACTTTTATTCTTGGACTTCTTGGTGCATAGTTTTCGATGCCATCTCATCTTGAAATGATGTATTTTTTCCGTGCGCGCGTCTCTTAAGTTAATCGCATCGAAAATTGCTTCGAAAATGATACAACAAAAATTTTAATGGCTGCCATCATATGGGCATGCGTAATAATCGAGAAAGATGATGTTCTCAACGACGAGGTGACTGCTGGATGGATGATGACCGCGCACAAAGGGAGACCTAAAAGAGTTCAGTCCGGGAAAATAGAAGGTAAAGGTATTCCTTTGAAGAAGAAGCATATTCCGACTGGCATGCGCATAATTGCAGTTGCGCTTGCGCAGCTAATCAAATGCTTACAAAGATTTCATGCTCTTAGCTCTTGCAATCGTCTACTCTATGCGATTAAGAAAGACTTGCAGGTGGGCAGATTCTTTAATTAATTACCTGAGAAAATGAGTAAAGTATTACCGTAAAAATTACTACAATACGGTGTAGAATTAACAGAGCAATTTTGCCGATTCAATATTTTATTAGTGTTTCGTCTAATTATTTACTTTTCTCCATAATTTCTTTGGCAAACAAAATTGTGTAATAATTCAAATTGATGCCCGCGAAAATCGGCTCACCATCATAGGGGAGGCGGCTGCGACAAAAAGGGGATTGCTCAATATATCATCCACTTAAGTCTAATGCAGCGACGAAGTGGCAATTAAGCTGTTTGGGAAACAAGAATAAATCTCGCCTTCAATGGGTAAATTTTCATCTGTCACCGAAAAACGATATCACGCACCTGCTGCTGGAGAATTATAGCCGAAAAAAGGATGAGAAGTCCGTCCCTTCTAAGAAAAATCTTCAATTGTGGGTAATCGTGGACACCTTGACCGTGAGTCTCGATAGCGATTCAGTTTTAGTTCATAACTCATTGCAGCAATTAATTCACGCGCTCTATTCGAAGAATAGTTAACACTTACAATCTGGCCGGGTCCGCTGAAAGTAACTTAAGCCAGCGGGGCTATAAATCTTTCTGGTTTACAATAGCAGCAAAAGGAACCAGACGGACCAAGTCAAGTGCAAGGAGCAGCCAAAAATTCTTCCTTCCCAGCTCGTGCCAGTTTTATAGCTCGCATTGTTCTTAAAGAAAGGAAGTGTGTGCAGCAGGAGCAGCACCCGTCAAGATGATATTTTTGTGCAGATAAGAAGAATCCAATAGTGCTAGAGAGTTAGGACAGGATGGAGGGTACAAAAAGTTTTGGCCTACTTCTTTGCGCTCCTATTCTCCGGAGGTGGGCTTCCGACGATACCACCTACTGCCGCGAAAATATTTGGGCCATTAGGACACATACCCCGACTCACGTTTTTCTCTTTCTCTCTTCATGATACCTTTTTTGGGGAATTCGGGCAGCATTTTCCTGTTGTTAGTTCTTACAGTCTTTGTCCAAAAAAAAACTTTTGTCAATATAATTCTGGTAATTTTTCACGGTGATTTATGGCTTTATTGGTCCTTTCTCTTCGGAATCCGAACCTAAGGTTGAGGTTTACTGCATGCGATACTTTACGTTTCCTTTCACCAACGTCCTCCGGTCACTTGAATTCCCTAGGTTTTTTACGATTCGAAGGATATTAAACTGTGGGTCCTGGCTGTAATGGAATTTCACCGTCATTGGTTGATTTATGTCCTTAGGAGCTATATGGGCACTTTTATTATTCCCCAGTGAGGTTAACCTGCACTCCTGATTGCCAGAAGGACTCAACGTCTTCGATAATGCGCTCATACATACACATTAAGACCAATCTTGATAACCTGACATAGTTACCTACACATACGATTTCTGTAATTTAGAGCTATCATTCTCAAAAGATCAATTAGGTTCTGACAGTTAAGAAGGGTTTCTTTGTGCTCGAAACTTGTCAGAATTGTTTAAGAATGCAAATTCAGTTTCGGAATAAAAGTTTAAAATATAAAAATCCTTTCACCACGTGGAGGAAAACTAAGTTTTCTCTGACCGCAAAAGATGACGTGAATTCATTCCCGTTTTAAGTTTTTAAAGATTTTTAAGGTTTTTCTTATTTCTGGCTTCGCACTTGCCCTCCGCGAACATATGCAAACATCAGTAGAAAATGACTTTATTATTCATGACTGGAAATGTGAGCACCCGCCAACAATTTACCGGTGTACGGAGATAGGGTTTTCACGGATACGGAGCGCTGCTCCAATGTATGACGACGAAAATCTTGAATATCTGGAAGGAGCTTTATTTCGTTATTCTAGACGATGACTGCTGACAGGTGAAAATATCTTTTCACCTATGACTGTAAGTTCGTCTATTCATTTTAACCTCAGTTTGATGAATTTCTGAATGTATGTACCTAACTCAGTCAGGTAAAAGCACATAATAAACTTCGCGTGCTTATTAAGTATTTAAGAAGGTATTGAATTTTTGAATGCAAGTATGTAAAATACACAAATTCATTGGCAATACATTGGCAATGGAATCAGTTTCTACAAATTTGTTTTAGATTCATTGTAAATGTTATCAATTTGGTTTTCTCAGAGCTAAAAGATAGAGCAGAACCAAAGATTTACTTTAATCGCAATTCGGAAAGCTAAGTGCCGATAGCTGTTAAGCGTATTCTCTACTGATTTTTTAAGGAAAAGTTTCGCTAAAGAACAGAGCTTACAATTTTAAACTCTTCTTTGTGTTTCAAAGACACCTTTATTTAAATGTCATTTTTTATTTATTTATATAATTTCATATAATAGCAAGAGTGGGGGGGCAGTGAAGGTGAACAGCAAAAAATATCTTAAAAGAACAATAACAACATACCTCAAAAAGGCGGGATTAAGTACATTAACCGAACACTTAGCGCCTCTACAAACACTACCTTAGATGTTGAAAGCTCAACTTACATTTAATAAAAGACCCGGTGTATAACCATCGGAGTACCGCAGGGATCAGTTCGTGGCTGCATCCTGTAAAATGTAGTGTGCGACGGCATCCCCCGAGTCACAATCCGATGAGAGGTGATAATTGTAGAACCAGAACAACAAAGTATAGTGAAGGACTAATTACCTCGGGCTGGTAAAGCAAAAAACGAAAACCTCTAATCAAGAGTAAAAGAGAAACTCTTAAAAGTCAGAGTATAAAATTATTGAATAACATCGAAGTCAAACTACCTTGAAGTGATGAAAGATGACAGGCGGAATTTAAAAAGAACATATGCAAGGGGTGAAAATACAGAAAAGCATCATGGGACCTAGAACACCGAGCAGATTACTTCTAGCTATAGTTTTCTCATTAACACTATTGCACGCAGCACCAATTTTAACAAAAAAAGAACCTATGGAGTCTTATAAGAAAATACTAACAAACACCAACAACTATTGAGCGCCTCAAAGCCTGAAGAGTCACAAACAACGTAGTTGGACGATACAGTGGTGGAATACCACCGGAGATACGCAGATTATATGGAGGCTGAAGAGTTCACTGTCAGATTTCTATTGGGTGATACTAAGCAGAAAGAGCCAACACCCTAAGGATGTTACAGAAGCGATGAGATAACTCGCGCAAAGAAAGATGATGCATAGACTAATTCCAAGTATTACGTCTAGTATAATGCGCGGACATGGTAATGTGGCAATACTAACTTATCTGATTTTAAACCAGACATGGTTTGTATAGGTTAGGGTAGGATAAGCTCTCTCCCCTGTTTCTAATGCATAGATATCCATTGAGACTTGCTTGAAGTTTGGATAAGGAAAAAATTCGAAATGCTTTGAAGTTCTTCACCTAAAAGTTGTACTGCCAATTGCAACCAGAGGTACTTAGAAGGGCAGAAAATACAAAAAGAACCAATAGTACAGATTAAACTTGCTTTTCTGTAAAATCGAGCCCTTAACGCTGATATCCGCCCTGCGAAGTAATGTCTCGCACTTTTGCATTAACCAGAGCGAAATGAGCAATGCAATAAATTCCACCATTCCTTCTGTTAAAAAGGGAAATATTTTGACATGTTACGCTGACCCCCACCATTACCATATACCATATGTAAAACAAACAAGCACAAGGGAGACCAAACAGGCAAGTGAGTAGTGACCTTAACTATCACCCCGGAGTCCCAGATTCGAATCCTACTCACTAATCAGAATAGCTACTGCAGACTAATCACCTAGCATAGTGAAAATACATGATTAAGGACACTGAAGCAGAGCCTCGGATAAGGAGTGACAATACCGTCACGACCATCAGTACACGAACGACGAACACGGACACGAAAAGAGCAATAAAACCTACGAACTTTGAGGGAAGCATCAATATTAGCCCAAGTGAAGAGATAAATGAAGAAATATGAATTTTAAATTGTGGGAATAAGCGAGATGAGATGATCTGGGACACCAAAGAAGGCAACACGCTAGTAGGAGTGAACGCGGATAGTAGCGGTCAAAGAGATGTTGGCATAATAACAGCACGAAGCCTAACGACCTCGAAACCATTATCACTATTGCCAGATTTTACACCATTCGAAAGATCACCATGATTCAGTGTTACGCCACCACGGAAGTTACAGACAACATAGCCAAAGATGAATTCACAACTCACAATAGTATTGTGGGATATCCCAAGAACGGACATCGTAATACTAATGGGAGATTTAAACGTCAAAATAGGATCGCCAAAAAATAAAGTAGAATCGCCAAAAGACGTCCAAAAGTGCAAATGGCCTGGGCAGTAACGGAGAACGCCTCATAGACCTATGTCAGGAGTATAACTTAAAAATATGAGCCATTGATGGAAGCAATCTGTTCTCTGTATACACAGATGAAGAGATGCACTACACAATACCAACGAGACGAAACCAGCCAATTAAACAGAAGAATGGCAGACTACTTAGATAAACGCAAAATAAGCTAGGCAGCTGGAGAGGAAACTTCGAGGAAATAAACAAGAGATACGCACAAAAAGCAATAAAACTCCAACAAGAACAAGGTGATCACCATATGCAAAATAACGCCATTATTATATAACGAGATAATAGAAGCTATTGCTAAGCCTAAGAACAACAAAAGCGAGGGATCTGACGGCATAACTGCGGAGATATTCAAAGCTAACCACAGAGAGCATGAAGGTAAGGTAAGGATGAGTTAGGTTAGAGTGGCTGCCAAAAAAGCACACTTAGGCCAAAGTGGCCCATTGTGATACCACAGTTGAAACTGTATTTTCAGACCCTATTTAACCTGTAGGAAAAGAGAAGAGCCTACCTAATTACTCTCAGTGAACCGAGCATATACAATATTGGCTGGGGCGGAAGGGTTTAGCCGTATCACGTATCCGGTAACAATTTAGAATTCCTGATGAACCGAACTAGGTCCTGGACGACAGTTGAGCTTATTTCGGTAAAGTTTTCAAAAACGGGGGAGGCCAGAAACCGGTCACTATGTTTGGCTAGGGCCGGGCAGTTGCAGAGGAGGAGGAGTATGATTTCCTCTTCCTTTTCGTCTTGGCAATTCCTACAGAAGTCATTTGAAGGCGCACCGAGTCAATCGGCGTGTCTGCCTATGACACAGTGGACCGAAATAACGGCCACAATGACGCTAATTAACTTACGTCCGAGTGAGATAAGATAAGAGACGTTTAGGGTCAAGCTTTGACCATATCTGACGGGTGATCAATCAGGTGCGTTACTCCTGACACCTGGCATTTGCAATACTGAGGGATACCTGTGAAATTTCCAGTTAGCAAGTGGCCAGCCGGCGGTTAATGTCCGTGTCGGGACGAGTAGTGCCAGTTCTAGCTATTACGTTGTCCCTTCAGTTACCCGGAATTTCGGAGTGTCCAGGTATGCAGATGAGTCGTACTTTCAGATGCTCAGCCATGTCATTTAAAGTTGAGCGACATGCTATAACCGCTTTGGAGGTTGGACTTATTCCCGTGAATGATTTAATAGCAGCCTGACTATCTCAGATGATACAGGTGCCATCCGTAGGCAGTGTTAAATGTTTTAGATGGTCTTCGGCTACCTCTATAGCCATGATTTTCGCATAAAACACGCTGCAGTAGTTAGGTAAGCGAAATGAAATATCGAGTTCAAGGTGTTCCGAAAGAGATCACGAAAGAAATCATAAAGCCAATATTAGAACAAATATGGTCCTATGAGACTATAACGCCTAGTTGGAAAAAAGGAAAACTCCCGAAGAAATGCAAGCGAGGGATCGTCCTACAGAATTCTATAATCAAAGTACAGGCACTCATAATTCTCTCCAGGATAGAAAACCCAATTGGTATATATATGCTAGGAGAAAAACCGTTGATATGGGAAGCACCAGCAAAAAAATAAATACTAGGACAGCTAATTAACCATCCTTCACAACGGCTGTTTAAGCGACCCGCGACTAATGTATCTAGGGATCGAACAAGGGTATCCACTCTCCCGCTGCTGTTTAACATCGGCCTAAATGAGGCAATAAGGATAATAACAGTAGCACAAAGTACTCAACTAGAGGACTTGACTACGTAGACGACATTAACCTACTTGCCCATACATATGAAGATATGCAATGAAAAATCAACGCCCTCGGGCGTGATGCAAAAGAGACTAAAAGACCCAAAAGTGGCCTTCGGGAAACAAGGGCCGGTATGGAATTCATTCCGCCTATCAAGAAGACTAAGGATATTCAACTCCAGCATAAAGTTAACCTTACCATATAAAAGCGGAATATGGCTAAAAAAGGATTCAAATGAAAAGAAATGAAGTCTTCAAAAATAAGGGTCTCAGGATAATATGCCAGGACATTCTGGCCAAAAAGAATTAGCAGCACAGACCTATGACGACAAAGGAGAGACTTTGAGGAAGCCCTATGCTTTCACGATGGGTGAAGAGGGGGGGGGGGGGGGCATGTGGCATGCAGAAAAGGTAAATAATTGCCGATCGGATGGTTCTAATAAAAATCAAATGGGAGAGATAAAAACATCTGACGTAGAATTACAATCTTCTTCTGCTTACATTTAAGTATGTTAATTGGAATAAATTTTATGAAATTTTGCAAAATTTCGCAACCGTAACCACTTTTGGTGAATATCTCTTAAAGTTGTTAACCCACTCCCATCAAAAGTTGGAAACTGCTGCTGAAAACTAAAAGATTCCTTTCCCATAACATCTCACTCCAAGAGGAACTTTACTTAATTATCGAGATATTTAGTGTGTACTTATGTGAATACACGCAACGTTAACATACCCGAAATGAGTGCAACTTGTAGGCAGCAACAGAAGCAGTTTTCCCTTCCTTTTCGCCCCCTGCACCAAAAACAAAGTAATTTCAAGAAACAAAAGTCGCTCAAAATTTTCCTTGTGCTAATAGAGCCAGAAATTCATTAAAGACGTTGGTAGTCTTCCAGCAATTCCGGTAGCTCTCGAAGCAGTTTCACCATCACCGGTAGTGGTTGGTGGTAGGTTAAGGTTTCTTTTTCTTGTAGATGTTCCGGGTGGTATATACATATACATATATATATTCTTCACCCGAACCGCATTCACAACTACTGCAACCATCTTATTCCGCCGCAAGAATCTGTTGCTCTTGTAGTTGTTCCGGATTTTGCTTTCTTGCCATGTTTTGATCTGGAACAGTTCCTACTTAAGGCTATGGGACTCCTGTTATTTTTACCTGCACAAGAAGTACACCTCTATTACAATTGGTACATTAAAGCAGCGCACAAATTCACACAGTTCAAGGGAATTAACAACTGCGGTACCTTCCACCCAGGTGGGTCATGTGAAAACTGCCAGACACGTTACCTGAAATGCGTTAATTAAATTTTTTTCGTAATTGCCAGGCATTTTTACATTTTAATGTCGAGCTGAGACCAGTTAAATTGAACGAGGTGCAACCAAAACCAGCTAAGACATATAAGTACAGGAAAAGATCATCAAAAATTTTTGCCGAGGCCTTTTAATTTTGTTTTGTTTTTTTCTCCTTAATTTAGGCAATTATCGCAGTCATAATTGCATTTTAAAGGGGTCAACTACAGGCCATGAGTTGTAAGATGTGAAGTTACCATGTTTTGGTTCCAAAAGTATAGTCTTCCACTTTGCGCTCTTGCTGCCGACGTACGGAATGGAATGTCAACGAGTTCTGGTCTCACATTAATGTGGAAATTATGTAAATAGGCTCTCCAAAGCGAATTACCCGCTTATGCGTATTTTAATAAATTGCCAAGGTCTAATAATAGTGAAAAGATTCGAATAAGGTCGGAATTATGCAAACCTGAGGCGAATTTTTCGGGTAAAAAGACATTTTTTTTCGTCTCATTAAAGTGGAAGGAACAGGACAGATAATCAGACATCGCGTGCGATTGTAATCAAAAATAATTTTGTAGTGTACCTAATCAGAATTTTTTTTAAACAAAAAACTAAGTATCTGACTAGTCATAATCAGAATTTAAAGCTAAAAAATATGACATTACATCGAGTAGGAAACAAAGTATTTCACTTCTCAATCGATTCTTAAAGGGGATGTCGCAGTGTGAAGCTCAAGTAACGAGTGGAAGCACAACCCTATAAATAGAAGGAGAACACGAAAAGACGTAAGAAGACCAGCAGCAAAATTGTCACAAACAAGGGTTACTACTTAATATACATAACACAGACGACGGTGTGCCTGAAGGCTCTGTTTTATCTCCTACCCTTTGCCTACTTTTTATCCACGATCTGTTATTTTTAACTTCCAATCTATGCTTCTGCTGTTAATAGGACCCTTGATTACACATACTCTTTTCAAAAACGGAATACATTTTATTACGATGTGGCCAAAGCCTAGGATGCATTAGCATGGCTTTGCTCGGAAGGGAATTAGGGTAAGAGGAGTGGGGAAACTTGAATGCCTTGCACAGAGACGGAGTGGAGTTTTTAATTCTATTTTATTTTTAAAACCCATGGGGAGACCGAGTACTGAACCCGGGATCCACCGCTCAGCCAATTGATCCAACTCCGTCTCCAATATCATCGGATGGAGTGCTGCGAATCATATTGAATTTAAAATGTCTAAAGCCCAAGTGTGCTTTTGTCACTAAAGTATTTTTATTATAACATTTTAACACCAACTTTCGTCAATGATACAATTATTCAGATTTCAGATTTCATTTCCTTGGTTACAGTTGTTTGCCAGAAATTTATATGTCTAGGTTATTTAGCATACGAATTTCCGCTAATTTAGCTGGAACCAAATGGACCAAAAATGGCATAGGTAGGTAACTTCTTCATTTCCTCTCTAAGGCTAGACAGCTAGGTACGAAAAAGGTTATTGTAAGTCGCTTCACAAAATAAGAATCACCTACCTTGTTGTAGACCGTTGATGTGATTAGTAATATCTAGCTTCCAGCAGGGCTGTTTGACAATGTTGCTTTAACATGGTCAAGTGTCAAGAGGTATATCCGAAATTAAGTGAAAATAGGTGCGGAAAACCCACTTATGAAACGGTCCCTTTCTCTCTTCATCCCGTAACTGCTTGGGGCATGGGCGGGAAAAGAATTTCACTCGATTCGAGACAAGTAGACCTATAATTTAAGTTGGATTCTGAACCATCGATACTACTCCGCATTATCGCAGTCTATTGTCAGCAGAAAATAAGTATGGGTCGCCGCCGGTGGGGCCCGAACTTGGGTCCTCCAGAATGGAAGACCAACACATTATCACCTGCTCCACAGGGGGAAGGAATAAATATTCCTTATGGTAAAATACTTTTCAGTCCTGTCGACAGTGCGATCACTTCCACAACAAACGAGTAGGAAGTCGCACTTTGCTGTCAGATAATTTTTTACTGGAAGATCTATACTTTCATGTCCACTATGTGTGGCCAGCGTACAGTGGCAAACGGCGTTTTAATCTTCTCTTCTGTATCTTCGATACCCTCATACACTTCTTTGGAACCGAACCGGTGTGCGGTCTCCTGTCCATCGCAGAGGACTTTAGTTCTTACCAAATATTGAGACATTTATTATTCGCTCTGTAAAAACACATGCAGATAAACTGCTGCCTATTAAAACTACTTGAGGCCATGTGGAGAAAAAATAGATCCCCAATACAAAGCAAGCAAAAAAATTCGGCAGTACGTCGTAAATAACTTATAGGAAAACGGAAAATATATTGACTTAAATTTTAACATAAAAAATGAACTCTTATAATTTTCCTTTCACCCATCGTCGCAAAAGCGAACCAACCACCTTTGCTGGTCCGAGTAAGTGGTCTTCGAAAATACCGCTCACACTGATTCCTCGAAAGTCTTTTCACTCTTTAAGGGTGCGCTCTAGATGATTGAGGGACATCAAGTCCCCGAGCCACTAAGTTCGATTTGTCGTCATCTAAGTACATAACGATTAAATAAAGTAATTTCGTCAGTAGAGTTAAGATACTGTCGAGTAACAAAAGTGTTCTTTATTGTCTGATGTTTCAAATTATTACAGGCGTCGAAAAGTTGTGATTCACCATGTGCTACAACATTCTGAATACTCTGGGATAATTTCATAATTGTCATAGCACTTTGTGGGGCATAGTGGATTTCAAACCACACCATTGGCAGGCACGAGTATAATGTAAGTAGCGCAAGAGAGCTAAAACCTAGCGAATCATTTCATGTCTGAGCTCGATTTAAGGCTTAAGCAAATTTCTGAGCATGATCCGAAAAATATAAGAGTCTACAATGAAGATAAGATCTTAAATTACAGCCCTGGGTCTTCAACTTGCGTTCGTACACCAAATTTCATTTTAATTGGTATACAAGGACTGTGGCACACACACCAACCGACGGATGGGCAAACTCAAACTATAATGGTTCCTCGTTCGTACGGAACACTAAAACGGATGGAACCTCTGTTGGATGAATGAAGATAACCAAGCGGAAGATAATCATATGTTTAATTCGAAGAAGCACATGCTCAGTATTCTCTCCAAACAACGAAAGAAATTGTTTACACTGAGCAAAAAGGCCATTTCCAAAGATGGCTTGATCCGATCCACGAAGAATAAGCAAATTCGAGGCAGCGAATTCGGTAAAGTGGCTTTTAGAAAAGAAGGGTCTTAATCCTTCAGCTGATTCCTTTGGAACGTCGGTTGAACGCAGAAAAAGGACTGAGTCCTTGTAGACATACTAAATGCGCGATACAACAACATATCGCCAAATTTTGGAAATCTTTCCTAAACAGAATAACACGAATGTATAACTATTTTTTCTTCGTCTTATGAGCACGAAACTTTTAAACTAGATGTACTTCGTCACCTTCTTTACTCAATCGCTCAACCAATTGGAAGAAGAAAAGCTGCAAATTCCACAGATGATACGAGCAGGTTAAAGCCAGTCCTGTGCACACCGCACCCCATTTGATTGATATACTAAATAGCCGCTTTGAATATTCCTTCCGTTCACAAATTTGGCCTAAATCAGTTCTACAAAGCAGATTTTGTCGGTATCGATTACAATCAACACAAAAACGTAAAGAATTTTCTACAAACTAGGCCTATCCGATTAATTCTACTTCCTTGTCGTACATCAATCAACAAGAGCTTCTGAACTACGCTTACATTTCACCAATTCTAACCACACTTATTGTGTATAATAGAACAAAAGTTCAAAGAGGCCAACATGGCATTACATTAAATCCAAGAGATTGGAACAAATTGAATTTTGCCACCTGAAGTTAATTCAATTAAAATCTGACCATCCGCGGAAATGCTTCGCTGCAAAATGCACTAATTGGGGCCAATCACTGCCCTCGTCCCTTTCAAAGTGGATAACCACCGCCTCCTGTGCAAGTAATTCATGATGACATTCAACGACTAGTGTTCGTTTGCCGCTAACGTAGAGGTATCATCTAACAAGCTTCGGCCTGCACATGCAGCTTTAAATATAAATTAGCTATGAAAACTTTGACTTAAACTGGAGGTAAACACATCATTAATTAAGGGTTGGTCAGTGTTGGAGTCCAGAAATCCTGGAAAGTTTATTTACAGGTAAACGGGAGATACTTCGGTTATCAAGGCCCGCTACGACCTGAGGATTAGAAATGGATAGGGCCACAAAGCAGGATGGCTTGCTATAAATCACAAGCACGAGTCCATTACATGCTTTGGTCTAGGACGCCTCTTTCATGGGTATAATGGAGCCTTACAATTTTAATTTTGTTGTTACAGCAATTCCGCAAACAGGAGAAAATCGACTCATGTTAGACAAGATATGATTTCCCTTTAATGAGCACTTCCCGCATGGTGCATTTATGATGTAGAAAGGTGGTGGTCACGAACAGTTTATGAATGGTTTTGAATGTACCGTAAAAGATAAGAAGTTTAAGAACTCTGTGTGGACCCAGCTCTTCTTGTATAACCTAACCTTTCCCACAAACCCCGAAATTAAAACAAAGTTTGGAAAATTGTTATCATACAACACTGAGGCAAACTTAACTAATTAATTTTCCTTCGAGAATTCTACAAATGCCCTCCCATCTCGGCCCTCCAATCCTGTTTAACGAAACAAAGGCATAACAAACATCCGTCAATCAATCTCGCAATCGACAGGATAGTCCTTCGCTTTTAATTACGTTGCTGATTGGATTCATTGTCTTCCCGGACTCTAATAACGCCTCCAAGATAAGGTTCGTGTCGCACTTTAACTTCGTCTTTGATCGCTATTTGATGCCTCGCTCAAATGAAACCTTTTATTGGAATTCTGAATCTTTTGGCAATTTTTGCTTTGGGTGATGTTAAACACTTTCAATAGTCCAAATTGCTACATGATGATGATAAAACTGAGGTGAAATTGCTGTAGTGAAAGGCTGGCCGTCTATTGGAGAATTCAAGGACGGTCACAGTGTAATTAAGGGAGTGCCAATCAAAGTGTTCCCAGACATCAAATGGAATCCCAAACTCAATAGATAGGGACAAGGGTCAACTCATTGCTTTTATGTTGACAGCACAAGTCGTCTCCAGGTTGGCCCATAAATTACTTCAGAATAGAGGAAGTATTTGGGAGGACACGATTTCGAAGTTCGAGACAATAATTGATTGTTTACAGGTAGCTTTTCCACAAGAAACCGATTTTGAATTGGACCTGCAAGAGCCGGGATGATTTTAAGTAATCAAAAGGAATGAACTCACCCCCGCTTTTACCTTTAGAAATTTTCAAATTAAATTGGAGTAAGTCTTTGGGAACGAAACTGGGTAATTTGTTTAAATGAAAAGTTTTGTAAATAGACAAAAGTTTCTGAGTAAATAACGGATTAACAGACATTTAAAAGATCTAGGGTAAATTGTAGTGTAATTACAGCAGTAGCAGGTTATTAGCTCAACAACTAAAGTACGAAGATTTCCAAGTTTGTAGAGGAAAGAACGTAGGTAAGTAAGGTAATTTAAATATTCCAATTGCCTACTAAGGCACTACTAAGCTAACGTTCCAAGTACTATTTAAACCGCCCCAAAGTTTTCTAAATTAACTCATTGAAATTTTCATGTACCTCTCGCTATTCCTTCGCTAGTACTTTTAATCGGTATTGTGCTTCGATTTTCTTTGGTTTGAGTCCTTGCTTGTGCAATAAGTTGTCATGAAGAAGTAAACGAGCCAAACAGAATTTCTACAACAATTCAATAGATGCTCATCGGTAAAGTGCGCTTAGAAGTCCCATTTTATTTTATAGACATGGCGGGAAAAGAGTTGGAGGGTTCGCAACACCTGAAGGAGTACTGCTTTACTCTGATGAGAACACCGCGCATAACAGCTGTTGACTTTTCTTTAAATATTCTACATAAATGTTTTGATTGGCTATGTATTTTCAAGCAATGGCGATCACTCAGGAACGCAAGCGTCAAAACTGGCTCAAGCACAGCCTATTGTAGATACAAGCCCGGAAGCTGACTTGAACAGCTGAGCATTCGTGGTGTAAACAAATCGAAACTTGCCATAAAAAACAATACGAAAAGCTTGGGGAATTTTGCTTCCTCCTAGTATTTCTCGCATTATCTTTAAAGTCTCAACTTGGAATTTAGTTTAGGTTAACTTACAAATACTAACATGCGGTCACTATAAAAAATGTCTTCCTTTGCTATTTGCATGCTTCTTAAAGGCAAAAACTCTTTCTTCTGTTCGTTTTGTTGAAGCATTGAGTTTAAAATGCGTCAATGACGTCAGCGTTTCTCTTTCGTTTTGGTAACGAGAGTGTGTAGTTTTATTCATGTGCAAGAATTGATTAATCTGTGGTACAACAAAACTGAAATAATGACGAAATGCTTAGTGATTAATTGTCATGTTTTCCGTACTAATATCCAGAGTAGGATCTGGCTCAAGTAACATCAGACTGGAACACGTAAGGTGGATTAAACGATGTGGAATTTCCAGCCAGTGAGAGTGTGGAATGGTAACACCAATACTCAGAATATATATTGCATACTTAGTAATAGGATAGGTCGCTGTTTCGTGGAAAGAGACTAATGTAATTTTTCTACCAAAATGGAGAACAAACGGCTGTACGAAATCCTTCAGAACCGGCGATATTATGGGTTATCACAACGAAGGGATGACGCTCGACAAATACTGACGTTGATGAATTGACACTGTCATTTGTAGCTGCTCCTCATTTGGTTCAATGTTATCATATTGCTATTGATGCGGGCAGGTTTTTGGATCTTGTATTTTGGTCCCACCCCGATAAATAGATACCTTACCCCTTGGTTCCGAAATCGTCTCACGATTCCGAGCTCTTGGTTGTTATGTGTTTCGATGCTGTGCACATATCTCCCTCTTTACTTGCCGGCCAAGCGAACAGGTGGATTGTATATTTACGAATGTTTGCACGAGCATATTACGTTCATGTCTCCCTCTTCAACGAAATTTACGCCAACCTGGAACTGAACTTCTCCAGGCGTCGGGTGAAGAGTTAACTTATTCTTGGCCTTTATTATTTGCTCATCTTAAGATCGACTAAGTTGGCCGACGTTTGTTTTGGCGAAATTTTTTTTTTTTTTGATTAAATAAAGAAATAGTTGTTCTGGCAGATCTACCGAAACGACTCTTCACAAAATGGTGCGAGTAGCAATGGTCACCATTATCAAACGTGAAACTAATGTTATCGTTAGGAGATTTTCACTAAGAAAAATAAAGTACTTAGATATTATTAGATCGTTGAAACCATTTGTAGAAGAACTTACTGTCGTGGGCTCACTATCTGGGGGTTTTCCTATACTGAAGATTTACCTGGAAGCGACTTGTTGAGGAAAAAATCTAGAAAGCCAGAAGGGTCATACATTAATTTGGAAGAGTGTGTGGACGGAATTGGGGAATCTCACTAAAAGTTGCATACTGGATCTACACTGTGATGGTGAGATCCATTGTCTCATATTCCGCGTTGATCTGGTGGACAATGGCATCAAAGATCACTGTAAAGAGGCAGTTAAGTGGTACTTTAGGAGTTGTCTAAAGAATATGTACATGAGGAATCTCATAATGGACTGCTTGTACTTCCCCGAGAAATCAAAGTGAAGGAGGAAAACTGGATGAACAGCGGGAGCCCTCGCTGAGGCGACAAGGGCAAGGGGCGAAAAAGGGACCCGAATAAAGTGGTATTATCCCTAGAGAGATGCTCCTAATGAAATTCGGGTCTTTCGGTGCCTTTGGAAAATTTTCACCCCTCACGCAAAAAACAAAGAGTAAGGAAAAACGTAGAGAAAGATTTACACATTAAACCAACTAGCACTGATCACACACAAAGGATAGCACAAATCACCGGTCTCTGGAAGAGCTCTCACGATAAACACTTTAACGGAGGTACCGTAAATTGCAAAACCAACTGAATCTTAACACTTTTCAGTGTCAGAATAAAATGACTAAAATGACAGCACCAAACAAGATAAAGGACTGCAATCCAGAAAACCACTTAGAAAATTCGTTGGATTGAAATAAAATCCAGTAATAAGCCCACAATTCCTCATCATCTCAGCGAGGCTCCATACTTCTCGGATTCTTTCGTAATTTATGGAAATCAGTCAGAGATGGCGTGAACAGATCTCATTGTCACTCCATCATAAACAAGCATGAGATTCGCGCCATCAACAGGGCACAATGTGAATACTGTTGAACAGAGTGTTCGTTGGCATTTCAAGCCTTCATATTTTTCGCGTTGATGCAGTCACCTCCTCTACCTTCAGGCTCCGCAAACTGCAAAAAAGCAAATCTGCGAAACAAAATTCACCTTACCAGGAGGAGATAAAAATCGTGTCACGCTTCGGAATTTGCACATTGAAATGCAGAGTGCATCCATTGTTCTTCCTCGACACCGGCAGCCAGCCTCTCATCTCATGCTTTTTCGTAAATTCAAGACTTTTGGATCATTGTTAACCCCTTCGATGTGATTTATATCACGATAGATGCAAGTAGTTGTCTTTTGCAATTCGCCCGCTTATACAGGCGGCTGGTTTGGTTACATTAGCATAGCCAGCTAGCAACCGGATCCTTAGTTACGAAGCTACTGACTGAGCCATATTTCATACCTGCGGTGTATATCATAATTTATGGTTTATACACTGGGAAAAGATAACAGATGGGACACGAGTGAAAAGATACAAGCAGGCGAGAATAACATTAATATTGCTCAGAATTGGGATGAAGGGATCCATTTCACGTGATGTGACGGTACACATATGGGCCGAACAGTGCACAGGGTTGGTCGTCGATTGATGCTGTGCGTTATGGTATGCTAAAAAGACAGAGGTAAACGTCGAAGGTACACCTCGCCAAATGAACACATCAAAGCTGGCAAGAGCCATCAACAATGGCAGCTCCGAAGAAACATCTGCCTATGATCCCATCACCCATGGTGTGATGAATCCAAATAGCAGCAACAATCCTTACACAAAAGGAAGAAAGGTGTCGGAAATCACACAATTCTGCACAAGATTGCGCTTTTGAAGCAATTTCCTTCATCTTAGGTGCGAGAAAGGAACCCTTAACAACATAATTCATTCCCCGTCCCTTTGTTATTGTTGCTAGTCCTATCGCAAAGGTTGTTATAGCCTCGTTTCTTCCTTGCCACTTTTTTTTTTTTTACTATTCCCATCATGTCCAGTTCTCACCTAATCCTAATGGCATCGGGGAATATGAATGGTGTGCCATTGTCGTTCGCTCCAATTGGGCTAGCAGGTTCAGGTAAAATTTCTCATCACACAACCAACTCCCAACTAAGTTATCAGATTCCTTTCATCTTATCCCCAGAATTGTTCGAAGGGATATCAATTGCAGACCTTTTTCCAAATGCACTTCTCTTCGAGGGTTGTTGGTTGTTTGCTAGTTTCGAATTTCAAGGAACATGTTTTGAATGGACACGAACAATGCGAACGAATCGATTCGGATCACAACTAGTTTTTTTTTCCTTAGTATTTCGTATTTGTACCATCCTGGATGGCATGAGAAGCAGGTTTAGGCAACCTACAGAGGACTCGACTTGATGCATGGGCAAATGATTTCAGAGTGTCAATGTGATTTTGAAGAGATTATCATCAGAGAAGAAAAGGACGTTTTTGTTGACATTGATTGGGTTTTTCACTAGTGATCCACATGTTGAGACTTTTGTTGGTCACTTTTGGAATTTTGATGACAAAATTAGTTTTTCTGTCAAGATAAATGAGGTATTCAGTTACGGAGAGATTTTTGGATAGAAAAGTGAAGGGAGGGAAATGGTTCGACTTACGTACTAAAAGGCTTAAAAGTGAAGAATGAAATTAGAGGAAACTGTTTTTTTTAACATGAAAATGGTTTAACTCGGAAGGTTTTCAAGTAATTCTCTTCTCTTAATTTTTCTCCTGCTGAGGCTGGTAATAACCTAGTAAACTACTCAAAACCTCACTAAAATGTTGCCTTTTTCTAAATTAATTCTTGTTCAACTTCGTTACCCACGGTTGATCTATGATCCCATCCAGTGATAGCAACTGGGTAATGCATCCTAGGACGTAGTATCCAAGTAACTAATGCGAGTATATCTCCACTCTTGAAAAATACCCTTAACTGCAAAGTTGTAGTAGGCCATGCCGAGAAAGTCTGTATCGGTTAAATTCACTTCAGGACTCAAGGGAAATTGGGTCGCGATTGGTGTCTCCTCTGGAGAAGCTCAATCTCCTGTTGTATTCTTTCTCCCCCAAATTGTGCGAACACAAATGGAAATAATTAAAAAAACTAAGATGAAAATAAATACAGGAAATTCAAGCACTTCTGTAGGAGTGAAGATAGAGAAGATGGCAGACCCTAACTGGTTGGCTATCGTCACAGTACCGACAATTGAAGCAGCTCTGGCAAAATTATCTTCTGAAAGTTCTGCGACAGCTACATAAGCTCGACTTGCGTCGGCTGAAAGTACTGGTGCATTCCTGGAAAAGTGCTAGCTATAAACCTAGGGACTGATAAATCAGGAACGGACTTTGATGGTCCATATGCGGATCAAAGTAGCAGGACGAATAAGAGGTAAGGCTCATCGCACGACGTGGAGAAGGGGAAGTTGAACCGGCAGAAGCGGCAGAGCTGTTATTAAAAAGTCTAGCTGGACAGTACAGAAGAGGACCCAAACACTAAGCAAAAGCGATCAGACCGGTCTAGACTAAGATAGTTGCGGCAGTACAGAAGCCAAAACTTTATAAAATAGGCCCGGCAGTCAGCACCACCGCAGGCCGAGCTTCTACCAAGCAGCGGTGAAATGACGTGACAACTAAAGTTTTTTAAGGAGGCCTTAATGAAGGCTATAGATTTCCTTCCTGTAAACGCCTGGGATATAGGAGTAGACTCGGTTACTTTCAAGGATGGTGTGATAACACTGAGATGTGATCTGGGTATGCGAAACCGTTAAAAAGCCGACTAACATTTGGGAAGGAACTACCTACATAGTGTGTCAATGCCCTGAGTTAGCAAGCAAAAGATTCCATCTTGTTACTACCTGAATTTTAACAGAATGTGGGAGGTATCCCGTTTGCAATGACCCAGGGAATCGAGAAGAAGGGCGACAGAGGGATAAACTCAGCTAGCCCTCCCTAAGGGAGACTAGGAGGGGACGGGACAGTGCCCGCTATTATCCAGAGGTATTTTCGTGAGTAGGAATTTCACACCAGCACGGGTTATTCGGTGTCTTATGGGAGATTTTGACCCCTCGCACTCAAAAAGAAACACCTCTCAGCCTCACACCTCAGGGCGGAAGCCGTGTTGGCAATTGTTAATAAAACGGTTAATTTCTATACATTTCATCTACTGAGAGTTGACGAGTGATTCGAAAACTTCAGTTAGGATTGAAGTAAGTGTAATTGGTCTGTCGTTGGAGGGCCGCATTGCTTTCCGTTTTTTAGATAGCCGGGATGAGAAATTATGAAGCCCAGTAGCAGTCAAAATTATCAAGTTTGCAGAGTACCTTAAAAAGTTCCCGCGTGCGAAATTGTAGGGGCTTTTTCTTGCTGCAGTTCTCACCTATAATCGTGTTGCTACTGTAATTTTTATGAAATGGCATCGCAATTTTCTGAACGATGAGACTCGAGTTTGGATTTAAAGGGTATTTTGAACATAAAATTTAAAAAGCTTATAAGTATTCAAATTAACTCACCTTTTAATAAAAACGAAATTAAACATGTTCACAGTCAGAGATTCGAACCATGGTCCTCAGTAGCACGCTCCAACGTATTCACCACTAAGCTAATCTTTACCTTAAACAATTCACCTCCAAATTACCCTCTTGGAGGTGTGAAAATTATGACGGAGAACCGCAAAAATTGTAGGTTATTAGGAGGAAATTTGCGTATTAGACGGTCAATTTTTTCTTAGTCGTGCAGTAAATTTTATAAGTCACGTAAATTTTACGGTGCTGCTCCACAAAAATTGTTGATGAACTCATTAAAAATTACTGCAATGATCGTAAATGTTATGCTTAAGCATTGCCAAAATGTGTTACTTGCAATACGTTATTTTTCCTGAAATTTTCTCTCCGTTTATTAGCTAGCAGCAGATAAAGATTTTCAATAACCTTGCGAAAATTTAAATCTTATTTCTTTAACTTTCTCCACGACTCCCCTAAAACCACTCCTTCCGAACATATAGATCTACTTCATGGACTTTGCAGTAGTCTAAGCTCCTGTATATATTGGGTCCCATATGAGCTTAGCCGTTAAATCAAAAGTCGTAGAAATATTTGTGAAAAGGTTCGTAAGGAATGATCCATTTGTATAAGAATGAGCAAAATTAGCTCACAAATCTAATAACTTTCAGATTTTCAATTCGCAACCTTCGAAGAAATCTCAATAAGATAAATTACTGAAACGAAAGGAAACCACGTCTTAGGAGAGCAACATTTCATCATCTGAATAGCAAAAATTCATCAAAATTTTGTGCCGCCAACAATATCCAATGAAAGCAGCCAATGCCTCACAGAAATGAGCCTTTTGTGCGGCAATCATTGAAAATCAACTTAGTGAACGTAGCCCTTCTTAAGCGATTATTAATTAAACAAGTATGACAAGCAAGTTTAACTTCAGCAAGGCGCCCTTAATCAATCGCCAAAAATCTTTCCATCACTCCCGATCAATTAACCCGGGACCTTCAACAAATTAATCAAGTCGTGCTAATACAATGCGACGTCATTCTCTTTTAACGTTGCCAATTTACCTGCACGTCAAAATCCGATATGCGGTTTAGCAGCCGCATAATGGCGGTCGATTAATTAATATCAAAATCGGGGATGAAAATTATTCTGTAATAAGCTTGACTCAGATTTAAGCAAGAGAGAATTGGCAATAAGAACAGCCAAACGTTGAAGTTATGAAAGACCTCCGCGATAGTTTGCCCTTCCTTATGCTCGCGTGGTTTCATCTGTTGCCGATTTCGGGAGCAAGCATCACAATTACAGCCACTCTTCCTTCAAAATGCCTACCAACGATTGAATTTCACCTCTTGAGGAGATCTCAAGTGTCTGCTGAGATCAGTTCGGTAAGAAATTTTGATTTTTGCAAAACAAATTACGTTTTGTTAGTCGGCGACGTTTTCTGACATGCTGTCATGCAATTCGGATTCAGCCCCAGAATCGAAGGAGTTATAAAGATAATGACAGGAATGCACACAGGAAACATCCGGCATTCAAATCGATGCCGATTTAAAAGGAGTGATTAGTCCAAATTGGTCGGTGAATGGTATCATTTTGAGGCAATCGAAAAAGAACCGAGCACGTCCAATGTGGATTTCGGATGAATAATTTGTGGTCATTTCATTCGAGTGCGTGTTGTCTCACCAAGCAGTTTATTTACATTTTGAAAACTGAGCAGTTTTTACACAAAAAATAAAAACAAAATGAAATAAACGAGAGGTGAAGAGTCGAATGATGAGTCTGATTTGGCTCTTAATCATAACTGTCGGGGTTGAAAAATAAAAGAAAAAGCTCGATTTCGTGGATTGCAAAAATTTCAGATACACCCTGGTCTCCTTTCCTAATTGATCCCCGCTGAGACTACGTCTGCCTGTGTCAATGTATCTTAAGAGGTCGAAGTTATATAGAACTCTATAAAAAGGAAGACATCACAGTAAAAGTCAGAGGATTTTCCCCCGAACAAAATAGTTGTCACTCATGACATTAGTTAAATCCCTAATGGTAATGGATCCTTTGTGTAATCCTAAATAAATGGCCATAGATCCTAATGCAGCTTATGTATCTGGTGACCACGTGCATGCATAAATTACATCTAATGGTCACTTTCTACTAAATAAATGCGACAATTCAACAAATCGTTAAGCAACCCGCTCGCAAAAGCTGACGTGCGTCCGGGATTTATTGCCTTCATAAATCCTTTCTCGCTTTTATTCTCTCATATTCAAATGATGCCGTCACTGCTAATTTTACATGATACATCCTACCCGATTTACCTCCGCCATGATGACCTTAGCCATTCTCTTAAATCGACCCCACATAACTTAATTTCTGACTGTAAGTGGTTTGATGTCGTTTGGCAGCACTTCGTCGATAAATCTTTCCATCCAAAACTCTCTCCCTGAAACCGAAAACCAACCGAATCTTCGTAATTTGCCTCTCTAAATCACATCCATTCGTGCACCCCGGGCTAATTTAGTCTCATCCTCAATTTCCGAGCTGTAATTAGTTTCTTCTAATTAAACGGAAAATCTCTCGCCTATAGGCCTTGTGTCTTCGTTAAGGAATACCAACCGAGTCACGCAATGATGGGGAGTTCGAAAGCTGTGGCCTCTGAATCTCTGGTTTTGGGATGAATAGAAAATTCTTTAGCCCGGCGCATTTCCCACACACGTGATAGGGTTCACACCGTAAAATTTGGAGGCTGACATTAGTTTATCATGCGAAATTTACTTTTGATGATACTTTGGAAACTGATCCCGAATTTTGGTTAGACAACTTTTAAAAGGGTCTGCAACCACCTGCAAAAGGTCTTCTGTCATTAGGTAGATCAAGTACTTTGGGGAACGTGGTAATACTTCACGTTGGTAGTCATCATTTGTCTTCGCTTAACGTGAAAGCTACACGAGTGTGATGGTTTGAGAGATTCGAGACCAAGAATTGGGAAATTCCTTAATTGGTGGTAGCTGATTTGGTTACGTTTAATAGATGCGTCTGCATTATAAGACGAAATTGTCGAATAGATTTAGGCATCTATTTCTGACTCATTCGTAGTTGGCTACTCATAAATAAGAGCTACAATTTCAGGCATTCGAAAACGATGTTTTGAAAATTCGGATATTTCTATTCGTAGAATTGTCGAAATTTCTTTTCTTTGGAAAAGAAATGTTCTATTATCAGGTAGTGGCAGATAAAATAGTTGTTGTGCCGCCATTCCTTAATTGGTGCTTCTTATGTAAAGACGTGTTAAGAAAATTTAATTTTAATATTATATTAAAATAATAGGTAAAGTAACAATGCACAATTTTTAAGGTCTACATATATATTGCGTCTGATTCGTGTCGTCTGATGGGTGTCACTCTAACCTAACCTAAGCTGATCTGGCTTATTTTGCACTTTCCGACTTTGCATGAAGGTTATTTTTATGGATCCCGGAAAAAGCTTGAGGAAATCATGAAATTTATTTATTTATTTTAGATTCGCCCAGACTGGCTACTACAAAAAATTACAGAGTAGTCAAGCAATAACTAAAACTAAATATTATTAAAAAAAAAGCCTCAATTGGCTCTCTAACTGCTGCCTGGAACGACCTAGCTCAATGCAGGTCGCGCACTCATTAAAGAGGCATGACCTCGATGAGATAGGCTCGAGCATTCCGTAGAGTGTCCAGTGGTAGTGAGCATGGCAAAAGTCGAAATTCCTCAAGGAGCGGGCCGGGATAGAAATGCCACATCCTTAAATAGTTCGGAGGAGACGATTTTACCCTGCACTAAATCGTACAAAAAAGTGATCTTGTAAATCATACGCCTGAGTCTAGAGAGATTAGACCCAGTCTAGCAGGATAGGATGGAATAGAGAAAGGATCACGCCAGGAAAGACCGCGTAGAGCGAATCGGAGGAATTTGCTCTGGACGGCCTCAATCCGGTTGATGTGGACAGTAGAGTACGGATCCCATGCCGAACAAGCGTATTCTAAAATGGGTCGAACAAAAGTACAGAAGAGAAGCCTAGTTAATTTGTGATCGTGGACCACCGCTTCACAAAGCCGAGTACGGAATAAGCCCTGCCTACCACGAAATCTACGTGGTTCTCGAAAGATAGACGGGAATTAAGGACCAATCCCAGCACACTCAAGGCACCTCGGTCCGAAGAGTAGTCAAAGAGAATGGGACATCTTCTGCGAGTAAGGAGAGATGATTACTGGAGTGGATGTGGATGTCGGAGCTTAACAGGGCACAATCGTCTTCGCAAGAAAAATTTTGGCATCATCAGCATAATACAATATTCTGGAGCCATTAATAAAAATGATAAAGAAGATAGGGCCGAGAATGCTGCTGTGGGGTACCCCGGAAGAAACATAAATTTCGTTCACCGATCCTAAGAGAGGAGGGGTAGCCGTCGCAATGACGTTTAGAGATTAAAAACCTCCAAAACTGTCGAGGATTAGAATGCAGGGTTAAACGTATGTTGGACAAAAATCTGTTGTAGGACGTCGGCAAGTCAGTAGAGTACCGAAGGCGAAGGTCTAAGTAAGACTGGTAATCCTCGTCGTACCTTGAGGAGCAGAACATTTTCTAGGCCTTATTCTTTAGCTTTTTAGGATATCTCAAGTAGCCGTCCATCCTGGGCTGAGACGAACGGGGCGAGCCGGAAAAGGAGACCGGCACACAGTGGGTAAAACATGAATAGCAGACCTTATAAAAAATGCAGGCAGCCTTATCGATGTCGGACACGATGATTACATTTGCCCAATCAAAGCCCAGAAGCTTATTATTGCGGACAAAGAAGCCAGCCGCCTTGAAAATGAAAGAACAACCACCAAGGGATCGAGAACAAATGTCGGGGTCCTCAAAATACAAGAAAACATTAAGTGCAGGATGGTGGATGGGCTCTGAGACTAGGGAAGTCAGGCACCTTCTCACCAAAGAGCCGCCCGGTGTCATAAAGAAAACAAGTTTCAGTAACCTTCCGGAATCATTCACGACGTCGCTAGTTTGCGTAAGACCCGCGGGGGCACATGTGTTCAGAAAGGACAGAATATACAAGGGGGGCACAGGAAAGAAAGGAAAAAGCCCTTCAGTCTCAGGGGATTGAGTCCAACACACTGAGGGAAGGTTAAAATTGCAGAACACAAAAGCCTCATTAGAGGGCAACAGGGCATCGCTCAAACGTTCAAAGAACGCAGAAAGCGATTCGAATACACTTCAGGAGTATAGAGAGTGGAAACGTACAAGCTATTTTGGGAGAATTTTAGGGTGACATAGAGAAGCTCCAGGTCGTCGGGACGAGCAATCTGCGTGATCGAGCAAGGGACGGCTCTGACAGCGCAAAGCACTCCGCCACCAACCGGAGCACACAGATAAGAGTGGCGGTCACGCCGAAAAGCCTGGAACTCAATTCCAAAGAGTTAGGCGTCAGAAATGCGGTTGCGGTAGAGCCAAAGCCGAAGTAGTTCTTTTTAACAAAAAGCATACACACTGTCGAAAGCTTTTCTGAAATCTAATAGGATTACAAGCGTGACGCTATAAGCAAGAGAGCTCTCCCGCTGGAGATTTTTAAAAGGCCGTCTAACAATTGTAATTACGGCGAAAGACCGATTCCCAACAGCATAAGGAATTAGTAAGAGGTAAGAAGTCAGATATCTGTCTTGTCATTCTTTAATACTTTCGACAAATAAGGTTGCAAGCTTATCGCTCTAAAGTCCATAAGGCCGACAGGGAAGTCAGGCCATTAAAACAAAAACGTTCTTGTAAGCTGGCAATCGTTTTTTACGATGCGCCCAGAGCCTAGGGGACAACCCTTTGTTAGCTTTGCCTTTAACTGAAGGGAATTGGGGTAAGGAAAGTGAGGAAACTTGAATTTCTTGATTTTTTTTTGCATTGTTGCGAGCTAGACAACAGCCCAGTGACGGAATGCATTATTTTAATTCCTTAATAAAAACTCACGGGGAGACCTGGTCTCGAACCCGGAAACCATGGTGGTCCTGCCTACCTATAACAATATCGTAGTACTGACTAAGCTTGGACTGGTATACTTTAGGGTTTTGATGTCCACAATTAATCTTCCGGAACAAATTCAACGGCTTAGCATTTGTGCTTCCTGGAGAACTGTCCGTAATCCACGACAAGTGCAAAGGAAGATGGTCTGAAAATATTTGTTCCTCTATAGTTAAGGTGCGTATGGATAGGGAAAGATTATTAAACACATCATTTACCGAAAACCCACCTCTCGCCATAAATGTATACAAACTAAAGCCATCATCATTTCATGATGTTTTTGGGAAGAGATTCACTTGAGTATATCAACATTATATACTCTATAGAAAAATACATCTATAAGACCAACTCTTCAACGTCGCAAAGTAGTTTCCCTTCCCGGCTGTCATCTTTCATTATATTTCTGCATTTAACTATTCACAGCAGTCGAACCCACGTTCCAGGTCTATGCAGAAATCCGTTAATATGTTATTCACCTTTGCCGGACCGCTTATATACGCGTACATTTCACGAAATAAGATTCCAGAAAACGTAAAGTCATATTTGTTTAATGATTTCCACAGATGGTGTTTTGGCGTATCATTGTCAAGTCATTAAGACTTTAACTCCTTGCTGGCAGTACGGACATAGAGATTCATCAAAGTATATCGTTCGGGATCTGATCTCAAGCTTTGGCTTCAGTTTTGCTGTGAATTCTATGTGTGTCTGATCACTGGAAGTAAGCATTTTCTATATAGTAATTAAAATTTCAATTTTTATGTTAATTGAATGGGCGGCAACAGTTGCGCTACAGAAAAATCATGCAAGATAATGAGTGATACTATAGTCTAGGCAATGACCGCACATATTCGTGTATACAAAGTGCGGGAGGTGTTGCTCTAAAGAACTCCATTACAGCGCGTACAGTGATTTGTCTTATTGGACGTTAACTAATGATATACACTTCATCACAAAGAGAACCATGAAGTTGACCACTTTTTGTTTACCTTAAGGAACGCCTTCTTGTAATTACTGTTGCCCAGGGAAAAATATAATTTGCAAAGGAATGGCTTGAGAATTCAATGGTGTAGGAGGGCGAGTGACAACATTGTTGGACTAATTATTCTTTGTCTGTAAACCTAAAAGTATTTAAAACCAGAAACATTAAGTAAAACGAATATTTAAATGACTGTAGAAATAGGACCTTAGAGGATACCATATACTCAACAGTTTTCCTTTTAACAAAAGATATTGCGTTAGTGGCAGGAGGAGGCGGAATCATCAAAAAAAACGGCAGCCGGTCCCTTTATAAAACGCGGAAATCCATAAGAGCTGATACGATACTCCCTTGAACGTGGGCTAATGTTCGTTTTCCGTGCACAAAAGCCCTGTGGGACCCCTTAATTCGTTGTCTAAATTCGTACACAACAATAAATCCGAAAGCAATAAAATTTGAGTGCGGATCTTAAGCGTACAATTTTGAATCGATTAAATAAACGTTATGATGCAAGAGGGTACCTTTTCTGGGGTTCGACAGGACAAATGGTTTTCACGTGAAATAATCCACCAAGTAAACCACGAGGAAATGAATCAACAAATTCGACCAGTTTTCGTTCAAACAAAATTGTTGCTTCTCAACTTCCATTTTACAGTGAAAATCGTGGACTACTTTCTTCTTGTCCGACCATCCAGTTTTGGAGAACGAAAGATTCTGTGGTCAGACTATGGTCCCCTTTCCTCGGCAATTATTTATTACCTGTGCGATAAGCACTTCATAATTTTATCATTTTTGTTTAATACCTTCCGAATCCTTAGGCATTTCATGCATGTTAAATGTTCCGCAGTAAGCCCCCGTAACGAATGTGACAAATGACGTGATTCCGGCCGACAACTTGATGTTGGTCACCAAGGGTTTGTTGGAAATTGAAGTGAATTTCCCCCAAAAGTAAAACAGAGACTGATTAAGTCTAATAACTCAGACTAATTATGACATAGACGAAAGTGAACTTTAAGCGTCCGATATTATCTTTACAGTGGTTTTTGACCATTAAGAAAGCCGAAAGGGTGCTCAACATTTTTGAAACCATTAAGCAGGAGCGATAACTACTGACTCAGTTAATATTTTGCCGTGTCGCCATTAGTATCGCAGAGATAGTCGTATTTGGACCACCTTAAGTTATTAGATAGCGTTCCTTTTGAATATTCACGGAAACATTTGTTTTTTGGGTACGTTTTCGTTGTGGTCTCATAAACATAAGGTCCAATGGCTTTTTGAATGAAATACCTTTTAGATAAAGATGTTGGAATTATTAGAATTAATTTGCATACGTAAATCGAACCATTAAAGCTACTGTGAAAAGGTACTCGGTAGTTCTTGGTGTTAAGCGAATAGTTTTTTATAAGAGCAGGTGAAATAGAAGGAACACCGGAAAAAAATAGACAAGGTGCAGAGAGGCTTAAAAGCAATTTTTTTCAGTCTTAAAAGAAATTTCAAGTTTCGAGGTTGGACTATCTGGTCTCATATTGTGGTTAAGTCTCATGAGATATTCAACTTCTCAAGTGGTTACAAGATATCCCAATCATCGAATCTGGCACAGGGCTTCTAACTTTAATCTCTCTCTCTCTCTCGCTAATTAGTCAGAAAATTACATTCGCTGAGATAACCAGAAGCTCACATAAGATGGATCTCGTTATAACTGCAAATTAAATTAAGCTTGCACTTATATTCCTAGATAATGTTTGACTATGCGACATAGTTCTCAAGTCTACTTAGCGCAGCCTAACTAACTCTATAGGACGTCTAGTATGGTTTCCTCTTCCTTCTCATTTTGGCAACTCCTACAGAAGTCATTTGAAGGCGCGCCGCGAACGGCAACGATTATTAAACTTCGTCCGAGTGAGATGAGCTCTCTTCACCGCTTAGAGTCTTATCTGTCGGGTAATAAGGGAGATGTGTTCCCTCTGCCATCTAACATTTGCAATCCTGAGGGATGCTTATGAAATCTCCAGTTGGCTGGGCCAAGGGCTTACCAAGCCCTCGCTAGTTCGTCGGCTTTACAGTTACCCGGAATTTCAATAGGCGAAATTAAATGTCGAGGTCCAGGTGTTCCGAGAAGATACCTCCTCCCACTCTGCCTTCCAATTTGGAACCGTCAATGTAAAGATGCCCATTGATTAGGACCTTCCTCCTATTCCGACCTGGTAGGGAAGAAAAAATTAAATTTAGTTTCAAAGAAAGGCTGGGGTGTGGTATAGTCAGTGTTCAATCCGAATCTGCCGTCTAGGATTGGATTAAACTAACCGTAATCGGTGCGTTTCCAAGTCTGGACTGAATTTAGCTTAATGGCAGCAGAGGATGTGGATTGCTCACCAAAAAGAAGGTGGAGAATAGTGTTACTAGTAGTACTGTCATCCTGTCATGACTTATCAAGTACTTTATGATGGGTCGCTATGTCCAGTGCTGACCACCATACGATCACCGCATAAGTGAGTCTGGCTCGTATGATACTGGTGTAGAGCCAGTGCATAATACGTGGCTCTTTCTTGAATGTTAGCCTTCCAGTTAAGTTTCTTGTCTAGGACAAGCCCTAGATATTCAACCTGGTTACCTAATTTCAGCCTAACTCCATTTAGTATAGGGTAGTTCATGGGAGGAACATTATGTTTTCGGGAGAAGAATATTAACTCTGTCTTATCCGGGTGTACACGCAGACCACACCCATCATTCCACGAGGATACCTTGGAGAGTGCGTGCTGCAGCACTTCAGCCAATGCACGAGTATTAGAGTGCTTACCTGAACTAATCAAGGCAATATCATCAGAGTAGGCGGTAATCTTGTGGCTAAAGTGCTCCAGATCTAGGAGTAGCTCATCAAGAGTTTGGTACTACAAGAGTGGTGATAGATTACCTTGCTTCTTCCCAAACTGCAGTTAATGATTCTGCTTTTTACCATGAGATGGTAATGAGATAACGCGAGAGTAACGGGAAACGTTACGGCGCTCAAAATATTTAATGTCGAAATTTTTCAGTAATAGACACATTTGAACTTCCCGCCAGTCCAGTCCTGTTTTTCCAAAAATTTCTTTTTGATAAAGTCCGTATACCAAATTTCATCACAATAGGTCTATAAAGGAAAGGAGGATGGGGGGGGGGGGGGGGCTGTGACTTACAGATGGACAAAAACTATAAAGATTATTTGTTGTTACAGAACCCGCCAACCTTAAAGGCAGTGTCCTCAAACTTTCCTCGGAAGCCAATTTTCTGGGTGTCATATTCGATTCCAAATTGAATTGGAGACGGAATATGGAAGAGAGGATGAAGAAAACCTTTGGTAAGAAATGGGGCATGAAACTGCATATTGTACACTGGATGTACATAGCGATCGTCAGGCCTATTCTTACCCATGGGTGAATTGTTTGGTGGGATGCAGTTAAGAAGCAATATCACCTTAATTCTTTAGCAAAGGTGCAAAGGCTCGCTTGCTTGGGAACAACAGGTGCAATAAAATCCATTTTACACCTTTAACCCATAGAACTCCACACGAAAAGAATGGCAACCTTGGTAGCTCTCAGACTTAGAGAAAACAGCCAATGGAGACCACAAAGTTTTGGATATGCAGATATACTGAACTTCTTTAATGAAAATGGGTTTATGAAGCCACAATAAGACTTTAGAAAACCCTTTTCCGTTATCATACCAAACAGGAAGCACCCTGAAAACATAATTAAAGGAACTGCCATCTTCACAGATGGATCGAAAAGAGAAAAGGGGTTTGGAGCTGAAGTTTTCTCAAAGCGCTGAACTCCAACGTGATAAAGTCGGAATGTGTGAAAGACTGTATCAGAGCCCTAAGAAATATTTCACACCATACCAGGACATGTCGGCATAGAGGGTAACGAAAAAGCCGACGAACTGGCCAAAAATGGTTCAAATACAGACATAGATATGCCGGTGGAAAGGGTACACCCTCCCCTTAACACAGCAAAAAGTCAAATTGATAGACATTACTCCAACATGACTTCGGAACGGTGGAAAAATATCAATAACTGCTTGACAACACGAAGTATCTGGCCGGAGCTGAATAATAGCTGAATTGCTTATCCTTCGATAGAAAGCGCATTCGAACACTCGTCGGCGTCATCACCAGGCACTGCCCCATAGGAGCTATGGCCATTAGACTCGGCGTACCATCGAATGAGTTCTGTATAAGCTGCAGAAATGAAGAAGAAATTGAGTCTATAGTGGACTACCTAGCTGGTGGACCTAAATAGATTCACACAGAGATCTAAACTAAACTTCTACTATATAAGTCATGGAGTTGGATCAATTTGTTGAGCGGCACGATCACCACGCCATGAGTCCTGGGTTCGAGACCAGGTTTCCCCGTGAGCTTTTATTAAGAAATTAAAATAATCCTGGGTTATTGTCTAGCTCGCGGCAATGCAAAAACAAGATTTTCAAGTTTCCTAACTTCCCTTACCCTAATTTCCTTCCGGCCAAAACCATGCTAACGCATTAAAAGGGTTGTCCCTTAGGCTCTGACCAAATCGTATAAAAAAAAATTTGCTCAAAAAGCTAGATGAGAGGGTCGTCCAGATACATCCTCCTAAAGGATGCCGTTATCACCTCTGGCGTTATATTATTGAAAGCACCCTCGACATCGAAGGCTGTAAGTGAGTATTCTTTATATATTAACGAATGTGCTACACTTGCGGTTAGTTCGTGCAAGACAGTTTCGACGGACCTACCTATTAGTGTTATGTGTTACAAACGTTAGGATAAATTTAAAAGACCCCTAAAAAGTAAACTTAATAAAAACGTACATTGCAAATATTTTTGTAATGCATTACAGGTATCTAAACATGTAATTGATTCGTAATGAATTTTTAATGCATTACAAGTAACGTTTTACACTTGCCGATATGGTCTGTACAAATTAATCTTTTCAGTACCGCAAATATAATGGTTACTGTAATTGGATTCATGCCTTACTGTAATGCATACACAATACATTTGCATTGGTGGCTTGCTGGCTATCCAGTCTTTGAGTATTGCTCAGATGATGTGAGTATTTGATTTTCTTAGACATACAACACCACGGTACAGTACATCTATCGGTTTTGAAGTCTAACAATAGGACTAATAGCAGTCTAACTTTGGGAAGTCATGTTTTAATCAATGTTGTTTGTAAACTTGAATTAAACAAATAATTTTCAAGAGCAGATTTCAGTTATTTCGTATACTTACATAAAAATGTTTGAATCTTAAATGATTTGGCACCAAGTTAGTCTCAAAAAAACAAATTCAGTTTCAAGTGCAAAAGCTAATTATGCAGAAACTATCTATTCACCTGTTACATTTTAAGCGACATATATTTCACTATTAAACCTTAATTATCATGATTGTTCGAAATTTTTGAGCTACTTCAGAGTAAGACACTTACTAAACACTAAACTTGTAGGTTTTATTTCTCCTGAAGAGCGCAATTTCTTTTATTGCATTAAATAAAATGTTCTTGCTCCGAATTTGGATCCGGAGGCAGTAGAGGCACTTTAATTAAATTATTTAACACAAACACTGTTCCAATCATAATTTTATTGCCCTTGAATGGTAATAGTACTCACTTTATCTATTTGTAGACCTTTCTTGAGACCAATTAGCGTGTTATTTCGAGCAATTAAACGTAGCACCCTAAACTATTGCCCGCTTAAATTAAATGAAAATATAATATTCTTAAGACTAACCATTAAACACAATTTTAAAGTTTTACATCATCACATTTTTTTAAGAAAGACAGAAATAATACAATCAAAAGCCGCAAAATCCATTCACCACACTGCACTCAGCTGTTAAATGAACTCATCGAAATGCTACGATAAACCGCGATGAACTTTGTTTTGTTCATTTTCCTGATTAATTCCGATTCCACCATTTCCATGTACTCACTGCCGTCCGCATTGCCTAAAGTTTTGCAATCAAAACAAAGCGCCAACCGAACCAATAGCGTAGTCTCCGACGAACCAAAGAGAAACGGAAAGTCATCCTGGAAAGCGTTATGCTCACATTCATTTGTACTCGATTCCAATCGAGCAAATTCATCCGAATAGAACACGTTCGCTTAATATCAAATGTATCACATTCTTACTTATTCACTCATTAGTCACCTGTTTGTTTCGTTCCGCTTTTGCAATCTCTTAACTGTTATATGTCAAAAAGAGAATCAAATCGAAATTCCGGTACACTCTTAAGAAATCTTTCGATTCGTGTCGTTGCCCGTTTGATGCTAAAAATCTATGCGTGCACGGGGCATTTTACGGCGGCAACCAAAACCGACTGTCAGTGGCGACGGCAACCATTCATTATTTCAATGCAAATGTAAGGCGCAAACGCTGCTATCGAAGAGAAATTGGACGCCGTCATTGCTCCGAAGTAAGTTTCCTGCTGTTTGCACCCTGGGCTGCCATTAGCACCCTGAACGGGTCACGCTTCTTCTCGATTGCGGTGGTTTGTGATGAATGCAACTGTACGGAACCTGACGGGAATGGAATAACTGATTAGGTAAGTTTCGCTCGCAATTGATGAGAGAAAAAAAAACAGTAATGGAATGGAAGAGAACATGATACTGGCACACGACAAACGACTGGATTGAGGAATGAAACGAGAAAATCGAGATTCGTTTAACTTGGTGAAACTCCAAACAAAATTTCAGTGACGTCGCGACCTTAGTAGTATTTGGACGGGTTTTCGATTCGCCTTTGTTTGCGGACTCGATAAGATAAAAGTTTCTGCAAGATAAAATCAGTAGCATCACTTTTGACAGCTTAAAAGATTTCGTGGTGCAATCAAGCATTGTTCGCGGTAAGAAGTTTCGCTACTGGTCATCGACGTAATTTATCCCGTTAGAAGTGGTGGTGCAAAGTGTGCTTCGATTTTAAACAATTTTTGATCGAATTTTGTTGGGGGTTTTCGGTCCGAATTGGAAGAATCGTAAATTTGTACGAATTCCTTCGTCCTTTTTTGAACAGCAATCCTTAAGGCAATCATAAGATTAGCAAAAAATAAAATAAATATGTTAAATACGTTTTTAAGCGTGTGTTTTATGTGAGAAAATTTTGATTTGTGTTTCATTTCGTACGATACATCGGTAAAACAACTTTCGATTACAAATTGGCGGCTACAACAGCATAGATTTGACTTAATAACATTTCCTGGGTGCAAATTGTTCTCCAGCGCGGCTTAGTTAGTTAACGATGTCAGGAAACCAAGCAGAGATAAAAGTAAACGCAAAGTGTGACCACTTCCGTTCCGTTTCTGACTGTTGAGTGTTGGCGGTATTTTGTTGTGTTTTTTGTTGTTTTTGATTTCATAGTGCGTAATTTCGAGTGAGGTAGCACCGGTGGTGTTTTGGCATATCGTGCGCGCCTTTTCAATTAAATAATTTTACACTTTCGATTCTGTATTTTGTTTTTGGCAATGTACACAAACCAATCGACGACCTATTTCATCTGATTGTTAGTTAATTGTTACCTCATTCAGTGTGTCGTGATTGCTTGGAAAATTGCTACCTTCTACATTTCGAATTGCTACAGTGGTGGCGGCCGAGCTCTTGAACGACTGACGACCTTGTAGAGGGGGCTGATTGGCGCTTTTGCCGAGACGACACATATACATATAAAAATTGCGTACGAATATAATTTTCGTTTCCTGGGATTAATATTCGTAACACAAAACTCTTCTCGAGCGTAATTTTATGGATTACACCAGCCTGGATGAGCATTAACATGAATGGTAGGTATAATTGCTGTTCGGCACGGATCTGGCTCGGCGCACCAGTTTAGCTGGAAATGTGAAAACTTGTCCTCGTTGCCGGGCACAATATTCCTCTTTTTATCTTGTTGCTGTCGTAATTTACTGCCATGTTTGCTTTTAATAATTAATTACTCCGCCCGGCTGATATTATTGACACTTGTCCCTGTCAATCCTAGCTTTTCTCGTTGACATTCCTTTGGTTCCGTTCGTACGGTCGCATACGCTCGATGTCGGTTTTGATTGCTTTCTGGTTGCTGGTTTGATTCAAAACAAACCAGGCTCAGCTGTGCTTGGCCAATGTATTTTTTTTCTACTTTATAACCAGGTTTAAAAGCTGTTTTTTTTATGTTCATTTTATCCACACTGTTTTCTAAGCTCCTTCGATTGATCCGATATCGGATTACGACTCGCATTAGCTCAGCACTTTCTGGATTATTTGCCAAGTCGCTTTCCAATCGGAATTGAATAAGGTCAAATGTTTTGTGTTGATCTTTTGCAGTTTTGCTTCTTTCTCGGGATTTACCAGCCAATGACATTTGAAGAGATTTCGGAATTTTTTCTGGGATTTGAGGGTAACTTTATACCTCGGAAAAATTCTTACAATTTTATTTGGTGACGGGGGTGAAAGTCTGGGAATTCTTTAAAGGATTAAGGAGTTAATTAGATTAAAGGGCTTTCGAACTGCTTTAAGCTGTAAATTTGTTGAGAGATTTTGATATTGGATTGAAAGCGAAGAAGAAATCTTTTGTCGGATTAGTTTATGTGAAAGTGTTATATACGTGCAAATGTAGATGGAATCGTGGTGTTTTGCGCGATAATTTACAAAGTAAAAATACCTGACTTGTTATCACATGACATAGAGTAATTGAAGCATATTGTGTATATTTGTAACTAGATGTATATTCTTAAATGAGATGTCGCACACACCTTTCAAATTTCAAGGAAAATAGGAGACACAACCCCTGGCTATCGTTGTTGCGATATGGCTAAAGTAATAATTTGTGTTTTTCGTAGATAAATCGATTTTGTCACGGACCCTTATAGGATCACTTGTGTGTCTGTCTGTCAGTCATTGTTTGTCACTGCCAATTTGCTACGAATCTACTGCACCGATTAAGTTGAAATTTGTTGCACATATGAATTTCTGTGACCCAAACACAGAAGTGTAACGCAAATAAATAAATTTTGAATATGTGGACGCTTTTGGAGAGGGGGGTGGGGGCTACTGACATCAAATAAAAGGGCTTGTTGTAAGGGTCTCAAATATATTTGTTTTAATAATTTTAAAATAAATAGTTTAAATGTTATTTAAGAAAATAATAGATGAAAATTTACCAACCCCCCCCCCCCCTAATCGCAAACTACTGTGCCTAAAATTTTGAAAAAAAAATACAGAAAATAATTCTTTACTTATAGATTACAGGAAAACCTATAAGACGTCTATGATCTTAAAATAACATAGTAAATCTCTCAGTATTGTGCGTACAAACTTCTGAATGTCTCCAATTCAAAGCATTTTGTGTTCAATCCTTAACCGTATATAAATCATCAAAATGACTTCCTTCGAATTCAGATCTTTTCATAGTTTTAGGGCATCCACTGACATAAGAAAAGCTTTAACATTACTGGATTTTTCTAAAGTTTTCGATTCCGTTGACCACAGCTTACTTATTCACAAATTACACACGTACTTCAGATCGTTCCCAAAGAGTGCAGATCGATGGCGTAATTTCTAGTCCTTTGGATCTTTCACGTGGCGTACCACAGGGATCAATCCTGGGACCGCTTTTATTCAGCCTCTTCATCAATAATTTTCCAAGTGTGGTGCGTGATGTGAAAATTCATCTTTATGCTGATGATGTTCAGGAATATTTAGGTAGGCCTATTGGGCTCCTTGAAGACTGCATCGAACGTATAAATGCCTATTTTGGTAGATTATATGATTGGTCAATTGCGAACAGATTACTTTTGAACCCCGGAAAGTCTCACTCTATCATGTTTTATACAAATCCTCTTGTTTTAAGTAATACTCCTCAGATGGTCTTCGATGGTTCTCCATTGCCAGTCCTAAGTAAAGTAACTAATCTTGGTATTATTTTGGGGCAAGAAATGAACTGATGTGAAAACGTAAGTGCGAGGATTGGCAAGATACTTGAGATACAAGACTTTGATTGTCAGCCAATATCATCCCGAGAATTGGTTAAGGCATTGATACTGCCCCATTTCACCTTCGGGAGCTTGGTTTTTTCTTACTTAGACAGGCACTGTGCACGTCGATTAGAGGTCACTTTCAACGACTGTATTATGTTTATTTACGAATTACGAAGGTTTGACCATATCACACCTTTCAGATTAAGCCTTGTCGGATGCAGTCTGGAGATTTGCCTCAAACGACAAGCGTTGCAGTTTCTATTCAAGCTGCTTAAATAGAACAAACCACCATACCTCCGGGAATACTTCCAATTTACAACATCTGAGCGAAACAGAAATTTACTAGTACCGCGGATTAGGAGATCAGTTATGAATAGTTCTTACCCTGTCCAAATATTTCGCTTATGGAATAGTCTTCCTCTAAATATTCAAACGGCTTGCACTACCAATGCATTCAGGCGTCTTTTAGACAGTCACTTTCCTTGATTGGTACTTTTACTCGGGTCTTGTCTCTCTACACTGAAGCATCTAAAGTAGCTATGTAAATTAATTTTAAATATTTTTTCTTTTTTCCTGTTCTATTTATCTCTTCTATTTTTTCCCTCCCCCCTAACTGCGTTACGTAATACTTAAACGGCCCCTAAGTCGAAAATCGCTGATGCCTCGGAAAAATGTAGTAAGTCGATTTAACTTAGAACAAGCATCATTTGGCCCCTACCTTCACAACTCGGAAAATATTAGGGTCATGAGTTACCTACTTCTTAACAGTGCATAAAATACATTGGAGACGATCATTAACGCAAAATACCTATACAAGAAGTTAATTAAAGATACTATACACTTAAAGTATGCTCAAGATTCACGGGCAATCAGAAGAGAAAATAGCCATTTTCTGAATAAAACAGTTGAGCTGATCCTCGGTAAATCATTAGGTAAACCATTCCAAAAACTCACAATGTGAACAAAAAAAGGAGTTCCGCCCAACCATAGCGTGTTAGTTCGCAGGGTTAATAATTAATGGGGAGGGGATCGCAGAAATACTAATTTTTCCTAGAGATAAGCCTGGCTCTTTTAAGATCGGAGACGGAGTTGGTCAATTCATTGAGCGGCGCGACCACCATACCATGGGTCCCGAGTTCGAGACCAGGTCTCCTCGTCAGTTTATTAAGAAATTAAAATAATCCACTCCGTTTCTGGGCTGTTGTCTAGCTCACAGCAATGGAATAACAAGACATTCAAGTTTCCTCACTTCCCTTATCCTAATTCCCTTTCGGCTAACACCATGCTAACGCATCAAAGGGTTGTCCCCTAGGCTTTGACCACATCGTATAAAAATAAAATTAAATAATCTTATGCAGCAAAAGAATAGCTCTATAAATTAGATAGGTGTTGATAGAACATCCAAGGATAGAATAGCGATATGGTGATACATGATCAAATCTCCGTAAGCCGTACACTAACCTGATACAATCAATGAAAAGAATTCTTAGCCTGGATAAGCAGACAGTGTCCATAGAAGTATATATTACTCTTGCATATGTAAATGTGGAACCACAAGGGTTTTTAAAAGTTTCTTTCGAATTCCTATAGACAATAAGTCACAGGATAACCATAGTTGGCGGAGACTGCCGTATACCTTAGAAACAATGTTCGACATATGATCACATCAATTCAATTTGGAATTAAGGTATATTCCCCCAAACTTCGCTTTTGTTCGATAAGGTAACATAAAAATATTTAGCAGTACTGATGGAAGAACAGATGTATTCACCTCGGACCGCCTTATAACAATGCAATTGGATTTATTTGGATTTAAAGGAGACCCCTCAACAACTACTATTTGTATATACTTGAAAGATCAGTATTTAGAGTTGAAATACAGTTCTTCAGGGTTTCAATTGGCGAACTCAAGTATAACTGAACGTCATCTGCATACATGTACACTATGCTAGCATTAACGCATGCCGGCAAGTCGTTTATGTATAAACAAAATAAAAGAGGTCCTAAAATCGACCCTTGAGGAACATCCTGTGTAACTGAAAGTTTACTAGAGTTAACATCTTTTACTTGCACTTGCTGATATCGGTTTAATAAAAAACTGTCAATCAACCGCACCGCAGAGGATGAAAAGACATATTATAAAGTCAGCTAATGGAGTAGACGAGAGCTTTAGAAAAATTCAAGAAAGCAAGGATGGAAGTATGATTATTATCAAGGGATTTTCGTATGCAAAAATTACCTTCAGCAGAGCGTTTTTGCAACTGTGAGTAGACCTATAACCTGACTGCACATCAGTCTACTAACTTCTTTGCCCTAATGAAGTCTTTAATTTGTAAGGACATCAATTTTTCCAAAGCATGGTAACACAACAGACTTATAGATCTGAAATCATAAGCACCATCAGACGAAGTTTTCTTAGGTAGAGCTACAACTAGAGCATTTTTCCATGCTGTTGGGAATATTGATGAGGTTAAACTAGTTTTAAAGATGCGAACTATAATGTGCATTACATACATGGAAGAACAATCTTAATAAACTTATGTGAAATATTGTCAGATCCTGTAGCATTAGATTTGATCTATTTGAAGTACTTCTGTCTTATCAGTGTAGCGAAAACAAAAGCCATCCGCAGACATTAAAGATCCACTGGTTCCATGCAGCATAAGAAAAGGAAAAACCTCTGTTTGAGCAGTAGTTGAAGTCGGATTACAAATGAATGATTGGTTTAGTATATTTGGATCAATATCAACGTCTTTCTCACCACGATTACAGATTCCCAAGTTGCGTAGATTGCGCTATAGCTTAGTATCTAGTTTTGAGTTTACATACATATCTACGTTTCAATGAACGTGATTCGGAAGATACTCTATTTCTTACCATCTTGTATATCTGGCGGTATGAAAACTCACGTTCAGCTATTAATGGTAAGATTGTCGGTGAGAACCATGGATAACTCTTAGATCTTATAACAGGGCTGTGTAAAAAGACGTATTTATCATGTAAATAGGTAATATAAGAATTAGAAATATCCACCTGAATGTGAACAATAAATCTCTCGCCATGGCAACGATAAACACTCTTCAAACTCTTATTCATTTAAATTCCTATAATCTCTGTAAGAAATTTGTTTACAATTAACTGATGGATTCAAGTGTAAATCAAAGTTAAGAAAAATAATGTGGAATGGAAGAGAACTCTAATTTCACCAGTAGTTAGGAAAAAATCTAAAAGGGACGGGCTATTTGTTCGAAAATATGTTGGAAGATCGGCAATTAATGCGAGCAATATAATCCTCGATCAGACCTTTAGATTAGATATATAGTATTGCATATCGTCTACATTTATGTATATGTCCACTGCATTTATTACGGTCAGGATAAATAAAAGTGAAAAAGTGTATAACGTGGACATGTTGAAGATATTCGTATCCCACTATCCTTCTTACAATACACACTGTCGCAGTTGTCACGACGTGAACGAAAAATAAACCAGTATTCAACTTCTCTGTAAATGCCCTGCTCTTGCCGGAGTCAGAAAGAGAGCTATGGGGGAGTACTCCTTTGAAAACCTGAAGGCAATCTTGAAGGTAAAGATTAAGGAAATATTCAGTTTCGTAAATTGGCTTTAGTTCCTTTTTCCCATAATAAACTCAGCCAACCTCAACCATGATGTCAAATAAGAATCATAGTTGCGAGTAAACTGGGTCCAACAAAAAAACCGGGTCTTACTAGTTTTGGTATCAAAATGGCGCTATAGTAGAGCTAATTGGAGTGTTACCATGATGTCAACGATTACAAATTAAACCAATCAACCAAAACTGAAAAACAGAGGTCCCAAAAGAGAGCCTTGCGGGATATCTTTGTTCAGAGGCAAAGTGTAATTTACTGACACGTTTTTGGTTCGTTCGTGGTTTGGTGCGCAAAAATACATCTTGTTTGAAAACAACTCTAAGAGATCTAGTTACCTTCGTTTCCCGTTATACGAATTTTATGTTATACCAGACCCTGAGCGCAAAAACAAAAAAATATTTTTAATAATATAACACAAAACTAATATGCTTTTTATTGCATTTTAAAATCTAATCACTGTCAGAATCGCTTAAAATTAAGTTTCACCGCCATCAGGGTAGAACGATATTGGCTTTAGACAAATATAGAGTCAGTGTAGATCCCACGACTTATTTTATAAAATTGTAAAATAAATGGTGAATATCAATATAATTGAATATTTCATAAATAAAGTGCGTTAACATATTTATTTCGCGAATTTGTTGTGTATATTATCCGATGTATTTCTTTAATTAAGATTTTGTTTTAATAAAAAAATTTCAAATAATAATTTATATTTTTATGCACTAAAGATTTTTCTTTAAATTTTTTTAATTAAATAGAAAATAGTTAAAATCAAAATAATAACTTAAAATGAAATAAAAGTTAATAAAATTTATGAAATACATGTCACTATTCCTTATGCTTTTTGAAGGATTTCTTTCGTTGGCTTTTGAAAACTTATCATTAAAAATTCTTTACAATTATGACTTAAGTACTTACCTGTTGAAAAATTGATGATAAAATTGATGATGAAATTGATGATGAAATTGATGATGAAATTTTTGATGTTCTAAAAGAAAAGTAAATTTATTTAATATCGTAACATATGTAAATATTATATTGTACAAAATATAACTTTGTCTTACAAAAATCACTAAACTTTGTTCTCAATATATTTTGTGAAAGACGTTAATCAATTAAATCAAATCGACACTTAACACATACAACAAAAACATAGAAAACAAAGCACAAAAAATATAAAAATATAAATAATAGGTCATCGTTAGAACAATAAATAATTTTGCATATTTAAGTCATTAATGAAATAATAAGTTGCAATGGTGCAAAATGACTGCCTTGCGGCATTCGACGCAGGAAATATCTTTTTTAAATAGCTGAGCGAAACAGCATTTTAGCGCAGTCATCGGCCATGCTAAAAATCTTATTATGGCATTATACTATTTCTCTCTATGTAGTTCCCGTAAGATTTCACCCGATTCGTGATAACGATTGCAAGTGGACTTACGATTTAAAATGGATTTCGAACCACCATATTACTCTACCGGCTCCAATGGCCTTTTTTATCGTAATCTGGTTTTAGCGGAAAACAACCTTAGATCGCCGTTAGTGGGGTTCGAACTTTCGACCTTCGGGATGGAACGCCGACACGTTATTAATATTTACTCCACCGAAACTATACTATAGTTAAAATAAAAACTCCTTGCCTCAAGAGATATTACTAAAAGCGCTGTCAAACTTTTACCTAATTATTCCAATATGTATAAACTCTAGAAACTAGACAGGGTGGCCACTCTCTGTAAAACCGGGAAAAGTGAGGGAATTTAGTAGTCAGGGAAAAGTGAAGGAAATGTCAGGGAATTTTCAATGAAATCAAAGAATCACGTAACAAGAGAGACAAATGGACGATTTGAATATTTGAAACGGCAGCATTTTTCAGATTTTAGATACTACCTACCCTGCGATTGCAAGGTGACCTACAATTTAAGGAACATTCCGAACCACCGACTTTATTCTGTAACCACAGATGAGCATTTTTATCGTAATCTGTTGGCAGCAGAAAACAACTATGGGTCGCCGCCAGTGGAGTTCGAACCTGGGACGTCCGGGATGGAAGGCCGACATATATATTCTCATGGAAGAATTGAAGATGATTGTAATTTAATTAGGACTTGATTACACAAAGTATTGCTGCTTTCTGTGTGAGTAGGACAGCAGAGACAGGAAGAACACTTTTATGAAAAAGGATTGGCTAAAGCGTATCTTACTTACCCCTGGACAAGAAAATGTTTTTTCAGCTTTAATTAAACGCTACAAAACTACATATATCTCATCAAATTGTGAAAGCAATAGATAAAGGTAGCAAAAGATCTTTATGCTTGAAAGAAAAGTTACCTAGGATCAATAATACCAAAATCAAAGACCAAATATTTGGTGGACCACAGATAGGTAGGTAGGTACATAGGTATAATTGGCCGACCTTATACCTCGAATAGTAACGTTATGATGGCACTGGAGTAAAATACAACACAATGCGGCCACAACTAAGAGACTTATTACAAGATCCGATCTTCGACCAAAAATTAAATGTTGTCAGAAAACCTTCCTGGAAATGTTTCGAAAATATAGTGAAGAATTTTCTTGGTAATAACAAGGTCGAAAACTACAAGAACTTGATCAGTGACATCTTGACTCCCTATAAAGCTATGGGGAGTAATATTGAGTCTCATTGCGATTTTTTCCCGAAAACCTCTCTCCATGATGAAAGGCTCTATCAGGATATTTCATCCATTTAGAAGCGTTACTAATGGCAAATGGTACCAAAGATGTTGGCAGATTACTGCTGTATACTGAAGACGGACGTTCCAGAAGGTAAATATTCAAGGGAATCATTAGACCTTTTACCTTTTCTACATAGAGCTCCTAAATATAAACTTTTTGATGCATTACAAAAAATTTATTGAGTGTACAATCAAATTCAAAATATAAAATTTGACCAGTTTTATCAATGGAAATGCATCTACAGCTTATGGAAATTATTCCAAAAATTGTTCGATTTTGTTTAGTAGTTTATTTGGAGATAAGTAAGTTGGAGGTAGAGAAAGTGATAATACATGGTTCTTCCAATCAGGTCCCAAGTTCGAATTCTATCGACGGCGACCCATTGTTGTTTCCTGACATCATATTACGATGAAGTGGCCATTGGGGGCAGCAGAGAAAATGTCGATGATTCCGCCCCATACCCAACAAGGGGTTACGGAGACTAGAGAGAGAGAGAAAGTTTTGAACATAGGGTGAGGGGACAACGATTTTTAGTAATTTTTTTTTTAAATTAACATAAAGAAATAATTGGTTGTTTGATTGGTTGGTTAGTCGGGCTGTTTACTGCTGAGCCCATCAATTCCGCTCGGAGGCCAATGAGGCTCATTGTGAGTGCCGTTTAAATAAAAACCAATATGGCTGGTCCTAAAACCACCCAGAACTCTGTAAAAACGTATTAAGATCTGCTAATGCTGCCTCCGCTAGGTCGTCCAAGTTATCGAAGAACCTTGCTCCCAGACAAGCCCGTCGCCGTTCTTGTAGAGCTACAGCTTCTACAGAATTCATTCGATTGCTCGCCGAGTCTAGCGGCCATGTCAATTGGGTAATGTCCAGTGAGAACACCGACGAGTGTCCGTCTTTTGTCATAGGATAGGAAATTTGAAGTTCTTTTAAAGTTTATTTTGGGCCACAGACTACGTGTTGTGAGACAGTAAGTAATATTTTCCCACCGTTTCGAAGTCGTAATGGAATAATATCTTTCAATTCAACTTTTTACCATATTAAGATGAGAGTAAACCCTTTTAATGGCTCTGTCTATATCCGTGCATTTATATTTATCATTGCTCTTCATAAGTATTATTTTGCACAATATCTCATGGGGAAACGCGGAAACAGTAACCTACTAACCAATGCATTTCCTAATTTAATTCTACGATCTTCTACGTATTTTGGAGTTTTGCAAAACATTTTTTCTAAAGGCAGTCCTTCGTTTTCTACCGTGACGACTTTCTTGTGGGTTCCCGTATTAGGCCAGCTTTGCAATGGTTTAATTGTGATTTAATTCTTTTATTTCTTTTATCGATGTGAAGCTTTTGTGAAATTTAATTCTAATTTAAATACCTATGTTTGGATTTAACATGTTTCAGAAGATATTTAATTTTGGCTGTGAATATTTCTGATTTGATTTACGTCAATTTCGTTGTTTTTCATCAGACCGGTAGAAGAATGTCCTGTTTAAAATACTAAGCGAAAATTAGTTTACACTTAAACATTAGTTCTTCCTTGCTTGAAAGCAATTTTCCATCCTTGTACTTGACAGGAGAGGAGATAGTTCGCTGAAGTGCTTTCTCGAAAGCTATTTTCACTATTTTTCGCATTTTTTGCTTTTCTTGCAAGTTCTGTAAGTTGTCGTCTTTTATTACCCAGGACACTGCGTTTAAAGACAAGAAGTTTTTTTTTTACTAAATGGGTTTTGTTCAAGTGTCAATTTTTTTTGGTTAATGTGCAGCGTAATTAAAACCTCTTTAAAAAAAAAACTTATAAGAAGGAGGAAATGTTTATCCTTTGATGAGAAACGGGCATATCGCTGAATGCTTTAAATGTTACGAAAATAATGATGAAGTAATTTGCTAAAAAGGTTAGCAGTTTCTTATATTTTCTGAGCAAAAAAGTTGGTAAGGCCTTCCGCTACTTTGACGACACAACCGAATCCAATAAGTTGGCATCCTTTGTAGTTGTAGACCTCTGATGGAATTTGCGTTATAAATTTGCATTTCACAGGAATTTATCACACTATTACCTATGGTTATAACTATGACCCTCAAAAAGGTCCAGTTGTGTGTTTTTGGCGGTTTCAGAGCGACTTTTGCTTCTGTTAGTCGTAATAGATTACTTTTCAACTTTTTAAAACTTTATTTAGAAGTTCCTCAAGGATCAATATTCGGCCCACTTTTGTTTTGTTGAATTTTAAACGGCCGACGAACAGTTTTAGGGTATTCTTTCATTCTTGTGTATACTGATAATGTCAAGGTTTATCATAGTAGAGATAAGTCTGGGACTCTGTCGTCCGGGTATAGGAAGATCTACGGCAAATTTATGACATTAAATTTAAGCTACTTAACAATATACTGGGGAAGAATGAAAAATTTTAACATAACAGTAGGTAAATATGACAGGCTGATAATAAAAATTACTACGATGTTCGAGCAAAATTGGCTTAGAAAATGTTCCGCTCAAAAACGAACTACGTGAGATTCCGGGCAAAACCGAATCAGAGAAAAATTCCAGGAAAAAACGACTATTTATCAGCATTAACTTTCCATTACACTTTGTAGTTAAGTCGTTTTTCCTCGATGGTTTTCTTTGATTCCTTTTTGCAGGGAAAACTTTCTTTTGCTCGGACCTAGTAGATAGGTCATTTTTACTCTCAGCATGTCATATAAGGAGGCTCTATTCTTGAACTTATTGATACGGTTAAGAATTTGGGCATAAATCTTAACTAAAGCAAAGTTTGCGAAAAAATACGGTGGTCTGTGGCAATTGTGGATTCGCCTCAGTTGCTTGTTAATTGAACTTTGGAGAAAATTGGCTCGTATACTGATCATTTCTTACTTTATTTATGAAAACTTAATTTTCTGCAAGCTGGACTGGGTTAATGCATTTAATAACGTGATACGGTATATTTCTAAGGTTACAGTAAATGATCATATTGTCCATTAGGCGCAATCTCTACTTGATATTTCGATTGAATTTTATCATATTCGTTGCAGTTTTATAATGTTCACAGAAATCACTACGAGGAAAGAGAGTTGTACTTCTATGAAAAACTGTATTTCCTGCAATCGATCAGGAGACTTCGGGTTATGATTCTTAGGTGTGCCTCTTAATACGATGAGCGTTATTATTTTGTCCAAACTAGCTCTGACGAAGTCTTCGAAAATTTGATTGGTGAACATTTCTAGTCCTAGTAAGGGTGTACAAGGGGTTTTAGTGATAATTTTAAGTAATTAAATTTATAAATTTGAATTGGCTTTGTGTTGAATAATGGCACGCTAATCTGCACATACGTAAACATTTCCAATAGTTAATAAAGCTTATGTAGTATCTTTGTATAATTGTGTGATATTCGGTCCCAATAAAATGTTACGTACATTACTGAAGAACTTCGAAATTATGCTGTGATAACCCCCGTCAAAGTGCAGAATTCTTTACTTGATGAGAATACTAACTGTATACAAAGTAGCATTACTACTTTCAGTTCAATATTAACATAAGAAGCTGATAATGTTATAAAGGTCTAAACTTCTGGTTCAAGCAATACCCGATAAAGAGGCTTGTTCTTCTTTAGAATAAAGGTCATGAAGAGCGAGATTGTTACACCAATACCATTTACCATATTATCCACGAAGCCGGAAACTATTGAAAAATCCTACACAGAGAGAAAGTTCCAGGAAAAATTACGGTTCTACTCAACATAGTCATGTTGCAAGTAACACATTTTGTCATTTTTTAAGCAACTAAACTGTAAAATTTACGATACTTTCAGTAATTTTTACTATGCTCATATGCAGTTTTTACGTAACAGCATTGTAAAATTGTTCTGACCCATAAAGTTTACTGTGTGATTTAGGAAAGATGTGTACACAATTTTTCATGGAATAACTGGTAAGTTTTACGGTTTTCTACCGTAATTTTCCCAGTCCTCTTCGCTAATACTCGAGGCTCATTGTTCACGAAATTTTCCGATACTGTTCCATCAAAATTAAAGCAGCTGACAGTTGCGACACGATTACAGTTGAGAACCGTAATTTTTACCGTATATAAGAACCTTAAACGGTCGAGAGAAAAAGGAATTATAATGCTGTAATAGAGTGTAGAGTTGTATAAAAATGTCTACATGGACTTAAGCTATCCACACCGGAACCAATGGCGTAACTTCAGGGTGTAACTGTACTAATAATTTAAAAAATAATACAAAAAGAATTATGCGGTTGCGCACTTTGTAAGACACAAGTGTCTTAAATTAAAGTTGTAGTAAAAATTAAAATGAAGATTTGTGAATAATTCTACGATCGTCATAACTACATGCATAACTAAAGAAAATTCCACACACCTAGTTGTATATGTATAAGAAATTGCAATTAACTATATGTAATTCAACGCTTTAAAAAGTCGAAGAATTTCATCAAACAGATTCATTATACTTTAACAAACCCTAAAATTTTTGTCAGTCATAAATGGTATCAAATTCATGGATATAATGTTTGATCTAAAAGTAGGTCGCTCTACCAAGCAACATGATTATGTTATATGACAATAATTCAAAACCATTACCTCTATCTGTCACATCATTTATGAATTTAAATTTAATTGGAACATTCATTAATTGAGCTTTGCAATTGTATTTACCTAGCCAAGTCATGGGGACATTGAATTAACTCGTTATTATTTGCGAAAATTGGAACGTGGAAATTTAGGTTATGTTAATATTTCAATATTGCAGAAATTAATCAAATTATCTCAATTTAACGTAGTATTACGACACCTCTTGTGAGTCATACAACGTCTATTAACCGATCGTTCACAGCGTCAAGTTTCTTTTGCTTCCTTTTCTGGTTTTCAAACGAGATGTTGGAATATGGTAGAACTAAAAATTTTCTAAGGAATATAATCCATCATTTATATGAGATTTTGTTCGTATAGAATATTTTGCTTAATATTGTATGAAACGTTCAAGGCATTCAGGGGGTTGGTTCACTGATCCGAGAAAACTTTACTTCTGTTTTTCGGGAGTTTTGTTATTTTTTAGTGTAGGAATAAAGTAAATCCTAAGTTTATATTTTAATTAGGAAAAGCATTAAAACTTTGATTACGCTTACTTTCATTACGAATAAACAATAAAAAGAGAGAGAAAAAATTAATTGAAATTTGATTATTAGTGATAGTTAACGCTAAAGTGATAATTTCGTCTTGAATTTAGTAAGATTTACTAGCACACGTTATGAAAGATGTATTCCAAAAGAAAGCCTCTTACAAGAAAAGGACACAGTCGTACACTTATGTATTAATATTAGTAAATTACTAGAACACCGTTTATAAAATATTTCTAGGACGAAAGTTTAAATTTTAAAATTCCGCACATAAAATGGATGTAATTGATGAACAAAAAAGGCCAAAATGACTACCCTGTGGCACACCGGAGATATTAGATAACACATTAGATAGAGAAGCATAGATGAGAATATTAATATAGTAGTCAGTAGCGGATCTAGGATTTATTATTAAGACATCTGTTCGCTTTATTATATTAATAATAAAATACTTCTATTTTGGTCAGGGCTTCACGATACTCGAGATAATTCTCGCTGCCGGTGTCGGTCTCGACACGATACCGGGACCGGCATCGAGACCAATATCATTGGTAACAGTGCGATACCGAGAGCGAGATTGAGGTGACGAGAGTAGACGAGATATTAGTTTTTATCATTTTATTTTGGAAAAATTTTTTAGTTGTTTCAGCTTTTATGTCGCTGCGAAAAATGTCAATTGTGTGATTTATTGGGCATATAAGTATACACTGCTCTCCTCAATCGCTTCTTTCTACATTATTTCCTTTTTCAGATATTTTTGCTTTATCTCAAATAGCACACAAGAGCCTTTGCTACCTTATTTTGGCAAGGGGAATATGATAAAATTGCATATATACATATGTAGATATATTACTTATCCTCGCTCCCCGTTATCCCACCGAAATACCCATTTTTTTATCTTGCCGAGAGCGAGATCACACCGAGACTGGCCTTTATCTCGCCGAGATTGCGACGAGGGCAAGATCGTCTTCACCTTGACGAGACCAAGACCGAGATGTGCCGAAGTCTCGGTCTTGTCTCGGTTCCGTGAAGCCCTAATTTTGGTAGAACCTATGAACAAATGATAGTGACGAGTATAGCTTTTTTCGGATTTTGAAAATTGGAAAATTTAGTTAAAGTCAAAATATTTGAAGTGCCAACAGGGCATGTCCTACTACTACTTTTATTAAAAACACAATCATGGAAAGGCGTCTCTGTGGCGAGAAGTTCAAATGGTATTGATGAAAAATTTATACGTTCAATATTTTGAATAAAATACTTTCACGACTGACTTCCCTTCCGAATATTCATTAAGAAATAGAAAAATTCGGGTCGTCATGGGTGGGAGGAGGGTTTGAGCCCGAAACTGCTACTGGTAGGAACAAATCCAACAAACAAATTTAAAGAGAAATCGAGAAATACCTCGTCATTAATCCGTTTTTTGTAGTGGACCTTAAAACACCCTACTAAATGGGTTAAGTAAAAAAACAATTTTGAGTACACTTTTCGCATTGCGTCGAAAAAGCAAGGAATACATCTTCACGGATCAAATGTCACTTGGCAGTCCTTAATATGAAATCGTTAAAAGCAAAAATTTATCATATGATCAAAAATCTTCAATGGGCCTTCCGATAAATAAATCCAATAGCTCATAAAAGTTTAGTCCTGTTTTTGTAAAAACTAACTTGTGTGGTATTTTGGAAGCAACGCGCATAAATTCTAAAACTTTGGCTTTCGACAGATCAGCAATGTTGTAACCGAAAGACAATGACTAATACCACATAAAGCAATACCTTTAACAGGTCTGTAAATAGCACAGAAACGGAGATCATACCATAGACCCAGGTTCCCATGCTGGTTCAGCAACAGATCTACACAGGCAAATGGCATCGAAATCGAGTCGTACTGAATAACTAAAAGGCTAACTACTTCTTATGGTTAGACACCCTTGACACTTTAATGTTAACGCCAGGACGTAATGCATCTCTAGAAGATACCGAGGAGTTCAGCTGAAGTGTTTTGTAACATTCGTCAAACGTTCCCATGAAGGGGCGGCTGACGGGAAACCAGAGATAGGCCGACCTTCTACATGGCTGCGATGAATAACCTGCGTCTGGGAGTCATGAACGCGATTAGGGAGATCCGATTCAACTAGGGACTTTCAAGGATGCCCTGTCGAAAGCAAGAGACCCCTTCCTGAAAACGCCGGAGATATAGGGGTGAGCTCGGTGACCATGGAGAATGCTCTGATAACACTGAGCTGTGTTAATGAACAATCCAAGGTTTGAGTATGCGAAACTGTCAAAAAGCTGATCAAAGATTTGAGTATGCGAAATTGTCAAAAAACTGACCAACTTTTGAAGGCGCTAATTTGCGGGTGGACCGTATGAATTTTATTAAAGTCATTCAGAGTAATGATGATCTTTTTTCCGGAGAAACCTGCACATAAATATATTTTTCTAAAGAGGTTGTGAAACCAAAACCATTGTATCAAAGACACATCTAAGTGGAGAGTGTCTCGGATGCAGAGATATAGGGACGATACCACAGCTGGAACCAGTCTGATCTGGTGTGCGTGAGACGATGCAAAGTCCCTCAAGAAAGCAGGAAATTTATTGAACTGCGGTCTTGTAACGGCTTACTTTAAGATGCAGTCAATTAACCGGAGTCAGCTAGAAAAGCCTTCCGGAAGAGTGACTGGCAGTCAAGCTCAGTATTGAGGAAGACATCAGGGCATGGAAATTCCATGATCACTGCATTAGGCATAGAAAGGGTGCAGGTTAAGTTCAGGCGGTGGAACAACATGGATTACTGCAGATAGGATAAAATGGCCGTAAAATTGACTGATGATGCTACCAAAAGGGATATCCTTCATTTCGAAAGGGTACACCTAAGATGGTTAACAGCACTGATAACAGGCCATGGTAACTTTGCGGATTACCGAAACTATCTGTGCATCTTCTGAATATGCCACCTGCAGAATATGCCTGGTAGAACAGGAGACGGCGACTCACCTAGAGTGAAAATGCCCGGAATATTCCGTCTGCTGGCAGATTACCAGCTGGATCCGAATAAAATGTAGGAGATATCACGCAGGAACATGCTTGCACTGACCCAGGAAATCAAGGTTAAGGGCGACAGTAGGATGAACTCAGCTGGCTCGCTGGAGGGGACGAAAAATTACCCGTTTCTACATGGTCTGCTTCAGTTAATCACCGGTGAGGTGTGTCTAGTGTCATTTATTTGTTTAACTTGATGTACCTACAATATCCGGTAAGAGGTACTACAATCTGAACACTGTTAAAAGTATTCTAAAAAGTTTTTCGAGCTTTTTAGGATAGATCTCCGGCAAAGTGCGAGTCAGATACGTGCAACGAGGATTTCAAATTCAATAGATTTATTTATTTTCATCGGAAACTATTATTTTTCCTGTACTGTATTATCACGTACTATTAGTACGAATTATATCAGATTGTTTGGTTTGCAAACTTCGGTAGTTAGTATTTAAAAAACCATATATTTCTGAAATTATTTCACCTAAAATAGATGCGGGCAAATGATTTCTACAACTGTGCCCAATTTCAGCTCGATAACAACAGTTGTTACAGAGCAAAATAGCCATGCCATAAAGACAGATATACACCGAAGTCTCACCAGGAGGGTTTTTTGACCTAAACAATACTTTTTTAAAACCCTGCGACTAGAACTTTTCTTAAATTGGTTTTAATATTAAAACGTTTGGCGTAATATAATTACTTGCTTTGAATAGTATACTGGTGTGTGCCTAATAGATGTTGCTCAGATTCTGAAGATATTTTTTGTTAAATTTTTGAAAGGTGAAACTAATTTATGTACTCGTTCATTCAAATGACTTTATTGAATTTTGTACCTTCAAAGTATCTGAAAAACAAAGGTGGACCGCCCCTTCTACCTACATCTAATCTCATTACCATTTTAGTAAAAATGTTACTGCTAATTCCCATAAGGCTCCTAACAAAGTAAGAGTAATTGGGAGAGCCAATCTATTTGTTTTCTGAAGAAAACTTATTAAGGAAACATATTCCAATTGTTGAAATTTTAACGAGTTTTCAGTATCTAATCCTTATTAATCCTAATCCCATTGGAAATTCCTTGCCAGACAAACAACAACAGAATTTAGTTTATCCTTTACATCAAATAAAACAACAGTAAAACAAGAAATTCTCGTAATTTGTTTCTCACCTTAAGAAAAACAAAGACAACAAAAAAATATAACGAAAAATAGAGAGAACAGGCATCTCAAAGAAAAACACATGATTGTGTCTGGCACGTAGCTAACTTTACCTTATTACAATTCAAGTCCAAACTTTACTAGTTCAGCTTGAATTACCTCAGTGGTACCGCAGTCCCCAAACAGTTAATCCCCAGCTCGATGCCAATTTCCCACTAGCGAAAGCCCTCTACACATGTTCCGACCATTTACACTCGGTCACAAGGGTCTCGTCAGTACTAAAAACGGACGCCCAAAGAATACATTTTCAGCCCGAATTGAACTTGACATTCTTCTCCTGACGTTTTCTTTCCCTTAAAGTCTTCGTCAGACCTGCCAGCTATAGTAGATACACCATGTCCCCCCATACCCTACCACAGACCACACTTCTCTAAATCTCCTAAGTTTTTATCAAGATTCCTTCAGTATACTTGAGCATCCCAAATGATGTCGTTGGAATTCCGTATTAAAGCCTTGGTTAAGCGCATATTCCAAATACGGAGTAATACGATAAAAAGCTTCCTTATACGACATCTCTTAGCCTGCGGACTCTCTTTTGTTTCAAACTTTCCACAATTTCACCAGCAGTTTTGTTGTACATGTACCGGGACGGGGCCGGGTATAAGTCCGGATCTGAGACAGGGGGTCCGGGAACAAGCAGCACAGTATTTCCATGGATAGTAGCTAATTCGATAGCAGTCAACATAATATCTAAGTGTGTATGAGTGGCCATTAGATATTCCTTACATTCCAGCTCAGACGAAATAGGTACCTTACGGAAATTAAGGCTGCAATTGCTTGCCGCACTCATCACTTCGTCCTCGATGTAGCAGGAGCCTTGTGTTATTGATTGGTCGCAAACAATACAGGTCACCTCGTTGGATGAAAGTTTTTTAAGAAAAGAAAAGCAGAATTTCTCGGTAAAACCGAAGCTGGCAAAATACTTTCGCACAGTTCTGGATTGAAAAGAAAACCCTCCAAGGGCTACGGAACTGTTAAGTGCACTTAAGGATCCATTAAAGGTTATATAACAGACGAGAATTGAAAAGATTCCTAAAAGTTTTGCTTGAGGTTTTTTGTTTTTTTTTTATTTAAGTAAATGCAAGGTGCAGACTGCCCGTAATGCAGGCACTGCCACCAAAAGTGTTGTAGCAAACTTAAAAAATGGAAAATAGTGCGTCGGCATAATGAAAACCCCTCCTCGGGGAGGAGAGGGAGTTTGTGAAATTGAAATTAATTTAAAAGCCTTAGGCGATATTAAGGTTGGGAATAACCCTTCTGTTGCTAGTGCTTTAAAAGAGCTCAGCTTTCTGTTGCCTTCATCGTCAACGTCACCGTCGCTACCGCTTGTGAGATCTTTTTTTTTATGTCAAGATAAAATGTACCCTTTTCACCCCCACAGTACATTATCTGCCTTGAAAGAAATATTTTCATTAAGTTGTCCCCGTTTATGCGTTGATAACTTCACAAGCTTTTTGCAAAAATTCCAAAAGAATTCTTTGTACGGTATCCGAGTGCCTTTTCAGGCATTTCTTTTCCTATGAAGTTTTTCTTTTGACAAATTGTTGCAGTTTCTTTCTCGAATACTCGCTTCACTACCATTTACTAGATGGCTATAGGTAGGCTAAAGGTGGGTATATATATACCTTTGACTTTATTCAATAATATACCATTAGTTGTGAAATGAAAAAGTAAATTTAATAAAATGAACTTTCTTTCATTTCTGATGGATGTGAATGTATGGAACGTTTTTGATCAAGATTTGATCAAGAGATGAGAATTTAGTAAAAGTACGTGTGGAAGCTAAAGAAAATGGTAACGTAACTTTCTTACAATGACGAATCAAATAGAATCTGATTCATATGATTTATGTTGCTTTTGATTGTAAATCATATTTTATTTTGCGAATACTATACTGTAGGGTTACATACAAAGCTAAAAGATTCAAAATCGACTTTAGCCAACGTACGCTCTGTTGTGAGGAATTGGAGACAACAAAACCTTGGGATACTCCGGAGTTATTGTTTTTTGCTATGCGAGATAATAGATTAGATGCCGATTTTAAGCTTATTCCGATTGATGTTAGCAGTGGCAAATCTAGAATTTCGCTATTAAGACAACTGTTACAAACGCTTTACTATCAATAATAAAGTACTAGTGAAAACGTCTGGAATACGGTCAGCAGGGCTGCAGGGGGGTTAGCTCCCGCTCCGTAGATCCTAGATCCGCCACTGGATATAACATACAACTTTCAGAAACTAGTAGGTTCCCCAAGTTAAGTCACTTATGTAGTCGAAAAAAGAGCGAATCTTCTGGGCTTATTTGTTCTAGACAAGTGCAAGTTATCTTTTAATACCCGGCTTTACGGCTTAAATATCATATCGGCGCCAATTGGTTGGCTTACATATAATCAACCACCATATAACTCTTTTTCAAAGCACCACCAGTGCTCTCTTCTTTTAGTCATTCCCTCCTGCACGCCTGAGGTACAAATTTTTAATACTGAAGTACCTCGATGTCAATAAAACTGGTGATCCAAATGGTAGGTATATAATAATTAATACACGACAACTGAAAATCTCTATTAACCAAACCTCTAGACAAACTTATTCATATCTCCTTCTTCTATTTGCAGAATACACTTCGATCTGGTTACTCTACACAAAACTGAAGAAGTATCCAAAGTTTCCTGATAGAGTCTGGCCCGCAGCCTTTTTATGGTATTTTAATTCAATCTGTCCTGTACCTTTATTTCTTTCATGGATTTAAAGCTTCTTATTTGACCTCTTAATTCAAGTCGTATTCGACGATGCTATTCTTATTCCCTTCAACTGAATGTCGGCGTGCCTCAAGGTTCAGCCCTATTTCCAAACCCTTTTAATTTTATTAATGAATGGATACTTACGATGCTAAGATGAAGGGTAATGCAGTCCCTACTAGTCGTGTTGTAAGACACGTCTGCAAATTCTCATTAACCTCCAGAGTTAAATACTTAATAATTATTCTAGCCCTGAACTGGAAACAAAATATAGAAGAGCGAATCAAAAAGGCAAATTTGGCTTTTTATACCTATGAACTTTTAGTAAAGAATGGGGACTGCAGCCTAAAATGACCCTGCAGATGTACACAGTGGTAGTACGTCCTATCCTCACTTATGGTTCCAATGGAGACGGAGTTGGGTCAATTGGTCGAGCGGCACGACCACCAAGCCATGGCTCCCGGGTTCGAGACTCGGTCTCCCCGTGGGTTCTTAAAAGCACAATAAAAAATCCACTCCGTCTTTGGGCTGTTGTCTAGCTCCCAACAATGCAAAAACAAGGCTTTCAAGTTTCCTAATTCCCCTTACCTTAATTCTCTTCCGTGCAAAGTCATGCTAACGCATCAAAGGGTTTTTACCTAGTCTTTGGCCGCATTGTAAAAATAAAAACAAATAGTTTAGTGGTCGGCCATGTGGAAAGGATATAATAAAGCCAAATTGAACAAGGCGCACAGGACTGCCTGCATTGGTGCTACTGATAATAATACTCTCACTCAGTGAATCATCGATGACGAACTTTGGTATTCTTACGGACAGGCTGCCATAAAAACACTTGAGTCAGCCACTGCCTCCTCGAAGTTAGTCAGAAACTCGCCTCTCTAGGAGGTAGACTCAACATCACCATTCTCTGGGTTCCATGTCTTAGGAATATTGCCGAGATCGAGAAGGCAGGTTCGTTGGCGAGGAAAAGCTCTGCACTTCACCCATCGAAAGCAGAGGTCGCTGCCATACCGCTAAAAGCACTGCTTAGCGAAAGGTCACCTCAGCTGGAGTGCTTCCCCCAAACCTGTGCCATCTACAGAACGACCTGGTGAGTTCAAAATTTCCAATAGGTGTATTATAATACACACTATCGCAGCTGCGGCGATACTAGCGAAAATCATCTGCAGTGCTTCACCTTTTGTATAAGTGCCCAGCTGCCAGGAGAAGTACTGTGGGAGATTACTTTCTGGACAATCTTCAGTTAGTATTCTCTTACCTCTTGCCTACGACAGGCAACTATTCTATTACCTTTTGCCTATCAGTCAACTGATAACCGGGTTCCCTCTGGTCGAGGTATCAAAACGTTCCGTAATGTACAATTATGGTGCTTACCTAACTGGGTAGCGCTCGCCACCTAAACCAATCAACCAATCATCTACACAACAATTCTGTTGCTCAATGACCAAGTTAAAGTGTCTTTACTTTAACGAGAAATGAAAATCTAATTAAGTCCTTCATGTATTTTTTTTACTATCCAACCCATAGTAATCCGACGATCTTTTAACCAAATATACCCTCCATTACTCTATTATGCTTCTAAATCCTTTCCTTTTCGACCTCGTACGACAATGTCCAAGCACTTAAGCTGTTTCTGTTCCTCGAAAAGACAATATTAATCACCTTGTAACATACCAAAAGGAGCCAACTTGAAAAGGACTAGAAATTTGGGTAAAATATTACGACATCAATCAATTAACTTACAATTAGGCCATCTCTCCATAGAACAATATCTAGTTCAAGCTATGTTGTCGCTCCTTTCCGAAAAGGTTCTTTCATCACTCTCAGTTCTTAGACAGATCGACCCAAATACTTTCCTTTTCTGTCAAGTCCAGTGTCGCAGGCCCAAAAAATTAGTAGGAAGACGAGCCCAGCATTTTAAGTGAAAGACAAAGGTTATTTTTGCATAAGGAGCTTATTAAATATGTATTTTTTTGCTGCTCTCTCTGCACCCACATCTATTGTATTATTGATGGGAAGAGATGAAATATTTAAAAAAAATTCCAGTAAACAATGTTGACAAAAAATTCGACATAACCTATTCAAAAGGTCAGAAAATTTGGGGACGTGCGAACGCTGCTTTATGGATTAAAATTCTTGCAAAAAACTGATTTTATACTCTGAGAAAAAAGGATGTGCACAAGTACATACACAAAACCATCTCTTGCTTGTGCTTAGTCCTGCTGATTGTTTTTTTTTTTAGGTTTTGTATCCCATGCTGAGGACGAAAAGCAATGGGTGTGAGCTCAGAATAATAATAAAAAAATTGTGAAAAGTTTCCCAAGCAAAATTTAACTAGGGAAAGTGTTTTCGGCTGCTTTTGTAATCATGAAAATCGTGACATATTTTATGGACAAAATGGAACGAGTTCCAGATAAAAGTTGGTAAAATAAAATTTTTGTAGACATTTAAAATTTTCTGGTGAAAATTTTTTACTCGGAAAATCAACAACATTTAAGGAGAGCGGGGATGTTTTATGATATATTGAGTCATCAAGCACTTTCCCTAATGTTTTTTGTTTTTTTTTTTTGAGAAGATAGTAAATTCTATCATAGCTGGCTTCGTCCTCGAATGCAAGGATACAAGAGTTTCGGTGAGTTGTATCCTTTCGGGATCTAATGAGAATTTTCGTGTGAGTTTTATTCGCAAGCTTGCACAAGGTGGCACCGGCTGCATTTTATACCTTCAGAGAAATTGAAATTCATTTGGAACCTTTCCAGGAAATACTGCTCGCGAAAGACAATTCATGTTTACTTGTACCTGACTGCTGCCTCCCAATTCTCCAATTTCTCGCTTAGCCAAGTACTTTCCCGGCAACCACAATATGCACTAGGTCAGCCGTGTTTGCAGACCATAAACGAAATGTCCCTCTTTCCAATTCTGACAGAAAGAGGAGGGGATACAGAATGATACTACTGTCTTTTGCAAGCTCGGCGCTCCCCAGTCCTCCCGTTTTTGAATTAAACCAAATACGAGTGATTTCAGCAAGTTTTAGAAAATCGATAAAATCCATTTAAACATTAGACCTTCTCGAGATCTGCACGGCAGTGGCACTTTAAGTGTTCTAAAAATAAGTGAAATCCAGCATCAGCCCAAGGACGAGTTTCAATCTTATTAAAATTTAAAAAGGTCTGGAAATTAGTGCGAAAGCTATGAGCTCCATTCTAATTTACTTTTCGTGCCGCAGAGGAGTTGACCCAAATCGCGGCCAGGGACGAAACGTTGTAGGAATGCAGACTACGAAGAAGAAACCGCGCTATGTACCACCACTCATTGGGATGAAAAGTAAACAGAAATTTTAAATAAACTTCTCTCGCAGGTTTTTGCACACCTGACAACGCGAGGAGAAATCGCGTGTAGGCCGACTAAAGTTTTTTTTTTTCAACTTTCCAATGGATTTTTGCGCCAGCGATGGATTGGAATAGTTTTAGGCTAGGAGAAAATGCAAACAGCATAAAACCGCATACGTTTCTGATCGAGGAAAATTTTTTAACAAGAGCAGTAATCGCAACCTGCAGTCTATGGAGAAAATTCTGTCCTAATGGTCCTGAGCGTAAAAGGACGGATTAGAGGTAGTTTCGTAAAGCATAGAGATATGTAACCCTGTGACACACCATCATTTCGGGCGTATATAAACACGTGCGACTTCGATTAAATTACGCGTTCTGTTTAACCTCTAGGGGCTTGTAAGGTATAATTCAAGCTGAAAATTTGATTTCATCTCGACTATGGTAGGAGCCTGAAAACAGCCATTAAAAGCGCAAGTGTTTCTCTGGTTAACACTTTTATGGATCTTTAAACTGAAATTTTTCGCCCATTAGTCACGTACCGAGCATTTAGTCTGGCGGCTGATGACATATCCGCAAAGGACGTGACTGAGACGTAAATAGGCAACAAATCGAGGATATCCGACGTTTTGTTGTCTTGACTTGGCTGGTCTAAATCTACTACCTACCAATAGACAAGTTAACTTAAGAAAATTGAATTTGAATTTATGTGCCACGGCAACAAGCACACACTTAATTACCTGCTTAAGGGAGTAATTAGACTGTTGGATTACTTCTGGGCGCCTACTTAAAATGTACCGTAATGGGCGGTTTCAGTGTACATGGGAGGCTTTCTTGTAATTATCGGGCATTAGTGTTGGGCGGATTTATGATTAAAATTAACTTAACAGGTAAATCACTTGCAAAAATGTGGGGAGGAAATTTGAACTGATAAAAAGTGTCTCTCGTATTTTAATTGGTTTTCAATGACAAGACAAAGTAAGGATAAATATCTAAACTGTAACAGATCAGGTTTAGCATGTTTTAAAATCTCACCCTGTGATCTTTCAGTGATTTAGAATGCAACCACTAATCCATCAACTTACAAATAGATGAATTCAAGTAGTTTTTTTTTAGTTCTTGCATCTTCTTAACGGGTTTCTCGCTGCAGCCTTTAAGTCGTCGCAAGTCTTGTCAGGTTATGTATAGTAGCTCCATTTGACACCTTGATGGTTGCACAGTGAAATGAATGTTAAACTATGTTGTTTTGCCTTCTAGACAGTGTATGACTGTAATTCATGCTTACCAGTTCTTCATTCGTGCTGCACATTTAACTGGCAATTTGATGATTTTCGTATCCTAACCTTGGCATTGCCATCTACAAAAGATTGGTTCATCTAGCAGTATTGCACTCGATATTTCGAAGAAAGAATTTCAGGATTTGGTTTTGATCCTTTTCTTCTTGTATGCAATGAGATGTTTTTTCCAGATCATATCATTGGCATTTTATTGCATGGTGTTGTCTCCATTCCTTACCATATCAATGTCGGGATACCGTAAGGGTCCCCTTTCTCTCCTACATTTCTCTTATGTAATATCTCCAATTCAATTCGTAGTATTTTTTGAAATGAAAGCAACCTAAATTTGGTCTATTCATTTCAATCAATTTCGTGGTAATGTTACCGATAGTAATCGTGTGCGCATGATTGGATCGCTTCTAAAACCGAAAGTTAATATGTCTTTATATCTTCAAACTAACATTGCAAGTTCTACCATTAGCTAAGAACGCGATAATATGATTGGGTTTACTACAGAAATACCTTAAATACTTAAAATTACTTTAATACAGCTGTCATACTTGGCAAAATGCACTGCTGCGTCAGCATTTTAAAAGGATGAAAAGCAGGCTTTTAAGCTTGTTGCAGACAATACGTTTACGTCTAATCAATATTAGGACATGCGACATTGTGTTGATGCTCTACAGATCAAGCATCGACGTAATGTCGCATGTCTTACGCTCTTCTTCCCCTACTTCCATAGTCATATGTCCCATATGAGTTATTTTTGCGCCTCGAAGCTTTTTCATCCTGTCGTCCTTTAAATAGGTCTAAGTAAAGTGGTAAAACTTTGAGAATCATTAGAATAGATCAAAATTTTTTTCTTTTTTTCTTTAAACTATAAGCAGAAGTTATTTAAACAGATTGTATGTACATTTACACAGTCGTCAAGAGCTTTTAACTTCTTCGCTACCAAAGTTTTATTCAAATAGAAAGGGATCTGAAGTATAAACTCAACTCCTTTCTTATTTTCAAAGAAGTCAATATTAAGATATCTTCGGGAGTTAATCGCAAAAGCTTAAGTGTACCGTTTGTCATTGTTTTGCTTAGCTGAACTGTTTCCAACAAAAATCGAACCAAAAAGATCCTTTCAGATAAATTGTATTCCAATTTCGGTTGAAGTTCGAATAAAGACATGCCCTTAGTGTTGAAATCGCTTTCAAATATCGAAACAAAATCTAAAAAACAGTTGGCTCGTTACACGAAAATGTATTCTACTTCTTCATATTATAAAAATGAGCATTTCTTCACGTCGGTACTAAACGTGTGATAAAATATCATCAAATTGGTATTCCTTCGATATAATCTTGTCATGTGCATCGGACCTGGGGCACCAATGCAATACTACAACCGCGAAGTCGGCAAGTATCGATTGCATAAATTCGCCAGATGACTGGCATCAGAGCGTGCAACGTGACTTTCTTTAAGATGTGTGATACAAGAAACCATCAAATTCTGGTAGAAGTGTGGGGGGAAAAAATGAAGTAGCATCACACCAGAAATCAGAAGAAACCAAAAGGAATCAGAAAGGTAAAAAACTTACCTAAAGCAGAAATGAAATAAAACTCTACGTGGTGTTCGGGCAAAAAGTTCTTGACTTGGCCACCATACCACAATCAGCCCCACCAACAAAATCCGAGTAAGAGGAGGAAATGTCGAGATATTGTGCATGGTAAAGATTAAGAATGGAATTGCTTAAGAAATAAAAGCAGGACGCCGGTACAGAGATGCGCACGTTAATGGTGCCAGGAGAAAAGGGCAAAAAGAAGTGCTCTTCCTTTAAGCTTCCCCCCCCCCCCCCCCCCCCCCCACGTTACCATCACTCGAAAAGCTGGGGGACGAGAACATGAGTACGACTACATCGTCTGTTTATATAACAGATCATCATAATTATACATATTCCTCTCGGTTACTTCTCGACTAGGTGAATCTCCCTTAGTCGACGGAGGGCTTGAACAAGGTAAAACGCGGTGGTATCACTTAAGCTATACCTGTATCCAGTAGGTATTCGCGTTTGTTACACTTAAGTGAAGGCTCTCGGGCACAAACGTACAACTAACAGAGAATAGGACCGGGCTGAATAGCGAGAGGAAAGATTCAAAGCGCGATAACATCGTGTCACGTTTTGCAATTTACACATTCAATGCTCCATTGTTTATAACACATTCGTGAATTTTAAAATGATTTATAAGATGGTCGCGAACTGCCCGCGGCTATGGTGTACCATCGCTGGATCACACCCTGGATGCCTGATGGTGTTCTGTTGTTATTTCTGGTGCACTAACGATGATTCTCTTATTATACGATCCGCTTTCCGCTAAACTAAACCAGGATGAGATTGCGCTTATCAAGAAAATTCATGGAATTATGCATCATCGATCGGCGGCATCGCGATTTTCGATTTTCCCAAGTACTGCCGGGACTATATGCATTCGGTGAAACATTTTTCAATAAAATGTCGTTAGTGAGCATTAAACGCTGGACGTTTATTCCCCTCTAGCCATACGATTTATTTCGACATCTTATACATTATGAATCCTTTAGGTAAAAAAGATAAGTTGCTGTCTTAACTTTTCTCGGAAGGAAATCGAAAAGCCCGAAAAAAAAAACAAAGAAAAAAAAAAGGTACCGGGAATATGTTTTATTTATGAAAGAGGAACCAAGGCAACCTATTTTGCATATAATGGATGCCATCCGCTTTTCAGGCTTGGATTTTACTTGCAAGAAAATGAGCATTCGTTTAGGGATGTATGTATATACATATACGTTCGTGTAGCATAAAAATTCGTAATCCTATCTCAAAGATAAGACGATTTTTGTCGATCCAATCCGAATTGAATCCAATCCAATCAAACTGGAGAAAAGACACTCAGCTAAAGGGAATATTCTGCATTTTACTGTCTTCCATTTCTTCTCTTCGTTTGGTTCAATTTCATTTCGACCTTGTTTTTTGTGTCAGGATAAATTCTTGTTAGCCATGTACGTATATGTCGAAAAATTGACTGTGCACTACTATACAAGATTTCTTGAGTGAAAGTACTGGATGCATTATTTTAATGCAAAGTACAGCATTATTCTGAAAGCTGAGAGATATGTATTTAAATTTCTCCAAGATGCATACGAATTGATCCTTTTGAATGAATCCTTAGTTGACTGTTACTGTATGCATTTTGAAAGACGTCTACGAACTGCTCAAAGGATGCGATATTTTGCGAAGCATGAGAAAATTTTGGGGATTTATTTAAGAAGCTTTACCCATATGTGCCAGAAATAGTACTCGTATTATGTCCGTTCACTCAAAAGCTCTTTAGAGCTCGTTGAAAAAACAATTCGATGTGTAATCAAGTGAAATTAGAAATTGTACTTAATTCTACAAAACCATTCATTGCTAACTTCAATTCAATATCTAATTCGTCCAGTTTGAATTACTACTTACTATAAAACAGTGTCCTTTCAATCCTGTATTTCAATAGAGCAACATTTAGAAAGTTGATTTACAAGCAATCGTGTATCCTTCTATATAAGAACTTTTGTTAATCATGACTCAGATATGTTGTCAAAGGTTCGATAATTAGTTTTTAAGTTGCACAATATTGAAGATTTCGCATTGATCATTCAGTAACTCTTCACAGAATATTAATTTGAGCTTTTTATTTCGGTCTCTTCAGAACTCGTTAACTCTAAATTCGTTACAAAACTGTCAAATAAACTATGGGACGTGGGTGAGAGAGTTTTCTTGTTAATTTCTCTCCTCTACACTACGGTTTTTACTTATTTCGACTTTAACTGCGTGTAAACACGTACTATCGTGTTGTATTTTTTGGCAAAAAATATTGCATAATTTTTAACAAACCAGGATTATATTGTTATCTAATTTTTTCGAAAATTCAATCTGGAAAATGAGCTTAGAGACAAGCCTACAATAGCTCTAAATCAAGATAAACAGAAACTCGCGTCACACAGAAATCTGTTCTTCATTGCTTATTTGAAATAAAAATGAACCTCTTTTAGGGTGATAACATATTAAGGGTCCACGGAAAGAACGTGCGTAGTCACATTTTAAAAGATGTTCAGGAGAACAATTCTAAAGTGTTGATACTTGTGTAGGTTCATGTGACTTTGCAGCTTCTTCCCCTGTATGGAAATTTTTTTACTGGTATTTTTCCATTTTTATAATTGGGTTAGGAAGTACATACATTGGGCCAATTAATGATATAAAAACCGAAAATTTAAAAAATGTTACTTCGCACGTTCTTTCCGTGGACCTTTCATATGCATACAAGGGCCAAAGTGGGCTAAATGGGGCACTGCCCCTCCATTCCCTCACTAGCTAACTTATGGGCAACAAAATCAAATTCAATATTTCTGTAAAAAAAAAAAACATGAAATCATCAGTTCATAAAACGAGTTGCTTCTTTAAACAACAAAAGCGTCAGTCTTTTCTCTCATTTTGTGATTCATGTTCGCGACTCTTCAACAATATGGAGACGGAGTTGGATCAATACGTTGAGCGGCAATGCCAACATGCCATGGGTCCCGGGTTCGAGACCAGATGACCCCGTGAACTTTTATTAAGAAATTAAAAATAATTCACTCCGTCTCTGTGCTGTTGTCTAGCTCGCAGCAATGCAAAAACAAGACTCAAATTTCCTCACTTCCCTTACCCTAATTCCCTTCCGGCCAAAAACAATGCTAACGCTTCAAAGGGTTGTCCCCTAGGATTTGGCCACATCGTATAAAAAAAAATCATCCACCTCGTCATATTTTCACTAATCAGAATTAGTAATTGATAAGTCGTACACACCCTCGCATTTTTAGGCAACTCTTTAGAATTTAATTTTCAAATTTGCCTCATATTTATTTTCAACCATTACAGAACATTTAATTCTTTTAAACCCCTCATCAGAGGGCAACATTTGCAATAACACACAAATCGACGAGTCAGTTAACCTAATCACAAATAAGCTAACGGCCGCTTTTAAGAGATCCTGTTATATTAGCCGACGGCCTAATAAAAGAAGCCATGCACCATAGTGGACAGAGAAACTACGGCTACTAAGGAACAAAACCAGGAGACGGCTACTAAGGACCAAAACCACGAGACACAACAGAAGCGGCTAGACTCCGCAAAATGCTAGCCAAAACCCCACACCACTGGGGTACATCTGTAAAGACGATGGCTCTTGGACAGAGGATAATTAGGAAATTCTTGAATAAATGGTATCCATCAACTTCCCTGGGTGCACGAAACGAAGTTTGGAAGGCCAACAACAAGATGTTAAGGGAACTCCACTTCCCATAGAGGACCTGGCGGGCATCAAAGACTGCATAAGCGAGGACAAAGTAGCGTGGACGGTAAAATCCTTTCACACCTATAAATCTGTAGGGCCGGACGGAATCATTTCTGCTATGTTACAAAACTCTGTAAAAAGTATCACTCTTTAGCTTCGAAGAGTCTTTGATGCATGCCTTATCACTGGATACATACCGGAAAGATGGAGAGAGGTCTGTGTGCCCTTTATGGCCAAAGCCGGAAAACCAAGCCAGACCACAGCTTCTCATCATTTCTAGTGAAAAAACTAGATAGGCTAATAGATCAATATCTAAGGCAACATCTTGAATTAACCAAGTACTTATGTGATCCACAACACGCGTACATTAAAAGCAAATCCGTGGTTATTAGAACGATCGACAAATCTCTCCATGATAAAGTATACACTTTGGCAGCTTTCCTTGATATTAAAGGAGCCTTCAACAATATAAAAATAATCCGAGGAATCTAGAGGAATCTGGCACACAGACATTTTTGACGAATTGGATACAGACAATGCAGGGTCATCATTGCCAGTTTATTAGATTTCTCCATTAGAAAAACAGCTAATTAAGGAACACCACAGGGAGGAATATTATCGTTCTTTGGAACATCTCTCTAAACAAAATGCTTAAATCACTCTTCAACAAAAGCATTAAAACGATGTAGCGTACGAAGATGACATAGTCTTGCTGACAAAATGAAAGTTCCTACAAACGATCAGTGATATCATGAGCTCTGGTCTGATAGACATATCAAAATGGGCAGAAGATAACGGTCTTATGGTAAATCCACCTAAAACAGAAATGGTTCTCGACGCAAAGAAATATAAACTACCCGTTTGAAAACCACCAAAACATAAAGGTAGCACTCTCAAACTCTCTTTCGGGAACCAAATTTCTGGGCGTCATATTCGACTGCAAACTTAATTGAAAATGGAATATGGATGAGAGAATGAAAAATGGGCCTAATGCATTCTACGTATGCAGGAGAACCTTTGGTAACAAATGAAACCGCTATTATACACAGCGATTGTCAGGCCTATCCTTGCCCATGGATCCATTGTTTGGTGGGGTGCAGTTAGCTGGTTCGGAAATCATTTTACACCTTCAACCCATAGAGCGTCACACAAGAAACGCAGCTCTCAGACTCAGAGAAAAGAGCCAATGCCACAAAATTTGGACATACAGTAATAGTGAACTTTCTTAATGAAACCGGTTGATTACATGAGGTATAAATTTTAGAAAACCCTTTTCGTCGTCATACCTAATAGAGAACACTGAAAACACCCTGAGAGTATAATTAGAGGAATTCCCATTTTCAGAGACAGATCGAAGACGAAGACGAAGGGGGCTTGGAGCTGGAATGTTTTCGGAAGCGCTGCAATTAAGTAAGTCTCATAAGCTCACGAAAGATTGAAGCATTTGCCAAGCGAAAATTTACGCCATTATGAAAGCTGCACGCACTCACTGTCCAAGCAAAGCAGATGTCGTCAACCGAGATCAGTATTTGTGTGGACAATCAAGTAACACTCAAGGCTTTAAACTCCCACCTAATAAAATCAAAATGCGCCAAAGATTGTATAAGAGCCTTAAGAGATTTTTCAGACGATACGCTCAGAATTTGCTGGGTTCTTGGGCATAGAGGGTAGCGAAAAAGCCCATGATCTAGTCAAGAAAAGTTCAAGATATAAACTATAATATATTATTCATTCAATAAATTTATGGACAAAAATATTATTAAATATATCCTTTTTCTATAGAACAATTCGTAAATAGGGCACGATTTTAGTTTCCGTGGCACACGGATTTGACGATGAATTTCGATAAAACACCACAAAATAAAACGAAAATAATAAATAATTTTTTTTGATATCTAGCTTAGTTTTGGAGATATTCGATCTTGAAATTTTAGGAACACATCACTTGTCAAAACGGCCGAACTTAAAGATAGCGCGAACTTTTTTATTAAACTTTCTGGGAGGAAGAGGTGTATGAATAAGTCTTTTAGTTCTTTTATTAACTTGTCCCCCCCCCCCCCCCCCACCCTGCAGAGGCATATATTGCATTGGTTAGTTAATAAAACACCTAAAAGCCTAATTAATACACCTCTTTTGACAGGTCGTGAAATGATGTTTTTTTAAAATTTTAAGATCGAATATCTGCAAAACTAAGCCAGATATCAAAAAAATTTATTTATTATTTTCGTTTTATTTTGGGGTGCTTTATCGAAATTCATCGTCAAATCGGCGTGCCCCGGAAACTAAAATCTCCCCGTAAATAGGTTGGATTAATGTATCATGAATAATTTTTTACATAAATAAAAAACGATGTGTACTTGTCAAATGCTTTTTGCATTTTAGAATAGCTACCAATACAGCACTCTTTTATTGTTTCTAAAATAAATTAAAATTGCATCCCATATAAGTGACTTTATAATATTAAATTTAATAATAAATTAACTTTTTCCAAAATTGTGTTTACCCACAGTTGAAATATTTGTGTTTAATGCACATGAAATAAAACGCCAATTGCGCTTTGAGAAGCGTTGGATTATTCGGAACGGGAGGAAACCTGAATAACTTGGACGTGAAAAAAAAATGGCTGTAACATTTCTCTAAAAAGTAATTATGACCAAATATTTTTGTAACTCGACTATTTTTAATACAAAATTTAACTACTTTCGTATAAGTTAAATATGCAAAATTTGTCATGAAGAAAGCATTTATCGACTTACCCCAATTTTAAATCAAATTCACCTTGCAGCACTTTCCTCGGAAATTTCGCGTTAGTCAAAATTTATTTAATCCATTTTTGCACCTGAAAATAGAAGAAAGTTTTTTTTAACACTTCCATATTCCTACCGATATTATAATTGAAGAAAATTTCAAGAATATGAAAATTCTAAGAGAAAACCCAAATGATTGATGCACCTACGCACCTAATAAAAGCCAAGCTCTTGAGATTTAAGTGATCCAGTCAGAGATGGATTGATGAAAATACTGCAAAATACTTCATATATTTCACTTGTGTTGTTAATATGTTAATATTTTATTCTAAACACAAGAAATTAAAATAATATTTATTAAAAACAAAAACCTTTCTAAGAAACTTTTTAGAGAAGACCATGAACTTACGCTGTCAAGATCACAAGGAGAAATGAGAAAGTTTTATGGAAAAGGAACACTCAGGAGTGTTGTCTGGGAAAGAAACATTTAGGAGTGCTTCGTTATCGAGTGTTCCCAATTTAGTACGTAAGGAAGTGTACTGTCCAAGATTTTTATTTAGTTAATCTATTTTAAAACATAATTGAAAGAAAAAGGACTTCTAGCGGGATTATATCATATAAAACTGAAGTAATTTGATCACAGTATATTCAACTGTTTTTTCATTGGAAATTTCAGTTTCATTTTTCTCAACAAACTTGTTAAATTTTTAGAAGTTACAGTGGGTTATATAATTACTCATTAATTCTCATGGTTTACTTAATGTATGTGGCGACATTTTTAATAAAGTAATTAAAATTTATTGGTATTGTTTTCTCTGAACTACAAGCTTTTGCAACACAGATCCTTCACGATTCTCTCTCTAAATCAGTAGTTCTGGTAATCTTCTTTTTGTATTGAATTTGTTCACCCAAAATGAATTACTTTCCACTTTGCTGGAATTAAACCAACTTTAAATAAATAGTTAAGGCAAAGATTACTTACTACTAGATAACCGGCTCCGGCTAAACTACCCAGCTAGTCTTGAAAAAGTAACACTGGGCACCACAGTAAAACGAAATATATCCAGCTATTAAAGTCAGAAGAATATGCATGCAAATAAACAGTAGCCTAAAAGACGAATAGGAGATAACTATCCATTGACTATGGCATTCGGGTTAAGTTCCAGTAACGATTATTTGTAATTTATTTGCTGAATATTTTAGGGGCGCATTTGAATCATCCGATTTTTATCCAGATAGTAGCAACTTTTCGCACATTAATAATCGAAATACACTCCCCGTACCTATTCCATGTATCACGGAGGAGATCTTATCCATATCTTCCGGATGACTTTTCTTGTGTCCCTGATGGGATTCCTGCTGTTGTTTTAAAGAAGTGTTATTACGTCCTTTACTTTTACCCATCCGGCGGTCTTTCTCGGTGGGCCAATTCCCTGCACTCTGGAATCGCCGTTTTTAAGAGTGGCAATAGGAGAGAGATTGCTAACTACATACCTATTGCTAAATTATCTTGCATTCCAAAGCTTTTCGAACTAATGATCCAATCCCAATTGTCCATGGGGTGTAGGGGTTTAATCTCTAGCTGGCAGCATTGGTTCCTTCAGAGTAGTTCCACGGTATCCAACTTATTGGAGTTTGTTTTTGGCAATGTGGGTGGATTTTTGGATGGCTGCCAAACTGACTGCATTTATACTGATTTTAGTAAGGTCTTTGATAAGCTGTCTCACTCTATTATAGTTTTCAAGTTGGCCAGTTTGGGTTTCCCGCCCCCCACTCATTGTATGGATTAAGTTGTATTTATCTAATAGGACTTATATATAGTGCGTTTTCGTGGTGAGCTATCTGATGCTTTTGTGGCTCCTTCTGGCGTTCCGGAGGGTAGTCATCTTGGTCCTTTGTTATTCATCTTATCTATTGATGATATTACTTATTTGCTTCAAAGAAGTAAAATTTTTATTTATGCGGACGATATCAAGATTTTTCTCCCAGTCAAATCTTTTGTGGATTGTGAGATCTTGTAGTCGGACCTACACATATTTTATAGCTGGTGTGGCAATAATAATTTTAAATTAAACATTGGGAAATGTCAGGTTATGACCTTCTCGAGGTACCACAACTACTATAGTTTTCAGTACAAGTTTGATGGTACTTGCATTCAACGGGTGGAAGGAGTGAAGGACTTGGGTATGTATCTTGATAGTTAATTTAACTTCCACATTAATAATATCGCTTCCATGGCCAACTCTATGCTGGGATTTATCCTCCGTTGGTCCAGTGGATTTTTTAGCCCTCACGAAAGGGTAAGAACTGTATACATAGCTTGTCAGACCACTGCTGGAGTATGCTAGTCCGGTTTAGTCTCAGATCTCACATTAAACGTATTGAATCCGTACAGCGTAGATTTGTGAGATCGGCCCTTCGTGCTTTGCCCTGGAGTGACCCTCTTATGCTGTCTCCATATGAAGAGCGATTGGGACTGCTACAACTGGCTACTCTCGAAAAGAGTCTTTAGGTTGCTCATATAATTTTTTACACCAGCTTCTGCAGGAGAAGATTGACAGTGAGGAATGTTCTTCCAAAATGTTACCTAGAGAACTGTCCTATTCTCTTCAAAACCATTCTGGCTTAAGGATAGTTTTCTCGCGCACTAGTTACGGTATGTTTGAGCCAGTTAACCGCATGTGTAAGTTTGCTAATGATGTTCTCTATTGCCTGTGCACACCTGATTTTTGTGTTTGAGTCTGTTTTGTGCTTTTGGGGAACAAATGGTGTGGGTAGGTCAATTGATTCCGGGCTTCTGCCTGTGAAGTGCGCCTTCTGAAGTAGAAGGGTTAATTCAACAATAAAGAAGGGTAGTCTAGAACTCTTATCAGAACTCTTTTAAAAATTTGTTTTACATTTTCTCAGTTGAACCGAAAATTTGAAAAAAATATAATTTTCTTAATTTTCCGGGACTACTTTTCAAATCTTATCAGGAACTCTAGAAAATCAAAATATCAGAACTCTTCTGAGAATCGGTTTTATTTTTTCCCTATTAACTTACTTTCCGGGTAAAAAGCCTATGATGGCTAATAGCAGCTACAGTTTTTCTCTTTTGGCAAAATACTTGAAGGATATTTTGTAGTATTCGACGAGCGCTATCTTATCAGAACTCTTCGGGGAAAAAAATTTGAAAAAGTTATAATTTTCTTAATTTTCCGGAACTATTTTTAAATGTTATCAGGAAGTCTAGAGCTCTTTAAAATAAATGGAAAAAAATTTCAGAACTCTTTTTTGCAAAAAAGCGGGGCTGCGTGAAGTTAGCGCGGGATTTTTTTAATTTCCCAGAACTATTCAAAATTTCTACAAGGAACTTCAGAACTCTATCGAATCTAACCAGAATTTTATCGAGTAGTAAGTAATCTTTGGTTAAGGTACGGTACCAGGATGCATTGTTCTCATGCGTTTAGACTAATGTCTGGAAAGCAAGGGAGGTGTTTTAGTTTCTAAACTGTAAACCTCATTTACAAAAACAAAAATGCACAAACGATTTTAATAATTGCAGAAGTACTGAAGTACTGAAAGAAATGAAATCTTCAAGTCTAGCCACATATTACGAAAATCTTTGCCGCCTTCTTTCCATACCAACAACCTAGATACAAAATTATTTACCGTAGTGTTATCCCGATAACGTACTCCTTACAGCTAAGGAGATTCATACAAATCGGGCTAGGCATTACGTAGTAAGGTGACTGCTGCCTCCACTTCCCATTCTAACTTTAGATACAAATGTTTTTTTTTCATAGTAGCAATGAGGAAGCGTATCCTGTACGACAGAATAAAAAGCATCAAAATCTGTCCACACATTACAAAGCTAGGTGCTTTGTAATGTGTAGACCTCTCACTCTCAAACTAATTTTTTAATTTTTTTCTTATAGTAGCAATGGTGGTACAACTCTATACAAAAAAAAAAAGAATTATTTAAATCGGTCTACGCGTTACAAAATTAAGTTCAGCCTCCCCTCCTTAGCACCACCCCACCACAACTTGCTTTTGACATGGTACTAATCAGGGAACTGTAAGCAACCAAAAGAGAATCAGAAAATCGGTTCAGCGTGACACAGTTGGGCTCCTCGACCCCATCCCTAGGCCACCCTAGGCTCAAAGTATTGCCCATAATAGCAATGGCGAAGTAATGATGACCTTGAATACTTTTTTTTCGCATATTTAGTGACTGGAGGGTGGTCAATCAAAATAATTGCTGGTCAATAGTTGTCACTGGGTGTTCAATCGAATCCAGTCTTTTAATTTTAAATTTGGGGGGGGGGGGGGGGGGCTAGCTTCACACAGCTATATCATGGCGGTACTTGTGAAAGTGGGATTCTTGGCAAATAAAATGAATTGTAAACACTGTATACGTCATCAGTCCGTTCGAGTAGACTCATCTATAATTTTGTCAACAATTGCTTCTTATTCATTTTTCACAACCCTTACCTAATCTTAAAATTCGATTGATAAGTGCTGAAAGTCAAATTAAACGAAATACTAACAAAATTGTTCGCTATGGTTGAACGATGTGATCCATGTCTTTCAGGAGAGTACTAATAAAGCTCCCATTCCTAAAAGATGTAACACATAAGTATCTGACTGAGCGACAATGAAAAATGACGGTTCAAATTGGAAGTGGCTTTAGAAATATACAAAAAAAAAAAAGTTCAATAATTATCAATTTTAATCTCAATCCCTCTTCCCCGCGAACATCATCGTCATTGCAATGCACAAAGTAAAGAGCTCGACTCAATCCAAACTCCGTCGAGTCTGTTTTCAATGTCAGCCATTTCATTAAACGATTATTCAGAAATCAGATCCACCCGTTCATTTATCAAAAAGTTTTGTAGCTCATATTCCCATGTGGTAAATGTGGCCATCAGTTAAAGTCTTCTCCAGACTCGGAGCGCACAATTACATGGGAAATCTGTCAAAGTGACGATATACAAATGATACCCACACCTCTTACCAACGTTTCACATTAAATACAGGCCTTCCACCAGCATCCAGTGTCCAGCAACTTTTTTTTTGTTTTGTATCTTTTCCACAGTTTATCTCGGAATTTGTAGTGTTTATGTGGTTTCCAATTTCACAAAACAAATACATGCAATTCGAACGAAATTTACTTCGAGAAGAAGCTGATACTAGTGCTAGTGGGTGGCCATGGTCAAGTGTTAAATGGTCATTGTCTGCAGAAATTCTGGCAATGGTTCTGCAATAGCAATAGCATAGCCGCAAAACAGATATCTGGTCCAGTCTGAGGAAAGAGAGATGGTGGGTCCATCCCTTCTTATCTTGAGATTTTCAATCAGATTTTGTTAGCCGACAAAATATTTACTGCTCTGCGCCAATGGTGCGATCGGAAACCGATGCCAAGCCGCTGAACGAATTAGGAAAATTGTTTTCGGTTTTCGGAGGAAAAAATGATGGACTTCGGTGTTGATTTGACTGTCAAAGATGAAATTCATTTCTTTTATGGGATTTATTTTCTGAACGATGGTTTATTTATTATCTATCGGAGATGATTTGAATAGCGAAAGGTGTGACAAACATTTGCGTGGAGAATAGATGAAAAAATATGGCACACCTTGAAAAGGTAAATGATGCGATTTTACTGTGTGACGATGATTTGGGATTTGTTTAGACATTTCTTGTCGAAAAAGCTAGGCGGGACTCTCCTGTTTTTGATTGAAATAATTTTGAATTGCGAAAGTATATTTGTATATTTGACTACTCTTTGGAGGGAGATGTCTTGAGTAGGCTTGATAGGGTCAAGTACCTGGGAATAGTAGCTTAATTCTCGTCTATCCTTCCAGAACCACCTGGTTTTCGTAATGGGCCTAATTGCGTGCTCGGCTTTATGAAACGCTGGTCAAAGGAGCTCGACTATCTTTACTTAACTAAGCTGCTCTTCTGCACTGAAATACGCTTGTCCGGTATGGAATCCTTACTCTACTGTCCATATCAACCGGATTGAGGCCGTCCAGCGCAGATGAAGCGACACAGGGTTTATAAGATCACTTTTTTGTATGATTTATTGCAGCGGACGATGAACTCCTACGAACTGCTTAAGATGTCAGCATTTCAATCCCAGCCCGGTCTTTGAGGAACCTCAATTTTTGCCAATCTCCCTACTGCCGAAAACTTTACGGAATGTAAGAGCCTATTGCGTCGATTTCGAGCCTCTTTAATGAGTGCGCTGCCTTAATCGAGCTAGATTGTTCGAGCCAGCAGGCGGAGAGACAATTGAGGCTTTTTTTGAATTTTGGACTTCGAATATATTATGAGGAATTTTTTTAGAGAGAGAGAGAGAGTGGTGTCGCTACCCTGTTAGCTATTCAACCCTATTATACATAACATATATTAATACTCTTCAGGGGTTTCAGAAGTAAATAGCGCTATTCATCTGAGATGAATCTGACAATTCGAACTTTTGACGATCCCTTAACTATTACACATTTTGGATTTGGAATTACAATTCTGCAATATACAAAAGAAAAAATCCAAATGATTAAACACAATTTGTTTTGATAGAAAAGCAAGATAAGAATTTTAAACAGGATAATGTTTCTGTCCACACAGCAGGAATTGCTAGCTAATATTATAATCTGAAAAATTGGGACCATGGGTTTGTTATAAAAACTACGAACTACCTTTCACTGAACCATAAATAACGATCAAAAAAAATCAATTTTTTGTAGCAATGAAAAAGATCAATTAGACCGCTCAACACAATCCACTAATTGCTAATTTACTAGAATTTCCATTAATTCAAGAGCCACAATGACATTAATAGTTTCCTTTCAGTTGACACATAATTTAACAAAAAAAACCCCCAGTTCCACTAGAGAACTGTGGACTCCCCAATTATCCAACAAAATGCACTTAATCAGTAACAATTTGTCACAATAATGGCAACAAACGTTCTATTAAATTCCTCAGTTAGAAAATTTTCATTCTTCGGCTCGTTAAAAGTCCGCTCAACAATTGAATTCGAAAACAATTTCGTTTGAGCAAAACAATTGAGTTCACATCAATTATTTGGGTTCGGGAACAAAGCGATGCATTTGGGCATGAAAAATGTGTGCCAACTGTCAGGTCAGTTAACCCTTTTTTTATCTTTATCTGTTTTCCGGACCTTTTTAATGTTGTACATGGTAGAAATGGCGCTGTGTACACTGTAATTATTTAATTCAATTATCTCGGGAGAAACATAGAAGAGTCTGACACGCAAGGAGCAATTATGTTTGGCTGCTAGCCTGACAACTGTCACATTACAGTAACTAGCAAATCATGGTTGAGCAATTTTCCTTGCAAGAGTAAAAGATACGAAAAAAAGAAGAAGAACGAGAAAAGTAAGAAAAATTCCCTTACAGGTAACATCATTAACTTGAGGAGCAATGCTTAGAAGCCGGAAATTCATTATCTTTCAAAATTTGCCGGCAGAGAAAAAAAAAACACAATTTTTCTTCCTATTAATCTCCGGCGTGAATCTAATGTAAGAGGCGTCAAAGATTGTGGGGATTCAGATGTCGTTCTTTTGTTCATAAATTACCAGTTCAGTTTGGATTTTGGTAAAAAATGCCAGAAGGTAGTAATAAACACATCACGGCAAATTTAGGAGACAGGTATAGGGTCGTAACTTAACGCAAACATGGCCAAATGCAGCAAACATTCGAATGAAACGAATCGCACAGACCTACAGCTGGAGGAATCCTGAAATTCATAGATTCCTTTGAATTATAAGCAAAAACCCAGAACGGTGATTGAGTCTGTCTCCTTCAGGATGGCATGGCCTGATGAGAAAAAGTGATATGTACCCAATACGCGTCACACGCTGTGATTTGGTTTCAGAGGTAGTACAAAAGTCTTGCCGGAATATAAAAACGTGTCGGAAATCACACTGACGGTGTATAAAATTACTCTTCACCGAAACGAGGGAATAATCACACTCACCTTGCGAAGTACCTGGATAGATGGTAATGATAATGATGTCAGGATATGGTTGAAAAGATGAAGATCAAAAGATTTTTATTCGTTCCTTTTCCATATTCCTTGCGTCACTCACGAGCTGTATATATCGAAGTCATTTTTGTACTCGTTTGCCTCAGGTAAAAGGTTCAAATCACACCATTTCTGGATGATATTTGTATCCCTGCTATCCTAGGGCACAATCAGACATATACAAAAGGATATGCCAGTCCAGACATCCGTTGGCATCTTTTGTGATTGCTCCTATTTTTCGGCATCATTCGTGTTAAAAAGGATGACCTTTTGTTGATTTATTCCATTGTGTGCACTCTGACACCATTCGTGGCTCGAGTTTTTCCTGTTTTATTTTTTTTTGTATTCTGCCTTTTGAATATTTTTCAGAAACACGAAGGAATCATTTTCGCTCCGAGACACGCTGTTATTACATTACCGACGATGCCGTCGCCGAGAAGATTCCTCCACAATGCCGGGGGATCTTTTGTGAGTTCTTTCCATTTAATTCGCAAAGAGTATTTTATAAATTAAAATGTCGTTACCACTAGTTATTGGGTGAGGAGATTATTTTTTCGAAAGGATTGTGAACATGAAGATATTTATCTTAAGTTATTGTTGCTTGAAATTCTCTTAAGCCGATTTGAATATATATTTTTGCGATTTACAATCTGTATCGTCGTTTTGACATTTGTTTTTTATTTTTTTTTATTTTTCAGGAAGACTCTAAATTTGGAGATTTACTAAACTGTAGCGCTTTTTTAATTATGGTAAGTTTTAAATCATTTTTACTATTCTATTTAAAAGTGGATTTCGTACAAAAACGGACATGTTCCGCAAGGTTCACATCTAAGTCCTAAGCTTTTTTTTTTATTGATTGTTTTTCAAGCATTTAGTTTACTTAGCAGCAAAGTGGGACAATAAAAAATGTTTATTGAAATTTTAAAGAATCAGCAGTAGAAGGGTACTAGATATAACCACAATACGCTTAAATGCGTGGATGAAGACTGTTAAACTGGCTATATTTTTATTTTTATTCCAATATTACCTTCAACCCGCCCAGGCTGGATGGGAAAGGCTAACAGGGTTGAGAACTGCGAACATATTAAAGGATTTCAAGATTGAAATTTTGCTCGTTGCAGAGTATGATCTGTTGTGAGAGGATCATATAAGGAAATCCTGAAGTTGTCTTGACAAGATCCCATAATTATGAATCATAATATCCCTAGGATTGGATAGGATACCCTCATAGTTTATTGAAATCATTGGGAATTGTCTATCTTTTTCGTAAGTGCCCGGCACCAGTAAATTCATAAGAGTTTCATTTATTGGAAAAACTTAAATGCCTTGGCTGTTTCGTTAATTTTAATACAATCTACCGCTTTTGGCTCCAAAAATAGCAGGGAATTTGTCGTTGTTGTAATTCGTCGGTGGAGTAAGTGATAACGTGTCGGTCTACCAATCCGGAGGACTCAGGTTCGAATCCCACCTACGGCGATTCATGGTTGTTTTCTGCTGACAACAGATCACGATAAAAAGGCCATGGGGTTGTAAAGAAAAGTGGTTCGGAATTCAGTTTAAAATTCTAGATTCACCTGCAATCGTTGTCTCGAATCGGGTGAAGTTCTTCTCCCGCCCCATGCCTCACAAGGGGTTACGGGAACAAGAGAGAGAAATGAGGTGAAACTCAAGCTTAATTATGTTATTTCGAAACGACGTTAGGGTTAACTAGAACACAAATCTGTGTAAGGTGATAATGGTCAAAAACTAACTAAACATAAAAATATTATTCTAAGTAATTTTTTTACGATGTGACCAAAGCCTAGGGGGCAAACATTTGATGCGTTAGCATGGCTTTGGCCGAAAGGGAATTATGAGGGGAGTGAGGATATTTGAATGTCTTATTTTTGCATTGCTGCGAGCTAGACAACAGCCCAGAGACCGAGTGGATTTTTTGATTCAATTTTTAAAAACAGACGGGGAGATCTAGTTTAGAACCCAGGAACCATGACATGGGGCTCGTGCCGCTCAACCAATTAATCCAACTCCGTCTCCGTCTGTTTGACTTATTCGTCCGACGCCAATAAAGTATTGTCGAGTTCAATGGAATATTTGCCTTTTTTTAAAAACAAAAAGACCGGAGTGAAAACTGAACCTTGCGAAACTCCATTATTTAATGTTCTAAAATAACTCCTGGATATTTTCTTAATTTACTTGAAATCCTAATAATATTTTTTTTGTAGATCAGTAATTTTGCTATTGTGCGATATATACTCAATACTTTTGTGACGCTTAAGCTGCTATCAGTTGTGACACAAATTCTATTAACCCAGAGAGTGTGTGTCTTCTACCTAAAACGGCTTCCCTAGGGGTGGTGCATATGCATATTGTCCAGCATAATTATATCTTTTCCCAAATACACCTTTGCCGAACAATTGCAAATAAAATGTTCGTCTTGTCATTCCTGTAGGAAACCCGTACATCGCCTTCAGGTCTGCCTAGCTTACCCGTAAAGTAGCAGTGTTGCTGTTATGTTTTTTTTTCTTTACTTCGTTTTCTGTTTCCGGTTGTATATACATATTATGGGACAGCCTTTTAGAATGCAAATTTGTTTCTACTATCTAATTTTTATTATTTCTATGTGAAGACTTTTAATTGATTATGCACTGTAATTGATTTACCTCAGAGAGACGATTTTTTTTAAGGACATCTGCAATTTCATTAGCTCCTTACTGCAGCTGCACACAGAACCAATGTCTCGCTTTACCAATATTTATGAATATCTTCCCGCACTTTCTATCAACGGCAGACTCCAAATGGACAGGACTAACTTGTTGCGTCAAATCTAGGAAGACATGGCCGAGTTATGACATAAAAAAACAAGAGAACTCCTATCTAGGACCCGAAGGAACGTCCCCAGGACACGGGTCAGTCGTCAATCGGGGACCATGCCGCAAGGCTAGGAATCCCCTTTAACGCATATGTAGGGTAGCTCTAGGGTTTAAGGCACGAAAGAAAGTCTTTTTCACTTCCAGTGCGGATGTCCGCCTCTGGCCAGGGAAAGATATCAGGCATCCGGTAGCTTATATTTCAGCGAATTCGGAGAGATATCGGGGAGGAAAATTGGAGCAGTCGCCCACTTCATGACTTCTACAGGATAGATTTGATACCCTCCTCTAGATCGCTAGTACCTCGACTAATACCAAACTTTATCGCCGAATAATTGAGTTCTAAATTTATGTGGTATCAAAACGGCACATTGTGTGCTAATTGGGCCTCCGCCGCTGTGGACACCACCAATTTAACTTACAAATAACTTACCAATGTGAACCGCAAAATTTACATATTTAGGTATGTTTAGGCAGGTGATATAGCTCAATTTGCAGATAGATATTTAAATTTATTCAAAAACAAAACATATAATATTCCGTACAGCAAATGTAAAAATGTCAAATGTACCACACCAATGTACGACACTTAGATTTATTCAATTCTGTTTTTATAAAAAACCAACTTCACCTGCCTGTATATAATATTACTTTTTAATATACTCCAACCACCTGAACAATTCCCAAAGCTAAGTGCCACATTAAAATAATAAAACAAACAAAAACCAACAACAATCCAATTTACGACCCCACCAAGTGCATAACCTCAAAGTTTATGTCATCCAAAACCTTCCACTGCAAGGTAAAACCATAAAAAAAATCTCAAACCCCAAAAATGGAATCTCTCCCTTGAACTACTTCTATACCTCCAGATCCACAGGGGCAATAAATATTCTGTCCTAGATATAGTATAAAGCTCGCGTGATAACCACCAGACGATATAGACACTCTTCCGAGCTTAACCATAACTTTACCTGCGGAACCACTTACGAAATTTATGCATTTTTGTGTAGATTTAAGTCCATTAAAAATACAAAAAAAAGTACAATAACAACAGCACACAGAAAAAATAGCTGCCTCACACAATTCGATATTTCGTGTGCAATGCATGCTCCCAAGAGCCAGGTGGGTGCTACCAAAGTGGTAGCTAATCGATTTCCGCCCCTATGTAAATTTGGGTTATTTGCCTTTTCCCTTTTCTCGACAATGCGTCCACCCTCTTAACCCTCAAACTAGCTCAAGCTCTCGCAAATGATTCATTCACACACCGAATTAGATCGCCGACTAAGTTTACGGGCACTGTAACAATCCATTGTACATATAGCCTCAATCCATAGAATGTATACAGTTTGTGCCTTGAGTTATGCAGCGCCCATGTGTTTACAGCGAATTTTATAGCCTATGACCCCGACTTGCTTCACCTGGTCTCTGGCTTGTTTTGTTTGTGCTACGAATATTTCGAACATCTTGAGCTTCCGTAGACATTCGATGTCGTTACTTTTCGGGGGATTGCTTAAAGGTTCCCCTAACCCCCACTCCTCCTCCAAAAATGAAAGAGCGTAGTTTATTAGACAACAGTTGGGCCTTATACTGGTTAAGTTGTTTTGGTTCTGGGTCCATTAATCCTACTTAAGACATAGGAGACAGTTCATGGTTTGGGTTTAATGGTTGAAACACAGAGTTACGACGCCGTTACTCGTAAGCTGTCGAACGTGTTATGTTGGTAAGATAAAGAACTTTATACCGGAATACCATCGAAAAGTTGAATGAGAAGTCTCAGAGGTCTTTGAAACTCGTTAGCTTTCTGGGAATTTTATTAAGAATTGCTTTTTATGAGTGCGTTTGTACATGATGTTATGACAAGACGACTTTCTTAAAGGTGATTCTGTCAAATCCCTCAAGGATCATAACAAGATTGATATTCCTCAAACTCATTTCTAGTTCCACTGCCAAGCTGCTGGTTTAATTAAAGATCGGATTATCGCAATAGAGTCCTTCTTCGAGCACAGATCTTTCAGATTTTATTGCGGTAGACAAATATGCAATGGTTCGAACACTCTTCCAAGCATTACTTACCTCACTTCATTACAATTAAGTGAGTGCAATCAAAATCCTGTAAAATCCCACGATGTTTATGTAAATGAACAACTTCTGGTCGGGCATTAATAATTCAAAACAATTTGAGAGAGAACGAAACTTGACAGCGCCCTACTGCTTATATTAGCCATTACCTGTCCTCACTTTATACCATATCGCAGTATAATGGTTCGAATTAACTAAATCAATTCGATGGTTGGTAGTCTCTTAGGAGATGCAGTGGTTCTTAGAAGGGTATCCATCTAACGAGAGTACTTCATCAAAAACACCTACGTACTTAACACAAAAGATAACACAAAAAAGATAAAAAAAACACTTACCGAGGCGCCTACAATCATAACATCATTGGAAGGCACCCAAGAAAATCCTCGTCGTCACCTTGGGAACATAAATAAATACAACCAGGCCGCAGAGTATATGCATCTTTGGTGAATTTATTTATCTTTGCTTTGTAATATCTCACTTTGGTCTCCTATGGTTTGTTTGTTTATATCGTTTTCTATTTTTTTATTATTTTATTTTGATTAAATTTATTTTGGCAGCAGTGGACAACATCAGGAAATCAGTAGTCGAAGTTCTTGCTGTTCCCTAAGTGCAGTTTTTATCATTTTTGCAGTGTTGGCCTCCGAAAACTACTTTGTGGTTGCTGAAATTCTAAAACGGGTAGGGGGGGGGGGGGGGGGGGCGCACAGCTTGCATACACAAATTATGTAAATAATCTGCTGTTTGAGAAAGCCCTGGATAAAGGGGGAGTTGTGCAATGTACGCCTATAAATAAAAGTTTCTGAAGGCGCAAAAAAGTTCGCCTCGTTGCACAGTGCACTTACAAAACGCTTTCGCAATTGCTGCGGCAATTATGCACTCTTCCTGTTCTTGGTACTGAACTGGGAAGTTCCACGTCTTTCGTGCCGTTTGTTCGAGTTGCATTTCTACAGTTCCGGTGACAATTCTGCATTCGACTGCACGACGACTGACGGATATCATAAATGTGCGCGATATTTCAAGAATTGCAATAAGTCGGAAGTAGAGACTGGGACCCCTAAGGAGTCTGTCCATATTCCTACTTTTTACGAAGGTGCAAAATATTCTTTAGATATTGTAAGATATTATCCTCGACACGCTGTCATTTTCAGCTCGACAGAGCCAACAATAACAGTCCGGGAATCGGGACACAAAGAAAATTCCAGCCAAACCGAGGAAAAGAAACAGGGAGAACTGAGTCGAGTGAACGAAAGAAATGAAGGGTCATGAGATGAAAATGGGAGATACATCCTGCACCGAGGATGCTGGAATTCAACTCAATCTAGCACATTTATCATCGAAGACTTTTGTGCTTTTCTCTGCATGCATATGTCATTCGGTGGTGGTACTTTTTCACTTCCCAGATCTCTCCGCCCCTTCTGCCTTTCAATAGAAAATTTATGTCTATATGCAACCCAGAATCGTTTTGATGCCAAGAAGTGTGGTGAAAAAAAAGACCTCGGTTCTGTTCCTTTTCTTCATTTCTCTTGTCATCACCGTTTCGTTTTATTCAAAGGAGTTAAGACAGAATCAAAAGGCTGCATGCACAACAAAGTGCTCTCGAGGCGATGTTGACATAAATCGGGTCGAAACAGACCTCACAATTGCTCCTGGAAATTGATACCAAAAATATGGAAATTTTTTTGATATTCGACGGGAATCGAGAAATCCCAGCCATTGATCGGATCGCATTCTATGTATGTCACAAGAATTTTTCGTTTTTTATTTCATTCGGTCCCACTTGAAGCGGTTATTCTCCTGACGAAACAATGGAGCTGCAATAAATTTCACTTTCACAATACCAACGTTGTTTGAATACGTAATTGTCCTATACTCTATTACCGCACTGTAGAAAAAAAAACGGAAGTCTGAACATATGTGCATTAAAGTTTAATTGAATATTTAAACATTTTGCTGCATCAGCCCGGGAGTATAGAAGAGTACGAGAAAAATAATCGAAACCTATGCTCTGAATCGATAAGCAAATAATTTTGACCTATAAATAGTGGAACATAATTCATTACTCCCGTTCGTAACGTTTGGCTGAAGTTAGAGTTCGGAATTCGTAAATAGGTTGAAATGAAAATAGTACAGAATACTCAATCGCGTTTTTCTGTCCACATGGCCGACTCTGTTGTTTGAATGAATTGAAATAAGCTCCATCTCGATGAGTTTTCCACACGTAACGATGAGAGGAAGGGCTTCAACAAATTTACTTTCCAAGCACATACTGACAGCCAACATCCGGGGGGAAAGAGCATTTTGCAAGTGTTCAACGTTGAAATGAAATTCTGGAAAATGATTGCAAATGAATTGGTCAAAGTGTTTGAAGGAAACGCGAATATGAATTCGAAACGTGTATCCGGTTCGAAGGACCACTTCAATAATTTGAGTGATCTGTGGATATCAATCTTTTACAGCCGAAAGCAAATAGATAAAGAGATAAAATGCAATATTAAAAATAATTTATTATATTTTTCTGCCACTCTTCAAATTGATAGAATATTTCTAAGAATTGTCGGACAATATCATAGCCACTTACCCAAGTCAACAAAAAAGAATCATACAAATCGGTCTACGCCCCACCCTCACCCTATCAATTTTTGAAGTAGTAAAAATGAGAGAATATGCTCTATACATCAGAAAAAGAATCATCCAAATCGGTTCACGGACTACGAAGTTTGGTTTAACCGACACACACGACTCCCACCAACAACATTTTTGACATGGTACCAATCGGGAAACATATTAAACCAAAAAAAAAAGAATCCCCAAAACTGGTCCACCCGTTACGAAATTACGCTCGGTAATATATTACAAAAATAAAGAAACTAAGCGTTGAAACCCTTCTCTTTTTTGGGAAGTCGCTCAAAAATCCAATCTAAAAGATACATGTGATCCACTCCAATTTTAGTCGTGCTATCTACGACAAAACCGATTGCGCCATGTTGTGGCCCCTTTTGAATTAAAGGAGTTTCATACTGGGAAGAAGATTATGAACGAAAGATGGAAGGGATAAAAAGTTGAGTACGTTAGAATAAGAAGGGGCGTGTATTCAGCATTGAAAATGTTTTCAACAAATGTGTTTATTTTTAATGGCCTAATCATGAGTTTCGATTCTTCTTTTAAGCCCTTGCGGGGCAATTCTCCATATAGACAAAAGCTGCACTGATAAAATCGTTTTGTATTGCTGACTGATGAAAAAAACTTTCACCAACCGATTTGGACCAAATGACAGAAGTTCCAAGAGAAGAGATATGATACGGTGCAACACTATAAAAGCCATTAGAAGCTCTTTAGTGAGCTACCAACACGCAGTTTGAAAAAGGAGCTTTACGTCCGAGCACATTTGGTAATCGGCATGATATTAGTTGAATGCGTGCTTCTCGAATTAAAATTTAAGGACCTGTAGCAAGCCTGTATTAAGCCTGCAGGCGTGAACTGGGTCAGCAAAACAATCAACAACAACAACAATTTCCCGCCTCCAAGCCATGGCGCACTGAACGGGAATACTGCTGGCTTGCCTACCAATTCGGAGGTCCCAGGTTCGAATCACACCGGCGGCGATTCATGGTTATTTTCTGCTGACAACAGATTACCATAAAAAGGCCATGGCGGTTGCAAAGATAATTTTAGTGGTTCGGAATCCACTTTATACTGTAGATCCGCTTGAAAACATCATCTCGAATCGGGTAAAGTTCCTTTTCCGCCCAATGCCTCATAAGGGATTACGGGAACTAGAAAGACTTGCCTACGACGATCGTGCTGTGGTTGTATACGTGAAGAAAATGATGACTCCTGAGAGGACGGGCTCAGCCATCAGCAATTCGGGTGAATTAATCGTTCCATGCAATAAATCAAAGATAAAAAATATTTTGAAAACATTGCGTCTCTTTTCAAGGGAGTCAAGTGATATAAGCCCCAGAAGATCAAGATAAGGAGAAAGCATGATCAGGTTATTCCAGGTAAGATCACGGAGTGCAAACCTTAAAAATCTGCGCTGCACTGCCTGGATGCGGCTGATGTTGGCAGCGAAGTAGGGAGGCCAGACAGGACTGACGTATTCCAAATAGGGGTTATCAAGCTCCCTATATCATCCTTTCACAAAGCCCAACGCCAAATTAACCCTATTAACAATCGATGCCACAGGGTCCTCAAAAGAATGCCAAGAGTTTAGAACCACATTCAAAACTCTGGTCTTATTAACACGGCTTAAGGCAATACCATCCACGGAGTAATCAAAAAGCAAAGGACTTCTGTTACGGGAAAACCTCATAACATTGCACCTACTAACTTTCAAGCAGAAACCACAATCGCAATCCTGAGAAACAGTGCTAAGTATCTTGTCATCGTCCGGATAAAGAAACGGCCCGATTGTGCTACCCTGAGGCACCCCAAAGGTGAAAGTTATTTGGTCCACTGAATTTTTCCGAAATGGTCGATTCTATCAAATGCTGAAATCCGTGAAAATACAGTCGACCTGTTTACCCAATTCGATGACTGGCAAAGAGTAATTCAGGAATTCATGCAGGTTGGTGGTAGTTGATTTACCCTTAAGGCAGCCATGCTGGAAGGATCAAATGAAAGGTCTACAGTGGAAACGGAGCACATTACAGACCAAGGCCTCGAAAATCTTTGCTGTATCACACAAGCCAACAATTTGAAGGTAATTACAGATATCGAACTTACTGCCATTTTTATTAAAAAGGATAATTAGAGAGCTTTCCCAAAGAACAGAGAAACCACCGCAACCACCACAAAAGACGCGGGAAGAGACGATTGAAAATTTTTAAAGAAGGAAGCCTGCGTACCATCGGGACCCCTCAAGAAGACCGCATAAATGCTCAGCAACGGATGACGGATGCTCAGCAACGGATGACTCGTCAAATATGATGTTGGCACTATTTAACGTGACACTAAGCTTCGGCGTAAAATATAAATTTAGATTTTTCTATTTAACAACAAATTCACATTTCGAATCGGTTTGTTTTTTGAAGATGCCCTATGACGCCGTAGCATAACCTTGAATACAGTGCTTTTGTTTACCCTCGTATGTGAGAAAAGCCTCTCCTGCACCTGCAGTGAGAAAAACCTCTATAAGCGAGAATAAATTCCCGCTGTTTGAACTCTCGCTGACCCAGGATCCATACTAATACGATCATTGTACTCAAAGTTACTTATTTTCCTGATCTGATTCATAATGGAATATAGAGCAACAATGTTATAACTTTGTCTTGTGTTCAACTTTTAAGTCAAGTTTAACAAATAGAAATTTTCGCCAAGAAAATTAAATATTTGTGCACGACAATAAAATTTTTAGAAATCTGCGCTTCAATAAAAATGACAGCGGACCCAAAATTCATCCCTGTGGTACACCGACTCATGAAAGCCTACTATCAAAAAATCATACTCACGAATTACTTTTCCGTAAAACTTAACAATTTATAGCGTTGCTTGTTTCTAGTAACTAATAACTTTGTTAAACAAGAGAATTCGGTCCAAGGTCTCCGATATTAGCGGCATGTGTCTCTCTCTCTCTCCCTGGTTAATTTAAATCCTTGTGGGGCATAGTGCATTTACTACACCGACTCTTCACCTTGCTAGGTTCTGTGCCAACGATTCAACTGTTATCACGGTTTATTGATTTGAATACCTTCCTTTTCTACTGATCTTCTCCATGTGTAGCGCGGTTATCCAATTCGTCTTCCTTGAGGCTTCCGATATCTGCTATCATTAGTCACCTTCTTGCATGTTGCGACGGGTTCCTGCTGTTTACAATCGAGGATCGTCTTGGCTAAGTTGTCCAGTCCAATTCTATTTCCTTTACCAAATTTCGTTACCAATCCTAATCGATTCGGTTTGAGAACTTTTTATTTATTTCCTTTTTTCCTAATAAAAATATTTATTAGGGCTAGCAGACATATACCGGAGTTTAGCTTTTCAGGACGCCCAGAAAACTTTGGTAAAACGTAAATGTATCCATTCAAATACATGAACTTCATATTTAAAATTGCTCAAATAAAGTATCCGGTTTAAAGAATCAACATTAATATACATATTATGTTGGTTGTTGGTCCTTCGAACCGGATAAATCATAAAATGTGAAGAACTTCCGGATACTTATATAATAGTGATCTGTTTATATCCCTTTCTCTTTACATACGCACAAAGTGAATCGCAATATACCTCTTTTCCTTTATTGACAGCTAAATTGAAATTCTGTGTAATAAAAATCACTCTAGTGTTTACATCCCTCGAGTATGCAGGCAAAACAATCGTAAATTCTGGCCTGTGTATTTCACATTATTGCAAAAAATATACCTATAAACACTCCCAACTACCTGAAACAGGAACCAATTCACAGAAAGACCATTATTTACTTTATTGCCTGCAAATGCTTGTAATTATAAGCGATTCGTTTCAAACAACATCGAATAATATTGCTTGAAGTGGTACAGAGAACGGACATAGGGCTACAGTCGGATGAAATCATCATTCCATTGTCCGGTTAACACGATGATGGATTAATACGTTTATAATAATCATCAGAGTAGCGTATGAACTGTGAAATTGAAATATAATTCGTAATAACGCTGATGAGTAAATACAAATGGTAAAAATTGCCCATAAAAATTCATTGAAAACGTTCAAAATGTATAAACCTTGTAAAGGCAGTGGCGGCGGCAGCGACAGACGCGCGGCAACAACAACGGGGAGCAAGAACAAAAGAGGATAAATAAATAATGCCTCGTTATGGACATTTAAAATTTTTATTCATGCCGCGTCAATTAACATTAATTCATTCAGCGTCCGTCCTGAAAGCCTCGGCCCTTTTTCCCTTTCCCGCTGGTTCAGTTGTCTTGCGAACATATTCAAACAAACAGAAATAGCCACTTTACGATTTGTTTCGGTGATTAATATTTAACACGTCAGAAAGGTATGAATCCAACTCACAGTTAAATTAAATATTTCTAGTTAAGTTGTCGTTGTCGGACTTCGATACTTTCGAATTTCTAATTTTATTCTAATTATGCGTGTTTGTTGTTTTAGTGCCGAATTGATCAGGGCTCGTTATAGGCTTTTGTTATTAAAAAAAAAAAATAATAAACGAAGATTACTGCAATGCCGGCACACCATGGAATTTCCTGGATGCGACACCCACATTATCAATTTTCAGAGTGGTTTGATAGCCCGCTCGCTGTTTCCGGACGTGTCATTGCACTTCTTCGCGTTTAAAATATCATAAGAGTCTCCAAACATCGACGATGAAATAGATAAATTGGAAACTAACGCTCCGCGACGAGTGATGTTTTTTTTTAAATGCCGCCCGTCGATTGATTGAATTAATTAGTAAAATTCGTGTTTCCATTCGAGCAACATCAGGCCCAAATACATTTGGTACTGTGTTCTGCTGATCACGATCGAAACGCGATACTATCTGTCGATCGATTTTATCACTCACCCGAAAAAATGCCGAAATAATTGCCTGAAAAAAATTCATAACTATTTAAATTGGCTACAAAATTTGCCTTTTTTGTTTGTCTTACATATCTAAAAACAACAGTTTTGACGTTATCTGCCAGATTAATTTTGACACTTGGTTTTTTCCCTGTAAAGTTGCTCGAAGAATGTCATTAAGTAACTTACGCATGCGCAGAGCGCAAGTCCGGTCTAAATTCATATGTGACAGCTATGGAACCTAATTAGTGATAGCTTCTCGCATGGAATCTTATTATTTTTTACACATCTGTCACGGTTTCCGAAACTGTTTTGAAATTTATTAACCGAAAATAAATTTTGGAGTTTTTATGATGTGAAAATGAAGTGTGAAAGACCTCTGACTGTTTGGTTCGTTTCTATAAGCTAAATTTAGGGTTGGGTGCTCATGAGGTGTGGGATGGGTGTTTCGTTTGTCTTCAATTGAATCATCGTTGAGTAAATTGTGATGGGTAATTTCAGGGTTTGGCTGTCATTGTTTTAAGTAAGTACCTGTACATTGTTTTATCAGACAGGAAGTGTACGCTTACCTGAATGTCTTTGGTTAAAAATTTTGATCGTGCAAAAAATAATTTCTAGAAGATTATAAAACAATTTAAGGATGGGATCGATTGTAGGATAATTAAAGATAAAAACTGAAGTGTACGGATGGATGTATCGGCACTTGGTATTAATATACAGGCGACCTACCTGAGTGTACCGTCACATTTGATTGGAATATCACGGCTAGTATGTATTCAAGCAGGTAGTAATTTAATATATAAGTCGTAAACTAATTACTTATTAATATTTCTTCAATACTTTGCTAACTCTGGCAAAGAATTCTGTCCTCTGTTAGGGGAAGAATAAAGTAAGGCTGATAAATCACTTTAAACTCTCTTTATTTCATAAGAAAACATATTCTGACTAAGTAGTTAAAAAATTGCGCATCATATTAAACCAACGATAATCCAAACTCATTTGAATGTCACATATTAAGATTGCAAAGAACAGTGGATTAAGAATGGATCCCTGTGGCACACCAGAGGTTACCAGAAGAAAAGTTGATTGAGATCTATTTGAGAAAACTGTTAGATATTTAAACATCTCTTGCATTTGCTCCTCAAGAAATTATAATTTTTTGTTTATTTAACTGAGGAGATGTCAGTTTATATTTGACCTTTTATTTTCCACTTTTGCTGTTTTAGGCAGACATTTGTATATTCCTGGAGAGCTATCTCATTAAGCTATACGTGGACAATGCACTTAAAAACTTTCTTAAAACAAAACTAAGAACTTAAATGTTGTCTTCCAAATAACGTTGAACAGCGATATGCCTGAAATACAGTTCTATTTCCTTTGTCGTGGGGAGGTGTAAGTCTTCAAAAGCCATTGACAGGCTTGTAAGCTTGGTCGTGTAAGATATCTGCCCAATAAAACTGCAGTGTAAGGAACTCTAAACATTACTTTTCCAAAAGGCCCTTTTTGGCCTATTCCCGAGTAATTTACCGCGAATGGACGCAATTTGTCCAGCTGTTCATTCTCACCACAATTCCCTTGATTATTGCAAGCATTTCTGTGCCAAGCTCTTTGTATCCAAGCCACTATACTTATCTTCCTTGCTTAGGCAGGGCATTGGAATACTATACAACGCTAGCATGACATGTTGTAACCATATAACTGATGTGATGGGTAAGATTTATGGTGGGCTTCGACGGCTATGGTTGTCATCTGCTACCTTGTTGTCGGACACGCGCTCGATGCTTGTGAAATCGTTGCTTCTGCCCTACTTTATTAATTCAAGCCTACTTTTCCCGCGTCTTTGTTCTACCTGTTCAAGGAAAGTCAAGGTGGCTTTTAATGATTGTATAAGATTCATATTTCGTTTGAGGAGATTTTATCATGTGTCGGGATATAGTAACCATCTGTTTGGTTGTACGTTGGAGCAGTTTTTATTGCGTAGGCTTGTGACATCCCTTTAACAAATTATTACTTCAAAAAATCCTGATTACTTAATCCACTTATAAAGTTGAATTGAATTGAATTAAAATGTCCCTGAAACCCCTTGTGTGTCATGGGGTGGGGGAAAAACGTCATCCGGTTCTAGACAACGATTCAAGGAGGATCCCGAACCACCGACGTTACACTGTAATCCAAAATGGCTTTTTTGTCATAATCTATTGTTAGCAGACATTGTTTGTGCTAAGTGGTAGTTTGTTACTATTAACCACACTTACTACAAGCAATTCGGCACGAAGGACCAGCGTCAAGGCATTTAACATGATTTTTGCATTTCTGTTTTTTAAACACATAAAATTCATCCGCACCCCTCCTAATGTATTGTTATAATTGGTTCAATTGAATATAAATTCTCATACAAAATTAATTATACATAAAAACTAATAATGTCTTTGGCCCCATTGTATTGGCAGCATCATGAACAAACCTCTATTGATACCCTCATCCTGTCACTTACTTTGCCACATCCGTCTGTCAAACATATATCATGAAAATTTGACAAAACCACAATAATGGAAAAGTTTTCTATCCTATTCTCCTCTTGGGTATTATATATATATATACAAAAACTTGAGGAATCCGAGCCCAAGTCACATAATTCATAATTGCATTGCATTGTCCCGGAGGAACCCAAAATGACGGAAATATTTCAATATTCATGATTCGCTCTCGAAGCAAACCATGACATATATTCTAATCCACACACAACTACCGATTCAGTGGCAAGGAAAGAATGGGAATTAGACTGACGACGGCTACAACCAAAAATTATGCGGTTAGGAAAGTCGGATGGATTCTTCTAAATCCCCTGCTGTACCAAGAGAACCAAATACCAGCTTGACTGTAGCCGCAGATTCTAGCCATTCAAAGTCATAAAGCATTGGTCCGACTGGGTATTCTGGTGGCGTACTTTAGCTGCATGTTGCGGTCTCCTTGGAATATAGCGACAATCCAACAATATAAGATAATTAAAAGCGAAATGGAGTCGTTACTCGGTTTTCAGTTGAGAGGAAAAGTATTGTGTTTTTGATATTTGGTTCGGTGTGGTGCGGTGCCGCCGGTGGGATACTTTTTGTAAGCGTAGCACAATTGGTGACGCATGTGCGTGATATGGGAGGCATCGCCGGAACCCAAAACTTTTGTAATGCAAATCACAGCCTCATCTGTATGACTTTTACCACTCGAATTTCGTAATTTATTACACCCGGTCGGCCAAGGCGACACCCTGTCAAGTACAATTTATCAAAATTAATAGGTGCCTTATTCTTCTTCTTTATCGTCTACACAGCACAGCAACGAACGAGTAAACATTTGTTTATATGTAGTAGTTTATATCGTGCATGCGGTTGACAGCCACATGGTAGCTGGTAGCCATAGCATGACTCCAATTGCTTTCTTGGCCTTTTGGTTTTTACTGCTATTCGAATCTGACCAGACCTAAAGACCACCCTGAGTACAATGACTTCAACCACGAAAGCACACCAAAAGCAATGAGGCAATGCAGTCTACACAGCTGGAGCAGACATTTAATCAAAACAATTGAGAAATTATAACCTCAAAAACTAAACAAATTTGTCCCCGGGACTCCGGACTTGACTCGTTGTTTAGGGTTGCGGTTTTAGGGTTGATTGATAGTCACATGAGCCGAATTTAATTAATGCCCACCGTCGAATTTTGGGTTTGATTTAATGAGATGCTTCACAAGGAATCGGTTAGCGGCGTTTTGCTAATATTTACCGCCGAGTGTCAAAATCAGATCAATGCACTGTGCTTTGATGCGATTGCTTGCCAGCCACCCGCCAACGTTTAATTAAGTGTCATTCATTCTAGTCATTGGCGGCGGCTGCGGCTAGGGTAAGAGTCAATTCTCAACACTTTCAGTTTCAGCTATTTGTGTCCCCCGGCATTGTGTTGGCGACAGTGCTCATTCTATTGTCATTACGATCAGAAATTCGACAGTAATTGCTTAAAAGCTAGCCGAGCTTGGCGCAATGTTGGATCGCACGGTTAAATTAGTTAATGGCTACACTTCCTCTAATTAACTTGATGATATCATAAGTGTTGCCAAATTGAATTAATAACCGAAACTTACTGGAGAGCATTAAAAGTGATGACCGACAATTTTGCCTTGGGCTACACGAATGTGTTAATTATCGAGCGCCCGAAAGGCCATGCCTAATGCTAATTAAGTCATCACTTCGTACGAGCGGGAACGGGTATACCACAAGCGTATCAGCCAATTTTTACCCATTATTGCCAGTAAATCCATTCCCCAGGCAGAATATAAACTGCAACCTTGAGGTCGCGTAAATTAAGAACAAATTTCTTTTTGTTGTCGTTTATTTTTTCTTCAACTTCTTGGGTTAAGTCACAAAAGAAATTCGCTGTGGTGGTACATAATAAATGGCTAAAGAAGTGACCTGAAAATAAGTCACCAAATATCGATTAGAGGGTGAAAAAGAAAAAGGTTTGGGTATTCTATCAAAAGTAAACGTAGGGTGGGTTCGTAACGTTCGGCGCTCCGTTGTGGCTAATCAATAACCGCTGATGGGTGTTTTATGTCAAATACAAAAACTTTCGATGGAATTATTCTTACTCGGGAGAAGAGCCCCATTCATCAATTACCTAAAAAAGGTAATTTATTAAAATTAATTATTTTTATGATGGCTGATAATTTTAACGTCACTTAGATGGAGAGAGGGGAGGGGATTGAAATTTAATTTTCTTTTAAAAATGTTCGTTATCGTTGCTGAAGTAATTGGATTTTGTCCTTTATGGAAATGGACTAAGCGAAATATTATCAGACACTTGAGGATTTAGCTATTGTCAGGGCATTATTCGACGTGAGATAATGGTGCCGAGGAGTGGATTAATTTGTCAATTTGTCTTTTAGTCAGGTTTGTGAAGTTAGTCAATTTAATTTCATACCTTAGGTAAGAGTTTTTTTTTCATAATTTATAACACTTTTCTAATGGCATAGCAACATGAAATGGTCGAGGATATAATTTAATTAACGCAAAAATATGCCGACATATAGAGAATTTATTAGTAGAGGAGTAAGAGACAAAAATAATTAGATACTTTTTAAGGTAATGGTATTATTTTATGAGATAAATTAATCAGGAGTGCTCAGACATTGGTCTAAAATGTGGTCTAAAACATAATTAATTAATATTTGAATACTTAATGTAAGGTGATATTAGATTTTTGTCCTAGAGTCCATTTAAAACTTTCGAGCTTAATGAGTAGACTACCTGTCGGATATCTATAACAGCAATTTTTCTTTTCACATACATACATTTGAGATGTTCCAAGGCAATGCGCAATTGTGTTAATAACGAGTCCAATCATCACCAGCATCGATAATCGCTTGGCATCTTATCCACCAAACTTTCGGCCTATTCAAGAGGAAGCGCCTTCGAAATGCGTCGAATTTCTCGGAAGAGCTGCTGCAAAATGTTGTCCTCGAAGCTTCTGCTTGATGTACTCCCAAACATTTTCGATGGTTAGGATCATTCGATTGTGAAGGCCAATCAAGTTTGATGATGCCATTTTCCCGTTTACAATCAGTGCAGAGTCAGCTCCGGTGTTTCGGATCGTTGTCTTCCTGCAGGATCCATTATTCGACTTTTGTGATGAACTGACGTTCGGCAGTCGGTATCAACGCTTTCCTATAAATTCCGACCATCTTGAGAGCATTGAGGTTGTGTTTAAATGCGTGCAAAACGCCAAAATCCTTCGTTGAGAAGCAGCCCCAAAGATGCACCCTGATTTGATGTTTGACGGAGCGCTGGACGAACTGGTTTGGGGAGGAACACCATGCTCGTTGAATAATTACAAAACTCCAAACAGAAGCTTCATCAGAGAAAACTACATTACTCCAGTCGCGATCAATGTTTTCCTGTGCCCAGAAGATTCGTTTGGCAGCGTATTTTTCGAATATTAGTGGTTTCTTCAATGTACTCCGCCATTTCAAATTATTTACACACCAATGTTCACGAATAATAACGTTTGATACTTGCAGTCCTTTTTGCTTTAATTTCGTTTGCCCCTGACGCAAGGACAAATCAAGATTCCGCGAAAACAACGTCATCCTTTGTGTTCACTTCCCCTATTGAACCACGATCTGGAAGGTCTCCGACATTTTTCGACTTTTTGAATCGATTCACCCAGTTCTCAGCAAACGCTTTCGACTTTTTAATATACATAGCCGCCACTGCATAAGACATTTTTGGCTTTTTTGGGTGCGTGCAAAGAGGGCTTCGAAACGTTTCGCGTACATATCATCATCGCGATTTCTGTGTTTCTCTGACAAAAGTTCGACATAGACTGAAATTTTTTCATCCAAGTGCCCAAGGCGGAGGTTCCCAGAGATTTTGATTTGTATAACTTACCGACTACGAGTAATGCCGTACACGATCTTACTTAACACACTGAATATCAATCAAAGTAGGAGCATTGGTAGTTTTAAAAAGCAAAATATATCAATACAGTGGTTTAGACCAATTACTTTATATGGGATTGGTCTAAAATTCTCGACTGCTACCGAAAATGCTAAATTGATATAAAAATTTATTGAAATTATTTTCTAGTGTAGTATTTCGATTTGGAAAGTCGCAACTGCATTGGCATATACTTAAAAATTCAACTCCAAAAGGATTGATGGACTATCATCCCATAAGACTCTTATTTTTTGTCTAAAGTATTCGAGAAAATAATTTTCCATCAAACATTCAAACGTAGAACAAAATAAGTTTTAAACGCGCAGGCAATCGGACTTCTGTGCCTTCGACAGTTGCGAGACAACAGTACTTAAGTACTGACTACACACAGGTGAATAACTTCACAGCGTTCATATTTCTCGCTTTTTCTAAGGCTTTTGCTTGTGTCGACTACTACTTACTTATTTAGAAATTTTACACCCCTTTCAACTTCGGTAACTGTATAACAAAGTGAAAGTCCGTGGTCAGTTGTCAAGTCCTAGACCGCTAACGTGCCACAGGGATCTGTTTTTGGTCCACTGTTATTTAGTATTTTTATAAAGGACTTTTCTAGTGTCGTTCGCGACATGTCAATCCATCTCTGTACGAATGATGTACAGGTTTATATAAGTAAACTTATTCTACTACTGGAGGACTTTGGTCCGTTACAGTGGCATTCTGTCTGAAAAAATATAATTATAATTTTCGGGTAATATATTTTTCTAATCTTATGTCGTAATCAAGAAAATCTGATGTGGTGTAGGAGCCTATTTGCAAATACAAAAACTTTTCTCTTTTGAAGACTTTTAGTGGCCCAATAGCAGTGGGCTATCAGGCAATAGTATCCGGCTCGAAGGACCAATTCAATTGTCTTAAATCGATTTTCAAATATTGTCTGAATTATAGCAGTCGTTGAACTGATTATATAAAACTGTCAAATTCTCCAGGTGTGACCCATTTAGATTTTCCATTAGTTGTTTCATTAATGGCGTATAGGTTTACGTGTTGACTTCTTATGCAAGAGTCGTTTCGCCGGTGACACATAGTTATTTTCTGCTGACACCAGGTTGCGCTAAAGCCACTGGATATACAGAGTAATATTGGTAGTTTGAAGTCCACCTTTAAATTGTAAATCAATTTAATTTCATATAATAAAGTGAAGCTCTTCTCCCGCTCAATAACACGAATGCAGCAAGACACCTATTTCGACAACAACAATTAGGACAAACCTTAGGTTATTACAAAAACCTTAAAATTATACCCAAGTCTTAAAAAGATTCCCCATGGTGTTAAAATAGTTAACAGCAATCTTGAATGGGTACAAATTCTCTTCCCATGTGGGTCATCTTAATTATCAGATCATCTTCAAGAGTAAATAAGCGATTTGCTAGATTATTGCGATCAATTTACTCCACACAAAATGGATAATAGCTTAATTAACCGCAGAGTTTCGAAACGGTTAGCCTTTCTAACATTACCATTTTGATGTACAATCTTAGTTCCTTATACATCTATGTCGACAGAGTCATCTCTTAATGTCGTAAACGTCAAATTGGTTCTATATCGTGTGCATGTGAAAGCTTGCGGACTTTGAACCCATCCTATGCAGTGTCACTAATTGTTTTTATTGCAAACGCTAACCCAAGCAAAATTGCGGAGGACTTGTGCAATTAAATAAAAAAAAAAATTCCTGCAATTAAGTAATCATTGTCCGTTGCATTCTCGGATGCTGCTGATTGCGCACATACACGCACTGGTTCGCCAATATGAAACGCACTGTTAATCAAGGAAAATAATTCAAGAAAATTGTGCCACCAAGAAATGCAACTGGAATTTTCGCTCTATTCTTTGCTGCATCGCAGCTTCAATATAATTTTATCTGGAAATTGTTAGTGCACTCTGCTCTCGACTATGGCGCCCCGTACCCACCCGATATATCCTACACTATGCTCGCGGCATGCATCCTATGTTAATAGATTGCGGCAAAATGTAGGCCTGTAAAATTTGCTAGGAAAGCAAACGGAGTGCTAATTACGCGAAATTTTTCATAATCGCGCTTGTTAACGAGCCTGTTTTGCTTTAATTACTCATCTCATCAACAAGATACTTGACGTCGAAAATTTAACCATGAAAACTTTCTCGTTTCAGATACAATGGGTCAGTGACGACGAGAGGTAATTAGCGGAGTGCCAGGACACAAAATATGCCAAGTGCGTGGTGACAGCGACAGCACAGTTGTTTAAAAAACATATCACACTTCATCAGTTCCAGGAATCCTTCGGGAGCGCATTCCGTTCAGATTCCGAGGCAGTTATTAATAGTAGAATCATCAATCGAAAGAAAGTAGTCATCGCACTTCGCCAAAGATAGAAAGATGTGCTCAACGAAATCAACTCCATCAATCCTGACCTTCATATCCTGCGTATCGGTAATTATGCTGTGTTCGTGTCTATCCCTGACCGGAGCCATCCATTGGGATCATGCCGTCGATCTTAATGAGGATTTTCGAGTGTTATGGACAATCATTAATCAGGACATAACGTTTGAGGTGCAGGCACGTACCCTCGGATATGTCGGTTTTGGCTTTTCCCGAGATGGCAACCTACCTGGATCCGACATTGCCGTGGGCTGGGTCGACAGAGGACAAGCACATTTTCAGGTATGTACACACAATTTTCCTATAATATTTTTTTTTTCTCAAGAATATCATATATTTCGCCGTTGGAGTGGGGGTGTTTGTATGAAGGTATGTGTATTATACCAGTAAAAAATTGATTTCGCTACACATTTGCCAAGGTGGTTTGGAGGAGTTTGTTGGGGGGCTTGGGGGCTCGAAGCACTAAGAGTCAGTAAAGGGGTAACAGAAAAAATGGGAGCCATTGAGCGGAAGATATTTTACGAAACTCCTTACGACTATGACTCATGTTACAGTTGCGGAGAGAAAAATTGTGCGGTTTCTGGTCATAAAAACAGGAACTGATATTTTATTGGGCTTTTAAGGTTATTTTCTTTTATGATGGATCGTTTTTTCACTCAGTTTTCGTTTTTTTTCTTTTACTACCATGATGAATGTGGCAAAAGATGACAATTAATTGATTTTTTTTGTCAGTTTTTAAGATGATAGTATTTTTTGTTGAATAGACGAGTGGTTAAAAGAAAACGTCAATAAAATAAGGAGACAACAGCAAGACAAAGAATTCATTTTAAATCACGTTTAGAAAAAGAACGTCACTTGCTGATTTATAATTAATTCTTTGAATTGAAACCCAAATTACGTCATAGAGGACTTTTCTAGTCATCAATTACCTTATTTCTTGAAGCATTATTCTTCAGATTTCCTTTCTGAGTAATGTAATAGGTGTAATATATGCGTGTCTTCAATCGAAAGCTGCAAGAGTGACGAAGGGCAATATATATTATATTTTTTGGTGTTCCTTAGGGCTCCACTTGGGACCGTTACTTGACGGAAATCTTTTTGAATTATGATAAGCATAGTATAATGCCATTTTTCAAGAGACTATCTTATCGGATATCTTCGAAATTAAGGCAGAAATCACAACACTACGACCACCTTAACAGGTCGCTGTAAATGACCTGACACTATACGTAGCGGCTTACATTTTAGAATTCCTTTTCAAAGATGTGGCTGTTGCTAAACCAGTATTCTCTGCTTTGAAAGATCAAGCGGAATGGTATTTTAAAGTCGTGCCTTTACGGCATGACATCTGAAAGTGGGTTGATTACGGGATCATCACTGAATTATTAAAGAATTTTTCTGTGACCCGCAGATTGAATGCTTACGCATTACATCCGTAACTCCGAGACAAGCAGTCCCATGCAGCTTTTGTAATGCTTCTTTGTCTTTTGTTATGCTTTTGGCCACAATATGAGAGCGGCATAAGTGACTACGGGTCTTATGTTTGGTTGACTTTAGACTTTAGGCCCTAGGTTTTACCGAGGAGTCTTCGACAGGACTAGAGCGCAGTTATAGCCTTTCCTGTAGCTCTTTTCAGATGAGGATTCCATGTGAGTCTTTGACCTAAAAGAATACCTAGATATTTCACCTCACTTGAGAATTCTATCCGTGTTCCTTCGAGGATAGAAGCTTCCAACATAAGTTTCCTTCTCCTTGTTAAGCATACGAGGATTGCTTTACCAGGGTTGACCTTGAGGTGTTCTCTAAGATGCCTTTGTTCGTATGAAGACTCCTTTACAAGCTGGAACCACGGGAAAACGTATAATACGAAGAAAATTTCAAAACTATTTATAATCTTAAAGCAAATAAGGACTTCTTAGTCAGATGAATTCCCTTGTAAGATTCTAATTGCAGATCGAGACCTGTTTGAATTCAACTCAATACCAATAACGGCCATTCAAAGCAACGTCTGATGGTTCGTAACCTGTCTTAAAATGTAGTTGCCATTATTACAATCAAATTAAATTAAATTAAATGTGTATCCTTCCGCGTATATCACAAGAGAATACGGTAGACGCCGGCCATGTATTACGTGAAACTTATCAACGAAGAGATCGAAGACATGTACATCCTACAAAGAGTAAAAAGATTCCTAGAATCTGGCTCGAAGGACCATGGAGTTCACCGGCTTTATGACGATTTCGAAACTCTCTCTCGTAACAAGAATATATTTATATCAATCGTATACCTACTACGTCATTAATTCAGTGACGGAAGGAATAATCTACTTACTTAATGTTAACGTAAAAAAAGTGTTCAAGTAATTAATCTGTACTTGACACCATAATACATTTTGATCCTTATTGATATACTGTAGGAGGACGAAATATAATTAACAAGTACTTGATCAAATTGCAACAAAAACCGGAGACAAAAAACACACCAGCTTACCAAATTACATAATTTTTGTAAACAATTACTTTTTCTTAAATGCAAAAGCATAATACATAAAAAGTCCACTCCCCGAAAATTGGGCACAAATGTTAAGTAGCCTCTCATAATAATCGACAAAAACCTCGTGGTAATAGATAGTTTTTTGTCGGTGTCTCGAAAATTCTTAACCGGTCGTTGTATACTGTACTGCAACAACATACCGCAATAATCTTGCATGTTTGTAGCCAATCAAGATGTACAAGAAAACTACAGCAACTCAAGATTTAACGTGTTCCTTTTCTCGACATACAGTAACCTGAGAATGCTACTTGATCGTGTTTTTTGACCGATCTTCATTTCGTCGTAATCACCGCGGAAAAAAGAGGTAATCCAACTCTTCGTGCATGGATGTACAAAAAAAACCTGTTCAGGTAATGTGTGTACACGTCGCGCACATATCTTTAAGTACACAATGTGTCAGAACATAATCAACATCTGAAACGATATTTGAAGATGGTGAAAAGATTTGAGACTTATTTTTTTTTCGATGTCAGACCGATTTTCAATTCGTGACGCAGCGATAGATCAATGAGGCATCCAAGCAAACAAATAACTTAAACAATGTCTGCCCCCAAAAAGGTATTTGATTTATAGGAACGGGTGTGCGCATGCGCATATGGCTACTAATCTACATTCACATATATGACAGAACAGCTGATTTTGGGTTTTCCTCAACGGCAACGTCCTCGCACAACAAATAAACGTTTAAGATGCCGAGCTCAGAAATCTCATTATCTCTGAGTGAACTTTGTTTCTGTAATTATGTTTCCAAATATTTTCAGTGTCGACAGTGATTAATGAAAGACAGTCGATGATCGACGTTGATTGCTTCGGAACCGGTGCTTCTATTTTAGTTGTCCTAAACTCTAATTTTGCTTTAAAGATTTTTAGGTGGTACGGCTTCCTAGCGAGTAGCTAAACGATAAAAAAAACGAATTTTGATTAAGTTTGAAATTAGTACTTAAAAAATAGAACACTCGACCAAAGTAAGAAGCTAATAAGCGAAATTTTTATAATACGAAGCATATACTACTTAATGATCGCCCTGTGAGTCTTTAATTTGAGTGATGAAATCAGATTTTTCCGGTGTTACAATGAAAGTATATGGCAAATCGTGATCGTTTAATTTGCTTTGAACTCTCTTTGTTTATGGAAGTATCTTCCCAGATTTATCATAATTTTATCGTATTCAATAGGAGGCGGATTGCATTGCTTGAGGTTATATGCGAAGAGCTGGGCTTTTGTTTGAAAGTTTCAATGGAAAGGTGTTGCTGTAGATGAAATATAACTCAATTTTATCGAAGATGCTTTGACTTTTCGACGTGCGATTGTGGGAAATTTTATGCTCTGTGTAATTTCTTAAAACGCTTTCAACTTGTAGTAGATGACACCAAAACGCCATTACATTTGAAATAATTTTCCAGAAAATTTCGAGGCATTTTTGTCCGTCTCTTGCTCAGTGGCCTAGTTTTACCGCAACATCTAAAAGATATTGTATTTCCTTAATTGTTTTTTTCGAGGTTGTCAAAATGTTACTTTACTTTACGAATCCCGTCAATTCTTCGTGGAACATAGCTTTTAATTTGATTTTTCACGATCTCACCCAGGTGCCTCATTGACGACGATCTTCCACATGGTAAAGGAAACTCGTATTGTTTTGATTTCTGCTAATGTGGTTTTCCACCACATTACTTTTGCGCTGTTTAATAATATATTTAAGCAAACCTAAAAAACTGCCATTCAAACCAAAGTGGAACAGTTTTCGCAACACAAACTATCTTTTTCAGAATCATTTTAACTTTGAAAAGAACGATATCCTCAGGCTTCTGTGGTGGGTTATCAGAAGGCTTGACTAATTCGGTGACTACAAATTGCAATGATAAGCTACAGATATGTAAAAGACGAGTTGACAGGCGCAGGTAGATAAAATTGGAGCACACTCTGATGTTACTTCCTTGAAAAACTGTTGGAAGATATTGAAGTATCAATATACAGTAGGTGTTGAAGAAATTAGTACCCTCCGTTGACTCGTGGTTACCGAGATATGGTCAAAAGCGTTTTGCAGCTTTATTTTCAAAATGGCTACCAACTGGGTGGGGTTGCAACCCCGGAAACACCACCAATCCCCAACAGATACAAAAAAAACTTTGCGCATCCAAAATGTTTTGTTGCACCACTATTTGTCTGGACTAAAAAGGGGAAGCACTATTTTACTTAAATTGGCCGTTAGACCAATCGTAGTCTGCAAGTTATCTCCAACCTGGCCTGAGGTTTACCATCGGACTGTATAAAATTTGGTATTTCTCCACGTGGAATGTGAAGGAAAAGGTCGATCCCTATTGATCGTAAAATCATTTTCCCTGTCCTAGAAAATTGGAAGTTTCTTTTCGCAATTTTCAAGAACATGGGATCAAAGTTTGCCGTTCCGCTTTACAAACAAGACTTCGAAAAACAAATTTCAATAAAGCGTCTCCTCATATTCCGATTGAAGGCAGCTTGCATCAGAGGCATATTTTTTGCTTGTTTCTTCAAAGACCATTTTTCAAATTTGGATAGGTATACCTTACTGGTGAGTGTTCCCTTCACACCTTTACCGAAGCATGTTCATGACTCACCAGTGGTTAACTTGCATTCAGTCATCACAAAAATACCACTCTAGGCAGTAATGATATCTCTCTCTCTCTAGTTCCAGCAACCGTTTGTGAAGCATGGGGCAAGAGACGAGCTTCACCCGAATCGAGATAACGACTGTAAGTGGAACTTCTATTTAAAGTGGATTCCGAACCACCGACATTTTCTCTGTAAGACGTAATGGCTTTTTTAGTGTAATCTGTTGTCAGCAGAAAACAACCATGGGACGCCGACGGTGGAATTCGAAACTTAGTCCTCCGAATTGGTAGGCTAGTGGTATGGACAAAAATATCTGGTCCATTTTACTTTGTAGTAGGCGGTAGGATCAGTACATCCACGTGCTGAAGGATGGTTGTTTGCTTTATGTGTTTCGACGAAGTAAGTGCACTGACCCTCTTGTCTTCATGCAAGATAAGACGCCTTAATACACTGCAAAATCGGTTAAAACATTTATTTTTCTAAAAATAAATGAGGGAATTTTCATTGGTCAGATAATTCTCTGGACATAAACCTAATTGACAATGTCTGGCAAATTCTAAGACTTATAGTTTACACAATCTCGAGTTATTTGTCCTTAAAGTAAGTAAAAGACAGGTAAAATAGCTTTCATAATTTTTTTTTATGATATAGCTAAAGCTCAGGGGTAGCCATTTGATGCGTTATCATGGATATTACGAGAGGGAATTAGGATAAGGGGAATTGAATGTCTTGTTTTCGCATTTGCTGTGACCTAGACAACAGCCCATAGACAGAGTCGATTTTTTATTTCTTGCAACTGCAAACGAAAAACTTATAGGCTTAACTTATACCAAAAGGTAGCATGAAAAAAAGGATACTTATTGACTTACATGCGAAATGTGGCACAAAGCTTAAGTAAAATGCGACATTTGATAAAAAATGCAAAGAAAGTTCCTAATGACAAATTGTATTTATTGAAAAAAGTATTCCTTGGATTCCAGGATCCAAAACAGAAACGAGAAATATTCTTTTAATCCTCAAGGGAGACCAGAATCTACCATATGCGCTTTTTTTTTATAGAGAGCACCAACGATGACACTCCAACGCATCACTAATTTTGTATTCCCTGTGTAGTGACAACTAAGCTAATTACACTTTATCTGTGCCATTAGCGAAAGTGCAACACATTTTTTTAAATCTCCTGACATGGTTGAATCCAACATTGTTAGCCACACGCTGACTATTGCAGTCGTCCCTTCATAATTAAAATTATATATACATTTTCTCTATTTTAACCTAAAATACGTTTAAGTGTAACACTTCACTTGGTATAGTTAAATTTATTTATTTAATTTTGCGTAGTTACTTTTTTAAACCAATTGTATAAACAATATTATACGGGTAAGTACTTAAGCTGTTATGAGGGTTTGAGTAATTTTTAAAGAATTGAACAGGCTGGGTGGCCACTTTCTGGAAAACCGGGAAAAATCAGGGAAATGTGAGGGAGTTTTGAGAAATTTCACTGAATTCATGGACATTTTTCATCCATAAGTTCAAATTATTTTCTGACGAAGGTCCCCATGATGGCACGGTATAAATGGAGCCATCACTCGGAGTCTATTTCTGAGAAATTTAAAGGGAACAAAATTATTTAAATTTCTATTCCTTGAAATTAATTCATTTCGGTTATTATTTTTGGCATATAAGAAGTTCTTCTTCTTGGACTGAAAATAAGCAATAGAAAAGCGTGAACGCAGTAAACTTGGATATGTCTGTACTTGATAGGTGTAGTAAATAGTATTTTTCGTGATAATACTTATATTTAAAAAAAAGTTTTTTTCCTCAGATTTTTCCTTAAGTCAATATATGCATAGAACAACGATCCTTTTTCTGTTTACTTCAAATTATGTTTAAAATCTTTCCTACTTAGCAATATGGGAGAGAAAGCTATTACGAGCCACATGAATGGAAGAAAACATAAGCAAGCAGAGAGTCAACAGCACAAAACTTGATGAGCCTATTAACTTTTTATTCTGCAGAAAATTCTTCTTCTGTAAACATTTCGTCTACAGGATACAAATAAATCGGTAAAGACCTTTTCGTACTTTTAACAGCCATCCTTTTCTCCTCCACAACTACCGTGGGTCACAAATGAACCAAGAGGGCTAGGCAATGCTCACGGAAAATAGCATCCCTAAGGCTGAAATATTATGGTAGATAATGACTCACAGAGAAGCGGAGGAGAAGCTATAGAAATCTTTTCTTTAATATTTCCAATGTGAAATCAGACACTAGAGAACTAAAATTGCGTACACTATCTATTTTGGTCTTGACCCATATTTCTTTGATAAAATTCAGGATGTTTGTTCTAACTGTTATTATACTTTTGTAGCTGGTTTTGAAGAATCACTTAACAAGTCACAAAAGAGATGTCTTTGTACACTTCTGGAATTCTGAAAACAATCAAGTCTGTACTAGATATTGTGGATCATTATTGCAGGTTCATGACTTGATGAGATCTTTCCTTGACCTCACAAAACTGCTACAAATTTCAAAGAAGAAATAGTTTCAAGAAAAAAAAAAAACGAATGGACCAATCGTTCTCAAGTTGAGAAATTGTGGTTTACATACAACTCATATAAAAAAAGTGATGAAAAAGTCTAACTGGGATGTTATGAATTTTTTGAGATCATTTTATTGTCAGTTTTGCCACAGTTCTGCTGTTAAAATATTACGCGCTAAACATATACCATTCCAGCTGATCCTTGAGAGCAGAGATTATTGGCTCAACAATAGACATATCTTTTTAAAGGGATCTCTGGTTTGGTACACGGATGGATCCAAGATGAAAAACAGAATGGGCATCGGGGTCTACGAACCAAGAACAAGGCTGCACAAATCGCTCGGTTCTGCACCAACCATCTTTCAAGTAGAGAAACATGCCATCGAACTCTGCGCACGTGAAATTACTAATAGAGGTATACGCGATACTAAAATATATATTATGTCCGACAGTCAGGCGGCACGCAAGGCTCTGGGGTCCTGTGCTTTCGACTCTACAATTACCTGGGACTGACTCACGCTGGCCCAAGTACCAATGCATTGAAGGCAATGAGAAGACGGATCACCTGGCAAACAAAGGTGCGGATTCTCAGTTTATTGGATCCGAGCTATTCTGTGTCTACTCGAAAAGCCGACTAGCAATGCGTATCAGGTTAAAACATACAAAGAGGTTTATAACCTACTCAAAACAGAAAAAGGAAGCGCTGCTCTCACTCAGCAGACCAGATTTAAGGCACATAACAGGACTTCTAACTAGTCACTGCCCCTTGGGTTACCACCTAAAAAAGTTGGGGCTAGCTAAAGAAGACACCTGTGGCTTCTGTTTGGAAGAGGAAGAGACACGGGAACATATCCTCTGTCACTGTGAGGCCCTCGGCCGTATCAGGCTCAGACATCTCGGTGGTGCTTTCCCATCATCACCAGATATAGCTAAGGTAGCCCCCAAAGAGATTTTAGGTCTAATTAAGGAATTAAAGCTTGACTGGGTGGCTTAAAAATAAAAACCAAAACAAACTGTTTTTTAAACTCGAGCAACGTAAGAAATATTAAAATATTTCTTAACACGATCGGCGTTTCTAATGAAGAAAAGTCAAGCTCCTTTGGCTCGTTCTCAACTGCAGCACCAAATGGTCAACTTTTCTTCAGCTGTGGCTTAAGGGGGGAAGTACATGAAGAGGCCGAAAAAAAGGACTTTTTTGGGATTTATTTTTGGGAAAATGAAAAAGGTCCACATGAAATCGATATTATATGTATTTAGGACAATGTTTTACGCAGAGAAAAAACATTTTTTACATTTTGAAAAATAAAAAATTAATCAACTTTTGGTGGCCGCAATTTTCATCTGAAATCAAAAAACCAAACATTTTTATACTCGAGGGGGTTGTTTATTCTAGATAGACTACGATCTTTTCGAAATTCGAACATTAACTATAAAAATCGGGCATGAAAAAAAAAGTTTTTCTTTTTTTGCAAAAATTTTGATTATTTTCGCGTCAAAAATGGTCTTAAAATGATTTTTTTTGCTATGTCCGTAGTCTATCTAGAGTAGTTTTTTATGCCCTTTAAAATGAGTGCTGGATGAAGAAAATCGGTTCACTAGTTTTTTTGTAATCTTTTACGCCAATTTGAAAAACATGGTTTTGAGAAAACGCCGTTTAAAGTTTGTCCCGAAAAACTGACGAAAAAGATGCCGATAAGGAGATGGTAAGAAGGGAGGGGTATTCTCAGAAAAATCGGTATTTGGACTGAAAACGTCGAGAACGCTCTTTAACAAAGTCGTATTCATCACTCTAAATTCCAGAGCAGAAAAAAAATCCGGTAAGCGGAATCACGCGCGCAGCAGAGATTCTCGATCCCAGGCGCGCTGGGCCGGATCGGCGCCGACCACTTTCAAGTGGCATATCTTTCACAATTTTCGAGATAGGCTTTAGGAATTTTGGAATTATATTCTTAGAGCATATACTTATCGATTAAGATAATAAAAAAAAATCGATTTTTGAAAACGTCTTCAAGTACAAGTCTTAAGTTACAAAAGATCATCTTGGTCGAAGGGACTAAAGGATGTTTGAGTTCTTGATCCTAATAATAAATAAATAATAATAACTTATTTAAATTATTATCTGGAAAACCGGGAAAAGTCAAGGAAATTTGGTCTTGAAATAAAATGGCCACCCTGAATAAGCTTGTTGGCAACTTAGAAATTTTATTAATATAAGTAACTTTATTTGCGATAGCTTATTGTCATATATTTAAATATTTTTGAGAAGAAAATAGATTAATACCAGTCTTATTACAAATGCAATATTTACCTCCCTGTAATTAACAAAATTTTCATAATCGGTACCCCAACCTGTAGTAGTTGGTTTCCCATTACCTGAGGTTAAAGGAAATTATTTAACAAAATTGCCCATGAATAAATACTCAATTCATCAAATTATCAAGAAGTCAACAAATTGTCATAAAAATTTAACATCTAAATTACGATTATATCCATCAAAACACTATCAAAATTCGAATAAGTGATACCATACTTCTAATGTATATTCAAACATCCAAAATGGATAGTATTCGTTAGTGGTAATTTGAAAATGGGGCGGACGTTTAAGCTCTTCACAATAATCTTCCGATCGGATCGCTGCCCATACCAAACCGGAATGAAAACCGCGAGGCACGTGTACCGTGCACTGAACGAATAATTCATTTAAACAAACTTTGAACAAGGGAAGAGTAATTTGTACAAAGGTGTGCCTAATTAGCCGTCTTAATTACAAATTTAGAACTGCTTCTGATGCCTAAAGCTTATTGGACATTTTCGACATCATGAAATGCTTGTGAATCTGAAAGTGATTATCGATCCATTGAATGAGCAAACGACTGGTCCTATCCGGTCCAAAAGTATCATCAAAGGGTCTGGTCCGGTTAAATCAGTGACACTTTGGGCTTTTTGGGTAATTTATGAGGAAAACATCGATTACGGCATACTATCACGACACGATTAAATCGTAATGAGCAGATAACCTACGTTCAGAATTTCTGCCGAAACAGTAGAAAATGGAATTTTTATGTCTATGATTGGACCACTGTTAATTACTGAGCAACCCAAAATGGTTTGTCGGGAATTCGATATTTTCGGTTATTAATATTTCCTTATGACTCAAAGTAGTTCTTTAATTAATTAGGCTAATCAATGACGGATAGAATTGCGGTCACATACCTTATATATTTCAAGAGTAGCCAAATTGAACGTAGTCATGCAATCCAAGGAAACCGGGGGATACTTCAAGTCCTAATTGCGGAAGCCTAGATTACCAGAATTGTCTTGTAGTTCTAAATTACGGCCACGGGCAACTAATTTGTTTTCTTAAGTGTAGCATAAGTAAATAAAAATTAATAAATCGCCCCACATACCAGAGTCGGGGGTCTTTCAAATCAGCCGAAAACAATTTCGACAATTAATAACCTGTCACCTGCTGGAGGCCACTAATAAACGAAGTGAAATTACATTTGTCACTATATTGGCAGCTCATGGACGAATCAAGAGATTCCAATCTTGTAAAGATAATTAGGTAACGCAATCGATAGATGATGGAGTCCGATTAGTGTCCATGTCACATGAAGTGATATTACTATATGACCCGATGAACTATTCTACTTGGTTCCTTAATGTTAACGCTGGACAACTAAACTGACAACAAAGGCCATGGACTCGCCCAGATAGATGCGTGGGCATTAGACAAGTAGCTGGCTCCATAAATTACACCACTTACCTGTAATCATGTGCTAAGTGAACCGGTTTTACCTATAACTAACTATGGGTAGCCGGTAACTGGCTTCCACGGCTACGACCACTTATTAAAGTAATTTTTTCAATCATGTCCGAGTTTTTGTTTTGTTGTGATTTTTATTAATTATTATTGAATATCACCATGCGCGGAACGAAAGGAAAGAGTTTCTAGTAAAATTTATGAAATATTAGATAGCCGACGATTCTGGGAGCCTTGGGAGTCTATAGGAACTTAGGTGAGGTAGCGGAGCCAATCAATGGTCCCTGCAAGACAGGAAAATATTAATGACTTCAAGACATGTTAGTTTTTCGTTCCACGACTGTGTTAAGAAAAGTTATTTTTTACGACCACAATAAGTATCAGTTACCTGCCATGGAGCGCTTGTAAATCTCCACCAGGAAGATGTAGGGAATTAACCATGTGAAGCGAGTCACAGTAATTTTTTTCTTGCCGTAGGTGAAGATTATTCAATATACACACAAATATATAGCGATAAACCTCATATCCATTCAGGTGAAGAATAGCTCGAATCTGAACTTTGTAATGAGGTAAACTGATAGCTCTGAGGGAATATAATAGCCTTCACCGTACCTTATAGCCCTAGAACTTGATTCAACTTCTTCAGTTGATTTGAGCAGCCCAAAAGTTCGTTTAACACGGCAAGGTGAGGTAATTTAATGCCATACCTTGCTGCGTGTGGAGTCAATTTTTATATGCTATGGGTATTTTCTATACAACCAGAACTTGGGATTGATTTATAAAAATATTTTACTTTCGACTTGTCTTTTTTTTCGTCTTCTTCTTATTATTTTCACCTGAATTGAAATTTTCCTTTATAGACACTCATGTGAGTCTCAATGAATGGAAAGTGGTAATTTAAGACTGAACATATTTTGGGAACTTTTGAACGTACATAGCCCGGTTAAAAGAAGTTTGACGGTATTCAGGTGATATTTGATATTTACGCGACGAAGAAAAGGATGTGATTTTTACTTCTTTCATTATAATTTGTATTACCGTAATTATAGACATTCTTGCCACCTACTGAAGGTGAAGACAAGTTCAACTTTTTAAGAAGCTCTGATCAAACTGACCAGTTTTTTGAATACATTTTTTGGAAAAAGTACAGCATAAACTTGTTTCGTTCTTCATTTGAAATTTGAACGCGATATCCACTGAAATCAGGAGAAGAAGCTAATTCAATAGTTTTTCATTATATTATTCAGGGCAGGACACACGTGCAATGGTAAATATTTTCTTTTATAGGTTTGCAGTGGAAAGTGCAGCCTTATGACGAATTATGGCGGGATAATAGCGTAATTTAGATGACCGTGAGAAAAAGATATTATAAACCAGCGGTTAAGTTCGTTCGAACTAATATCAGAAGTAGTGGACTATTTTTGCGAGCCATAGATTCATTTGGTGGAGTAAATGATAACGAGTCGGCCGCCCAACCCGTAGGTCACAGGTTCGAATCTCACCGGCGGCGCCTTTTGATTGTTTTCTGCTGAAAACAAATTACGATAAAAAAGCCATTGAGCGTTGCGGAAAAATGTAGGTCCATTTTCAATCGTTGTCTCCAATCGGATGAAGTATTTCTCCCGCCACATGCCCCACCACGGGTTGCGGGAACAGAGAGAAACAGATTCATTCAAGACTTAAAATGCAATAAGATTTGAGTTAAGGAACTCAAATTTGTCTTATACCTAGTACATAGCCCATCATGGCTAATTATAGGACTACTTTGGGTCTAGATTCCGGTCCCCATAAGTAAAGTCTTAAACCACTAGGAGCTTCTAATAAACCGAACGAAGTCTCTCATGTGTATTTTAGTAAGTGCTCGGAAAAGATAAATATCGGCTCCAGCGATCTGTGCGGTTGGAAGGGAAGTGAGGAATGTTTTCCTCTTCTTCTTCATACTGGCAAATCATACAAAAGTCGTTAGAGGGCACGGCGAGTTGTTGTTACTAATGATATCTTCTTTGAGTTAGTTGAGCCTCTCATACCGCTTTAGCTTTACCGTAGGTGCTTAGCTATGTCGTTTAAAGCTGAGAGATATTTTTGGGCAGTTTTGAAGGTCGTATAAACTCCCGAGAGAGCTTTAATGCCAGTTTGGCTTTATGTCAAGATGCTAGCAACATCCTAGCGCCACCTGTAAGTTTTCTATCCAGAATAAGGCCAGGAATTTGACTTGGTCACTTAGTTTGAGTCTGACCCTTTTGTACGTTGGAGATGGGAGGAACTTTATATTTTCATAAGAAGGTCTGTTTAGTTCAGGTTTAAACCTCTATAACAGTTGGTACTCCAGGAGTATAGTCTTGAGAGGGCATGTTGCATCACATCAGCCAGGATGTTTGTGTACTTAGTCGAGGTTATTAAGTTAACGTCATCAGTGTAGATGATGTCCTGTCCTCAGAGTATTCTAGATCTTAAAAAGTTTATTGTTAAGGAACAGATTTTTGTACCTTACGGTCATACTTCTAAGTATAAGTTCTATCGGGTGACACAAAAGTGCAATCATCAAGTTAAAATTTAATAAAATCTTTATTAACGGCAGAAACGAACAACTTACAATGAATAACGATAACATGGGCCTTTGGTTGGCACCCTTGGAACCCTTTGGGCAAATACAGAGCCTCAAACGCGATTGAAAACTTTCAGCGATGCCAAGAAATTTCACTATTGACATTCGGTCCCACTACAGGTGAAACTATTACTTAGCGACTCCACATTTTTGTGGGACTAAGCACAAGACCTGCCCTCCAAAATGAACCACACACTCTAATTCATGGAGTTTATATCCGGTGAGAACGGCGGCAGATGTGATGAAATCCGGAAAATGGACTTTGCGCCACTCCTGAGTCATTTCAACCCTGTAAGCCGGCGCGGAGTTTTGTTGAAATATTTATTCTCCTCCGCCGAAGGGCTGTTGGGATGTTGCGTCGGCACACTTCTTGGTTGATTTTCATCCTCTGATTCAGGAAAACCAGGGATGTCTTGCCATTGTCGTAAATCCTGCTTGCGATTTTAACGATGACGACTTTTCTGTCACCCTGTATAAGTTCGATCTTCTCTAAATTCTGTTAAGGATGCGGTTATTGCTTTTGGATTAACGTTATAAAAAGGATCCGCTATATCGAGCAAATCTGTTAGGGTGTAGAACGTAGCCTAACTGGACCAACCACACATTCTACAAAGATGTAAAAAAAAAATTCACCACATTTGACTTAGCGCTGATCTACAAATCCCACATAAGGAATAGGCTCGAATATAATTTCTATATTTCAAATGAAAGCTATTCAAAGTTGGTAACTCCACAATTTGTGCAATCATCGAAGACATGCTGGTTATTTCTCACTCTTCTTCTATCGCTATTTCTGTCGAAATTGCTAGCCTGACTCCTTGTAGATATATCAAAATGCGCAATACAAAAGTCTAAAGCAGCGCCTTGTGATCGAATTCGGATGTACAGCTAAATTTCGGAAATTTCTTATGGGCAAAACAATACTGTCGTCGATGGAGTAAGTGATATAGTATTGGTCTGACATCGTGAGAGCCCCAGGTTCGAACCGTACTAGCGGCGACCTATGGCTATTTTCGAGTGACAAACAATTACGCTAAAAGGTCATTGTAGGTTGCAGATTAATGGCGATTGTTCCGAATCCACCAAAATTTCAGGTCCACTTGCAATCGTTGTCGTTAAATCGGGTGAAGTTCTTCTTCCGCCTGATGCCCAAAAAGAGGTTACGCAAACTGGAGAGATAACACGACGAAAGTAGGACAATGTATTATCCGAGTCTGAGTCAGAGAGACAGTCACTTGTAAGGAATCAATCACGCGAGAAAATACATATCTCATATTCGACGCTCTATTTTGAGCCCTTCAAAGACCATGGCATTGCCTTTAACCAAAGACGAGTTTATTTTGCTCTTCAACATCAGGAGATGAATATATGATTGCTGCATACGAGTAGTATGCATTACTTTGAAATGATGTTACAGCTATTTTGGCGTAATAACTTGTTCTATTTATAGTTAAAACCAATTAATTCCACAACTCAGTTTCGTTTTAATACCCATTTCGAATGAAACTGGATGCACAGATTAATCCGGATCTTATTTGCCAAACAATTTAGAAATGAGCGGATGTGCATAATCCCCAGCCGTAGTTAAAATTTAGCAAACTAAAAGTAGCACACATTTCGCACGGGTACCCATTAATGTAGACCACCTCAAATAAGCACAATTAGTTCAACTCAGTAGTGTGCAGAATAATTTTTTTGTCTGCATTTTACTACGCCAATAATTCCAGGTGCATGGCACATAAGCCACTTTTATACCTCTCAAAATTGCATAAGATTTATGAGTATCTGAATAAACACCTCCTGTGTAGCTTTTCAGATACGTTTCCGCCAATTTCACAGTCCCATACTCGTGAATATTACCTTAATTAGACACGAAAAGTAACTCCACGTAAATGGCCACGACCAACAATTTGCCAACTACTGGTTTCATCACAGTTCGTGATACCTCCAGCATCTACTATGCACCATCTAGACAAGACTAGCTTTTCATCAGTGCTACATTGTTACAGATTTTATTATCTTCTTCTCTTTGCAGTTAGATATTTAACGTTCGGTTCGGGAAAGCGTAATTCCTCAAATCACAAATTAACAAAGAGCAGGTTAAATACCCCAAATGAGTGCGTTCGTTGCATTAGTTATCTTCCCACAAGTTAGCATTAGTCTGACACTAAGAGAATGAACGAACGATGAAATTCGATCTCATTTAGCGTTTCGTCCAAGTTGAACATAAAACTGCTTGCTTTGACCTATGAACTTTCCCAACGAATCCCCCAGTGAGTCAGACTCATTCCACGTCTATAACGAAGTCATTAGAAAGATACAACAACTTTTACCAAAAAGATTCGTTCGTTTGGGTTAGCATTAAAGGCGATGCCGCCTTGAGACGGGACTGAAATGAAAGACCCAAGGGAGGTAAGACACGGCGGAGAATGGATCCATCGAGATTGCAAGTAAAACAGAAAATAATTGAAGAACGGAATGAAGTACAGTGCGGGCCCAGCAATGCAATTTACTAGTCTGTTCGATCGTTGTTGTGTGGCTCCCCGGGGTCGGATCTCGGGAGGAATCCGTAAAGGAAGATTCTTTTATTTCTACCCATTCGCTTGGCTTTTTTTTTCGTCTTGATTGACACAGTTTCCATTTATAGGTGAAAACTTTCGATTGCAGCAGCTATGGATTCAGTGAGAGAAGCATTAATGTGCGGTATCATATCCAATTAACGGCAAACAATACTGTTGCTCCACCTCCTATGCTGTGCTCATCATCAGCATCAACATGGATTTCATTCGCCATCCTCGACCCAGTTCCCAGTCACATTCATTTTTCTTTCTACATCCGCGCGTCGATATCTTTACGTCGAGTATTTTGCAATTTTCATAATACGACAGACAAAACGCAAAACTTTCCTGTGTCGTATCGTAAAGAAAGCTCCGGTGCTCGACATAGAGGTCGTGTGATATCTCGGCAAAGGAAATCCTCGTTTACATGAATAGACGCATTTACTTACGACAAAGACAGTTCTACATCCGACAATCGACAAAATACAAAAATCTTGATTGTCAGATTGTCACTAAATTGATGATGCTGTGGGCGATAGCTCATCATGACGATCATTTGCTAAGCGGAAAATTTTTGTTTAAACGTAAAACGCGACAGTCGATTATTTTGTAATTTTCAATTATCCGCCGACATCATGCGGCGTTATCGTTGCGTTTATTCGCCGCGAAACGAGACAAAACAATTTATTCAATTTTGAGCTATTTGGCACGACATGTGGGCATACGTTTTTCAGGTGCTTCAATTAATCACTGTTGCCAACATAAAGAAATCTCGTTAATAATTTGTTTGAGCAATCATGTTGATGTCCATGCGGGGGAGGATGGCACGATTGTTGGTAAAGAGAGCAATTTGAAAAGTTAATGACGTAACGTTTGTGTGATTCTTGGGAATTTTTCGATTACAGGAACAGGAAATATTAACAATACGGGTGAAAAATGTTCATTTAAGGTGGGTGTGCCGGGCACATTTTCAAATGGCAGTTTCAGTCAGTGCAGCAAAACTCTGAAAAAGGAACTGATAACTTCTAAATTGGAAGCTGTTGCCCAGAAAAGAGTATGTTGACGGGCATAATTCCGCCGTCTTCTATAACAGCTGATATATGATAAGTGGGTTTCGGATACGGATGTTTACAGTACAATAAAATATAATCGATATTAAAAAGGTAAAGAAACCTCCCGGTTACATTGATCCTTTTTACTCCCTCCATAGGCATCAAGTTTTTTGAATCAAAATGCTCCACTGTCCATATGGAGTACCTACCATATACTGTCTCTCTCCATCCTCCACTAGAGGACTCAAGAAACGCTTATAACGCTGCGCTCGGCGACGAAACGTCTAAACATGCCAGTTGCTTCAGCAGCTCTAGTTTTGGTTAGGTTACAGTAGTAGCATACCAAGTGGAAAGACACATTTATCCACCTTGGGGATAGATACCCCGCTCCATAAATAAAAACGTAAAACCACTTGGGGGTTCGAAAGAGCCGATCTAAGTCTCTGATGTCAGCGAATTTATTGTGGTACGTACCTTATCCAAGGGAAGGTTGATAGGAGATCGTTCCAAGGACTAAATATTTGGGTGTCTTTTAGTGCAAGTCGTGTGCTCTAAAACGAACCAGAGAGTTAAGGTCTCTGTTTCGAGAGGTCCAGTACTGCAATCTGGTGAAGTCGGCACGTTGGTTTCCAGATATGTTTACATAACTGAAACTTATGAGCTGACGCAGAATCCTGTTAAAATATTCACTTTTGATTTCTGCTCCTGCTCAATGGCTTTATCCTGCGATTGCCAAGATGTGACCAGGTACAAAGCTTTAGGCTCGTACTTCTTCGATGGACTGAACGATGTTGCATAGGGCTGAAGCAGCTTCTCAGGTTTATAATAAGTGCGGAGGTTCTAAATAAACCCTATATTAGTATTAAAGTGCCATCCCAAGAATGTGGTAAAAGAACGGATCATTCTTAGTTCTATGTGAAGCTGATCGGCTGTAGGTTCTCTACCCTAATCTAATCTTGTGGATTACTTACATACCAGCCATCCGCAGGCTTCGCCAGATGACCTTGGACCGAATTTAGGTGTGCTATATTGACTCTTAACACGTTGATAACATTATTGACACTATTCCGCGGAGATTATCGATTCTAAGTTTCTGTAAGTGGACATATTTATGTTCATCAATATAGAATCTTACGACATACAAGCTCCATGAGTATTCGTTGTTAAAATGTCAAAATGTAGAAAGTTGATATGCTAAGTCACTACAAACGCACAAAAATTATAGACTTGATCTTATTTTTATCAATTAAAAATACGATATTTAATTTATAAGAATAAATTTGTGAACGTATGTGGAGCCGCTGAACGCTCTTACCTACTTAAGCGGTTAGTGATTTTTATTCGAAGAACAAGGAACAATACAAAAACAAACAGCAATATTGAGTTTCTTCTACACCCAGTCGTCAGCGAAATTTTTTAAATAAAACAACTCTTAAAATAAAGCTGTAGTTGCTAGTCTAATATTTTCTTACTCTCCTGAATCAAATCCTACATGTACATTTTCTAGTTGCAGTAAAAATCTGCTGACATCCATTCGATGAGAGCAAAATTTCCACAGCACGTTAAGTACTTTTACCCTGTCATCCCCTTCCATTATTTACAAAATTAGGGAGCGAGAAAAATCTCTTAAGTTTTCTCACTTATTTGATTGTCGTATGACAATAGAAAGGACAACAGGAGCAAAATCAGTTGGAAGCAGCTACTCATTCAAGACCTTAGGCTATGAAATCCATTTATATTTAACGTGGATCCTTCAACATCTATTGCTCGTATATATGTCACTCAAAAATTTGACAGGCACTTAATGGTCTCGAGCGTTACCAATTTCGAGAGCCCTTCATAAGTGCACGTGAACTGTTCTAGAGCATCAAAAGAACTAACCCCACTTTCATCCCTCTGCTGAAAATATGAAAATTCTGAAAATTACTTTAATGTTAAAATCAGTCTGCAAAATAAAACTGCCTTATTATTAGATTGATTGACATTTAATCTAGTCTGGATAAAATCCCTAAACATCCCCACGACGTAAACAATACCAACTTCAAATAGGTCTGTTACAGAACGACCGTAGTCCTAGCCGTGCTCTCACGCAGGGACAATCATCCCTTTTAATACTGATTTCTGTAAGCTGTAACAGCTGACGTTGAATTATCATAAATTATGGCAGAGGAGGTTCATATCGGCTGATTAATTCCCGCTGTGATTTGATTCGGTTCATGTTGATGTCAGCTCAGCGCACACTTGGGCGTTCATATCGATAAACAATGTCAGCGCATTAGTTAGCTACAGACATCCACGAGCCTCGTAAATTGAATGGTATATAGTGACACTATAATGCTAAGCAATTTCAAACAGAAGTACCTCTGGGAAACACAAAGACCAGATTAAATCTTAAAGATGCTTTATAGGGAACTCTAACCCAGCTCAAGACCTATCACAAGACACCAATTAAATGACACCTTAACGATACCTCTGCCGTGAGATTTTCTAAAATTAGAAAAAGAAGGTCATTTTCATCCCTGCCAAGTTTTTGGGTGCGCCTCTCATATAGATAGACCCAGTAAAACGAAGACTGCTACTTGGTACCAGAAATTAATGTTATCGTTTGCCATCTTCTTGGGTTTAAGTCGCGTGCTCCCCATTAAGAGGGCCGCTCTTTCTCCTTACAACATTGAAATGTTCTGAGGACTTCCAGGAAGCATATTATGTCGCCTGTTGTAATTGCTCTAATGCGATATGGTCCTGTTATTAACATTTTAATGGAAGAGCTCGTAGTGTTCACGAAGGACACGGCTTGTTTCGAAAGGAATTTACTAGTTCATTTCACGAAACGATATTTCTATGCCCCCCTTGACTGTAATATGGTTGTGTTTTGACTACTTTGCAAGGCGTTTAAGCAAATGGGCCATCTTTTTGGTTATATTTGCTTTCAAAGTGATTTGCGCGTAATATACGAGCGCTAACGTGTTCTACTCTTTGATTTGAATATTTATATATGCTTCTGTATATGCCTAGATACGGACTGGTAATTTCAGGGAATTAAGGAAATCATTTGGAAGAGAGGAGAGATATGTGATTCGGATCGTTATCATTTTAAAGTTGAAGAATACACATGTTAACTGTAGGAGGCATCATAACTATTACAAGCTGACGGTAAAGTAAGGGATAACGTGTTGACGGTTTATCATTAGGGTCCAGGTTTTAACTCCACCGGCGTGTATAAAACAACCATGGGTAGCCCCCGGTGGAGTTTAAACCCGGATCCTGATGATAGAACGTTAACACGTTTTACTTTTACAATTTTCGAACACTAAAAAAACTTCGCAATGGCGCTTTGTGGTGCTGTAGTAGATAAGTAGATCTACCCTAGCTGATCCCAAGCCCGGTTGAGAAAATAGCAAGGAAATCCAAGCACCAGTCGGTACACTTTATCTTAGAGAGTACCTACGCGCTATACAAATACATTCTCGTCCCGGGACGCCGCAAGGAGCAGACCTTCTATGATAGGAGAGGTAGGCTTGTAACCCGCTTATCTGAAAAAAACCTACATACGCACGAAAAGTCCTTGACGCCCTATGCCCAACAAGGGGTTAAAGGAATACCAGTATGTAACTGTTACGCAGCTCTTGATCTTGATCAGACATTTTTCTAGAAACTTGTTTTTTTTATAATATAACCAAAGCCCAGGGGTCAACCGATGCGTAGGCTAAGGGGAATGAAGAAAGATTAAATGTTTTGTGTTTTGCATTGCTGCGAACTAGATAGACAACAGCCAAGAGATGTAGAGGATTTTTTATTTATTGCAGTTGCAAATTAAAAATTCATAGGAAGGCCGAGGCTCGAACCTTCACCCATGGCGTGATGTTCGTGTCACTCCTTCATTGACCGAAATCTTGTGGTATATATTTATCTTTGCAATTTCCCCACTAATTTAAATAGTTCAGTTCCGCCATCTGCTGTAACTATGCTTCTGAGATAACAACATTTATCCACATTTTCTATTTGCTGTCTTCAAAAGAAACTTCACCTTGTCTCCTGGAGTTCAAGTTTATAAGTATGATTTTAGCAGCATTGATTTTTTTTAACCGTTTCTCTGCGAGCTCCTGTACTTAGGGCTTCGAATATATAAGCAGCATGACTCTGTTTATCGGATCGAAAACATACATCGTCCAAGTGGGTAAGGTGTTAAAAAAATTTGATCTAATCGCTCGCGATGGGTGGTCATCTAAGTCGCGGCACAATAACTTATTAATGACAGTAAAAAAAAGCAAAGGTGACAGTATACACCCTTGTCTCATTTAGTTCAGTACTTAGAAGTGTTTCAACAGTTTTCCTTTGTAAAGATTTATTTCTGACTGTGATGTGATGTGTGTATTTCTTTTGATGCCTAAGTAAAGCTGCCCATATGTGGTCGCGATTAATGCTGTCAAACGCCTTCTCGAAATCGACGAACGATGTAGAGGGAACTTCCATTCGGCAGATTGCTCGATTATATTTCGAAGAGTGTTGATGTAGAAAAACCCCCGATAAAAGCCGGTCGCAGTACGATCAATGGATTCCACGGATTGATGCCGTACCAGCCGAATTACTTAAGGCGGTTACCATTTTTGCGACTGCTGTCGTCGTGCAAAAACGCCCCCACTAAAGCCTCTCTCTTCATCATAGACTGCGCTGGATTGTTTCCTTGAATCTTATTAAGAAGAATTGGAGACAGCAGTTAAAAGCAGGTACCACGCCAATAGATACAACTATGCACGTCGTCCGATTCTGGATTCTATCTAAATCACTGACATTTTCTCTGCAACCCCCATGGTGTCTTTTATTGTAATCAGTTATCAGCAGTAAGCAACCATGGATCGTGGGACTGAAAACTGAGACCTCCGGATTGGTAGGCCGACACATTATCACTTACTCCACCGACGTCTTGTTTAGGACTTCAGTTAAAATATTTTCTCCACCTCCACAGTTCATCCTCGTCCGTAATAAGAAGGAATACGTCGGAATATTTTACAAGATGTTGAGTTGAGTTTACAAGATGTTGAGTCAAAAAAAAGCTTTATCTGATGTTCCACAAGGTAGCCTCTTATGATCTAAATTATTTTTGCCTTATATTAATAATATTTTCAAGATTTTTGAATTTGCTGAATGTATATGTTACGCTGACGATCTTAAACATTATTTGAAAATCGATTGCTAAGAATATTTGTTTAAATTCCAAGAAAATTATGATTGAGGTCTTTTCTTAATGATGTGCTTTGAAAACTATCTCCTTTTTGCCGTTATACACATACAAATGTAGGCTATTAATGCTGTATTGCGATTCTTGGGGCAAGTATCTTCTGCAGTGTCGCAGGGCAGCCATTTAGGACCTTTACTTTTCATCATATACATCAATAATGTATCATTGATTCTATCTGATTCGAAAATCCTCTGTTATGCTAACGATGCTAAAATTATTCGTGTCATCTCGAATGATAATCATCGTTCCCAAAAAACTTTGACTTAGAGGCCTTCGATAATTGGTGCTCTATTAATTTTATTCCTTTCAACATTGACAAGTGCACTGTTATGTCATCCTCTGGGAAAAGGAATCCTTTGCTTTGTAATTTCACTATGGACGGTAGCTCACTGAACAGACTTGAATAAACCAGAGATTTGGGTGTTGTCATTAAGACTAAATTTTCATTTGAGGATCAGCTATTACCAGTTATGCTAATGCTACCCTGGGTTTCGTTAAAAGTTAGAGTTTAATGATATCTAACGAAGCTGCTTTATTGCGCTTTTATTCGACCAATCTTGGAATATGCTTCACCGGTTTAGTCTCCTTTCTATGTTGCTCTTATTGATCGTATCGAGACTGTCCAGCGTAGATTTGTGAGATTCGCCCTTCGTGGCCTTTCGTGGGCTGGTTCTTTTCGTCTGCTTCCATATGTTGATCGACTTATGTTTCTCTCTTTGGATTCTCTTGAGGCTAGACGTAATAGGTTTAGAATTATTTTTGCTTTTAACTGTCTGCAAGGTGTGATTAATTCCTAACAATTGTTTGAGGCTTTGAACTTGTCGGTTCCGTCTCACTCCTTAAGGGCTCAGAACTTTTTCCAGATCCCTCAGCATCGCACCAGTTATTAAATGAACAAGGCCTATAGCTTCAATGTCTTGTTTGCTTAATAGTTGTTTTGATTATATTGATATCCATTTGTCCAAGACACAGATCAGGGATCAGCTTGAGTGGAGTTAATTATTTTTCTTTTCTTTGTGTAGTCTTTTCTATTTTTGTTTCTTTTATTGTCAGAGTGGACTGTTTTTTTTAAATTTTATTTTAAAAACCCACGGGGAGACCTGGACTCGAATCTGGGAACCATGACATGGTGGTTGTACCGCTCAACCAATTGATCCAATTCTGACTCCTAGTAAATAAATGGTACGGCAAATGTTCGACAGCATCCATTCAATACGACCCCACGGATAAGTAGTGCGATAATCATTGTTACGAATAGATTCATTAATTTAGTAACTTAATTAACATGAGAATGGATGGATATTGTAGACCTATGGTACCTTATTTTTTGAGTAATATTTTTACAGTACTTCTGGCTTCTAATAATATTCTAATGATCGTGATACATAAACAGGACAGCTGGCAATGGATGTAATTACTAAACTAAGCAAATCTATAAAGACAATTTGATTTTTATTTGCTTGAGAAAATAATATTCTCCGCCAACGTAGTCAATTACATATTTACTCATATAATAACTGTAGTAAGCTTAATCCGCCTACAGAATATCAGTTAAGTAGAGGCGTAGTCTAGCATTGCGATACGCGACCCTAATTCCTTAAGTTATCAATTAATTTTTATGACTCGTCAGAAGTGAATTCAAAATTATTTTAAGAAATTGCAAAACTGCTATGACACATTGTATGAGCCTAAGACATTCGTAACCAATCCCACCTTCTTAACAATTCAATTGCATTTCAGTTGTACGGTTTGGTCGCACTTAACTGGTTATAAATCTCGAAAGAGCAACATATTTTATGTCCAGAATTTATTAATCATAACATCCTTAAAGGAAAGACATCAGATTAATGTTCCTTGCCTGTCGTCAATATTTTTCATCATCTGCAAATGATGTAGTTAACAATTATCAAGAATATTTTCTCACACTGTTGAATAGGTGTCTCTGGCACCGATCGATACAAACATTCCGAGTTCAGATTCTGAGGTGATCTTAAATTTCACTGACATTAATACAGTGTTCATTTTACATGATGTATGTTTATATTCTGCGGTAACGGAACACTGACATAACCTATTGACAGTGCTGATAGATAATCACAAGTGGAAGCCTGGCAATATTTTGAAGTCATACAAGAAGCTAATTTTCTCACATGTCTACATGGGCATCGTAAAGTGTTGTGATTCTTTGTATAGTGACCCCTTATAAAGCGGGCTGTGATCCTCCATTAAATCTTTGGGGGAAGTAGAGAGGCCATAGCAAAGCAGTTAGTTTGCCGTATCGCAGCATCACCCAAGCATCATTCTGGTACCCATTTCTTTGAATATATAGAAGGCTATGAAATGGGCAAATGGTGCTATAATTTTTCACTGCACAATCACACATGAAGTGGTTTTTATTATCGTTGCCGTGAACATCTTTGGAGCCATATCCCAGTCAAGTATCTTCGTCGCGCTTACCCGTTTTGAGAGTTTACTTATTTCGCTCCTCTTATGAATTTCAAATGGCGCGTACAAAAGCTGATTATGTTGTTATGGCCACTCGAGAGGTACGCGCACTTGAAATGTACCCGCGTTGTGTTGTTTGCTGAAAGAAGTGAAATGCCACCACTCATTGACGGAATACCGCGGTGTTGGTTGAAGAACATATACTATAAGAGTCGCAGCAGTACAGAGGCTCATCGAGTAAGTAGGTACTTCTCGGTTGGTCCCATATAAGTTAAGTACCACGCAATGGGGAATCCTGAGATGCTTTAATTAATTGTTCTTCATCTTACCTCCTCGATGATGATGGTGATGGCGGCATCAGGTTTTAACGTTAGGTGAACTATTGACTTGAAGAAACTTTTTTAACGGGACTTTTGCGTTTCGCGAATTTTCTTGATTTAACATAAGATTTGCAGTCAATATGATTACAAGTTTGGGTAAAAGAATCCGAAAGTGACTTGTCAACCAGTAAACGCTCAAAGGCCTCACGACTTCATTTTTGGTGATAGTTCCGAACACAATCGACAATGACTCATCATCAAGCGTGAATTGCTCTTCTTTTCTCGGGAAGAATATAGTATTGTCGGCATGTCTTTGATGTCTGTGAGGAAATTGAATAAGAAAATTTAAATTATTCCAAAGAATCTTGATTTACTTTTCATGCCAGATATTTTCTCATAATAGTAAAGAAGAGATAAGTGGACAGGTGTCAAGAAGAGTATAGAAACATGAAGGATAGCGTAGTAACCTTTATCACTTCTGCTGAGTAAGCTTATCGTGCAAATTAGTAGAAGAAACATTTTTGGAAATTACAAATACTCTTGGATGGGTGAGCTGTGCAAGATGAGGCAAGGCTACTATAGCTACAGCATGCCTATGCTACAGAAAATCGTTAGACACCGCACTGCGCTTAATGTTGTCGGTTATTGAAATATTTCTTTAAGGACTACCTCCGTAGGAGATAATAAAGCTTTTAAGAATATGAAGACGAAAGTCATTCATAGCAGACTTAAGTTGCTTGTGTGCTTTTCAGTTGAAAAGTGAGCTTGGATGGGATGGAATTGATGCTTCCACCACTTCTATTAATGATCTTAATAGATTAAATTCATACCAGAGGTGGACGGGGTCACAATTGCAGCCTATGCAGATGACCCTGACTTTTTTCTGACAAGTTTCACTTTAACAATATATGAGAGCATCGAATAAGCTTCTGTGAAACTACGTATCTGAGCAGTGACTCAGGTTAGTGTTTGGTTGGAGTGTTAGTCTTCCAGAGGAAAGTCACACTTTGGCTATTATGACCATAAGTAGAACCTAAAAGCACTTGAATCTCGCAATGAACCAAGCTAAGTCCGTGATCTCAGTTCGGCTAGATCTTCAAAAAAGGGGGAGTCTAGAAATCAGTTCCCGTTGCCCGATAGTTGCAAGGGAGTGGATGAATGGTGTTCTCTTCTTCTTCATGCTTTAAACTCTTACAAAAGTCGTTTGAGTCATTCGCTTAAATGGCATTTCACTTAAGGGAGGTACTATTTTTTTTGCCCCTTTAGGTCGAAAGTTGTCCAAATCTATCTGCTGATTAGGTGAATGTTCACCTTGCCCACTAGTAGCATGCCTAGGTAGTGAATTATATCCGAGTCTTTTAAAATGACGCCTAGTCTCGCTAGCTCGTCGGCTTTGAAGATTCCCAGAATATCATCATTAGGTTTGAGTATGTGTCAAGCTGGTTTCTTTAAAAATTTGCGATATCTTGTGAAGTGAATGGCTCTCTAATAAGAGCATCCCAAAAATAATAAAAGCATTTATCGCATTTATCTGAGATATTTTTGACGTTGATTTTGTTTAGTCCATTTCGTCTAAAATAACCGAAATGGGTTCACCATTTAGACCAAAACTGGAAACGGAAATATTCGGATTTATATGATATGGCAAAGCAACTGGAAGTCGAACGTTAAATTGTTTAGAGATTTTTCGTTTTTACTTAAAATATTATTTAAATTACGTCGCTTCGAACCTCGGTCTCCCCGTGAGTGTTTTACATAAATTAAAAAATCCACTCGCTCTGTGGGTTGTTGTCTATCTCGCAGGAATGCAAAAGCAAGACATTGAAGGCCCCTCAATCCCTTTACCCTAGATTCCTTCCGGCCAAAGAAATGCAAACGCATCATAGGGTTGTCCCTAAAAAAAAAATCTTGATTTAAAATAGAATTTTATTTGATTAGACCAAATTCGTATAATGACTGGTCTAATTATAATATCTTGTAATCAAACTCTGCTATTCAATGAGTATCTGTTTTTAGCAACCAATCGAAAATTTAAAGCAAATTTTCTTATCGTCTACAACCCCAAAATGGATTGGGTTCGTTTTTCTCAAAACTGGTATAGATATAGATTTAAAAATCACTTTCTCAATTGTATAAAATATTTAATTGTGCAGAGCCTTTTACAATCTTCAACTCTGCTGCTTACTCTTCAGTATCACCTTGTCGAATATGAAAACATGGTCAAGACTTGTTATTTTCAATTTCTTTCTGGTTTTTTATTTCTTGAAAACAGAGAACGTACAACAAAACATTTACCTTGAATTGAATGCGATTCACCGAAGAAGAAAGTTAACTTGTACCAAGAATTGATTACGATGTTATCAGATTTCAGCATTTCAAGGAAATACTGAAACATTATCGTGCGGGGAATCCCCCTGACGGTAAATTAATAAATTCTAGTAATTATTTCTGTTCATACACTTGTCTAATTAAAAAACTAAGTAAAACTAATAATTTTTCTTATTTTCATTTTGCAGGATCGTCATGTGAAGCGAAACGGTGACAACGAACCAGTTGTAGATCCATCGCAAGATTATATTCTCATGCTGGGCTATGAGAACGCAACTCACACCGTCCTAAGATTTAAGAGGAAATTGGACACATGCGATACCGCTCACGACATTCCCATAACGGTGAGTTCCACTTTATATCTAACATAAACTGGTAGTAGAAGCAATATCAACTGAAGATGAGTAAAATTCTTGTGGATTACCTATCTCCTCCACACTATGATGGCACATGGTGCTCCTCCACCTGGCCGTGGCTATTACCATCATCACCTTCGTCTATTTATGTACTTTGCTGAGTGCCTACAGCTACTATGCACCTGTAGGTCTTGCTCTTAATTAACTTTTTGTCAATTAGCCAAAGTAATTAAAAGTTAGCTACGGTTATCTACAAGGTAAAGAAGGTATCCGACTCCACTCTTTCGCCGGTATGGGTTTTCTGTTCATCATCGCGGTCATACCACCATGGCATGTTAGGCCGTAATATGCAATATTCCAAGAATTCCGGGAGAATTCCCCGAAACGTACAAAATTTTATTAGAAAATTGAAAAATTTTATGTTTATGACCGCGAATGGACTTTTATGAACCGCCCTGTGCTCTTACTCCAGTGTGTTAATTACCTTGCATGACTCGTCGATTTTACATAATTCAACAGAGCAGGGTCGCCTCCGAGGACCGTTGAAATATTAACAGATTATCACGGTATTGTTAATAGGAATGTAAATATTTGATCAGAACGCACAATTACAGTCTCGGGCATGTATTTTCCGCGTTTTTTAGTATGTACCTGCAAATTTATTTAAAAAAAAAAATCCATTCCTTTTGCCGAGCACGCTAAGAGCAATTCTAAATAGCTTTCATCACCTGATTTTCTTGTTAGTTTCGGTTGAAGGATTCTCTCCCAAAACAGAAACTTCTTAAGAAACGCTGTTTATTGCACGGCAATTAAAATCATTTACGGCTGTTTTTCTTGTCTCCACTGTCTTTTTTTTCGGATAATGGCTGACGATAGGTCTTCCTTTTAGCACCATTGTGCGAACACCCGAAATAATTCCGGAACGAAAATTTTATGGGAGGCTTAGAGCTCGTGAAAAATATTGTCTGTTCCATAAAAATAAAAAAAAAACCAAGTCAAGGAAAAAGTCCTCTATTTGATCATTACTTATTGTCAGTTTTGTTTATTTTTGTTGTGTCAGCGATTTCGTGCGAGTAATTTCGCTTTATTTTGATGAATAATGTGCGATTCTTGGAAATTTTTCACGCTTGTTAGATTGCCGAAGGATACAAGATTAATTTTCGTATTAACGACGAGATTGCAATACATTCGAATAGCCGACAAAATGATGACTATCGAATTTTTTTGGTTAATTGGAAAAATTTCAATCTTTTGTGCTGGCGTATTTCCGATTTTGATTCATTACCTTTTCCAGGAGTGCCTTATTATCTTAAAGGTGAAGCGGGTTAATAGCGTTTCTTTAATGACTTAATTTAAATCTCATCAATATTTTTATTTACGACGAAATTAATTAATTTTAAATTTTTCACGCGATTTTTTTCAGGAAGATGAAACAGTCATGAAAATTTTTTTTATGTTTCTCGACTGTTGTAGCTTGAAATATATATTGAAATTTTCCATTAAGGTTTCTGAATAAGTGCCGTGCCATTGTGAGAATTGATAACCCAATATGAGGTCAAATTTCGGCTGACTTTCAGATGAAAAACATTACCGCGATTTTATCCCCCTGAATTGAAAACACCATCTTTGGAAGATGATGTTATGGCGCGTTATTACGACTAATATGACTTGCTTTTCATACTATTTTTCTAAGCTGCCGTTTGTTTGTTCCAAAAACTCGCTTAATTGCAGCTCCAAGACAATGGATTTAAGAATTTTCCATCTACTAACGTTTAAAGCCCGTATAGTATCTTTAGTAGCTCTGGCAATTCTTAACCAAAACCTGGCTGTGTCAAAGAATTTTGGATTAGCGATGTTTTGGTTTCGATTACCTTATTTTTCGTAGAGATCACCATGACATCTTGTGTAGACTCGTTGCAGTTCCGGACTCTGGCGACTTGGAGAAACCTCCATGCCTCATTTCACATTTCTTCTAACTCGCCTTCCGACGTTTCCAAGCGGCTTGCATCCTGCTGAATTACCCCTGCGACTGTAACTATGGCTAGGCTTGGAAACAGAGCTAGACCTAGTTCAAGATTGATTAACCAAACTTTGACTTTTCGCCACTGTTCCAAACGGAAGTTGAACAACAACAGAATTGTTCCATGGCAGGACGCGGTGCGCAAATCTAAAAAAACCTTTGCTGAGTCGCCTCGATCCGATCAATGTGCATAGAAGCTACTAGCTCTGATGATTTTTCGCCTATGCCTCTGCTTTGGATAAACGTCTGCGCACACTTTTTCACCTATCATACTCAAAAGAAATGTTTCCGTCTGAATGTAAACTTGCTCGTGTGACACGTTGTTGTCCGCGTTGTCCGCTTAACCGGAAACTTCCTATGGCCCTGACGCAGCGTTAGAATCATTCGTTTCAAAAGAACTTGTGTATTTCCCCAAATAGCCAGCAAATTTTACGGTTCTCCATCATAATTTCCCAAGCTCTTTCAACCTCTTTGGAGGTGAATTGTTTTAGGCAAAGATTAGCTTAGTGGTGAACACGTTGGAGCGTCCTGCTGAGGACCAGTGTTCGAATCTCTGACTGTGAACACGTTTAATTTCGTTTTTTAAGGTGAATTAATTTGAATACTTAGAAGGCTTTTGAATTCTATGCTCGGAATACCCTTTCAATATAAACTCGAGTCTCATAAAAATTAAGGTAGCTAACAGGTGCAACACGATAACAGGTGAGAACTGTAAGAGGAAAAAGCTGCTACACTTTCGCACGCGGGAATTTTTTAAGCTACTCTGCAAATTCGATAAGTTCACAGACTTCTTAATTTATCATCACTGATACCTAAAACAAGGAAAGCAACCCTCCAACAACAGATGAATTGCACTTATTTCGGTCCTATCTAAAGTTTTTGAATTACTTTTCAACTCTCAGTTGATTATGTATCTCGAAAGCGACCATCGTATTGATATTAGCTGAAGACTTACTAATGGCCCTGACGGAATCATGGTCTTCATAATTTTGAATCATCCTAAATCGTCGCTCTTAATATTTCAGTCATTACATACGAAATAAATGCCGGTACACCTCAAGGTTCAGTCCTTGTACCAACCTTATTTCTTCTCATTAACCTTTTGTCTCTCACTTTTAAACCTACTCATGGTTTCATCGACAGCACTGTAAATGTCGCGCACTCTTTTGATTAAGTAATGAATTCTCGACGACACTGTACAGCAATCTATCGAGAATCGTTAAATATCGACATTTCTACAAGTCTCGCTTAGGGTAAAGGAAATCGTGTTATGTTTAACGCAACCAAAATTCGGGCTGCTAAGTGTCCCTTAAAAAAAATCCAGACTAATTTCAACCCATTTCGGTTGACAGAGCAAATATACCCAATTCATCCTAGCTAAACATCTTGGATATTGCGATATCTAAAATGTGATGAAATATTTGGATTTTCTACAGAGATTTAAGAAATACTTCATTCTATTTGATTTGGCGCTGATCTACCACTTACAAGTCCTACTCCAGGCCTAGACTTGCACATCATTCTCATAGTTGGACAGAGGTAGTGGAAGACTAGAAAACTTATTGGCGATTTCACAATATCTGGAAACATTGAGCATTGACTCTCTGGCGCATAGCCGAAATGTTGGTTGACCATACCATAATTTTACCATAATTTTATTCAGTCATGTACTCATTTAGTTTTATAACTTTGTATACTTGCATAATTTCTGTAATTCAAGTTGGAATAAATTTAATAGTGCTACACTTCAGACACGTGTGTTTTTTTTTGCCTCCGATTCTACCCCTTACATTACGATTCGATTGCAATTGATCGTAAATATAGGAAATTTATGATTGAATGTGCCTAAAGCCAGTAACTCACGCAAGTACAATATTTCCTTTTAATCTCATTCAATTCTAAGTTTCCTATATTTACGATCGATTGCAATCGAATCGTATTGGGTAACAAGGCCCCAGTCGACGATACATTTTTTGGTCCTTCCAGCCGGATCGTGTGTACCTTCTCTTCAGAAAATTCATTGAAACGACCTTATGAGAATATTGAAATGTTCATCTTGAATTACTGGACCAACCCACAACTTGTGATTGAGAGAGATTTCAGTTGTAGTCAGTTTTGACGCATTGAACACTACGCAAAGCCTGGTATATAATAGAACTATAAATGCGTCTTAGATTTAACTATAGGGCGCATAGGATTGAGGCTTAAGTATTCGGTCATGAAATACTAGTATTGTTGCTTAAAATTCTTGGCCGACTTGAAACGTTTTTCAATCATATAAAAGTTCCTTAAGGCACCAGGTTTAGGAGTCTTTAATCGGTTCTGAATTTGGTTTGAATAGTAATTTGATAATGTATCATCCATTTGCTTCACATCGATGATTCGCTTAATATTACTCTTCATACAAAATGTCCTCTTCTGTAAAATGATCTTGCTGTGCGAGAAGACGATCTAACTCCCAAAATCACTTAAGTAAGTCGTCGGTGTTTGAATTAGTTTGAATTGGAAACCGTAGACAGATAAGCACCTCCAATGACGTAGCCAAATATTGTATTTTGAACAGTGAGTCCAGATTCAAGTACAATTTTGGCCGCTAATAAGATATTGAAGAACACTTCAGATCCTAAACTGATGTGTTTGGTCCGTCAAATTCAACATCTGCTAGTTGAATACTCCGAAAGACCCCCCCCCCCCTGGAAGCTGATTATCTGTGGAGGAAGTAAATTCGATAATTTTGACAAGATTAGGGCATCAACATTAAATAAATCATGAGTAAACCGATGTTTTATTTTTATTTTATTTTATTTTTAATTTAACAATTCCACGAGATTGTTGACAATCTTTGGGACCTAATCCTCGTATTTGTGTCTTGGCATGTTTGCGGCGAGTAGAAGGTATTCAAGTCAGACTAGCTTACAGTCGTCGTCAGCATAGCATAATACTCGTATATTACATCGGATAGTAATAACTAAAATAAAATAACATAAATGATAAACAATAAAGCCCCTAGACGGCTACCTTGTGGCACCCCGAACGGCGAAAATTGTTTAAAAGGGCAAGGGAAGTACGAGAGTAACCAGTTTAGAAATGAAAATAGTAATACTAATGCGACGAATAGCTGCAAAGAATTTAACCGAGGCACACTTATATTTACATAGTAAAATAAGACCGCACTGAATAGTTTTTTCCCGATTCTAGGGAATATGGTGAAACTCAAGGTACAAAATTAACGACAGTTAAGAAGCCATGCCATGGCCAAAAAAACAATTATTATGAATTACAATTTTAAACGCTATGAAAGTGTTTTGTTTCTTCTGATTTCCTATATCCGGGTAATCTAGATATTTGTAGGAACTGAAGCGATGGCATCCGTAGTCACCAAGGGACCACGGTGAGATGTGGACTTAAGTTCGTTGTTATCTAATGAAATAAAACCACTCTGCTGACTTTCCTATAACCAATAGGCAACCTAAATTAAAGCTGCATAACCCTTTTCAACCAAGTGAGAACGGAATTTTACAACTGCGACGTATCCGTGACCCTATAGTATGTATCGACCAGTTGAGGTGACCCCTTTCCAATGCTCTCGATGAAGACACACTTTAGTAAGTGTCAAATTCTTTTGTTTATTAGGCAATCGAGTATTGAAATTACCTTTGTCTGTGGCCTTACTATGAAACCTCGTTTGATGTGTTGGATTTTATAAATTCCTGATTCTGACAAGACCACATTCTGAACCTAAGGACTTGTCTGCAAGCTCTTTGTAGATCTTAGAAGAAAAGTTTCTGGTTTCCCATATGAGGAGCGCATAGTACGTTAGCTTACATTGGATGTGCGCTCATTTAATCGCTCTGCCTAAATTCAGGGTTTCTAACTGCTTGCAACCCTAAGTGGATTAAAGTGTATAATCTCCTACTCTTTGATAACTTTTCTCACGAAAATTACGTGGTTACTTCTTTGGGTATATGACACTTTTCGGTTGTTTTTAAAGTCGTTTATAGCAATGGTAAGACATCTACCCAATCCTATGTTCTGACTATTTCTTTGCTAGTCTAACAAATTTTCTGTAAATGTCATCTAAAGCGGGTTAAGAAGAAATCCTGATAACTAGGACTAAGTTTAGGACTGCTAAGGGCATCTGATTTCAAACTGCTTAATTATAAAACAACAAGTCCATGGACTTTCTAAATGCTTAAATCCAAATAAGTCTTAACTTTAATCTCACCCTGGTACTTATCGGACCGTACTTATACAATTAGTTTTATTCCCATAATAAACTGCAGCTGTAAGCTTAAAATTTCAAAACAAAATTTCGTAATCTTAATTAGCAGTTTGAAATTTGTAATTCTGTTCCAATTTTGCCACTGCAATTGCAAATTCCACCTGCAATTTATCAAAGTGGCCCTCAGGCATAAGTAGTGCCCTTAATTCGTCAGTTCCAGAAAAGGCAGGCATTCACTCTTGACATATTTATCCGGTTCATGTGAAAAAGTGCTTTGGTAATGAAACTTGAGTGCTAGCCTTCGTGCAACAATGCTATTTACTTATGGGCACCTTCTGAGCCCTGAGTCGGACGTACACTTAAATCACGCTGCAAGCAATTTTAAGAAATTTTCACAAAATTTAATAGGTATATCCTGAAAAAAATATGCATGCCATGATAATTATGTAGCCAAGGATGCGATACTATCACAAAAAAAATAAGACTCCAACTATGTACCTACTCCCAGGCCCAGTTGCTTAATAAAGAAGCCGCTCTTCTGCTGCTGTTCGCGTCATCCCAATACATTGCCTGGCCTAGCACGTACAGTAAATTAGCTTCTGCTCGGACCGCAGTAATTTCAGAGTTTTAAAACACCCAACGAGACATACTCAGGTGTAATTATTTCATTTTGTCGTACACAAACGGCTACCATTTGTGACTAAGTGGTCAGTCACTCTGTGGACAGAAAATGGTTTAAAAAAAACTGGCTGCATGGCAGTGGCGTACAAATACAAAAAAAAATTTGCAGGCAATCACGCACCAGAATGTGCAAGGGAATGGCTAAGAAAATAAGCAGTTGGGGTTTAATAGCATCCCCGATGCCCCTATTAGCCAAGCCTCACTCCATTGGCCATGGATGGTGTTGGAAACTAATAAAAACATGCAAATGTCAAGCTCGCCGATGGCCGCTAAAATGCTTAAAGAAAAAACAAAAGTTTAATTAGCCAACGTCAAGTTGCGGAACAATTTTCTTTGCAATTAAAAAAACTCGCGCCTTCAAAAGAAATAAGGAGACACATGTACCTGAAGACGTGAATTATAAGTAGCTATCATTCAGGTGCGGTGTATCTTTCTTATGTTTTCAAGCCGTTCGCCCATTTCTGATGAGATTCAACCGAGACTTGCGACGAGATTGTATAGTGATTACCTAGTCGTTAACATTTTTGTCCTTGTTGGTTCCGGACATTAAAAGGATAAAATGCAGTTAGACCGCAGTAACTAATTTACAGACTAATACCAATGTGCACCCGACTAATGTCAGCCCCTGTGCAACTGCTAGTGCTAGAGTACACTCCACTTCAGGAGATTGTAATTAACCGCGCGGTTTTGTATTTAAATTTGTTTTTTTTTCGATACCGCGACTGGCAATGCAATTGTCGTTGTTTTCCAACCGCAATTTTAATGGCATATGATGTTCTGCGGCTAAGGACATACCACATCATCCGCTCTCTCGCGTCCCGGTCAGCCGGACCTTTACTGTATAAAACCCCACACTGGAGTCAATTTAATACGCGTAAGTGAACAGAATTAACGACATGCAGTGAAAACATCGCTTAGCCAAGAGCCGCACATTAATAAAATGCACGAAAAAAAATGCAGTATTAGTGGTGTTACCTGCACGTTCACGGTAAACTGTACTCAGGTGATAGTGCTCGCTAAAGTCTTTCGTCCTACCGAAGTAATAGTAAATTCCAAGAATTGCAGATGGGTAGCAAACGGAGACACTTCGTAGGGGCTATAGACGATGTAATAAATTTAAGAGCGACATAAATTTAAGGATAATTACACACCGGAGTGGCCAATTAGCTGCAATCATTTTTATTCTTGCGTTCAGCAAAAATTACAATGTTCTTTCAATTAACTTAGAAAATGACTTTGTGCCTTTTTGTCTTTTTGTCGGCCATCATCATCATCATCATCACGACATAGTCTCAGGCAATTATAATCGAAAGACCGCGTTCTCAGTCTGTCCTGTTGTCAGTCGTAATTAAAATGCTCATATCAAATTTTAATTCTCTGCATGCATCGACGTAAAATAAGAAATTCGTATACATTGAGAAAAAGGAAGTTCACAACATCATAGTCGGAAGTTTTTATACCAAATTATAAGGTGCAACATTTTACCGCCATCCGTTTGGTTTTGTTTCTACTACGCAAACGTAACTGGCCTTTGCTCCAGGACAACTAGCCTCAACATCAGCGAAACTTGTATTTGTGGATCGTTTACTGATGCTGAATTTTTCGGTCTCGATTATATGGTTTTTCGTCGTCATCGTCATCTTCGTGCGATGGATGATCCAATTGGTGGAGGAGTTGACATAGCATTCCATCTTCCATTGTTGAGCACTCGCATTCGGGTGATTTGGAGTTTCTGAGCATCGCCTTGAACTTGTCTCATAAATGCGTCCTTGTTGCTACTGCTTACATCGACGATTTATCCAATGCTTTGCGTCTGTGTGATAAATTGATGCTATTTGGAAATTTCAATTTGCCGACTGTGAATTGGATGTTTTCTGAAGATGATGGACTGATGCATCCTTCATGTTTCATTGACATCCTTACCTCTTCTGGTTTGACACAGTGCTGCGATGTAGCATCTGACTTCGGCAGATTTTTGGATTTGGTGTTTAGTACCGACTCCAGTGGTACCATTGTCAGGCGATGTTCTGTTCCTGTTTTCTTTCCAATATTATATACAATTCATCTGGCGTACCTCAAGGCAGCCACCTTGGTCCACTCTTATTTATTATTTGCCGTGTTGTTTCCTCTGCTCGTTATTGTGAAATTTTAAATTCCGACTGCAACTCCTTTGATAAGTGGTGTCATTAACTACCATCCTCTTAATATTAGTCTTTTTGTCGTAAACGAATTCAACTGGACTTCAGCTACACTATATGTGGTTGGTCATTGACGAGACTTGACAAAACCATTGACTTGGGGGTCTGGTTGAATATTCGTTTTACCTTCGATGACCATATTGACGCGATTGTTACTAAGGCCAATTCGACGCTGGCTTTCGTTAAAAGGTGGGCTAAGGAGTTTAATTACCCTTATATTAAACGGCTTCTTTATTGTTTGTTCGTTCGTCCAATTCTTGAGTATGCTTGCTGCGTCTGTTCACCATTTTATATAGTTCACGTTAATCGCCTTGACGTAGTCTAGCGTAGGTTTGTTCGGTTTGCTCTTCGTGGACTTCCTTGGATAATGGTACTCACTTGGACCACTGCTTTTATTGTTTGTTTCGACAGTAATAAAACTCGATTTTATTGAATTTGAAAAAAAGGCAAACATTTGCACATAGAAATGATACATTCAAAACGTGCATAATTAGTACGATGATGAACTAGATCGAAAAACGAACTCCCTCTTAAATTACGGCCAGGTGGCGTAATAAATATCTTGCCAAGTATAAATGGCAAATCAATCAGCCTCTGCAATATTTGAAACACGAGCAGAACCGTAGCAATCTCACGACGCTTCTCCAAAGTCTCAAGTGAATGATTATATGGTGGGAGATGGATTGAATCCACCCAAGGTAGTAACTGCAGAGCAAAGCGTAAGAATCTACGCTGAACTGATTTCAACCGAGTAATATGGGAGGAATAACATGGGGTCCAAACGGGGCTAGCATATTAACAAAAAAGAAATAAAGGTTCTTGAGTGCAAAGATGTCAGTGAACTCCTAAGCCCAACGTTTAACGAATCCGAGAAAACAATTGACTCGAATTGATAATTTCATCAAAATATACACGGAAATTCAATTCACTGTCAAACGTAACGCCCAAGGCCTTCATTAGTGAAACTCTTGGTATAGAGGAATTATCACTGTCATATTAAAACGTGATAGTTGTTTTTCTACAGCAGAGGACCTAAGTGACTGCCCTGAGGTACCCCCGATGTGACATAGATATTTTCAGAGATTTCTCTCCTGAAGAGAGTATTTTGGACTCTTCCAGATAAATCATTCTTTCACCACACAAGAAATCCTGTAGGGAACCGCAGCATATTAAGCTTAAAAAGCAGAAACCTATGAGAGACCTTGTTAAAAGCCTTATTAAAATCAGTATAAATGCAATCCGACTGCTATTCTTTTTCCATAGTTGAAACACATATAGCTGTAAATTGGACCAAATTAAGATAATTAAAGGATTTAAAACCAGAGATCTCTTCAGATCTCTTCATATCTCAAAATCTCAGAGCAACCGTCAAATTTACGTATACAGTTTACAAATTGCCAAAAAGATTTAGGGTCGTCCCGTGTTGACTCTGGTAAGCCAGACAGACATAAGTATTAGTGAAGGTAAGGTGGCGACGTCTTAATCGGGAATAATAAAAGAAAAAAGACATCAGGGCTCATTAAAAGTTTGAATAATGCAACCACGGACTCCAGCCTCGAAATCCTAAAACACGAAATGCCTCTTTGAGATAAAGTAGGAATAAGTTCCGGTACATATACTTAAGAAGGCATTCAACAGTAATGTTCGGAGATAATTTGAGACAAAGACAACCTTAGGAGGCCTCAAAACATGGAGTTCACCAAGGGGTCTTCCATCACTTTCATCATGACAATTGATTCATTTGTTTGTTTTTTCCAAAATGATTTTTTTTGCAATATCTCAAAAACATAAGCTCAGGGAACAAAACGGTGGTCATTTTCGCGCTCAGAGGAACAAAATTACCCTAAAAAAGATACTGAGAACTCTACAAAATAAAAAACCATGTTTTTCTGCAGCAATTCACATATTCTACTGTTAAACCAATTCCTGAAATTTATTCTTAAATGGGGACGATATAAATTTTTTTTAAAATTTAGTTTGCATTTGACGTACAGAGAAGCACTTTGAAAAGTTAGATCGCGTGCATCTATATCTATAATTTTCGATTGAATGAACAAGTGTAGATAGTGTTCCGAATTCCCATAAGCCCATCAATTTCTACACTGAATAATAAGTGCTTAGCTCCGTAATCTGTTATTATTGAACACCATTGTCCTGTACTGAAATTTTAAAATTATTAGGCAGAAAATTAGTTTGGATTTTTTTTAAAAATCATTTTTAACCCTTTGTCGCCTGACGGTAATTTAAAGTTCCACGACATTTACTTGAAATATATTCAATAATTTATGCACTGAAAACTCAAAGAAACTTTTAAATTCCTATTTGGCTACTTTTGTTCTTATGGTTCGTATATTGATCATCGTTTATTTTTATTTTATCCTTTTGCCTTAATTATCCTTAATAGTCCTTAAACATTTTCAAAATTATTTTATCATTCTAAAATACCTGACATACCTTCAGACTCGCGAACATGGGTTAAACAAAAAGGATTGATTGATTATTCACAAGAAAAAGTTTACCGTCATTACAAAAAAAAGGCAAAGCAAGATATTAATTTTTCAACAAGATAACGTAGCTTCGCATGCATAAAAAAATATCAGTGATTTATTACAAGCGAAAAGAACACGGGAGAACAGTGATTTTGTGACGTAGGGTAATTCTGGTCCATTGAATACGAAAATAATTGCAGATTTGCCGAATTGGCAATTGGCGAGGCTATATATGAAGAGTCGCCAGTCGTTTAGCTCATACATTGGAAGGCCCATTAAAGCCCATGGATAACTCAGAAACATTGGTACAATATACAGTATCACCATCCTCAATGAAATGTGAAAGAATATATCGCTCTCTTAACAATTTATAATTACAACAAATTAAAAATCTTTTACATCTCTGGACTGTTTTCTAGCTCGCAGCAATCTAACAACAAGACATTCAATCAATCCCTCATTTCCTGTACCATAATTTCTTTCCAGCCAAAGTCACCCTATCACATCATAGGGTTGTCCCCTGGGATTTACTTTATAAAAAAAAAAACAAAAAAACTGTTGTCACGAATACTCATAATAACACAAGAAGAATTTATATTTTTGATAGTACGGTTCATCATGAGAACTAGAGACAATTCAAGCAAAATAATTATAGTGTATCTACAGTCACTCCAAAAACTAAGGCCGCAGAAAAAAATGTTTTTTGCCCTGTGTTGTCAATAATACATATGCAACCTATGAGTCCACTGAATAACGTTTGGTTTAAATAACTAAGAAATTAGGCAATTATTTAAATCATTAGGTAAGGAAAGAAAGTCCTTGAAATTACAGAGAAAACAAGGCCACTTAGTAGTTATATTATACCCGATGGTGCATCACAGGTCAGTTCTGTCATTTATATACAAAGCTTTATCAGATGACTACTACAATATATAAGAGCAATATAAAAAACAGTCAGTAAACAAAGATAAAGTAACTTTAACTAGGTTAGGTTAGGTTAGGTTAAAGTGGCTGCCTAAGAAGGCACACTTAGGCCTAAGAGGCCCTTTGTGCTACCACATTGTGGCTTGAAGTTAGCAACCCCATAGAATTACCTAAAGAATAAGAGGGTTAACATTTTGTCCCCTGTGCACCGAACCAGTTTCTTGTATCCAGTGGAACTAGTTCACGGGAAGTCAAAATTATTTTGACTGGATTGTGAAGGGTGTTCATCCTTAATCCGTCGTCGGGAACCATTTTTGGGAACTTTAACTAAGCCGGTCTTTTATCCAATTTCTCGAGAGATGAAAATAAATGTAATTAAAATTGTGATTAAAGAGACGCGACATCGATGCCAATGGCACATTCATACCGTATTTTGTAGATATGTGGTTTCATTGAATAAGTTATTATTCGAATGGAAGTGAACGTGTAACAGGTTCGAACCCCACTGTCAGTTTGCTGACAACAGTTCACGTTAAAGGATCACTGGGATTTGCAGAGTAATGTCTCTCTAGTCCTCGTTACCCCTTATGTGGCATGGGGCGGAAGAAAAACTTCACCCGATTAGAGACAACGATTGCAGCAAGTGAACCTACAATTTAAAGTAGATTCCGAACCATTGACACTTTCCCTTCAACCCCCATGGCCTTTTTTATATCGTAATCTGTTGTCAGCAGAAAACATATATGGGTCGCCGGCGACACGTTATCACTTACTCCACTGACGACTTCGTAATGTCACCTTAAATTGTAGGGCCATAGTTGTCGTCGAATCGAATGCAATTCTTCTCCCGCTCCACAAGAGGTTACAGAAACTAGAGAGGATGTAAATTTAAAGTTCTACAAAGACAACTTTAAACCTTAATGTGCTTTTATTTTGAAATTGGTTTGGCTCGAGTAATTACAAGTATCTTACTCAACCATTACTCGCACTAACAAATTACAATCGTAGAAAGCTACCATAGTGCCACATAAATTTGTAGAAATTGTTTGAAATCTCGTACACTCACACCATCATCTCCGATTCGTTCCCAATGAAAAAACATTTCAGCTCGGGCTTATAATTCTTTTCAAAAAAATATTTTGACTAGCACAAACAAAACAAACCAGCTACCGTTGCAATTAAATGAGATGTTTTCAAAAGCATTAAAATTGCTTCATTAAAGTGTGCTGGCATTATGCTGCCCAATTTAGAAGAGATTTGCCCTTCCAAGCGTAAAAACAATTCCCTGGTTAGCCTTCCGAACGCTAACATACATTGACGTTTTCCGTCATGGTCATAAAAGTATGTAAATTTTAGAGAAAGTAGTATCGCTACCCACTTAAGCGCCCATCCACAAACAACACAAAAAAAAAACGGTGTCTTCCAAATCTTTGACCCTAATCCATTAAGTTGTTAAGGATTGGACCACACGAGTGCATCCTTTAATTTCCCAAGCAGCTGAACAAGTGCTTGGGGGCCCCAAAGTAATAATCGCTGACAACTACTAGTGGTGGGTAAAAGGATTCCCGGGCCGAATTCTCTGACATGACGAAGAAATGAGAAAATTGCCGGCACTTCTGCTTCTCATATCACTGAATTCCGCTGATGCTAGATATGTAAATTTCTGGTGTTGATCTAGCACTTTTCGAGGAGTTTATAACCCGATGACATTCCATTTCAGGCAGACTTCACTGCTGCGGAGTCCCTTAATGGGCATTTCTTGTTTGCCACGATAATGAGTTGGATAGTTGCTCTCAAGTGGCACGAAAATAGTCTACTTCTTGTAGGTCGTTTGTACTTTTTTAATTTCGTATCGCCGAACTAATAACTCAGAAATGGACCAGCTAAGATAGATAAGTTTGATGTCGACGTAAAATGCGGTTGACTGCGTTCAATTAATTCCACCCTTATCAGGCCAGGAATTAGGAAGTCACTTAAGGATGAGATGTGAGCTGCGCTGCATTGGGCTAGAAGTAATTTGTTCTTAATAGAAAAGCGGATAAGACAAACGGCAAATGTATCCTTTCGGATACGATTTTAGGTACATTAATGGACAGGTGAATCCATTTTAGATGAACTAAGTAAGCATGTACACCTGGTTTTCCGATTATATTCTTATTCACCTAAATGAGTGAGTTGTTGAGTTATGTTAAAAGCAACTTTAATGCCATTTTGATTGGACTTAATATTTCCATTCTTTTTGGGCCTTTTTTGTTTTTTGTTAATGAGGAGGTTTTTATGGTTTCACCAAAAGTTGATGGAAAATATTTTCAAAAAATTTATGCGTTTATGCTACTGGGAACACGCTGGATACAAAAGCAATTCGATAAATTGTTGCTTTTTTGAATTTTTATTGGAATTTAAACATAGTTGTTGCCGCGGTCGTAAAATCGGTTAATTTACGGCGGATTGATTATCTGAATCGCGTTAACAAGTCGCTTTAATTGCCATCGTTGATTGTATAGGTGTTCTTGCAATAAAGCTACTTCATTTCTTTTGCTGCGCTCATGATGATGTCGTTGGTAGCAAGAGGAATAAAAGGAATTAAACAATTTTCTTTGTAATTTGATTGCTTTGATTAAAAAAAATTGCTGAGAAGATTACTTCAGTATCGAAGAAAAACGATTCGATTTTGTAAATTTGCAGAAAATTGAAGAAGTTAATTGGGCGTATTTTGCGTTTATGATTTACTGGAAAAGTTTAATTAACGTCTACGCCACTAGGTTTGCTTAAACTATTTTATCGGCAGAAAATTTAATTTTTTGATGAATAAGTAAATCCAGTTTTATAGTACTTCGTTAATCTGGCTGTGTAGGTGGCTGCATAATCGTGTTGAAATAATAAAACGCAAAACAATGCTTTTATATCCTTAATTCTTTAAACAGCTATGGAATCACTAGCCGTTTGTTTTCCAATGATAAAAACTAGGCCAACCGTTTCATTGTCGACAATGGATCAATAAATTGTCAGATACATCGGATTTTCTTTCGATGATATTGAAGGAAAAAAAATTGTCTAGAGTATCATACCATGAAAATACTTATCTATCCATTTATCTAAAGTTAAGTGCTTTTTAACGTCCCTTTAGGTCAAGTGACTTTAAGCCTATGGAAATCTACTTTTTCACGTCTCTTGCTTAGAAATTGTCTCTTTTATTAGCTTATTAGTACATAGGAAAGGTATTGCAATGGATCCGTAAATCATCACAATCGAAAATGTTCCACATATTTTTATGTTTCAAGGTCACTACAGTATTTTCACATTATTTCTGTGTGGATGTACGTACGTATGTGCGTAGTCATTTCTTTCCGGCACGAAATCTCGCGAACAAAAAATTATATCGATATTATTGACCTCAGTATGATCTGAAAGAAATTTTATCAAATTCGATCCAGTCATATTTTTTGTTTCAAAATATAACGAAATCAAGAAAACTGATCTCTTCTTGCTGATTATATTCAAGAACACGAATGTATCGACGTGTGTTCTTTTCTTAGTTCCAAATCAATTCATATCCTTGACTACTACACGCCTTGATCAGATTTAGATCCTCTGGTATACCCTTGTGTTATTAAAATTAAACCCGAAAAGTAAGTACTGCGACTATGTCGGTTTGTCTCTTGTGGTATGTCAATCTACCAAATTTGCAGAAATATTACAAAAAAAAAGATTAAATTTTGGTTACATAGATAGTGCTTCTAATGTCGTCTATATGAAAACAGTCCAGAAATTGTTGACACAGGCAACGTATGATTTCCAAATTGGTGACTTGTAGAAATACACTTATTCCACAAGTACACTTATCAGACAGTATATTACTTGTCCGGTAGATATGAGAAATTTCTGACGTACACGTTAGCATTCTTTGCCTTCTTTCTAAACAGTCAGATTTTTCTGCTTAACATACATAGCTATAAAGTGGTCTTACTTGACCTTAACAAAGACTTTGATAGTGTTAAATATTGTTAGCTGATATCTAAACAGTCATTTTGTTTTCGTTGCTTTTATTTTCAGCTACAACTTTAGTACAATGATTTTTTATTTAATAGATTATAAGAATTTAAATATAACAATGACTGTACTACGGCTATTAAAAATTAAGGAAAACAGTTTTTCAAGCATATGAAAAGCACTTCGCATTTTTATATGATGTTCCTATTGGTACCATTGGTAGTTTTATTCGCGTTCTTCGTAACGACGTTAAAGATATATTGAGATTCGCTTTTGTAAATTTACATTAATGGATCCATGTGGCGCGGAGTCATTTAATGTAACTGAAGATAGATTATTGACATTACAATTATGACCCATCATCTAAGTTATTTTGACCTATCACCTATGTTTTTTTTCAGTTATAATAACATTTATAACTTGTCAATATGCGGTGAATATCATATGTCATTCAACAGTGTATGACACGTATTCTATAAATGCTATTATAACTGAAAAGATGTACATATGTGAACCCCGTCATAATTGTAATACCAATGATTTTCGTAAAGTTACACTAAATGAATCCACGTCACATAGGTCAATTAATTTAAATTTGTAAAAATTAATCTCAATATATCTTCAACGACGTTACGAAGAACGCGAACTCGAACAAAAGTGGTTCCAATATAGAACCTTTTGGAACATCGTATAAAAGTGTGAGGTTTTTTTTTATATATAATGCCAAAGCTCATGGATGCCCTAAAGTACACTTAAAAAAAATTAAGAGTAAGGAAAATGGTTTGAGAGATTTCGTGAATGAGACGCCAGGCTTAAAAGAGTCAAGCTTATAAAACGAGGAAAAAACAGAATAAGGTTCATAGTGCGAAAAATCGGAGTATGATTATGAAGTGCTGTCATCACATCTATCAAACTCTAGTAACAATGGCTTTGTAATAAATAGCTTACAGTCGATATTTTATCAAGGAATGGAACATTTTCCTAAGACTTGTGGCCCTTTGCAAATCTTGTTTTTTCCAAACTATATACATAGCTCTTTATCTCGAAGATGTAATGACTGCATCCGCTTTATATTTGGACTTGGAGGTTTTGACTAGGTTTTGCTTTTTCACTTCCTTGTTTTTTAAATAATGATATTAAACTAAAAACAACTACACATACTTAGGAGTATAGCAAACAATTTGCTTAAAATGCTTTTAATCTCATCGGTCCCAAAATATATGTATGTATAAGCCTGAACTTTTTTTTTTATACATAAATTTTTCCAGGAGATATACATATGTTATTTCCTTGAAAGAGTGTCTCAGATTTTTTAACAAACTTTTACATTGAATTATTTCAATATTTTCCTTCTCTTAAGTCTTAGCACAGCTATTTATAAATGATAAGAACTCCAGACATTTGTAACTTATCTGAGTCAACTCTTAATCCCTGACACATGGTTGAATTCCCAAAGACTTACGATTAAAGTGAATATTTACCAACAGTTTGGTGATGATGAGTAATAATGTAAAAGAATTTCTTGTTGTTGTTGCCAACTTTTGTTTAACTTCGAAATTTAATTACTGCCCGTCGTCGCATCTCAACCATCTCTGAATGTATCTTATGATATCATATGTATTTTTAAGATAAAATCCAGTTTTCTTTTAAAGTAAGACGTTGCCTTCTGTCTTCATCTCATGAATACCTCTTTAATCCCATTGCCTTTCTTATTTTCTTGCAGAACGATACAATGAGAGTAATCTATATGTATCACAAGGACGAGCCTCGGCACGGATCTGTAGTTCCAGGAACTTTACCTAATCCACAGGAAGCAGTACGAGAATATCGACCGCTCTTCTTAACCCAAAAATTTCAACAGCATTCACTTCGGGATGAACGTGTTAGGATGTTGGAGCTACGAAACGAAGATGTTGAGCTACCCAGTGGAGGTGACACCGTCTACTGGTGTAAAATGTTCAAATTGGAGGATATAAATCGAAAACACCACTTAATTCGGGTATGACAAAAATTTTATGTTATAAAATTTGAGAAAATTAAAAATTCATTTAACTTTCAGTATGAGCCAGTAATTGACACTTCGTCCAGCTTGCAGTATTTGCAACATATAATTCTCTACGAGTGCCAAGAGAACACTCCTCAATTGGAACAAATGTCCCGTGAACAGGGCAGACAATGTTCAAAGCAATACAGTTTGCAGTTAGCGTGTAACGCCATAGTTGCAGCTTGGTCTCGAGGTTCAGAGGTAATAATCCTTCACAAAAGTATAAAATTAGACACTTTAAAACTTTGAGAGTAGCACTAGGTTTGCTTAAGAACTTAAATAGCTACATTATCTGTTAATTACATTCTTCAATTTAATTTGCTTGCTATAATTGACTTTTTTTTTATATGTTAAAGGGTTTTTCGTTTCCCGATGAGGCCGGTTATCCCCTCGAATCCAAGAAAGCCAAGTATTACCTTATGGAAACTCACTATAGCAATCCGAATCCAGATTTTACTAAACTACATGCAAGACAAATGGTCGATAATTCAGGATTAAAAATTTACTTCACCCACTCACTTCGGTCGAACGACGCTGGAGTCCTGTCCATAGGTAAGTTACACGCGAACTTTATCAAAAATTCATTTCAGAAACACAAAAAAAAAGCAGTTCCAATTTGTCATGGTCTCATTCCCGGTTTTACAGTTTTTCCCATTTTTTGATTTCCTCCTGAAAGCAGTTGGTGCTCAATTTCAGATCCTGGCACAAATACCAGGTGAAGGGAAGCTAAAAGGAACAATACAAAATGGAAATGATGGATGTCAAAAGGTCAAAACGATTATATAGTCTGGGAAACACGAAACAGGAATAACCATGAAAGCACTCTTCAATCTATCACGAAACGAAACTTATTTAAAACATCGAATCCAATGACAGCGGCACCGGGTATTATACAACGAAAAAAAAAAATCCGAATTGCCATATAGCATTTCCACGTTGATGTCAGAATTTTGTCTAGTAATTTTCTCGTATCCTGTCGAACTAATAAATTCAAATTCTTCTCTAATTGTCTGGCATTTAGATCCTGTCCGCAATAGATTCATTCGTATATCCTTTGATAAGGCACACTAGATTTTTTATGATTCATGAAATCAGAACAAAAATCAAAAGGTGTAATAAAGTTGTTAGAAGAGTGGAGAGTTGGAAAGCTTCTTCAACATAATTACTATGTACTTCCGTCCAGCTAACGAGAAAAGTGTCTTGACTTCTCGACATGTTGTGGAACTACAGTTGAAAACTTTTCAAATTAAAGGACGTAATAATTGTGGAGGGGGGGGGGGGGCTTTTAAATTATAGTTGATGTGTACATGTGTGATTAAAGTTTTCGGAATGTTTTAGAAATAAGGGGAGAAAATGTCAGAAACAAACAAACTTTTAATTTTTCTATTTAATTGGAAATTTTGCTGAACATATAATTACATGCTTTTCCGAAAAATTAATTGTCACAGCAATTGTTCATTGTTAGATTCAGAAATTCCACCTGCTTACAATACAAAACTATTTAAATTATGGCACTATTTTTCGATCAATTGCAAAATGACTTCTATGTCGATTTTTTATTTATTTACATACAATTAAAGATTTCACAGTCGCATTCGCAAGAGACAACATGAAAGATCTTGCCGTTGACAGCTTAACATAAAATATATGAGTTAGATAAAAAAAAACACAATTAATATAAATAATAAATAGAAAAAGACACAGATGTCTTCCCTGAGGTACGCCGGAGGTGTTCAGTATTTGTTTGGAGAAATATTCACAAGCATACATACCAATTTCTTACGTAACCAATTACCTATTATAGATGACAGTAGCAACCAATTTTAAACCGTTTACCTGCAGATAATTATTTGTCCTCTTCTTCATGCATCAACAAAAGCCCGAAGACCTATATATAATATGATCTGCATATACATATATTAAAATTTCTATCATGCAGAACCAAAGATGAAATACGTTATAAAGATTGAAAGTAATAATAGCCGCAGAATGGACCCCTGAGGCAGTTCACTTTTACTTGTCTTTATGTTTGAAAAGTCTCAAGACTATGTAGATACGAATAAGCTTGTGCATGCAATACTTTTTTCTTAAATCTTTTACAATATTCAAATTTGTAACCAATTACGATTTCTCAGCAGGAATTAGAAGTATAACATCATGATCGCTGCAATTCTATTTAAAAGCCATGGATGCATGTCCCCTAGTATACGTCTTTATTTCCTTTAAAATTACATTGAAAGCTTTTTATGTCCGCTTCTCCATACATTCGTTGTAAGGGATCAAGAAGGCCTGACATAATTTGCAGTAGAAAGGGAAATCGAAGAAAAGGTGAATAGTACGAAATAAACGACACACAGTGCTCGATAGCAAAGATGTAACGGGCTTCCAAAATTATTGCAAATTAGAACAATCCTTTTTAGGGTAAAAATCAAAATAGGACTTACCAAAATTTGAAAAAAAAACTGCACTCGGGTAGTATATTCAATAGCGAGAGAAAAAATTAACATTTTCACAACTTTCTTAAATACAAAAATTACCAATAATTTGCAAAATGAAAATCCCCTGGAACCTTAGATGCATATTCAGAAAAGTAGAATAAATGCTGGTGTTTGACGTAAACGGCTCAATAATCGTTGCTCAGAAAATACGACACTAATAATTACACACACGGAAACTGCATATATCGACACTCGCGCTAGCGACACTTCCGTTTCAATTTCAGTTCACTGGAGGCTAACAGATACGCAAGCTTCAGTACCACATACAGTCAGACCTAAAGCGGTGGACTACCTGTATTCGTAGTAAACTGCTTTCTAACGGATACGAGAACCTCTGTTTCACAAACGGTCAGACCTAAAAAGGTGGACCGTGCGTCCGTAGTAAACTGGAGTATAACCGAAATACGCGAGCCTCAGTTTCACAAACGGTCAGACCTAAAAAAGGTGGACCGTGTGCGTCCTTACTAAACAGGAGTATAACCGAAATACGCGAGCCTCAGTTCCGCAAGCAGTCAGGCCTAAAAAGGTGGACTATGTGCGCCCGTAGTAAACTGGAGTCTAACCGGAATACGCGAGCCTCAGTTCCACAAGCAGTCAGACCTAAAAAGGTGGACCATTTGCGCTCGTAATAAACTGGGACTTAACCAGTACCCGAGCCTCAGTTCCAAAAACGGTCAGACCTAAAAAGGTGGACCATTTGCGTTCGTAATAAACTGGGACTTAACCAGTACCCAAGCCTCAGTTCCACAAACGGTCAGACCTAAAAAAAGGTGAATCGCTTGTTTTCGTAGTAAACTGAAGTCTTAAAGGTGTGATATGGTCAAACCTTCTTAGTTCGTGAATAAACCTAATACAGTCGTTAAAAGCGACCTCTTATCGACGTGCACAGTGACTGTCTAAGTGAGGAAAAACCAAACTCCCGAAGGTAAAATGGAGCAGTATCAATGCCTTAACCAAATCCAGACGAGTACTTCTCGGGATTGTATAGGCTGACAACCAAAGTCTTCGTAATCCAGCATATATCTTGCCATTTATTTCTTGTTCCAAAATTATACCAAGATTAGTTACTTTACTTAGGGCTGGCAATGGAGAACCATTTAACATTATCTGAGGAGCATTACTTAAAACAAGAGACTTTCCGGGGTTCAAAAGTAATCTGTTCGCAATTGACCAATTATTTATTCTGGCAAGATCGGCATTTATACGTTCGATGCAGTCCTCAAGGAGCCCAATAGGCCTACCTAAATAGACCTGAACATCATCAGCGTAAAAATGGATTTTCACATCACGCACCACACTTGGCAAATCATTGATGAAGAGGCTGAATAAAAGTGGTCCCAGTATTGATCCCTGTGGTACGAACCGTGAAAGAACCAATGGACCAGAGATTACGCCATCGATCTGCCCTCTTTGGGAACGGTCTGACAAGAAACATGCTATCATAGAGGGAGCACATGAGCTAAAGTTGAACTACGTGTGTAATTAGTGAATAAGTAAGCTGTGGTCAACGCAGGCTTTAGAAAAATCGAGTAATGTTAATGCTGTGAAGTGATCCTTGTCCAGGGCTTTTCTTATATCAGTGGATACCCTCAAGACAGTCGTCTCACAACTATGAAAATATCTGAAACCAGACTGCCAACAAGATAGCAATACGTTTACCTCGACATAAGCCAGTATTTGCTTGGACATAATCTTTTCAAGTTGTTTCGAGAAAAAGCACAAAACGCTTATTGGACGAAAGTCGGTTATAAATACGGCAGAAGACTTCTTAGCCATGGGCAACACAGTGGCAGCCTTCCAACTTACAGGAAACGAAGAGGACATTAAACATGTGTTCACAATGTGAAGGATATAATCGGCAATGAAAGGAAGCAGTACCTTAATAAAACGGGGCGGGGTCCAATTGCTGTGGATTTAATTGAGCCCACCACAGATAGTAATTCATCTCGATTCACATTTCGAAAGTAAAACGTGTCAGTAAGGTCATTCACTGAGTACCTATACTCATAAGAAACTTTATTTACAGACCTGCATCCCCTCCTCTATTTCTCTATGGGGGGGGGGGGGGGGTTGGAGATAGTTACAGATTTCGTAGTTTTTTCGTTGTTTGTGTGCAAATCCTAGCCTGCATACCAAATTTCAGCTTTCTACGTCTTTTGAAAATTTGGAAGTTACCAATGAGAAATTGTTATATAATACAGAACCTGCCACCCGCCCTTATGAGGGATTGGAGGGTGAAAGTTACAGGTTTCTTAATTTTTTTCTTGTTTGTGTGGTAATCGTAGCCTGCATATCAAATTTCAATTTTCTAGGACTTTAGGAAGGTTTTGATGATCATGAGTGAGTCAGTGACGAGATTGACGTAATTTATGTATTAATAAAATCTAAAGTATAATAGCTAGATACATGAAACTTAGTGTGTTTCATTCGTCTGCTAACTAAATCTTATCCTGAGAGTTTGGGCTCTCTAGTTTTACCCAGACCGAAGCTTTGGGGGTTCGACAAATACGACCAAACAGTTTGAGAAAAAATAGATAGTGCCCTTGGTTCATTTGGCTCGTCTTGACGTCCAGATTTATAATTTAAATTCTCTTGTTAACATAAGCACTAAAAAAGATGAGGCGGCTATCTGAATAAGACACCTGTCGCTTCTGTTTGGAAGAGGAGACAGCGGAACAAATCCTCTGTCACTGTGAGGCCCTCGGCGGTATCAGGGTCAGACATCTCGATGGGGCTTTCCCATCACTGTTAGGAATAAATAAGGCAGACCCCAAAGACATTTAGGTCTAATTAAGGAACTAAAGTTTGATTGGTTGGCTTAAGTTTGAATTAGGATCATGTAACAAAAGATCATCTTGGTCGAAGTAACTAAAGGGTCATTAAGGCCTTAGATCCACACCTAATAATAATAATAAGCACTGAAAACTGGCAGGAATTCAATAATTTTTATTACAACTTTGCCAAGTTTATCTTACAAAACTTTTAGTTGAATCGATCGTTTAAAGTATTATTTTCTTCCTTGTACTATAATAATATATATTGAAACCTAAATATAATGTTAAAATATGCATCAATCTAAATCTAAGTGATCTACCAGCTAAAGTTGTCCAATATCCGTAGTAGTCGGCAACGTAAAAATTTCTTTGTTAAGAGCAATAACGACAAGAGAGAGAAACATTTTGAAAACCACAATCCGTTTCTGGACAATCCATGAAATTAGTTTTTTTACGATATTAATTTAATAATTCTACATTTCCTGAAGCACATGACATACTCGTATTCCAAATAACATTAATAAATATTTTACATAAAAAAAGTCGCTAAAATTTTATAATTTTTTGCCATTAATTTTAATTTCGTCCTCCGTCTAACAAAGTGTGATTAGAAGATAATAAAATTTCATTCGAATTATGCTAGAAATTAATGCAATATACTCACATTTATAATCTGCTGTTGTTATTAACAAATTTGAGCACTTTTATAACAAAAGATTGCAAATATTTCCCACACTAATAACAAAATACACAAAGGACGTAAAAAGTTTTTTTCAATTCCGCACTACTTTAATGTCAAGTACAAGATAGCAGTGAAGTTGGATAAGCTTGCAACGTTAGATCCATGAACAAATTTGTAGGAGGAATCTAGTGGTTTATGTGATGCACTTTTGTGTGAATTTAAATTCTGCAGTTGGGTAGAAGGTTTGTACTGGGTTTGAAAATATTTCTATCAATAAAGAATTTATCGTAAACAATTTTATTTGAAAAAAAAATCATTTTTATCATGTTAAAGTATGGGCAATTGACATTTTTAAATAAATTTACAGTTTTAGATTTATCTTGCGCATTTTTAAAGTTATTTTCATTATGATAACATAAATATAGTACTAGGCAAATAATTAAATGTTATTTGTATGTAATGGCTTAACTCCAAGAACTAAGAATAAATTATTATAATTAAAGAATTATTAATTCCAAGTATAACTTAAGATATTTTGCATTAGTTTGGTAATACAGGGTACCAAAAATAATGAAATAGACAAACATCACCTGGAATTATAACTTGTAAGGCTATCACGGTTGCTTAATGGCATTTAGTGATATTTTCGGGTTAGCCGCGTTAAAAATTAGCTTATATATACTTATCATCTCTTATAGTTGATAGTTTCATTTATATTTAAGCTTGAACAATGTGGTTCTTTGTAGAACCAAAGTCTCTAAAGTGAAAAAGTAGTGGTAATTGCAGCGGGTAACATCCCCGGGACTGATCGTGAAACGTGAGATTTATCCTTTATTCCAATGCATTTTGTCTAGTGATTTAGTTTATCATCTACTTCCACGCAAACCCATGACTTCATCTGTACTATATGAAAGGCTTTCTTAAATTATACAGCAATAAATAGTTCCATTTATTAGATAATTTTAGAGATTTAACACTAATATGTTCGCAAGTAAGTGTGTAGAATCTGAGCAGAAGGAAATCCTCTACCTATCCCTCCCTGGACGCGATATCAGCTAATGTTAGGAAGCACCCTGCTTTCAGTTGTCCTTATCTATAGCCTCTGGGCTCAAATGCTTTCTCACCATCGGTAGAGGTACCTTACTTCAGTGGTGCTGTGAGCGTATATTAAGCCGTGGCGAGGAATGAAAGGCTGGGTGTTAAACCAGTCGCTAACGAGCTTTCTCCGACACCCAGGAAAGGTCGGTTGTATTAAGTACCTTACCCTGGTATGTCAGCTCTGCTGGGGTCGATCGTATTTTCCGGACATACTTGTGGGACCAAAAATGGAGTGTAAATTAACCAAAAGACAATCAAAACCCCTTCGATCTCGGAGATCACGCCCTCGTCTGAGGACGAAATTTGGCCTCCAGTCAGGAGAGCATCACCAACGTTAGAAGCACGGCGAGTACCAGCCATAGGACACTCGTGCCACAGAAAAAGCGACAAGCCGAAACCAGAAAATAGAGGTAACACGAAGCAAGCAACACCAAAAAGCTGCGAAACGCAACAGGTCTCAGTCGACGGGGCCAACGATTTGATACACGAAATGTGCTTGAAATTATCTACTGGGACTTAACCAATACCCGAACGTCAATTCCACAAACGGTCAGACCTAAAAAGGTGGACTGCGTGCGTCCGTAGTAAACTGGAGTCTAACTGAAATACGCGAGCCTCAGTTCTACAAGCAGTCCGACCTAAAAAGGTGGACCGATTGCGCTCGTAATAAACTGGGACTTAACCAATACCCAAGCCTCCGTTCCACAAGCAGTCAAACCTAAGAAGGTGGACCGCTTGCGCTCGTAATAAACTGGAACTTAACCGATACCTGAGCGTCAGTTCTAAAAAGATGGACCGTGTGCGTCCGTAGTAAATTGGAGTTCAACCGATATGAGAGCCATAGCTCAACAAAACGGTCAGACCTAAAAAGGTGAACCATGTGCATCCGTAGTAAACTGGGGTCTAACCGATACGCGAGCCTCACTTTAACAAACAGTCAGACCTAAAGAGGTGGACGGTTTGCGGTCGTAGTAAAGTTGAGTCTAATCGATACGCAGTTCCACAAATAGTCAAACCTAAAAAGGTGGACCACTTGCGTTCGTAGTAAACTTGAGTCTAACCATTGCGCAGTTCTCCAAGTAGTCAGACCTGAAAAGTTGGACAGTATGCATCCGTAGTAAACCGAAGCTTAACCGACACGCGTGGCTTAGTTCCACAAGCAGTTAGACCTAAAACGGTGGAGGTAAACTGGGCTAATATCGATAAACGAGTCTCAACTATAAAAAAAGTCAAAGTGTCGATTCGTAAAAAATTAAGATTAAAGCTATCGCGTTAAAGGACCACGTGGAATTTATACCGGCACTGTATATTACCTCAAATAAACCTGAAATCAGAAAAAAAATTAAAATAGGACCTTTAAAAATACGTGTTAATAAAAATTTTAAGAAATATATTCAGAGACTAAAGCAAAAATAAGTAAAAATCCGATCGCTTCAGAAACGACATAATAACATAACTAAACAAGGCCCTGACTAGAACTTACAGGGTTCGATGTGCAGATCGTCCAAGAGCAGAAAAGCTCGATCGCAAATTTTTCAATACAGACATTTAATTTGTGCAGAGTCTTGCTAACTTTTTGTAACTATATTTCGCTAAAATTGAAGAGCTTATTGGTGCAGAGGATAATATTCAGAATAGATGTTATTGCACTTGGCTTGTGTACTTGTTCTTTAGAAATATCACAACAAATGGCCACATGGGGGGTTGCAGAATAATGTTGATGGTTCGGAGTGCACCTTTAATAGTAGGTCCAATTAAAGTAGTTTTATCGAATCGGATACGGAAAAAGTCATATGGGGCAAATTTCCAGCGCTCGAAGCGCCCTCTACACTGTTACCATCACTTGCATCGTACGTTTATCGTGAGTCAGGTAAACGCGTGGCTTAAACTGCATATGAAAAGTCAGCGAGTTATGGCATGTTGTCACAATACCATAGGGAAAATCTCCATGGAAACCGTCTGGACTAAGAGCGGAACTTGCCGATATTATCACTTCCCAGCTGAGATTTTAAGCCTTTATTATAAGTCCTGCAAAAGGAAATGTACTTGGTATACTTCCGATACCCTACTGTTTCAATTGTAAAATTAAACTTCAACTAGCATCCATGACTGATAAAGAATAAGCTAAATGACAAAGTTTCGAATAAGAAACTGAACCTTGTGGTACCCCATATAATCATATTAAACGATATGACATTTACCTTTGTTTAATCTGCCTTATTTGTATTTTGATCAATAATTCAGAAGTCACCATTATCATAACATTCGAGGTAACGTGAAGTAAAACTATTTCGTTTTCTTGTGATGAAGTCCGTTTCGAATTCTCTAGTTGACATGCATGGTTGTTAGAGCAGAATACGTTTAAAAAAGGCTGAGAGATGGTAAATTATACATATTCCGTGCTTTGACTTTTCTGATTAATTAATTACCTAAAATCACTTTGTACAGGATTCAAATTCATATCCTTAACAAAGGTAGGGAAAAAAGTTACACGAAATAACGTAAATTTCGAACATTGTTGACCTTTGTCAATTGAAATTTAATGTCGACTGAAAAATTTATGAAAGTAAACAACTCAAAGTTTTCTATTTAAAGTCTTAAATTCTTAAATACGTCTCGTTGACGTCATCATTATACAAGATTCTTATTTATTTAAATTGTTGTCCTTTTGTATCTGTTGCTGTTTGAAGAAAGATATTTAGTTACTTAAGTCGTTTTCTCTGGTAATTAAATATATTTAAATGTTACGTATCACGACAATACATATTACACACAAAGTAATACGTGTAAATAATACGTAAAGGAAAATAATAGACCCATTTGTGACTGTAGAGTATCTGTCTCCGTAGACAGCGCAATTAAATCCATTAGGAAGGTATTTATATCGCCCTCAGGTTTCAACTCCAACAATTCCACTTAATTCACTCACTCAGCCTTACATCTGCTCTTAAAGGTGTGCTTGAAAATTCCCTTAGTATTCCTGTATATGACATTTTATTTGCAAAAGCTCCACCTTACATTGGTGATCATAAACAGCACACCTTTGTTACTTTTTTCCTTTTGTTGTTATATACCTGGAAGGTAAATCGACTTTGAAATAAAACACACATGACCCGATACATTTTGCGTCTCTATATTTGACACATACAAGAGTTTTAGAAATATAACAGTTTTCGACAACAACACATGATACCATGAAATTAATGAATTCTCACAAATTGTTACATTTAGGAATGGAACCCAACTGGAGGCATATCATACCACCTGGGCAAAAACGTGTTATATCGGAAGGACAATGTATTGAAGACTGTACAGGACATGCTTTTCCACAGCAGGGCATCAATATCTTTGCCGTAATGATGCAGACCCATATGATTGGAAAGGAAGTGAAACTTAGGCAGGTTCGTATATTCCTATTGCTTTTGTAAAGTTATCTTTGGGGGGCATCTACTCTCGCAGATAACAAGCTCTTCCTTAACCGATAACATAACATAACATAACAATCCTTCCATCCCGCCAATCTATCCCACCCTTACACTGTCGTGTACTAACCGATTTCTTTCCCTTACAATATCCGATACGAAAATAGATCCGCAGAAACGAGGAGCTTCCACCAATCGCACATGATAGCAATATCGATCCTAATTACCAGGACTACAGAAGACTGCCGAACCCAGTACGTTCGATGCCCGGCGATAGACTCATTGCGGAGTGCATTTACGACAGTTCGTCACGAAAGGCAATTACTTTAGGTGAGTATTGTTGTTGTTGTTGTTGTTTCTTGTTTCCGAGTTGTTTCGGAGTAGAATTAGTAGCATTGGCAGGTTTTAGCGGAAGTTTGCTTTTGGTTTCCATTTAGATTTCCTTTTCCCCTTTATTGTTCCTTGTTATTTCTCGTTAAGACAACTTTTTTTCTTTTTACTCATGTTTTCATTCAATTACAGGTGGACTGACGACACGTGAAGAAAGTTGTATAGTTCTGACACTATACTATCCACGCCAAAAGGAGTTAACAACATGCCATTCTCTGCCCAGTTTACCAACTGTTCTACATTCCCTAGGCATCGAGGAACTTGCCATGTAAGTTTGTAAATTAACTTTGGGGTGACTTTAGTTATGTTTAACCGCACTATCAGAGGAAATTTTTACTCAATTTATTGAGTGTTAATAGTCGTCAGTGTTGTTGTCATTGTGATTGCGTAATACAGTTCATGATGATTACAATGATATTTGTGTCCCTTTCAAATAATCACTTAAGTTTATCGAACCGACAAGGAACAAATAGAAGAATATTCTCAATAATATCATCAATACCGAATGACTTTCAATATTCAAGTTAAGTATTGACCTGGACCTAAATGTAAGGTGATGAAGTGTCAAATGCTTTCAAGTAGAATTGTGTCAGATTCAAAAGAAACACAACATTTCATCTGCTCTAGGTGGTGTACAGGACCAGAAACTCAAAGAATCGCATGAGTGGATTTCTGAAAAAGTACTTAGGAAGCAACATCAGCACATTTTCTACTCTAGATGGTGGTACTTTTCCTTTTCCATGCTTGCATGGAATTGAGAAAAGAAAACGCTAGAAACCAGTGAAGCAATGGTGGCTGTGCCACACGGTTACATATGTGCCCATTTCCTAGTGTTTTCAACTAAAAACTAGCAACGTTTTTAAAGAGAGATAGATAGACAGAGAGAGGGACAGAGAGAGAGAGAGAAAAAAATGACGTTTTCGTTGAGCTTCAAGAAACATGAATTATTCAGGAAACTGATTTTTATTTTTCACCTAGGAGCAGCAAGCACAAGGAGCACATCTAGCCACCCTGTTTTTCGCGGGGCATCAACGAATGTATTTGTGGTTCGGAGTTTGAGATAGCTCTCTAGAATATCTAGCTTCGTACGTACTATTCTCGTGTACACGAGCTCATTCTTATATCTTTTATTTTTCTATGCATTTAGTTGTCGTATACAAATGTTTACTCCTTGTCACAGAATGTTGTTTGAAAAATTTGTTACAATCTGTGAGAAATGGCACGATGAACAGGAGCGTGACACTAGCCCAACACATTTTACCCGCTCGACACTCCTTCGGTGAGCTCTGTTTATACGAGACGTCAGCGAAATCTTTCAAAGCAATTTATTTTGTCAACTGGAAAAAAGGAGATTTGAAATGAATGTTTCTGGTATACCACCTCTACGTTGGCTGATGTTGTAAACTTTTTTTTTCCTCGTTTTTTTCGTCTTTTTCGTTTTTATGTTGATGAAAGCTCTTTAAGGAGACGTGGTTTTGAAAGGAAATGCGAACGAAAACAAAACGTCTGTTTCCCTGGTTTATATAGTTGAGGTATACATTAGAATTTGGTATATGTATGCACCCGTTTTTTCATATTCTGAATTTGGCGTGAATTCAAATATTTTTAATACTCTGATTCGAGTGCTGAGACAACAGTATGCATATAAGGACTTTTGCATAGGGGAGTTTATCACTGAAAGGCCGTCAGGATAGAAAATGGCAAGAGCTTTTATGCATCATTGAGGTAGTGTATGAGACCAAGACGATAAAGTTATTTAATATTATGTTCCATAAGTTATAGAATTCCTTAGAGGAACCTTATTTGAAATAAACCTGGTTATGGTTGAAGAATAAAGACATTTGACATATTGCGATAGCACAAAATTTGATTAAGAGGAGGAATCATACAATTAAGAAATCCATATTGATGCACGTCTCTTGCCCATTTAAGAAAAGAGGAGAAAAGCACTCGCTAATTTATATCGGCTTATGCATTATATTAACGCAGTGATCTCCGGAACGTCTTAAGAAACAGCCCGGATAGGTAGGCTTGTAACCCGCCTATCAGAAAAACCAACCCTATACACGAAGCATTTAGTATGCCTCGGATACCTTAGATCGAATCAGTTACGGCGACCACAATGGATAAACGAAAGAATTCTGGAAGAAAAATTCGTATATACTAAGGTAAGCGAGGTGGAACAAGATATGGTCCAGTACAAAAAGGAGATTTAAAACGACGACCAGATGGATTGTTACAATTGGTATGGCATCTGCTTGTAGCTATAGTCGTTGAAGTGACAGCAAAATTATTTAAAAGCAAAACTAGCAAACAATAGAGCACACTTTCTGCGATTAAGAACCTGGGTTCCGTATAAATTATTTTCAACAGCAACTGCATCAACACTTATTATTTATTTTTAAGCAATCCTTTGACTTGGTAGTCCTCATCGTGAGTACATAGAGAGAGCTCAATATAAGAAAAGTATCGCAGAAAAAATTATCATCATCCTCAAAAAGTCTTACTCGGTAGCATAGTGTTGCGTCCTGTATAAAGAAAAACTGTCGAAACACTTCCAAATGCTGAATGGAGTGATACAAGGATACATACTATCACCTTTACTATTCTTAATTGTCAATAATAACGTAATATGCAGTTGTGCCCTAGATAACCATACCTCGTGAGAGATTAAATGAAAATTTGTTAAACACCTTAACCAGATTATACCAGCATAGTCTGGTGTTGTGTGTGTTCTATCTTAGAAGCAGTGTCATGTAGCTCAAATATTCCAAGCGCTTTTTGGAGCCTACATTTTGGTCTATATATTACCACTACTTTACCCTCCATTTTGGATTCATCCATGTAACATATAAGGGACACTCATTCGAAGGAGTACTTATTTAAATGCGAGTGTGTTCTAGCACCTATGTATGTTCACCTTCAATGGTTTTTTGAAGTTGTACTTTTTTGGTATTATAGCCGATATCGACTTATGTATTCCTTTAGAATACTTTCATGACCAACTAAATTGTGTGATTTCAGGAGGCCCATTTTGTGCAGCTTAATAACACCGAGAGTAGCCTCTTTCCTTACATGCATGTGCAAGGGGACTAGGTCTAATATGGCTTCTAAGACTGAAGTTAAGCAGGTGCATTTGGCACCGATTACTCCTAGACATACTATCTTTTTCTTGGTTTTTTGCTACAATACTAATCCTGCACATGTGACCAAGGGTCACCTGTTAGGCACACAGGACCAATTTAAGCTTGAGATTCCGACGTTTTGCCATAAAGCCGCCGACACGTCCATAAGGCCAGTGTGCCTTTATTCTGGACGCCTTCGAGCGGATTATTCCAGGTGGTCCCATCGCCGCCAGGGAATTTGTAGGCTTTGAATCAGTTGGTGGATTAGAGCTGATATACAGCTGAAATATGGTACAATAATAACATTTTCAGACGTACAAAATTCCGAATGGTTTAAAAAAAATTGTTTAACCTTAGCCAGGTGTAGGGATAGAGGTGGGTTAGAGCCGGAAACATCGCTTAAGGGGTAACATTTTTTTGCCTTTCTCTTTTAAGATGGTTCAGTGCAGCTAGGAGCAACAGGTGACTCCAGGCCTGTTGCTCTTTCTTTTGTCTATTTCTCTTGTTGTTTTTATTCTTGGTGGCCGAACTGAAAGAGGGCATCCACAACCCTCTTTCGCCACAGGCACGCGAATTTCCGTTGTGTAAGTTGTGTGATTCGATGTTCAAGGACTCACACCCCGTACCGACGAGCTAGGACGTGCTAAACAATAATGTTAATATGCTTTGAATTAAGATCAGCAATACGTGGAGAACATCCGTAGCGAAGGTAGGCGCGCAATCGTGGCAGGAGTTAAAGGCTTTAGCACGGTCCATATGGAAAGTCTGGAGAGTCGGTGTAGTAGACGGCCTACGCCTTACAAGGATTTGAACTGAACACAGAGAAGGTTTCTCAACTAAACAATTTTTGACAAAAGAAAGAGTCAAACGAAACTTAAAAATGAAAGTTTTTCCTTATTAAGTTCTAGGAATTTTTAAACTGAAAGTCAGGAATAGGATAAATTCAATTCTACATAAAAATTTCAGCTAAAAACTCAGCTAATTAAATAACTAATTCTGTCTGTCGTGCATGCAGTAATATAATAACTACTTAAATTTCCTCACAGTGATATTATACTCATATTAATTTGCTGCACAAGAATCAATTTAACAAGACACGAAAATCCACCATAAAGTAGCATTTTCATAATTCATTTAATAGTCTGATGATGACAGTTTTCCATGATACACCACAGATTTTCATCACTTAAATCCTTAATGCTGTATCCCAAGATCCTACCTCAGCTTTGAAATTTTCATCGTACCTAGCATATCTTTGGTGTTAGTTGGTCGACTTCAATAGAAATGCAAAATTGCAACATCACCTTCCAACGAACAGGATGACATCTTTTATTATTCTTGACAAGTAATCCATTTATTAGATAAGCAAGTACACATACACCCACACTGTCTCGTCTATTTTACTGAAGTCTAGCCATGAAATCCGGATGGAATATAGAAGTAAACGAACAATCAACCCTGTCAGCTGTATATTACATATTAACAACATATAAGACTTTTGTAATTCAAGCTATAATTCGTAAAGCTTACAGCACCGCATAGTATTGAATAAACTCAAATCCCATCAACTGCATACCCACCACCCCTGATGGCGGTAAAACCACAATCACTCATATCGGAATGAACGAAAGCATATGAGAGGAGACTGATATTGACGGACCATCCTTACCACTTATATCTGTGCGGAATTATAACGACCCCTCGCTTGGGATTCAGAGCATGTTAAGTTGATGGAATCCCTTGCCATCCTTGCTTGTTTCCCTAATTTTCAGTGACTCCCAAAATATTTAATTAAACCTATTAATATTAACAAATACGACGATGTATTGAAGAAAAATAAAATAAACGAAACTCATGTGTTTGTGTCTTCATTTGTATTTCAGGGGTTCGAATCCAGTATTGATTTCTTCACCCCCTGAGCTTGCAGGGATGACTTTGGAATCACGTTTGGTATCGTACGATTGGGAAAATCAATTTGACAAATTCCAGCAAGTCACCAGACGAGGGTCCTTTATGCCATTGTGCCAGGGAGCTAAAAACCATTTTATACCGGTAAGTCTTTCTTCGTTTAAATTTTTTTCCGTTTTTTCTTTTCTTCCTTTTATGTTTTGCTTTTTACGGAAAACTAACTACGCTCAGTATCCGATAGATGGCAGAGTAGAGCAAATATTCTATGCTCAACATAAACAACACAGTACTGTGCATCAGAAGCGGAAGTAACCTTTATCGTTTGGACGTTTTAGTATTGCACTCTATAGAGTGATGGTGCAGTGATACCATGATAAAAGTAGATTAGAGCTAAATGCAGTAATTTCGTGTAGACGGTGCAGCATTGTTCTCCATTTAAAGTTGTCCCTTGATAATAGCTTTAAAACAAGTTTTGATTGTTCTGTACGTTCAAGATTCGATTTGGGACTATGTGAATATGCACTGAATAGTTGGTTTGGGAAAATTTATTTGTCAGACCTGTGAGTTTTCAGTTGGATTGAAGTGTAATTTTTCATTTGAAATAAATACTAACATTTAATAGATCAAGGATTCAGGGGCCATATTGTTGTTAGTTTTGAATATAAAAGTCCCTTAAAACGAATAACTAAGGAAATTTCTGATTTTTGTATGACTTACTGTACAATAGAGTTTAAAATGGATGACAATTTAAAACATACTCCTGACTTGTGTAGATACTTTCTCTTTTGTCATTTACGAGGGACGTCAAAAACTTTGGGAAATATAGAGAAATACAGGGAAAGGAGATTGAAAATAATTTTATCTTTTTTTCTTGCTTAGCTTATTATTTTTCTAAAGTATTTATAACAAGGTTGCAGTGGCCAAACTATCTTCGTCGTGACACGCTTCGACGCGTGTAAATTCCTATTAGACACACCAATGTAAGACTTTCAACGGTATCAGTGAGTACCTTTTGGCCACTCTCAATATATTTGGGATTTCTGGTTAAGGCTAGCGTACGCTGACATTGTTTTCTTATCACGGAACGAGAGTTTTCCCATTTTTTAGGCTGTTCTCGAATAGTTTAAGAGGGAAGCTATCGCTTAGGTCTAGCCATATACATTTCAAACGCGTTGCAAATACCATTGAAACCTGAAGAAATTAGCTGGAGCTAATCCCGGCAGTCGTCCTCAACTTTATAATTGTCGTAATTGTTCACATTTGGAGCGGGTACGGTTTTAGCGAGGATTTTTAAGAACTCTCCAAATTAGAGTGCCTTTCGGTTTGGGAAGCACTGGATTGCTGAAAACACTAAATGAGCTTCAGCTTCTGCAAGCAGGTTAGGATTTGCCAATATGGTTATGACGTCAAATAATTTCCAGATAAGCGCACTCCAACGAGTGTCGTCGATTACATGAAATGACGCAAAAGAAATCAGGCGTAAGGTGACCTTAGTAGTCACCAGAGTGCACTTAGAAGCATCTCGTCACGAGATTAGAAAGTCGTATGCCTATGGAGACGGACTAGATAATTGATCTTTTAACAACACAGTGCGCTTTTAGGATCGTGGGTGATCTACTTGTCAGTGATTAAGCACGGTTGAGACTCTCCGGTTAACAGAGCGTACACGTCTCCTACGTGTCAGGTGGTATTGGAAGGAGATTTATCTATCAATTTATGTGCATAAGGAGTAATCCCTGCTCATCTAATCCGAGCACGCTATTGCATATTCTTTGTATTTCCGGGAGGATCCTTTTAACTCCCCCCCCCTCCCACTTCCGTAATCAATCTCCCAAAGACTCCTTTGGAGCGAACAAAATAAATTAAAATCCTTGTCACAAACGTTTTCTCTTTCATCGGAAATAGCCTGACATTGCGAACTACCTCCCACCTTTCCTTTTTTTGAAGCAGTATTAGTATTTTAGGCATCCATTTTGCCCTGAATTTTATCACTGAAATATAATTATGGAACTTCTAAGGTTATTGTAGGCGATATTCTGACGACTTTTGCAAATTGCCACATCGTCAAATGTGCGTGAAGGTCTAGTGATGTTGGTTTGACAAAATATACCAAGCGAGTTTGCTTTTAAATCGTATTTTTTTAGGACACAATATGTTGTAGATTTTGCCATGAGTTTACTACAATCACATTTAAAAAATTAATTTAAATTACAGCAAAAGTATTTGGATTCATTTGTTAGCCGTAGAGATCCTAGTAGCTTTTTCTACGACTTTCGATAACAATATCCTACATGTCCTTTCTCTCTGTAGTTTCCGTAAACCCTTGTGGGCCATGAAGCGGGAGAAGATCTCCACCTGAAGCATCGATTTCAAGTGGACCTACAATTTTAAGTGGATTCCGAACCACCGAAATTTTCTATTTAGTATTAAGACCTTGTTGGTGTCAGGTCCGCATCTAGATTTTATTGTTGAGGGAGGTGGGTATCTTTGTGACTACGTTACCGTGCTGGTCTATCCAGAGTTCGTGAGTTTGAATTCTACCTTTGGCATTGTCTTTTTTTTTAATTTTTTCTAGAAGCTTCCAAGAACTAATCAATTTCAACATCTATATGCCTTTCTCCTTCCGTTTACTAGCGAAAACAAAGATTAATAAATAAACGACTAAGAGACCAACTTTTGTAGGGTTAAAAAAAATCTGGGACACCAAAGCAGTCCCTTCCTTCGCCATTAGCTTGTCCTCTTAAGTGGCCGTTGAAACGTCCTATTAAGGTATATATGTACTAATAGGCACTAAAGCGAACTTTTAACATGGACGCGTAGAATCGACACAAGTTGAAAAGACAATGAGCCATTTATATACGCGGTAATATTAAAGAATCCTAGAAACTTTTAAATTTCGCGGGCTGACTAAGTCTAATTGTCAGAATTTTTTGTTGTTGTGTTGGTACACTTGTTCCTGACAGATATGTCGAGATTTTACATGTATTTTGATATGCTCGGCGATATTTTGCTTGTGAAAAATTGCACAAAGAATTTTAATTAAATTTTACTTTAAAAATGAAAATAAGTGCAGCATCACAATTACAATTACAATTTCTTGTTGTTGTTGTGGTACACTTGATCTTGACGTATGTGTCGAAAACGCTACACGTCATTTTTTCTTGTGAAAAGAATAGAACAAAAAATTTGCATTTTACTTTAGAAATAAAATGAAATGCGAGTCCTTACTAGCAATATTGAATGTTACTTTAGGCCAGTATTTAAAGCAAGCGTGTAGAGGTGATACAAAGATGACGAGCGCCCTGATTGTCCCAGGATATGAACAAACGATTACAACGTCTAAAAAGGTGATGAAAAACGATTATAGATTATCGCGGAATCACTGTCAGATGATGTTGTTGACATATCGCTAGGCTATTTATTTCTGACTGACTATTACAAACAAAATTTCAGTTTACATGATACTAAAAATCGTATATAATATTCTTAACGAAACTGAACTCTCAAGAGGCTCGCTGGGTTTCTTTTTCGAAAGAAGGACATGGTTGTGCACTTAGCGATGTTTATTGTAAGGGGGTTGACGGAACACCAGTTGTGGAACGTGTCCAAGTCGGAATTTAAAAAAATACAGTCGGTAACGCTTGACACAATACGAAAGATCTTGTCGTCATCAGCATAACACAGAATTTTGAATGAGATACTTTATTAATGTAGATGATAAAAAGCAATGGTCTAAGATGCGTACCCTGTGGAACCCCGGAAGTATTAAAAATTGGCTCAGACAAAGCTCCACGAAACGAGACTCGCTGAATGCAATCAGACACATGAACGCCACCAGTCAACAAAAACAGATGGAAACCCGAGCAAGGAGAGTTTCAGAACAAGAATTTTATGATTTATTCGATCAAAAGCCTTACTAAAATCAGTAAAAATGCAGCGTCAATATAAATAGGGAAAATGCAGAATTTGGAGAGCTCCAACAAATGCGTGGTGGTCGACTTGCTTTTCATAAAGCCATGTTGAAAAGATTGCAAGAGATGAAAATAAAGGACATCACAGACAAATAACTCAACTATCTTACAAATACGGCAAAGATAAGAAATAGGTCTATTATTAGATATATATAGATTGTCGCCTTTCTTATTCAAAGAAATAATTAGAAAGAGCTTCCAGGCATTCGGGAAAACACCACAACGCAAAGATAAATTAAATAACTAACACAAAATTGGAGAAAGATACAAACCACACCTTTTTACAACAGATGCAGGAATTCCGTCAGGGCTAACTATCAGCCAGGGAAGAAATCTGCTTCAAAACCGTGGCTTCGTCAAATAAAAGGTCTTTGCATGCAAGAGAAGTCGGCGGAAGCCTCGTCAAATGTTTAATACTAATTTTACAGATATCACCCAAAAACGCACTTTTAAAAGAATGTGCAAAAAGATTTGTTATCGTCATAGGCTCATTGCTATCGCAGTCCTCGAAAGACAGGGAAGATGGGTAACCACCCGAGTGTCCGGCTTAGCATTTACAAAACGGCAGAACCGCTTAGGATCAATACGCAGGCTAATCTTCATTCGTGGCAGGAAGATACTGAACCCGAAATGAAGTTATCACGTAAATTTAAATAGGTCAAGTAGTCCGCGTCGCGCTTGGAGGAACAGAAGCTATTCCAGGCCTTTATTCTTGATATTTTTTAGATGTCTCATAGAACTGCCAAACCAAGGTTGGTTAGTGACATGTTCGTTATAAATATCGGTCTGATCGAAAACACAACTTCAATCACAAACCGAGAGCCAATCATCAATTAAAGAGAAATTAACCTTTTTAAAGTTATAACGAAAGTCAGTAGATACATACGACGGCATCAAGACCGTATCCAGAAATAAAACAGTGTCTAGCGCAGGATGGTGACCCGATTTCGGAACAAGCGGGACCAAACATCGCCTAATCAATGTTCCTGCAGGATCGGTAGAAAATACTAGATCGAAGAACTTTCCATGATCATTGGAGATGCCAAAGGTCTGCTATAGCCTACAGAAAACGAGGCTATCAGTAAAAGACGAAGCACACTGACATAAAAGACGGCACCAAGCCATTGTCCGCATTAGAGGGTGTCCAGTGAACACAAGGCAGATTGAAGTCACCAAACAGCAAAAATTCATCAGTGGGCCTCAAGTCACAGCAAAGCGCATCCAGGCATGAGGCAAGTCGCTTGTAAACATACAGCGACGAGCAAGGTTGAACATAGACGTCAGAATCAATTCAATACAAATTTATAATTTCTCTAATCTTTGTAGTTCTCATAGTCACTTGTGAAGCGACTGATTCGGTGGTAACGACTGCAAGTGCACCGACAATTTATGATGGATTCTGAATAACCAAGATGACTCTGCAATCCCCAATGGTAATTGTAATGTCAACAGAAAGCAACAATGGATCGCCGCAGATAGATTTCGAGCCAGGGACCCTTATAATCGAAGTCCAGTACGTTATCTCTTAATCCACCGACTTCTTTCTGAGATGATATCGCATATCAGATTCGTTGCTCATCCTTTCCACTCGTAGAAATAAGAGCCAAAACCCAATGACATTTCGTAATTCCGGTTGACCTTCTGATTTCTATTCCACCAGGTAAATACCTTTCAGTTTGAATGATTCCTTGAACTCCTTTCTGCTGCGTCAAATTCTTGCATAATTTCCCTTCTGCACAAACGCTGTCATGTGGTACTAATTAGTCCAATTAAGGCAATTGTAACAAGTGTTTGTAAAGTGAAATTTACACCATGCTTCCCCCCATTTAAAGAGTTCCCGACAGTATTTATTATACATACATATATCCTCCACTTGGTTTTCGTTTCACTTACAATAACGAAGGGAATGAATTCCTCTTAAAGGCTTACCAAAAAGTGGATTTATTGAGAGCATGAAATTTGTTTAAAAGAACGCTCCCCAGGCTATTGCTAACTTATCATAGAGCCAGTTCTGGGTATGCAAGAAAATGTCAACTGAATAAAATTGAATCAAGTCATTTGCAATGTAATTGCAAACCATTCATGCACACAAGTTAAAACTACTATGCAAGCGTTCGTTTTGTTTCCCAACCCTGCCCGAGGATTGTGCAATTTTCAATGAAACACTTCTTACAATCATAACAGCAGGAGCGCTGTAAGCATCCCTTTTAAGACTTCTGGAAAAGGAGGACGCGGCACAGGGGAACGGCGAAAATGTAAATTGAAATTAAAAAGTATAAAAAGCAGCGACATCGAAGTACTTATCCTCCTCTTTGCAGCTGATTATTGCTACAATGAAGCAAGACAAGATATTTTCCATTCTTCAGTTTTCGTCATCTGATAAAAAGCATAGCCAGCACCTTCTTATTCTCGCTAATATTGAAAATATGAAGAGAAAACTACTTCCTGGACGGAAAAGGGGAGCAGATTTAAGAAGTGAAAAGGAATTCCTTCCTTTTTTTTTTGAATTCTTTCTTTTAAAAGCCGGAAAAAATTCTTTTCTTGAGATTAACCGGACGAGTCTTATCGATTTTCGATGTGAGTTCTATCGAAATGCAAATATTTGAAGAAAATTGATGATGGCGGGTCGAAATTATGTTTGCCCCCTTACTTGTTCTAAACAATCCAAACATTTGCTTAGACATTGATGTATTCTGAAGGGCCTTGTCCCTATTGTTGTACGAATGCTTTGTATGCTATCATGGCATTCACCAGGGAGATTTTCGACAGAAAGGGTTGGATTCAATGGGGGATAAAGATCGTCTTATATATTTAAGATTAAGAAATTTCCCTTTGGAAAATTCCAAAACTAAATAAAATCAAAGAAATGGAAACTTTTGAATAAATAATTTAATCAAATTTGAGAATAAGTCTTGCAGATGAAGTTAAGCTATCTTTTAAGGTTTGTGTTTGTGTTCTTTAGAATTTATATAAGAACAGTTTTCATCTTGCGATTGAGTCTACCTGTAGAAATGGAGTCGCCTTTACACGACTTGAACTACACAGTGCGACAGATAAGCTTCGAGACTGGCCGTGGAAAATATCATTGAAACAAGATATTTTCAGCAGTGACTGAATTGCGTGTTCTAGCTCATTTTGTGGAATTGCCTCTAGTACTCGTGTTGTAGCTACTTTGATGGTCGAAATGGCGTTAAAAAACATCCTTTCAACTTCAATTTAAATTTTGGGAATATAGAAAAATCGTATGGGGCCAAATCAGGTGAATACGGCGGATGATTCAACACATAGACTTGATTTCGAGTCAAAAATTGACGAACAATGAGTGAGGTGTGATTCGGTGCATTATCGTGCAACAGATACCAGGTCTGTGGATCCCAATATTCGGGTCGAATGCGAGGGATTCTGGCCATCAAACGCTTCAACACTTGGATATAATATGCGCCAGTAGATGTTTGACCAGTTGAAACGAATTCCCTGTTGATAATTCCTTTGCTATCGAAGAATGTAATGAACATTGTTTTTTTTGGCTTGTGGTAAATTTTTCAACTTCCATCCCGCACTTTGGCGCTTGGTTTCCGGGTCCTACTAAAAGCACCATGTTTCGTCACCTGTAACAATTGATTTCAGGAAGTTTAGATCATTTATGGCGGCTGCAACGACTTCTTTGGAATGAGTGACACTCATCGATTTTTGGTCATCCGTCAAAGTGTCTGAAACCACAGATTATTCTAGATACAAGCCCAGAAAACATGACAGTTCGCCCATTTCACCACCAAGCGTTTCGTCATTATTTAATTTTTGCTTGCACACCCAAATAAACCTGCAAGCTGTCGTAACCAAAACCAAAGAGAGAAACTGATGTCATTGACGCATTTTAAATTCAATACTGCAACAAAACGAACACAAGAGAGTTTTCTCTTTAAAACACATGAAAATTTTATAAGAGACACTTTTTATCGCCTTCAAATATTCAGAACATTTTTAGGTTAACCTCAAGTGAAATCTAATTTAAGACTTTAAATATATTGCGAGAAATACTACGAGAAAGTACAATTCTCCAAACTTTTCCTTATGTCTACTGTGGCAAGTATCGATTTGTTTACACCACCAATGATCAGCTGTTAATGTCAGCTTTCGGGCTTGTATCTATAGTAGGCTGTGGTAGAAAAAATTTTGCACAGACCTTTGGTTTGCCCAAATCCTCGGATCGTTTCTCTGCTGATGTTTAAAGCTCCTTCCATTATTTTCAGCGAACCATTGTCATCATTTACATCACGGACTTTTTCGATGATTTCAGGTATCCGAGCTAAAATTGGCCTTCCTTCACAATTATCATCTTCTTACCTCTCTCTGCCTTTCAAAAAACGTTTATGCCGCAGAAAAACATTTGCTGCTGCTCAAACAATCATCGCCGTACACTTGCGGTATTAACCGGAATGTTTCTGATGAATTTTTACCAAGTTTTGCGTGAAATTTAATAATTGCTTTTTGTTCCATGTTAGTATCTCAACATCGACAAAAAAGTTGTTTGGGGAAAACTGTCATAACTTTGCTATTAATCAACCGATTGAAGCACAATTGGAATTACTTGAAAGAGAAGTGTCGCAGCTTTCAAACACTGGTCTGAACACAGATGGGGCCACTACATACTCAGATATGTTTCGCGCCTCGGAACTTATTAGTTGCTCTGTGTATCTTAAAATATGGAAAAAACATATTTTAAAATTCTCATCATGTTTATAAGCATGCAAAGATGTACCTAAAGCAATAACTTAAAGAAAGAATAGCAATAAATGTGCTAAATCTATAACAGAATAGGTAAGTTTAATTGGCGACCACCGAATTGTAACCGGTCGTCCTCACATAGACTTTAGTATGGCCCATTGTGATACTATATACTTCACAAGTACCTCATCTGAATCGATTAGACATCGGTATGCAATAATAAACTGAAACAGTCACAGCTTTAGAAGAATCTGATAAGGTCCCTTAGCTGGACTCTGCCAAACTCTTCAAATCAATTAAGGAAGTATTTGCGAAGGGTCTAATCCTCTTGGTCAATCCGAGACATTGGTAAAGTAAATGCTGAATGCTTTCAACTTTCTCTTCGTCCATAAGCAAAAGAAGTTGTTGGGCTGTTGTCTAGTTCATAGCAATGCAATAACAAGACATTCAAGTTTCCTAACTCCCCTTACCCTAATTCCCTTCCGGACAAAGCCATGCTAACGCATCAAAGGATTGTCCCCCAGACTTTGGTTACATCGTAAAAAATGAGTCTCCCCTCTCCTCAGTATAAACGCCGTTTTTTTTTCTTTTCTTTTCTTTTTTTTTAACTTAGAGCACTTTTTAGATAGATCGCCGCTGCATCTGTGCTTTGTTCAACTTTCAAGTCGGTTTTTTTTACTGATTTTAGAGGCCATAACATCGGCTGTCTCATTACCCGATGCATTTACTATGTACCCGGTCTTAGTCCCCTTAGCCCCCAAGCTTGAAATACCTCTCCGACAACTACGCATCAGCTGTGACTTGATCGTGCTTGATTCAAGCGCCTTGATGGCCACTTGACTATCACTATCGCCTTCCTAGGTCCTTGTGCAACAACAATACTCTTGTCGACCTTTCAATGACATCCAAACAACTGCAACAATCCTTAGAGACTTTTAGAAAATAAAGATTATAGCAATCCTTAAGCCGGGAAAACCTGGCGATTAGGTTAGCAGCTACCAGCCTATCGTTTTTCGGAGCGCTTGCTACACTACTTGCTTGAATGCGTCATTCGCAACAAAATACGACGACGATGATCATGGACCAGTAGTGCCTCATGATCTAACATACCAGAACAGAGGCATTAATTCTGCTAACGATATCGCAATGAAAGGACCACTGAAGGCTCAAAAAGACATTAAAGTAGGGTAAGGCGTGACAAGCGGCGCAGAAAAGCCAAAACAACAAGCATACCAAGAAATTGATACAAAAGACTCTTGCAACTGAACACCCTGTTGTCAAAAACGCTGATGAATTGCTATTTGGCATGGAAGAACATCAACTCTAGAGATGGAAAGAATAGTCCTAAACAACACGTAAGGTCCTGAAGGCTACGGCGTGTCAATTTGAAGGTCGGGTACACAATGAAGTCAATGGACCTCAGTAAGGTCCTGGTATAGAGTGGAATTGCTCAAGGAGGGCTCCATTGCTGTGGCTGATCTAAGAATATTATGGAAAAAGGGAGTTATTGGGTGATCTGTGGGCGTCATATATCCTATATACAATATGCGAAGTGATGATAAAGTCATATTAATGTGAATCAAGAAAACAATCGAGTGTACACTTAACGAAGAGCAGACCAGTTTTCGTGAAGGATATCCAGAAGCATGGATTTCCTCAGGGATACATTTTTGCTCCGAAAAATTACTTTTATTTCTAAGGTATCATTTTGTACATTTGATTTTGTACAAACAGCATTAGGCTTGATGCAGCTAAAAGAATATTGTTCAAGGACTAAATGGAGCACTGCAATGTACGTTACATACATCAGGAACTAATTACGAAAAATACAATGGTTTCGAAGGAGGTAAGAACAGTGGAGGGACCCATATATTACGATAAATGGAATGATTTCCCTTAAGTCAACCAAAATTGCTTTTTCATTTCAACTAACCCATCGCAAATAAACTTCATTCAATTTGTTTTGAAATCTCTGACGACACCATTTCTAAAATCCACAAACTTGTCTCTGTTGAAAAGCAAACAAGTCAAAAAGTGCTATCAATCGATCTTCATTTGTCGAAAAACCCTCAGCAAAGTAACTATTCATGTTCATAGAGATACGAGGTATCCAAAGTCGTTGCATGTTATCCAAAAAATTTCAAAGCACAATGCCAAGAAAATTCTTTACTCAACCATTTCTATGTCATGGAAAAGCAAACAATTCTGCCCTGGAGTTTTAAAGAGACCAAAGGACTAAGCGCGAGGTTAAGCAAATATGGAAAGGATCCGAACAAGGAGTCTCGGGATATAGCATAATTTATAGTTACAGTCAGCGTTCAAGCATTGATGTTTTTCCTTCGATAAATCGTGTTACTATATAAATCATTCCGACTTCAACGGATTTCGTCCTTTTTCCTTGAATTGAAATTATTCCTCCACCAACAACGTTTCATTTTCTTTTCATGTTTTTGGGTGATGACTTTTCTAGCCGTGGCTCCTCAGCACATTTCTAGACGACAACGATACCATCAGAAAAACGACCTGAGCGAAAATAGGAGGCAGCTGCAATCTCTTTTGTATGCCCGAATGCATCCATTCAATACCAGAAAGTAACAATTTTTTTTACCTAGCAAGTAATGTAACCAGGAGAGTACCTTTTTTTTTTATTGGACGACGAACAGCATTTGATCCAGTCTGGGTTTTAGTTTAACCTGATAAGGGGATTAATTCTGAAAACGTTTGACTGAGTCCTTTCTCATTGTGTTTGCCTGGCAGATAGACACAGGTATGTATCTGTTCGATGCATTTAGCTTGCATTTCGAATCTGTTTTTTTTTTTTGCCGGGGAATCCTTTTTTGCATAGGTAGAACAGAATAGGATACCTATAAAAGGGTTATTCTGATTCAACCCCGCTTAACTAAATTGAATGCAAGGGTGCATGGGAATGACACTGATACATCTCTTCTCAAATGGGGCAGTCATGCGCAACATTCACAGAAGTGGAAAAGTTGTTGATGTGAAACGAACAATAGGTGCGCGAAGGATCAAATCTTTCCAAGGTTAAAGGTCAAATGGGAAAAAGTGAAAACTCTCCCAACCGACGTTTGCTGAATACATAAAAAATCATAGAGCTCAATTTATGGAAACCTTTTTTTTTTTGTGAAGTCGTTCCTTCTATGGCAATGGTTGCTAGACGCCCCCCCCCCCTTTTACCAGATTGGAGGGGCGTACAGGGAAAGTCGTTGCATGTCTGGCTTTTGATGATAAAATTAATCATTTTCGCTACATATCTGGGGTGAATATAATTTTGTGCAAAAAAAGGCATAAATTTTGCAATTTCACTGAACAAAAAGGATGAGAAGACAAGACTTACTGTAGTCGCCCTTTTGCGTCTATAGATAATGCATGGACTGTGTTGAAAATGCATCGATTCCGTTTAATGAGAATTTCATACTATGCACGCATATACAAGTATTACTGGAAGCGAAATCGTTGTTTATTTTAAATTATTTGCGAACGCGACCTATATACTTTCATTAACATGTCCAATGACTTTGAATGTGTTAACAAAAATTTATTTCGAGTATTTTTGTGTCAGCAACTTTACACGTTTTTTTTTATAAAAAAGTTTAAAAGTGGATTAAAAGCCAAATAGGATATGATGAAATTCAATGTGTATGATGTATAGTAGAATATCCCAGAGGAAGTTGGAAGCATTACAAGATGCAATCGGAAGCTGCTATCAGAAAACATAGATGCATTTCATTAGGAGGACGAAACGATTAGAAACGATTCTCTACTGAGTTTTTTGCTTATATATGAAAGATAGCAAACAGCGAAGATGACCATTATAATTCGATTTGACGGAGATGTGAAAATAAGCTTAGATGCTTACTGTTTGATAACTTTAGGGCAGATGGAGAGCCGAAGACAGAAGGAAGAACTGATGGAGTAAGTTCGAGTTCGTAATTTTTTTAAGTTGAGTTAAGGCTTATCCTAGTAGTTATATTATATTTTATACATAAACCGGATAACGTAATCAGTCGTTTTTTGATGATGTATACAAACCCCAGGGGACAACCCTATGATTCGTAAGCGTGACTTCAGCCGGAAGGGAATTAGGGTAAGGGGACTGAAGGAACTTGAATGTATTATTTTTGCATTCTTGCAAGCTACCTGCAAGCTACTTGCAGCCCAGAGACGGAGTGGAATTTTACACAATTTTTATTAAAAACTTACGTGAAGGACAAGGCCTGAATCCCACAACCATGGCGTGGTTATCGTGCTACTCAATCAGTTGCTCTAACTCTGTTTTGTGTTGATAGTAGATTACGCTAAAAATCCATTGCGGGTTGGAGTCGGTGGCTCGGAATACCCCTTCAATTGTAAGTCAAACTGCCATCGTTGTCCTCGAATGGGAGAAAGTTTTTCTCCCGTTCTGCAAAGGGTTTCGCGAAATAGAAAGAGAAATTGCTAATTCTATATTATTATGCCTTTTAGCAAACTAAGCTCTGTAAAATTTTTCGGAAATAACATTAATGCGAAGTTATCTTGGTAAGGTTGCATACGATAGCATCATGGCTTGAAACAGAGCTCGAAGATTCGGATAAGATTGGAACTGTTACTGTTCATCATATCCTTTAACTTAAACTGAATTTAATTGGAATCGATGATGATCTCCATACATACACCAGCTATGTGTTGACGACGGCGGGGCTCAAGCCTGCCATTCTTGCATGTAAGACCAGTATCTCTCGACGTCTTCCTCGTAAGCACCAGCAACCCCATGGTCGATTCGAGACATCGATTGCAAGTGGAACTACAATTTATTTCGACGCTTGATGCCAGGTAACGTGTCAGCCGTCGATCTCAGATGTCCCAGGTGTCGACCCAATTATTCGTTTTCTGCTGACAAGCAAATGTTATGAGATTTATGTCAGCTGTTCACAATAGTCATACCAACCTCTACCAAATAAATATACACATCGATATTCATAGCGCGCGTATTTAAAAAAAAATACAGTCGCATTACTTTTTGTCCGCATATATGGTCGATCTGACAATGTTTACTGAATATTTCAATACCCTAGGTGTTAAGAGAGGTGAATTTGGTATATTCACTCTAATGACACATATAGGTTGGGTATGCGCTGGGTGTTTTGTGAGGAAAAATTAACAGCATTGAGTTTTCGATGCCCTAAGCATAACATGCGTTCTTGGATAATTTCTGTACTTTTCACCAGGATACACTACAGAATCAAAAAAAAAAATTATTCGAAATTAAGAGAGAGCAAAACCATGAATTGGATTGAAAGTAAGAAATCAAAATGCATTAGCACAAAAAAAATAATATTGGTGAGAGAACTGAACCTTGAGGTATACTCGAATTTATTTTGTAGGGATAAAATCTTATATAATTCGTCGGTGGAGCAAGTGTTATAACGTGTCGGCCTACCAATCCGCATGTCCCAGGTTCGATTCCCGCTGATGGCGACCCATGTTTGTTTTCCGCTTACAAGAGGTGACGATAAAAAAGCCATGGGGGTTGCAGAGTAAATGTCAGTGATTCGGAATCCACTTTAAATATAGATTCACTTGCAATCGCTGTCTCGAATCGGGTGAAGTTTTTCTCCCGCCCCATTCCTAATGTTACGGGAAATATAGAGAAACGATCGTTTATTATACGGATAAGACGGCCTGACAAAAAAGAATCAGTAGAAAATTTTAAGATGCAGACCAAATGTTTGAAGTCTGGCTAAAAGAGTATAATTTTAAACTCTATCAAAAACTTTTTAAAGATGAAGAGCGGGTATTATTTTCGAGACCAACGATAATTGCTTGGATTAATCAAAAAACTATCGAGGAAGTTCACCTTCAAAATGTCACAGGCCAATATTGGTATTAAAGGACGAAAGTGGCAATAGAGAAGGCCGCATACTGAGAGAAGAGCCAAGTAATATCGCAGAGAACGAAGGTACCCAGTTACAAAAACCGTGGCAGGAGTTGAAGGCAGTTGAATGTAAAATCGGACCCGGTGGAGAGTCGGTGCATTAGACGCAATGTGCAACTAATAAATAAAGGACGAACAAGTCGAATTTAATTAGGCTTTTCAAAAAAGATGTAAATGCGACAAAAGTCTTACAGATGTTCAAAATCTCGTGTTTCGATTTATTTATAGATTTTTCCTGAAATTTTTCAGTTGCATTTAACTCCAGATTATGTTAAGACTTGTTAAGCTATGAAGTTCTTATCTTTAACTTATTAATAATCCTCTATAAAAATTGACGAAAATATGTGAGATTAATTCTAGTTTTAATGCATGTGAAGTGAGCATCATTTTACGTTCAAGACTTAACAAAGACTAAAATTATTTTTGATAAAAAAAACCATAATCTCCCCAAGTTACATCAAGTCACACGTTCGTTAAAATTCAAAAGAAATTTACTTAAACACTATTCGCTTAGTTATCTTATGTCGCATATTTCTAACCCATAAAAACAGAGATAGTCCATAGAACCCCTAAAATTTTAAATTTATGCGAATTTTACACTCAACAGAATGCTTTTTCTCAGTCTTAAATTAATTTTAACTCCACTTCTTATGGAATTAAAAAAATTTATCTTCTTTCGTTTATCTAAAAACGAAATGTGCAAAGAGAGAAAAAAAACGAATCTTAACAGAAGTACCGGAAATATAAGAGAAAATGTGAAGGAAAAGCAAAAATGGCTACACTAACACAGAATCCTTTTTCATAACATAAAATCCAAAGAATTATGCACTTAAGTTTACCCTGCACAAAGTAAATGTTACCCGTTCTGTTTCAAATGATGATAGACTATGAGAAAAAAAAGTGCGACTAGAAAATATATAGGTGAAGAAATCCTCTGGAGAATTTTATGCATATTTTCGCGTTATGCTTCTAATAAATGTGTTATTAGATGGAACGTGTGTGTGGGTGCATAATCCGGATTAAATAGATAATACCTGTTTGCTGGCTACACAATATTTGTACCATAGTTTCCGAAACCTTTTTACTTTGTAATTCTGTTGATTTGAAACCCTTGAGAGATGGAAAGAGGTTTCTTTGAAAATATTTAGAAAAATGTGCAATGAGATTTCTAAGGTTATACAGAGGTACGAGTTTTTGTGAGTGTGTCGTATTCCACATAATCCAATTAACTTGATTCTCATTCATATATCCTTGAAAAAAAGCTAAATACAGAGTTGTCCGTAATGAAGGTGTTTTTATTTAGATGAATACGATGTATGTCCTTATGATGATCCATTTTCAGGTGAGCTAGCTTTTTTTCCGTGATACTTAAATTTTCTCAAGCAGAAATGTCTAACTATATTGACACAAGGAACGATGCTCAACTAAAAATTTATCGAACAACAAACAATTGAAAATTCAATAATGTACACCCTGTCAGTATTTTCAAATAGACAAATATAGACAACTGACGGGATTGGTGTTAAAGAGATAAAAGGCGCAAGGGGGGCAACTATCTATATAATCCCTTTCGAGATATGAAAACCAAACAGTTTCCCTTTGAAATGAACATTTTGGTCGATTGTGGCGCAGATAACGAAATTTGTGCAAACAGAATTATCGAAGAAATTTGAAACTTTTCCGGGCGCACCAACCAATAAATGATTACACGTACATCGAGTCATTGATAGTGTATAGCGACTTAATGGATTCCCTCGACGAAATGTTGCAAGGGTCTTTTAGTACCAATGAACACGGGTATAGAAACTAATTGAATGTCATTACAAATCTCTGGCAATTTGAACAGGATCACGAGAAGGGAGAGAATTAGAGTGTGTGATTTATTTTGTAGACGAACATAGTGCTCGGTTAGCGCTAGGTGCGGGATATGCCGCATTGCAGTTCATCTACTATCTGCTAAAGTTATAGTCAAGCTTTATTGGAATTGTTGTCTTTGAATGCCTAACATTTTGGTAATCAAAGGAAATTTGATATAGGTACGCTCTGTTGCTCATGCTCATCACAATGTGGAAATGAGAAAAGTGGATAGACATCAACAATTTGGTTTTAAAGGCTTTGCAATGATAAAGAGTAGGGGAAGGCGGGGTAACTGTTGAAAAAAATGTTAATACAAGTCATAAAAAAATTGAGATCGAATTCATTTATTTAATATTCGTTGATAAAAGGATAACTTGTAAAATTCGTCCTTAACACATTCACAATGAGCCCATTTAACACATTTATACGCCATCATCACAGTAGAGATTTTGTAAGGTTTGTAGGTTATAGGGAGTATCAATGTCTTCTGCTTCACTTTATAAGAAGATACATCTGACTTAGAACAGAACGGAGAGAAGGGCTTCTTTCGTTTTCATACTTTCATGATCTTTTTTTATTCGGTTCATCTTGTTCTTTGTTTAGTTCTTCTATTCTAATTCTTTTTTGTAAGATTTGGAGCTTATAATTGCATTTTTATCTTTGTCTTCTGAATCCCTTTCATCTTATTTTATAGCTGATACCAGTGGCTGATCTACGGGAGAAAGGTTTGCATGCCAACTCCCCCCGCCCCCCTCCGCGAATTACCAGCCTACCTGTTTACCTGTTTATCTGTAAACTAAAATATCCAGGCTGATGAGTAGTGTATTTTTTTAAGAGCTGAGGAAACTTCCAAAGATACCAATAGCCTGTGTTACTGTGCACGATTCTTGGCAAGCGCCTACGTCCTAACACCCCCCCCCCCCCCCCACCCACCCCCACCGGTATATTTACATGTAATGGCATGACAGCGTCTTCCTCCTGATCTAAGCAATTCGTAATCAGCGGAGATCAGGTGCAGGTACTTACGGTATCCACCATAAACAGTTAATAATTGCATCAAGTGGTAGTTAACCTCTCCTTCCTTTCAGTTGACCCAGGTTTTGATGCGTGGGATCAGTTAATGCGTCCATCTTCCTTTCGTAACATTATCCCATCGGATTTGCTATATAAGCATTGAAATCTATTTCTCTTTTTTTTAAACCTTAACTCGTTCGACTCCGTTTTATAATCACTCCTAGCCCTTAAATCACACAGTCCGTAGGCTGTTCAGAGGTTTTTTCTTAACTCTTATACCAGGATTGCTTTTGCCTAGAGTGGGTTCGCATACAGAGCCTACTACTCTCAACAGCAGTGTTTTTGTATCCGGTTTGGAACCACCATTATTGAGTAGTATGCTGGATATAACCTCTTGTATGTTTGAAGCTTTACTGCTTACGTAGTTCAGATGGGATTCAAAATTTACCCTATTGTCCAGCATTACTTCTAAAAAGTTCTTGACCTTGACATGGCTGTATTCCACCATTTTTTGGCTTGTGATTAGGATCGCCTCCGTCTTTTGTTTTGCTAGTTCAAGACCTGCAGATTCCATCCAGTCCTTAAACTTTGTGATAGCTTTGTTTGTTTCCGTTTCTATTTGGTAATTGTGTTTCGCTGTGGTAACGATCACAATGTCATCTGCGATGCCTATTATTTTTCTTTCCTGTAAGACCTGTAGTTTGAGAACAGAAAACTTAGTGATTAAGAAATAAAATGCTACAACATTTCCGCAGGGGTACCACAAGGATCTATTATATGTCCCCTACTTTAGCACGTTATGTATGATGAAGACATAACGTGCTAAAGTACGGGACATATAATAGATCCTTGTGGTACCCCTGCGGAAATGTTGTAGCATTTTATTTCTTAATCACTAAGTTTTCTGTTCATGGACATATGATCTTCAAGTTGTATTTCGTGGCTTATTTAACATCTATGAAGATGTCAGGTTTTGTGAGAATTGTTCTTTTCAGGGCTTTGTTCGGAATGCTGTCTGGCCCGACGCTTTGTTTTCTCCAATTTTTTTGAGCACTGATTTTTCCGCTGTAACTGTCGGGATATCCTCTATATTAGTTTCTTTCTTATATGTAGACGGTTCCCCATACATGTAGGTTAATGTCATCCTCTTCACAAAACCAGTTGAAGTTTTTTCTATTTCTGTCCTTATTGCCATTTTCGGGGCTTTTTTTTCTTCCTTAAAGGCACTGGTTAGGGTATTGTACTTCGGTCTTCCTACCGACCTTTGCCGTTTGGTGTTCAGCCATTTTGCGCTGATTGATTGCGCGAGCCTCTTCTATTATTAGCCTGCACTACCTGCTCGAAGGTTCCTTTGTCGAATAACGAATCTTTTCGTTTTAGGATTGTCCATTTAGGGATCTTTGGCTAGAGTTCTTTTCTTCCTTTTACCTCAAACATAACTTGGTAATCACTATGTGTGAAGACTACACCATGTTGTATTTCAGAGTATTGAACTGCTTACAAAGGTTAGGTCTATAATCTGACCTTTCGGAAGGTGTTTTTCATTCCATCATTATCTTTACATCGAGCGCAGCAAGCAATTCTATTGGTGACTTTGCTATCCCACTCGACAGCATCTTTTGGTACTTTCCATGTGTTCAACTAGTATGGTGTATGAGGTGTATGCCATTTATTTTCGGCCATTCCTATCCTGGAAAGTATGTGTGCCATATTACTGACCTGACCACTGTTTTTTTGGTAGTCCAGATGGAGCCAAGGATGTTTTTATTAGGCTCGTTGATTAAAATTAACTCGATGCTTTTATCTTCCTTAGTTTGTTGTGGCAGCTCTTGGGCAACCTCGCTGTGTTTCAAGGTAATCTGCATAATTCTGATATTTTGTTATTATTGGTCAGGGTGCCTAGTGTGTCTGACATTTGTTGTTTATTCATAGATACCGCTGAGTGGTGAAAAGCCGATCTCGTATTCTAAAGTGAACAGTTTGCTAACAAAAAGACCAGATAAAGAAATGGGGAACTGTTTGGACCCTTGTCGGAAATTACCTCACCTATTTTGTTTGATACTTTAAATATTCTTGTTTTATGGCATTCATAGATTGTCTGAAATTTTTTTTCTACCTAACATGAAATCACGCTTCACCCATTTTATCCACTTAAAAATTCATTTCGAATCCTTTTTCGAATCTGTCCTGTCGACACTATATCGATACATATTCCTTCCAAACAAAATCATGTGCTATGCAGTAAATTTTCTGTTATTGTCAGCAAATTGGGCGATTAAGTGCTAGAACACCTCATATTTTCCCTGCAAATCGTAATTTTCCTAATGACAATAAAAGTGAACAAGTAGTTGAAACGTCGTTCCATTCGCAACAGCATAGAGAGAATATTTGCTCGAATTGTGTGGTAGTACATACAATGTCGTGATAGTATTGCTGTTGGATATCCGCAAAGATAACATCAACTGAACTAAAATGGACACACAACCCCTCACTGATCGATAAAAGTCACCAAATCGTGTCAATGGATATAAAAACAGGACTACAAGGACTCGTTAGCAACCCCTCATACCTGAGAGAACTGCCAGTAACAACAATTCCCAGCACAAAAGTAGTAAAGTTGTGCAGTCATAAAATAGCAAATCCCTCTGCAAAGATAGATACCAACACCAGGGGTGGACAACATTTTGTTTTTTGTTCATTTCATCTATTTTTTTTTTTATTTTTGCTCTCCCCAATATATCAATAGGAACGAAGAAGTGTTACAAAAAAATTCGATAGATTTTTCTTTTGCGATTGTTTTTATTTTGAGTTTTCGATTTTAATTAAATTTCACCAATCTATTCCATTTCCTTACAGAATACGCAATCCTTGGAGAGTTATAGCATCAATGTAACAAAGGCATGGCAACCGCCTAGGCGGTGTAAGCCAAAACGACTGTTTGCTACAGAGACAATACCCGAATTAGAATTACCTGTACTGCAGGAAGACGATAGCAATAATATAATTGAAGGTGCAGCCAGAAGTAAAGTTTCGAGAAGTTCAGCGACCGAAACGATGGGATTAAGTGGTGCTCAGGGGTTGAGAAGGTGCTACACACTAATGCAGCGAGCTTTATGGTATACAGCAGTGTTTACAATATTCCAACGAACACTTGTCCCATTATCGTAAGGATACCTCTTGTGTTTAACTTAAATAAGTCTCTAGGAAGTAATTTTTTGCTATCAGAAGTAAGTTTTCAGTTTCCTTTCAATTTTATAGTTTTTTATGTGTAAGAAAGGAAGAGAAAAATATGAATCAGTTTTGTGGTTATATATATGAACTATTCACATGTTGTTATTATTATTATTATACTTAAATGTAAAAATAGTTTTTATTTTATTTATGTTTTTATATTCGTAATATAATTCTGTTAAGATAGATGTCCTTTAAGGATACTAAAGCTAATTTTAAGAGAAATTTTAGTTGTGGTGGAATCATAAAGTTCTGCCTTCCGTTAACAAGATACAGCAAGATCACGAAATTTGAAAATTACCAGTAATACCAATGACAAACTATAGCCGAAATTTAGCTCTATTTTTCATTTAGAATACCTATTGCGTATATTCTATGACTTCAGAATTTGTTGTATTTTAGAATAATCTGGCCAAATCTTGATTAGTTTTTTAGCCGTTGCGCTTTCATAAACAAAAACAATATTTAAACAAGAAAACTTATTTTGAGCAAGTAACTATTTGAATTGTATAAGAAAATCTGGTACGTTCAGAAACACAAAATTTAGACCAGTTTCAAATAATTATTGGTCTAAGAAGTTAAACTTTTATCTTAAATAAGGCGAGGGTAAAATGATTTTGTGAGTTGGTTGAATTTTACTATACAATAATTACCATACACGATCTCTAATTAATTACCAAACTCACGATTACCTTACCATGGATGCAGGTTCGAACCTCAGCCTCTTTTATTTTTTTTACAAATTTTTCTCATTTCAAAATTAAGACCGATATATCTCCCTCTAGTTCTCGTAACACCTTGTTGAGCATGAGACGAGAGAAGAACTTCTCCCGATTCGAGGACAACCATTGAAGTGCACCTACAATATAATGTTCATACCGAACCCTTCTGTTGTCAACAGAAAACCTGTGACCTCCAGGATGGAAATTGAAAGATGGGAAATTCGAGTCGATTAAGATTAGAAACTCTGATTCAAAAAAAATTTCTTGTGATTTTGTCATATTTTCGTCAACGTTATTTAGCTTCATATTTACGCATGTAGATTTAAATTATTTGGTCCCGTAGACAAAAAAGAAATATCTTTGGCTCAGAACTACAGAGCACACCGTGAAATTAATACGCGTATGTGCAATCACTCTTATCACCGTGTATCCGCAGCTGTTCAGTCGCCTATTTAAAAAAAGAGGCCCCTCTTTTCTGTCTACTATCAGATTTAATCTTTTCTTTATTTACATTCGTTTTTTTTATTTTGTTTTAATTCCGCGAATCTTTCCACAACATAATTTTTAAATATTTTTGTTTTCAAGGACATATTTCCTATGCACGCTGATCATACAGAGATAGTTCAATCTGTTTTCAGTCATTGTAGATTTTGGGCACGTTTTGACGCGGCGCAACGTATAGAAAGACCTTTCGATAGTGCTGGCTGTACAGCCTACTCTAGATACAAGCCCGGAAAATATGACAGTTTGGCCATTTTACCAGCAATCGTGTGGTGATTATCTCATTTATTTTTGTACCACAGAGTAACCAATCCCTGCACACTGTCCACTGCACCAAAACTAAAGAGAAATGCTGATGTCATTGACGCATTCTACAATACTTCAACAAAACGAACATACGAGAGAGTGGGGCCATTCATAAACGCAGGTTTGCGCACCATTTGCACAATTCAGCTGAACAGAGTGTATTGCTGAGTTATGCAGCTGCAGAGCAAACCTGCGTTTATGAATGGGACCAGTCTTTCCATTAAAACACAAGAAAATTGTAAATGAGAAATTTTTTATTGTAACCACTATGTTCAGGACATTTTTAGGTTCACGTCAAGTAAATTCCAAGTTAAGACTTTAAAAGTACTGCGAGAAAAACTACGAAAAAGTAGAATTCCCCAAGCTTTTACTATTCTTTACTGTAGCACCACCAATGCTCAGCTGTTCGTGTCAGCTTCCGGGCTTGTATTTAGAGCAGGCTGTGGTTATACTATATTTTACACACTGAGAGCAAAAGTGAGTCAAAAAATATTATGAGTAAAAGCTAGATACACTAGTCTTCAGCGCAAAAATGGGATATCTCATAAATTTTAGAGTAAAAATGGAGCAATTATAGGGAAAAGTATAACAAAATATCCGAGGAAAAACGAGTTTAGTATTTAACTCGTTTTTACTCGCAGTGGAAACTTAACTCGATTTTGCCTGCAGCGAATGTATGAAGGTCTATATGGTCTTCTTATTTTGTAAGTACATTTGGAGACCTTTAACTAAAAATTTAAATTCTATTAATTAAAATAAAACATGTAATGCTTTGTTCAACAATTTGTAAAAGCCTTCAGTTAAAAGATTAATTATTTCGCTTTACCTGTGAGCATACAAGAGTTAAGTTTTCTTTGCGAGCAAAAATTAGTTATCTCTTTCCTGCGGACAAAATTGAGGTGAAAAGTTAACTCCTTTTTGTTCGCAATTTTCTCCTATACGACTTTTGCTCTGAATTATAGTTGTTCCGTTTTTGTGCTTAACTATTTCTATCCCGCTTTTGGTTGCAATGTTTTTTTTTTGACTCTCTCACTTCAGCTTCATCAATAATATTTTCAATATTGTAATTTATACTCGAAGGATCCTTGCAGCAGGTTATTTTTAATTTAATTAAACTTAATTTTTAATATTGAATCAGGGTGCAGCGAAAATAAAGAATAAGCGTTGTCTTTTAAGTCGGGTGAAGTTGTTCTCCCGCACCGTGCCCTACAGGAACAGGAACTAGAGAACTAGAGGAACTAGAGATTTATTAAAAAAAAATTGAATTTGAATTTTCGCTACTCACAAGGTATGGGAGAGCCAGTGCCGCATATGCCCTACCTTGGCTACGCACGTGACACTGCGCAGTACCCCCTTAAGGCGATTAATTCTTTAAGAGTTGTTTTTGACTAACTACGGAAAGTATCAGCCATTTAGGCTAAAACATTGATTAGTTCACGATTATCATTCAACAGTCTTCTTTTAGTTTATATAAAGTTGTTAAAAATTTCTTAAAGAAATAATTAAAAAAATTCGAGTGTAAAATATATTTAGCGTACGTTACTTACGATTAAAATTATGTGTAAACAATGCTTCGTTTTAAACAATATAACATCATCGAATCGAAATTGAGGGGAATTTTTTTATTACTTAAAACAATTAATCGCGTAAATCATAAAATACTGATGTTCAACATTAGAGTCTTCGATACAGGGATGATTTAAAATAAAAGATTAAATTGCATTAGCCTTACTTCTTCTAAAATGGTTTTAAATATCAAGTAGATATGTGAACCGGATATTTGTTTGATTGTCCTATTGTTTTATTAGACGATAGGTAATAACTACTTAAGTGTCAGACATGAAGCATGACAATTCCATCACTTTTATGTAAAATGAGCATTCTCTGTTTATATTTTGTTTTTAACAAGGTAATTAAAGCATAATAGGTTTGATTAATTCAATAGAAAGAACATTTTAAATATTGTTAACATGTTTGCACATACTATACGTATTTATAAAGACATGATCAGCTGCCAGAAACATTGTGCAAACAAGTCGACGCAATCGTCTTATCATACCATGAATAATTTACTATTACATTCGTAAGATAGGTTTAATTCCAAAGCAAATAAAATTTCTCTTAAAATAGCTATAATAATAAAAAAACAATTGTTGGCAAATATACCAAGCAAAACATTAAGTATGAAAAAAAAGTAAAAAAAAAAATCACTCTCAAGATAATAATTGTCAAGTAAATTGCGAATTTTTTTATTTAAATAATTCCTAGAAACTGTGGTTGTGCATTTAAAAGAAACACCTTGTGTTAAGCAAATCATTAAGAAAAAAAAAAACAATTGATTTTGTTTTTAAAACAAAAGCTTACAAATGTAACACAAAAGAACTGAATAATTGTAAAATTTAAATGTTCCGCCAAAAAAAAAAATCATTTGAAAAACAAAAATTAAAGCAATGAAACGATTATAGCAAAAAAAATTTGTTGACAAAAGCAAAGTGCTATTTTTAACAAAATTTACGCTGCAAAAAAAACAAAAAAAAATTAATAAAAAAACACTTTTCTAATAGAATGTAGCAATATTAAAAAAAAAAGAATCTGTGTATGTAGGATCCCTGACAAAACAAAATCAACCATATAAAATCAGTGAAAAACACTTTAAAATAATTAAAATAAAAGAAAATCGTAAAAAAAATATTAACAAGAAAAATGTGATGAATTTTAAAAAGCAAGAAAGGATGAGTGTTACGAATCGGATGAATTTTTTTTATATAAAATGAAACGTAAGTAAGAAAACTGTGTAAATAGTAAATATAGTAAAGAAAGACTTAACAAATAAAGCAAAAAGTAAATGAAAGTAATAAATAATTGTTGCTAGTTATTAAATGCGAACTTGTAAATAGTTTATTTTGTAAAATATGAACAAAGAAAAGTCGCGCATATTGTTTGTTAATATTGTACAGTCTTATTTTAATAAGTTTTTTTATCGAAATTTTATGTAATGTACAGTGTAGTTAAATGAATTCAGTTGTCGCTGGTTTTATGTATTTATTTAAAAAAAAAACCAACAACAGAAAAGAAAAACAATCACTAAAAAAAAACATTCTCCTAGGATCTAGGGTATTTCACTTATAGTCATTCACGTTTATTTTAGAGTAGTTATTTTTGCTGTGCATATAATTTTAGTTTTGAAAAAAATTGAATAGAAAGCAATGAAATTTACTTATTTTGTTTTATTTATGTTGATTTTGTGCGCATGAGTGTAACCTTCTTCGTATCAAACGATCATTTTTTTTAAGTATTCCGGATTATCTTCGTTTTATTGTTGTATGGATCATGATATCTGCATGTAACTACTCAAATAAGGTGACATAATATACATTTATTGTTGAGTACATTGATTGATACACATTCCGAAAAAGTAAGACCATAATATCCGTATTCTTTTTTTTAATTAAATAAAGCAGCTATACTTCCAAAAATTCAGAAATTTGTTTAAAAAATGTTTGCACGAAGTATTTTTCTTTAAACTACAGTTTATTCTCTGGTGAGTACACCAATTCACGGTCGGCTTTTCGAGCTAGACAGAAAGACAGTTTAGATCATACTTTTAGAAAAGGATTCTAATGATTGTATCTCTCTAATCTATGTATAATCTGCAATTTATTTTGTTGTAATCTCTATATACTATATACCAACTATATATGCATTACATATATTGGGCAGTAAAGCGATTAAATTTAATTTTTGATCAGACGTTACTAAAGTAAATTAGATTGTCTATGAAATACTTTACTGGAAATAAGCAGATAATGTGAGATGGTATATAACAAGGTTCTAGTTGCTGATCTTATTTATTTTTAGATAAAAAAAAATTATTTCGATTAGGAATGTCAATTCGATAATTTAAGAAGCGGAATGCCATTTTTTTGTATTAGTTTCGTCCAGTTAAAAAACACAAGTCAACTGAGAACACTGCTCGCTAGCCAGTTTCGAAATAGTGAATTTGGTATTGCTCTATAACTAGCCAGTTTAGTGTTAGTGACAATATAGTGGTAGTGGAAAGACGCTGATAAGGTAGGTTAACATTTAGTTTAAAAACATGAAAAGAAAGTAAATCCATTTTAAAACAAAATAAAGACAAGACAAAGGAAGCAGGGCATCACATACTTTTTCTAGAAGCGTTTCGTCGTATTTTCGAACCCTCATAGCTTCGGTCTGGATAATTCTAGAGAGCTCAAATTCTCAGGAGAATATGTACACAACAAGTTTCATTTGTCTAGCTTTTACATCTTAGATTTTATTAATACGTCGATTTCGTCACTTTCGTCATGATTATCAAAACCTCTAAAGTACTTCCTGAAGTCTTAGAAATATGAAATGTGGTATGCAGGCTAGGATTAGCACACAAACAACGCAGAAATTAAGAAATCTATAACTTTCACCCTCCAACCCCTCACAAAGTGGGTCTAGTTATGTATTATATAACAATTTCTCATAGGTAACTTCCAAACTTCCAAAAGTTCTAGAAAGCTGAAATTTGGTGTGCAGACTAGCACCCCACAATCTAAGATCCGAGCGGTGAGAGGACGGAGGGGCTTGGCGTTGAAGAGTTGTAATTATTTTTAATAACTGTCTTAAACATGAACTAGAGCCTGTAAAATCAAAATTTGAAATAATTAATAGAACATTCGTCAATTGTGGGCAGCTTCCGATCTGTATGGCGTATGCCATCACTATCCATAAAATCCAAGGGCTAATTTTTAATAGTGCTCTCATTGATATCGGGTCGTCGACGTTCTCTTGTGGGCAGGCTTATGTAGCACTTTCAAGGGTGACTAGTTTGATATGGGTTTATCCTTGGTAGAATTGAAGCACACAGTCGGCTATAATTGGATATAATCGGTTAATAGCTAAGTAGGTACCACCCTGACTTATCGCTTATTGTAAATAATAAGCCAACAAGGAAAAGAGGCAACGATAAGGTGGTCTAGAAAGAAGAATAGCTGACGCGTAAGAAATACAGCACAAAAAAAAATAAAAAGAACTAGGGCATTTTACAAAAAGGAATGAAATCCCACCAAAAACTTTTCACGTTAAGTAGGTTGCAAAGACTTACAAGCTAATAACGCTTTCACTGTTAAAAAGTTATCAGATTAGATCATATATAGCCAAGCCCCTAACTCTACAAGGTCTAACTCGACATTTTGGTCAAAAGGTATGGCATAGTTGTTTCGCGGCCGTCGCACAGACACTCCCTTGGACTTATGGTAAGAAATTAAGTCACTGGTCTTTAATGTTGTGTCACGCAATAGTTAAATGAAACGGCGAAGCCATACTTTTTGAGCAAGACGTAGGGTTTGTAGAGTTAGGGTTTGTATGGTTAGGCCTTGAAGAGTTAGGAGCTTGGCTTGGCTCTACATGAGTGAAACAGTGAAATCGTTATGAGCTTGTGAGTCTTGCAAACTACTTTACATGAAGTGTTTTTGGTGGGATAGTATTTACAATTAATGATTAGGTTATTTCAAGCAATTTTATTTTAGCACCTGTTCAAACCTGTAGGATAGTTGAGGAATTAAGCTACATAAGAAACTATAAATTGTAGTTAGAACCCAGCACGTTCTAAAAATTTAGTATGACTCACTCACTACCTTCGTCTATCTTTTAGTGATTAACTTCTATCTGCCTTACTAGCTTTAATAATTCAGGCTCCAGTACAAGAAGTGTAACGTATTTAAATACGTCCATATAATTTTCTTAAAGGTTTCAATACAATACTACTAAATGAAATAAGCCTCCTTTGAATTTTCGATTTATATATTTTTATGCCTTCATTTATAATTTTGAATAAAATTGAAATAATACTAAAAGCTTAAAATTCAAATTGATTTGATGAAAAATTAAAATAATTTTTTATTTTGATTAACAAAATTATTTGTTTGGTGTTAGTTTTTGCCACTTAGGTTAGTTAAAAATGCAATTGGGGGTTGCAGAGTAAGTGTGAGTGGTTTGGAATACACTTTCAATTGTAGATCCACTTGCAATCGTTGTCTTGAACCGGGTGAAGTTCTTCTTCCGCCCATGTCCCACGAGGGGTTACGGGAACTAGATGGAGAGAGAAAAGCCAGAGCGAACAGAATACAAGTAGAAGCTAGAGTCGTCATGTCTGCATTTTTGTTCTTCGTTTATTAAAAGTTTCTTCAATTTTGTACAAAATGGCACTCGTCATACAACTCGTGAGAGTACGTAGTATCAGACCGAAACCGAATTTTATATTGAACTTGGAACAGCAAAGCTAACTCAAGTGTCGTTCTGTTGTAGTATACATAAATAGTTCAGAAGTTGTGTAGTTGATGGATCGTTTAATTTAAAAATTGAACTGAGAACGGATCATTTCTTAAGCTCGTCACCGTTCATTTGGCTTATGTAACTGATTAATTCAGTAAGAAGGGATCATTCGCGCGAACAACCCTTCTCTACGGTCGGATAAAACATTGAAATATAAATTGAGGAAATGACGTTGAAATAGAAAAGAAACATTTTCTGAGTAAAAGCCTAGGAACTTTGCTCTGACAGGAAGTTCAAACATGGAAAAAACAGAAGGCAGAAAATGGTGGCATCTTGTTCAGGGGGATCCAAAAAATTAGTTTTAATAATTAGTTTTTTGACAAATTATACAGTCACTTCCAGTCAAATTAAAAAAATCTGATCAAGAGTATATTGGGTCAAACTATGTGCTAGTATCCTTGGGTTTTTTTCTCTATATTTTTTCAAAATCGCTTTCAGGATGTTGTCGTGGCCGACATAAAACTCAGCCAAAATGACCACTTTGAAGACAAATATTTCAAAAACGGAACATAAAATTGCAAAACTGTTCAATAAACTTCACAAAGATTTTAAATTTCCTTTTCAATGATGCCCCAGTTGATGAGGTAAGTAAGCGTTATTTTTTCATTTCCATTTTACGGGTAGGGGAGGTACCCTTAATTTTTTTTTCAATTTGTAGGGAATGTAATTATCTATACATGTCATAGCAAAACAAACAGACAGACAGTTTGCCACAAAACGCTAAAAAATGGGTAAAATTTAAAAAAAACAACTTTTTAACTGGTAGATTATTATTAACATTCCAAAGATACTCGGGAAAGTAATTTCGAGTCCACAAATTGATCTCAGTCATTTTGGAAAATTTTCAAATTGCAAAAATACAGAAAAAAAATACAAGCAAACACTTCTGAGCTGACCAAATGTGGTTTTCGGACAAATTATTCATTCTTTTGAGTCTAAAGGTGGGTCCACACGATATATACTTTTGTTCGTACGAAGAAAAGTATGTATCGTGTGGACCCACTATTACTCCAAAAAATACGCAGCCATGCATGCTAACTTCCGACTTTCACGCATACCTCCGAGTTTTCTAAATTCTATAGAAGTTTATAGAAGTCTGTCTCGTGTGGACCCACTATAACAAATTAAAGTTTTAAACACAATTGTAATGTCGTCAAATACTACCAACAAAAGTGACATATGGAATCATTTTGTCGTGATTTTACGTTGTTTTGAGTCGTTAGTTAAAACGAGAAATGTATTAAAACTTAATTTTAATGAGAATTGACTAATTGGCACTCATAAATACACTTTTGTCACAATATCAAATAATTCTGCACAGATTTCAAACAAATGTCAAATTCTTCTTCTTCATTTGCCCAATTTGATGGCAAATTTTGAAGTGGGGTTACTAGATCAAAGTGGGGTATCATATGAAAGGGTTTCATTTGCACATTATAAAAGATGTTTACATTTCCGTTTATGCCGCATAGTTTACAAAGTTTGATGAAAAATGTCTAAAAAAATACCGACCCCCCCCTCTTTGTCAACAAAGTTTATAAAGCGAAAAATCTGAAATAATAAGAGGTTTATGTAGATATTACAGGACAAATAAAACTATGTCTCTAACTAGCAGGTTTTTAGAAATCAGCAACCTTCCAAGGTATGGGACCCTATGTGCCCGAGTCCGTCTCGCACTTGGCCGGTATTTTTTTTGTATGTTCTTGACATTTCTTTAAAAAAAGCTACAAAGTATAAAAAAATTGAACAAACAAATGAACAAACGGTTTCTTGTTACTAATGTCGACTACACTTTACAAGAGTTTTCTTAAAACTGAAACTATGAACTGATTACAATTCGTGGTAAGTATCATGAAAGTTTCTGTTCACAAGACTTCTAAGAAAATCCGCTATATGATTTCTTGCCAAGCTGCTTAAGGTATGGTAAATTTGCAATGTTTCTTTAATATGCATCACTCAGTGAACATTTCAGCTTGGTTTCTGTTAAGAGAGATCAACATTTTTTGAGTAATTTTTTTTTACAATATGGCGATTGCTTAATTTTGTGTCCCTCTGCGCCAGATCATTTGCTTTTTCAGTACCTTGAATTTCACAATGCCCTGGCACGTATACTAAGGTGACCTGATTTTATCGCCCTATTTCTGCCAGAGTCTATTTTAATTCCTCTAACGTTTTGGATTTCTATCCTATCCGTAAAAATTGGTATTTTGAATAATATTACCCTTCGTTTCATTAGCCTCCACGGTCCTATGTCAATCGCTGCGATTTAAAATTTAAGAACACATCTGTAGTTATATACCCATCCCTATTCCTCCACGTTTAATTCCTCGCATGACACTTCAAAACCTTTTTTGAGCCATCTGTGTACAGTGGTGTTATCTGGGATCACACTATTATTGATGCATGGAAAAAGTAACTGTCTTATGCAACCCCCCAACACCCCCGGAGTTATCGGAACGAAAAAGAAAATCGTATATACTTCGTCAGAAAATATGATTTTCGAAAGGGAAAACCTGTTATTCAAAGCAGCAAATATTGTTTATTACAAAGTCAATAAAATCTGCAAAATCGATTTGAAGCTTATTTTTGAAAGCAACCTATAAATAAGCTAGAAAGTTGAACCTACTTTTCGAGCATCCTAACTGGTCTAACCCCTTAGTCTATTATGTTAGACCTAAAATACTTTAAAAGCATTGCACTTGACTCTATATATCCTTGAGTTATCAACCAATTATAATAAAAATTGAACATATAAGATATAGGTAGGTAGTAACTTACCACTTATCTCAAGTATGAATTTCATCTGAAAGAAAAAGAAAAAATTACTGCAATTTCTACTTGAAGTTTAAATAAATTTAGAACTGATAAATTCTTCATTTAAAAATAATTTTATTACAATTTTTTTGATACTTTCTTTGACGATATCTTTAACGGCAATAACTACACGTAAATTTTCGAATAGTTCCAAAACCAAAGAACCAATTGGTATGAAAAATTTATAAGTGCCTTACTTTACATAAAAAACAATTAACTTGGTCAACTTTTGCAGTATTAATAATAGCGAATGCAAAATACAGGCAAGCATAGAAAAACCTACAAATCAATCAATCATTATAATTGGCTTGTAAAATTTACCCCATGTGAGTTGGGACCTGTTTACATTACGCCATCAATTTCTACAAGCAAATGCCATGCAGTAAGACTTCCTTAAAATGTGGGCAGTTACACTTATTGGAGTTAACGCATAACATTTTCTTTGTTTTTCTAAAATGTACCACAGGAGTCAATCCTTGCACCGCTGTTTTTTTTACTTTGGAATACTTTAATGAATCAATCTTAACATCTAGGTAGATAAATTTCAGTTCTATATGCCTAAATGTCCCATTCAAATTGATTTTGTCATTTATATGATAATGTTATATCTTTTAATTCCTAAATGACAAGTACATTAATGTGTGGAAAACTAATGAAGTGGTAACTTTCATACACAGAACTGAAAGGTCTCAATTGCTTTCCGTCCAAGGCGATGGCACAATAAATTATTAAAATTATTTATATCTCTGTCTTCAATATACTGCTGAATTTCGTTTTTATAAAAATATTCATGTCCTGCTAAGTTCCCTTCTTATAAAAATTCCCCGTGTCAAGAAAGTATACTTGTGTTGCCGATCAATCGTTCTTTTCAAAAGTTTTGCATTTAGAAAGTTTTGAAAGAGCTGAAAAAGGGGATAATGTCAGAAGGACAATATGCTAACTATGCGAGATATTCCACTCAGATTCGTTGAATTTTTTTAAGTCCTTAGTGACGTATCTAGCCTTATTCTGGTGAAAGATTTGCGCTCCTCTTCTTCGCGCCAGTCTAGGGCGATTATTACGGATTTCTTTACGTAGTAACGAGCCTAATTGTTCAAAGTTGTTTTTAACATCAGGTCTGTCTGATGCCAGGTAGATCTGCAAGGTTAAAGTCATTGATAAAATCATGCTCCGAAAAATGAGAGTGTTTGGGGGAGCTGGGGGGTGGGGTGGGGTGGGGGGGTACGAAGGGACGAATTTAGTGATGCTCAGTTCACATATGAAAATATTGTTTGCGGCATTTAAGCTACGAGCGAACATAACAAATTGATAAAAAATTATTAAAACAAAAAACAATCTAATCATAGTTAGTTAGGGTTTGCCCCCCCCCCCCCCCCCCCCTTACAAAACTTCACCCCAAAACAAAAGTTGTGTTCTAAAAGGCAAAAATGTTTTGTTAATTTTGTCCAAATAATTTTCTTATATGTTGCGTCACGCTTTTATAACATCCTTTACGTGATTTGGCGAATAGAGAACATAAGTGTGAAGAAACACGTTGCTAATTTAGTTCCATTCTTCCATTGAAAATTACTTCTAATATTGTTCGTTCGTTGTTTTTGTCATCCAAGACCTTCCAGACAATTTCAATAAAGTTATTGTCAGGGTCTTAAATCGACCAGGACCAAGAGAGTGTGTATTTTGTGAGATGGAAGCGAGCATTATCTTGTTGAAATAGTACTTCTCTTAAATAATAATATGAATCAGATTTTAAGAAACAAATACCGATACATGGAAAATACAGCTATACCAGGATATTTAATCCCATACGATGACCTTTTCACTCGTTGGTTATCTTTGGGACTTATACATTCTGAACGTAAATCCTCTTAGAAAGTTGCTAAGTGCACACTTTTCGGTTTAGAAATAAATGAAAAGTACTGTTAACTAAAACTACTCTTATTCTAGTTAGTTTTTATGAACCTTACACTAGGATAGCGTTCCTTTTTTAGACAAGTTTTGCATAAGACCTATCGAACTACTCAAGAAAGTTTTTCCACTTCTTCTGGGCTAATCCTATACAAGTAACAGTCCCAAATAAAGTATAGCACCTTTTCCACAAAATTCAGTAAAATTTACCGTCAGTTTATAGTGGCAGAGATCATTTCTACATGGTTTTATATTGTTCAAAAGGTTTTGTTCTTTTGCAGTTTATTTATTTATCTTCTTACTACGAAATAAAAAAACCTAAAAGTTCTAAATTTTTTTTTGTGATAAAACTTGCAGTTCATGTCAACAGCTGATCTTAAACTTTTTTTAAATGTTGTACACAACAACATATTTAACGATAAACGAGTCATGTGTTCCCCATTTTGAGGTGCGGAACTGCGAAATAAAATTGTTTACACATCTTCACGTTTGGGGTCTGTATAAATTTTTTTGTATGTGCCAGGAGGAGAGGCTGTACGAGATATATCTCTCTCAATAGTTCCCGTAATAACTTTTCGGGGGACGGGAGAAGTACTTCACCCGATTTGAGGCATCAACTGCAAGTGCACTTACAATTTAAGATGAATTCCTAACCACCGATATTACTTTGCAACCCCCAATGGCCTTTTTATCGTAATCTGCTATCAGCAGAAAACAATCATGAGTCGCCGCTGATGAGGTTCGAACCTGGGACCTCCGAAAAGAAAGGCCGACACATTATCACTTACTCCACTGATGACTGTATGACATATTTTTTATTACGATGTGGGGGGCAACGCCTAGGGGACAAACCTTTGATACGTTAGCATGCCTTTGGCCGGAAGGGATTAGAGTAAAGGGAGTGAGGAAACTTGAATGTCTCGGTTTTGCATTCCTGCGAGCTACACAACAGCCCAGAGACGGAGTGGATTTTTTTTAATTTCTTATTAAAGACCCACTGGGAGACCTGGTATCGAAACAGGGAACCATGGCCTGGTGGTCGTGCCGCTCAACCAATTGATCCAACTCCGTCTCCAAATATGTGCCACAATTAAAATTATAAATTTTCAATATTGACGATTGCGTGATTAATGATATTTATTGAACCGTCCAATAGCATTATTTTTATGATATACACATACAACATGATTTAAACAATATATAATATATTTTAACTTCCATTTATTGCATGTCATTTTATAGTTTGTAATCAGAAATAGAATACTGCTGTTTTATATTTTTGTTTATTTTATTTTTATTAAATAAGGTTATGTATGAGATTTAAAGGAGTGACGTAAAATAGGTAAGCAGATTGATTACTACTACTAATTTTAGTTTACAATTAGTGCAAAAGTTTAGTTTTTGAAAAAAAGAATGTTTTTTATTGATTCTGTTTAATATTCTTATGAATGAAAGCATTTAATTAACCTACTGTTCATTACATAAAATTGTAGGTATATTACACTAAAACTATTGTAAAATCATAAAAACTAAGTTGTTGTGTTTTCATACATTAAATGAAAAAAATGATAGATTTAATAATCTATTATAATAAATCTTCAATGAAGGCGTAATCTTAAGATACTTTTATACGCAAGAGGTAAACTATCAAAAAACAACTCCTACTTTGTTTACATCTCAACCCTAGCAAGCCAAAAAAGAAAAATTATAATAATAAAAATAAAATAAAAAATAAACAAAAATCACATAAAGTCAAGAAAGTCCAAAGCTTGCTTCATTGCTATACATTTTTAAAAATCATTTTGATCTGAAGACTAGACAAATTTGACTAAACCAAGCATAATCATCACATCCACAATCACACAACACTTTGTCGAAATATGACCAATAAGTATTTCATAGGTGAACAACAAGTAAATGAAAAAAAAAATTATCAATAAGCATTGTAGGTTTCAAAAATAAAAAATAAATAAAATGAAGAAATATCCCCATGAAAAGATTCATTGTAAAATTATCAAGAGTAATTACACCTAGGGTATGTAAAGAGGGAGCTAAAATCATGCTGTAAAGCAAAATTTTGTAAAGATAGAAAGATACTGAAAAGCTGTAAAGATGTACGATAGCGATCTTTTATAAAGACGGCCAAACTATTGCTGTATAGAATGAATTAGAAGTTCTTAAATAATAATTTTTCTTATCAATAACAATTTTTGGTGATTTTTATAGATCAACTAACTTCATCTAGTTTTGGAAATATTAGTACTTTTCAGGAATGACAATTCGTTTAATAAATATGAGTATCTAAACAAAAAGAATATACCTATAAAAATATGGTCTAATTATCTAAAAATTGCTTGTGCTTAAATGTTAACTATAGTACAGATTACTACATATCATACATAGAACATGGTCCTTCCAGTCCTTTTTTCAGTAAAATTGAAATTGAAAAAAGACACACTCTGATAATTTTAACATTCAATTCGTGTGACGAACGTAAGTCTCATCAAAAGTGCAGGATTGTCGTCAAAAGTGTTAAGTAGATAAACTGAATCACCCTCGAGTATTGCACCTAATACATCTAGTGCCGTTTTGGGCCCTGCTATTGTTACATCTCATACTGCCCTGAAAGCCATTCGTATCTCTTAACAAGACGCACCCCTTGTTGCCGCCTATGTCGTTTCACAAAACGTGGACTTCACTCTGATGATCGCCCCAAATCCAAAATCATTCTTTGTTTCTCGCCACGATCCTTCTATCTCTGGTAATGATGTGATAAAATATGTGAGAATGAGGCGAAAGGCTAACGACCTAATTCGACCTAAAGGCTAGCGTCCTAATTCTCGCCTGTCTCAGGGCCTTATATCGTCTTTAAGGCTGACGACTTCCTCGGCTCCTTTCGATGTCATCTCTTCTATTATGGCCTAAGAATGCCATCGCACAAGAATATATGCCTTGAGGTATAAGGCCGCTCTCCTTTTACTATCAAAACCTAAGAACTAGAACCAGGCCTCTCTTCCCTGCTGTGTACGACATATTATGTTGACTCAGACTTGGCTTCATCTTGGCTTTAGCGATCTAGAGATTCGTCATACCTCTTACAGATTTTTTGTAGGAATAGATACTTTGACTGTGAGAGTCGGGGTGGTGGAGTGTTGATTGCATGCAGGACGCCCTTTTACTGCAGCTTAGTAGATGCTTCTGCCTTCTCAAGTATGCTTGCTATTGAATTCTTGGTTCTCAAGCTGTCGCTGGCAAAGCTCAATATTTTTCTGCTCTGTTGTTACATTTCACCTAACCTGACAAACTGCGTTGATACTGAAGGGCGTAGTCCGTATGATATTCTAACTCTTAGCTTAGATTTCATGTATAATTTGACGAACCCTGAAGATGAAATTCTTTTTTTTGGTGACTTTAATGTACCCAATGTTCAATGGATATGAACGACAACTTCCTTTCCTCGAGTAATCCTGCTTGTGCTACGAAGGTATGTACTAGTATTGCCCGCAATTATTTTAATTTTAAGAGATCGAATTTCTCTAAGATAACTTATCATCAACTTTCAGTTGACTTTTCGTCATTTTCTTCCCGTCCTAACGGTATTCCTCTTACGTTCGTGTAATTGGTTAATTACCTTGAAATTAAGAAAGGCTTCTTTATATTTCCTGTACATAAAATGAACCATAAGAACGTTATAACTAATTATAGACCAATGGAGAAATTATCCTGCATACTCAAGTAATTTGAGTCGATAGTGTATTTTCAGCTTGTAAGCGTTGTAAGAGTTTAATCTCCCCCAATCAATATGTGTTCTTGCCCAGTAGAATTTTTGTCCTACGTTATTTCAGGCCTCAGACAAACTGTATATACAGTGACTTCAATAAGGCCTCTCTTGATAAACTTTCTTGCTCCGCAATTTTATTTAAACTTAAAAGTCTGGACCCCACTCCCCCGCCCACCACCCCCGCTATGTTGCACAACTGAATTTCTACTTAAGGGCATTTTCTTACTATAGAATTTTCAGGGTTTTATCTGGTGTGCCTCAAGGTAGCCAACTCGGCCCACAACTATTCGTTCTTGCCATTGATGACATTGTCCCTCTGATCTCGCACTTTAATATTTTGATCTATGCAGACGACATGAAAATCTTCTGCAATGTTAAAGATATTGATGGATCCGCCCTTATTCAAGAGGACTAAGACCCTGGGTTAATGTGAGCACAATGACCTGCAGCTCAATTTTGAGAAATGTGAGGCTATGTCCTTTTTGACTAGCTCCAATCCGAAAGTTTTTAATTACAGCTTTGCGAACAATGGACTCCGTGCGTGCTGTCCGTAACTGCCCTTGAGGTAAAACGCGATAGGAAACTAGATTTTACCCTGCATATTAATTACATTGTATCTGTGAAGTAGCTTAATCTTAGGCTTTGTAAAGCGTTGGTCTAGCGAGTTCTTGGATTTAATGACTTTGAGAAAATGTTCAAAGTCTCTGACTTGGACTTTATTCACAAGAGATTAAATTCAAATATTGATTTAAGTACTTTGTTAACAGTGTTTCCTTTAGGCAGACTCAAAATAGCCTCCGAAGACTTCCTTTGTTGCATATTGACCCCTTCAGATCAAATTACGCCAGATATGAACCAATTAACCGATTATGTAGGGCTGTTATTGCATGTCCCAATTTCGATCTAACCCTTAGCAAGCATTCACTGAAGAACTATTTATTCTCTGTACTGCCGTAATTCTCTGTGTTGCATATTGCGGCTCCTTTCATGTTTCCTTATTTTTTGCCTTTATCTTGCTTCATTTTCTTCCTATGCAGAATATTGTGGGAGCATCATTCTACCAATTTGATGGAATAGGTTAATTTTTCTTGTCTTCTAACAAGAAGTGCGCCTTCTGTGTTAGAAGGGAAATTCTATGTGTAAGGCTTATCCAATAACTTTTTTCGGCAGAATACTTAAATTTGCTATGTAAAACTCTCATTTACTGAGTCGAACGCATTTACGAAAAAGAAGTAGAGCAGAAGCCGAAATTTCGAAAGAGCGACCATTTAAAATAAATATTTTGCCTTTTTAACGTTTAATCTACGAGCCTATTCATAAATGCAGATTTGCGCAGTAACTACCCAATTCAGCTGAACCAAATAAATTGCTGAATGATGCATCTGCAGCGCAAACCTGCGTTTATGAACCTATGGCTTTTTTTATACGTCTGGCATAGGACTAGGGCCCATTCATAAACGCAGGTTTGCGCATCATTTGCACAATTCAGCTGAACAGAGTGTATTGCTGAATTATGCAGCTGCAGAGCAAACCTGCGTTTATTAATGGGCCCCTACTTAACCCAATAATTCATCCATTCATTTTTTTAATAGGTACCTAAGTTAAGGATGTATTAAGAATGCTTAGCAAATACTGGGCCTATTCATAAACGCAGATTTGAGCAGTAGCTGCCTAATTCAGCTGAACCGAATGAGGTGCTGAATGATGCAGCTGCAGCGCAAAGTTGCATTTATGAACAGGCAAACTCTCTCCATCTTTGCATTAACGATTTCCATTCGTATTTTAAAAAAGCAGTCTACATTTATATGACAATTAATGTTTTTGTTGCGAATACGAAATAGTATTTCCAATTATTTAAGCCATTCCTGAAAAGTATCTAAAAATTCTGTTTTTGACGAACAAACAATAATAATTAATTCCAATTTCTGTATTTTTCTCTTTGTTGCAGCATAGTTTAAAATGAAAACGTAAAAAATTGGACAATCAATAAATTAATAAAAAAATAAATAAAAACTTGTCTATGTATACAAAGCAAAAATATATGTAACAAAAAAAAATACAAACGCTACAAAATATGTAAATAAACCTAATACCAAATCGAGATTTATTTGATAGCAAAGTAAACAAAGCAATTTTAGTTATAGCAAGAATAAAACGTGAACCGAAGAACAAAGTAAAGAGAACTATATACACAAAAGTAGTATAGGGTTACCCAAGAGTTTAATATAAAAAAAAGTGTAATTAACAGTTCTCGATAGTCATTCCCTGCACTGGTTATAATATGAGCTCTTGCGGCAGTCTGGACAGTGAAAAGTGGACAACACAAAAATTTCTGGTAAATGAAATGGCTATCCAACGTATTTTTGTTTTTTTTTTCTTGTGCATCCTTTTTCTGAAAATATGAATACAGCTTGGTTGTTGGTGATGATTTAGGTTTGACGTAGACTCGTAGAGAAAATTAAAAGTTTCATTGCACCACCAGGATATAGGTTTTGGTGTATCGGTATACAATTCTACCTAGAGAGGTATACACTATATACGAAAAGTATAGCACACAAATATCCTTTGAAGAGTTGAACTCATAAGCTTGCTTGCATTTAGCCTATGTAATTAATTTTGGCTCCCACTTCGACTTCCCTCGTTGCTTTTGTGGTTCTCAACTCAATAGAGCTGCAAATAATGCATCCGGTATGACTAGTCCTTGGTCATGAATACCTTTCTGTATGACTACTATGACACCGACAAGGATAACGATAAGTACTGGCAAATGTACATAAATCACAATTTTTGAAAATTGAACCCGAGGACGAAATTGACGTTTATATCATGAGAAAGGAGTGCACACTTCAGGTGGGTCTGCAAGGGAATGTGAATTGCGCTTTGGCAAATATTTTCACTGCATTTCAGACGGAGTGTTATTACTCATGAATTAAGGGATATTTGTGCACTCTAAGAGTTATCTCCTTCACATTATTGAAAAGATGAATCCTTTAAAACACATTTTAAATCTAGAGGTCACTTAACGACTTTTATTTAATTAGTAAAAGTATTTTTTGAGGATATAACTAAAAATGTTCACTCCTTAGGATTATAAAAAAAAATTTACTTCTCCAACGAACGAACTGCGATGAGCATTGAAAAGGAAATTCAATATTTGCCAACTTTCTTCTTCTCTGGCAGGAACTATTGCAAAGAGCTCTAGATCAGAAGTTACAAGTTAGGAATAATTCCCATGAGAAAGTGTAGCTCCGTTGTTGAAGTTATGCTAATCCTTAGCATACAACTGGCTCTAGAAGAAGATATATTTATCTTTTGAGGTTAGTTAATTTTACTAGAGCACGTCAGCCCCTTACGGATGCCTTGTCGACGGCATAATCTACAAGCACAACTTGAAACTAAAAACATCAAATTGCCCTTAACCTTATGCTCTGCCAAAGAATGAATATAGAAAACTCTTGTAAGCTTAAAACAAAACCCTTACCTGCCTTTAGGTTGATATTGCTTCACTACACAAAAGTTTAGTGTCCTTTTATTTCTGTTTTATCGTAATTGACGCAGAAACCTACAGATCTTTTAAGATTTCTGTTTTATGTTGAATTTTTGTGATATAACTTGACAGCTGATGAAGCATTTTTCGTACTCGAGTTGAAAAATGTGTCCATACCTTTCCTATCTTTCATTAAAACTTTATAAAACTAAAAAAAAAATGAGTGGTTTTGTGGGTTTCAGTTATGTTAGATTTGGAATAGCATCCGGTGAAATTATTCCTGAGAATTAAATTTCAGATGAAAGTTTGTACTGGCTTCCTAATAATTTCTGACTTTTCAGAATATTTCACATTTGAAATTGCAGAAATGTGGGCAAATTTCACCATTTTATGGAGATTTCAGAACAGCAATATATCTCACCTTAATAAAATATCACAATCAAGTCATATTAACGTCATCATGATTTTAAAAATATTTTTCCATGGCCATAGAGCACTCAATTGTGGAATTTCCTTGTGGTTTTATATAGGATGGGTAAGACAAATGAGTCACTTGGGGGGGGGGGGGGGGGGGTTGACGAATACACGTAACCTTATATTGTTAAAAGGACTGGACTCCTTTATGAAAAATAGTAGGAAAAAATGCACGATTGCTATCAGCCTTTTAGCCGTTCCACAGACCAGCTCTGGCCCTATGAAAGGTATATTGAACCCCTGCGTGGTCAGTTCATCTGCCTTTTCGTTCCCAGTGTAGGCCTGATGTCCCGGTATCCAAACCAAGCTGACTTGATTACTTCTACACAGTTCATCTAGGCTCCTTTGGCATTCCCACACCAGCTTAGATGTGGAGGTAGATGAAGCAATTGCTTTAATTGCGGCTTGGCTATTCGTGAAGATGAAGATGATCTTGTTCGTATAAGCTCTTCGTAGGTTTTCGTAAGCACACGTTAGTATAGCAAACATCTCAGCCTGGAATACCGTGGTGTACTTTCCCAGGGCCAATGATGAACTGAATCGACGGGTGTTACTCCAGACCCTTGCTCTGACGTCCAATTCAGACTGGGATCCATCTGTATAACATACTAGTTCCCTTTTTTTTTTTTTTTTTTTTTTTTTTATACGATGTGGCCAAATCCTAGGGGACAACCCTTTGATGCGTTAGCATGGTTTTGGCCGGAAGGGAATTAGGGTAAGGGAAGTGAGGAAACTTGAGTCTTGTTTGCATTGCTGCGAGCTAGACAACAGCCCAGAGACGGAGTGGATTATTTTAATTTCTTAATAAAAGCTCACGGTCATCTGGGCTCGAACCCGGGACCCACGGCATGTTGGTTTTGCCGCTCAACGCATTGATCCAACTCCGTCTCCCTTGAACGAAGATCTGGAAACGTCCAGGTCTCTTGATTCTCCACCCGTATTAGGGGTGATTGAAATGGTGAGAATGTTGCGGGCATCTGATCGGTTACCATGCTAACATAGGTGTGGCTTTAAGAATCTAAGTATGCATGGCTCCGGTGATACATAGGTAGGCCATATGTTGCAGTCTGCTGAGCTTATCCTGTAATCGATGCATAGGTTATCATGGGCCTTATTACTGAAGTGTAGATCCAGAGCATTGTCCTGGCTTTAAGTCCCCTGTAATCCCGCAAGCTCTGCGGTATACCAAAAAGCACTTTCTCCACGGTTATATATAGGTGCAGGTTCCAATATAGCTTGGAATCCAAGAACACCTCCAAGTACTTCACCTAATAACTGAAACTCAGCGCAGTACCCGGGAGACCTGGGAAATGCATCAATTCATTGGCAGAAGGTCGTCCTTCTAGTGCTATATTTAATAATTGTGTCGATGCACGCCCCATTAGAAAGTTTCGGGCTCATAAGATGAGGGAAAAAGAGAAGATGATAAACTGTTCCACATTTGTGTTGTACTGCTTAGCAAAAAATTCCCGAAATTTGACGATACGTCCAAATTTGACCTGGAGAGTATAGGGGTGGGATCGACTTGCAGCTCTTGTATCGCGCGTTGTCATGTGTCTACAAGCAATGGTTGTGGATATAGCGATAGAAGAGTGACATCCCGTCGATGCTCGCAGAGATTGAAAGATCGCCAATAAGTTTGATAGATCACGCTGGACTTCATCTGACGCGAACAAAGCGGTGTGTCCGGACCCTGGCCAAATATGGGAATTATATTTGAGTCTAGGTTTTATGTGCGACTTGTAGATCAGCGCTAAGTCAGATGTGGTGAAATATTTCCTTTCATCTCTGTGGAAAACCCAAGCATTTCATTGGCTTTTTTTAAGGGACATTAAAACTCATTGAGATTTGGATGCATTAAACGGAAAACGATTTGCTCTGTCCCAAGCGGAGACCATAGAAATGTACTTGTTTAATGATTGAAACATGCGTTCTTGATTGATTTTTTTTTATACGACGTGGCCAAATCCTAGGGGACAACCCTTTGATGCGTTAGCATGGTTTTAGCCGGAAGGGAATTATGGTAAGGGGAGTGAGGAAGCTTGAGTCATGTTTTTGCATTGCTGCGAGCTAGACAACAGCGCAGAGACAGAGTGCATTATTTTAATTTCTTAATAAAAGCTCACGGGGAGCTCTGGTCTCGAACCCGGGGGCCATGGCATGGTGGTCGTGCGGCTCAACGCATTGATCCAACTCCGTCTCCAAAAGAGTACGCGAAATCAAGCGTTCATTCGTCGGCGGAACTATGAATAGGATTGAGAGTAAGGAATAAAGAGAAGAAACAAGGTTGGTGAAAGAACTGAACCCTGAGGTACATCGGCATTTATTTCGTAGAAATCAGAACTAACTCCATGAATTACTACATGGATCGAACGGCCTGACAAAAAACTCTCTATCCATTTAACGAGGTGAGTGTGCAGATCAAATGCTTGAAAATTGGCTAGAAGGGCAGCATGCCAGACTCTATCAAAAGCCTTTGAAATATCAAGAACGACGATAACCAAAATCATGGACACAATGGTTCCGACGCTCTGTTAGAGCTGTTAGTAAATCTCCTTTGATTAGACAGTTTTTTTTTCTAGATATTTCATCAACTGAGAGTTGATGAGTGATTCAAAAGCATTAGATAAGACCAAAATTAGTGCAATTGTGTTAACGAGTTGAGTAAGGAGGAGACGGAATTGGATCAATTGGCACGACCACCATGCCAGGTCTAGGTCTCCCCGTGGGTTTTTAAAATTAAATTAAAAAACTCCATTCCGTCTCTGGGCTGTTGTCTAGCTCGCAACCATGCAAAAACAAGACATTCAAGTTTCCTCACTCGCCTTACCCTACTTCTCGACAAAGCCATACTAACGCATCAAATGGTTGTCCCCAAAGCCTTGGCCACATCGTAAAGTTAATCTACCAGAGGGACTATCACCTAATATATGGTCCTCATTCAGAGAGCACCAAACGTATTGCTAATTTTGTATTCCCTGTGTAACTTCAATATACTGATTATCTATGCCTTTGGCAAAATTAGTAATTGTTTTTAATAAAAAAAAAATCTCCTGACGTCAGCTAATGCCGTAGTGGTACATAGCTCACAATGGAAACAGTCACTTCGAGTTTGGGATTGTACACAACTCCCTACTTTTTCTCGATTCCAACCTGTTGTGAGTGCTTTGAAAATTCCTTAGGGAATTGAGTTACTTAGTTGTAAATTGGTAACTGACAAATTATTTAATTATTTAGCTTGATATGCGAACAAAAATGAATAATATCAATGTTTATCCTTGAAAATTAATTTACTTGCAGATCAATTAACCAAATATTCGGCTGTTGCCAATTTAATACTTACCACCGATAAAATGCTTTAAATTACATTTCATGTACCTCCTCTCTCGCGCAAATTGGAATTTAACTGATAACAAGACACTCACAATCACTGAATTCTTTAATTTTGATATAAACAAGCACAATAATTTGCAAATCAACCCAACACCATAGAGAATTTTGCGTTTAATATAAATGAACTGTCAGATGTCAGATGACTTGTCGATAAAGCAGTACATTTCAATATTATGGTGTTCCTCATATTCATAGAATAAAAATTATCTTTTGAGTGGCGGGAAATTTTAAAATCAACAAGTAAAAGTTAAGATTATTTCAAAATGATTTTTACAGAACTAAACAATATTTTACTTTTCAATCTATTTTATTAATGAAATGTTTATTTTTAACAAGTCACATTAAAGTAAAAGTTAAATTTTCATATCACGAGATCATAAGTAATTTTAAAAGGGCAGGGGATCGACCAAACTGTTATTACACTATTTTTAGTGAAACGACATTTTTTTTTCAAAATATTTATAAGGTTTTATTTTTGCAATCTAAATAAAAATTCTATCATTAAATTAATAATTCCTTAAAATATTTTTTTATCTTAATAAATATATTTAATTTAAAAGTGATTTGCTAAGAAAAACACAAAATCGATTTTTCCTTATATGAATAAAATTTAGTTTTGTACCTAAGTTTTCTTATAGATACTAAATTAGTTAGCAATTTCCGTAAATCATAAGGAAAACTCAATCTGAGAAATGACTTAGTTTTATACCTAAATTTGTTTAAAAATCAAAGAAGTTTATATAGAAACTTAGAAATTTAGTGCGAAAATGTGTAAAAAAATAATATTGGTGTTATAATGGTAGATTAGAAATTAAAAAATAAGTAAATGCCGAAAACTATATTATTTTTAAATAGTTTTGTTAAAATTCGTTTGAATGTTAGAAGTGGTGCTCGAAAATAACTTGAAAATTAAAAAAAAAATCTTTCTCAAAATATGTTATATTCTGATATTCTCCAATTTTACTTTATTTTTATTATTTAAAACTATTGTATCGAAAATATTTAAGCTATAGCCGGAGGTTTAAAATTACGTTGCTAAAACTGTGTTGGTGTTTGCTCGAATTATTAAAATCAGTTGGACTTTACAGTAGTTCTAGTTATAGCGAAAAGTTTTGTCGCTTATCCGCATGACGGGGAGATCGTAAAATATTTCGAATAAAATTCCAATATATATATTATTTATTATTAGGAGTGGATCAAAGACTAAACATCCTTAAGTTACTTCGTTACTTCGATCAAGATGATCTTTTGTGACTTGATCCTAGTTCAAACTTTAACCACCCAATCAAATTTTAGTTCCTTAATTAGACCTTAAATTTCTTTGGGGACTGCCTTAGCTATTCCTAGTGGTGATGGGAAAGCCCCACCGAGATGTCTGAGCCTGTTACGGCCCACGGCCTCACTGTGACAGAGGATGTGTTCCGCTGTCTCCTCCTTTTCCAAACAGAACCGACAGATGTCTTCTTCAGCTAGCCCCATATTTTTAAAGTGGCCCAAGGGGCAGTTGACCAGTTAGAAGTCATTTTATGAGCTTTAAATCTTGTCTGCTGAGTGAGAGCAGCGTTTCCGTTTTCTATTTGGAGTAGATTATAAATCTCTTTGCTTGTCTTAACCCTGGAGTATTTGTTCAGTGTGAATGCTTGCGTTTGTCCTCCCATGAACAGATGTGCACGGCTAGTCGGCTTTTCGAGTAGCTACAGAATGGTTAGGGTCTGATAAACTGAGAATCCGCACCCTTTTTTCCCAGGTGATCCGCCTTCTTATTGCCTTCAATGCACTCGTGCCCTGGTACCCTGGTATCCAGGCCAGCGTGATACTGTTGCCCTAAGCCAGTTCTTTGAGAGCAATGGGACACCCCGAGGCGATTCTAGAGTCAAAAGTGTAAGACCCCAGAGCATTGAGTGCAGCCTGACTGACGGACATTATGTATATTTAGCACCGCGTATACCTCTATTAGTAATTTCACGTTAGCAGAGTTCGATGACATGTATAAAGATATATTTTACTAAGTTCGGTAAAACCTTCCCGAGCAGTTATAATGTCATGAATTTAGCAACTGGAACTTTATACCCAACCGTCTCAATACAAAGGGTATAAACGTACATACATATGCCAGGATTCAGTAACTTCACATTAGACGTATATGCGTTAGACTGTTGATCTTTTAATTGAAAAATTCTATTATCTAAAAAATTCAGATTTTGGCGCTTCTTTCTGTAAACCTGCACAAAGCTGTTGATTTTACAACATCCAAAACCTTCTTTAAAGTATCCAATATGGTTAGTGGAGTGCTATGGTAAAATAATTATAACTGGCAACATTACTGTTAAATTTAGTCCTACCAGTACTGCTCTTCGGTGAAAGCCTTTGAGGATCTCACGACCTACACTCTAGGTGACCTTAATGATCTTCTGCTAACACATTAAGAAGAAATTCAAGACCCCGATGTCGATTTTGCTAAAGACACAAAGCAAAATGGTAAATCGCTTTTCAAGACGCAGTTGTGAATTCAAAAGAGATCGAATTGTACCCTCTGATCTTTCGAATTTACTTCTGTCCTACCACGCGTGTATGTTTTAGTTGTCCCAGCTTTTTGTAAATGCAGGGATTGGGAATCTGAACCCCACAATACGGCCAGCTTGTACTGCCATTACTGGCCCGGTAAATCGATCTTCCAGACGGGATTTCGTTCTCAGTCAGAAAAGCTTTTCGTCTTGGTTGAGTATCGTCTAATGTTTCCATCTTACGTCTTATATAAGCTTCTCATCTCAGATGGGTTTCGTCTAACATCTTCATCTTAATTATTAGGTAAATCTCTGAAATAGGACTAATATCTAGAGATTGAAGTCGTCTTAAAAGGAAATAAAGATCCTAAGGGAGAGATTTGGAGAGTTGGGAAGAAGAGATTGGTACGTGTTTTGTTTTGTTAATTAATCTTCTTGTTTGTTTCTTGTTGATAACCAGTCAGCACTTTTTTCATAAATGTCTTAACCCATTATCATCCAACATATTATCATCGTCATAAGAACTGGGCCAGATTTTGATATTGTCGCTACTCACGGTGTTTTTTCTCGGTCCCATATGTTCTTAAATCTTTTCAACTTAATACCAAACTTGGTTATTTTCTAGTACAGCTATTATCACTCTGTGTATTGACTTGCTCGAAAATAGATTTTTGACAAAATCCGTCAATTACGGTAAGAATATACTGATGGTTCTTTTTTCTTGCTGTTAGTGGTTCTAGGTGACCGACGTGATAGGTGACCAAAGGCAAACCCTTCTTGAAGATAGAGTGAAAGAATTCGTCTTGCTTTTTGTGTCTCCGTTCGGCCAGGATATAGGGAAAACAATTCCTCCGGCATGTCTCGATAGCCACTAAATAGTTCTCGTAAGGTCTTGTCTGCAAAAGTGGGGAAATAATAATCAGTCTTTGATCTTTCCGCTGAGCAGCCTTTATTCTCGTAATTATATCACATTCTGGTATCATGGCTATTGGTTCCCGACTAAACGAGTCCACATGTTCAGTTCTTGTGTTAGAGTATAAAGTTGTAATCCTGCAACGGTAACGCCCATCCGTAAGTCCTTGGAGCAATGTCCTTCTTCTTCATCTTAAATTCGGCACAATCTGTGATGATTTTGAAGGTTATCCCTAGTAGATATACTCTCAATATCTCTAGTTAGTTTAGTTAGCTGAAACAATGGCTAAGATTTCCAGTTAGGAACTACTGCGCCTTTCCTGTTTCGGTGTCGTTCTGCGGCTATAAATGTCCGCGGGATGGAACTGATCGTCATCTGAAGTTTTCCGTAGAAGAATAGGCATTTGGGCTGTAGTTGGATAAAACAGGTTGCATTGACAAAATCTCTTTCAAAACACCTTATACGACGTTCATCTCATATCGAAAAATTAAAAAAAAAATACGTAAAAGGCGGACATATGAGGTCATTTCAGGACGGCCGAGTTGTGTGATCGAGGATCCTCAATAAAAAATACTTTTGGAAGGGAGAATCAGCAACCAATGCTGGTAGCCTAGTGGTTAGGGTGATGTAACAACATCCGCATGGTCCTCTGTTCAAGATTCGATCTTGCCAGTTACCTTTTTACATTTCTGAATTTTACATATATGGCCCTATATGGTCAAAGCGTGTTTCAATGCGATCGATCTGTAGCATTTCTACACACACTGATGACATCTGGTGATTTGCACTTCTGTCAGTTTTATCCTGATTAACTTTTCCATTCTCAACCTTTACCTGAACTTGTCAGAATTTGATTTTGATAGGAGGTGATTATTAGGACCAACAAATCGTAGTATTTATTTTTTCGAAGAACATCAACTAAGGCCTTACGAGAATATGTATGCAATCTAAACTTTTCCGAACTTTGTCTAAAATAACAATCGGACAGTATTGTTTTATAATAGGACTACGTAATTTTTTTTAGAAGTTATAACTTAGTTGTTTTTCCAATAGTTTAAGGCTCCTAGTTTTCCCTGTATTTTAACAAGGGAGAATACGGTAAAATTAAAACCTCCATTCCTTTTTACCAAGCCATAGTTAAGATTTATCCGCATTCTATTCTCATAGTGAAAGGTAAAATGGGATTAGTTATTTGTTTTATGGACCAAAGACTTAAGACTTTGCAAAATCTAATTTCTATTTCTTGCGAAAAAATCTTTTATAGGATTAAATAGAGCCAAATGAACTCCTTGAAGCTGTTCCTTTCTTAATAAGCAAATGGTTACTTGTTGACACAAGAACATATAAATAACTAAATAACTGATTGCATTAAAAATACTTCCCCTTCACAACAAGCTCTTTCATTAACGTTGATCTATAAGTTTTAGTAACGAAAATAAACTGTAAGACATTTTACACCATGCTCAGTTTTCTTTAGGAAACACAGCTCTTTTAGAACTTGGTCTTCTGGAGTGTGGAATCTACTCGATTCAGTATCTTGAGCAGCTTTTTTTTCATTCTTAAAACCAAAATGCAAGCATCACTTTAACATATTGCTTAACTCAAGAAAATCGGGGAAGAAAAGTTGCCGATAGCATCTTCTACCCGAACCAATCAAAATCAAGGAAAGAGCTTCAATTTAATTAAAAACTTTAGCAGCTCCCCATATTTAGTTCATTAAACTCCTCCAATAGATGTCTGTTCTGTTGAGTGCTGTAAAACAGCAACTTTGTTCTATGGGTAAAAGCGTGAAAAAGATACAGTTTCTGGGTACATAACTAATTACAAAATTTCCCTTCGTCAAAAAAATTTCATTCCTTAGACAGCGTTGAAAGAAAATAAATGAAAAAGAATTCAAACTTTCAGACTTTCTTCTTAAAGGCAACCGTTACCATTCATCCAGCATTCACCATCTAGCATTCGCCATGGGAACAGGGAGCATTATCGAACGTAATTCAAAATTGAATTTTTCTATCAAAATACGAGAGAATTTTTCAGGTTTCCTTACTTTTTTCCTTTCCTTTCAATATCAATTTTTATGATTTTTCTGACTTTTTTTGACAACTTTTTTGAGAAGAAGTACCCATCAGGTCCCACAAGGAGTACTCTCCAAGAATTTGGTCTCCTTAAAAAAAAAACAAAAAATTGCTCCACTTTCTGGGCAACAGCGCATGTTATTTTCGAGCAAAAGTTAATGGTGCAGAAGGGATGATATCAACGGGTTATCTTAGTTGTCTATAGTGACCGGTGTGTGGGTGAATCCAGCACACGTTTCCAAAAGCAATATACATTAGTAACGTAATAATGAAAGTCTCTTGACGCCACCCGGCGTCAAAAGCAAAATAAAGTAATAAATTTAATAGAACGTAAAAAATTGTGATATAATTATATTTATATGGCATAGATATACTATATATATATACGAGTATATTATATTATACATATAAAATCGTATAGAAATACATGTATATGTTTAGAGTAGAATGTTGTGTTTTCTTCCGTCCAAATTCCCAATGCGATTTGATTACGAGCTCTCTGATTTTGAACTGCAAAAATCACTCATTCGTTGTGGGCTTATGGGTCGTGCATCTTTTAATTTTTAGAAACTTTTATATAATATAGCTAGCTGCACGTAAGTATATTTGGGTCAGGAGTAATTAGAAAATACCTATGTGCACGAATTGAATGAATGCTCCTATTTCGCCTTAACGAGATACTCAATCCAGGTCCAACACTAATTAGGCAATTTCTGGAAAGGTATGGAGAAAATGTTTGATCCAATTAGTGAAAATTGCTGCAGATGACCAAGACTTGAGCTTGATGAAAGTGAGTATTTTTTTCCATTTACATTTCATTAAAAACAAGGATGAACAGATGTAAAAGGTAACGTATTCATGGTGAGGAAAAAAGCATAAGCACATAATTGGTTTCTGATAAAAACTCTTATATTTCAGTACTTTAAAAGGTACATGCTAGTAGAAACTTTTTTAGGAACAAATACGGAAGAACATTAAAAAAATTCCTTCTTCAGTTTACTGAATTTAAAGTGATCTTCAAATTTTGCTTGCAAAAGTACTCAGAGCTGTAAATTAATTTTAATGGAAGGTACGGAAAATATAGTCATTACGATTTGTTGTATAGATGCTCAGAATTATCAGTTATCTGACAAAGTGATTCTTAATCAAAGTTTACGTATTTAATTGCCCAAAGTGTAATTTCCCTTACCCTAATTCCCCTCTGGGCAAAGCCATGCTAAACACATCATAGGGTTGTCCCCTGAGCTTATAAAAGAACAAAAAAAATCAATAAAGATTTAGAAAGACAACAACTATTGTACATACAACGCCATCATCATTTATTTATTTAAGAATTCATCAATGGTTGACTAATAAAAGAAAATAAAAAATAAATAAAGGACAAGTAAAAATATAAAATACTGCTTAACTAGTCAGCTGTGTCACGCTCTTTTAAAAGATATGAACCGATGGTGTATTCATGGTATGCTCATATTTTTATAGTAACTTTTCATTTTCACTTCTTTACTAATAAATAATGTGCCATTTTCACATCTCCCTCGTTTCATTTATCCTTATCCTGGAGGTCCCAGGTTCGATTCCCACCATCGATTACCGATGGTTCTTTTCTGCTGACAACAAATTTCGATAAAAAAGCCATAGAGTTTGCAGAGAAAATGCTTCTGGTTTGGAATCTACTTTAATTGTAGGTGCACTTGCAGTCGTTGTCTCGAATCGGGTAAAGTTGTTTTCGCGCCGCATGCCCGAGAAGGGGTTACGCGAATTAGAAAATCCAGAATTTAATTATGTCTGAATTATATTTTAACTCCATAGACACATCATTCGAGACTGTGACTTTAAGACAAGCTGTGCTTCCTCGTAGCGTTTTTATCTCCAAAATTCATCCGGACACCACTATTGATGACGTTGTGCTTTATGTTTCTGCGCACTTTGAAGTTTCGGAGGATAGTGTTAGTATCACACAATTGAGAAATCACGCAATGGTGTGTATTCCTTCTTCGCCGTCATTCAAGATTGTTATTCCTGATGCTCAGTTTAACGCTATAATCTCTCCTGAGATTTGGCCTACTGGAACACTTATCCGTGAATTTATTACGAGAAACCATTCAAACTCAGAAGCTTCTCCAAAAGACTCATCAGCAAGATTATGTTCTACTATGCTAATATAACTGGCTTACGATCCAAGACTACCAGCCTCTATATCGGCTCTACTAACTCTTGTTTCGACGTGGTCTGTTTTACTGAAACCTGGCTCTGTGGAATGATTACCGACGCTAAACGCCCCTATCGGGGATGGAGTACTGTGCGCTGTCCATCGCGACATCCCATGCTCTGTTGTTGAGCTTTCGGATTCACAGGATTTGGAATTGATGTGCGTTGTTCTAAAGTTTGCTGGATAAAAGTGTTTGTTGCTATTGCTAACATTCTTCCAGGACCGACAGCTAACACTCATCTGCTTGCTTCTTGCATTGGTATCCTGTGCATTGCGTCCACACGACGTATTGTTGCTCTTCGGAGATTTTAACTTGCCTGATATCAAATGGGTTTCTTTGGATGGTGACGGATTGATTCCCTCCCACTTGTCGGTATCGCGAAACTCCTCTTCTGGGCTCACACAGTGTTCCAGCATTGCTATCGATTCTGGTATATTCCTTGATTTGGTGTTAAGGTTGGTAATTTGCTCATGCGCTGCTTGGTTCCTTTGCTTCCTGAGACGTCTCATCATCCTACTCTTGAGATTGTTCTCGTCTTTGATCCAATGGCTGCAGCATCTCCGATTCACAGTAACTACACTTTTAATTTCAAGAAGACTGATTTTTCTGCATTGAATAATTTTTTATTGAACTATAAAATTGGTCTAATGTGTTTAGTGAATAGGATATCGATGTGGCCGTAGGTAAGTTCGTTTTATGAAAATCTATCCATTTGTGTTCCCATCTCTATAATAAATAATTCAATTTTTTGTCTGCCCTGGCTGAATAGTTCTATAAAACACCTTAAGAATATAAAAAATAAAGCTTGGAAGAACCGCTCGTCCAGGAGCGATGGGGATTTTTGCCTCTATTGTGATTTACGAGATCGATTTTTTTCAGAGATTCAAGACTGATATAACAATTATATTGAGGTCTACGGTACCCAAAGAGCCTAAGCAGTATTGGAGATTTGTTAACAATAAGCGCATTGCTGATGGTTATCGTACTCTATTGAAGTTAACGACAGTGAGACAGCGATAGTAATGACTCCTTGATGATTGTGAATCCACTTAGCGACTTTTTTATAACTTCTTTCCTTGATAATAACTGTGATACTAGCTTAAAGATTTTAATTACTATTTCCTCCTTCTTCGTTGGAAATGAAGGATCTTATATTTGTCGACGACACAGTCCCGAAACACATCAATAGTCTGGCTAATAGGTTTTTGTGTGGTCTTGATGGTGTTCCTGCTTCCCTTCTAAAGAACTGCTCTTCTTCACTTGTTCTTGTTCTTTGTTATTTATTTATCTATTTCTAGTGGGGTGTTTCCAATCAATATCTTGAAAATCTTCCCTAATTATTCCTCTTCACAAGAAGGGCAAGCGTTGTGATATATCAAACTATCGACCCATTGCTAAATTGTGTTGCATTGCTAAAGTTTTTAAGGCATTAGTTTGCAATGTACTTGATCTTCGTTGCGAACCATTTCTTGGTTCTTTCCAACAAAGATTTATGAAAGGAAGGTCAACTAAGACAAACCTTTTGGAATTCTCTAACTTCTGCTGATCTGAAATTGAAACTGGTACACAAGCGGATTGTGTTTTTACCGCTTTTAGTAAAGCGTTTGACCGCATTAATCATCATATTTTGATTTACGGCTTTCCGTCCTTGTTTATTGACTGGGTCCGCTCATACTTATTATGTGGAACCCAGCGTGTGTCGTTCCAGGGTTCCCTATCCAGGTATATTCACAATACCTCTGGTGTGCCTCAAGGAAGCCATTTCGGCCCTATTTTATTTATTATCTGTTCTTGAGACATTCTAAAAATGCTGGTTGGGCTGGACTTAATAAATTTCTGAGAGATGAACTGGTGTGATTGCTTCTTCACAAGAGACGTTAATCATATTACCGAGTATATTTTGAATATCCTATGGTTTGGAACGCATTGCTTTATTCCTCATAGCTTCGGAAACGTAAAACCAAGTAGTAGTAGAAGATACCAATTGTGCCTATCAGAGGAATTAAGACGTATCTATAGAGCTGATTAAAATATATGCAAAGTAGTGATTAGTCGGACAACTTCGTCTAAAAAGTTAGACGGAAGGTATTTTATACCCGAACGGTTAGTAAGGGCTTCTGGTCTCTTGTCGAAACTTCGAAGAACAATTTTACCAGCTCTTCATTACCACTGCTCATCCATACTGGGAATGTTTGTACCTACTGGCTCTTTGGACAAAGCCAACTTGCTTGCTGCTAATTTTGCTGCTAATTCTTACTTACCACCTTCATCGCAGCCTCTTTAAGCTCCGGCGAGGAAGGTTTTAAGGGGTTATACGCAGTTTTAAATGTCAAAAGATCTATTTTTTATTGCATGTACATATCTTTGAATATATTCTCTGAAAATTTCAAATCGATCTGGCAAATATTCTTGGAGATACACGCATATTTGTAAGGACGTCTCGGAGCGTTAGAAAGTAGTCGGCTTATACCAAACAAGTGAATTTCCTCCGATCGGTGTGAAATTTTAACACAACCTTCTCAGATATATTCTTCAGGGATTGATCGAAGAAGTAATTCCTATAATTATTTCTGTTTTTTTAGACAATTTAACAAAAAAATTTTGGGCGAAAATCAGAATTTTTTCATTTTGGAGCCGCCATATTGTCAAAAATCAAAATGGAAATGGGAATGGGTAAAAAAGTTTTAGCCATACAAAATGTTATCACTTCAACCACTAGATTCCTCCTACTAAGATTAATCATGCATTTTACCCTATTGAAGCTTACCTAACTTCATTGCAGTAACAGTTGTCATTCAAGTGCGGAATTGAAAAACATTTTGTGGTCTTTTGTACATTTTAATTATTAGTGAGGTTAATATTTTGAATATTTCGTTTTAAACGTGATTAGAATTGTCAAGAAAAGGATATTGTTTAACGTGAGTATCTTTAATTAATTTCTTACGTGATTCCACTACACTTTGCAAGAATGATGCAAAAAATTAAAATTTACACCAGGGAGTTGAGAAGCTTATCCAAATTTTTTAAGAAAAACAATATTTAGTTGTTTGCGATCTATCAAATACTTCGGAAAATGTGAAATTATCATTAATAAAAAAAAATTTATTCTTCCAAAATTTGTTCCAAAAATTCCAAAAATTTTGCAAAATTTTTCTTTCTGTTGGCGTTCTTGGTCCGAACCAAAAGACAATTTCTGGTCTGTTGTTGATCAGTTTTGGACGGATTCATATTGGTACCTTAAATTTGTTTCGGTTTCAGATGTTTATTTGTTAAATTCACATCAGGGCACATCAGAGTGTTAAATAAAAGCTAAACTTAAAGGCTTGAAAGATAATTTAAGCACGCTGCAATTCCTTTTGTGATAAAAGTTGTTGCATTTCTGTAAAGTGTTTGGTGCTTGTGCAAATATCAACTTAAGAGAATCTTCTTGTCCTGAGGCTTGTTATTTTTATGTTTTTCGTTTTGGTTTAGTTATGAGCGATAGCTACTCTGGGTCTTTTCCCCTGAAGCCTCAATAGAGGGGTTGCCGTTAGCTCTGGAGTTGGCCAAGGTTCTAAGTAATTGAAAAGACTCATTTACAAAATAAAATTCTTTCATTCAGGAGTTCTTTCTTTCCGGTTCACAATCAATGTTTCTTATTATTAGCTCTTTGTTTTATGGTCTAATGCTGCGGGAAAGTAGGTAAATAAATAGCGGTTATGGCCGACACTTGCAACGAGAGAGAGATGCGATATGGTACGAAAAGCGGTTCTTACGTCAGTGAATATCGTGAATAATATTCGATATTCAACGATGTTGGCCACGTCGTATTCTTAATGTATGGGGATTCGGATCGATTCCCAGGCTAACACCACAGATAATCTTGTAACAGATGACCAACAGGCTGACACCACAGAAGGTCGATAAGGACCGGTAGATTCACAGATTGACACCACAGACAATCTTGGATGACCAACAGGCTGGCACCACAGAAGGTCGATAAGGACGGGTAGGTTTACAGGCTGATACCATAGACAATCTTACGGAAGACCAAGCGTTTCTTTGAGTCTAAATTCGGCTCCTTTTTTCCCACCAGATCGGAATGGAAAGAGGGTCCTTCCCAATGGGGGGAGGGGGGAGTCAGTGCATCTTTACACTGACGGCTCCAAATTAGAAGGCAAAGTGTGTGTGGAGGTGGTATCTTCTCGGAACATTTCGACCTCGATATCTCATTCCGCTTACCTGACTACTGCAGCGTGTTTCAAGCGGAAATCATGGCTATAAGGGTAGCTGCGGACCGCCTGAATTATCTAACGCTACCTTGTGAAGTGTTATTCCAAATTCAATATAGGCATGGTCGGAGAAGGATGGTTCCTTGGATACCTTCCACTCCGTTATTAAGTGATCGGATTGTTCTGAGACTAAGGTAATGTCTAGAACTTCCCGCCTAATTGAGTTAGTAAAAGTGGGTTCTGCACCCACATTACAAATCTGGAGGTTAGTTCCGAGAATAAAATCAAAAAGTAACTCACCCCTTTCGTTAACGTCCGAGCTGCCCCAGACTATATGATGAGCGTTGGCGTCTGCTCCGATCACCAGAGTCTTCCTTTGTTTAGTGGCTTCCTTGATCGCATTCCTGAGTAGTGTACTAGGAATGCGCGTCACCTTGATATTTCCAAATAAAATATTTTTTGTGTTCACCGCCTACATTCCTCCGAGTTCACGTTATGGAGTGTATGATTTGGTTGCTGCCTCTATTGATGCCCATACTGCCTTTTGACGCGACTATTTTTTGTGTGTGTCTTCAACCGCCTTGCGCTGTTGACTGAGAGCGCTATGCCTGGTGCATATACCATCGGCTGCTTCCCAACATGTTTCATCCTTTTTCGACACCTGATCCAGGAGGTGCGAGACTCTCTTGGTGCCAGGGTTCCGTCCTTCTCCTAAGATATTGGTTGTGTTGTGCTTTGATAGTACATTACAATCTGCTCTTTTACATCTTCTCTTTTCTCGCAACCCTTGCTGGATGGCCCTTCGAGACATCGAAAGAACTTGGAAGAATATTTATGCCACAAGGAGCGACGTTGACTATTCTACTTTAAACGCCAATACCAGGCAATTCCGAAAAATCATCAACTCGAAGAGTAATTGCGATCTTGATCCTTCTTGAAAAAGTGGAAATCGCCTCTTCTCCACGTTTTTTCCTACCTGTTTAATATGTCTTTACCTGTCAGCTGTCAGTTTTCAACGTCTGTAGAAGAATTCTGCGATAATCCCCTTCATAAAAAAAGCAATAAGACGGAGCTGGATTAGTTGGTTGAGGGGAACGGCTACCATGCCGTAGTTTCCGGGTTCGAGACCAGGTCTCCCCGTGGGATTTTAAAAATTAAATTAAAAATCCATTCCGTCTCTGGGCTGTTGTCTAGCTCGCAGCAATGCAAAAACAAGACATTCAAGTTTTCTCGGTCCCCTTACCCTAATTCCCCCTTCTTTGCCTTTGGACGGGGCTTGCTAACGCATGTACGGAAAATCTTGTGCCATGTTGCCAAAATTTCCGTAGCTTCAGTAAGTAAGCTTTCATTACAGGCCTTTCACGGGCACTTTCCAGAATGGCTTCATAAAGGGAAGGTTTACTACTACCAATCTATTTGAATTCCTTCATATCTGACAGGCAAATTAAGTAGGGCAAACAAATGGATTGTAAATTTACGGACTGCAATAACATCTTAATATATATAAGCTCGACACAATCGTTGTTGCTCGGGGTTCGTCCGCTGTTTGTGGATGGGTTGTCCTCTTACTAGTTTTATCGCATACAAGATGTCCTATTTAGAAGGGCTCTTACCATTGAGATCTCTGTGTTTTCTGGGTACCACAGGGTGGGATTCTTGCCTCACTCTTAGTTCTTTATACGACGATGGTTAAATATTTCGAATCATTTCTCGTGACACTAATTGTGTTCTTCTGAATAGTGAGCTATATATGTTTTATCACTGGTGTTCTAGCAACGATCTTTCACTGAATACTGGTAAGTGCACTGCTATGATTTTTTCTGTATACAACATCAGATTCTCTTTGATTACTCTATAGATGGAAACATTTTGTGTAAACTTGATAAGTCCAAATATTTGGGCATTATTATCAACTCTCACCTATCCTTTGAGGATCACATATATAATATCGTTCACAAACGTTCACGACGTTGGGCAGTACACATCAACCACATCGAGGCAGTGCAGCGTAGATTTGGTAGATTCACATTTCCAGGCTTCACCTGGAATAATCCCCTATAGTCTTTCCTCTTATCGTGATAGACTTTCTTAATTTCTTTGATGGACTTCCTTCAAAAGAGGGAAAAAGTTTCCAGGATTGTTTTTATTATTGATTTGCTTTGCGGAGCGGTAAACGCGTTCGAATTGCTGGTCTCTGTGAACATTTCCGTTCCAACCGCCACCGAAACAATTCGAACAAAATTCTTAAGCAAACTTTTTCTTTAATTTAAATGGAGTCACTTAATCGTATGCGACTGCATAGATCTTATTTTGCACAAAAACATTTTAAAAGTGTACGGAATTTGAAATAAAAATTTGTTGAGAACTTTCTACACCACTTCATCACGCCATGCATGTTTGAAAAACCAAGGAGTGAAATGTAAAAAATTCGTTGAACTTCTGCTATTTAGCAAATCATGCTAATTACTTTCCCACCAATTGCCTTGTTAATTGGATTTCAGAGTTTTCTTAAGATGTCGGGTAATTTTTCTTCCGTGCTTTATCCTGAGGGTCCGAATTTTGTATTTTGTGTTTTCTTTTTGTAATTACCACCAAACGATAGATGTTGGTTACAAGGTTTTTCCGTTACTCAAACTCTCCAGAAAATAATCAATCATTCCCGAAACATTCCCCAAAGATATGAACACCATGGGTGATCACCCTTAGTAGACCACAAGAACCAATTCACCCGATCATCCCCTTTGCCACATCATAGCAGCACGTAAAGAACAATTCGACGAGGTGTAAATAATATTAATTTCGACATACGTTATGGGGGTCGGATTTTCGGGAAATGCATAAAACGTGTAGGTGGGCTATTTACACTTATGTAGCCGTTGCGGTGTGCAGAAGAACATAAATTTCATTTTCCCTTCGAAAGAAGCAATTAATGCCACCCCTAAATGAGTGGGTCCTGGCTTCTGTTCTGTTCTGGGCGGACTATTCAAAAGGGGGCCAACTCGAACGGATGAATGCGTCAGCAGCAATTTCCTTTTCGTCTTCTCATGGCAGCCATGTCGAATTATTTCGAGAGTACACTTAGTACTCGCTTTTCCGTTTTATAGGGTGCCTTTATCGAATTGTTCGTGAAGTTGTTACGGAAAATTGCATCTTCTTTGAGGTTCGCTGATCCCTAAATTGGCAGTGGTGTAGATAAAAAATTAAAACGCTTTTTCGGGAACGATGAAAGTGTTGGATGTTTTGCCGAAAGAGTTTTGCGATGTTTTTGTGAAGTTTCCTTTTATGCTGTTAGGGATAAATTATGCCGAAATCGCAAAAAAAAAATATTACAAATTAATACCGTCATACACAGAAACGGACAACCTTTTGGGTATGGCGCACAGTACTGGTGTACTGAGATAGAATGATGGCTCAAACAAGCCGAAAAAGGTATAACATCAACAACTGCAACTGAATTTCAATAAAAATAACAAAGGAACAATTTAAGCATTTGTAGAGGGTAAGAGGAGGTATTCTAAATTTAACATTATTCGGTTGAGTAAATTCAAATCTTTTTTATCTAAAAACTTTATTCCACTTAAATTTAAAATCTGAAAAACCCTTCACTTTCAGAAACCTTTCAGCTTTGGTTGCAGATGTACAGAGTTTACCCATTTGCAGATGGATTTAAAGGAAATGCAAAACTTCACTTCAAAAGAAATCGAATTGATCGCAGTAATAATATTTTTCTTGTATTGAAAGGACATTCAATATCCACGTCTTTGTGGAATATAAACTTTGAAATTTTTCGCTGAGTATTTCTTATTTTTCAAAGAATGTTTGGACAAAATGAAAGCTTCAAAAAGTTTCGATTTGGATAGTTAAAAGACTTTTTGGAATAATATTGTTAGCTGTTATGGAAATTATTAAAATTTTTCAGAGTCGTAATGACCTTAAAATGCAAACTTAATGATACGTCGCATATTTAACGATCTAACCCTATTAGTGCAAATCTCTTTGTAAATTCGATAACTATGTATTTGTAAGGCTCCTGTGGGCAGCGAACTGCAATGTTAAATAATTACAAGATAACTTATTACTAATGAGTTTTTAGTGTAATGAAATAATTGTTAATTGCTTTGTGTTGAAAAGACAACAGACTCTCTGTATAGGAAAAAGGTTTTTCTTTCATTTCGATAACGCTTGCGTTGAATAATGTTCTCCTAAACCAGGAATTCTTGCAGCCTTTTAAAAATTCAAAAACAATAGTTTTTTGTTGTTGCAAAAGCTTCTTAAAACTAAGCAATTTAGTTGATCGTAGATACGAGAATGTTATCAACAAGCAGTCGATCGACCGAATTTAACTTTCAGGTAAATTTAATCCAAGTTTGCATATGATAACAGACGGACGCAAGAGTGGTCTTATAAGAGTTAGACTTTTTAATAAGATTGGTCCTGTAAAACAGTAACTGTGAGACTAGCGAGGCGGCAAAAGTCGTCGGTGAAGTAAGTGATAACGTGTCGGTTTACCAACTCGGAGGTTCCAGGTTCGAATCCCACTGGCGGTAACACATAGTCGTTTTTTGCTGACAACAAATCACAATGAAAAAAGGCGCGGGGGTTGCAGAGAAAATATCAGTGATTCAGAATCCACTTTAAAATTTAGGCCCACTTGCAATCGTTGTCTCGAATCAGGTAAAAGGGCTACGGGAACTACAGAAAGAGAAATGACTCAATACCTACTAACCCTGATGATATCGAAATTTTAGCTTTAGAAACCGAGAAAGTCAGGGAGGTGGAACGGTGTCTTTTTCGCAGGGGGGCCTACTTCACTGTCCGATTAAACAAAGTTTAAATAAAGACTATTAAAGTTTTCATAATTTCTGTGAGCATCGAAGGGGAGGCGGTTGTTCCTCACACTTCTATTATTATTTCAACTATTGCTCAGACAAGATCGGAAAATGCATCCTAGAATGTAACTAAGTAGTGCGGGAGAAGATAACCTCTTGAAAAATTCCCCTAACTCCAAGTAGGCCATGCCAAGGGAGTCTGCAGTGGTGTCCTCCTCCCTGGCGTCTCCTCAGGCACTTCTGTAAGATTGGATGGTATGGTAGACCCTAGAAGGTTGGCTACATCCACGGTACCCACAACACGACAGATGCAGCTCTGAGAAAATTATATTCTGTAGGTTCTGAGGCGGCTGTGGAGGCTCCCTTGTGCCGGCTGTAAGTTCTGTAGCAGCCCTGGAAGAAGGTGCCATTGGCAAAATAATAACTAGCATTTACTCAGTTGCGGGGGTGGCAGAGATGGTAGACTCTAACGAGTTGACTATTATCGCGGTAGACGCACCAGTAGAAGATGCAGACATGCCTTACGAAGGATTAGCTGCGGGTAATCCGAAGGAGGTTATTTGTCCTGGCTCGGAACCCTGCAATGCCGTGGACAGAGACGGGGTAAAGGTTATAATAAACGAATGAACCAACAAGGAACACTGGGGATGGTGGAACAACATGGATTCTTGCAGATAGGCTAGGATTCTAGTAGTGCCCAAGAAAGCCGAGGTTAGCGACAGTAGAACAACTGGATTCTCAGTTGCCCCTGCTAAGGGAGACTGGGAGGGGACGAAAAGTGACCAGCTTCTAACTGGTCAGTTTCGGCTTATCCTGGGAGAGGTGTTTTTAGTGAGTAAGAATCTCACACTACTGGAGGACACGGGCTGTCAGGTGTATTTTGGAAGATTTCATCTCTCCCTTCACCAAGTTGCTCGTTTGATTCTTTACAGAAATATCAAATTGACTGACAGGCTAGCACCACAGAAAGTCTATGGAATGGTGTGAATAACAGGCTGACCCCACAAAAGTTCGTGGGATTGGAAAAGAACGAACCGGCTAACACCACAGAAGGTTTCAGTATAGGTGGGATATATCTTCTAGATTCCCTCCTTACTCGGCTGCATTTGTGGCGCAAATGCTCGAAGACTGCATTGTCATTCATGTGTTGATACTTTTTAACAGACAGAAAAATATTCTCGCACCAAGTAAATTATACTCTGACTCCAGTCTACTATCTGGCGGAAATATGCATGAAAAACTTGTGATGGCGACGATGAAAGTGAAAATCCAGTTTTATCAGATTTTAACTCATGCTCAAGTCCATATTGGCTGGAGATTTTATAGATCAGAATACAAAGCCCAATGCTAAAGTAGCTGGGCTAACAAATACGTTGATATTAAACTCAATGAAAAGCGGGAGTGGATAGTAAACTATTAGCCCTGTCAGGCTTAGTCGAAATGCTTCTGTTCACAGAGTAACAAAACAGAACAGGAAATATTGTACAGAAGAAAATAATCGTAATTAAAAAAAAATTTAGTATCATAAGCATAATGTCGCAGGTGTTGAAAAGAAGGAGCGAAACACCGTTTTTGTAAAAATTTAAAGGAAAGGGGCGAGAATGCTGCCTTGCGGCATCTCCCGAAAGAAAAACATCTTAACAGATAGAGTTCCTCGAAACAAAGAACGCTGTTTGCGGGAATTGTGTTACTGAGAACCTCGTGGTTTATCCTATTAGAAGCCCTGCCAATATTAGGGAACACGTAATCTACCTCTTCACATGATTAAATAGTCGGAAATGAAAAATAAAAGAATTCAAGTAGATTAGCGGTTGTTACCTTTTCTTAAGTGAAGACAGGTTGAATACCGCCAAAGAACAATCTACAACAAACGCAAATACCATTGCAGATCAGAGCCTAGAACATATTTGCAAGATGGCACAAGTTTCCAAAAGGTCTTATAATCGGTACTTATTGTCTTTTGTATGACGGAGATTATTCTTTTGCGGGTTGTAGACAGCCAAGGACACATTAAAGAAATACCAGAGAACATGAGCAAGAGAATATTTACACTTTATTAGAAAGGAGGATAATGTACTACTATCAGGGCTACTCAAAAAGCATTCAAACAGACTAGGAAGTTGTTTTAAAGCTATACCTCGTCGAATGTTAGATATTTCTGGCCAAGGGAAATCGACGGAAGCTCCCAAGCCCGCAGGAATTGTATTGAATTTGTGCCAACGAACTATGCGGAATTGTTTTGTGATAGTATGAAATCAAAGGGATTCAAGATGTTGGGCAAGGAAAATGTTCATTAAATTTATTATGCTAACAAAATTGGTTTTTAGCACCATAACGCCTTGAAATTATAAATTTCCAGAGAAATTTAAACATATTTTTGTCCAGGCGTCAATAAATTAGCTCAATGTAATTATGTTGCAATTAACACTGGCAAAATTTAATCAGACACATGAAAAATTTGCTATCCTTCTAGTAAGTTCTAATGTGTTCATAGGCAATTTGTACGGAACAGCACCGTAAAATTTACATGACTCATAAAATTTACTGTGTGATTTAGGAAAAATTTACCGTCTGGTACACAATTTTTCCCGAAATAACCGGCAAACTTCCCTGTTCTCCACCGTAATTTTCCCAACTTTTAATCTCTTTGGAACTGAATTGTTTATAACGAAAATTGACTTATTGGTGAAGGCGCTGGAGCCTGCTGCTGACGACTAGTGCCCGAATCTCAGACTAATACATTTTAATTCCGTTTTTTTTTTTTGCTGAAGGTGAATTAGTTTGACTACTTTTAAGCCCTTTGAATTTTTTATTCGGAATTGTCCTTTCAAACCAAACAGATACTCGAGGCTTATTGCTCAGGAAATATTACGGTACTATTTTCCATTATAATTGTCGTAACTGACAGTTGCAAGACAATAACTGTTGAGAACCGTAATTTTTCCCAGAATGTTCGTACAAAAATTTCAGAGTCTGAGTCCACGTGATTTATGACAAATACTTGCCCTTTAAAATTTCGATCCTTCTAGAGAAACCAATTAAGTATTAACATACGCAAATCCTGACATGAATGAATGTAACCCTTTTATTTGCAGAAAATTTGTTCACGTTACGTAGTACGTATCCTTTCCTGATAGCCAACAATGCAAGGTAGTTACTATGGCGAACACAGAAATTGGAACGAAAATAGGTCAATTAGGTACAACCCAAGAAAGACTTGACATAGATGTATTCTATATTTAGGTAAAATAATGTAATGTGCCTGAAGCTCTTTATCGAATTTCGACGATATATACAAATTTTATTCTTTCATGGTCCCAGTAGAAACTGGGAGGATGATAAAAAAATAGGATACAGGCCAATTTCGAAATAAAAGAGAAAAACGATTTCACTCACTTCTAGAGAATAAATTTCAAAACTTCGATGTCGGTACGCTGTTTACTCACATGAGATTTGAAGGCAAGAAGTAAAGTACTTGACTATACCTATATGTAAGTATGTCCTGATACCTTCGAGCAGCAAACTCCATTATGTCTTATGAAGGACGTAAGTTTTCCTCCTTATTGAAGCACTGTACCAGAAATGTCCCTAATCAATTGGCGAGCTGCCACAAAGCATGTTAGTTCCAGGATAAAATAATATAAAAGGAGACGCTAAGTTTTCTCAATGGTATACGAACCATGAAATTTGATACCCTTTACGCTGTCAGAGAGATATACAAGGAGATTCAATCTAAATTGGCAAAACATCGAAATTATTTTTGCACATTTGCCCTGCAGAGTGTGCTATTTTTTCCCCGTGAACACTTCACCGGGGGTTTGCAAGAGATTAAGTTGATATGTGTAAAATCTTGTACACGCGTCATCTAGTGAGTTGGGTGGTGAATAAGGGTTGTTTGGCTGGGCTTCGTTTTTTTCTGGAATGCTTCGGTGGGTAAGCAATTTTGCTCTCTGATAACATCTAGTTCCGCATAATTGCAATTTAGAGACATGCAGAAATATACATATATCCTGCTGAGAAAAATTTTTAAAACGATTTTTTGATACATTTTAAAAAGGGTAGTACTCTTTGATATCGACTTCTATAAATGGAATAAAAAACTTAATGCAATTAAGCTATTTTCAAACGTTCCTTCACAACACCAGGGGGTCTTATGAAGCCCTCTTTTGCTGTACTATATATTGAATTGTTCACTGCCAATTTGCTTTAGTGTTAGATTGTTGTGCAAGGCTAACATTATTTAAATGCTTACCACTAAGATTTTCTTAACGAATATTTATGCCTGGGAGTAAATTATACTTTGCAGTAAAATATTTACATCTTAAGGCACCAGTTGTGGTTTACTTTTGAAGACCTGTCAGCCTCACTGGAAAAAGCTCCGACATTCTGGCTAATTCTAAAGTTAAAGTTATCTCCCAAGCACACATTCGCAGACACAATTAAGAAATATATGAAATATTATTGATCTTTCTCACCTGCAATTGTTTTGCCATTTTTCGCCTAAGGTCTGCTTGCACTTGTAAACAGACTTGCGCAAGATACTTTCAGAAGAAACCATTCGCTGAACCGGTGCTAGCTCTGTTTGTTCGAATGCTCTCGTCACATTTTTTGACTGATTACTGAAATTTTTTCAATTAACCTGATCCTTGTCAAAGGACAATCGTTATACCGATTTTCAGCATTTCTCTGGTAAAACTAGCACCTTATCTTCACGCTGCCTGTTTTATGAGAGCAACGCAGAAGAAGTGCCATGAGCTGTCTTTGCGTATTATCGCGTAATCGATCTCTCAATAGACTTCGAATTTTTTTTTTACATTTTTCTGTTCCGCCACTAGTTAACTCTGGGTGCGCCCAAGTTTCTGTTTTCAAGCAGAATATGAATATTCCTCCTACGCGTGCACTATTGAATCTAGTACTTGGGCAATTGCGTTCCCTAAATCTTTCCCTAGAACCAACCGTGTATTTCACCCCATTATGCCAAGGCAATTGGGATGCGCTCTAAGACCTGCAACTTTTTTCTGCATTTGGTATACCCTACTTTAATAGTTTCGCAGTGAAACATCTAATACTGAGCTCTTCGAAACCGTTTCTTCAGATTTTTCGTCAGATCAAATTTAGATTTTTTTTTTTGTTACCAACAGGTTGCCTATACTTCTGAATTTAGTTTTTTTTACGAATCTCATCGAACCTCCTTTTATACGAATCTCAACTAAGCTACAAGCCTTTGTCAACCGATGTCTCCGGCGCATCCTTAACAACAATTGGCCGGAGTTCATTACAAACGAAGACCGACACAGACTTACATGTTAAGATAGAATAGACACCAGTATCCGCGGGGGAAAGTTGCAAAGGATAGGCCAGACACTAAGAAAAGGGCCAAACAACATCGCACAACATGCTCTAAATTGAAAAACCCCACGGGATCCAAGGAAGACGCCGAATTAGACAAGCGCGGAACACATGGAGAAGATCTGTCGAGAGGGAAGGTACCCAAATCAGGAAATCGAGGCCATAGTTGGCATAGAATCGGATCAGGTGAAAAGTCGATGTAGTAGACGCCCTATGATCCAAAAAGGAGTTTAAAAAACTAGAGAGATACGAACTTAGTAGCACGCTTGTAAGGAGGGTCCTGATCCCTTTGGTCTCAGAATCCTGCCATCATTCCGGCCGTTAGATCATCATGTGCCTTGATCATATCAATGGGTATTTTTCTTATCCTGAGAATTTTGTCTTCAATTACAAGAAGGCAGACTTTTTGGATATCAGCGACTGGATGATTTTCGAAGACTTTGCGTGTGTATTTGTGTGATTTTCAACTGTTTATTTGTAAATTTTTAAATTTGAAGTCTCTTTGCAATATATAATAAATGAATGGGCGTAATGCGGCGCTTTTATTTTTCCTTATATTTCCTTCTCTTTCTCTCTCTTATTCCCGTAACCCATTGTCGAACATGGGGCGGGAGAAGCACTTCACCGGATTCGTAACATTGATTGCAAATGCACCTATAATTTAAAGTGGATTCTGAACCACAGAAAATAGTCTACAACCCCGAGTGATCTATTTTAATCGCAATCTTTTGGCAATAGAAAACAACCAAGTGTCTCCGACGGTGGGATTCAAAGCTGGTACCTCCAGAACGAAATGCCGACACGTTATCACTTATTCCACCGACAACGGACTTACCAAAGCTTAGTTGTTAAGTGGTAGGAACTTTTCTTATCCTGTACATATTCCTCCACGTGGGAACCCGCTGGTAATGATTCAGTCAGCATAGGTGTGGATGTTTGCGACCTCATTATCGGTAGAGGTGGCTAATTTGTGGTGGTGTGAGCGTATATTTAACTGTGCCAAAGAATGTAAAATTGGGGTCTAAGCCAACCCTTAATGAGGTACCTCCGATGTCCTGGCAAGGTCGGTTATATTAGTACCTACCGGACATACTCGTGGGATCCAAATGGATCAAATGGATACTAAAACTAACATAAAGAATTCACCGTCGATCTTCTCGAAAATCACCCTATTGTTGGAAGAGGAACTATTGGCCTCCAGCCAGGAGACCGTAGTACTTCCGTGAAACCTAAGCAAGCCAGCCAAAAACCTGTACCGGCCAAGGCAGTCACCAGCCATAATGGCAGGACAAAAACAAGTACGAAGCGAAATTCGAGGCTTTGGCTACAAGAAGGTAAGTTGAAATAAAGAAGCGAAGCAGGTCTCAAAAGGAAGCATCGTCCACACAAGCTGCTAAAAGAAGCCGGATAGCGCAAAATAATCTCACACCGTCGCCGGCTTACACCCAGGATCCAAAGAGGCTGTCAAGCCATCTCGCTTGACACCCTCTTCAGATCCTGGGTGTACGCCGGCGATGGTTTGACTGACTATTGCAGGTGGCTCTTGAGGTCAGTGTTCAACTGGCAGTAAAGTCTCCGCCGAACGGTGGGAGTGTCTGGAAGCCAGGCTATGAGAAATGGCGATAGACCGTCTGTTCACTGACAACCGAACTTATAGTCAAAATGGAAGACTTATGAATGGGTTTTGATTCCAATGTAAGACATGCATTATGGTCCAGCTCGGAAAATAATGAACGATCTTCTTTTTGATTTTATAGCATATAACAAGGGCTCAGCGCTCACTTTCACGTATCCGCGCACGGACAATTTTGACGTTTAGGGTCATAAACTGGAGAGTGTCAGACTTAAGATAATTGTCCGATACTATTGATACTTGATACTATTCGATCTGAACCTGATAGCTGAAAGGCCTAAACCTTTCAGAAACCCCAGAAGAGCGAACTGCAAGAAATTCAGCGAAATCTATAAATCTAAACCAAATTTAGGCATAGGTCTAATTCAAGAGCAAGAGTTATAGGTACAATTTAAGAGCTACAGTCTAGGTTACACACATTCGATAAAGCCGTGAGCACGGCATTCAATGTCTATTGTCCCATAAAATATAGTGAAAAATCCTTACCGCCCCTGTAGAATGAAGATCTCTCCAATCTAAGGAAGATTACTCGAGACATCTTAAACATCTGCTACAGGCATAATTTCTGAGAACCTTACAAGGATTGCCTTAAGGTCTATAAAAAAGACATCAGACAAGCCAAGACACATGCTTGACTAGAATTATACCATTCCATTTAGAACAACAAGAATACAGCTAGACTCAGTGGAATGCTGTCCAAAGGACACACCAACCTTCCATTTCTGATAAGATTAGATGGGGAGTGGACGCTATCCTCAGCTGAAACTCTGGAGCCTCTTATTCACGCATATTTCTCAGGTTGCAGTGCGGGAAGCCAATAACCAGCGACTAACTGCAACGCGATAACTATATACACTCCGGAAAGCGAAGTTGCAGCTATCGTTACCAGAGAAAGGATTATCTTATAATCTTGTTAGACTATCTGAAGGCGGTTAAATTAACTAAAAAAAGTTGTCGACGCTTGGCAACCTTTCTCTCTCTCTAGTTCCTTTAAGCCCTTATGGGGCATTGGGCAAATGTGCGGAATGTTACTTTGGTGGTCCTTGGCCAGTGCTTTGGTCGTAGCCACATAGAACGCATAGACAGTTACAGAAACAACTTTTATAGATGGATAAGAAAGAAGTCGAAAATATAGAACACTTTTATGTGGGTGCCGCGACCTAGGCGAGGTGCCGAACGTAACATCTTCTTATTAGCTGAGCTGGTCTAGTTCCTCTCTCTCTATACTGTGCGTGATTCAATGGGTCTTCTATATGAAGTAGAAAGGAAATTAACCTAACCTCCAAAGACATTATGTTTAGATACAACTACACAAAGAACTTATGAGAAGAAATAACTTAAAATCTTTAATTAAAACAATAAATATAGTGATGGAAAAAGATAATATATCTATGCCTTGTATACCACCCTTATGAGAGGAATCCTAGAATAATAATAAATGGATTCTATTTGGAAAGCTTAGAGCATACGAAAAATTATCTTCTTAATTAAGTTCTTCGGGTCCCAAGCGAATTCATTATTTTGATTAGAAAATTCTTGATAGCAAAAGCCAAGCCCACAAAATTCTTAATAAACCTGTAATGGCCCGTCATGATAGGTAGAAAAGTGCTCAAAAGCACAGCGTGAATCTGACGAAAAATAAATAATCAACCACAGCAGTGCTAACATGGAAATTACTTTCCATTTCCTGTAATATATTCATTCAAGCCTTCATTACAGAGATAAGAAATGACCTCATTGAGCTTAATCGCGCAGCAAAAATGGCAGGAAATGGTCTTCTATAACCTTAATGTCGGCAAGCTTGAAAAGCTTAGAATGTATCTTACCCTCATTTGCCACACACAAATTCCACCATGACTATTGAACGCAGCTCTTCTTCTTATTTCTAGCTATTTAGTTAGCTGATTAATCCCCACCTCCTCATCTGAATCTAAGTGGATTAGTTATCAATGCAAATCAAAACACCCCGACCAGGCACCCGAATCCTGTCGGAATTGTTTAAGCCCATTGAAAATGATATCCCAGCCAAAAGACTACAGGGGGATTCCCACAAGGATATCATCATGACATTCCCGGATATAATAAAAAGCCTTTTTGATGGCGACCATCCATTTTCCCAAGAACACCATGGTATTAACTCAAGAAACAATCAAAATCGCAGGAAATAGAAAAACGCCGGGTACTTAGTTTTTATCATCGGCCATTTGTTTTCAGATGAGCTTTCGGGGATGACATGTTCGATGTATTCTGTTGCGTGCTGCGGTATATCACACGTGTGAGCCCATAAATTGCCCCAAAATTATGTAACAGCGATCAGAACTACTTGTGTCTGCACCGTCATTGGCTTCTGTAATTGATTGCCTAATTGACACAATTTATCCGATCTATTTTCGATCGAAGACTTACGTTTGAGGCTTCTGAATGAACGGCGGCAATCGAGCGGGAACGTAATGATATAAGTCAAATGACATTTTGCCGATATGAATACGGCATAGTGTCAGATTTCATGTAATATGTCGTAATTTGCTTAAATATTACATTGAGATCGATTTCTTACCGACTAATAATTCTCCGGAATAACGCTATGTTTTGATTCTGAGGAAATATTTCGTTAAAAATTGCAAGGCAATTTGAATCGATAATGCAAAAAATTCCACATAATTCAAATACTATCGAAGCAATTTCAACAATCTCTGCAAAGTATTATATTTTCAGTAGGATATAAAAATGCTCAAGGATACGTCCAGTGTATCGGTTTTCAATAAATTAAGACTACAAAGCCATGAGTGAATCCTTTGAGATAATCGGCGTGTATGTAAATTGATAGCCCTTGAAACTGAAAAAATAGCAAATTAAACCACAGCTCACAGGACAGCTTTGTAGTCGTTACAGTTGGTTGCCTAAACCAAATATGTCAGCTCTAACAAGGTGTCTTGACAACGTGTTCCTGGTCCTGAAAACAGGCCAGAGCGCTCATATACGAGCTCTCGCAACATCCTGGACCAGGTCCGGGATCTACTTTTGTAGCATTTATTCTACAGGGGATGCATTAAAGCGTGAAATTTCTCCATGCGTAAATTATTCTCATAGAAACGTACCTATGAGCGGCAACAAAGACCGAAAAAGGGGTTAACTGGAAGATCTATAGCAGAAAATACGACGCTCGTTTGCATTTGGATTTCGTCAAGTAACGAACAAATTCGTTTCATTTCTGTCCCTATTTTTGTCCAAGGATTTAATCTGCTACTGCTGCATATGGCGTTATGCAAACAAGTTATTACCTTTAAACTAGGGTAGCGGGTAGCGTGCCATTAGAGCGCAATTTCAAACTGCTGTACCGCCTGTCTGCCCGTATTTATGGCTTAATAGCAGGGACCGAATCCGGTTCTTAAATGCTCGGTGTTTAATTAAAAGGTCGTTAGACATCGCCATTCAGAAAGAAGGGATTACCGAATATCTTTCTGGTAAATTGACTTCAATAGAGGTCGGTGTCGGTCGGTTTGTATACCTAACCAGTTTCGCTGTTGACATAAATTTAATAGTTTCAAGTACTTTTGGAGGCAGTCCTCGGATTTAGTCTGCCATTGTATTGCCAAATTGAGGAACAGGGAGGGAGTGAAAATTAGTAAAATGTCGTTTCGTCAGCTAAAATTGCAATTGTACTGGGTAGGTCTGAATTTATATAATTAGAACAAGATGTTTAACAATTGAAATATTCCCTTCCATTATATTATTTAAAAAATATATATTGAAATCCTGATTTTGGATTTTGAGATATTTTTTTTGTATACTGCCACTGAATTAGGAAAACTTGAATTTTTTACGTTTTCTTGGTTTGGAGAAAAAAAAATCAGTTCTGTGTGTAACAGTGGCGGATCCAAGTCGTTTCTGGGGGGGGGGGGGGGATACTCTTAAAGAGTTGTACTACCAAAAAAAAAACAAAAACAAATGCAAAATAAAATTTACGGAAATCACGGAGATCGGGGAGGACGAGTTTTTGTAAGAGCGTAAATGGTGCTGATGTTCTGCAAGACTCGAGAAACCCTTATCAAAAAGCCTTGAGGAGGTCTCCTAAGTCTTGCTCTCTGCCTCGCATGCAGTATGATCGAAGAGGTTGCAGATACGGTCGCGGCAGGTCCCAACCTTCGAAAAGGCTTTTAAAGTGGACTGGCTCATGAACGTCTAGATCTTCACTTATAGGATCCCATATTTTCCTTTCCACCCTCTAAGTTACCGCCATATATTACACTTATACCGTACTCTTACAAGAGAGCTACGGTGTGCTTGCACTGTGGAAGCTTTTCAGAGCATACCTCTGCATTTGGTTATTTACCGAGATCTTGGAGATCTGCCAAAGAAGCCTTTATTCCTAAACAAGTCCGAACAGAGTACGCTGATACGGCTGAATGGCTGATAAGTCGTACCTAGTTTCTTTAAAAAGTGACGATTATGTAGAGATATTTTTAACATTCTCTCCTACACCCCCGTCAGCATGTATATTACGCCGGGCAATCTATTATAACAGCACTTTACGACCAGGTATTCAGATAGAATTAGCTGTTTTCAGTGGAGAAATGGCTGTTGATTGCTTGATAACATTTACAATACGGACTACCGCCCCTTTGTTTTTTGTTTGTTTATAATGTGACCAAAGCCTAGGGAACAGCCCTTTGATGCGTTAACGTGGTTTTGGCCGGAAGGAGTGAGAAAACTTGAATGCCTTGCTTTTTGCATTGCTGCAAGGTAGACAAGAGCCCAGAGCGGAGTATATTTTTTAACTATATTTTCTGGGAGACCTAGTCTGGAACCTGGGAATCATGGCGCTCAACCAATTGGTCCAACTCCTTTGTTACCTTGACTTACTGCAGTTCAATAAAAGGAACTCATTCAAGTAAGGTTACGCTAGCGATAGTCCGATTGTAACAATTGGAGATGCCGGTAATATAGTTATCGAGCCTCTGCAGGAAGCAGCTGGATGTTAACTTCAAATTCAACCCCGCTAAAATTTTACATATTCCTATCACCAAGAAAAGTATTTCGGGAGGGATAGTTGAAAGTAGATTACTAGGGACTGCACTAACCTTCAGCGAATAGGTGGAATATATATATAATAACTATACCAGAAGCTACACATACATAAGTAGCATAACCGAGACGGCGAGAAAATTATTCTCGGCTTGTCGCAGAGCTTGGTTTGAATTCTAAGACCATGTACCGGATTTACACAACGTTGATTAAACCCATTATTATATATGAGACTCGTCAATAACATGATTACATAGATCTAAGATAAATGTGGTCAGAACCAAACATCACTGGAGCAATGAGCACCTTATCGACTGCAAGACTTAAGTAAGACCTTGCTTACCAGTTCGTATTGAGGTAGGGAATGTGACTTGTGTGGCATGTGGACCATTCGACTATAAAATAAATCTTAGATTGGGCGCCTGAACTGACAATGGCCTCCGTCACTATGCCAGAAAAGCAAGCGTAGAGAAAAGTGAAGCCCGCGTCATACAGATAATTTTTCAGGGGCTACTTTCCTAGTGCACATGCGGTTTGAAAGCCGATTCGGGTGTGGGCACGGATTGCTAAAAGGACTATATACATCCGAGAAACACAAGTCCTTCTGGGGATCCTGCATGGCAATGCTGATTCTAAAAGCCTGATGTCAGCTCCATCACTAAGGAGCACTTAGATTTGGCAGACCGATCACTTGCAACCAAGAAAGAGCTTAGCAAAAATGGGCAGAGCAATTGATCGCAATTGTAGGTTGTGTCTGAGGAAAGCCGAAACTTATTTTCGCATCACATTCCAATGCACCGCCCATGACATGCGCAAAATATTTATCCTTGGGAAGCCCTTGTTGGATTCCAGAGAGTTGGACAGCTATTCACTCGATGAGTTGCTGTACATTTTCTAAAGGGACCAGCTTGACATAAGGAGCATAGCGACATAGATAATTATAAGCGGGTTTGAACTTTATTGTATCATTTGTTCCCTTTTCAGTAAATTAGGTCATATTAGTCTTGTATGTCGACACACCATTATGGTACTTAGTATTTACTGTAATTGGTTTCATATCGATTCAGCACACCCCGACATTACTTAAAATAACAGACGATATTATTTTAACGGTTCACTGTTCTTACCTTACTTGATTGTTCGAAGGTTTTTCATTAGGTTGATTATTACCTGATATTTGATAAATCTTTTCTTAGAGGTAAACTTATCTGGTTCTATCTCAGAGGGAGATTTCAATCTGTTACATGCAAAGTATCATTGCTTAGTCTTTTATATTTCTACAGAGATGTACCACAAGGATCGATATTTGGACTACTACTTTTTTCTGTTTGAACAATGCTCTTCCAGAGTTAATTAAACATTGTAAATGTCATTTTTATCCGGAAGATTTCATGCCATTGAGAATACGGCTGTGAAACACCCAGGAATTCTATTCGTCTTCTATTTGTATTTATTATATTCGTCACTCACAAAAGACAAGTTTTTAATAGCATATAATCGACGTCAAGTTGACGATGGAGTAAGTGGTAACGTGTCGGCCTTCTACCCCGGAGGTCACAGGTTTGAATTCCAACGCCGGCGACACATGGTTTTTTTCTGCTGACAACAGATTATCATAAAAATGCCATTGGCGTTTCAGAAAAAAATATCGGTGGTTCGTAATCCACTCAAAATAGTAGGTACACTCTTATAGTCGTTGTCTTGAGTTGAGTAAAGTAAAGGAACTAGGTATAGATGATCACGATATAAGAGTAAATAAAAATCGAATTCCTTCGTTTCAGAGAGTATTACTCCACTTTCCTTGAAGCTGATCGCATCTGTCGTTGTTCATAACTCCATTTAAACGACATCTAATTCCAATCTCATTTGGAGAACAAGTTTTTTTTTGTCTGCTAGAAAAAAATAACCTTACGATATGTTCTATGTGATACTCTACTATAAAAAAAAGCTTCCTTGCGAGTCGTTTAAAGACTGTTAAATTGGAAAATGGTATTTTTGATTCAATGCAACTTATGTGCGATGTACCACAAGGCTCTCTTTTGGGTTTTTTGTTGTTAAGTGTTCGCATAAACGGTCTCTCTAATATAGCACGAGACAAAAAATGTGTGCCAGTATTGTGAATAATGGTTTAACCACGTAAGAACTACAGAAGTAGTTTTATTAAATGTAAAGTAATGTATTGAATTTTGTAAATAAATCGTTTCATCTTCTTCACTGAAGTTTACATCTGCAGGTTGAGTAACCGAGTAAAATTCCCTTTGCGCTTACATCTCAAACTTCGGTAAATCGAAGCTTCAAACACGACTTTAAACTTAAATTGTTTGGAATGTAGAAAGCTGGCAGGTTTCCAGAATTTTATAGATTAAATTAAATAAATGAACCCATTTCTACTACTCATTAAGATTTCCCAGTTTCATAGTGCAGACTATCCTGGACAAGTGAACTAGAGTCGGAAGTTGACCCAAATTACACTTTATTTGTAGTCCATTCGTTCCCTCTCAAGTGAAGGACTACAACTTCTCTCTGAAATCTAAAAGCAAAACAAAAGCGGTACAAAACTTCATTAAGGTGCCTTTCATAAAATTTCAACTGACAGCCATTTGCAGAAAGTTGAAGGAATTAACTCCAAACATCAAAATAAAAGAAATGAAATCAAATTTTTTTTTTTTGCAATTTCTCCAAAATGTTGACGTTTTCTCTCATGCACAGATACGAGAATGAGGAAAAAAGTCTTTGTACCTCCTCAACACAATCCTTCAAAAAGATTGCGCTAACGATAAAGGGTCCTTAAATTACGTACTTACTTCATCCTTGCTTTTAGCTGAAATAGCACAATGGCGACTCTTCAGTCCTCACATCCTTCCGTAATCCCTTTGCAGAGCAACAAAACGTAAATAAATGTAATGAGTCCGGGGGAGTATTTTAACGAGTAAACCTTTCTTTGGTCCACCAAAGATGCTACATTTGCCCTTAAACTTGAAGTCGTCTTCTTTAATTGTGCACTGCATTCAGACTTTCCCCCTTTTTTAAAGTTGCCGGCTTTGTCCTCAGTGTTTACTTTCGGGTTGTAAAAAGTACACTGGGGCTTTATTCGTTTGAGTTGATAATCTTTTCGGATTTTCCAAGGATTGGATATACGTTGCCCTGCGTTTGTTCCCCGTCCGCAACATTGTTTACAAATCTTTTTTTTTTTTTTTGGCAACCTCTTAGCAATAATGAAGGAAAAAAAAGGCCAAACTAGTACACTCACAAAGCTGACTGCGTAAGGTCAACGGACAAAGTACAGGAAATTTTGGCTCCTTATTTGTCGTCATCTTAAGATTTCTTGCCTAACAGATGAGTTCATTTAAGCCGTGATGAAATATCCCAACAATTTGTAAGGGATGATGCGGACTGGCAAAAGGGAACGAATTCCTTTATCTTTTAAATTATTGCGAAATTTGCATAATTTTTTGCGATTGAGTTTTTTCGTTTCGACTAACTTCTCTTTCTTTATTCGCTGTGGCAGTTTTTTTTACTCTCGAGAAATTCTGAAATATCAAAGTTAAGCACAAATCTTGCAAGGGTTCGTAATGATTTCCAGATTTTTTCTACTAATGAAGGTTTCGCCTAATTTTGTTATCAAATTTGAAGTTTAATGGAAGGAAAAAAAATTCAGCGAAATCTGAAATTTAAAGCATTGAGTAGATGTTGAAGCTTCTGGCATTTAATATTTATCCGTTTTACTACCTGAAGGATAAGGTTTTAATTTTGAATTTAGTCCCATTTCTTGATAAAGAATCTTGAGCATAAGTTTACGTAGTTCGTTGTAAACCAACAAACAATTTCTCGAGTTCTCGAAATTAGTGGAATAGTACCGAAGTGCATTTAGTTTTGACGAAAAGTTCGCTATTCTTTAAACAATAACTCAAAGTAATTTAAAATTATTTCCCTTGACTCAGCTGTTGTAAAGATATTTCCTACATTATTTTCTACATCTCAGAATAAGCAACTTCTTCGAAAAGACGAATTAATATGAATTCGTAGTTACAAATGCGAAATGCTTTAAGGTTATGTTAGGTTACGGTGGGGACGAAAAAGCCTCGCATAGACCACATCAAGTCATGTCGGACAGCTATTCATTTAGTATCCGTTGCGAACTTCAGAATGATTGTCATGCTGATTTTCGAGTGTTCTTTTAATCCTTCAATTAAGTGATTGCCTAGAACTTCCTGTCATGTCCTAGAAAGCGCAGGACAGCGACACAACACATGCTCTACGGTTTCTTTTGTATTGGGTTACTGATAATGATTATTAAAATCATTGTTGGAAACACCAATTCAGAACGCAAGTAGGTTCCCCCGTAAGGCAGTGTCCGGTGTAGATTCCGACCATAGTTCTACATTGAGTTAGGTTAAGTCGGCATATTAAAGGTTTTCCACAAAGTTTTCGCGATTCAAAAAGTTTTTTTTTATATTATATTGCCAAAGCGCAGGGGATGCCCTAAAATGGCAGGAAAACAATTAAGGGTAGAGGAAACGGGTTTACAGGTTAAGTGACGAAGGTGTCGATGTACGCCTCGTTTAAAAGTTTCAGGTTCATAATATGAATGGAAAAACAGAAGACGGTAATCTGTTCCACATTCGTGTTTAAAAAAGATTGCCGAAATTTGACGGTACGTCCCAATTTGACCTGGAGAGTATAGGGTTGGAAGCGATTTGAAACTCTTGTATCGCGCATTGTCATGTGTTTACAAGGAAATAGCCTAACAATTTCGTTAGAACAAAAGCCGTGCAAATAGCGATAGAAGAGTAAGAGACAACTGGACCAAGATCATTTAGTGCCGCTTGGCTAGATAATAATTGAATTCCCTGTTGTCAGCTGACTGTGAGATGATTATGCCGCCTTTGTATAGCCACAACTTGGTCTGAAAGACGCTGCAGCTACTGGAAATTCTGAATGAAAAGTAAATGTTGAGCTCCTGATAGAACACTGATCCTTATATCGAACTCCCTATCGGGAATATCCAACTTCCTATTAAAGCCCTCAATCGGTAGCCGTGTTGCGACTCCCCCCTAGCACGGAAGGGAATAGTTCTGAATGCACCAGTGACTCCCATTCCCGCTATTCTTTATACGTGCTTTAATCTGGAGAGATAAGTTTTCTTATCCACAGCTAGCCACCAAAACCATGACGCCGTACAGCACGATTGGTCGCACTATTGCTGTGTATACCGATTGCATGATCCTATCTCTTGTATGGTATGGAAGTGTTTGTTTGCTTTAGCAATCCTTTATTTTCTATATACGTTTAGTTGATCAGATTTCCAGCTAGAGTGAGTCCCAGATATTTAGCCTGGGGTTCGAGTTCTAGCAGCGTTCGCAGTACGGTACCCTGAAGATTGGTGTACTTTATACTTCCCAGTGAACACTACAATTTTGGTCTTGTGTGGGATGATGTTAAGCACCCTTCACCCATGAACTTAGCTTCTTTTGAGCTCCTTTTGTGATTTCGCTAATCGTGTTTAGGCACCTGCCTGACACTAAGCCATTAATACATACATCAGTGCGGTAAGCGACCACTTTTAAGCCACTACTCTGAAATATCACTAAGATACTATTCGTAACTAGCAGCCACAGAAAAGGCGATAATACTCCTCCCTGTGGTGTTCCCCGATCAATTGGTTTGCTGAGAGTGCAGCCGCCCCACTACGAGATTATCATTCTGCTCTTTAGCAACGCGTCCACTGATGGCTTTGTCTAACTTTGCTGTTTCCAGAGCGTTTACGATCAACGCGGCGGTTACATTGTTGAAATTCTCTTCAATATCAGCAAAGGTGTATTCTTTATAGATCAGAGACTTTTGGATCTCGAACACCACCTCATGTAAAGCAGTGTCAACCGATTTGCCTTTTGTATATGCTTATCCTGGATAGTAGCTTGGGGTCGAAATGTTACCTTATATACAGATCCAAAACCTTTCAAAGAGATTTCTGTAGGAATGAGGTTAGTTTGATCAGTCTGTAGTTAGAGTTGGCGTCATCGCACTTGCTGCCTTCTGGATGTACACTACACGTGTGAGATGCCAGGATTCGGGTACATGGTTCAGCCTGAAACAACTTCTGCAGGGGGTTTACCAAATCAAGTACTTTCTGTACCATTACTGACTATATACTGTCCTGGGAGATAATTGTAGAGCTGTATCTCCAGTTTGTAATCACGTTTTCTCCTGGAGTAGAAACTAGATTTTTACAGGCAGATAAGTGAGTGCCCAACAGGACTTCAAGCGTGTCTTTGCTGTTAAAGAACAGGTCAAAGGTCTAGACATTGTTAGTATTACCGAGTAGCATAGGATGTAAAGTACTTTCCCCATTGTAGCCGTTTCTGAAGTCTTTTGGATTTATTTGAAGAAGGTGACCCATCTCTGATCTTCTTCTTAAAAGCCTTTAGACCCGCCCTACAGACTATTCACGCTGCTTGTTCACTGAACAATTTTACTAGCCTGAAAATTAGAAAATTACTCTTTGGCGGGCTTCTGTTGGGTTCTTGTCACTCCAATAGGGTTAAGATTTATTTCGAGGCCTCCTCACAGCACAGACTTGTTCGAAAGCTTAGTTCAAATGTTTAGTAGTGTAAATTCTAAGTATTGGGTGCTCCAGATTGCAGCCTTCCCTTCCCAATTTCTCTTGCAGCGAATTTTGCCCAATTGGTCATTGCCACGTCACGGAATTCACTATTGTTTTTTGTTTTTTTTGGTTAGCGTTGTTCTGACCCAAAAGCTGATATAGGTATGATCCAATAGCGAGGCCTTTCTAGCACCCTATAGTCTACCAGTTCATAGCTATTCGTCTTTGTGCAAACAGTCACGTCGAGTACATTCTCACCGGTTTTACCCCTGTATGTTGGTACGTCGCCCCCTTTATTAAAACTTAAGCTAGTGTTAAATATATAGTGCAAAAGGCCCCATATGACATGATGCGCAATGTTGTCTTCTCTAATTACTAGGCAAAGCTTTCTCTGCTTCGTTTCTTCAATTATGATGCGGAATTTTTTCGGCAGCGCTCCTCTGTCGAGTACCATTTAGGAAGGTGCACTGAGCAACTTTGGCTCAGTCTGTCCAATCGAATAATTGAATTTTTGCTGGAAAGGAAATTGAAAAGTTAAAAGATGCCATACAATGACAACAGCATCCCAGCAAAAAATGTTCCAACCAAAAAGAACCTGGACACACTTTTGACGTCCTGTGATCTTAACCATATAAAAAATGCACGCAATATTTAAGGTGACTTTGCAGCTTTGTACCACTTAACCACCCCGCATACGTGTATATTTTTTATATACTATTTTCTTGTACATTTAAAAATTTTACATTGAACCATCGAATTCGCCTTATATTCTCGGGGTAAGTGATAACGTGTCGGCCTACCAATCCGGAGGTACCAGGTTCGAATCCAACCAGCGGGGACTCATGATTGTTTTCTGCTGACAACAGATTACAAAAATAGGGCCATGGGGGATTGCAGACAATATATCAGTGGTTCGGAATCAACTTGCAATCGGTGTCTCGAATCGGTTGAATTTTCTCTCCCGCCCCATGGTAAACGGTTTAATAAGTGATAAGCGGTGCTCGCTATTCCGTTCCGAAGGTCCCAGGTTCGAATCTGGTGGTTGTTTTTTGTTGACGACAGATTACGATAAAAAGGCCATAGCGCTTTGCAAAAAGCATTTCAGTGTTTCGGAATACACCACTTGCAATCGTTGTTTCGAATCGGATAAAGTTTTTCCCCCTCCCCATGCCACACAAGAGGTTACGAGAGCTTGCAAAAGAGGGAAAGATTTTAGATTTGCTTTAGTTAATTAACTGACAAAAATATATGTGCATGAACAGATGAGCTGATGAAACTGAAAAGATTCCGAGAAGGTACTTATATATGTCAACAAACAAATTTTATAGAGCATTTAAATTTATACACATAATAACTACTTTTTTACGACTACAGAAAACATGTTTTCAAGTTAATAAAAAAATCTTCAATTTCAGTTTAATGTCTTTCTCTGTATTTCCGCAAAATTTACAACCCCATGTAAATTTAACATTCTTCCCTAAAAAAATTACAAATAAAACGCTTTCCTCGCAGATAAACTGATTTAATTGGAAACAATAGCCTACATTTTATCCTGGAGGCAAAAATGAGCAAGGGACCGGAGGTCCGGGGTACGCAAATAAATTACAAGAGAGGATAAGATTTTCCATCATTTGCCCACATTTTGCTTACGACATCGCATCAGCCTCGGCCAGGCTCATAGACTTAAACTCCGGGATAGGCTGGAGGATTTATTTTCGGCCAACTGACAGACACGTCGTTATTTAAAGGGGTTAAGCGTGCCCATCGAAGCGTCCAAAACTGCAACACGTGCCGCTGTTTTAATTACTTGGTTGAGTAAATAATTGGCTGGGGCACTGGACGAACTCCCTTTGACAATAAATTTTACACGAGTCACTTGCTACAGTTTGCTTGCTTCTAGGTCTTGATAAATAAACTGTTCGCTATCCTAACCATCCCTGCTGTCTGCCCGGTACATGCTGTGATGATTGTACCAATGTCAACCCTTCAATCCTTTAGCAAATCACCACCAGCATCGACATAGTGTTCTCAGCCAGTGCTGGCGGGAGGAAAGCTATATAGCTGGTCACAATTTACAAAGTCAACCGATGTATTTTGTTCGATAGTAAACTTCAAGTGTACTCTTACTCTATCTGAGATGTAACGAGCTCATAAAGTAACCTACAAGCTGGCACCCTCATGATTCTTGTCTTTAGAAAATTTAAAATGGACTTGTGAGTAAATTTTAAGGGCAAACCTCGAGAAGGACATACAACATCCAAGTGAACTCCTTCCTGTTCATTCTATCGGAACAATCAATATGCGGTTTGCAAGAAACAGGAGGGAAACTGAACCACTTAGGAAGATGAACGACAGTATACACGCACATATGTTCGAAAAAGCCACACATTATCCAAATTTATTGCAATTTTATTAATGTGCGGTTCAATAAAATTGGTAGGAATAATGTAATCATTTACCATGCAACAAAATAAAATCAGGGAGTTGTAAAATATTACACAATTATTAAATGTTGTAAATACAGACAACTCCGAAATATTACCGAATTTTCGGAGTAGGTTATATGGGTGTAGTAAATCATAAAATATTAAAATTATTTCATTGACTACATCTTTGATCATTTTATTTTTTCATAAGTATTTGCTTAGGAACCATGACAAATCATATTAAAATATAAAATATTACATCAAACTGAGGATGTGATATCTCAAGCTTAAATAAAGGATTCGTTCAAAAAGAACTCCAAATCATCCGATGATACGCTCAAAATAAGGTATTTTACGATTCACTGTGCTTCGGCCTTGTCGGGATTTTTATTGACTCATTTAAAAGCCTAACCATTATACTCTTCGTATCCAATGATGTAGAAATATCTGGAAAATCGGGAGACGTGTAGAAGATTTTTCCATTCCATCCTCAAAGGGGAATCAACTGACAGAAAAAGGGCAACGTGAAGTTAATCCAACATATTTTCTGGTTAGATGAGCAACGTTAAGTATAATCTTGATAGAGGTACCCTTAGTTGTCGTATTTTCGCAAGGGATCAGAGCCATATGGTCAAATTTATTAAATTGTCCGGCATGATAGCTAAAAAGAAGTGCCACACTAAAATAAGTTGACATATTTAAGAAATGGGGAAATCCCCTTTATTGGATTATAAATTACGTAGAGCTAGGTATCGATGCTCTAGAAGGAAAGAAATTTATTCCACTCGAAATCTTAAGATATCCGATTATGGATGGATTCTACCATTTTTTGGACAGATAAATGATTTTCCTTAGATCGTTGTCGAACTACTTTGAGTTGTAGCGTTAAAAGGCATGTGGTATATGTAGGTAATAGTTATATATTTATACATATAAACTTCTATATGGGATGTTCTATGTATACATGCACAAACTGTGCTGGGCAATGTTAAATTATTTTGAAAACGTAAATCATGAGTAATACGGCTCTATGTTGTATAAGTTTTCGTATTTTATATAAGTTTATAGCAGTTTTTACTTAGATTATATAGTAAAGGTAAGGTACATATGTTTCAATAAAAGATTGATCACGATCTGACTCGTATTTTGGGGATTTTGATATAACTATTCAATAAAATCTATATTTCCATAAAAAAATCAATAAACTCATTAATCATTAGAGATGCAGTTGGATAAATTCGTTGAGCGGCACGACCACCATGCCAAGGCTCCCGGGTTCGAGACCAGGTCTCCCCGTGAGCTTTTATTTAGAAATTAAAATAATCCAATCTGTCTCTGAGCTGTTGTCTAGCTCGCAGCAATGCAAAAACAAGACTGAAGTTTCCTCACTTCCCTTACCCTAATTCCCTACCGGCCAAAACCATGCTAACACATCAAAGGGATGTCCCCTAGGCTTTGGTCACATCGTATAAAAAAAATCGAAATAAAACTGGAAAAACGGTTATGATATAAAAAGCATGGAAACTTAACCAAACCTAGACAACTGAAAATGATAAGATAATTGCAAACATCCAGATCTTCCATGAATTTTAGTATAATATGCATTGATCCAGACGTTGACCGCATTCTTATGCAGTTTTTCTAACTTAATATTAATGTCGGTGTGCCACAAAGTTCTGCTTTGCCTCTAACCTTTTTTAGAGTTTGCTAATCACGTAAAATGTTTTTTATACATGATGATACAAGTAACGAATTTTGAAATAGATAAAAAAATGTGTATGCTCTAAAGTTGTACTTTGAAGAAATCAGCTTAACTGTTATCGACAGTGTAAGGGATGATGTTCTCCTTTCCGGCATTAGAGTCACAGGTTTCAGCTTACCGATTTGTTTTTTGACAATGAACTATTGAGTGTTATAAATACTTCAAATTACATTGCAAATTTGTATCTTTTCATTAATTGTATTTTCCTTTTGAATTTTATATCAAAAAATAAAATAAAGTTATTAATTTATTATAGGCAAAACAACTGAATGTAAAGTGTTTTCTAATACCAACTCACAATCGCAGTTATCTACTTTATTTTAAGGGGTTAGGGGTAGTCAGTGGCGTGAAAAAATTAGTATTTTAAATGATTATTTTTTTGGCAGTAGTTTAATTTATTTTATAAAAAAATAATTCAACAAATAAAGTTATTATACTATGTCTTAACTTTATTTGAGAAAAATTTAAAAAACAATTATTATTGACCAAGTTATCGCAATATTTGTTGTTGCTATGAGCAATAGACGTTATTTTTCTCCCGTTTTTGAAGCTGTTAACATCGTTCGAAATGTCTGATATCAAATAGTTCATTTGTAAGAAAACTGTGTTAGAAGGCAAAAAATATGTGCTTGGATCTCGTGGAATGGTCACTCTCAGATCGGCTGCAGAGGAAAGAGGGGACATTGACTATCAGCAGTTATTGAAAGCAATGGATCCTGTAAGATTGAATCTAAAATTCCACAAAAACTAAGTCAATCCTACGTCGATCGCTGCTACGACACGCAGAAAATCCAAAGGCTAATCTTCAAACGACTCGTCATCTTCTCTCGTCGAAAACGTGGTGATGGACGTAGAATCGGAGACTTCTATATCTTTTTCATTCGATTTCAAAAATACACGTCAACAAAAACAATTTAATACAGCTTCTACGTCACATGTTTAGAAGACTTTGGGGTAACAGTTTAGCAAGCCTATATGAAGATGCAGATGTTCACAACTTGTCAATGTAGCGTTACAGGAAGCTGCTTTTTATGACGTCGTTGAAGTAATTGGGGAATAGCATTTCGACAGTCCGCGGGCAATGTATACTTTCTAAATCCAGGAAAAAATAACATTGCCTGTATCATCTACAGCCCGAAGGGTTTCAAACCCAATAATACATGTGCCGCAGAACATTTGTTATTTGTACATGCATTTACTTTCGTTGTACGTTTATCGGGAACTGAAATAATAGAAAAACTAATTTTTGCACCGAAAAATTTAGTCCCCCGCCCCTATTCCAATCGATAACCCTTCCATTTACAAAAAAATTTATAAACGGCTATAGCGCTCGAAGTGCCCTCTACGCTGGTACTAACACTTTCGTCGCACGTTCATCAGGAGCCAAGATACAATGAAAATAATTTTTACACCGAAAGTGTGCCGCGCCCTTCCCTAATTGATAACCATTTCATTTACGAAAAAAGTTGGAGGTCTTCTACGCTGGTACCATCACTTTCGTCGTATGTTTATAGGGAGCCGAGATAAAAAATAAGTTTTGCACCCCCTCCCCCTCTCCACGGATCATAAAAAAAAATAGAAAAGTGTGCATTCGCGACACTCAGGGGAGTGGGGGATAAACTGCACAATACCATTGAGAAAATTTTCCTGCCGCCTGGACTAACAATATTAGATACATTTGCACTAAAATAAATTATTTTATAATTTGAATTTTTATTTGGAAGGCGCTCTATCACATTTTTTCCGCTAAAATCTGTTCCGTAACTGAAATTTACATAGCTTGAACAAAACGTGACAAAACCAATACTGGCAAAATTTAGTTCCTGAGAATTATGTAGAAGAAAAAAAAATGTTCGAAAGAAATGGAAATATAGCAAATGATAGAGAGACAACTGTTTGGAGTGTGCAGAAGTGCAATTTCCGAAGTTCTGAAAAAACAAAAATACCTTATCTCACAACCGCATGATTTCATCCGAACTACGAAATGATTGCGTTTGTGTCACATTGATCATTCAGTGTTCGAATGGACATAACTTGCTCGACGTAGAAATATACCTAATTTGGGTCCCTTTATAAGAAAAGAGGCTACGGAATTCACTAACTATGTATCTGGATGGTTTGATAAATTTAAAGTCAATCATGACATTGCGTTATAGTTATATCTCGAAAAAGAGCATCAGTAAGTGAAGTATACTAAACACAGTGGAAACTACATAAGCTATCAACATTTTTGGACGGTTTTAATCCTAAAACTAACCAATCCTTGCACACATATAAAACTGCACATTGCCTTAACCAAAACTAAAGAGAAATGCTGATGTCAGATTCTTCCAATGAAAACACAGGAAAATTGTAATTGAGAAATTTTTTTATCGTGATCACATGTTCAGAACATTTGTAGGTACACGTCAAGTAAATTCCAAGTTGAGACTTTAAAAATACTCCGAGAAATACTACGAAAAAGTAGAATTCCCCTTTTCTTATTCTTTACTGTAACTATTTTGGTTTGCTTACACCACCAATGCTCAGCTGTTTGTGTCAGTTTCCGGGCTCCTTTAGAATAGGCTGCGCCTCAATGTGATTTGACATTTAACCGCATCTACTGGAAAGGCAACGTAACGCCAAAGATAACTTACTACTAGATAAACGGCTTCGAACAAAGTAGTGAACAATGTTAGGTTGCTTTTATATATAAGGGTGCATGGCTAAATTCAACATGTTGAGAGCACCGGCTAACTTGGTTTCAACACAAGCACCAGGTTTTGGATGCTTTCATTAAAATGGTGAATAAAGACACATTTGAAGTAACTTTGGTAACAGTCGTACTCAACATGTTGAATTTAGTCACGCACCCATCGGGCAACCCTGCAGTCAGAACTAAAAAGTTTTTCAAGAGAGTTTGTGGATAAGAGACACGTATACTTTTCGTATGTTCATTTACAAATGTCAAATTGACTTCACTCATTAAAACATCAGAATACATTGACAGCTTGAAAGTTTCTTACGCACACAAGTAACTAACTCAGTCTGGTCAGGTGGTACTGTTTGGTACATTTTACTCTTCGACAAGATTTGGCGGTACTTTTTTGACAGGAGTCTGTGATTTAACCGGATGAGAACAGAATTTTGACAGGAGTAAGTGATTTCCTCAAATAATTTTGACAGGAGTAAATGACTGCACACTACCTGTACTCTTTAATTTCATGCATATTCTTATAGCTTTGAAAACTGGATATATTTCGGTTTACTGTGGTGCCAGTGTTACTTTTTCAAGACTAACTGGGTAATTAAGGGAGCCGGTTATATAGTAGTAAGTAATCTTTAGTAGCGTCCTAATATACTTAAAATTTACTACAATTTATTGCATTAAAACAACCGACGCTCTTTATCTTTCCTCAGCCCAAAGCTACGATGTGGTATTATTGCTTTATTAATCGATCCTGGCCTGAGAATACTCGAAGATATAGTTCGATTTTACAAAAACAATAAATTGGCTAATTGTTAGAATAATATACAAACGGAAAAACATTTATCGATTTTAAATTATATCTTGGTTTGGACTTTATCCTAGAAGTGAAACGTCACAGGCATTTCCGATTTGCTTGATTTCGTTTGCTCGAAAAATTTACATTTTTATTGCATTGGTTAAAACTTGGTCACGGAACACCTACAGTCCCGATTTTAAAATAATTCATATTCATAGGTTGTATAAGTTAAGCTACCTGTAAAATCTGCACCATTACCAGTTTCAAAAGTTAAAAAAAGTCTTGTTCAAACAAATAGAACTTTCAATGAAAAAAAAAAACAATTTCATCCATAAGTCCTTTGCCAATTCTCTGTCCCGCAAACAAAATTAAAACAAATTGCTTTTTAATTGAGACATGTGTCAACATTTGAAACAAACAAAAAATGTCGAGTCAAATTTTAGTTTAAAGTAAAATTAGGCTTTTAAACTTTTTGACGTGTGGGTGGAAAAAAATAATGATGTTAAAAGCTGAAAAACTCTCTGCTGGTAAATTGATCTAAATTTCGTGGAAATGAAATTTTCATTTAGTCATAAAAAGTTCATCTAACCAAATATATACACTTTTTGGCACAGAGAACAAAATCCAAAGTTTAGTTCACATAGACATAAAGTTTTTATCACGCTGGATGACAATGAGAAATGAATTTGACAGCATTAAAAGGGGTCGGTGAAAGTGGCAGTCGAAATGAATTTTAATGTTTTAACACATTTTTAGGACTGTGAATTTGAGTGGCTTAGGTTTGGATCTAGTCGGGTAAATCGCTTTTTACTTTTATGAATATTTCATTAATTTTAATTTTAAATAATACACGTGTAAATGTAAACGAGAATGTTTCGTGTTAATTTGGTAGAATCAATAAAGGTTAGGCATTTTTCTCGTCTTGTTTATCTTTCTTAAGGCCACGCTCTGGCACAATCTTTAATATGTATTTATTTTTATTTCTGCTACTAAATGAGGAGGAGATTAATATCGCTTTAACTCAAGAAGGAGGAGATGGAGTAGACAGTGGCACGACCATCATGCCATGCTTCCCGGGTTCCAGACTAGGTCTTCTCGCGAGTTTTTATTAAGAAATTAAAATAATCCACTCCGTCTCATGGCTGGTGTCTAGCTCGCAGCAATGCAAAAACAAGACATTCAAGTTTACCCACTTCCCTTACCCTAACATCCCTTTTGACCAAAACCATGCTAATGCATCAAAGGGTTGTCCCCTAAGCTTTGGCCACATCGTATGAAACAAATAAACTTGAGTCAAAAATGATGCTATACTTAAAGCACAAACAATACACTTTGTTTTTTGGCAAAGATTAGTTAGGCCCAGAACTTGCATTTTGGCTAAAAAAAAAACTCATATATTTTTAATTTCCATTTGCAGTTACACAAACGGCTTGACCGTCGTGCAGTAGGAGGAGTCAGCATGGCAGCAGCAACCCATCCACATCGGCTTAGGCTCACACTTTAATTAATATGGCAAAATGAAGCGAATGAAGCCTGATTCTGTGATGCACATACAACCCTAACGTTCTTCACATTATCGGCGGTAACACAGGAATTAAAAAACGAGGTGAGTCACTCTTAAATTAAATTTTACAAACAAATCGATACATTTATAATAGGGGCAACATGCCTACTTTTATTATGGCAAACGCTATTAACATGCAAAGCGAGTAGAAGTGTTTTTAAGCTCCTATGTTTCCTCTTGTTTATCCCGATTTCTTAGTGTCTATTTAATCCAATCTTTCACTCTAAAGTCGGTGTATGTTGATTATTTATCGATTGCGCGTTCTGTTGTTATAATTACATATATAGTGGAATAATATCATATCAATTAAAAAGATCGAACAAGAACAATGAGAGAGCAGGCAGCATTAAATTTTCAAACTCTAACACTGCCACACCCAATCTTTCCGCCAAAAACACTAGAGCTAATATTAGAGGCTGGCAGTAGGAACAAGATGAGCTTATAAATACACCTAGTGCAGCAGTACGATCTAGCTCTGTGATATCCACTGACGCCTATGAATCGGTGGAGCAAAAGATCACAAAACCTTTTCACAGCTGATCTCCGAAAAATTCGATGCAAAGCAGGCGATTAAAATAGTATTTTATATACGGGAGTTTTGCCGCGTATTTTAAATGAACTAAATAATAAGTTGTGATCAATGTAACAATTTATATATAATAAAATATCTTTATATTATATAATATATATTATTTCTATTTTGGCAAAGCTCTCCTCGACTAAATATTGTATACCGACCACGTAATTTATAAAACTTTAATAGAACGAGTTTCTTCAAGAGCCCCTTCCGATTTTTATTTTTACCTACGACGATGGAACTAAAATCTCAACTAAATGCCAAACTTTACAAAATATTCGTTCGTTGGAGCAAGTGGGAATTTTCTTTAAAAACTCGGTTTAAGTGCTTTGTAATAGCTGTTTTTTTGTTTGCCTTATAAAGTACCTTAATTTTGTTTAGTTTACATGTGGAAAGATGTTTCCGGAAGCTTGCGGAGTTTGCTATTATCACCGGATTTTACTGAGCACTTCTTCTTCAGTTTTTCTGAAAAGAAACGCACTTTTCGCTGTTAATGATATTAAACAATTGTCTTAACTTATTTTGACACATAAAAATTATATATATTTATGGAAACAATGTGAAATATTCCTCTATTCTATTCTATTTCTCTATTTCACTTCGAATCGGAGAAACGTAAACAAAAGTGACAGCCAGTGAACCAGTTTAAAATCACTTATCTTCTCATTCCCCGCAGAAAATCAAAGAATTTGTCACATATGGTTTTTATGTCAGAATATAAAAAAAAAGCAGGAATGGCGAAGGCTGAAATGACGGACTCAGAGTAAAAGTGACCTATTTATAAGGTTCGGGCAAAAGTAGCTTAGAAAATGTTCCGCGTAAAAACGAATAGCGTGAGATTCCGGGCAAAAACGATTTAACTACAAAAAGTAATGCAGTTAAGTAGTTAAGTCGTTTTTGCCCGGAATCTCACGCGATTCGTTTTTGCGCGGAACATTTTCTCAGCCACGTTTGCCCCAACCTTATAAATGTGTCACTTTTATTCTCAGCCCGTCAAATTAAACGACCACCATCCAAGTTGTGTTGGAAACAATTTGCATTTGTATGAGAAGTTCAGTACAGGTGTAATTATTAAGAAGATAAGGAGCGGGGCATTGCAATTAAATTTGAAAGTTGTACAAAGTCACTGATTTACTTTATATTTTTAAAGTAAAGTAATTATCGACATCACTTAAGACGGTATTATATCATCTGTAAGGCGGAATATTAAAATGTTTTAAATAAATTTAAGAGTAAACCCCAACAGGTAATGTTTTCTCGAACCGTTTGTGAACTACGGAAGCCTGCTTTTTGACATTTGCAATCTCGTAAATAAAAAAAATCTGTATCTTGATTTTGCAAACAGAAACTACTTGTTTTCAGCTGATATTTTCGTAAATTTTTCCACTTATCGCTGAAAACTATCAACTAGCATTATAACTTAGTATTTGAAGTAGTTTACAAACCTAAAAAAAGATTTTTCTCCTGGAAATTTATAGTTATTTCTACAAGAAAGTACACTGCACTTCATTGTCTAATTTTATGAATATCGACGAATTTCTCACAATTTTAAAGGTAAAATACAAATTATCCACAATAACCACTGCACTTAGTAATAGATTTTAAGTCAATTAGCACTTTATATCACTTTTAAAACACTTTTTAATTTCGCTTACACTCCGTATTCAAAGCCAGCGAAAATAGTTTTGGGAAAGATGGTCCCTTAAGTTTCATTTCATCTCATTTTCTATTGGATATTCGTTCTCATCTGGAAAAAACATGCTCCTGTACACGATTCATATACGCTATCGCCATTCCTGTTTTGTTTTAGATTCTAAGGTTTTTATACACTACGGCCTCACCTTTAGTTACTTCCTCGTAGGTTTGAGGAGATCATCACGAAACGGCTAGACAATAGCATCATTGCTGAGAGGTGAAATTGTTGAACTACGTGAGGAGTTAGACAATGTCAAACATGAACTTTCGGTGGCTCGAGACAGCCTTGACAGTATTGAGCAGGTGAACAGACTCTCTGATGCAGTTATCCGCGGCATACCGTGCATAAGTGACTAGAGTCCGCAAGTAATGCTGGAAAACATTTCCACAATTACCAAACAGGATCTCTCAACATACTCAACTGCATTTCAACCCAAATCCAACTGTAAACAAAACGAGCATATCAATAATGCGAGGAGAACGCCACTGCTAATTATACAATTTTCTTCTGCTAGCGAACAGTGTCCATTTTTGCAGAAATTTAAGCGCCGTAAAGTGTTACTGAAACAAATCTCACCAACGTTCAGTACTGATGGCAGAGTTTTTGCACATGAAAGTCTTACCAGAAGTAATCAAAGCATACTATGCAGAGCCGTACTCTTCAAGAAGAAGTGTTTAATTTCCTCTGCCTTTACACGCTACGGCACAGCCTACTCTAGATACAAGCCCGGAAAACAAGACATTTCGGCCAGTTGACCACCAAGCGTTTCGTCATTATTTCATTTTTGTTGTACCACAGATTAACCAATCTTTGCACACACAAATAAAACTGTGCACTCTCGTAACCAAAACCAAAGAGAAACGCTGACGTCATAGAGGCATTTTAAACTCAATACTTTGACTAAACGAGCACATAAAAATTGTATAAGAGAGACACTTTTTATCGTGTTCACATTTTCAGAACATTTGTAGATTAAACTCAAGTAAAATCTAATTTATGACTTTAAATATATTGCGAGAAATACTAAGAGAAAGTCCAATTCCCCAAAACTTTTCCTTATGGCTGCTGTGGCAAGTTTTGGTTTGTTTACACCACTAATGCTCAGCTGTTAATGTCAGCTTCGGGACTTGTATCTAGAGTAGGCTGTGCCTCGGTTAACATTGACATGAAACAGAAAAAAAACGCAAAATCTTACTATTTTTGGACAACAGCACCGTGCATAATAACTCACCACATAGAATTTATTTATTTTCCACCAAACACGAGATCAAGACTGCAATCATTAGCCCAAAACATTATTCAAAATTTTAAAACTCTCTACCGCAGAGGAATTGTTTCTCTTGTGCTGGATAGCATTGAGAAAGGTGAGAAGGCGAACATAACAGTTTAGACCGCTATAATCATAATTAATGAGGCCTGGAAAAATGTCAACCCTACTAACCTTTATAACTGCTTCAGAAAGTGCGGGTTTAAGCAAACCGAAAACGTAGAACAGTATCAGAGCCGCCAAAAGTTACGAATTCTGACTCAGGGTGGGGACTTTGACCTAAATGTGGACAGTTAACGTTTGAGAATTATGTTCAAGTTGACGATGATATCAGTGTCCGCGGCGCCTTAACTGTTAGATTTGGCCTCTCTGAATGAGGACGAGCAAGAAATTCAATTCCAGTCACAATGAGCGAGGCAAGGACATCTCTTACTACTCTACGCTCATACGCCCTCAAGATGGACACAAGGGACGATTTCTTCTCAGCTCTCATCACTTTCGAAAATGGACAATGGTAGATAGAAGTCGGTCACTCAAAAGAAAATTACGGACTTTTTTTCCAAATGAACATTTGTGTATAATTGTACAAATGTTGTGAAATAAAAATTACGAATTTTAATCAAACTCTTGTTTATTTGAATTTTTTTCCTCCTTCCCTTTTGGTTATTTGAACTCCTATTATTTGGAACTCTCGGTAATTTGAACTTTTTCTCTGGTTCCTTCAGTTTCAAATTATGGAGAGTCGATTGTATTTCAATTTAAGTAAAAAATATTTGGAAATTGAGTCCACAGTTGACTTCTGTGAATTACAGCGTCTTACGAAGCATACATTGTTGGGAAGACATAATCTATCTAAATCACTGTACTATCGCTTAACTTTCAATCAATTTTTCTCTATTAACTTTTAGATTTAATCCATTCCTTTCTCGAAAAAGCAATACAATTAAATATGGACACGAAAAAAAATAGGCCACAGTAATCTAATAATACCGCCTAAAAGCATACAATTAAACTAGAATGAAAATTAAATCCTGGATAATCTAAAATATGATTAAACTCCAACCACTGGAAAATGATTACATTTGCCCTTTTGCAAGTGGTCGAATTAAAAACCACCTCCATAATTTTTGCACAAATTGCACAATGTTTGATTCAACCAAGGTAATTTGTCTGAAAATAGGACAATCGCTCCGTAAACAGTGCTAGGGTTAAATAGTATACTCGTGGTCTAAATTACTATTTTGCGTGCATACTGAAGACCGCCTATTGCCTGGCTGGTCTCTTCCATCTGTAGAAAATATACTCAATGCCATTTGTTACAATTTTCATAGGGCCGATCCCAACTAATCGAGATGCCCTTAACGATTGGGAAAACTAACACGTGTTAAGCACAGGTGAACATTTCCATTTTCCACTTTGTATTAAGGCCTCCAAGTTTTTATTGAAACTGTACATTTTTTTTTTCAAGTCATCCTGAAAGCACAAAATAATTAATCTATGTTGCTCTAGGTGTGTGTAAATACTAGCAGGAGCTCCGGTAATGGAGCTCTTTTTGTCCAAGGGTGATTATTTACGGGTTCTAAGTGCCAACAAAAGTTTTTTGCAAAGATATTGAACTTTCATTCAGGTTTATAAAGGGATGAAGGTTTCCTCATAGTTTTTTTGATAGAAGGAACCAAAGAAGTTTCGAGCGTGGCCATTGTTTACTCCAAAGTAGATTAAACTTAAATTCTGCAAAAGTAGGTAAGTAAATACAAACATTTCTCTTGAACGTAATCAATTGAAACGCAAATATTGAACGAAAAATAAATGGAATCCAATGAATTTCAGAATTATTTACTCTTTGCAGTTTCGAACGCCAATCACGGTGCATCTACAATCAAAATCAATTGAAACTTATTCCCAATTTGTAGAAATTTTTCACGTTTTTGACTGTGATTCGTACTAAGTAAATTCGGTGACTAATGTGATCTGATATGTCACCCCCAAAGTTGTCAAGAGGCACGGCAATAACAAAATCTCAAGAAGAATCGCAATAAAGATAAGACAAATTCTATATTTGGTGGGCGTGATAAAAAATTCCTTTCAGGATTTCACAAATCAGCACAATCAATCACAACAATGATCAAATCAATGCACCCCTCTGTATCTGCATTCGATATGCCCGTGCACGTTTCTGCATACTTAAGTAAAATTTACTTAAGGATGCTGCCGGAATATGTTTTAGGAAAATCCCTCTATGACTTTTCTTTTATTAAATGGAGTAATTTTGTGTGCATACAGATATTTAAGACACTCAAGTTCACCCTAGCGTTTTGCATTACCTAAATTGAATTCTCCGGAATTTTTATCGGGTTGTTTTTAAATCAGTATCTCGCATGCATGGACCAGTTTTACGCAATAACAAAGATAATAAATTTAGCTCCTAAGAAGTCTTAGTGGACAGATAAATATCTTGAATAATATTTATGTTCAAAGTAAAAATATATTTTGATTTATACATGCTTTCTGAACAGTGATTAGACTAATCTTAAGAGATTGCTTTTAGTGAGATTAAGATGAGCTCTTAAATTATTCAATTAGGTGTTATCAATAATTGAGGAACTCAGAAGTCCAGCTAGTTAAGTTCATTCTCAAATTCTCTGGAAACGGAGTTGGATGAATAGGTTGAGCAGCACGACCAGCATGCCAAGGTTCCCTGGTTCGAGACCAGCTCTCCCCGTGGGTTTTTAAAAAAATTGAATGAAAAATTCCACTCCATCTTTGGGTTGTTGTCTAACTCGCAGCAATATAAATATAAACAAGACATCCAAGTTTCTTCACTCCCCTTACCCTAATTACCTTACGACCAAAGCCATGATAACGCATTAAAGTCTTTGGCCACAGCGTAAAAATAAAAAACACTTGTATTGTCAAATTTAAGCAAAATTTAAACAAGGATCTAAAACTATAATACACCCTCAAAAAAAAATTTTAAAAAAAATTTACAAAAAAAAAAAATAAGCAGAAAAAACACAAGAAAGATAAAAAAGAAAGGAGAAAAACAATTAAAAATAGAGGAAAAGATAATATGTAAAGTGGAAAAAAAACATAGAGAATGACAATAGAAAGAAGGATTAAACAAAAAAAAGGAAAACAGAGAAAAAAAGAAAAAATTAAAAAACGAAATAAACGAAAAAAAAACAAAATAAACAAAAGCCAAAAACAGAAATTATTACAAAGAGATGAAAAGAAAAAGGAACAAATAAAAAAAGATAAAAATGTAAAAAAAAAAGAAATTCAATAAAAAATTAAAGCTAAAAAAACCGAAAAAAAGAAGATGCAAAGGACAAACATAAAAAAAAGAAAAACAGAACAACAGAACAGAAAATAGGGTAAAAAACGGCACTGAAGGACCATAAATTACCGCAAAAAATAAGGCTCAAGTGCGAGTCAGACTCGCGCATCGAAGGTTCCGTACAATATTAAGATCAACAATTAAGATGGTTAATTATTTTCTTGGAAAAACATAAATTTCAGGTATTGGAGGAGGGGAGAGTATTTGTTCAGATGATCCAAAAACTGAGGCTCCTTAAAATTAAAAAAAAAAAACTTTTGAAAGCAAAAAAAAATTTTCATCCCCTCCTCCGACCCTCCCTTCTTAATGTTATTTTTTTTTCTTATTTATGTCTTATCATTGCCTTTACATATGGCACTAAAAAAGGTTACTCGCGTGAACAAAGGAACAGTAAAAGTTCCAGATGTAATTTACTTATTACAATTAGAAATAAAGTCATTAAAATTCGACTACATGTTACAATATTATTCTTCGCCTTCCCACCATACCTTAAACCTATATACAACATTTTTACCATGATCCTTATCCGTAAATGTACTTCATAAATCAAGAAAGAATCATCCAAATCGCGCCAAGTATTACGAAGTAAGGCGATTGCTTTCTCAACTCTCCGACCGCTCTCTTGGTAGAAAATGTGATTATTCTTCACTTTAAGGTACAACTCTCCAGTGACCTTGACCGTGAAATATGTTATTTTTGGAGTCATTCTGAGTAAGTATATATAGGGCGCGGTAGGATCTCCTTCAAATTTTTTGACCTTGAAAATCCATTGGAGTAAGTAATCGCGACGGACACCAGCCCCCCTCTTCATAAAAAATTACAACCCCACCAAGTTTTGAATTGTGTATATATGAAATGAAGTTATTTCAACGAAGAACCATGAATGATACATACCGCTCTATAGAAGTACATACCGCTCTATAGAGGTACATATCGAATTGCAGAGTTAAGATTGATATTACCCTCTCCTCCCGCAATTTTATAACAATCTGGCCATTACGAAAGGTATTTGAGAGTTTAAAGAGTGCGATTTTCAAGCTAAAAAAAAAATATGAAAGAGGTCCCAGCGCGCCCTATATATGTTACTCAGAATGAATCCAAGAGTAACATATTTCAAGGTCAAGGTCCTCTCTGATGTAGTACCTGACAGTTTTCACGAAGCTCTCTTCCAAAAACCAAAATTTATACCGTAATGTAAATTGAACTAGATACTAGCAGAATAAATAAAACATCCAAATCAATCCACGTGGTATGAAGTTAGGTTCCACCCCACCTTATTAGTGAAGTGTTTTCTTTTATTTAAAGGGGAAACAAAAACGTTCTTCAAGCTGATCCACTTGTTCCACGGTCACATGTACACTAGGTGTCGTTTTTGGGAAGTCGGATAAAAAGCCTTGTCAAAAGCTTTCGACAGAATCAACCACAGAATTTTCACTCATAAGTGACACATTTTATGTTTTCCTTCGGTTTTTGTATATTGGGAGTTTTTGTATTCAGGATGGTTCAAGATGACTATTCTGTGGTACCCCTGAGGTGTTAAGTATTTCATTAGAAAGCGAACCACAAAACAATACACGCTACGTACGATCAGGCAGCGTGTTTTGTTTTCTGACAGGGGTGGCACAGGGTAGCCATCCGTTGCTTTTAATCATTTACATCAATAATATTTCAACGATCCTCCATCACTCGAGAATGCTTTGCTTTGCCGAAGACGCTAACATTTTCCAAAATTTTCCAAAATTTTTCTGACTTAGACGCCTTTCATAAATGGAGTTCTATAAATTGCCTCCCTCTGAACATCCTTAGGTGTACTACGATGTTCTTTTCACTCAATAGACCTCCATTGCACTTTAATTTTTCTACTAATGGTAGTTCATTAACCAGAATTGACAAGACGAGGGGTTTACGGGTTATACTTGATACTCATTTCTCCTTTGAGGATCACATAGATTCTCTCTTAAATAAAGTTAACGTCCCCCCTAGGGACGGTTTTACTTAACGCTGGTCAAAAGATTTTGACGATCCTTATATAACAAAACTTCTCTATTGTTGTTGCTAGGCTTATTCTATAGTACGTTAACCCTGTTTTCCGCATTACCGTTTCGAGGCGGTCCAGCGTAGAGTTTTGAAATTTACTTTCATGGGTCTTCCCTGGAATAATCCTCTAATTCTGCCTCCATATTCAGACAAACTCTAACTATTCTCGCTGGACTGTCTTGAAGATAGGCGTTACAGGTCTAAAATTATTCTTGCCTTCGATTGTTTGCAGGACATATTTAATTCTCTGGAGCTACTAGGGTCTCTGAATAAGGTAACTCTTTAATATTGACTGTTTTATATTTATATATTTATTTTGTAGTAATAAGATATTTGATGAATCTTTGCATAATAAAAGCCGGTGCATAAAGTACGAAGTTAGGCAACACTTCTCCTCCATCTCACCTTCACTTTAAGGGGCACCACCAGATTGAAGTTTTTAAAAATCAGGTATTTTTCACGGTTGTTTCCTGCTGGCAACAGATTACGTTAAAAAGGCTATGTGTGTTGCAAAGAAAATCTCAATTGCTTCGAAATCTGCTTTAAATTGTAGATCCACTTGCAACCGTTGTCTCGAATCGGATGACGTTCTTTTCCCCGCTTCTTACGCCACAAGGGGTTAAGGGAACTAGAGAGATTTGAGGAATACGTAGAAAAAAAGTTTATTTCAAAATTCGCAGTTATTCGTAATTATAGTGCTCACAGTAGTCCCTATAAACAGGAACAAATATCGTCTTAGAAATTTTACAGTAAATTTGTGAAACCTATATCCAACAGAAAATGCAGAGGAACAGTTTCAGAGCATTGGCTAGATGCAGCCACTTAATTCGTATATTTATTTATTACAACAGGTTCGCCAAATCTGGATCCTACGACAAGTACATATCATTAAAACTGAGGAATAGAACTAAGTTATTCAAATGAGTAGCCTCAGCTCGATGTAAGCAGCGTAATCATAATAAAGGCGGGACCGGGCAAGTAAGAAATACCTACATCGTTCAGTAATTCAGAGGAGTTGATCGTACCCTACAATAAATCATACAAAAAAGTAACCTTATAAATCCTACGTGTCTTTTCAAGAAAATCGAGAGAAATCAGACCACGCCTAGCAAGATAGAATGAAAAGAAGAAAGTATCGCGAGAGGGAAGACCGCGAAGAGCGAACCTAAGGAATCTGCGCTGAACAACCTCGATCCGGTTGATGTTGACTACAAAGTATAGATCCCAAACGGGGCAAGCGTATTAAAAGGGAGACGGTTACTGGAGCACCAGTCATGAAAAATGTGAATGTCGGAGCTCAACAGAGTACAGTCGTTGTCGCGAGAAACGACACGGAATATTTTGGCGTCATGAGAATAACACAGGATTCTGGAGCTTGAAGGGAGCAACGAGACATCATTAATAAAAATGATAAAGAGGAGTGGGCCGAGAATGCTGCCCTGAGGCACCCCAGAAGGAACAAAGAATTCGTTGGTTTGCAATGAAAATCACTAATTGAAACTTCGAACAAATTCGCAACATGACACAAGGTGGCGATGGGTCTGTAATTGGAGATGTCAGACTTATCATCTACAGGACAGAGAAAGGATGACAAATAAAACAGAATAGGTTCAACAGATGAAGAGTATTTTTTTCAAGAAATACGAACGGACACCATTTGAACCATACGAAAATCCGTTGGACAAATTCAACAAATATTCAGTGACGTTAATGTCATCAAAAACTATGTCGATGGATTCAAGGAAAGTATTGGGAAGAGTAGGCTAGACTAGACTAGAGTAGTGGGTAAAATCGGTGGAAATAGTATCACAGTTAGAAAAACAGAACTAGGTAATGAAGAAGGCAGCGAAAAATTGGTCATAACAACGTGGTCGTTGCTCTCGCGATCACCAACCTAAGAGAGGAAGGGTAGCCATCACTATGTCGCTGAGAGTAAATAAACCTCTAAAACTTTCTAGGGTTGGAATGCAGCATATGTATATCTCGTGTCGGACAGAAATATTTTGTGGGACGTCTGCAAATCAAAAGAGAAAAACGGAGAAAGAGATCGTAGTAGGCTTGGTAGTCTTCGCTAGAGAAGCAGAACCTTTTCTAGGCCTTATTCTTTTGGTTTTTAAGGTGTTTCAAGGAGCTATCCATCGAGTGTCTAGACAAATGAGGGAAGCCTACAAAGGAAACCGGCACATACTGAGAAAAACAAGTAAAAGCACATTATAGAAGGTGCAAACGGCCCGGTCGGGCTCAGCAAGGTCGTTCGACCAGTCATATGCCTGGAGTCATATGCCTGGGAGGAAAAAAACTGTCAGGAGCCTCAAAACACAGGAGAACCTAGAGTGCAGGATGTTGGCTGTACTCCGGGATTAGGGGAGTTAGGCACCTTCTCACAAACTAGCCATCTGGGTTGGTCGAAAAAACAAAGTCTGGCGATCTCCCCAAGTTATTCAGCATATCGCTGCACTACGTTAGACCTTCAGTGGCACAGGGGTTCAGGGGGAGCGCCCTCAATGTAAGGCAAAAGCTCCTTAGTCTCTGAGGACTGAATCCAACTAACTGTGGGAAGGTTAAAGTTAACAAAAATAACGGCCTCATCGGCGGGCAGCAAGGCATCGCTTAAACTATCGATGGAAGCAGAAAGTAAGTCAAATGAACGTGGGGGTGAACCAGAGGGAATATAGATAGTAAAAACATACAAGTCTCGCCGGGGGAACCTTAAGGGTAATCCATAAAAGTTCCAGATCGCCGGAGCAAGTAATCTGCATGACTGAGCAAGAACACCTTCCTTCCCAAATCGGAGCACACAAATCAGAGTGGCGGTCACGCCGAAAATCCTAAAGCTCAAGAGCTCAGCGTGAGTTATACCGCCACATAGCCAGGTTTGACAAATGACGTCAAAGTCGATGGAGCTGGAAGCAGAAAATAAGTGCGATGTTTTGTACTCTAACCCGATCAAGTTGTCAAGTTTTATAACTCCATTACCAGTCTACTACTGAGCAAAAAAAAGGAATTTTCTTCATGAATGTAAAATGTGCATAGCATAAAAAGAAAGAATTAAAATTTTGTTGGTTTCTTTTCCTTAAAAAGAAAAATTTTATATTGCAAAAATGCATTCCTGATTCACAACTACACAAAGCATTAAAGGCTATTATGCAATAGCTTGCAGGTATCTCAACAATTTTAAATATTTCCTTTAAAGTATAACGTGAAACTTTTAAAATACCAGACAAGTACTATCAGGCATCAAACATTGTTTTTTTAAAAGAATGGCAAGTGAATGATTTTCAAAAATCGATAAATGTGAGCAAAAGTCTTCTTCGCTTTTGCAATATAAAAAACATCAGTGCTCGCCCTGTCTACTCTCCAATTGTAAGGACCTCATTAGCAATGAGAAGTAATTTAATAAAAGTTAAGTAAATTTAAAAACAAAAAGGCACTCTGACGTATTTGATGAAATAATCCCCTATCATAATGTATAGCTAAGCGAAAAAAAGCTCCTAAAAGGATATTCTTAAGTAATCCCTTCATCTCCATAAATTTATAAAATCAAGCTGTGCGAGAAAATTGCTGATAAAACCGCCCGTTGTTCCCTGTAATAAATCATACAGAAAAGTAATCTTAAGGATCACAACGGACCATTTATAGGTCGTTGTGAGGCTGATCGGCTGTAGGGCTGATAGCCGCCACCCTAACCTAACCTAATCTTATAAATCCTACGTGTCTTTTCAAGAGAATCGAGAGAAATCAGACCGACCATAGCAAGATAGGATGTAAGGAAGAAAGTATCGCGCAATTGAAGGCCTGATATGACCTACAGGACAGAATCAGGATGAATAAATAAAAAAGAATAGGGGCAACATATGAACAGTAATTTTTCAGGAAAGACGAAAGGACTACATCTGGACCACACGAAAATCTGCTGGACAAATTCAACAAATATTCAGTAAACGGTAACGTCATCAAAAACTATGTCGTTGGATTCAAGGAAAGTATTGGGAAGCCTAGTCAAGTGGGTAAAATCGGTGGAAATAGTATCACAGTTAGAATCACAGATCTAGGTAATGAAGAAGGCAGCGAAAAATTGGCCATAACAACGTGGTCGTTGCTCTCGCGATCACCAACCTAAGAGAGGAAGGGTAGCCATCACTATGTCGCTTAGAGTAAATAAACCTCTAAAACTTTCTAGGGTTGCAATACAGCATATGTATTTCTCGTGTCGGACAGAAATCTTTTGTCGGACGTCTGTAAATCAAAAGAGAGAAACGAAGAAAGAGATTGTAGTAGGCTTGGTAGTCTTCGCTAGAGAAGCAGAACCTTTTCCAGGCCTTATTTGTTTTAGTTTTTAACGTGTTTCAAGGAGCTATCCATCGATTGTCTAGACAAATGAGGGACGCCTAAAAAGGAAACCGGCACATACTGGGAAAAACAAGTAAAATCACGTTATAGAAGGTTCAACCGGTGCGGTCAATGTCGGGATCAGCGAGGTCGTTCGACCAGTCATATGCATGGAGCCAATCATTGAGGGAAGAAAATTCAGCCGCTTTAAAGTTTAAAGAACAGTCACTTAGGGAGGAAAGAAACTGTCAGGAGCCTCAAAACACAGGAGAACCTAGAGTGTAGGATGTTGGCTGTACTCTGGGATTAGGGGAGTTTGGCACCTTCTCACAAACTAGCCATCTGGGTTGGTCGAAAAAATAAAGTCTAGCGATCTTCCCAAGTTATTCAGGATATCGCTGCACTACGTTAGACCATCAGTGGCACAGGGGTTCAGGCGGAGCGCCCTCAATGTAAGGCAAAAGCCCCTTAGTCTCTGAGGACTGAATCCAACTAACTGTGGGAAGGCTAAAGTTACCAAAAATAACGGCCTCATCGGCGGGCAGCAAGGCATCGCTTAAACTATCGATGGAAGCAGAAAGTAAGTCAAATGAAAGTGGGGGGGGGGGGGAACCCAGAGGGAATATAGATAGTAAAAACATACAAGTCTCGCCGGGGGAACCTTAAGGGTAATCCATAAAAGTTCCAGATCGCCGGAGTAAGTAATCTGCATGACTTTTTTTTTTATACGATGTGGCCAAATCCTAGGGGACAACCCTTTGATGCGTTAGCATGGTTTTGGCCGATAGGAAATTAGAGTAAGGGAAGTGAGGAAACTTGAGTCTTGTTTTTGCATTGCTGCAAGCTAGACAACAGCCCAGAGACGGAGTGGATTATTTTAATTTCTTAATAAAAGCTCACGGGATCATCTGGTCTCGAACCCGGGACCCATGGCATGTTGGTCTTACCGCTCAACGTATTGATCCAACTCCGTCTCCAAGCAAGAACACCTTCCTTCCAAAATCGGAGCACACAAATCAGAGTAGCGGTCACGCCCAGGTTTGACAAATAACGTCAAAGTCGGTGGAGCTGGAAGCAGAAAATAAGTGCGAGGTTTTGTAGTCCAACCCGATCAAGTTGTCAAGTTTTATAACTCGATTACCAGTCTACTACTGAGCAAAAACAAGGAATTTTCTTCATGAATGTAAAAGATGCATAGCATAAAAAGAAAGAATTAAAATTTTGTTGGTTTCTTTTCCTTAGTATGAAAAATTTTATATTGCAAAAATGCATTCCTGATCCTCAACTACACAAAGCATTAAAGGCTATTATGCAATAGCTTGCAGGTATCTCAACAATTTTAAATATTTCCTTTAAAGTATAACGTGAAACTTTTAAAATACCAGACAAGTACTATCAGGCATCAAACATTGTTTTTTTTAAAGAATGGCAAGTGAATGATTTACAAAAATCGATAAATGTGAGCAAAAGTCTTCTTCGCTTTTACAATATAAAAAACATCAGTGCTCGCCCTGTCTACTCTCCAATTGTAAGGACCTCATTAGCAATGAGAAGTAATTTAATAAAAGTTAAGTAAATTTAAAAACAAAAAGGCACTCTGACGTATTTGATGAAATAATCCCCTATCATAATGTATAGCTAAGCGAAAAAAAGCTCCTAAAAGGATATTCTTAAGTAATCCCTTCATCTCCATAAATTTATAAAATCAAGCTGTGCGAGAAAATTGCTGATAAAACCGCCCGTTGTTAACCTTAACGAAAGAAATAACTCTTCCATGTAATAATGTACTTTGTGGTTCAGGTATAAATTGATCCTATTATCCAACGTAGTGGGAATCATGAAATTTCTCCTTGAAGTCACGCAAACCACTAATTTGGACTCTAGATCTCCTCAAGCTATCCCATTCCGTATTTGAGAACGACAAAGTGGTTAAAATAATTCGTGTTTACATTGTACGGAAGAAAAAATTTTAAATTAGTATTTTTTCCTCGTTTATACATAATCAATTGTGGAGCGAGGGGGGAGTAAATTGAAATCCATTGTCGTGGATGTAAGGACTCTAGCCAATATAATGTTCAAGTTCGCTGAATTGGAGAATTCACTTAGGCAATTCTTTTAAAATGGAATTCACCCACCACAAGAATCGAAACGTTCTAAAGAAAGTGCACATTGACTTGCAGGAGAATGATACCACCCCTAAGGATATTGGAAAGCTCGTGCATAATGCATGAATCCTTGGTCCCATTCGTTCAATCAGAGAAGCGTAAAAGTCAATTACAGGCACTGAATGAGATTAAATCTCCCCCTTTTTTGGATTTTGGTTTTTTACTCTGACCACCCTTGTTTCTGTGCAATTGTTCTCGTGCCAAATAGGACACATTTGCAACTTGAATCCGGCGGCGCAATGCACAGAAGGAAACACCAAATGTCCGACATAGGATAGGGGCTTTCGAAATGTCACATGGGACTTATTAAGGGGCGCGTGACATATTTTATGCGACAGTCGATTTTTTTTTTTATACTTAAATTTCCGGAATGCTGCCTATTCAGGAAATGAACGCCATGAATTTTAGGAGAAATTATTAAGACAGCCTGACGGGGATTATACTTTCCGGAGTGATGACGTGAATATAAAAATTTTATAAGATTTCTGGAAGATACGGTCTTGATTTTATAGACAAGGGGGAGGCTTTCGTTACGGTTTATTGTCATTAATTTAAAATTTAAGGGAGTGTGGAATTTAATGTTGCTTTAATGGAATCAATAAAGTAAGCAAATAGAAAATTCAGGAATATGTTGTATCCTGAAAGCATGAAATAGATTCAGAATACTCCTTCACTCCCTAAATCCCTAAATACGGCAGTTTTTATATAACAACTGAAGACGAAAAGCTTACGTAATGCTTTTAAGTCTGCACCGTCATCTGCACAAAAATTGGGTTGAAAATTTGCTTACACTACAAAAGTATCTTAAACTTGTTATCCTTTATATACTCTCGTCGCCAAAAATGTGGTATCCTGTGTCTGTGAAGTACGAAAAGAAAAACACGCAACAGTCAGCGTCTTATATGGCGAGGGGAGTTTCGTCTCCATGAAAATCGTTATTCCGTCATGGAAAAGTGTCTTTCACTATAATTCATAGTGATGCTTTTTCAATGGAAATTTTTATGGGTCCAGTGACTTTTTTTGAGGCACAAAAAACAATGAATAGCTTCAATAAATATAATAGTGGATTTATGGCTGTTATCAGAGACTAACTCTATTGTCAGATGAAAGATTGATAAGAATGGAAGAGAATTGTAAGGAATTTTTTACTCTGATTTTATAAACTTTATTTGCTTGTGTAGTTTGGTATGACGCCGATAAAGGACTGGACTTCGGTAGGCAAAGTGCAGTAGTAGGAGCACTTCTTTAAGTAACGAAAATAATAACAATACTATTGTCTACTACACTTACTTTTTTAAAGTAACACAAGCAACACCAGTTTCAGATTTCGGCTATCATCACTACTGTAAAAAAGTCAGTGTGGTAGACAATAGTATTCTTCTTATTTTCGTTCTTTATGATGGCTAACCACACAATCTCCGCTAATAAGACTGAGTCAACTTCTTGAAAGGTTGGGTTTTCCGCCTTTATTGCTCGACTGGATCTGCTCTTACTTAAAAAATAGGACTTACCGTGTCTCTTTCCGTAATACTTTATCTAGAGTCGTTAGGGCTTCATCTGGTGCACCGCAAGGTAGCCATTGGGGGAGTGCTGCTGTTTATTCTTGCCATTGACGACATTGTCCCTCTGATTAGACACTCCAAAGTTTTAATCTACGCAGACGATATGAAGATTTTCTCATGCGTTAGAAACAGTTAAGATTCTTCCTGCATTCAGGATGAATTGAATACCTTCGTGGGTTGGTGTGCCACAAATGGACTGCAACTAAACCTGGATAAATGTGAAGTTATGTCATTTTCTATGGAACATCAATCAGCTCGTCTTTGATTATACCTTTGTGGAAACTAATATACGTCGTGTGGAGTCCGTCACTGACCTCGGTGTAATGCTAGACCAAAAAGCTCGATTTCACTCTGCACATAAACGATATAGTATCTCTGAGTAATTCAGTCCTTGGTTTTGTTAAGCGGTGGTCAAGGGAGTTTTCTGATCGACAGACCCTATTTCACTTTTCTTTTTTCTTTAGTTAGACCAATTCTTGAGTACGCATCTCAGGTTTGGTCTCCTTGCTATTATGTTCATTCTAGACGCATTGAATAGGTGCAGCGGAACTTTGTTAGGTTCGTACTAAGGGACCTCCCGTGGAATGATCCATTAAGGCTTCCTCTTTATGAGGATCGCCTCCGATTGCTTAATATGCACTCGTTAGAGGAACGACGTAGAATTGCTGACCTGGTATTTATTCATCAGCTTTTGAACTTGAATATAGATTCTCGCACTCTTGCAAGTTTGGTTACTTATAGGCAAACCCCGTATATCTTAAGAATATTGCCTTTACTACATGTTATCCATTCTCGGCCTCTAACTATGGTATGCATGAGCCTATTAACCGCATGTGTAGAGCCATGAATATGTGTCCTATTTTTGACCTGGCTCTTACTAAGGATTTGCTCAAACGATCTCTGTTGTCTTTGCATAGTCTTTGAATAGGTCAATTAATTCCAGGCCTCTGCCTGTGAAGTGCGTCTTCTGAGTTAGAAGGGTTAATTCTATATTTAAGTCGCAAGCGTGTGCTGTTCTCTGAAACGTGAATGCAGAGTAGCATAGATTTTGTGAAAAATAGATTTTGTGTAATCGCAACAGGATAGAACATTAGGTGCAACTCCCGAGTTAAAAGAAGGTGACTCACACATTGAATTAACCCTTCTAACTCTGAAAGCGCACTCCAGGAGCAATTGACCTACCCACCAGAATATAACAAAATATTAAGGTGAATGAGGCTCCCACACCAGCATACAAAAAAAAAATATTAGTACTCAAAAGCACAAAACACACACAAACACAACAATCAGGGGTGCACAGGCAATAGAGATCGCTTGAGCCAAGCCAATACAATACATACACAAACCAACATAAAAAACCTTACAAAAGCCGAGTGAGTGCAACAGGATGCCTACAAGTTGTAGAGGCTCCTCCTTAATGTAATCTTGTCCACGTTAGTGCTGAAAACATCACCAACATCATTAGCAAACTTACATATGTGGTTAACTGGCTCAAACTTACCGGACCTAGTGCGTGAGAAAGCTATCCGGAAACTTGAACGGTTTGGAAGGGAATAGGACAATTCTCTAGGTAAAATTTTGGAAGAACATTCCTCACTGTCAATCTTGCCCTGCAGAAGCTGGCGTAGATAAATTATATCAGCAACCCAACGACGCTTCTCGAGAGTAGCAAATTGAAGCAGTCCCAGTCGCTCTTCATATGGAGGCAGAATAAGAGGGTCACTCCAGGTCAAAGCACGAGGGGTCGATCTCACAAATCTACGCTGTACGGATTCAATACGATTAATGTGAGATCTGTAAAACGGAGACCAAACCGGACTAGCATACTCCAGCAGTGGTCTAAAATCCCAGCATAGAGTTGACCCTGGGCCCTGCGATATTATTAATGTGGGGGATGAAGTTAAGTTGTCTATTAAGATACATACCCAAGTCCTTCACTCTCTCCACCCGTTGAATACAAGTACCATCAAACTTTTACTGAAAAGTACAGTAGTTATGAGACCTCGAGGGGATTATAACCTGACGTTTCCCAATGTTTAATTTAAGATTATTATTGCCACACCAGCTATAAAATATGTCTTGTCTAGGTCGGACTGCAAGATCTCGCAATCCACAAAAGATTTGATTGGGAGAAAAATCTTGATATCGTCCATATAAATAAAAATTTTGCTTCTTTGAAGCAAATAAGTAATATCATCAATAGATAAGATGAATAACAATGGACCAAGATGACTACCCTGAGGAACGTCAGAAGGAGCCCCAAAAGCATCAGAGAGCACGCTTCGAAAACGCACTCTATAAGTCCTATTAGATAAATACGGCTTAATCCATGCAATGAGTGGAGGCGGAAAACCCAGCCTGGCCAATTTGAAAACGATAATAGAGTGAGACAGCTTATAAAAAGCCTTACTAAAATCAGTATAAATGCAGTCAGTTTTGCAGCCATCCAAAAATCCATCCACATTGCCAGAAACAAACTCCAACAAGTTGGATACCGTGGACCTACCCTGAAGGAACCCATGCTGCCGGCTAGAAATTAAACCTCTACACTCCATGGACAATTGAGATTGGATCATCTGTTCGGAGAGTTTTGGAATGCAAGATAATTTAGCAATTGGTCTGTAGTAAGTAATCTCTCTCCGATTGCCAATCTTAAAAACGGGGATTAAAAATGATGTCTTCCAGCGTGCAGAGAAACGGTCCACCGAAAAAGACCGCCGGAAGAGTAAAAGTAAGGGACGTAATAACGACAAAAAGCACTTCTTTAAGACAACAGCAGGAACCCCGTCAGAGCCACAAGAAAAGTCATCCGGAAGTTCTACAATATTCTTGGACAAGATCTCCTTCGTGATAGATGGAATAGGTACGACGGGCGTATTTCTATTATTAATGCGCGAAAAGTTGCTACTATCTGGAATAAAATCGGATGATTCAAATGCCCCTAAAGTATTCAGCAAATAAAATATAAATAATCTTATAATCACTACTGGAACTTAACCCGAATTCCATAGTCGATGGATAGTTATCTACCCTTCTCCTCCTCATATTGACATAATCAAAAAATGTCCGGGGGTCAGAGAATAAGCTGCCTCTGAGGTTCTGAAGGTATTCTTCATATAGGAAACGAGAAAGACTTATAAAATGTTCGTGGCAGAGAATAAATTCACGCCTAGAGTCAACACTGTCCACACGCAGTTACTTTTTTCAGACTTGTGACTGAATCGGATTAAGCCAAAGAGGGCTATCTTCAACGCATTTATTTTGTAATGTCAAGTAAAAACAAGCTGGACATAATCACCATGAAGGTTTAACATCACATTTCCCTTTACATCTAATGTTCGTTGATATTGAGAAGGTGTTTGACAGCGTTGATCAGGAATATAAATGGGCAGCTTTACGCAGGAGAGGCATCTCAGAAAAAATTATCATCATCATAAAGGGGTCCTAGTCAGGAGCCCAGTGTTATGTCCTACACGAGGAAAAACTGTCGGAGCCCTTCCAAGTGCTGAATGTCACCTTTGCTTTTTCTCGACGACCACCCATCGCGAGGGATTAGATGGAAGCTCTTTAACCACCTTATGCACCTGGACTATGTCGTCGATGTATGCCTTCTATTAAACAAACGGAGTCATGTAGCCCAAATGTCCGAATCCCTGAGCAGAGAAGGTCGCAGAGCAGGGTTTAAGATGAATGCTGCTACAACCAAACTTATGAGCTTGGACTCAAGGAGACAAAATAAAATTTATCCTGAAAAGACGCAAATAGAGCTAATGGAAAAATTGTGCTATCTCGAAAACTTAGTTACAGCAGACGGCGGAGCTGAAGCTGATTTACAGGCTCGCATCAATAAGGCTCTGCGTGCATTTAATACTCTTGCTAAGATCTGGCGCAATAACAACATCTCCAGACGCACAAAACTCCGTACTCTGTTGTACGTCTGTGCAAAATGGAAAGTGACCTGGCCTTTGTCAATCGGTGTCTTCAGCGCATCCTTAACATCCATTGGCGTTAGTTCATTACTAAGGAAGACCTACACAGACTTATAGGCCAGATTGGATAGGCTGTAGATTGGAATCCTCACGTAAACTAAGGAAGACGCCAAATTGGATAACCACACAACACTTGTAAATCATGGCCACAGTTGAAGGCATTGGCGCAGAACCGGCCGGAGAGTCGGTGTAATAGACGCCCCACAATGGGTTAAAGGAAACAGAGAGAGATGTTGTCGAATGCCTTAGAGAAGTCTAGTAGTAGGTACCTAAACGACGACATGCCCTCAGTCTAACGAAAATCAAAAGTAGTCACGCAACTATGCTCAGCACGAAAACCAGTCAAGGACGCCTTACCTTTGATGACCATATTAATGATTTATAAAAAGACCTATTAACTTTTTCTGGGATTTAACAGATTAGCTATTTGAGATCGCTAGTGTATTTTTCTATTTACTTTTGCGATATCCAAAACTTTAGTATTTACGGCTGAAACTTTAATAGAAGTATAAATTCCACTATCTGAAAATCCCGATGCTATATGGTTGATGTACACTGCTTGAAGATGAATAACGTACAGCTAAAGGTGGAACCATTATTTACTACTTTTCAATCTTCAGCAGAAAAATAAGAAGTGATGATCCATGTTATCTTCTGGTAGACTACACCGTTTTTAGTACACTCATCTCCATCAACTAAGGTGACTTAAAAAATTCAGGTTTGATTAGTGGAGAAGTTTTCCCAAGAGATTTCCGGGGACTCTGTTATCGTAATGTCAGTATAATCTTGGTCTCCTAGAACCATCGGGCTTTAGGTTAGGTTAGCTGGTGGCTACCGGTAGTAAATCAGTCGACCTCACATGATCCGTTGCGTTTCCACTACAAAGGGAACATCAACCTGGATCACTCTAGCACTTCCACGCAGTGATTAGTTGCACCAGCCGCAGCTATTGAGGAACTTGGTTATGTCCTTCAGCTCTACGCTGCCGAATTCCTCTACTCCAGGCTTTAGAACTGTAAGGTATTTTTTAAAGAAGGAAGAAGTGATCTAATCTAATCTTATTCTAAAAAAGGTTTCTATATTTAAATGTTTGTCTACATATCTTGCATTTAACTACGTACTACTGTCGACGGTTACACAACAAATTTTTTGTTTGATGATTGCTCGAAAATGAGTCGAAGGCTCAACCAGACTGCTCGTTTTTCACCTCATTATTAAATCAGTGCGAACTGAATCTCTACAAAACAATTTTGGGAAACCTGCATGCTATTAAACTGTTTCCATTGTTTTACATTGGCAGGTAGTACTTTAGATGTTCCTTTCATCTTGATAGAACGTTGTTAACAATTTTCCAAGACCTAGTTAAGCCGGCTTGAATGAAACCATTCCTCAGGAATTTCTCAGGCTACGAACCTAATGAATAGTGAGGGAGTTTCTTGCTTTAGATCGCTATCAAACAATGAACCTTTCGGGTGCATAATAACTTTGGCTCAGTGCTTACTTCCATTAAGGGATGAAGATGGTTCCACCGCAGGAGCTACGTAGTATTCAGTGGTTGCATCATAGCGCTGACTACTCTACTGCCCACAATCCCCCCCCCCCCTCATCCACCTTACTAACTGGATGCTGTAGCACAGGAACTGCGAGTGCGAGATAATCGATTTGTTCACCAGCCCCACTGATTTATGACGTAGAGCTCATTGTTCGAATTTGGTAAACAAGTTCTCTTTGGCACTTGAAATGACAAATTTATAACTTCCCAAGGAAGCAACTTGTGTGCCCTCCATTGATTGCTGAAAATCACCCCACTCAGGAATTCATAGGAGCTTTCATCGAGGACGAGAAACTTTGCCGGAGACTTGCGAGTAAATCAGACTTTCATCTTATACCTTGTTATAACTGTAAAGTTGAGAATATCATCCCCATTGTATTGTCCCGGACCCCGGTTCTTCACAAGCACCATCTAGTGGTTGTAATTATTGTCTCAAGAGCACAAACTTTAATTGATTTCTTTGACAAGGCAAGAGCAAGCTCTCTAATTGTCGTAGATAACAATTATCCTTGGGCGACGTGTGTAATATAACAAAATTATCCATGTACGATGCTTGTTAACAATGTTTTCCTTGTAACTTGGTCCTCGAGCGTTTTCCAATTCTATTGTCGTGGAAGAACCGTATGCGATTGTTTATTCTCATCCTCGGCGTGTTTTTCAAATGTTACGAGCATAAAAGGCTTAGCAGAATGGAGTCCCCGCTGTATATGTAGTCGTCGACGCGCTGAATGATGTTACTAGCAACAAAATAGAATTGTTCTGCTCTTATCATAATGGCCCCCAAAGAGAGCTGCAAATAAAACTGTTCTGTGGTCCTTTGCCAGAAAATATTAATTATCCCTTCATTGTGTGCTCCGTCGTCATTAATTTTGTTCCGTTAAAGCCGGGGTTTTGCGATCCGACGTGTGTTCCGGGATTAAATCACATCTCGAAATTGTGAGGTAAAATATTCCACCGAAGCAGGTCATCACGTATGCAAATTTAACAGTTTGCGACACCTCTGGTAGTTTTATTAAATACGTGTATTTAGCGGTTTTCGGGTGTGTCACTCACTCGCTACATGGCCTGGATGCTGCCGGCCGGATTCAGTTCCAGTGCAGTCAAGATACTCTTGCTATTCGGTAATATGAAAAACCAGCAGAATTTTATTTTGTGGCTTGTTATACTGCAATGGCAAATGCAGTCGGCTGTGTTTCGAATGCATCGGTGTCCTTAAAGGGATTAAAGCATGGAGAAAGCTTCTGCAAAATTGATCCGGAGTTAAATTGGTTCCAATTTTCAGTTATTTTGCCAAGTTGTATGGGAGTGAAATATAACTACTTTACGGTAGTTATTAGCCAACTTAACATAATTTTTCGTGTGAGCTGGAACATTAATAGATTGGTTATCCTGTGTTGTCTGACTTTTATATACATACTATATTTGTTAAGCTCTGAAAAGGAAAGCCAACAAGTACAGGGTTTTTTAGATCGGGTGTGCGAAAATGCAAGGGGTGGCAGATCTTACCTAGCCAAACATAAATTTTTCTGACAGGGACGTTTGGGAGTTACAGGGTGATTTATCAAAATCGACATCAAACAAACGCAAAAAGCTACTATAACTTCTACCATTGCAGGTACAGTCACTTCCAAAAGTAATAAAAATGTTTTGAAATTACCAAAAATTTAGCATTTTTCCAAATTTTCTCCGAAATTCACATCAATTTTTATTTTTACTAAATTGCCCATCTCATTACCTTTCCAAAAAAAAGTGCAACATGTGCAGGTAGAGAAAGGCTGTAGAAATGTATACGTAGAAAATCAATTTAAAGAAACTAAACTCCCTCACTGATTGATCTCTTGTGAAACTCATTGATCTCGTGTCAAAACTGAATGTTGCTTGCTACGAATGCCAGGGCTACGCAGATGACCTGGTTATTACCATTATGAGCAAGCAGGGCAGGACTTTATCAAGAAGACTGCAAAATGGTCTCAATGTGGTAAAATCCTGGTGTACTAGGAACCGACTCAAAGTCAACTCAAGTAAATCAACCATGGTACCCTCTACAAGAAAAAGGATGCTGAGTTTAGAGTGTGCCACTCTTGAAGGAACACGGAAATTCACAAGTGAGGTCAAATGCCAAAAGACAGCGCAGTTCGCATTACAAAAACTCCAGATGACAGCATGTCTAGGACCCACGGGTGCCATGCCCACATGCCCCAGCTATGGAGGTGCTACTAGACCTCCTCCCTTTACACATACACCTAAATAAGGAGGCTGCCTCGAGTGCAATAAGGCTGCATGGTATCAATCTAATCTCAGCAGGCAGTCTGACTGATCACAGAAAAATTCCAGAATAATTCAAGAATTATCCTGTGATCGATTCAATTTCAAATCACATGCCGAAAAGGCACTACTTTGATATTCGAGCTGATCCTTGAGAGCAGAGATAATTGGCTCAACAGTAGACATATCTTTGAATAGGGATCTATGGTTTGGTACACGGATGAATTCAAGTTGGAAGACAGAACGGCCATCGGGGTCTATGGCCCCAGAATAAGGTTCTATACCAACCATCTTTAAAGCAGAGATACACGCCACCGAACTCTGCGCACATGAAATTACTCATAAAGGTATACGCTGTGCCAAAATATACGTAATGTTTGACAGTCAGGCGGCACTCAAGGCTCTGGGGTCCTACACCTTTGAGTCCAGAATTGTCTGGAACTGTCTCAATGCTCTCAAAGAACTGGCTCATGGCATTGAAGGCAATGAGAAGGCGGATCACCTGGCAAAAAAAATGTGCGAATTCTCAGTTCATCGAACCTGAGCCATTCTGTGGCTACTCGAATAACCGACTAGCAATGCTCATCAGGTCATGGGAGGACAATTGCAAGCACTCATACTGGACAAATACTCCAGTGTTAAGTCAAGTAAAGAGGTTTATAACCTACTCTAAACAGAAAACGGAAGTGCTGCTCTTACTCAGCGGACCAGATTAAAGGCTCATAACAGGACTTTTAACTGGTCAGTGCCTTTTAGGCTTCCACCTAAAAAATATGGGGCTAACTGAAGAAGACACCTGTCGTTTCTGTTTGGAAGAAGAGGATACAGCGGAACACATCCTCTGTCACTGTGTGTGAGATTGCCCTACCTCCTGCCATACAATTTTTTAACCGACAAAAACAACCAGGTTCTGTGTTCAACATGTTTTTTTTATGTATGACCGGGCACAATTTTGTAACGCTGGACGGATTTGGATGATTTTTTCTTTGTTGGATAGAGTATGTTCCCCGATTGGTACCATGTCTAAAAATTATTGGTGGGTTGAGGGGGGGGGGGGGAGGTGGTGGTCGTGGTCGTGGCGAAACCTGACTTCGTAATGTATGGACCGATTTATTTTTTGTTGTTGTATAGAGCATGATCCCCTATTGTTAATAACGTGTAACCTGTAGACCGATTTGGATGATTCTTCTTTTGTGGTGTAGAATATGTTAATGCACACAATTTCCTATTTGGATGATTATTTTTTGTTGTATACAGTATAATCTCCCATTGCTACTATACGGAAAAATTTTGACCTCGGGTTGGGGTGGGCAGATGGGTAACCTAACTTTAGATGATTCTGAATGCATAGAGTAAGAAATTATGGATTGTGGTGAGAGTTGGAGGAGCGACGGCGCCTAGCTTTATAAGGCATATACCGATTTTGATGATTTTGTTGTACAGAATATGTTTCCTGGTTGATAAATGATAACAAATTTGTACCTACTTTACGATGTACGATGTTTCTCGGACTACAATAATTTTCTCTTGCTGTATAGAGTACGGTGGTGCACTTGAGCCATGGTAAGAATTTTGTATCTAAGGTGAGGATATGAAAAGGTGACCGTGACTAATTTTGTAATATGTTGCCGGTTTTGGATAATTCTGTTTCCATTCTTTAGAGTGCACTACCTCTGCAACTTTTGAAATTGCTTTGTTCGTATGAGCAACATTCTTCGAGTCGTTTATATGAAGACACTAAAAAGTGAAAAATAAAATAATAATAATTTTTAATTTTATATCTTTACAACAAAGTGCAAAGTAAACAAACAAAACAACTACCCAAACGCAATAGAAGATACTATATAGGGTATTTCACAGCGCGTGTGCAAATATGAAGGATCTGGTACATTTAGGTGAGAAACGAAAGAAATGATATGGGGGGGGGGGTCTATATCCCAGTCTTACATTTTAACGTATATCTTCTAAAGTTTTAGTGCTCGAGACGTTATTAATATCTCAGCTGCACATATCTTTTTGCACACGCGCTGTGAAACACTCTATACAGGGTGTTTTAGATCTGACGTGTAAAAATGAGTGGGGCGATAGATCTCAACTAGACAAACAAAAATTTTATGGCAGGGGGGAGCGCAATCTCAACCGTTTGGGAGTTACAGGGTGATTCATAAATTTCAGTTTTTCATGGTATGCACATTACTCTTTTATTTTTATCTCTTGATTTACCCAACACAGACAGCCACATCAAACAAACGCTAAAAAGCATCTATTCCAGTGACCGTTCCAAAAATGTTAACAATGTTGATCTCACTACTACCACTGCAATCACGGCCAAAATTGAAAAAATGTGTTTTGAAATCACCAAAATTTCAGCATTTTCTAAAATTGTCTCCGAAATTTATGTAATTAGTATACCTCTTTTTTATTTTTATTGGATTGCCCGTCTTATTACCTTTCCAAAAAGGTGCAACATGTCCACGTAGGGAAAGTATTTAGCAATTTATACGTAGAAATCCTATCCGAGAATATTATAAAAATCAAGAACTTAAAAAAATTAAACTAATATTAACTCAAAAATTCGTTTTATTGAATTTAAAAATAATTGAAAGTTCTCTCCCTCCCTGCCAGACAATTTTTTGTTTGCCTAGGTGAGATATATCACACCACTCATTTGGGCACGTCAGATCTGAAACACCCTGTATAATAAAATTACAAAACAAAAATTTCAAAATTTTTGATTTTATACAAGTAAACGTATATTTCTAGATTTTAAGAAATATAGTCATCAAATACTCTTCAAAGTATAGAATCCCCCTTTTTTGAAAATTTTTTCGAAAACAAAGCAATTGATCAGGTAATGGTTTACTATTGATCACCACTTCTCTTTCTATCTCACTATACAAGCGATTGTTTTCGTGGAATGTTTTTACATTTATCTCTTTTCTACCGAAAATACTTCGAAATACTGGGAGATCAGAAAATTTTTTGATGATTGAAAGAGATGTCAATATATTATAGAGTAGGAAGGTCCTATAGAAATTTAAACTGATTGCAGCATGTACGCAGTCGCAAGCAGTTCAGATCGAAACAACATGGCAGTAGGACGGCATCTTGGGAACATCACAATTTTTTCTCATTGTGCGGATATGCGAATTGAAGAAGGATAAGTTTAGTTAGGTTTGTTAATTTTCAATTGTGCACTTAAAGTTATTTTTTGTTTTTTTGGTACCAACTGTGTGAATCGTGGGAAATTTTTTGGTAATTGCATCCGGTCAAAAAAATAATTCCATTGTGCGAAATAATTTTTTTAATAAAACTTTTGCGATCTTTGAATGTTTGTGAAAGTATTTTGAAGAGTTGATTCGCTTGTCACATGCTGGTTTTATTTGGTTCGATCAGATAATACCATAAAAATATTAATTGATAGCACTTTCTTGCTTGAATGTATTGTTTTGGTTAATTTTGACATGGAAGCCATTGTAATGTTTTTTTTTTCATTTTGGTGAATTTTGCTTCGGTCCTAGTTACTCATCAGATTATTGACTGATGGGTAAGAGCGAGAACATGCTAATAAATTCCATAACTCACTACCATATGGAAGGAATAAAATCGTTATAGTACGAGAGAGACAACATGTTCACAGCTTAATTTTTTACCAAACACGATGGTCTGAAAAGTGCAAATGCAAAAAATATTACAAAAATGCATTTTGCATTGTTAGTAGTGCAAAAAATAAAAATTATTACAGAAATGACGCAGTAAATTGATTTTTTTTATTGGATAGGGGAGGAGGTTATTTCCATTTGTATTATTGTTAAAAATCCAAATAAAAATAAAAGATGTAACGATAAAAAGCGGTGATCGGAAAATACTTGCAAAAAATACTAAACAAATGATTTGCAAAGTCGAGCAGAAAATAAGAACTGAAAAACTCATCTTAGATTTATTTATTTATTTATTTTTGGTATTATTATTTCTGCAATTTAACGAGTTCTTTCTCTGTGCTTTCAGGTTGCCGCCTGACCATTGCGATCGGTATTTAGAGCAAAAATCAGATGAAGTGACAACGCAAGGAATAACGAGGAGCCTGCCACATCACATACCTCGAAGACAACAAATCTTCTAATATTGAAAGCAGGAAAAATCTATACTTGCCTTGGAAAAAGTGTTTTATGTGTGAACTCTGTAAATAATAAGAGAATATTTGAATTATTTGGTTTTCGAATAAATGTGATCTTTTTTTAATTGAAGGAGAGTTTTTTCTTTATTTACCTATGGAAACACACATAGTGTTTTTGACTCTCAGTCGAAAATCAAAATTTTTGGTTTACAATTGCACGATCAACCGCAACTAACATCAAGTGCAAGTCTTCGAATTTTCCGATTAAAATAATTTTTGTTGGCAATTCTGGTTTGTGAAATGTAATTGAGGGGTAAATATTTAAAGAGGCGGAGTTTATATAATATTGCAATTCAAAATTTGGAAATTTCTCCATTGGAAATATTAGCCTGGTTATTCCAATAAATTTGCTTGCTGTCGATTATGTTGCCCGGGTGTTAAACTCGAATATTTTTCAGGGTTGCTACTTTATGTCCAAAATATCGTATCGAAATCCAAATTTATTTTTTATAACAAAATCTTGAATTATTATATTTCGGTTTTGAACTTGACAAAAATTTTTTAAATTTAAATAAAAAATGCAAAAATGTGTAATGAAAAATCGCCGAAAAAATGGGTTTTAATAAATAAAAAATATTTTAAAGAATTTATTTCAATTTATTCATAAAACAGTACACAAAGTATGATAAATGAGTTGGTTTAGACCGTTCCATTTAGGAATAGTTTTACGTAATTCGAATTGCGTAGTCTAATTTGGTGTGAACTACACATCTGAAACTAGCAAATACTAGTTCTAATTTAAGTCATCATCTGATGCGGTACTACTTCATTTTGAATTGCTGAATACAATAGAAGAGACAGGAAATTCAAATAGGGTACAATTTGAAAACCGCCAAAGTTTTAATACCAGCGGACTAAACGCAGCCGGATTAGTATTATGTAAATCGACTTACGTAAAACTAGTTCTAAATTCCTACGGGCTAAATAGGCTCAATGCTATTACCTTTTAATGGTTTAACAGAATTTCAAAAAAATTTTCACAATTGTTAAAAACATTTTTTTATTAATTTTGTTATCGAACTGATTTTAATCAAAATTATTAATTTGAACCGCACACCATAATTCATCTCCGAAAGCAGCTATCAACCTCAGTTTTTCAGACAGTCCTTCGTACGATCCTAGAAGCAGTTTCGCAGTAAGAGAAGATGTTGATGTCAACTACCTGCAACGTTGGAAATAAAACCAAAATTAGTTCTTCCTTGTACCGAAATGGTTGTATTTTTTTATTCATTACAAATTCAGAAAATTACGAATTTAAATTTAGTTATGGCATGAGACAATACGTTTACTAATTGATTTGTTGCAACGTACCTTTTTTCCTTCGAGTAGACTGTTGATACGTTCTCAATGCTCCTGCAGATCTCCACACAGGTGGCTCACCAAAACCATTAAAGCGTGCAAACAACTTCGTCTGTAAGAAAGGAAAATAATTGCATTAAACAAACACATTTAGTACTGCGTGGTATGGATTTTTGAAAATAATGTAAATGGAAAATAACCCTACACCCCCCCCCCCCCACCCTAAGTAAAAAAAAAATAAATTTACTGCGTCACTTTATTAATAATTTTTATTTTCTGCCCGAATTAGTAAGCAAAATGCCTACAATACAAGCCCGGAAGCTATAACACGAACAGCTGAGCGTTGGTGGTGCAAGCAATAAAAAAATTGCTTTAATAAAAAATAAAAAAAGGGTTGGGGAATTCTACTTTTCGTAGTATTTCTCGTATTTTTAAAGTCTCAACTTGGAATTTGGGGATATTTTAGTTTCCGTGGCACGCCGATTTGACGATGAATTTCGATAAAACACCGCAAAATAAAGCGAAAATAATAAATAAATTTTTTTGATATCTGGCTTAGTTTTCGAGATGTTCGATCTTAAAATTTTAAAAACACATCACTTCACGACTTGTCAAAAGAGGTGTATTAATTAGGCTTTTAGGTGTTTTATTAACTAACCAATGAAATATATGCCTCTGCAGGGTGGGGGGAGGGGCGGCAAGTTAATTAAGGAACTAAAAGACTTATTTATACACCTCTTCCTCCCAGAAAGTTTAATAAAAAAGTTCGCGCTACCTTTAAGTTCGGCCGTTTTGACAAGTGATGTGTTTCTAAAATTTCAAGATCGAATATCCTGAAATCTAAATCAGATATCAAAAAAATTTATTTATTTTCGTTTTATTTTGCGGTGTTTTATCGAAATTCATCGTCAAATCGGCGTGCCACGGAAACTAAAATCGTGCCTGGAATTTACTTGACGTGAACCTACAAATGTTCCTGAATATATGGTCACAATAAAAAAAATTTCTCAATTACAATTTTTATGTATTTTAATTGGAAAACTCTCTTTTTGTGTTCGTTTTGTTGAAGTATTGAGGTTAGAACGCGTCAATGATATCAGCATTTTTCTTAAGTTTTGGTTCATCTGTGATATAAAAATAAATGAAATAATGCCAACAAGCTTGGTGGTAAAATGGCCGAACTATCATGTTTTCCGGGCTTGTATCTAGAATAAGCTGTGATCATCTCTCTCTGGTACTAACATTAATTCTGTGTAACAACGCTGCCTTTCACTTTGTACCGATTTTATTCCTTCCATATGGTAATGAGTTATGGAATTTATTAGCATGTTCTCGCTCTTACCCATCAGTCAATAATCTGATGAGTAACTAGGACCGAAGCAAAATTCACCAAAATGAAAAAAAACATTACAATGGCTTCCATGTCAAAATTAACCAAAACAATAGAAATTCCGTCAATTAATATTTTTATGGTATTAACTGATCGAACCAAATAAAACCGGCATGTGACAAGCGAATCAACTCTTCAAAATACTTTCACAAACATTCTAAGATCGCAAAAGTTTTATTAAAAAAATTATTTCGCACAATGGAATTATTTTTTTGACCGGATGCAATTACGAAAATATCCGTTGGTATCAAAAAAACAAAGAATAACTTTAAGTGCACACTTGATAATTAACAAACCTAACTAAACTTATCCTTCCTCAATTCGCATATCCGCACAATGAGAGTTCCCAAGATGCCGTCCTACTGCCATGTTGTTTCGATCTGAACTGCTTGCGACTGCGTGCATGCTGCAATCAGTTAAAATTTCTATAGGATCTATAGGATAGGATAGGAAAAGAGATAAATGTAAAAACATTCCAAGAAAACAATCGCTTGTGCAGTGAGATAGAAAGAGAAGAGGAGATCAATAACAAACCATTGTCTGATTTGCACTGTTTTCGAAAAATTTTTTAAAAAAGGGGGATTCTATACTTTGTATACTTTGAAGAGTATTTAATGAATATATTTCTTTAAATCTAAGAAATATACGTTAACTTGTATAAAATCAAAATTTTTTGAAATTGTTGCTTATTGTACTTGCGATTAATTATTTTGTAATTTTATTATATACAGGGTGTTTCACAGTGATTGTGCAAAAATGAATGATCTGGTAGATCTAGATGAGTAACGAATAAAATTGTATGGGAGGTAACCCCCCCCCCCCCCCCCCCCCCGCCTCTATAGGAGTTTGAAATGGTTCTGCGTTGAAAAAAACCACTATTACATTTTGTACCTAGAGTGACTACAATGATTCTCTCTTGCAGTAGAATACGGTGGCGCACTAAGGCTATGGTAAGACTTTTGTATCTAAGGTGAGGGTATGAAAGGGTGACCGTGACTAATTTCGTCGAGTCGTATATGTAAAAATACTAAAAAGTTCAAAAAAAAACATTCAACGGACTGTACAAAAACAGCTAAAAAGTATAAAAAGAATTATTGATTTTATATCTATTATGACATTTTGAAATCGGTGTAAATTAAACGAACGAAACTACCCAACCACAATCGAATATACTAAACAGGGTGTTTCATAGCCCGCGTGTAACAATGAAGGATCTAGTAGATCTAGGTTAGAAGCGCAAAAAGTTTTATGAGAGGAGGGTGTCTATCTCCCTCCTCCTTCCAGCTATAAGGGTTTGAAATTTTGTACCATGAAAAAAATAGTCTTACATTCTAACGTATATCTTCTAAAGTTTTAGTGCTAGAGAGGTTATTAATATCTCAGTTGACAGGTAACACAATCGTTCTAAAGACTGCCTATTTTTTTGGACTGATAATAGTTTGAAAAAAGTGATTTCCAAACTTAAATTGTCTGAAAAACATTAACTTTTAATTTCAAAGGGAAATATCTTGAAAAATTGTCTAATTTTTATTTATTAGATTTCAAATAGTGGCCAATGTGTTCTCTTTCGGTGGAAACTTAAAGCGCACAAAAATCTTTAACCATTCCCAAGTTACATCACCAAACAAACACCTCAGACCTGCTCTCCTAAGGAAAAATGCCTGCTAAATTTTTGATCGTTTTTACTCTATTTTTCAAAATTTGGTTGAATTTTTGCTTATAATTGCAGTTATTAGCTGAACGTTTGGTCATGTAAATCGAGAACGGTAAAAGCTTTTTATTCGCTTTAAGCTTCCTTCAAAAGAGAACTCATTAGCCACTATTTTAAACCCAAAAATAAAAAAGAAATTTCCGTTTGTTAATGAAAAAATTGATCTTTTTCCGAAAATTTAAGTTTGAAAATAAATTTTTTTAAAACTATTAGCAGTAAAAACAATTACACAGTCTATAGCACCACTGTGTTACCTGTCACCTGAGTTATTTAACCTATCTAGCACTAAAATTGTAGAAGACGTACGTCAAAATGTAAGGCTGGTTTTTTTCATCGTAAAAAAATTTCAAACCCCTATAGCTGGAGGGAGATAATTTTTTTTCGTTTCCCCCCTAGATCTACCAGATCCTATATATTGGCACACACGCTGTGAAACACCCTGTATAATGACTTCGATTATGATTGGGTAGTTGTATCGTTTGTTTAATTTACACCGACTTCAAAATGTCATAATACTATAGATATAATATCAACATTTGTCAGAAAACAAATATATATTCAATTCATTCAGAATCATCTAAATCAGTACACGTGATACAAAGTCAGGTTACCCCTCCTCTATCCCAACACTACCCCATTGGTTTTTTTTTGTTCCCGATGTTCTGAACAGCCGCTACAGTGTGAACCGTTTTACACCTCTTTTTTTGCGAGGTCTACTTCTACGCCATTTATAAAAAGGACGATGTGAGGAAGAACAAAAATAAATAAATTTTTAATAACACGAATGGTAATGTAAAACAATAAAAGAAAGTTTGTACTGATAGCTTACAAATTCGCTGAGAAAAAAGAAATATAAAAAGAAATATAAAGAGGTTTTTCCAAACAAAAAATTAAACAATAGCCTTAAGAAATTGGGTAACACCCACTTTGCATACCGCCCCGTCAGGCCCGTGCACATGGGGGAGGGGTTTCAAACCTTTTGTTTTTGAAATTTTCTAAACTTCTTGATTAGGAACAATTTGACTGAAATACTAAAAATAACCTAATATGTATATGAAATTAGATCCCCCCCCCCCCAGCTGCTAATCCTGCGCACTGGCCTGCACCCCGTCACCTAAAGTTTAGTCATGATACCAGTGGGGTAACATATTTTACACATCAAAAGAAGGATCATTCCAGTGTTACGAAGTTAGACTACCCCCACTTAAACCCGCGCAATTTAGATTTTTTTGCACAGTCTAGCGATAGGACGGCGTAAGATTAGAACATTTTGTCTACAAATGAACTATGTAAGTGTGCTAGCAGAGCGATGTTCAGCCTGTGGTTACTTATTGTACTAATTTAATAACAACCTAACCTAATATTGTAGGCTGAAGAAATAAGCAATTTTGAGATTATTTTATTCATCGCACCCTTAATTTTTTAAGTCTTTATTGTTATAGTTTGTAAGAAATTATAGAAAAAAAGACCTTAGCAAGAAGTAACGTAAGAAAAACGAAGACCTCCTCATGCAAAAAGCAGGTAAAAGGCTTAGAAAATGTTCCGCGCAAAAATGAACCGTGAGATTCCGGGAAAACACGAATCAAGTCGTTTTGTCCCGAGTTTTCGCTGATCGGTTTTTGTCAGGTAACGGTAACAACCCGCGTAAGGGGGTCGTTTTTATGCATAACATTTGAAAGCCATTTTTGCTCGGACCTTGTAGATCGATCAAATTTATTCTCAGCATGTGATATATGATGACTTAACGGCTGCTGTTATGTTAACTTGTAAAAATCTTAAAATTTCACGTTAATTGGTCTATTACTTCTACGTGCTTAGGCGAATCGAATGGCACCTACTTTGATGAAATTTATCAATTTAGAAATTAGGAGAAAACATAGATGCATAGAGTGTCAAAAACATAGCACTCCTTTTTAATTTGCTTTAGTTAGGTAAAAAATACATATATTTATTTCAGGTTGCTTAAGGTGAGTGTTTGGGGGGGGGGGGGGTTGTTTAAACAACTAAGTAGGGGTAAAACACATAACATGATGGGAATATTTACGGGCTAATTAAAAAAAATTATTGTGTCTTACAATAAAAACAATAACTTTAACTAATTATTGTTTAAAATACAAACACAGGACAGGAATTGGCTACTATGTATAATGTGGTCGGCGTATATGTTGCTCTGGCCGTATCTCCAAAACCAAGGTTGCAAAAAAATAAAAATAAAACAGATAGAACAACAGACATGTGGATCATCCTAAATTTAAACATCTCAAAAATGTTTTTTGGAAAACATGAAAATGGTAAAGTTTTATGGAATGGCCGGAAAACGTATTGCTTTGGGCCCAATTATAATTTATGGCTTTGATGTAACTTCCTAGTTCAAGACAAGGTAGTAATCTGCTACTGCGCAGCAGATGAGGATGATGGTTACAAAAAACTTGCCTGTAGGGACGGGAATGTTTTTAATTCAGTGCTGCGGGTGGTGGTATTTGAAAGAAAGAAAAAGGTAAAAAGACTTCAATAAAAATAAATTCCTTTTTACTGTGAAATCCTCCCTTATAAAACATTTCTAGACGATAACAAGAGCAAACACTCATCCATATACAATGACTGGTAAGTCTTGTTAGAATTATTTACCTTTAGACAAGTTGCAAAAGGACTTGTGCTTCTTCTACTTTTCAGTCCTTATAAAATATAACCCAGATCCATAACACTTTCGAACTTGCTCTTTGATGTAATTCTAACATTCAGCAATGAAATATTGCGTCTTACTCTCTGACCTTTTCGATAAATCTGCATCATTTATCACGCAAAAGTCTGTTTATAATTTACAAAAGTCTAACTTTGAACCTTCCATTTTACTTGTACATTTGAAATCCTTGCTGAGTTTTCCAAAATGACGTCTTCTATTTACCAGAAACTTTGAACTTTAGAGCTCTGTAAACATTTCAAACTTGCTAACGCTGTTAAAGCTCTCGTTTAAGTTACAAACATTTTTCATGAAATAAAATATTATACGAAACTTTAAAGTGTACTTTCGTCGCATCCCTGATTTTTCACCCTAATAAGATTGTGCATAGAAAGAAAAAAAAGAACATCTGAGCTATATAGAAACTCAAAGACCATTACTATTTCCTCAGCGGGAATAAATCATTAAAAGCTTTTCGGTGTGGGTGATCATTCAAAAGGATGTAATCACTTTTCTGATAAACAGGACCTGGAGGGGTGATTTTGGTTGGAAAATTCCAGAAAACGCTACTTTGAAAAGGTTGAAAAGCAGTCTCTGGCGATGACATCGCAATTCACATCAACGCCAAAATGGTTTCAGTATGTCAGTATTCAAATGGAGACAAAATCGGTAGTTCTCGCCAGAATTGCAAGGTGAATATTTCCAACCGGATTTTAATTAAGATATTGACAGTCGCACGATATTTCTGGAGAAACTAGACTAACTTAGTTGTTGCTTTAATAGCATTAAGTATCCAGGTTCTTGCAAGTCAGTGAATTTAGTACAAAATACATCTATACAAAAACCCTTTTCATCCGCAACCTCCATGTTTTAATTTTCTACCCTGGAAACATTCAAATAAAAACTTTTCTCAATTATATCCGAACAATGCGTGTTTACAGTAGAAGTGTTTGAACTTCTAAAATAAAAAAAAACAAAAAACCAAAAACGTAAATCAGAAGAGAAAAAAAATATTTGTAAGAAAATCTGAAAGACACGAAAAGCTTTTAATACCCGCCCCTCCATCTCTTCACTTTTGGAAAAGTTTGCTAGTTTTCCGACTGAATTAAAATGAGTTTTGCCAAGTGAAATGAAAAGTTTTAGCTCTCCTGAAGAGAAACGGGTTAAAAACTTTTGTAAATGGGACATTAAGCCCCCCCTGAAGCTTAAAAATGTTGCTAAGCTTCAGGACTTGGAAGTCAGGACAAAATACAAAAATCGTATGCAGGCAAAGTCTTTAAATGTTTTCGTAAAGTTTCCTAAAACAAGAGTTACTTTTAAGTAGTTGTTCAATAAAAAACAGATTTATCCAATAATTGTGTTCCTTGAGAAATTTCATTCAAACCAAGAAAGTAACTATCTGAACAGTCGCTCAACGATCAAAATTAGGAGTTTCTTTTCTCAAGAATTGTTAATTTTATTTGCAATTATTATTAGGACTTTTGTGGAATGAGGTCGTGTTAAAGTTTGGCAAAGCAATTAAAACTACATGTTAACATGCGCTATTGCAATAAATGACAACACGAAGAACGAAACCTTAACATAATAACTTCCAATTTTATACGATGTGGCCAAATCCTAGGGGACAACCCTTTGATGCGGTAGCATGGTTTTGGCCGAAAGGGAATTAGGGTAAGGGGAGTGAGGAAACTTGAGTCTTGTTTTTTGCATTGCTGCGAGCTAGACAACAGCCCAGAGACAGAGCGGATTTTTTAAATTTCTTAATCAAAGCTCACGGGGAGATCTGGTCTCGAACCCGGGACCCATGGCATGGCGGTCGTGCGGCTCAACGCATTGATCCAACTCCGTCTCCTAACTTCTATGTATAGCTCTTAAAACGAGTTATAAACTAAACAAATACTATTTTTTTCTTCTAACTGAAGTAAAATACATTTCAAGAAACCCTCGTGTATAACCTATTTATTATACAGGGTGTTTCACAGCGCGTGTGCAAAAATTAAGGATATGGTAGGTCTAGGTGAGAAACGAACAATGCTCACGTCGTTGAGTAATTCGCCAGAGCTGATCGACCCCTGCAACAATTCAATTTTGTCAATTTTGGAGACCTTGCGTCTCTTTTCAAGCGTGTCCAGGGAAATCATACTAAGTCTGGCAGGATAAGGAGGGAGGGGTTGCGCCCGGGGAGGCCGCGAAGGGCGAACCTAAGGAATCTACGTTGGACTGACTCGATTCGGTTAATGTGCACTGCGAAGTAAGGATCCCAGACCGGACTGGCGAACTCCAGGATAGGTCTGACGAAAGTGCAGTAGAGAAGCGTGGTCAAATAGGGATCGTCAAGCTCCCTGAACCATCTTTTTACAAAGTTAAGCGTGGAATTAGCTCTGCCAACCACGAAATCCACGTCGGCCTCGAAGGAGAGACGGGAGTTAAGCAACACCCCCAAGTCCATGATCAAGTCAATCCTGCTCAAGGTGCAACCGCCCATGGAGTAGTAGAAGGAAATAGAACGAAATCTGCGTTAAAAAGACATAACGGTGCATTTGTTGGCATTCAGTGGAAGACGATTATTGGAGCACGAAATCTCGAAAATGCGCATATCGGAGCTCAGCTGTGCACAGTCATCATCGCAGAAGACCGCGCGGAAGATTTTAGCATCATCAGCATAACACAGGATTCAAGACCTGGGCAGAAGTAACGAGACGTCATTGATGTAAATTATGAAGAGGAGCGGGCCAAGAATGCTACCCTGGGGCACAACAGAGGTGACCGAGATTTCGGTGGATAGGGCGCCACGGAACAGGACGCGTTGGCTACGGCCGGACAGGTGAGATGACTTCCACCCCCACAAAGAGCGGCGGAAAACCGAGCAGGCTGAGCTTATGAACGATAATGCCATGGTTAATCCTATCAAAGGCCTTTGCTGAAGTCAGTGAATATGCAGTCGACCTGCATACCCGATTCGATCAGGGGCAAACAGTAATACACGAATTCGAGGAAATTGGTGGTGGTTGACTTACCCTTCATGATGCCGTGCTGAAAAGAACCTAGGAAAGGTTAACAATGAAAGCGGAGCACATCACTAATCAGGGTTTCAAAGGCCTTAGCAATGTGTGACAAGTTGGCGATGGGTCTGTAGTTGGATATGTCTGCCTTGTCTCCCTTCTTGTGAAGAGGGATTATCACAGAATCTTTCCAGAGCTTCGGGAAACGACCACAGCGCAGGCACAGATTAAACAGACGACAGAGGACAGGAGTGACCGATGAGCAGCATCACTGGATTTAAGCGAAGTAAGCGGGAGCCTTGTCAAGTGGGAGAAGTCAATGGAAGCGACATCACAGCAAGGGTCACAGAAAGCGGCACTAAAGAAGTCAGCGAACGCGTTTGCCACCACAAGAGGGTCATGACTCTCGCGGTCACCCAGCGTTAGGGAGAAAGGATATCCATCGCTGCGTCGCTTAGAATTGATGAACTCCCAAAACTGTCTGGGATTATTGAACAAATTGGATCTCGAGTTAGACAGAAATCTATTGTATGACGCCTGTAGATCAGAGGTGAATCGCAGGTGACGGTCATAATAAACCAGGTAGTCCTCATCGCGCCTAGAGGAGCAAAACTTTTTTTTTTTATAAAGCTACATACATATTCCACACCAAAATTTACAAGGTCTAGGTTACCACTCTTAGTTGACTTAAAGTTATAGTCGATGATTTTCCACTGCGTGGTATTTTCAGGCTCCAGTGAGAATCTAGTCAGACTATTACTTAGATCTGAATAAGAAATACGGAACACTTTTAAATATTTTACAATTAGAGCGAGAGATAAAACTAAAAAATTATTTTTAAAAAGTTCTTTTACATTTGAGTTTAGAAATACAGTCAGGTGAAAATTATTTATTCTATTCTAGTGTTTTGAATAAAACTGGAAAGCAACTCAATTCCAAAGACATGAAAATAAAAAATTCAATTTTCATCATCACCTGGAAACCTCTTTGAAAACCCAGACACGCCTGTTGGCTTTCGAATCAAGGACCTCCCTAATTCGATGAAAGCAAACGAAAGTTTGCCAGACACTTAGGCAACAAACACACGAAATTCTGGAATCGTATGCTTTTCACTCTGGCTTGAGTAATTCATTTAGAGAAATCACATTCGTGTAGGAGCCCATGTATGTTGTTGCAATTCAAGGGATAGAGAATACAGCCCGGGACCGGGAAATGATATTTACGAAACGTAACTAGTTTTGACATCTAATTGGGTTTAGTTATTTCGGGATAAACGTTTCAGCAAAGATGTAACACTTACAGACGGATAGGAAAGGATTAAGTCATTACGACTCTCTTCAACTCTTGTCAACTTTTAATGAATTAATCGAGACGTCGCTATACTTTGAAAATTAATTTAAAGTAATTATAAAAGACGGTAAAGATTGTGTTAATGGGAAAGCAAAATTGTATCCTTTTGAATTCAACTCCAATATGCCATTGTGTTTAGTACATGCCCAATCGGTTCATTAATGGGAATTTTCTTCGGAATTACTTTCAATACCTTTTTCTGTGAAGAGCAATAGCCATTGGCTATTGCTCAATTTTCCTTAAATTGAGTTTCTTTACTTTATTGGCACTTTGTACCTGATATCGCTCTCTGCAAAGCAAACTCAACCTGTGTATTGATTTTAATGGTCGTCCTGTAGTCAAAGCGGAAAACTGATAAGCCTGGATTTTTTCATTTTATTTTGGTGTAAATGATTTTCAATTTCATTTCAACTGGGTAAGGATATAAAGGAGTCAATAGCAGAAATAGCCTGGCCGAAGGGCATATCCAAGGTACACGTCCCTCCTTAGATCGAAATAAAATTCATCCCCCGTTTAAATAAATAACCTAAGCAGACCATAAAGACATTGGGTAGTCATAAAACACTGCAATCTTAAGTGCGGTAAACACAAGTGCAATCACCTGAGGCAAAGGAAGAGGGAATGGCGGGCGGCAACTCGTATTTCTAAAGTAGCAAGGTATTTCCGTACAGTATAACAAAACTGGGTGTTTGGCAGAAAGAAGGGACGTGCTTGCTGAAAAACCGACCCCTCAAGGTACGAAACCCATAAAAAAGTTATATGATACTCCTGAGGGGGAGACATAGACAAAAGAAAGTGGGTGGAAATCGCATTTGCAAATCTTTCATCGTTTCATCTTCTTCCAAGGTCTGTGTCGGGCACCGCTTTTGGCTTACGAGAATTCGCTGAATCACTTGAGTGGCTTACTGCAACACGTACAGGTGAAGAAGGTATTATTAAAATAATTAAGGCGTTTACAAAGTCATTAAGCGGCTTCACTTAATCTTTTGATATGTTGATATAGCAGACACTATGGATGTAAAAGCACAAATGGGCGCCATAGTCACATTTTACCTTACAGGTATACCAAATTAATGTATAAACACCTTTTAGGTGAAAAGATAATTAAGACGAAGGGACAGAAAATGTTTACAAAGCAAATAATATATTATACTTTTCTTGTAGGGGGAGTCATAATTGCATTTTCTGTATTACTTCAAAATTGTGTCATGGAATATCTGGTCGTCCTGCGTTTTTTGCTTGTTTTAATTTAATTTGTCCAAGTGAATTGCGCGTATGCACACAAGGCCATAGTATGAAAAGAATTATAATGAATCTCTGCTGACAGGATAGTGTTCTTTGACATGTAATCACATCTAAATTCAAAATCTACTGCTTCAGAATTTGCAAAAGCTTTCGATTTAAAAATCTTATGCTGGGCTTGTAAGAGTCTTTTTTTTATATGATGTGGCTTAATCCTAGGGGACAACCCTTTGTAACGCATTGTGTTGTTGGGAATTAGGGTAAGGGAAGTGAGGAAACTTGAGTCTTGTTTTTGCATTGCTGCGAGCTAGAGAACAGCCCAGAGACGGAGTGGATTATTTTAATTTCTTAATAAAAGCTCACGGGGTCATCTGGTCTCGAACCCGGGACCCATGGCATATTGGTCTTGCTGCTCAACGTATTGATCCAACTCATAAATGAAGTTATGCTTATAAGGTCGGTCAATGAAATACTTGTTGAGGAGAAACCTTTTGTAACGTTTAAAGTGTACTATCCACTCCTTATAATATTGCCTGAAACACATATGTGTCTTTTAATATTTAAAGGCACCAGTGGTCAAGGGGCCAGTCAATGCAAAGATTGAGGGTTGATCTGAGAAACATCCGAATGGTAAATACTTGTTTAAATACTCAATTTGGGTAAATATGGGGATAAATATATTAGCTTCAAGCTGCCTTCAAACGATAAAGTTGCCTCGCCCCGTTGCCTTTATCATTAAGTGTGCAAAAAATTTCTTATTTTTTTAACCGACTCCCTAAAACAACAAGGTTCTAAGTTCGACATGTATTTTTTTTCATTTTTTTTATGTATGACGGGCATAATTTCGTAACGCGTGGAGCGATTTTGACGATTCTTTTTTTATTGGGTAGAGAATATTTCCCGATTAGTACCATTGGGGGTGAAACCTAACTTCATAATGCATGGCGCAATTTAGATAATTTTTTTATAGAGTATGATACCCCATTGCTAATAATGAAAAAAAAGTGCCCTAGGGTGGGATGGGGACGGGGGGTATCCTAACTTTATAGCGCGTGGACCGATTTGTATAATTCTTTTCTTGTTGTATAGAGTATGATCCACCATTGCTAATAATGAAAAAATATGTTCCTAGAGTGGGGTGGGAAGAGAAAGGGCTGGTCTAACATCGTAGCGTGTAGACAAAATTGGATAATCCTTTTCTGATGTTTAGAGTTTGTTCCTCCATTGGTACCGCGACACAATTTTAAACGGTTTGGTTGTAGTAGAAGAGGGGTTGGATGTCAACTTGTTGATGTGTAGACCGATTTGGATGATTCTTTTTATGCTAAATAGAGTATAATCCCCCATTGCTAATAAGAGGATAATGCACTAGGATGGTTGTGGGGGGGGGGGGGGGAGGTAGGCGAACTTCGTAACGTGTGGGCCGATTTGGATGATTCTTCTTTTGATATGTAGAATATGTTGCTCCACTGGTACCAAGACAAATATTTATGTGCTGGGGTGGTTTGCGCAGGGGCTCTCAATTTCTTAATGCAAACACCGATTTGAAAGAGTCTTTTTTTTTGTAAACAATAAATTGGCAATTGCTGCTATATGGAAATAGTATAATAGCCCGACGTCGATCGTGTGATTTAGATTAATCTGAATGCTTAGAGTATCTATTGGTATTCTGGGCGGCGCCTAGCTTCATAAGGCTAGAACGATTTTGATGATTCTGATTTTATTGTACAACATACGTTTCCTGATTGATAAATGATAACAATTTTGTACCTAGAGTAACTACGATGGTCGGAATATTAGCATCCAAAATATGGACTCGTGGTAGACGGCTTATTGTGGTTATTTTCCATATTATATACTTCTGCATACTCAGTGACGCGACTCTTTTCGCATGTAAAAAAATGTGTGTAATGTAGATATACCATATAAACTGAGCTGTGAGTCACGAGTTAAGAGTTAGGACATTCAATTTTAACAAAAACTTAATGTTACATAACGCGTTGCTTGCCCTCCCCCGTATAACGCACCGTAACGTTTCATAAACCCCCCCCCCCCCCCCCCCCCCCCTCCTAACTGCGTTACGTAATACTTGAACGGCCGCTTAGCAGACACTCATCGAAGAAAACAATATTTCCGGAACTAGCCGCCAGTATATATCAGGTATTGAATGACCAGTATTGGTTGTCAATATTGCTGCAGACCAGCTTATCTATATTGGAATAGCATGGATCGATAATGTGCTGCCAGTATTTATAAAGAAAAAAAAATTGTTGTGTGCTACATTGCCTGTTTACGTCAAGTATTTCCAGCCAGAGGTCAGATTGATGCCCCGATTTGCTTTTCATTTCTTTTGGGCAAATACTAGAATCCCCCCATAAGGGGCAAACTAGTAACCAAAAGAATCCCCCCATAAGGGGCAAACTAGCGACCAAAAGAATCTTATTTTTTGAGAATTTTTGCTGCGTAATGAAAGCTGCTATTAACCCAATTTTTTTTATTGCAATCTCTGCACAGTGACGTCACAAATATGGCGATGCGGCCGAGGCACCACTTTACGGTGTACAATATTCAGCATTCACCAGTAGTCTGAAATCAAAATTTGACCTCATTTTTCCTTCTTTATAAATTTCTGCAGTACGTGGCGTTCGAAAAAATGTTATATGTCAAAATGCTATAAAATCTTCAGACAATTTAGTTTAAAAAATACTCGACGCCACGTAATTAAAGAGACAAATTGGTCTGGGGAAAAAATGGTTGGTAGGACAAGTTTGGTACTTTTAGAACTTTAAGTTGGCATCACTGAGATTAGTCCTGATCAGCTATTGGATCAACATTGCTGTGTTTATAACCTCAAAATTAAGTTTAACGATGGCTAGTCCACTTGAAAATTCCACATTGTTTGAACAACGTTCTGTGATTCGTTTTTTACTTGCTAAAGGTGAAAAACCAGCTAATATATACTCTAGAATGAACAGTGTACAATGAACAGCCAATACTACTCAGATATGCTTTTGAACAAAGTGAAGCCAACTATGAGAGAGAAACGTCGTGGATCTCAGAGGAGAGGTGTGATTCTCCATCAAGACAACGCACGTCCTCACACTGCTCAACTAACCCGTGAAACCATCAACAAAATAGGCTGGGAGTTACTTACAGTTACGATTTAGCACCATTTGATTTCCATTTGTTTGGTCCATTGAAGGAGGCATTACGTGGGAAAAAGTTCCAGAATAACGAAGATGTCAAAAAATTTGTGGGAAATTGGCTCAAACACCAAGACAAAGAGTTCTTTGCAGCCGGTATAAAAAAGTTAGTAACCCGTTGGAACAAGTGCATAAATGTTGGTGGGGATTATGTTGAAAACTAGGAAATGTTTTGTTTTGTAAAAATAAAAGGTTTTTTTCTCAGACCAATTTGTCTCTTTAATTATTGAATGACCCTCGTGGTACTCCAAACATTTTTACCGCCACTGTATATCGAAAATAAAAGCTACGTGATATAGTACAAGGTAACTTGTTAGCAAAAATTGGTCTTGAACTCATGGTATAGTATTGAATTAAGGAGTATTACTTGAAAAAATATAATAAGTAAAAATTCTTAAGAAATATATAAGAGTTTTCAGCAATGAGTAAGATATTAAACGATATGAAAATGAGTCTAATAATTTGGGGATATTCCGACATAATATCCGAATCTTAACTTACACACAACTTAACCCTAAAATCCTTGCCAAAGGACAATTTCATGGATTTTATTACAATTTTCCATAATTTCCTCGTCCGCCTTAATTTAATAAAACGATCCAATAAAATAAACCCCTTCATGTAGGTTTATCGACAACAATGACATCCTTTCAGAGATTACCTGAGATAAAATTTTAACTGCCCTCATATTGAAGGAATGATATGCTATAAAATTTTGCAACCTTAACCAGCGGAAGAACATTTCGTTATACTCAAGGGTTCACATCAAGCTCCTCATTATAACGTGCGGTGGATGTAACATTCTTGAAGATAACATCGATACAAAAGTTTGCCCAGTCCTATTATTACTCTCGTACAAAGTGTCTATCATTTCTCCTAAAATTGCCAAGTTTCTACGACCAAGGGGGAAACCTGAGGCACATTTCACCCCTTTCAAATTACTTGGGAACTTCATAAAAGCGAATCAAAGGGCAATAACCGGGGAAAAGTTTTGATGGTATCCAAAAGAGACGACTTGTCATAATAGCGACCTTTAGCACTTCTATAACCTTTTTAGTGGAGCTCCTTCATGAAAGTTTTAGTCAGAGATATAAGTTTTATTGGAAACATAATTCACTCCCTGACTACCATTTGAGTACACAACAAAATAAGGGGAACGATAAATTTCCTTGATGGGAACAAACAATGCTGCCACGACAGATGAGTGACTATTTGAAGTTGTTTTTATCACGCCGGAATCGTGTAATGCAAAAGTTTTGTCTTTCCCGACTGCTTATTGTGAAGATAACGAATTTCTTCTCGTCTTCTTGGGACACAAACGTACTTTTGTTGAGAATCATCCCCGAAACCTGTCTACTTTTCCCGCTTACTCACATTCAACAACCAACATAACCTCTTTTTTGGCAGTAAACTTCGTGATTTATAGTGCCGCCCTGATAAGGGAAAAGCCACTAAAAACCTTCATTACGTTGAACACTTGTTTTGAACCAAATAGAATTTGGGTAAGAACTAGGGTTTGGACGCTCCTTGTTAGTAAAATTTTTGCTAAGGATAGTTTCAATGTTTCAGGACATTTTATTTCAAGCAAGAAATGGTAAAATACACAAGAAATTTATTTCAAATAATTAATCTAAAGTAGATACCCAAAGTAGCAAGGATCTGTTCAGATCTTGTCTATCGCAATAAGCAAAACTTCGTTTCCATTTCTTATCCTTTTCTGTGTGAGAAATTTGTTTATGCTATCACGTCGGGAGTCCCTTTTACTATCTGCTGCCGCTTAGTCGAAAACTTTTTAAATTATCTTCGGATTCGAATAATTCAAATCAAGTTGAAGAAGGAAAGGAAAGTTTTTCAATAACTACTCCATCTGCCATACAAAGAAATTTTTTTTTCCTCTTTTGCAACAAATAAAAAAAATTCAACCAGAAAAATTCTTTCAACTTTTTCCTTGCGAAACAGACAAGGATCTAAGGAAAATAAAATCCCAACGTTTGTCAAGCTAATTGAGTGTAAACATTTACAGAGAAGTTTAAAGGCGGCAAGATATGGCTTTCACACGCCCCCGAAAAGTGGTGAAATGGAAAATAAGTGAAAAGTTGAAAGTTGAAAGTCGTTTCTATGGAAAATCAATACAGTCAGGTAGAAATACAATTTTACGAAAAAGGAAAATCGAAAAAACACTCATAGGAATTTTAAATTAGTTTCAAGCATTTTCCGTGGGAAAATGTCCGAACAAGAATTCAATTGAAAGGTGTTATGGGAATCTTCATCAATGTCTCCGATTTGATAAGATAACGACAAGTTTATGACAGCAAAAATACATTTTATTTTGAAATGTTTATCTGACTGGGCTAATAATGGTATTCAAGTTCTAAATGGAAGATACGGAACTTAAAGACTTCGACAGTACTCAAAAGATATCACAAAGTCTACAACAATATCTTCCTTTTTGTTGAGGGCCGCAAAAATCAGTGAAGTGTGTCTATCTATTTTCAAGTTAAATTTCTTAAAATGTGCGCGATTACAGGTAGTTACCAAATTGTTATTACTTTATTTTTTAGGTATGGTAATGCTTTAATTAATTATTTGTGAATTTTGATTACAAAAAATGATTACAATCAATAGTTTTGATTACGATTCCGTACTCAAATAATCGTTATTGAAAATTTTAACAACGATTGCAAATAATTTACTTATTTAAAGATTCATCAAAGGCTGACTACTTAATATACTATAAATATAAAATAAATAAATAAAATAAAAATAACAATAACAAATAGTTAATAATACAGAATTACAAAACACAGCAGACGGAGTTGGATCAATTCGTTGAGCCGCACAACCATCATGCCATGGGTCCTGGGTTCGAGACCAGATCTCTCCGTGAGCTTTTATTAAGAAATTAAAATAACCCACTCCGTCTCTGGGCTGTTGTCTAGCTCGCGCCAATGCAAAAACAAGACTTTCAAGTTTCCTCAATTCCCTTACCTTAAATTCCCTTCCGGCCAAAACCATGCTAACGCATCAAAGGGTTGTCCCCTAGGATTTGGCCACATCGTATAAAAAAAAAATAGTCAAAAAAAGAAAAAGCTATTATCAAAGTGCAAATTAAAAAACCGAGACATTGACGTGAGGGGCTCGTGAAAGCCGTAATTTACGCGATGTTGCGGAATTTTAAGAAAATCCCGATTTCTCAAGTAGCGACTCGGAATCGATATATTAAAAGAATTCAGCAATACCGGGGAGTCAATATTGCCTTGAAGACATTCGAAAGCGAAAACAGTTTTACATTTGTTACGTCCAAATTCATGATAGTTGAATTTTATGAGTTCAAGCCTATCTAATTACGGTGGCAGAATGAGAGGATCGCTTCAAGGAAGCCCACGAAGAGCAAAGCAAACAAAACGACGCTGGACTGCCTCTACCCAATCAATACAGTCATGATAAAATGGTGACCAAACACAGCCAGCATACTCCAGAATAGGCCTCACAAAGGTACAATAGAGGAGTTGAGTGATATAGGGGTCGTCAAATTCCTTTGCCCATCTTTTAATAAAACTCAATGAAGAATTTTCCTTAATAACTATCTCATTAATGTGATCGTTAAACGTAAATTGGCTTGCTTGAGGATTCCATCAACGAGAAAATGACATCAACGTGCACGTACTAATATTAATTAATAGAACACCAGTTGTAGAAGGCGTCTAAGTTAGAGTTTAAAGTGTCACAGTCTCGAAGAGAGGAAATAACACGAAAAATTTTGACATCGTCAGCATAACAGCGAATTTTGGAATATTTCAAAAATATTGATACATCATTGATGTAAATAATAAATAATATCGGGCCGAGATGAGTACCTTGAGGCAAACCAGAGGTGTTGTAAATAATCCACAAAACGAGACCCGTTGGATTCGACGTAATAATTATGAACGAACCAAGTTAACAAACAAGAATGGAACCCCAAAGACAGCCAACTATTATTTAATACTTTTATTAATAATGTAATAAAAAAACTGGTTAAGAACATGTAGGAAATTCACATGAAAGGATTCAGTAGATAGTAGTAGTAAAGTTTTTATAAACTATATTTGCTACAGTGTTCGTTATAGTTTTCGTTGAAAGGACTAATTAGAGGCATCAATATTTTAAAAATTAAGGTACGGGAGGGTTCTAAGACATTCTTGCATTTTAGGAGGCCTATCTAAGTAAAAAAAAAATTTTCAACACACTTTTCACTTTACTAAAAGGAGATTGAAAAAATAATACCAAATTTCATCTTAACTGGCTTTTAAATAAGAAGATGGAAACCTGTAACATGCGGACAGACGGATAGACCGAAACTATGTTTCCTAGTTACTACGGAACTATAAAAGCTAAACCTCTCCTACATAAGCGCGGATGAATTGAAATTTCTTTTATCTTTTTTAATTAATAAATTTAAATTAAGCAGCTGAAAAAGAGTAATGAAAAACATTAAATCAATTCTTAAAATTTACAATCGTTGCGAGTGGTTTAAGGTAACTTAAGTGTGATACAAATATTCGTGTATGTAATTATGTGGTAAAAACAGCATCTATGCATAGTTTGGCACCCTGCCTATTATCACCATGTCTTGTCATCTTAGTCGAATACGTTCTGGTGATGATAAATTTTATAAGAGAGACAATCAGAGCGTACCTGATTTCAAACACAGAACAGAAATTCAAATTCTATCAGCAAAAGTGTACTTTGGATTCACACCCACAAACCGGCTTGAGGTAGAGATGGGCGATATTTATTCAGTGCTTTCAGTATCGAGTTGGTAGTAGTAGACGTATCGATACTTGCATCCGATATTCGAGAAGTCTGATAAATCGGTAATCGATACTTATTCTGCTGGTATCGTAACAGTTTTTTTCTATCGTTATGAAAATAAAAATTACACATCAAAAAAATTATTAAATAAAAACTTTCGAAATCGTTCTAATTTTTCATTTGCGCTCCACAAAAAGAATCACATGTCTGAACGTCTGAATGCGCTTTCGCGTATTACCCAATGACTTATGGTCGGATGGACTGATCTGCCAAAACTACTTGCCGCAAAGTGAAACACTTTTGCATGTTCACTCTTTTCCCTATAAGCACATTGCATTGAACTCTAAAAGGTAAATTCGTAGACAGTTCACGGAGTTACATATTTCGGACCTAGCAACATTTAAATTCTGGGAACTTTCAGTTTCATAGTTCGAATTTTCCTTTTTTTAGTTTAATCACCTTCTTATGCATAGTGTAAGTGCACTAAATAAATAGATCAAAAATAATTCAATTATTTTAATTCATAAAAATAGATAATTCTTTCCACTTATGGAGCATTTATAATTAACCAAATAGTACTAAATTCTGTGTTTAAAAAAATTTATCCAAAAAACTAATAAAGTAATCGATACTTTGTATCGATACCTTTTCCTTCGATATTTATTTGTATCGGTATCGGAGTTTTTTAAATAGTCGATACTTTATATCGATACTTTCTTTCAATATCGCCCATCTCTAGCTTGAGGGAAGAAATTTGAAATCAAGTGTGCGTTGACTCAATGAACGAAAAGTTGGATGAAATTAACGTCTTCATCCAAGACGTAATATATATCATAGAAGCACCTGTTGAAATGCTTGAGTCATATTCTGTAAGTAAACCCTTACTAGAGGCCGAAAAGACAAGAGTTCAGAAAGCCGCATTGGATAAAATTAATAGTGCCTCATCACTTGGACTTATTGCAAATGGGTGGACGAATATATGTGGAAGAGGAGTAATGAACATTTTGATCAAAACCACCGATCCAGTCTTTTATAAAAGCATATATCCAGGCTCACCTTCTAAAACGGGTGACTTTGTTAATACGGAACTTCGTCAGACCCTTAAAATTCACCGCCGTGATCACAGATAATGCAAGTAAAATGAGATCAGAGTGGAGAAAAGTGTCTGCCAAATACCCCCATATAGCTTGTATTGGTTGTACAGCTCAGTGTTTGAACCTACTGTATAATGACTTCATGCAAATAGGTAATTTCAAAGAGACGTTTAACCAGTCCAAGGAAATAGTAAAATTCATAGAAAACAAACACGTGGCAATTAGCCTTCTTTGCACAGAAGCAAAGGGAAAGATGACGGGCTAAGAGTAGAAGTGACCTATTTATAAGTTTCGGGCAAAAGTGGCTTAGAAAGTGTTCCGCGTAAAAATGAATCACGTGAGATTCCGGGCAAAAACGAATCATAGGAAATTTCCGGGCAAAAACGACTTAACTACTTAACTGCATTAACTTTGCATTACTATTTATATCTGCTATCAGATATGGCGCAATCTTTAAAGCTTTCTAGTAATACAAGGTGGGGTTACCCGGTTATGATGGTCAAATCAATACTGGCAAACAGAGAAGCTTTGAAAAATACTGTAGTAGCACAGGAACTAAAAATTGATTCCGACATTAAAAACAACTTCCTTACCGAAGAAACTGATGCAATAAAAGTTCTAAGTCCTATCTTTGACACAATCAAAACAACTGATGCTGATCATTCTGTGCTCTCAGATGTTGTTAATCTTTTTAATAAAGTAACGCAACAAATAATAGACCAGCAAGTGTATTGTTGCCGACAAAAAACACGAAATAATAAGTGCTATTAATAACCGTCGTACGTTTTGCCTAAGTCCTATTCACTATGCTGCAAATCTTCTGGATCCTCGTTTCAGAGGAAGACATTTAAGTGACGATGAATTCATATCCGCAATGAAATATATATCATCATTTCCTGCCGCATTAAATATTGAAATATCTGAAGTGATTGAACATGTTGCTGAATATAGAGTCAAAGCCGGGCTTAGGAGCAACAAAATCATGTGGAGCAGAGTTCAACTACTTCAGCCAAGGCGTTTATTACATTTTTCTTCTTTTAAGCTTATAAATGAATTTAATAGGAAAAGTATCATAAGAAATACTAAAAGTACGGTGCTAAATATGAAGAGTGTGAAAAAGCCGGTACTTTCCAGGTACTTTTACATCTCTATTTATCACATGTTTCGATAGTAGGTTATATTAAGAGCTTTAGGTTATTTTGGCAGTCAGTAGAGTGAGAGCAAAAAAGCACGAAAAAGTATCAATCCGTCGATAACGTCGAATTCTGTTACAAGTACTAGGGCCTTCAAATTCTAAGGCCCTGAAAAAATTCGAGAATCCCGAATATTTTCACCGTACTTGTTTTGTACGAAAATAGTTTTTTTTAAAAAGTACTTCTGTAAATATACGGGCTCAGGGGAATCCCCCCGTTACCTCCCCGCCACTGAACCCATGAGCGCCTAATTTTTATACCTCAGGTGGGTACCGGGGCATAGCGACATTCTGAACAATTGCAAAGTGGACGAGTTAGTCATACTCGGCACGATTTGAAGCAGTCAGGAGATATGTATTATCTTGTTTGAGCGAAATATCATTGGCGATGTCGTGGTTATCATCACGGTACATAATAAACTCAGCGTGACCTCAAATGACTCTTGTAGGAAGGATGGGAAAGAAGAAGAAATCATTATTATCTCTCCTGCACCAATCCGGCCCTAGCAGGAGCAGATATTAAGGCTGCCCGCCCCTGTTTGGAGTTCTTATCCGAACTGGGATCCGCTAACAGCAGGATTTAGTTCAGTTCATTAGGTTTAGGTTTGGGAACATAGTTCAAACCCTATCTAACAATGAGCCATAATGGCTCAAATGTACCTTCTCCCTTGAAAGTCTACAACTCTAACCTAACATAATCTACATTACATATTTGGTCGAAGACCAACATAAATCAGCGACGCTTCGTGTGCTTAAGGGGGGATTACAGTTTACAAAGTGTAAAAAATTAAATTTTTTTTTGCAGAAATTGATTATTTGATTGGTTAAGAATATTCTTCTAATTTTTTTTATATTCCACGTCCTTCTCCCTTTTTCCGACAATTTTGTACAATGTCACGCGCCCGCCGTCACGTCACGTTTATGACTGTGCATGCTGTGAGGAAACCGAATGGCTGGAATATGGACCAGGAATAGCCGGTTAGCCGAAAACAAGGTAAATACTTGGTTACATATGCGATAATCTCTCGTTTTCATGTTTTTCCGCTTACCGAAACTTTCTCGGTAAGTAATCTGTAATCCGCCCTTAATTGACGGGCTGAGAGTAAAAGTGACCTATTTATAAGGTTCGGGCAAAAGTGGCTTAGAAAATGTTCCGCGCAAAAACGAATCGTAGGAAATTTCCGGGCAAAAACGATTTAATTACAAAAAGTGATGCAAAGTTTATGCAGTTAAGTAATTAAGTCGTTTTTGCCCGGAAATTTTCTACGATTCGTTTTTGCCCGGAATCTCACGCGATTCGTTTTTGCGCGGAACATTTTCTAAGCCACTTTTGCCTGAACCTTATAAATAGCTCACTTTTACTCTCAGCCCGTCAATTGTGACAACTCCTTTTGGTTAGTCCACCTACTCTGCTCTGTCTTATAGGGCTGCATCCGCTCCAAAAATACCGAACCATATCAGTTTTGACGGCTACGCACGGTTGTATTCTTTTACGATAAAAAAAGTTGCTTGCAGAGTAATGTCGGTGGCGTCAAATCCACCTGAAATAAATTGTAGGTTCACTGTTCAATTATTGCCTCGAATGGGGAGAACTTCTTCTCCCATCTCACGCACTATAATGGGTTTACGGAAAGTAGAGAGAGATGAAGTACTTTAAAATTAGAACTTTGCGATTAAATGTAACGCCATGTGCTATTAAATCTATTTAAAGCATTTTGAATTTCTAAACAGCACTTTATTTGTTTAGTATACAATACCAGTACAGCTTATGCAATATAACTCATCATATTCCACGAATTAGATAGAGCATAGTGTATCCTTCGAAAACAATTAAACGTCCATTTCAACAGAATGTCGCCACCGTAGACAGACATTGTATCTAAATAAGTTCAAGAAAGTGTCCCATTTGGCAAATGTCTAAGACAAATACGTTTACGGCATGAAACATCAGGTGCAACTCTTAGATTAATTAGGAAGTCTACGATAACTTCACCCCAGGGACCATCTTTGTTCCATGTTCAATCAACCGTTGCAAACTACACCGGCTGATTCTGAAATATTCACGAGAATTTAATGGATGGAAAGTTGCAATACCCTACCACTATACTTAGTTCCTTTACTATTATGGGCTACGGCATTTCAATGAACGTTGCTATAGGGAACGCAAGAACGAATGTGACAAATCAATTCACTTTGCATTAGTGAGATTAAATTTTATGCATGTTTCATGTTTATCACAAGTGTAAGGCTGTCGACAAGTTTCGTTCTAAGGTGTAGTGCGGTTCTCGAAGAGGGTGGCATAAACACGTATTTCTCCGGAAAATGTTTACAGTTGCCACTCGAAGAAAACGCAAAAGGGTGTAAAGACGAAACACCCCCTTTTTCCATGCATGTGCAATAGGCCCGTGAGTGTTTTTAATGGAATTGAACGTCGCGCTAAGCAAGTTTATAGGTACTAGTTACTGTGTTGCAGCTGTTCAAAATGTAATGGATTCCATTAATTGAAGAGGAATATGTTAGACGCTGCAAACCTAGATATTTTTTTTCCATTTCTTTCTACTATATCAACATATCCATATTTGATTCTACTAAGCTTTTAAGTTCCGGATAAATGGGTCAACATCCCCAGTAAAAGTTTTTCAACGTTTGACAAACACAAAACTCGCTGAATTAGAAAACGTTATTTGATTCTCTACGTTTTTTCGATAAGGATAAACTCCCAAAATGATTCAGCTTAAATATCTCAATACAAAAAGGAAAGGGTATCATCTAAATTTTGTTTTTTTTTTGAAACAAAAGGAAAAATTTAATATCCATGAGTTTGCCCTTACAAAAAATGCGGTACAAGTCAGAGGGTAGATTCCTTAATTCTGATAAGTTCAATTCAAATTCTGATGGTCGTTTCGAAAAGTAAAGCTTTAGAATTATTTACCTTATCTACCCCTAATGAAACCCAACTGAAGTTGAGAGGGTGCGGTGATCAAACCTTATAAGTCACGTCCAATCGCGATAAGTGTACTTCTTTGCTCCCTCCGACATGAGGAAAGTAATGACATTGGTCCATATCAGAAGTTAATCAAATGTCACACTTAAAATTAATGAACTGTCTGAACTCTGAGATAATTTTAAATGAAATCACCTAGAGGTGCTAATTCAGCTAAATAGGAAATCACGTAAGAATTGAGGGGAAATGAAATCCTCTGATTTCCATTAGAAAGGAAGCAGTAATGCTGGAGGGTAACGTAGTCGAAACTTTATTTTTTTTAATTTTTAAAGTTGTGAAGTTTTTCCGGTTTATCAAATTTCGCTTAAAACACAGAGACGATGTATAAACGAAACGCATTAAAGATTTACGAAAACTATTACCCATCAAAGTCGTCAGTGATAACGTCCCAGGTTCGAACCCCAACGGTGGCGACCCATGACTGTTTTGTGCTGACAACAGATTACAATAAAAAGGCCATGCGGGTTGCAGAGAAAATGTCAGTGGCTTGGAATCCACTTTAAATTGTAGGTCCACTTACAATCGTTGTCTCGAATCGGGTGAAGTTCTTCTCCCGCCCCATGGCCCACAAGGGTTTACGGGAACTAGAGGGAAAGAATACACACCAAGTGTACCGGTATATTCAAAACTAGCAAAATTAAAGTTCGGTAGCCAGATGTGTTGTTACCTATAAAAATTAAATTTAGGTTGTCAGATTTGAAATTTGATTTATTATGTTTACTCAAAAAATTCGAAATTCATATCATTAAAAATCTGGGTGGGTTTATAATTATTTCGCTATGTACAAATACAAGTTGGCATGTCATTTTGTTCAATAGACCTGGCACAATGCAATCTTCGGCGTCCTTTAATTTCTAACGTAGTTGACAAATCCTATTTTCCCTAGCACGACGCAAGTTAACACATCCTTGAATTTCTTACTCATTCGTAGATTCAGGTCTGTGTTTCAGTAAGGTTTCCATTGCCTTCTCGAAATCTTTTATGGCTGGTACAGATTGCACACGACAGTTCGACACAGCAATGCAACGAACGACGCGACGAAATGGTTTTGTCACACTGTGAAACAGATTGAAATCGCATGACAGCTGATGCGGCGAGAAACTTGACGGCTCAAATAACATGAAAATCCACACAAAATATCAATTTCATTGTTGGCAGTACTGGGTGCACTTTTTGTGAAGTCGACTCAATTTTTTTTTTAAAGCTATTTTATTTTTCACTTTTTAGTGACTTCATATATACGACTCGAACACAGCAATTTCAAAAGTTGCAGAGGTAGTGCACTCTTAAGAATTGAAACAGAATTATCCAAATCTGGCAACATATTACGAAATTAATCACGGTCACCCTTTCATACCTTCACCTTAGAAAATTCTTACCATGGCCCTAGTGTACCAGCGTACTCTATACAGCAAGAGAGAATTATCGTATTCAGGGAATCATCGTAGTCACTCTAGGTACAAAGTTAGGCTACTCCTCCACACACCCTAGGTAAAGATTTTTTGCATATAGTAGCAATGGGGATTCATACTGTATAAAACAAAAAAGAATTATCCAAATAGGTGTGTGTATTAAGAAATTTTGTAACGGCCCCTCCGCACACTACCCCAAACCATACATTTTTGTCGTGGTACCAATGCAGCAAGATATTATACACATCAAAAGAAGAATCTTCAAAATTGGTTCACACATTAGGAAGTTAGGCTACCCCTCCCCCACCATAACGCTAGTGCAAAATTTATCCTCATATTAGCAATAGGGGATTATACTCTATATAACATAAAAAGAATCATCCAAATCGGTCTACGCGTTAACAAGTTTACATTCGAACCCTACCCTACTCCAATCCAATTTTTTAGTGTCGCGGTACCAATAGGGGAACATACTCTATACTCCAACTCTGTCCACGCGTTATGAAGTTAAACGACCCCCCCCCCCCCTCCCGCTTCCCACCCTACTCTAGGAATATATTTTTTCATTATTAGCAATGGGGAATCATTCTCTATACAACAAAAAAAGAATTATCTAAATCGATCCATGCGTTTCGAAATTATCCCCGCTTATACACAAAAAATAAATAAATAAAACAAAAGAAAATCAAAAATAAATAGTATAAATCTTTAATTTTTTTATTATAGCGCCATTTTGATGCCACACCGGGTTTTTTTGGACTCAGTTCACACGCAACCCTGATTCTTATCTGAAATAATGATTGAAGTGGGCTGAGTTTATTATGGAAAAAAGGAACTAAAGCCAACCGGAGGAATTTAAGAAACTGACTATTTTCTTAATCTTTACCCTTGAAATTGTCTTCAGGTTTTCAAAGAAGAACTCCCGCATAGCCCTCTTTCTGACTCTGTAAATAGCTGGATACTTGTAGAGAAGGTGAATAATTGTTTCTTTTTCTTTCACTTCGTCTCAACTACAACAGTGTGTATTTTAAGGGGCGCCCAGCCTAGCTGCATGCTCACCTAAAAGACTTTTTACTGTAACTTTACTTTTACTTTTATTATAATTTGGACAGGTTGCCCTGGATATACTACATGCGTTCGTTCAGGGTGCTGTATCTGGCATTTGCCAGCACCAAGGAATACAGAAAGGGTTCCTTCTTAAGGAAACTTAGTGGGTTACGAATATCTTCAACATGGTCACGTTGTAGAGCTGCGAATAATGCTGCTTTTCGTAATGCCGTACTTATCTGATACATTTAATTCGGTTTTAACTTTTTCTTATTTCCTTGTTGCTTGGAAGATCGCTAAAGTGGTAACTATTGCTAAAAATTAATTAGCATCTCAACCACCTGACTTTCGACAGATTAGTATATTGCCGTTTTTATCTAAAATCCTGGAGCATCTAATGTTCAATCAAGTACGCTTACTGCTCTGTTGAAGATCTCGGATGACATGAGACACAATATTGATGACGGAAATGTCACACTTCTTGTTCTGCTGGGTTTTTCTAAGGCATTTGATTCTGTTGATCATGAAGTCTTTGTAAACAAATTGGAAAACTAATTTGGATTATCTAATGTGTCAATAGAGCTTATTAGAAATTTCTTGACGGATCGACATCAAAGGGTCCTTGAAAATAATGAATTTTCTGATCTTACAAAATTGAATTCTGGTGTGCCGCAGGGCTCCATTTTAGGACCACTTTTCTTCTGCTTATATATTAATGATCTTGGATATGTAGGTATGAAATCGGAGGTTATGTAATACGCGAACATATTATCTCAATTGCACTATTTTTTTTCTTTGGAAATATCCTGTGTCCTTTAACTATTGCTGCAGTAGAACTGATGACCCTTCCTTTTACTATTAATCTTTCTTGGTGCTGGTAATTATCATTCAAGTTAATTTTTACAAGAATTAATTAAGACTCCCCGGCTGCAGGCATTAAAGGTGCTTTTATCACTTGTGGTTGACATGAATATTCATTACTTTGACAGAAGCAGCAGTAATCACATATTTATAAAGGACGTGTGCTTCAGCAAGGATTACGACATCTAAAGCCGGGCATTCTCTAAACAGGACCCATTTCATATTCCATGAGATTTTGAGGGTAGCTCTGTTCTGTGCATCAAATTCGGTACTCTACTGTCAGAGCAAGCGGAGTCCCACTTAAGTGAAAACTCAATTATTGCATAACATCTGTCCTTCCGCTGCACACACTTAACCGAAAACAATTTGCTCATCAGCATTTGCTCAAAAGCTGGAATTACGGAATTCCCGGGCTGGCACAACTAAACATCATTAAAGTTTCGCCAACGAGTCTGAATAATTCCTGAATTATCCTCTCATCACAGTGTAATGGGGGCTTACCAACATTACCTGGAACGTGAACGTTGACCTATTTCGACGTAACATGTCTGCACCTCCGGTATAGGGTGTTCGTATAGTAGTCGTTGTCGCAGCAACAATTATACTACACGGGGGTACATAGTACTGAGTACAATTACTTCGTGCATACGTGCCACCCCAAAACGTTCTTTGTTTGCACTTAACATAGCAATGCGGGGGTGGCACAGAAACGAGTTAGTATGCGCTCAATTCATATAATGCGGTGAAAAAACAGGAAAAATTATTCCTGCAAACTTAAGCTCTGGAATGCCCCTCGTAGAAGTTTTAATGACTTTACCGTCGAAAGGAGCAAAAGAATGGGTTTCGAGAGGTAAAAATCTTACGGCCATTTTTTTTTCGGGACGTACAACTTTTAAGATTTTATGCCGTAAAGTTGAGTGGGGTCAGGTGATGTAAATGACTGTTTTGCATAACTGGAGGACGTTTATCACACGACAAAAATTTAAGACAACTTTAAAGTGGAGTTTTTCGTGGGATGCTCAAACTTTTTTATGTGACCAATAAACATTATTTTTTGCAGAAGGGATAGGATATCTGTGAAATGTTTAGGGAATGTTCCAGATTAGGTGCTTTAGGGATTTTCATAAAATTTTGGTTATCACAATTCTGGGTAAACTTTTGATTTACGAATTATATATTGGTGTATAGTATTTCTAAACATTATTGTGTTTAGAGCTATAACTAGGTTTTAGTTGCTTTTTTAAGAATGGTTGGATAAGTTCTTCAAATTAAAATATATAGAGAGAGAGCTTCAACTAAGAATTTATTCTCTAACTGAACTAGTATAATGTAAGTTAGGTTAATTAAGTCGTCGATAGAGTAAATTTAATGATAACGTATTGGTTCTTCATTATGAGGATCCCAGGATTGAACCCAACGAGTGGCGACCCATGATTGATTAAGCTAAAAGGCCAACGAGGATTGCAGAGTATTTATCAATTGTTCGAACTGCCATCTGATCAGGTGAAGTTTTTCTACTGTTACATGCACCACAAGAGGCTGTAGAAACTAGAGAGAAATTAAGGGGGTCGTCTTATGTGGCAGCTGTATTTTTAAACTTTTTTCCTCAATTTTTTGTGACGAAAAACTCATCATTAGTCTGCGATGCCTGGTCCATATAAGACGCCTTCCTCCTCTTCGTAGAAGTACTGCGAATCCATTTGCTCTTCCCTGTTAGCGATTCTGGCTTAGAGTAAGAATAGTATCTAATTTGTTCTCAAAGTAGGTTCGCTTACCTTATTGTGCATAATTTTATAGCACCTATCGAATTGAGTGAGTGAACCAGGATAAGTGAAATAGGAGACGGAATAATGGGGATTAACAGGTACGTTATACATCATACATATGATATCATGGTCAAAGCAACTAGCCGGACTAACGTTATTGTAGTATAATGACATCGCGAAAACAGTTTCCTGGAAATAGGAACTCCTATCAAAATCAAAACAACCTGGTGGGCAATATTAACAAATCAAAACACATTTATGACTGTATGCACTGCCCTCAACGCGGATGAACTCAAGCTTATCACTCGGACGACAACCATCAATTTGTTTAGCCCGGTGCGACTTACTTCATCGCACTGAAGGATACTAAATCATTCATTCAAGTCAAACAAAAATACTTTGCATCTACATACGTCTGACCAAACACCTCTGGCATTATATCGACCTTATTTCTGATGCTCCTTGCGTTAAAATGACAAACACGAAATTCCAACTATTGCTCCCTTAATATACTATAAATTGCTCTCAGCCTGGGCAGGGGCGATCCCCCCCCCCCCCCCCTCAGAAGCCCACGGCAAACAATCCACATTTCCCCCGCAACATCACTTAAAAACACTACTAGATTTCACAATTCTCGAGTGCTGCTTTATTATTTAGAATGGATTCCAACTGATGGAGGTTGGCACAGCCTACTCTAGATACAAGCCCGGAAAACATGACAGTTCGACCATTGCACCACCAAACGTTTCGTCATTATTTCATTTTTGTTGTACCACACAACACACTCTCGTAATCAAAAACTGCACACTCTCGTAATCAAAACAAAATAGAAACGCTGATGTCATTGACGCATTTTAAGTTCAATCCTTTAACAAAACGAGCACAACAGAGTTTTCCCTTTAAAACACATGGAAATTGTAAAGGGAGACACATTTTTATTTTGTTCATATTTTCAGAACAGTTGTAGGTTAACCTCAAGTAAAATCTAATTTGAGACTTTAAAAGTACTGCGAGACATACTACGAGAAAGTACAATTCCTCAAATGTTTTCTAATGTTTACTGTGGCAAGTTTCGGTTTATTTACACCACCAATGCTCAGCTGTTAATCCGGGCTTGTATCTAGAATAGGCCGTGAGGTTGGTTACTTTGCCAACTTTATCTTCTTTCATCCGTAAAACCGTGACAAAGCCCGTTTCCAGCAAAAACTAAAGACAGTTTATCTATGAAACGGTGTCGTAGAATCTCGAAAAACTGCGTTATTGCGTGGGGAAAGACTTCCACCGACAGTAATGACACAATCTCAAGTAAAGCCACAGTTGATATTATTAAGTTTTAGTCTGCAATGCACTCTGAGATTGTTTAAATATAATCTCCCCTTGTCCAGACATAACAATAATAAAAATGTTTCCATTTCTGGTATCTTGCGAATTAGGGGAATGATTTTGTTGCAGCTTCACTCTAAAGGCATCCACATAGGAAGATAACTGATATCCAACTATTGATGAAATGTTTTTTATTCCTGTCGGGTAAATCATCTGATTCCCTGCGGAACACTTCTTATTGTCACTTTCCCGATGTAGTCGATTGACATCATAATAAGAAGACTCAAGAGCACCATATTAAACAGTTAACTCCGACACCGCCGTACTAAAGGAATCCACTTCTACTGAAACTGCACTAAGAGCAGAATTTATATCTTCCATCAACGATGATCATTCCTCCAGATAGATGATTTTTTGCACAGTTAAAAGTTACCTTAGAATTACCCTGGCTGACAGGGTATGATACAAAAGATATAATATAGAGTAACTTTAAGATAATGCGTCTCCCCGGCATAGAGAAGTGCTCGAGTGGTATTCATCCCTTAAAATTTAAAGAGAATACTCTACATCCGTTTTCGATAGAACCTGGAAGGGAACGGGACGGCTTTCCAGGAAATAGTGCGCTCTATTATATTAACCTTATGATACATTTGGTAAATCTGATTGCTAAATTCCGTATACAATATGCAGTTTTTTCTACATGCCAAAGTTGAGAAGACTGCATTCCACTACCAAGTTTCTTGTTATTCTTTTTACTATTTCATATTCTAAAATAAAATCACTTCTAACCTATTATTAGAAATTTTTGATTCCCCTCCAAAAAATAGAACCCATAAATCTTATATAGCATTAAATATGTTCTTAGAATTTTATTGCCCTTCTTCCCTCATTGTTATAAAAATACGTAAAATTGTTTGGCTGGCAGGCAATCTGTCTTAAAGAAATTTTAATAACTTTCGTCCCCTTCAAGTAGGATTTTTCAAAATCGAGGCAATTACGAAATATAAGCGACATTAAAGAAATGCTTTTCAATTTACTACGGAAAAGAATAATGCGATGCACTTCCGACGATTTTCTAACCATAATTACATCCATAATCCCGGAAAGCACTTGCCATCATTAACAGAAGTCGGAAATCGTCAGGAAATCTCACACCAAATCCAACTTTTAATAAAAACTTTTTCGGTTTGAAGAATTGTACTCTATGGCGCGTGGTCATAAAAACATTCGCAGCATGAAATATCGCTACAATTTATTAAAACGTTTCCACCCCCGTCGTCCTAGTGATTCGTGGTATTTCTGAGAGTGGCGAACATAAGTTCGACGATATGCACAGAGATATAATCCGGTAACGTTTTGCGGGATACTCAGCTCATTGTGGGAAATACTATCCACGATAATGCGATATCGCAAGTGTTTGTTGCTCGCTCGTAATAAAAGGAATTTATCATGAATATGTATTGCTTGCAAGGGATCGTTTCGATCCATATTCCCTTTCAAATTGAACCTGGGAGTGCTCTCACATTAGATGCCCAGAGGGGTTGCTCTTCCTGGCGAATTTAATACTATTAAGGAATTACAGGGAAAGTCTGAGTGCCTTTTCTTCTTCGGGGGATGTATTTTGGGAAAGATTATACTTTCTTGGCTCCAGGAAAAAGCAAGAAAAAAAAGGAATTAGAGAACCCCAAAGTGCGTGCACAAGTGGAAAGTTTTATTATAAACTTCAACCCTTACTTGATAGAAAGCCAAGTTCGTGGAACAAACTAATAAGATTACGTACGCAGAGGTGGAGGAGAGAGCTTTTGTTCGAAATGCTTATGATGAAGTCAGGGAGTTTTGCATTAAGTGTTCCCTCTTATTTGAGATTTCGGTTAAGGACCGAGGTGGAATATATTATCAAGAAGAAGACAACATCAGAGATTGTTTATGAGAAATACACAAGGGCCCTGAGTCCTCAAGGGTTATTTATGGTGTAATCTCAATATGGTTAAGGTTTTATGCCAATCTTATTAGCTCTCAAACTTACGAGGGGGACTTTTTTTAAACTTGGTGAAATTTTTATAGAAATATTTCAGCGTTATCGCCAAAAATTTAGTAGAAAATTACTTCAGGCATTTAATCAATTTGTCTATTTTTTTTTTAAGAAATAAGTACTATAATGTATTCGAAAAGCTTTGTTATAAATCAATGTCATATCCTAAATCTCCAGTAAATATCGCAAGAATTTAATGAAAATGTGGAAAACAAGTAGAAGAAGCGTCACAAAACTGGTACCACATACACCATCCATCAACTTTTAATCAGGGTGAGGATAATTTCGTCGTGATAAAATATGGGTCCACGTCAAGTTGTTCCAACCTTCACTTACCTATTAAGCCACCGTTGAGGTAAATTATAATGTCATTAGCCTGAAATTTATTAGTGTGTATCCAATTTTTCTTTTCTCGGGTCCCCAAATTCGTGTCTTGTTGTCTTTCTTAGGCATTTATTAAATTATTTTCTCGCGAAATCACTCCCCTAAATATAATTTCGAGATGGTCACATCTGTGTCATCACTTTCCCTTTTTATCTCACACCCTTCCTTCGGGTCGAAGAAATCACTGGGAAAAATAAGATTTTTCATTTTTCTCCTCTTTTACGCGATTTTCGGCGAACAAAATAATATTGCAAGACTTACAAAAAGAGGAAAGAAATTTGTGTAATGGCGGAATGAGGCACATGAAATTAAAAAGCAAAAAAAATGTAGTTTTAGTGAAAATAAGGTTTTTATAAATATATTTTTCGCTTCGTTGAAAGTAATAAATTTCAAGAAGGGAGATTTTTCCTTGGTTTTTTGTCTTCTGTTTAGTTCAGCATTAAAGCTTCGTTAATGGAGTGGGGATGAATGTTTTATGAAATGATTTAATTTTCTTTGAAAGCTAAGAGGAAAGCAAACTGTGAATTTTCCGTGAAAATAATTAAAAGTATCGGCCGTCGACGTTGTTCTAAAGACGCCGTAATGAGTCCAATAAAGTATAATAGGGGCTTGAAAATTTCAACGTAAAATAAAAATTCAGCAAACTTGAGAAGACTGATGTTTTAGGTTTTTACCTGTTTTTTTTAATCGTGGTAACAATATAAAATTTAAATTTAATTAAATTGAACTACTTTGCCAGTACGGCAGTCATGTTTCCGACAGTTTCACCGCGCCTTTGAAAAATAATAATTCCAATAAATATATGCCAATATGAAAGTAACAGATTTTTGGGGTTGCTGGACGATGGACGGATGAGTTGAAGCCTTCTAGAATACGGCGATCCTCATTTGGACATTCTCAAGTGTAAGTTACACCTCCAAGCGGTAGCAACCGGGCAATGCATCCTAGAACGTAGCCAAGTAACTAATGCGGCAGGAGATAACCTCTTGAAAAATTCCCCTAACTCCAAAATTGTAGTAGGCCATGCCAAGAGAGTCTGCAGTAGTGTCCCCCTATCTGCAGGACCCAGGGGTAATTGGGTCGCGAATGGTGTCTTCTCAGGAATTTCTCTTGGAAAGCAGGTGGAGGGTATGGTAGACCCTAATAGGTTGGCTATATCCACGGTACCCACAACACAATAGAAGCAGCTTTGGGAAAATTACCTTTCGAAGGTATTGTGGCGGTTATGGAGGCTGGCTCACTCCCGCCGGCTGAAACCGCTGTAGCAGTCCTGAAAGATGGAGCCATTGGCAAAATAATAACTAGCACTTCCTTAGATGCGGCGGTGCAGAGATGGTAGACTCTAACGAATTGGTTATCTCCGCGGTACACGAAGCAGTATAAGATGCCGACCTGCCTTCCGAAGGGTTAGCTGCGGTTAATCCGGAGGTCCTGGCTGTGGACTAAAGCTTTTATAGCCTGGATCCCTTTAATGGCGTGGACAAAGAAGGGGTGACGGTTGTAATAAACGCATGGACCAAGAAGGAACAATGGAGACGGTGGAACAGCATGAATTTCTGCTAAAAGGTTAAGATTCTAGCAGTGAGCCAGGAAACCGAGGTTAGTGGCGACAGTGGTATAACTGGATACTCAGTTGCATCCACTTGGTGTCTTTTGGAAGATTGTCACCTCTCCCACTAAAAAAAATATTGCAATAAAACGATTAGCCAAGATTTGCATATATTTATTACCATGGATGCTTTGTAAATTATTATTAGTCCAGAAAAATTACGTTTACTAGAACCTAGGAAAAGCCTTAAATTTTGGAGAGTCAAAGTGATGTTACGCCTTAATTAATTCATACTTCACAGTATATGCAGACATCACTTTGAAAAATATTGTTATGAGACCAATTGCATGTGCCCCTGGGACATCTGTAATATCAGTGCCATCTTAACAACGCTATCATTAAAGCAGAGTAAAATTACGTCGCAGATTATCAAACTCCATATTTTTTTTCTATGAAAACTGAGGTGTGGAAAAAAAACTACTCCTTCAGCTATCCAAGTAGGATTAAAGAGGGAGTAAATGGGAATATTTTGCATTTCTCTTGTTACAGTTATAAACGACCCCACAGCTTACAGGATATGGTATGCTATAGTTAATGTGGAGCAAGCAGCGAAATGAGTGCCTTCAAAGAAAACAATACTCTCAACAATGTCTACTGTAGAAAGTACAATTCAGTCGTATATTATTTGCAAGCACCGGCCTCATCTGGCCTCATCTGGCCTTATTAGGATATGTAAACCGATAAAAGCCATTTGATGAATTCCTTTTAGAGCAAGTAAGCCTTAAACAAGGTATGAGTCACAAAATTGGCACCTGCAAATCCAAGCTAAAAGAATACTCAGGCAATAAGGGTATCAAACAATCTTAAAGAGTCAAAGAGTGCTCTAGGTAAAAACAAAAACGGTAGTAAAAATGTATATCAGTTAAAGGACTACATAATTAAAAGATTGACTTTTCTGTGAACATCCTTTGTTCAGCTGTCATAAGTACCTGCCCTAAAATATGAAACACCGTAATAAAAATTCATTAAGATTTTATGCGAAAATTTTGTTCTAGCTTAGCTTATATTTTGTCAATAGTCAATTAATACCAACAGGAAACCATTATGTATATCAGATTTTAATTAATTGCGATTAACACATTGCGAACTATTTTATTTATAACTTCGTCAGTAGAAATAATTTCGTCAGATCTTTTTAAAATTAAATAAATTAGACAGCCTTGCGCATATTAATTATAATTTGCGTTAAAAAACCATTCAGCTTATTTCATTGGCTTAATACTTAAGTCGTCGCTGGAGTAAGTGATATTCTTCCATACCGGATGTCCCAGGTTTGAATCCCACCGCAAATTTTTAAATTATTTTGTCGCGTTGCCTATTTTAGTCTCGCTTATAAACGAGATAAGTATTCAGAAGACCAACGTTTTCAAAACTCCTGATGTATACGCTGAAGTAACGTCCATCGATTTAAGCTAGACATTTTACAATCTATAAAATTAGGTCTGGTGGTGCTAACAATGAGTCTGCAATTAGAAAAGGCGCAGGAGTCAGAATGGATAACTTGAGATCAGTAGGATTACTTCGAATTGATTAAATTAGAATGGTGGAGAACTCCACATATATCAGCGATGTGTAGCCCAAAATGCGCCTCAGGTGTTGTTTCATCGAATCAACAACCGCTTCCCAGAAACGGCGAAAATGAGGTAAGGGCGGTGGAAAAAAGTGCCACTTAATACCACTGCTGCTGATGATTGTGGTGCTTCAATAAAAGCTTACTGATGATCCTCCCGAATTATACCATTTACAACTACAAGATTATTGCCACAGTCCATTTTAGGTGTTATTTTTTAGTATTTCAGTCAATTTTTTCCTAATAAAGAACCTGGAGGTTAATCACCAACCAACCCCCACAGCTCGCTCGATCTAATATTACGATTGAGTGGCAAGGGGACTGACGTTGAACAATCGCCCCAATGGAAACAGAAGCTACAACGTCCTCGTCGTTGTTCTGAGGAAACGCTTATATCAGCAATAAACGTTGATAATTAAAACGTGTCTTTAAAGTAGTAATTTAAAATGTGTAGCTACTGCGCATGCGCGGATTGGTAAAAATTTACTGTGAGAAAACGTACATTATTTTATTCCTCACAATGGTAACAATACTGCCCAGTTTAATTACCAATGAATTCTCAAAACCGAAAACCCCGTTTGTTAATATACAAACGAATTTATATCAAAATGTTGACGTGGCCCGTAAAATCATAGCCCGGATTCAGATTCAGCGCACCAAAATACATGTGTATTGAAGAATTTGTTATTGTGGGGAATCCGCCATTTTGGGGCGTTCGCCATCTTAGGGTGTCCGCCATATTTCAGTTAGAATAACGTCATACACTTTATCATATTCTGCTCGTCGAACCCTTTCATTTGATACCCATATCAAGGGGGTTGTGAGGAAAAGTATTACGTTATTTTGGTGTGTGTTTCATATTAGAAAAACAGATTTATATCAAAATAATGACGTGACCCGCAAAACCCGGATTCGTATTCAGCTCACGAAAATACATAAGAATGACATGGTCTGGTAAAAAATAACGTGTAGTACTACCAATCCGAAGGTCCCAGGTTCAAATTTCACCAGCGTCGCCCCTGGCTATGGGGGTTGCAGAGAAAATGTCAGTGATTCGGAATTCACATTAAGTTGTAGGTTCACTTGCAATCGTTGTCACAAATAAAGTGACGTTCTTCTTCCGCCCCATGCCCCACAAGGAGCTACGGGAACTAGAGAGAGAGAGCTATATTGAGCGGTGCGGTGAGCAGTGAGATTTGAATGTAAACTTAACCAAGTGAGAAGAGAACAAATTGAAATTAAACAATGATCGAACAATATAGACTGCAAGACTGGAAAGAACAATCGACGTAGTATTTCGTAGATATTTAGAAGTTTCACTTCTAAAGCACGTGACGACCATCTACCTTCTTTTTTTTTGCCACATAACAAGCTTCTAAAACATTTAATATTTACAAAAGTACGCTTCAAGATAAAAAATTGGACGGCATCAACGAATTGATGAGGGTCCTACTGTTTTGACATCAGAAGAGGATAAAGAATGAAACGATTGGTTGATTCAACTAGGAAAGCAAGGTTTTCCGGTAAAGAAAGATCAACTCTAGTTCAGTTTTCCTAATACATATAACATATAACGGACAAACCAATTGTTTTAAGAATGGAATTCCAAAGCGCCGATGGTACGAAAATTTTTTAAATCGCCATTCAGATATGTACGAGGGAGTTCACTGAATGGGGGTAAGGAGTGAAAATTTACAAATTTATTTTTCTTTCTCAATATATTCAACTGCTACCACCCTAATACATTTTTCAGATCTTTCGATTAGTTTGTGTATACCTTCGAAAAAAAATGTTTTTTCTTTGACCGAAAAATAGGCTCAAACTGCGGCTTTCACTTCTTCATCGCTTGAAAATTTCTTCCCACGAAGTTCTTTTATCATCTTTGGGAATAAATAAAAATCGCTGGGAGCCAGGTCAGGGCTGTAGGGTGGGTGATCTAGAATATCGAAGCTCACCTTATGCACAGCAGCTAACGCAACAGGACTCTTGTGAACGGGCGCATTGTCATGCAGAAGGAGGACACCTTTTGTCAAATCTCCTCAACACCTTCTGACAATTTTGCTCCAGAATTGCAGTGTAGTATTCTTCGGTTATGGAAACGCCTTTGTCTTTATAAACGAGTAAAAGGTTTCTTTATGAATCCCAAAAAACTGTCGCCATGGTCTTTCCGGCCGACTGTGACACTTTAAACTTCTTGGGTGGTTGTGTGCCTTTTTTATGCCACTGAATGGAGTCCCGCTTACACTCAGGTTCATAATGATGAACCCAAGTTTCATCTCCAGTAACAATGCGACTCAAAACACCATCCTCGTTGTCACTAGAGAGGTTCAAAAACGCGCGAGAACACTCCACGCGCTGTTGCTTTTGCGGAGGCGCGCGCGAGCGTTCTCGACACTCAGTTTTCGCTGACCTTAGTCATGCCCGGATAATCGTAAAGAATTTAAAAAATGGTTTTATCGGATACTCGAATCACTTCTGCGAGCTGTTTTTTCTTTAATCAAGCATTTTTCAATATTAATTTTTCAACTTTTTGGATAATTTCCGGAGTGGACACGTCGATTGGTTGTCCTGGCCGTGGGTCGTCTTCAAGTGAGTCCTTGCCTGGTTTACCCGGGCAAGAGTCACCACAAACGGATTTCATCTCTTCTAGTATGGTTTGAACAGACTTTCCTTGCTAAATCTTCTCTCCCATTCCGCGAACTTAAAAACGTACCCTCGTATATTCAAAAGAATATCACAAAATGTGTCGACGACTAGAGCAAAGATCAATAAAGAAGGTGTTCAAAATTCGCATACGAAAATTCAGAATTATATTGAAGAACATGGCAATCTTAAAAATGCCCAAAAAGCAAACCTATCAAAGGCTCCGAATCTGTAAAATATTCGAATGGTTGAATATTTTTGAAATTAAATTATGGAATCATAAGAATGTAAATATTTAGTTCAATTATTTAGGATTTGCTGATACGGTGGCACATTTAGAACGTCTGAGCACAATATTTCTGAGGCTCTTCTAAAGACGATTAAAAGAATCACTTTTTCTATGTTCTGTTTTTCTGTCAATGAGAATTCATGACGGAATAAAGGCCGTGGTGTGAGGTGGAGACGCTTTCTCGGAAATCGCAGAGCACTCCTTTCTGTTGCAGCACTCAAAAATAAATTAAAATGAGATAATAACTCCCAAAAAGTTCGTCCTTAAAAAGCTGACAACTGGATAATAATATGACCCAAACAAGCTTTGTTTAAAAAATGCCAATGGGAAGGAAAAAAAACATGCAAAGCGTTACATATACGAGGAAACATATTCTTTTGTTAGCAAAAGTTAAATGAAAGAAAACATTAAGTAATATGTAAAACTTCAGACACAACATTTAAAATAAGGAAAATTTCCGAATTCAGAAAATCAAGTCTCCATTCTCGAGATATTCTTAAACTTTCCAGTTAAGAACTTTGGATTTACCCGGGGGTTAGGTGTTGTTGATTGAATTGTGGGTAGAATAATTATTGTATAATAAACTCTTATACTAGTTTTACAACAAATTAATCTCAACTGATGCTTTTTGAAACGACACTTTCGGATTATTTAACGAATTTCATATAAAACTGAAAATACGGCGACAATGTGGCCTGTACATCTTATTGCTTTCTTCAGTTTTTTAGATCTTCAACGAGTCCTGCTTATACGTAAATTTCGCGACTCTTGATTATGAACCTTGGAGAAATATGCAGCTCAGAAATCCAACTATCTGTTTTTAACCTTAGAAGACTGATAGTGACTATCGGACACATTTCTAATTTTAAAGTCGCTTAAAATTCTTATTTGAGGACATACATACATATTTAGACATATTGCGAGAATAAAAGTCAACCACTGTTTACACTTCTATATTTAAAACGTTATGGACTGCTATATGTCCGTAAGACACATGTGTCAAAAAAGTGTTTGCAGGGGGTGGGGGTGGGTAAAGGTGATACCTAACTTTCGTAATTCGTAGAACGATTTAGATAATTCTTTTTTTGCTGTATAGAGTATGATACCCTATTGCTAGGGAGAGGTAGATTACTTCACAACGCGTGGACAGCGTTGGATGATTATTTTTCTGATGTATGAAGTATGTTCCCCCATTTTAGCACGACACAATTTTAAACGATGGGGTTGTAGTAGGGAGGATTTGGATGTCAATTTGTTAACGCGCAGACCGATGTGGATGATTCTTTTTATGTTATACGTAAGTTTCCCACAATAGACCTGCATACTACATAACTTCGTAAGAAAATACATAGTTGAGTTTTTAAAGTAGGACGCTGCCGTACTAGTGCGAAAACTTGTGCTGAAACTGTTGTTATAGGCGCTTTGCAGAGCCTACGAGATTCCATTACGGAAAAAACCCAAACCATAACATTTTAAATTGTGCAATTACAATTAAAAAAAATCAGTAAATAATTAAATTGCAATCTAAACTTGCAAGCAATCAAATAATTGCATGCAAAAACCATATCTACAGGTTTGCACCAACAAGACACAAATCGAATTAAAAGCTCTCGTTGATATACATACATATACACAATAACATCAGCCTTAGATGTAATATCATCCAGGCCCTTAAATTAAACAAAATACGTTATATTTTTCGGGTGTCCAACATGGGAAGTTATCTGCCAATAACATTGGCATCCCAGTAAAAAACATCACATGGAATAAAAGTAGATTCGACGTAGAATTGCTTCATAATTTTACGTCGAAAGTAAGTTGAATTTTGTACAGCGATGTCCTAGGCGTTATGAATATTAGTTTACGGGCAATTGGCACATCAACTCCAAGTGAAACTTCTGGACATCTTCCACCGACTTTCCACGTAATTGAATTTCTGCTGAATAATCTCCAAAAATGCCTTTTTCGTATCACTTTACCGAAATGTATAAAAGAACTAAATACTAACAAGATAAATTTCAAACTATTTAAAATGTTTATAAATTATAACTTTTTTCAATCATAAAATAAATACCAATTGGAGTAAAAAAACTTGCGTCCATTTTGGAATCGCCGTAAAAGGAAAATTTAGTTAAATTTTGCACCGATTTTCCACGGTTGCTGATTTTATACTGTAAAGACATCACAGCGAAAATGTAAATATACACACAGGCAAAGAAACATTGCCCCAGCAGAAAATCAGTTACCGTGGAAAATGCACCCTTATTTCCTCCTTTTTGAAAATTTCAAAATAAACGCAATTTTGTTTCACTCCAAGTGGTAATAATTTGTTTGATTAAAAAAAGTTATAATTAGTAAGGATTTTAAATAGATAGATAATATTTTAGAATTTATCTTGTACGTATTTTATTGTTTTATACATTTTGGTAAAATGGTATCAAACAATATTTTCGACAATTAATCAGCGAAAAATTAGTCACGTGGAAATTCGGTGGAAATTGTACCTATATGAGGTGACGTGACAATTCCCCGTATACTAATATGCATAACGCCTAGGACATCGGTATCCAAAATTCAACAAATCGTTTGGGGCTTCATAGGCTCTACGCCAGAATAGACGACAGTGTAAAATGTGGAGAAGACTTTTAGAGAAAAAAGATAATAAAATTCGTGGCGAAGTGGAAGGCGGACCCGCAAGTTAGTAGAGTTAGCATGCAATGCACCATATTGATCCTACAGAAATTCGGTACTCGATTATTCGAAGATGAAGTATAATATTAGTCGTGAGCTGAGGGATCGAGGGGAGGTTATAAGATCGTCCCTGCAACATTCAGGAAGGCTGCCGAATGCCCCATATCTTGCCCTGGCCAGTTTGATATTCGCACAGGTAGTCAAAAGGACTCTTTTTCGTCCCTTCATCCCTGCAGCTGCCACAATGTGCGTGAGAAGGTTTGCCAAGCGTTGCGACATTGTTCCTGATTGTCCAATGACCCGTACATGCCGCCGTCATTCCGGCGATGTTCCTTTTGGTCCTAGTTAAGAGTTCTTTCGTTTTTTTATGTCATAAATTGGCCATTCCTAGATATAGCGCAAGAGGTTAGTCCTCTCCATCTGAAGTCTGATATTCCTCTTAACAAGCGGAATATGCACTAACTCTGCCCGGGAGCGGAGAAGACCAGCGATCCGCCTAGCTAGCTCATCACCTCTGTTATTTCCCTTGATGCCTCCGTAATGATGTACCGATCACTCAGGTGGGTTTGTTCATTGTAACATCTCTCAACCAATAAGTTGAACGAAGTGGCTTAACAATTTGTTCAGTCATCTGCATATTCACCATATCTGTATTTTGTACTTTTTAGGACTTTCGAATTATTAAACCAAAATGTAAATTAATACAAACATCTGTCATCTTAAAATCATTAACCATATAGTAGTTAAAAATGTAGATACAAGAATGCTGGCGAATATCGCGTTTATTTGGATTAATATAGGAAAACGATAACACACCTATAACGTCGTATTCTTGTTATATATACCTAAACCTATAGTTTGTTGAGTTTGCATGATAGGTACCTATAATAATTTACCAAAAGCAAGGTGCCAAAGCAGGTGCTTACCAACCACCCACTCATCGGTCCTTCGCCTACGGTAGAAAAAGCACGAGTTAATCGAATGTGGTTTTGGCTATTGAACTTCCCTAAAACAATTTAACATAAAGCAACCCGTCACATGTTTCAACTAAGCTAATCAATTAATCAATTAGCTAAGCAATTCCTTTAGCTTCAGTCGAGCACAGCAGTCCACTGAAATTCACTTCACTTCAACGTTGACTGGTGGTTTCGCTTGATTCAATGAAAACTCATGTGTTTCACTTCGACCGCTCTGCTTGAAAGGAAATCGCTTTGTTCCCGTCAAGCAGTTGTGTGTATGGCGCTGGCAAGCTTCAGTCTGTGGGGTGGTTGGGTGCTGCACTTTCGTATGAATTTTTCTCGGGCACACTTTTCTCAAATTGCAGTCGCCTGAATTGAACCTCTTGACATTGCGACGATTCAATGCTTATGTTGGTCGGCAATATTGAGTGAGCGAGGCGGGCATGCGCTTGGTGAAAAATGTGTAGTGACCGGCGTGAAAGGCCTCAAGGAAACTCAGGAACATTTCCGTTCAATCAACTTTGGAACGGAATAAACTGTAATGACTGGCCACTCGCTTAGTCGCTTCACGTGTTCAACCTCAGTGCAGAAATAAATCGAATTGAATTGGGAAATTAACTTGCGCGTGTAGTCTCTGGTGAAATTTCTGGATATTGTTTGGTTCGGTGGTGGGAAGTAATTTATTTAAAATATCGGAACTATAAAATTGTTTGTAATCTAACTCCGATGAAAAGTGAAATTAGAAAATTTAAATAATCTCTGTTGGCAACTGTACGATAATATTTTTTTTGCATTCCTTTTGTTTTGACCTTCGTTGACTAATGCCTGTGCACGTACGAGTGTACATCTGTAAATGATTACGAAGGCCATAAAGATTTTTTTTTGCAAAATCAGAGAGCCGAAGGTATCAGATGGTTTGGTTTTTTTAAAGATTAATTTCTGCACTACCTAGACTATACCTTACAGCTATTTTGAACGCCTTAACAAAAAATTATAGACAAGGTGGTTTTGTATGGTGTATGAGTTCAAACGTGGCCATCCCTTTCGAACCATTTTCTGGAACGTTTTCCAAATCGACATTTTCAAATCAATCCCATCTATTTGAAATTTTTAAGAAATTCTACTTATTATATTTTTAAAGGTGGCGTCATTATTGACACGATGAATGCCACGTTAATTTTAAATCTCTTGCTCGTACTTTATTTATTTAAGCTTAACACAAGCTATAACATAATAGTACAAAAAATAAAAATGCAAGCTATAATTAATAGTATAAGCTACAATATGAGCTATAATTATAATAAATGCAAACTGGAAAGAAAAAGAATTAAGAAAGGCGATCAGGTTGGGCGGGATCTAGATATAAGGCTTTGTGAAGGGATGATTTACTCAGATGGAAGTCAAAGGAGGAATGGTCGTTGACTTTTCGACGCATCCTGGTGATTGGTTCGTGTTGACCGTAGTTCGTACGATGCCGATCGAATCGGAAAAGGGGAGTGGATCTAAGGTTGTGGGGATTGGTATAAATGGGTAAAGATTGCAAAATTGAAGGGTCTTTGTGGGATCATCATGTATTCCACGTGATTATTTTTACTGGGATGTTTTAGGATGAGTCTTATGAGGGTAAACAAACTTGTTGAACACTACGATCCAGATCGAGTGAAAAAGACTTTAAGCATTTAGAGGTTTTACTTTTGATGGTAATACGTTTTTACATACCCAATAAATTTTCCTGATTTTTAAAACTTGGTATCTTCACAACATATGATCAATAGTAATTAAGGTGAAATTTGAAAGCTTGCAATTTTTACTGTAAAAATCTTCTATTCGAGAACTAATTTTGCAGACACAGCGGTCAACATGTTTCATGTCTTCTACGTTCGGTATATATCAAAGTACTACTATGTCTAGCAATATTGATGACTGCTATGAGCGCTGGGACTGCAGCTGAGTGGAATATTGAGCTTGCATCACTGCTAGACTGCGACTGCCTCTGGTGCGCTGGTCGATGTGGTCTTGATGGCGGCTGACCTCCGACAGACCCCAAAGCACTGAGCCAATCAGTCACAATTATATAGTCTGGCTGGGGTCTGGCGGTGAAATTAACCCTTTACTTCGTTGTGGGATGGATGACGTTGGTGGGAAAAATTTAACTTCTAGATTCCGGGCAAAAACGAATCGTAGAAAGCGTCCGGGCAAAAACGTCTTAACTTCTTAACTGCATTACTTTTTGTAGTTAAATCGTTTTTGCCCGGAAATTTTCTACGATACGTTTTTGACCGGAGCTTCACGCGATTCGTTTTTGCGCGGAACATTTTCTAAGCCACTTTTGCCCGAAACATATAAATAGGCCACTTTTACTCTCAGCCCGTCATTTATCGTAATCAGCTGTCAGCAGAAAACAACTATGGGTCGCCGTTGTCGGTGCGATTCTAACTTGGGACCACCGGATTGGTAGGTGTCGACACGTTAACACTTACTCCGCCTACGACAAACATATACCGCCAAAGTAATAATTGCAAATACGTTAGGACTACTTGCTTATCATTGATAGAAAACGGCTTTTATTAAATAATATAAAACAACTCTAAATGTAATCACTCGTTCCAGTTTTTTTTTTTAATACAAATGTATTCCACAGACCGAAAAATCCTAACTCGGTCCCATATTACCCATGCTTTTACGACAACCGAATCAAAGTGGAAATCCCTTTAAATTTGGCTTTTATCCGATTTCCTTTTAACTTGGGCATTTGTTTCATCAGTGGGCAAAGATCAAAGGAAATGTTCGCACAATTTATTTTTGACTCATGAATTTCGGGGTCTAACTGAATAATTAAGGGGACAAGTTAGGGGGGGATTTTTTAACAAAACAAAAAAAAAATTAGCCTTTGACTTTCATTGGGCATTTATTTATTTTTTTTTGTTTTGAGAAAAAGCTTTTCAGCAGGACCTTTTAAATGTCTATTGAGTTGTGTTATGGCATTGAATACATAAGTATGTTTCGGTTTGAACGAACGGAAAATATCCTAGAAAATCGTTTACTTTAAGTTCCGAACCAGTTTATTTCAATAATTCAACTTTTCGATTTAACTAAAACCAATTCCTTCAAATTCAATAAATAATCCTTTAACGAAAATACCTCCGGGCATGTATGTATTTACGAAAAACAATTTATAAATTACCTCAGTTCAGAGGTTACAACAATTTTATCCAATTTAGTTTACCTGCCCTTGATTTCGATTGGGAGGCAAATGTCATAAATAGTTTCGTGCCTAATGTAAACAGCAACCAGCTCCCTTTTAGGCATAATAAATTAATGTTAAATTGTGGAGCAATTATGCTATGACAAAACACTATTCTCATTAATGTCGATTTTGTTTCATTAATTTTTCCAGGGCAGTTGATTGTCCCCCGGCCAGTATAGTATATGTACCACAGTGCGGCATTAATGTACCCCGTATATCGCCCTTAATATTGAAACCACCCACTTAAAGCCATCGTGTATATTGCAAATAGCGAAAATTATAATGTACCTGTAAATTTAATCATTCATTTACACGGTTAAATTTAGTGCAGGTAATTAATCTGCAAATCATCGTTATAATCGAAAATTTTGCTAAAAAATTCATTTTCACAGTTTGTCGATGGCTGGCTCATTATAAGACTACAACTGGGAACTGGAGACTCAGAGGTTGACTCCTGGTCCACTGTTTGCAGTCGTGTAAATGAACCACTGCTTAATTGCCTCTTCGTCAAATTTACATTACGATGGAGCACCCGCATATCCCCGTTGCCCCTTTTAATCGAACAATTAGTAAAATTAATTATTTAAACACACACAATACCTTTAATTAGTTTTGTCACAGTAGATTGAGTTTTATGAAATTTTAATTCTCATTTCAGTACCATCCCCTATCGAGGGAAATTGTGTTATGATGGTAGTAACTTATGGCAATTTAATTTCTACCGAAAGCAATCAGATATCCGGGAATGTTGACAGAGTGTAGTGGGATATGAGAAAAGTCTAATATTACATGTACCTACATATGTATGTCATCATTTTAGTAATTTGTATACTTTACATGTAATTTAGTAGTGAGGGAATTGTCAAATCTATTACCTCTCTACGAATATTGTCTTTTTTTATGATGTAGCCAGAGCCCAGGGGATAACCCTATGATGCGTTAGCATACGTTTGACCGGAAGGAAATTAGGGTATGGGGAATCAGGGAACTTGTGTTTTGAATTTCTGCGGAATTTCCCGGAAGTCCCACCGGTGGCGACCCATGGTTGTTTTTTGCTGACAACAGATTACAATAAAAAGCCCATGGGTGTTGTAGAGAAAATGCCAATGGTTTGGAATCAACTTTAAATTTTATGTCTACATGCAATCGTTGTCTCGAATCGGGTGCTCCCGCTTCATGCCCCACAAGGTGCTACGGGAACCAGAGAGAGAGACAACAGCCCGGACAAGGAGTGGATTTTTAAATTTAAATTAGAAGTTCAAGGGGGACCGAGGCGCGAACTGTGAAACCATGGCGTGGTGATCGTGCCACTAAACCAATTCATCCAACTCTACCTCTGTTAATACCTTTAAAAAACAAAGTGAGAGGAGTAAGAGCGAGAAAATTTGCAATTTAAATGTTTTTTTTAACAAGTATTATAACATTACTTTACAGTATAGTAATCAATCGTAAATCGTACGCCACAAGGTATACCGGGGATGCTGAAGTAGATAAGGAGTAGATGGAGGGGCGGGCGGTGGAAAGGGTCAACGAAGCATGTAAGGGGTGGGGGGAGCATAAAACTAATGAAATAATATTCGATTCAGGCAGAGTGTAACTGTTCTAATAATTGCCTGGTTATATTTTTTCGTCGCTTTTAGGGTTTCGTACCTCAAAATATATATAAGGGTTCCCTTTATGGGATCACTTCGTTGTCCGTCTGTCTGCTGGCTGGATTTCAGTCTGTCTGTCAAGACCCTTTTTCTCAGGAACGCGCGGAGATATCGAGTTGAAATCAATATCAAATACTAAGGGCCACTGTGCTTTAGAGCTGTAAAAGAAGCTTCTAAGTCAACGCAATCAAAAAATGCGGTCATTTATGCCGCTAAATACGCTCAAAAAGCACAAGTAAATTAAAAAGTCCGAAAATCGTTAATTTCTAAGTAGTCAAATCCGTCTGTCTGTCTGATTTTTTAATTTGTAGTGTTGCTAATGTAAGGTTTTATGTTTTGCTGTTAAGGGGTTATGGCGATTTTTATACCACAACTCGAGCAGTGGGGGGGGGGGGGGGGCTTTATGTATTACCTACATCGATAAGTTATACTCCCAAAAATATCCTCCCAAGCACTATAGCAGAATTCGCAATATTTTTTCGCTCAATTAGTGACGGTGTCTAAAGTCCCACGATGCTTTCTGTGCGGATCAGATAGCGCCTAACCCTTCATTCCTCACCGAAATGAAATTAAGCACTCTGCATAAAGAAATTTTACTGGAATGTAGCAGCAAAAGGTGCCTATTCAAGGGGAAATGACCGCTTAGAATAATTTCAAACGCTGCGGGTGTTACACATAGGGTCCAGCGCCAAAATACAAACAAAATTCAATTTGAAATTCCCGCCGTTCTATTACGCGATTCGGGTCCAAATAGGTTGAACAGTAATAACCTCGAAACAGTCGCAATGTTGAAATCAAGAGTGGAGTATAACCGAAAAGCTGCGATCATCAAAAGTGTTCACGCTAGGCGCTCAACGACAGAAATCACCAACGAGTCCAGACATCCAAATTTCGCATCACTGAGAGCCGCTATCGAAGAGGCATTCCCTAATATATAGTAGATCGTGACGCATTAAAGCGGGCCTACGAAGGCTTCAGACCGAGAGTGGAGGTGGTCACTGAAGCGAGTGGGGGATATATTGAGTAAATGTTCTCTTTCTGACATTAGAAATAATTTGGCAAGATAAATAAAAAAATATGTTTGGAAATAAATGTCTAATTTGTCTAATTTAAGTAGCGGAAAAGTGACAAGCATCTGGCTATACAACATAACGCCGGTGACAATCGTTTTATATAACTGTTTTCGCTGTTTTCGTCGTTCTGTCCACATTCATTTCATGTTAATTTTGAGCCCCATCTAAATATCAAGGCCAGCACTGCTGAAAAATTGCATAGGTGCAAACATGAAGAATAGTAACGAACCTCTGAACTGGATGACTTTTGGGTTGAAACACATTCAGAGACGCAAGTACCAAGTATCAAATTTAAATTCAAGCCAACGAAAATGTATGAAAGCGTTCACATTTGCAGCAGCAAGTATCATTTGGTACCAGTATCAAACGATGCTTGCTACCCATGTTCAGAAAATTTAAGTATGGCATCTCTCCCACTTTTATCCTAACGGTAAGAAACTGGTATTTTGGGTTATTGTATCGGATTTACTGCTGATCGAGGAATATATTCGGTACCACATCAAAACCGATTAAATTGGAAGCCTAGTGTAAGCAATTTCTGACAACTGGTTGTTCTTTTTTTCAGTTAGCTACAAAATTAAACATTTTTTAAATGAATATACCTCATAAGAAGACTGACAACTCTTTAACACCCACGATATGGGAACACCAATCTCTATAGCCCTAATCACTTTTAATAAATTTTTGAAGAAGTCTATGTTCACGTTCCTGCTTTCTCGTTTCTTGAGTTATTAGCTGAACATAGCAAATGTTTCACAACTCACAATATGATGAATAAAACAAAAAATAAGATAAAAATGTTTTTGTGGAGGTTCAGCCTAGGCTTAGCAAAGCACCTGAGATGTAAGGTCAAAATTTCATTAATTCGAACAGCCTTCGACAGGTCAAGTTATGCGAGTAGCTCTGCTAAAATTTTTTCGAGTGCGAAAATGTCAAGGTGGGTACTTAACTATAGCCATATGAAAATTGAATTGGAGGGGTTTACAAAGATGATATAAGACAAAATTGGCGGTATACAATCTGGAGTTCTCCAATATATCAGTTTCTCTTTATTCGCAATTGAGTGGCGTAGAAGAACAGGTTTCTAATAGTTTTAACGAGTGATTCGAAAGAAGACTTTACTACTGGTTTGGATAGCAAATATTCGATTAAAGTTAAATTTAACCAGCTGAATAGTAGATTTTCAGTTTTTAGACTATTATCCTCTTAATTACATTGATGGTAATAGAGCGTTTACTAACAGGAAATTGTTTACAGCCTCTCAATTTAAGATACGCCTTCCTATATAGTAATTTTCTCTTCGAATGTAAATTTTTTTTAAATCTTTTCATACAAAACTGATAAACCGTAAATACAAAATTTAATCCAAAAAGCCGATCTCTGAAAAGGAATCAGACAAATATCATTTTTAAATGCCTCATCCAACTGATGAAGCATCAGTAATTAGTTGCAAATCAATTCTCCCGCCATTCGACATTCCAACTGAAACATTTTATTTTCCACATAAATCACAATTGAATAATTTCCATTCACACCTTTAACTGATTGCCTGTAATTCTCTTTGCCGTATGTGAAATGATATTAATGCAGATGTCGTCTACTATAATTGCCGTGTCATTAGCACTATTGTCTCTGGAAAAGAAACAAAAAGCAATGCTCTGCTCGCTTGGGGCTTAATTCGAGGCCTTAATTTTAATTAATTAATTATTTATTAAAATACTCCTGTGTATGCACGCATCATTACAATAATTCGATCAGCGAGTTATTTATTATTTGTTGGACTTAAATTGAGTTCACTGCTTTTCTCCAAAAATTTTAATGTTAAAGTCTGGGCTTGTTTAAGGGTTTTTATCAGACTGACTGCGGCAAGACCGTAATTGACTTTTTACCCAACCAAGCGAATATTTAAAGCTTTTCTCTCTCAATTAAAAAGGGATTTGTCCGGCTTTATTGTTGTCTGAACTGTAACTGAAGAAGTTTTATTGCAGCAACTTACTTTCAGGATTTTTCAATATTGGTCAGTTTAATCCGCTTTCAAAGTAGATTACGCCAAAGAAATTACTCCTGGATTGGTGTGGTTATTGTTGTTCGGCAAAGTACTTTTGTAGTTACATTCTATAGGCAACAGATTATCTTTTCAAATATTCTCATCGAAGAGAAGCTGTATATAAAATTCAATTATTCCTAGGGAGTCTTTCAAGCTTTTACCTATGCAAAATTTTTACAATGATAGAAATCGATGGGATATAGCTGAAAGCATTAAATTATAACATCATAATAAATGTTCATTTTTTATATCCAAGGTGAACCGATTTGGATGAGATGGTAAAGAATGGGTGTGGAAAAGCCAAAGGAGAGAGGATTCAACAAAGACACGTTACTCCCACACTTAAGTTTGGAAACATTATGGTATGAGGCTGTATATGTTCAGATGGTGTAGGAAACCTTGCAAGAATAGACGGGATGACGGCAGAAAACAAATCGGAGACATTGTCTTTCAACAAGACAATGACCCTAAACTTACCACTCGACTAACCAAATCATGGCTATCTGCTAGAGGGTTAGAATTTCTTGACTGACCACCGCAGTCTCCGGACTTAAACCCCATAGAGCACCTGTGGGGTATTTTAAAAAGGTCTATGGCTGATTTTGGCTGCCCTTCTCCTACTAAAAGGGCTCTATGGGAAAGGGTAAAACAGAAATGGGAAAGTATTACCAAGGATCAGTGTAAGAACTTAGTAGAGAGTATGCCTTCAAGAATTGATGCCGTTTTAAAAGCCGAAGGGAGTAACACTAAATATTAGATTAGTAATATTGATAACTCAGAAAAATGTTCAAATGAAGTTAATATGAATATTGTTAATTTACATAATTAAAAAACAAATTAGTTTCATTAACTTGTCTTTCATTCAACACATTACATTTTAATTTATCATCCATAGAAATCCCAATTATTTCCCTGAAGAATTTAAGGTTAAATTATTCGTAACTTTGGAAACTACGAAACATGTGAACGAATTCGTGAGTCACTGTATATAGTACATCATGAAAACACCGATACAAGTACCTAAGCGTAAACTAAGTTAAATATATCTAGAATTTGTTGTTAATAATAGTAATTTATTTATTTATTTAATTTGTGCGGAAGATTACAAAATCTTACTTCAGCACCAATGAAGTGATAATATATCATATAATATGGAATATTAAAACAAAATCACAATAAGATAATACTGTAGCATATATAGAATTAAACTATCAAAATTAACAATTTCATTCAAGACAGATAATAAAAAATAATAGAAACCTATGACCCCGCGAAACCATGTACCACAGTCATTCAAAACCATCAATTTCAATTCAATTCAATTCATTTATTAGCGATATTTATGCCATACAACACACTCATACATTCTTTTTGTTTCCAAATATCATACACTCTTAGACAATAAGCAGTACTTCGCTTTCTAAAAATTTAATTTTATATATTCTACTAACATACTCTTAAATCTATTCAAATTGGATTCACTTTTTATCATACTTGGCATACTATTAAACATTTGTAAACCCTTATAAAAAAGAGAATTCTGACATCTAGAAGTTCTACATCTTTCAATCCTAAAATCATTCATACTTCTCAATCTATATGGTTGGACCTCACCCACAAATCTTAAATTACTTCTTAGATAATCAGGCAACATTCCATATTTCATCTTAAAAACATACAAAAGAACATTAAATATTATTCTCTGCTTCACGTTCATCCACTTCAAAGTATTCAGCATCCATCTCACAGGTGTATACCTATTACATCTTAGTATAATACGCATGGCCCTATTTTGCAATTTTTGCATTCTTTCAAACATTTCTCCACTCACAAGAAATAACACCGTTGGACAGAATTCAAAATGGGGTTTCACAATTACATTGTACACATGTATCAAATCATTCAAAGATAAATTGTTCCTAATACGTCTTAAAAACCCAGTCTTTTTTGACACCTTTTTGCACACATAAGCCACATGTTCTTTAAAATTAAGTTCCCTATCAATAATAACTCCTAGGTACTTTATATTGTCCACACATTCAATTCTCTTTCCATCAATTTCAATATTCACATTAAAACTAGTATTCATAGCCATACATTTAGTTTTTGTCACGTTCAGTTTGAGCTTATTCATATTCAACCACTTATATATCTCTTTTACATCTTCCTTTATCATTCGCTCACACTCAGGACCATTCTCACCTACTGCATATAACAACCCATCATCCGCAAACAATGCTATTTTGCAATTTTTTAGGACACTACACACATCATTAATGTACAGCAGAAATAAAGTTACTCCAAGTATTGACCCTTGCGGTACCCCAAGATTCACATTCACACTTTCCGAAATAGATTCATTTACTTTTGTTTTTTGTGTTCTTCCATTCAAATATGACGAAAACCAGTTTAATTCCTTACCCGAAATTCCATACGACTGTATCTTTTTCAACAAAATGTTTCTGTCCACAGTTTCAAACGCTCTTTTTAAATCTAAAAAAACCGCAATCACACATTTCTTATTATCTATTTCAATTTTCCAGTCCATAATTGTACAATTCAACGCAGATTCGCACGAATGTCCCTTTCTAAAACCAGATTGCTGTGGTATAAGCAATCCATTGCCTTCTATAAACTCCTCTAATTGTATCTGTATTACCTTTTCGATAACTTTTTCATACACAGGTAACATATTTACCGGCCTGAAATCCATACATTGCTTAGCCTTCTTCAGCTTTTCCACAGGTACTACTACTGACTCTTTCCACGATTCAGGGAACACTCCATTTTCCATTGATCCATTGATAATATCCAGAAAAATATCTCCTATTTCTGGCATCGCGTCCAACAGCATATCAGGACTAATTTGATTGTAGTCCCTTTTTCGCTTCAGCATCTTGATTGTATCAATAAGTCCATGTATATCAATATATTTAAAGATAAATCTTTTGTTGTGTACTTCTACATTTGATTCATCGTACCTCTCATTCGTAATGGATTCATTAATTTCTTGCACACTCTCTACAAAATACATGTTAAATTTTTCTGCTTTAACCTGATTATCATTCACTGTCACTCCGTCAAACATTACTTCATTTATCTCCGCTTTACTTTCTCTCAAGACTAAATTCTTTATTGTCCTCCACATAGTCCTTTGATTCATTGATCTTCCAATTTGCTCTTTAATAAAGTTAGCCTTGTTTCTTCTTACACTCTTTTTATACATATTTCTTATTTTCTTATATCTTTCCCACTCCTCTTCTGAGTCTGACAAAGCTGCTCTGTTATACTGATCTGTTTTTCGTTTCCTTAAATTTCTGAGATTATTACCAAACCACACACACTGCCTTTCATTCACAAACTTTTCTACTTTTATTTCTTCCACCGTATTTTTCAAAGCATTCTCTAAAAGTTTAGCTTTCTCACTCACACCACTCTCCATTAAGTCATTTAAACCTTTAACTCTCATAGCCTGTAGAAAATCTTCCCTTTTATAATTCAAACAACAAATCCTTTTCCTCATTTTACTCATACTGTTTAACTCACATTCAATACTAATCTCAATAGTCTCATGGTCACTTATATTTAATGCTCTATTTGTTCTTGCACTCACCGATTTATCATTGGATATAACGTAGTCTATAAGAGTTTTTGATATTTCAGTCACTCGCGTATATTCCGATATTAACTGTTGACAGTTATTGTCTTCAATTATTTGCTTAATCCTTCGTTTATTTGCGTTTTCCATTTTAAAATCTATATTAAAATCTCCGACAACTATCACTTTCATACCCCTCTCAACAAGATCTTCAAACCATTCTTCGAAGTATCCAACAAAGTCAGAAATCTTAGAGCTAGGTGATCTATATACAATACCTATTGCCCACCACATACTCTCTCTACAAACTTTGACAGCCATCCACCAATAACACGTTCCGACTGATAAATTAGTTATAACTTCATACTTATATTCCTTTTTAGCATACAACACCACCCCACCAGTCCTAGAAGATTCACTATCACATCTATGCATCATATATCCATTTAAATCAATTTCACTGTCTTCAACATCAATTGTTAAATGCGTTTCTGATAATATTACAAAGTCATAATTATTTTCATACACAAGAATTTCCAATTGTTCAAAGTTATTCATCAGCCCTTGAATATTTAAATATACACCTTTTAATTGCTAAAAGCCCATTCTATTTTTTTCCACTTTCAGCTTATTCAAATATACCGGACATTCCCTACTCAAGGTCGAATGATCCACGTTAAGTTTTAAATTTAGCCTTTCGTTCGCTTTGCCACAATTATTGCATTTTTGAATTATATTTTTTCCACAACTTCTACTATCATGCTTGCCTAAACATTTAGAGCACACCTCTTCATTCCTGCACTCTATCGACTTATGGTTAAATCCTAAACATTTATAGCATCTTTTAACCGTAGTTCCATCATATACCATGCATCTGTCCCAACCAATATTAATCTTTCCTTTTTTTATTGCTTTTTCATATATATTATGCTCCATTTCTATAATCGCAGAGTAATATACTTGATTCAACTTTTTCACTTCAATCATCTTTAAACATTTCATAAAACCTTCGTTTAAGTAATCATTTTGAACTTTTATTTTCTCTACAATTTCATCTTCTTCCCACTTTGTATTCATTCCGTGTATTCTAACTTTTGGTCTTTTCAGCTCTGGTGCCTTGACATCGTATTCCCTTCCTAGTTTTTCCTCAATCGCTGATCTAATTTTTTTACTGTCATCAACGTTTTCACTTTCAATAGAAATCACTCCGTTTTTATTAGTTTTTAATGCAGTAAATTTTAAGTTTCACATCTCCAAACCCCCCAAGAAAAGCCGAATAGAGCCCGCCCTTATATATTAAAGATAATTTGGAGAAAATTTCGCAAATTTAGTCCATTTATTTTCTGAGATATCTCGTTCACCCTGTGTTAAATTCACCAGTCCTTTAACAATGTCGGTCTAAAGGTGCCTATGGGAGTGAGGCGAAACCGCGCCAATCTAGTAAAGTAAATTAGTGGAATAGACAAGTTCCAAGATGGACTACAGTATCCTTACGGGTGCCCTCCCTAAGGTGCCAGAAATATCACTATGGTAAAGACTACCAGTTAACTCTACCATCTTTCAACAGTAGGTGTTTGACATTCTTTTTTTTTATATATACGATGTAAGGCCAAAGCCTAGGGGACAACCCTTTGATGCGTTAGCATGGTTTTGGCCCGAAGGAAGTTAGGGTAAGGAAAGTGAGGAAACTTGAATGTCTTGTTTTTACATTGCTGTGAGATAGACAACAGCCTAGAGAGGAGTGGATTATTTTAATTTTTTAACAAAAGCTCACGGGGAGACCAGGTCTCGAACCCGGGATCCATAGCATGGTGGTCGTGCCGCTCAACGAATCGATCCAACTCCGGGTTCTTTCAGGCTTAGAGACGATATTCGTGTTGTAAAAATTAGCGCTTGGCGTTCAGCGTTGAGTAACGCAGGTGATGCCGCAAATGATGTGAGTCCATGGATTGCGTCAGCGATTTGGCTAGAAACTAGTGCCTTTGAAGAACGTTATATATGAGACTAGATTTTCGGCCACTAAAGTATTAAATGGAACAAAAAATTAATTTGCTTAAACCTTCTCTAAGCTAGACTGCACGAGCCTTTGGAAAAAACTTTTTATTTACGAACAAAAATAAGATCGTTAGGTTGACAAGACTTAACTCTTTTCACTCACTGTAAGCCATTCAACGCCAACGCGTGTATTTTAAAAATCAATAGAGATATTCGAATTCAAGTTCACTCTATTAATTTACACTGTGAAGCCACTTTAAAAAGGTAATTTTCTAAACATAAGCCGAAAGTCAATAAACGAGGAAGTATCTCTCTGTCAGCTCTAAATACCATAAGTAAGCACTTGTCTACAGCAAAATGTATGCCCCTTCAGCTTGTCGCCTAAAGTCTCCAAAAATAAACTATATTAAAGAAAAAATCACGCAACATGTTTATATCCTTCAATAAAATAAGGACTCTTTCACATAATGCGCCATGACGTCTGCACTCTCTTGACCTTCTAATTGAAATCTTCGTGTCATATCATCCGTCGACAAATATTTATTTTTAAAATGAGAAAATGTCACATCATCTTGAGTTGGTTACCTTTGGCATTTCAGCCGAGTCGAGATGTGGTCCAGGAAATGCTTCTACTTCATATCCTATGCAAATGAACGGGGTCTCTGGTCTATTAATCAAGGAAAATATTTACACACCACAAAGATTACAATTTCTACAATGTTTAACGGCCTAAAGCATTAAGATTATATTTATAGTGCAACATTTTTAAAGAAGAAAATTGAGGCTGATAATCGTCTACTAAAAAAAATATGTCTTCCGAAAGATATTTTTTATGGTTCATTTGTATTTGCACAATTACAAATCAACAGAACTTGAGTAAATACTCAAATATTAAATCGTTTATCGTTTCTGAAAAAAAAAATATATTTTTTCCCCGACTTAATTTTACTTCCGCCTGAATTCTTGTCCTATCTTCCTTTTGTAGTTTTAGGAGCGACCCTCTCCCATATTGAACAAGATTGTTAGAAATTTCTAGAGACTCAAGTGACATATTATTATCAACTCTTTTCCACGAGTCGCACATTTTATGATGCCATTATGTGCCGTAGGAGTCCCCTTTTGGTTGGTATATGCCCATTCTTACCTCGCATTAGAAAAGCTCTTGAGTGCCCTCGAGAAGGCACCGTCACCATAGCCATCCTTGCTGGGAACAAGTTGGAAAATTTGCATTTCCGAATCTGATGACTTTATTTGAATTCAATTGAATTTTCTTCGGTTCGTTTGAATATCTTTCACTAAATCGATTCTCTTCGAAAAGTTGCCGCACTGGCATGGTATTACTGAAAGGGGACTCCAATTTCGACCGGGGCTCCGACTCGGGCTCAGAAGAACTTTCTAAATATATATGAATGCCACCTGAGTTCAAGAGGAAACTTAGAAGTTCTTTATGTGGCATTGCCTGTGACGTGATTGAGTATAAGGGGGTGACCTCAATACTATACGAAGAGGTAATGGCGATTGTGTTCATACATTGAACGGCAAGAAGAAGATTTTAATACTCATATGAAAGGATTTGAAAATGCCGGTTATCTAGAGCTTGAGGCTGAAAACCAATACATTTGCTCTGAATATATTATAACTCGATATGATTAGTGCATTGGATTCTGTACAGTACTAAGTAGATTTCTATGATGATACAGAAATAAACATAGGTACGACAAAGGACTTCGACAGTTGCTATATACTTAAACTGCTACTTTCGATCAATTTCCTTATTCAGGTCCGTCCAACCATAATGAGCTTCCATGCAATAATTGCAGTGTCTAATTTGCCGAATGCCCTAAAGTTATTAACCAGACATTCTGTGCAAAGGGGAAGCAATAATCAAGGAGATACCATTAAGTAGAAGCACCTCAACAAACTTACCACAAATTCATGAATGCATGTACACATATTGTAGAGAAATTTGACTAATCGGTACTTGCATAACAAATACTGCCTGAGCAGGATATTGGCTCCGTAAGTCGAGATGGTCTTAATATTGAATTCAGTTTACAATTCATTATCGACATGAGATTTAATGAATATCTTAAGTAAAGCTACATAAAAGCAAACAGCTTTTATTTAGATTATATATTAATATCAGCAGCAGATTAGAATAATCTGAACGAAGAGAAGAAATGAGCCATACAAAATCGACTGCAAGCATTAAGAATATTGAAATATATCTTAAAATATATCTTAAAAAATAAAGTAGCGGGGTGACGAGATAGTTAAAGTTACTAACAAAACATTAAAGAAGTTTTTATCTAAATTCAGTTTGTTGGATGAGATTTTCGTCGACCTTTCTTAAAACCCAAATTTTCAGTTAAAAAAGGTTCAAAGTGTTATAAATGATAATTTGATATAGAAAGGCAGAGAAATCTTAGAGTATGTATGTATGCACAATTCCTGTTTGACGATCTGTATTTTTCATACTTGGCCTAGGCGACATTTTTAAAGTTTTAGAAAACCGTATTAGAGGAATCAGCGGATAGAGCAATAGCAATTATTATTCTGCCATTTAGCACACATCTTTTTAACACTACACTTCTTACTTTGATATATCCGGCCGGAGTTAAAAATTCGTTGACCGGCACGACCACCATGCCATGGTTTCCGGGTTCGAGACCAGGTCTCCCCGTGTGTTTTTATTAAAAATTCAGTTAATGCACTCCGTGTTTGGGCTGTTGTCTAGCTCGCAGGAATGCAAAAACAATTCACTTGCTCATTTCCCTTACCCTAATTTCCTTCCGGCCAAAACCATGCTAACGCATCAAAGGATTGTACCCTAGGCTTTGGCCGCATCGTATAAAAAACATCTGTCTAAATGGAGACGGGTTAAAATTATTCGGATTCCAAAAGTTTTAAGATCTGCTGTGGAGGAATACAAGCCCATTGGTATTTTGTCCTATTTATCGAAGATATTTAAAAAATTAATGTTTGGTTTTTTTATTGATGCCGAATATACCTTATGCCAATATCAATCTGGCCTTAGACCTAATCATAGCTGCGTAACAGCATTAATCAAGGATTCAGACAACATTCGTTACGCTATATACCACATGATGTTCATTCTTGTTTTTTTTTAGTTCTTTAAGGCTTTTTATAGGGTGAACCATAATCGACTAATTCATAAGCTATTAACGCAATTCAGTTTCACAAATTGTGCCTGGAAACTATTTAGCTTATATCTCCAGGGTCGTAAACAGAAAGTTTTAATTGTAATGGAGTCAACTCCAGCTTCCCACATAATAATATTAGTATCCCGCAAGGATTTATATTGGGGCCATTGTTGTTTTCCATCTATATGAATAATATTTACTTGGTTTTTAAAAACTGTAATTTTCCCATGTAAGCTGATGATCTGCAGCTATACATATCAAGAGCTACGGGCTTAACAGACCATGCTGCACCTACCTTTTGGCCGCATAATATACATTTTGGAGTATCTTGGTTGCTAGTTTAAAACCTATTGGTATCCCTAATTACTTACGGTTGAGAGCGTGTTAGGTGTTTTTAAAGGTAAACTAAACATTGAGTTGCTACAATTTACGCTACCTCATTCGTAAGAATGTCGTTATTTAATGATCTAAACATGCGTTAAGAAATCTATTAATTTCTGTAGAGTTCCCACGGCAAAGCTGTGAATAGGATTGAGAGTAAGAGATAATAAAAGGAGGAAGTAAGGTTGGTGAAAGAATTGAATCCTGAGGTAAACCGGCATTTATTTCGTAGGAATCCTTATTACACTGACTGAATAGCCTGAGAAAAAACTCTTATCCTTTTTAGGAGTTCGAACTCTCTGAATTTGGTAGAATTACTCAAAAACTGAAAGTTGTACTTGACACAGTGTCAAATATAAGAAAACAGTACGACATGCAGACTCCAAAGAATACTGCGGGCAAAAACCTACTTTACCGCGGCGGTTAGTAAGACAGAACACTGCTGCTTTTGACAATGCCGTACAAATTAACAATCTAACGATTTCACCAAAATTAACCATTTAGGGTCGAACAGTGGTTTTAGATTCGACCGAACGAGAAACTTCAGGTACATTACATTCAACCTACGACCAAATTCAAATGAAGAAGTATGATGATGTGGGGTTGTAGAAGGAGGAAGGCGTCAACGAATTTTTGGTAGAATAACTGCGCAGTATAACCTTGGCATCTTCAAGGCAAGCCTACTAGGTAGTTTGGAGCAATGGTTTAAAAATGTTTCGGACGTTATTTCTTTCATTCTTTTCATTTCTTTTTGATAGTTGTGCTTCGTTTTTTTATAGTCTTCGGTCAACTGGACTTCAAGAGTGCCCGCAATTAATGATTGGGTGAGTAAACTGAGGAGTGTGACGCAAGATCTCACCTCGGGCGGGCCCCTCACCTACTCACCCCGGTAATTCCCGTAACCTTCCCAATTCCTTCAGTTATGAGTCACGACTAAGTTGCGTTGAGTTTAAAAGATCCATGGATTTGCTGGCTGAGGATTCAAGGAATGTAAAAAAGCATTGGAGCAACATCCACTCTTCGTCTACACGAAACTTGTAAACTCGACGAAACGACGTATTGCAAAAATTTATCGTGGAAAAGAAGGTCACACAAGGTACTAAAAGGTAATGAATTTCTCTTTTAGGATTTATTTCTTCTTTATTTCCCATATGTGGCCAAATCCTAGGGGACAACCCTTTGATGCGTTTGGTTTTGGCCGGGAGGGAATTAGGGTAAAAGAAGTGAGGAAACTTGAATGTCTTGTTTGTATTGCCGCGATCTAGACAACAGCCCAGAGACAGAGTGGATTATTTTAATTTCTTAATAAAAGCTCACAGGGAGATCTGGTCTCGCACCCGGGACCCAACGATTGCAATTGGACCAACAATGTAAAGTGGATTCCGAACCACCGATATTACTGGGGTCGTTCAAGTATTACGTAAGCATCAACGGGGGTGGGGGGAGGGGGGGTTATTGATGATTATTCTGTTCCCGCCTTCCTATTTGATCAGACGTTACATTATTAGAGTGAACACTCTTTGAAAAACCAGAAGGACAAATGGAACCCCCCCTCTGATAATTTATAAAATTATAAAAACGCATACCGAAACAAAAGTAAGATCTATGGCTGCTTCTTCTGCCAATGAATTTATGTTCATATTACAGGCTTTAGACGGTAATGAAGATGTTGAATGGCTTGAAGATATCTCGGTCCTTGTTCTTGGTCCTTGTTTTTGGGATCAATCACAAATATTTCCTACGTAATATAATTTTTATATTTATTACTATTTATTTATAAAATTTACTTGAATGACTAATGACAATGACACGTGTTTATGAATTACTATTAATATTTGAAAAAAATTATAGAAACTTCTACCAATGCTTACGTCAGCGTAATAGGATGGGAAGGAGGGGGGGTTAAATGCTTTACTGTCTTTTACTGAAAAGAGGCGGGAGGGCTAAATGGCTAAAATTCTGCTTACGTAATATCTGAACGGTCCCACTCTAAAAGTGGCTTTACAATGGTCATCTGTTGTTCGAATTTGGAACCTATGGGATGGAAGGACGACAAGTTATCATTTACTTCACCGACGACTGTCAGGAAAATTTAACGTTATTGTAAACATAACTTAAAATAAATTATAATTTGTTTAAGTAGAAGTGTTTTAATCACCTCGTCTTTCCACACATCTTTCAAAAAGTACTATCATTATTTGCTACAAAGATTATTGATTTGATCAAAAGGTTGACAGATTAAATATTTGTGAGCCTGCTGTTCCCAAAATTGGAAATTACTTCAGATCCAATTATAGTTTTAGTTTTTCATTATATAACACCAATGCTAGGAATTCAAATGGGGAAAGTCTGCAGTCTAGTAAACCCTTCCAACAAAAATGTATTCAAAAATCTACGCGATACAGATCCTCTTAATTTATTGATTTATTTTTCTTTGAAGAATTTCCCCCTTGAAATGAAAGACAATTGCAAAGTAAAAAGATAAATTTCGAACCACCATCTCATAATGAAAGGCCAACACGTCATTCCCCATACCTGCCAATATTCTTAACGAGGATGTACATTAAATCTTTTTAAGTCAAATATTTTAAGATTTTCGTTAACTGAGAAAACGCCTTCAAAACTAAATTCAATTTAAGCAACGTCCCATAAACCCTTTCAAAATATTTCAATCAGTTTCATATCAAGCGTCAGCTTACAACCAAAGACAAGTACTAAATTGGACTTGAAAATTTCAATGTTGGTAAGATGGGCTAAAAATAGGGTTGCAGTCAAGTAACAAAAGTAACTTTACCGCCCCAATCATGAAAGTTTATAATCCCTTGTAACAATTTTGGTTCGTTTTCTTGTTGAAAACCTTCTTTGATTGCATGTTTCGAGTTGGAAAGATTTTAAAGGGTTCGCGACAGACTTCGTAAGTTCAATTTAATTCTAATAGCCTTGCTGATAAACCTTGACGGTTCCATTAGAATGTGCCTAATTAAAAATTGTGTACTTTTTTAGGTACTTATCTTTGAATTATCATAAAAGGAAAAGTTTAAAAAGGAGGAGTAATGAATAGGAAAAAAAATAGGAGTAATGAATTGTTAAACGGAAAATATTTTATTATTAAATTTTGAATCAAAATCAAACTAAGCTTTTCATTTCCTGCCGGAATTAACTAAAAATTGAATTATCTTTATAAATCCCAGGTGCAAATACGTGCCAACAAATCGATTTTCAATTTTATCTGGGCCGTTTGACAGAATTAACGTTACCAATACGTTCGTATCTGTGAGTCAAATGGCGTGGGATTAAATTATGTTATTAGGTCATCCACGGATTATCAATTTAAATCGAAAATTTGCGTGACATAAAAACACAAGGAATTGCTGTCAACAAAATTGAATTGATGGGTTTTGGGCAGTTCCCTTTTGACACCGTTTTCTGTGCGATGTAACAATTAAGTGGCAAAAAGAAATTGATACGTTTTCAATAAATGGTTGCTTGACATGAAACGTATTTTGATGTATGTACATTGAACATATAAGACAGAAAACATAGAAAGTGATGTATTGTTAGACTCAGGGCGTAGGTGGGAATGTACTAGTGACATCGTGGAAGTTTTGGTATAATTTAGAGAAAGGGAATTATGATTAGGTTTATTACTCTGTTAAATAGATTGTTTACTAATCATTTCCTTCCTTTTATGAAGGCTTTCTCAATATCTTTAAAGCTAACCCCTTGCCTTACCATATATTTTTAAAGAAACATGGTTGGGCAGACTAATTAATTTTAATGCAACTATGTGAGCGGAGTACCACAAAAAAAAAGTAAAAGGTCTCAGATTTTATTAAATATATTTACACTAAAATAGTTTTAAAAAAAAAAGTTAGGCCGACTTCGCAAAAAGGGCTTAATAGCATAAAATAATTTTTAATCTTATATCTATTACGACGTTTTGAAGTTGGTGCAAATTAAACAAACCAAACAACTGCAACACAATAATTTAATCGTCCTTCCTTATGTTTCTGTGAGCTGAGACGTTTAGGTAGTTTTATATGGTATATTCAATTGTGGTTGGTATTTTTCACTTTTTAGTGTCTTCATATATGACGGGCTGAGAGTAAAAGTGACCTATTTATAAGGTTCGGGCGAAAGTGGCTTAGAAATAGTTCCGCGCAAAAACGAATCGCGTGAGATTCCGGGCAAAAACGAATCGTAGAAAATTTCCGGGTAAAAACGACTTAACTACTTACTGCATTAACTTTTTGTAATTAAATCGTTTTTGCCCGGAAATTTTCTACGATTCGATTTTGCCCGGAATCTCATGCGATTCGACAAAAGCAATACTTTACCAATGACACATACATACATATACTGACTTTTTTTCGCGATATATGTATACCGATATTTCTACGCATTAGCCAAGGCTTACTTTGGCAAAATCTTCCTCGGAAGATCAATCAGAAGTCAAACAGACAGTAAGCAATGCCGAGAATACCACGGTTGTTAAACTTTAGTTGTGGAAGTTATCATGAGTGGCTACCATTTAGGGACTTGTAGGTTTCCCTAATTCACGATAACTCTATTATCTAAGGTACAGAAGCTTCATTACTTCAAGTCAGCCAGCTCAACTTCTACGCCACGTTCAGATTGCAGATGCCAATTACGATCAGGCCTGGAAAAGTTTGTCAGACCGATATGAAAATAAACGCGCGATAGTGAATGTCCTTTTGACTAACCTTACCTCTCAGTCCATTCTAGATTCTAGATTCAACAACAGAGACTTTAATTGCCCTAGCAAATATGGGTATAAAAACTGATGCATGGGACTCTCTAATAGTCCTTCAAACTGTGCAAAAATTAGACACCAAAAGCTGAAAGCTCTGGGAACAGTCGCTGGAAGGCACTACAGTGCTCTCAACATTGACTGGGTTGAATTTTCTTTTTTGGCAAATCGTTTTCGAACCCTGGAAATCATCAAGAGCATCACAGGGAAGCAAGACTCTGCTGTCAGTCATTGAAAAGCAAACGTTACTCGCTCTACCCGAACTTATCATACCGCCGCTGATTCATCCTGTCCATGTTGTGCAGGACCTCATTTCCTGTATCGATGTGAAAGTTTTACAAGTTTACCAGTAGAAAGGCGTCGTGAATATGTCTCAAGTAATCCCCTATGCCTAAACTGTATGGTATCAGGTCACTTTGCAAATAAGTGCAAGCAAAAAACCCCATGTCGTAAACGCAAAAACCGACATAATACACTTCATAATAGCTCTAATCAGGTCGGCATATCTGCTCGTGAAGTAGACCCACGAATCTCAAGTTCGTCCACCTCAAATGTCTCTGGTCCTGTACAAACCCATTTAAGTTGCAACTTAAGGCAGAGAAACATCTGCATAATGCTGGCTACTGCCCTCGTCTGTTTAGAAACATCAAAAGGTGTGCATATTTTAAGAACTCTCCTTGATCAGTACTCTGAAACTTCCTTAATCACCGAATCAACCATCCGATCGCTTGCTCTCCTAAGCGGCAATCTAAAATTGTTGTCAGCGGCGTCGGTGGTACCCACGCTGCACTTGTGCAACATGTAGTAACTCTTCAAGTGCGCCAGAAGGATTCTCGTTAGTCGAAGATTACTGTTGAAGCTCTAGTTATGGCCAAATTGACCAATCTGCTGCCCTCCCAAAATATCTCACCAGTGATACAACAAAACTTTAATGATTTGGACCTCGCAGATCCTCCTTCCAGCCAGGAAAACAAGACTTGCTTCTTGGTGCTGATGTAGATATTCTCAGAAAACTCTTTTTGGATGGGTACTCTCAGGCCAATCAGTTAAACCATGCTCTAAAAAGTAACTCACATGTCACCCTTAAGCATATTTTGCAAATATATGTTACATCAAATTTACAAATATGACATAATACTACATCAAATCATATTCCAACAAATCTAACTTAATATAGATGTTAGAACAACCTAAACCGACCTCGACTAGAGAAACATGTACAGGAGAATCATTCAATATATTAAATTTCAATATGACAGGAATTGTTCTATTTCCATTGAGGATAAGAATTCACTTATCAAAGAAAACCAAAGTCCAATCCGCACTCCCATGTGTCAAATGACTTTTGAAAGCTGCTTAGTGCTATTTGTTCTGTGTCAAGGAGTACAACAAACATTTCAAAAGGAAGCAGCCCAGCAAAGCAAGAACCCTGTATAAACATCAACCGTCTTCTGTTCCCTTAAACTTCCCTGTATAGCAAAATTGTAGAGAATTCGTCAACTCACTCCATAGCATTTGTCCGCTCATTCAAAGTAAAAGCGTAGCACAGTTGCAGCCAGAACTTCAGTTTACGTTTGTATCGTTTCTTCTCATCCAATTTTTCTCACTTTAATGTCATGTTCTGAAGGACTTAGAATCGCATTACACAAGGATTTCCGGACACATGTGTACAACTTGTCGAAAAATGTAAACTCAGACGTTTATTCCCATTTGTCATTGTCGTGCAATTTGTCTGAACGGTGAACTCAGCTGCAGGAAAGTTGAAGAATAATTGGAAATCTGGGCGACGGTGGTCGCCACCTAGATGCTGGGCGGAGGAGTGTGTGTAATAAACGTCGAAATTGCCACAGTACGTCATCCATTTTGGAGTGAGCTCCGTGTTCAAATTGAGGATTTTCCTCGTATTTTTCAGTTTAACCGCATGATTGATAGTAAATTGATGTTCCTTTATGTAAAGTGGCCCCAGGAACGAAGTACAGAAGAGATGAACCTTTTGGCAGCGCCTCCGCACGATTTGTCTGCTTTGATTAAATGTCCCTTCCAAATGAGTCCTGAATACAGCCAACCTCTTTATTGTACCAAGAATTTCTATGAATTGCCTCTGTTGAAAGACTTCGACAGAAAAGTCGCTTTTCCTTTATATTGAGAAAATGAAGTAATAAGATGACGCTCTTGAACTTGTGTACAAAACTTCGCGGTCTGGTAAACCTGAAAGATGATTCAATTCAAAACGGTTTTCGAAATGTAATTGTAACTTGTGTAGATTTTGGCAAACCCAGCAAACTTGGAACGAGAAGAGTAGTGGTAAATTTTAAAATCGATCTATGCCACAGAAATCGATTTAATTTGATAAATCGACATCGATTCATTACGATAAAGTATTGCTTTCAGTGGATTTTAAGTAACCCAGGGTTTAACCCGGACAATTTATTAAGACTACGACGATGTTGTGAAGTCTCACGGAAGTCTTTCCAAATAAATCACTTCAAGTTAAGTTCGAACGATACCGTAATAAATGGCGGCCAATTTTTATTCATCGTCGTATCAAGTGCACTTGAAAGCTTAATGCATAGCCAAACGACAGAGATAAAAAGCGTTTGTAAAGTGCTGAAAAATTTTGCGGTGTCAGATGTGCTCTTGTTAGAGCTCCCGTAAAGAATTGAGATAAATTCCTTTCGAGATACGCTTAATCTTGGCTGATTTAAAAGTTCTGGACTTATGTAAAGTTGCAGCATGCGGTGATGAATACAAAAAACTGGGTGAAGTTTACCAAGTATGTTTTTTGGCTCAACTTAGTTGTCCGGTAAAAGTTTTCGAGTTGTTTTCATTAAAATCGTTGTAACATTTCGTTGGCGATGACTATGACAAAACGGGGGAGTGTCAGAGCATGCATAACTGAAAAGCTGCTGAATTTTAAGTAAACGAAACCATTAGATTACACAAACAATGTTAAATTTGCATTAAAAATTTTTGATTTTAAAGCTATCTGTGCAGTTTAACGACTTGTACGAATGGTCTCTGGAATTTTAATGACAGTTGAGACTACGGATGAATACCATTTGCCAAGGACGATTAATTCTAATTGCATAATTTCATTTTAGTTGGCCAACATCTAATTTTAAGTTGTTAATTACTGGCATAATTGTTTACTGTTTTGGAGCGAAAGACAGCGAATATACAGTGACCAAAATTCGTTTGGCGCAATAGCTGCGAGGTATTAAAATAAAAGCAAATATTTTTATTGGGTTAGGTCGGCTATAGATTTTATTGACTGGCACATTTCCGCACATTCGTCTTGTGATGATCTCTTTCTCTCTAGGCAGGGGTCAAGAAACGAACTTCACCTGATTCGAGACAATAATTGACGGGCTGAGAGTAAAAGTGACCTATTTATATGGTCCGGGCAAAAGTGGCTTAGAAAATGCTCCGCGCAAAAACGAATAGCGTGAGATTCCGGGCAAAAACGAATCGTAGAAAATTTCCGGGCAAAAACGACTTAACTGCTTAACTGCATTAACTTTGCATTACTTTTTGTAGTTAAATCGTTTTTGCCAGGAAATTTTCTACGATTCTTTTTTGCCCGGAATGTCACGCGATTTGTTTTTGCGCGGAAGATTTTCTAAGCCACTTTTGGCCGAACCGTATAAATAGGTCACTTTTACTCTCAGCCCGTCAACTGCAAGTGGACCTATAATTAAAGGTGGATTCCGAATCACCGATGTTACCCTGCAACCGGAGACGCAATCTGAGATGGACATGGATCAATTCGTTGGGCAGCACGACCACCATGCCATGGGTCCCGGGTGCGATACCAGGTCTCCCCGTGAACTTTTGTTATGAAATTAAAATAATCCACTCCGTCTCTGGGCTCTTGTCTAGCTCGCAGCAATACAAAAAAAAATGGGTTGTCTCCTAGGCTTTGGCCACATCGTATAAGAAAAGCCAAAATTTGAAGATTTGGACCAAGCTCTGCTGCAGTGGTTTCAAAAACAGCTCCATAATAATGTGCCGATGTACGGGCCTTTTATGAAAGCTAAGGTCAAGAAGTTTGCCGAACAACTTGACATACCTGACTATATTAAATCAGAGGGATGGCTAGGAAAGATCAAACTACGTAACAAAATAAACTACGGTCAAATGAGTGGAGAAGCCCGAGATGTCGAAAAAAATTAGACTAATGTTCAGCTTGGTAAAGTGTGGCAGAAATTAAATTTAAAAATTTAAAGGAGAGAAATGCGTGGGAGGTAAAGTTCCTAAAGAATATGTCACGGATCTGGTTTCGTAAATAGGAATGGTTCAGAAAAATGAAAGCTTATGGTAATAGGCAAATCAAATAATGCACAGCGTTGTAAGGATATAAAAGGATTGCCGGTCACTTAGAAAGAAAACAAGTCAGCTTGGATAACATCGCAGTTTTTTTTAAACGGATTTACGAAGATGGGATGCAGAATTAAAAGGGCATAAAATTTTACTATTAGTAGACAACTGCCTTGTTCATTCTCTAATACCTAATCTTCGAAACATAGAGTTAAGATTTCATCCAGCTAACACTAGTAACAACTAACTAACCAACTAGTAACACAACTAGCAACCGATGTACCAGAGTGTAATTAGAAGCCAAAGCCTAACAGAAGAAAACTGTTGATGGAGCCGATCGAATCGGAAAGTAGAGCCTCTATTAAGGTGCTGGGCCCGGTCAACTTTTTGATCGAAGCCAGGAAAGAGGTAAAAGCAATAACTATACAACACTCCTTTCGTCTTGCAGGACTTTGTAGCAAAAAATATGCCAAAATAGAAACGGAAGAAGAATTTGAGAGTGAGTCAACGCGCCAAACGGAAGAACTACAAAACTACGTAGACACAGACGTGGATTTGGTTATAATCGCATTCTATTACTGATGAAGAAATTCTCAATTCAATGACCAAAACAAAAAAATCAGGAGAAGTAAAAAGATGAAGAGGATCCACAAGCGGACGATCCTGTACCACCCGTAGTATTCAACAAGCTCTGTATGACGCTAAATTACTAGAAAAATTCTTATTATTTCACGAAGATAATAAAGACCTGTCCCAAGCTATGGATAGAATACATAGGCAAATACAATCAAAATATTGGCGTAGCAAAAATCCTCAGACAAATGTGACAGGTTTGTTGCGTGAATTTTCTCGCCCAGGGTCCAATTAGCACTAAGGTGTGCTGTTTTAATACCACCTCTTGTGACCAGGTAGTAGGTGTATGTCCGTACGTAATTGGTTAGAAAATCGGTGATTGGGTATAGCTGACGCTAGACCCAGCTGGTAAGGTTTAGGAAATGGATAATATCTCCAACTCTTAACCTTGAGACATCCTTAAGGTCATTAAAAGAGACGTTGCCTAACGCACGATGCATGGCTGAAGCGAGACATTTCCAAAGGAAGTGAACAAGGGTTTCTTTTTCTCCATTATCCTTGCAGGTGCAAGGTAAGTGCAAGGTAAGTTTCCATCAGCCAGTGTCCCGTTATTGCCGAGACTGCCCTAGCAATGTCTCTGCGGGATCTGTGAATGAGTTCACGGCTTCTACTTCTGTTTTTGTTTTTGTTTTTTCACAATGTGGTCCAAGCCTAGGGGACAACCCTTTGATGCATTAGCATGGCTTTGGTGGGAAGGGAATTAGAGTAAAGCGAGTGGGGACTCTTGACACTTGTTTTTATTTTCATGTCTGTGAGATAGACAACAACCCAGAGATGAAGTGGATTTTTAAATTAAGTTTTAAAATCCCCGGGGGTGGTTTCGAACTCGGGATCATGGCGTGGTGGTCGTGCCGCTCAACCCGATCCAACTCCGTCTTGTTGAAATACGGACACATCACCCTGGAATGACACACGCGTGGATAAGTTACTCCACCTGGAGCACCCATCCCATGGAAATATGAACAGTTTCCACAGGGGAGCCTTGTAGGGCACCGTCCTGCACTACCAGCGTGTCGGCCCTCTAATTTCTCTCTCTGCCCCTGTGACCTGGCATCCAGAGCAAGATGACTTCAAGATACTCACCAGAGAAGGGAAAATTTATCTCGACAACATTCTACCAGCTTAGAAGATATGATAGCCGCGTCGAGAACATTTATGGCGGCCTGGCTGTCGGAGAATATGCCGACCCGTGTACCGGGGATTAGTATTTGATCGCAATCTGACAAGCTTTTAGGATAGCGAGATCTTCAGCCTGGAAGACTGTTATAATGCTCTCATGCAGACTCTGATATGCGAAGTGTCTCCGAGAAAATAACCGCACCAACATCTCAGTTTGTATTAGAGCCGTCGGTGAATAAATATCCTTGTATCGAAGGCCTCCTACACTTCGCCGTTTTTCCACTTAACTCTGGTGGGAATCTTTACCGCGAAGTTTTTCCCCAAGTTCCGCTTTGAAGTGAGAGGTGTGGACAGTTCTATTGGCAGCAGATCCAGGATGCTGATGTGGCCATAAGGTTTGGCCCTCCAGCATCCTGATTCTCTCAGTCTGACTGCCCCACTGCCGATTTCCACAGATCTCTGTATCCTACTTGGTTTTTTATGTTATATTCTTAACTTTAGTTAAGTCAGCTTTGGTTGAAGACCCGACCTCCTACCAAAGGTTCTCTTACAGGCATAAAAAGCAATGCAGGCTTTCTTAGCTTGTTCTTCCACGTTAAGTTTCCTGATAAGTTTGGGGTCAACATTTCTTAGTTCTCTCAAATTTATTGCTTTCGATGTTAAACATTCTTAATTAGTTTTTTAACTTCTATGTGAATTTAACATTATGATTAAAGTTTTATATTAATCCACGCGTAATAATATTTTACTTGAATAAATAAGATAAAAGATTTTAGTTTAAAATATAGCTTATTTATAATAATACAAAAGTTATTGATTTTTGACAAAAATATTATTAAATGTATTTTAGCTTTTTAGAACTGTTCTTTCATAAATAATATATTTCATAACCTTCTTTCATATGTAAAAAAATAACCATGGATGTACAAGTACTGAGTGCATTTTCTTAGTAAATAAACGTGCCTGTTTTATTTGTCAAATTACTTGTAGAAAAGTTATAGCAATATTAAATTTAATTAACTTCAAACAACAACTTTTTCGAAAATTGTATTTGCCCACAGTTAAAATATTTCTGTTTAAGGGGTTATACGCAGTTGCAAGGCCAAAAAAAGTCGTTTATTTTTTTTCTAAAAAGGTATTTTATTTGACAAATGCAAGAAGTATTAATACATGTAGTGGTAACTCTTAACTTTATATCGGCATTTTTTATTTTTTTAAATATTAAGTTATACTGCTCCTGTAGACGATCTCCTGGAGGTCCTGCAAAAACAGGTGTCTGGCGCTGAGCACAATATCTCCGGTTTGGATTATCCAAAATAAAAAATCCAAAAAGACTCTATTAGTGGATAGATAAATTTAGGTACTAATCGAAGGAATAGTCGAAATTTTGATTTTTGACAAAATGGCGGCTCCAAAAAGAAAAACTTTCCGACTTCGACCAAAATATTTTTTTTCAATTTTACATTGCTTAAAAAAATAGAAATAATTATCAGAAATCTTATTTCTTCGATGAATCCCTGAAGAATATATCTGAGAAGGTTGTATTAAAATTTCAGACCGATCTATTAAGCCTTTCTTGAGAAATCGTGCTCATCGTCTTTGGAAACACTGTTTTGAGAAAAGCGCGTTGAAACTTTCACTTGTTTCACTGTTGTTGACGAAATTTGCTTGTTTGGTATACGTCGCCTACTTTCTAACGCTCCGAGACGTCCTTACAAATATGCGTGTATCTCCAAGAATATTTGCTGAAATTTTCAGAGAATATACACAAATAGATGTACATTCCGAAAATGCAATAAAAAATCAATGAAATTTCTAACTGCGTATAACCCCTTAGTCCACATAAAACAAAATTCAAATTAAGCTTTGGGAAGCGTTGGATTAATCGGAACGGGAGGAAACTTGAATAATTTGCAGGCCAAACAAAAAATGGTTGCCCCTTAATATGTAATTATGCCCAAATATTTTTGCAACTCGAATATTTTTACAAGAACACAAAATGTAGCTGTTTTTATAATATAAATATAATAATATAAAACATATTTCTTGACTTACCCAAATTTTAATAAATCAATTTCACCTGAAGCAGTTTCCTTGGACGTTTCTTGTTAGACAACATTTATTTAATCCATTTTTGAACCTGAAATCAAAAGAATTATTTTTATCACTTTAATATTCTTACCAATATTTTAATTTTGAAAATTTTAAATATTAAAATTTTAAAAGAAAAACAAAATGTCTAACGCACCCTACAAGAGCCAAGTTCGTGAGATTTAAGTCATCAACTCAGAGATTGCAAATTTTTAGAGAAAACCATGAACTACGTCGCGTCGTCGAGATGTCAAGGAGGAATGAAAAAGTTCTGTGGAAAAGAAACACTCGTTTTCAGATTAAGGGAAAGAAACATTTAGGAGTGCTTCGTTATCAAGTGTTCCCAATTTAGTACGTTACACAATTCTAATGCCTCCAAGATTTGTAATTAATTAATCCATTTAAATACATAATCGATCGGAAAAGGACTTCTAGAGGAAATTTTATCATATGAAATTGAAGTAATTTGATCACTGATCAAAGGCACACATTAAATTCAACTTGTATGTCATTAGAAATTTCAATTTCACTTTTCTCACAAAGTCACTAATTTTTGGGAAGTTACAGTGGGTTAAATAATTTCTCATCATTTTCATATGCAGTGTGTGGTCATGGAACATGATTTTTTGAAATTTTGATGGTTTTTCCATTGCTACTGCGAAAAACCACTCGTTATTATTCATTAATGACATATTTGTGTACTTTCGGTAATTATCTATATACACTTAGGATATTTAAATATGTTTTATTGTCGTACGTAAATTGTGATAGAAATAAGTTGGTGGTAAAAAGTTCCCTTCTTGTAACTGTAGAGGCTGTTAATGCATTTTAACTTCTAGTTAGATGAGAGTTTTCGCTGCATTTAGTTTCGTTGGTGACATAACTTAGTGTTAAAAGTGTAATTTTGTCTAAAAAGAGTTAGAGTGAGAAATATTAGTAATAAACTTTTGCTTATATCAAGATTATTGATAATTGGTCTGTCTGTGTACTCGAAAGTTTTTACACAAAACCGAAAGTTTTCGTCCGCACTGCGTCCGCTTACTTTTGCACTTGAAGAAATTTGACAGTCTAGTGATTTCCCCTTTTCCCCAGATTTTATACACGCTGATGAGTGTTGACAAAATTTTGGCAGAATTTTTGGTATCAATCGGGGCACATACTCTACCCAACAGACAAAGAATCATCAAAATTTGTCCAAGCGTTACGAAATTAGACTACCCATCCCCCTCCCCCTTCCCCTTCCCACAACAAAGAACCATACTCTATACAAGAGCAAAAGTGCCATCCAAATTGGTTTAAGCGTTACAAAGTTAGACTACCCCCCCCCCCCTCCCTCGCCCTAAGACCAACCACCCCCTCCCAACCAAAATTTTTTTTTACATGGTACCAATCGGTGAACAAACTCTACCTAACAAAAAAATAATCATCAAAATCAACAATACAAAATCAACAATCAAACATACAAAAAAAAACATACAGTCGAATTGAGAAAATCTTGTACTAAGGACCAGAAGTATAATACTTTACAGTAACCACTGGGTTAATAGCACTGTTGATGATCTCTGTTCTAAATTCTTTTATGGAGGAGTCTCGATCGCATACGTATATGCTGATAATATGGGTGTTTTGTCTTATAATTTTTCAAAAAACTTCGACGTAAGATCTACAGGCCTGGCAAATTGTTAATCCTTCAGGAAAACATGAATAATACCAAAATAAGCAAAAAAATATCCTCCAAAATATAATAAAAGCTGCAGTTAAAGAAGCGAAAATACTGATGCTATAATGGGATATATCTACCTTGGCTTTGAAATACAGTTTCTAAGTTAAAATATACACTCCACATCAAAAAAAGTTCGCACAAGTCATTTGATAATAATTTCTACCTGTTTGGGCCGATGAAACAAGTTCTCGGAGTACAACGATTCCAGGGCGATGCATGAGTGAAGCCCTTCATGCGCAACTGGCTCCGAACATAACCCTCTTTATTTTATGATGCCGGGATCAAAAACCTCCCGATCCGATGGGACAAATGGGTTTCCAAAGCAGGAGATTATGTTGACAAATAATGCGTGCTTAGCTATTGTTTTAAAACAAATTAAAATTTTTTATAAATAAAGTCTCTTTTCTATTTGATTCACCTTCGTATTAGTCCTAAATTTCAAGATCGGGGATCTCTTTGGTAATTCTGCAAGTACCCCCTTTCAAATGCAATTATTATTATTTTAATCAGATAAAATATTAGTTAGGTGATACTAATCATCGGAACTTTATTTCCTAAAAGCACACACCAAGAAAGCTAGTAGTTCATATTTTTGTAAAGTGCGACCTTGTTTTTTTTTTATTTGATGCGGGTTGTATAAGTTTGCGAAGCCTCAACTCAATACGATATTAATTTATTTAAATATTTTACAGTTAGTACCGTTTCTATGTAATATCTAAAGTAATTAACAATAAAAGAAAGAGTAACATTAACTAAGCTTATCCTTTATCCAGTTTCTCGAAGATGAAAATCAATAAAGTAAAATTTTTTATATCAGAGGCACGTTATCGATGGCAACGGCTCATTTATGCCATATTTAGTGCAATGGTAAGGAACTTGGAAGAAGCTGTCTTTCCGCAAGTAAATATTCAAAGCCGCAAAAAATTCTTGAGAATTCACTGCATATTGCAAGTAATCGAAGGCAAAAAACCGCTTTAAAGCTATTGCGTCTGTCTTCAAAAGTATCCAATGTAAATAGTTTGAGTTTTACTAAATATAGAGGCCAGGAAGACCCTGATTAACAAATCTCAAAAATCTACGCTGGATTAATATGAATTGCATAGAAGGGAGACCAAAAAAGACCGGTGGACTCTAAACTCGTTTTGCCGTCTATTAATAAAACATAATGTCGCATTAGCCTTATTTAAAACAGTGTCTATGTAGTCCTCGAAGAAGAAGTGATTGTAAAGCATGACTCGCAAATACCTGCGTTCATCACAGTTATTGCTCAAACTGCCTACAAAGTTGTCCTCATTATATCTAAATAAACATTGTATGCGTACCCTTAACCAGATATAAATTGATTGCGCAATTCGAAGTAAGTAAATAATGAACCTCTCTCCGCGATGAGCAAAATTTCTTCCAAGCCTCTTCCAACACCTTCCTATGCGGAAGCTTCAAAATCACACAAGAAATCCAGCATGTCAGAGTTAGCAATATCAAAAATATAGCATGGAAGGCCACATCGAGCATCGTATAGAAGTTCTCCTCCCCCAGTAGTTTCCAGAGCAGAAAGATATCGGTCGTGTCGGAAATCCAGGAACTCAGGGTTGAAAAGTTTTGGATCAGAGATCCTTTGTTTTAATAGTATAGCCAGAGCCCAGGAAACAACCCTATAATGCGTTAGCATGGCTGTGACCGGAAGGGAAGTAGGGTAAGAAGAATGAAGAAAATTGAATTGAATTGAATTGCATGCTTGTGTTTTTAATCATTACAAATGCATATCTGTGGCCACTGGTCAATCATTACAAATGCATATCTGTGGCCACTGTGATTCTACTTGTTTTGGCTAACTATTTTTTCCTGTTTACTTACTATAAGTCCACCTTCAATAAAAAAGCTGTAATAACAATGATACGCTAGCAATATCTCCAGTGTTTTAATTTTATATTTGTAATTTTGTATATTTAAAAAACTGTAATGAAAAATTTCAACTTTGGAGTTATTACTACTTGATCAGTGGCCACAGCTATAAAAACTCATAGGCAGACCGCGGCTGGAACTTTCATTTATAGCGTTGTGTTCGTGTCACTCATCCATTGATCATTTCATTTTTTAGTGTCTCCTACTCTGTACAACAAAAAAAGAACCATCCAAATCGGACCACTCGTTAAAAAGTTAGGTTCAACCCCCCGCCTCCCCCCATCCCACCCCAAATTTTTTTCTCGCGGTATCAATCGGGGCACATACTCTACCCAACAGAAAAAGAATCATCGAAATTGATCCAAGCGTTACGAAATTAGCCTACCCCTCCCCCTCCCCTTTCCCTCCACCTTAGAACCAAATTATCCTCCTATAAGCAATAGGGGATCACACTCTATATAACAGCAAAGGAACCATTCAAATCGGACTACGCGTGAAGAAGCTAGACTACCTCTCCCCCCACCCTAGACCAAATTTTTTTCTCCTTTTAGCAATGGGGGATCATCCTCTGTACAACAAAAACGAACCATCCAAATTTGTCATCGCGTTACAAAGTTAGGTTTCAACCCCCACCCCCCCACCCCACCAAAAATTTTTTTCGACATGGGAGCACCTCTGAAGTATGACCTACCAAAAAAAAAAAGAATCATCAAAATCAATTCATAATTGGCGGAATGATCGCGTAACAAACATACAAAAAAAAATAACAGTCGAATTGAGAACCTCCTCTATTTATTTGAAATCGGTTAAAAAGAGATTTGAAAGAAAAGCAATGAAGGGGGGATTCTCTTTGATTGTTAGACTGGAGACGGAGTTGGATGAATACGTTGAGCGGCAAGACCAACATGCCATGGGTCCCGGGTTCGAGACCAGATGACCCCGTGAGATTTTATTAAAGAAATAAAAAAAAATGCATTCCGTCTCTGGGCTGTTGTCTAGATCGCAGCAATGCAAAAAAACAAGACTCAAGTTTCCTCACTTCCCTTACCCTAATTCCCTTCCGGCCAAAACCACGCTAACGCATTAAAGGGTTGTCGTCTAGGATTTGGCCACATCGTATATATAAAAAAAAAACCAAAAACTAAATAAAATCATTTAGAAAGTGGAAAATCAAACAGTTTAAGTTGAACTTAGTTTAAGTTTAAGATTTAAGCATTTAATAATAATTAAATTTTGCATTGAATTATATTGTTTGTTTCCCCTATGCCTTTTTGAATTTCTTGTAGTGCTTACGTACGTGAACAGACTAAGGCCCATTTATTAAAATACTTAATATTTTTTGTACTACGTAAAGATGTAGGAAACCAAAATTTCAAGCAGTCTATTTCACTTTTTTACTTAGTTTCTGGTGCTGATTATCTTAGGAGGTGGAATTCACCCCCAAAAATTCTACAATGTCAATATCGTTTTCAGGTTTAACAGAATGACCTTTCTACAATTTTTCAAGCTGTATAAAATATTTTGGACAACATATTTATTTTCTCAGATTTTTGAAACTTTCGTCTGAAAGTGAATTTTTTGTGGACCGGAATTTGTCGAATTTATGGAATTTACGCCCAAAGTTGCCTAACCAAAATGTCAATATCATTTTCAGGTGTAAAAAAATACCTTTCTACAATTATTCAAGCTATATAAAATATTTTGGACAAAATATTCATCAGCTCTGATATTTCTCTCAAATTTTTGAAACAAATTTTTTGTGTTGGAAAGTTAATTTCCCATTTCCTACAACTTTTTTGTTGCTCCTTTGAACAAATTTGATTTATAGACAAAATAACAATCTGTAAAAGTTAATATTCCATATCGATATTTTAAAAAACACAACATACACTTTGCTTCGAATTCTAGCGATGTTTGATGAAGCATTCTCACCATTTAAATACAAAACATCAACTTTGATTGTTTTCAAATTGAATACGCGTACAGATTAACAAATGTCAGCTCTTTCCGTCCATTACCAGTCACAATAGCCCCCTTTTTCCGTTTCCAATCATGTGGATTTTAAATAAATTGTGCCAATATTGCTCTTCTCTTGTAAAAAAAAAAAAGTGAAAAATTGGTCTCATCTGTTCTGAAGTAATTGCGTTTTTTGCGCAATTTTTAAATTCATCCGCACACTGAATAATTTCCCTTCGTACACAATTATTCAAAAAAAAAAAACAAAAAAAAACAAAAAAAAAAAACACAGCGATCCTATTAAGTCACTCATGCCTCAATTGAGCCCTTATCCTCGCCGCCTGACACGTGTACCAACAGTTTCACTTGGCGCAAATGGGTCCTACTCTTGCCATTAACACGTCAATACCCATCTCCCACACTTTTTGCTCATTTATTGGCACAATTTGCATTGTGTCACAAAGACACGTGACATCCCGAACAGAACGAATACCATATACACTCGACATCGACTTTGGGGTTGTAAAATGAAAACTTTTCCCCGCACACGTCGAGGGCGGTTCTTCATATGCAAATTGCAAATATGAAGTGTACACGGCGGCGGAAATGAATTCCATTTAAGCGATGAAAATTTGCTTTGAGATGCACTTTCACCTTGAGAAACGCAGAACGATGCACTTCTAATGTTGACGAAGCTTTAGATATTTTTTGTCCTGTTTATTTTGTTAAGACGAAAGGTCGAACATAAAGCAAAATTTGCAAAATTTGCATGTAAGAAGAATTTTTGTCTGTCTGTCGGTAATAATATTTCGAGAATATATATTCATCCCTTAAGATGTCATGTAAAGCAATTATATTTCCCAGAAAACTTCCTAGCCCTGCTCCGTCAATCAAAATACTCGCATAATACCTTTGTCCATTTACTTTGCTTAAGAATCCGAATTATGCCAAGCCGTGTAAGGCTCGTAATCGCATACATGAAATTAGACAGATCTCCACCTTTCTTCTGGAAACCAGGAAAAGAAGGTAAACTTGGAACAGCAGAAAATCCTTCGTCTAACAGAAATCTCGTTTTAACCCTTTTATGCATAAATAATGAGGCACCCACCTTTAGTGCCTCGTTTATTTTTAAGGATTTCGTCTGAAACCAATTTCCATCGAATTATCCTTGGGCTTTCTTGGCTCAAAGAGGATACCGTGGCTCCAGCTTCTAATCTTAGCATACTTTGGAAATTATGAGATCTTTTTGAAATTCAATTTATGAGAAACGAGCAGAGAACAAATCAATTAGGATTCTAAGGAAATCTAGCTTTACAAGATTTCGATGACTCGAGGCCGAAGGATTTCTGGTTTCCTGTAGTAAATTGAATCCATTTCATGTACCTTCTTCAGATTCAAGTGATTGAATTGTTAATTTCGCTTGATGTCGAGTAAAAATTTAAACAAATCTCAAGTCAGTTAAGGGATTTAAGTGAATATTTTTTAATTTCTAAAAATTATCGCCCGAGCGTTACAGATAAAATTTACACGTGCCTGTAACTTCACTGTAATTCATTTTAAAAATTTATTTCATCCATGACGTTGTAATAGTCCGATTAAGTATGATAGATAGCATCCACCGGATCGGTCAGTATTTACAATTGACAAAAATAATGACGGTAGTAACAGTGCAATAACCCTTGAATCGATTAACAATAATATCGCAATTGGAATGGGGCCCTTTTGAGAATCACTTTGAACTTACATGCGACCCAATCGAATTACATATATGCGTACGAAAAATTCCGATGGTACCAGCATATCTCAGACAATGAGGCCATTTTTGAGGCACATGACACAAACGTATGAGTTAAATCAAAAGGGTCCAACCGATTCTTTTCGATTGCTTGCCCACTGAAGCGTGACATTAACTGGTCCATGATGAATAGCCCATTCTAGAAGTTCATGAACGCAGCAGTTAAGGCTACAATTTATTACAATTTAATAACTGCATGAATCAATTTTATTTCAAATGGGGCCTCAAGCCCCATGCTTTAGCTCAAATGAAAACTTGGCTCACGAGACCTTCACACATATGCGTTCACACCGAATTTGTTACAGAAGCCATTCTAAATGTGAATATAAATCAATCGACGTTACCAAACGAATTGGAATTTTCTATAATAAAATTTAGGTACCTACGGGGAAACGATTTTGCTATAAATTTACGAAATATTTTTACCAACGCTCAAACCTCAGATTTAAAACTAATCCTATGATTTTAGCTGATTTTCTGTAAAAATTTGCGGTTTATGCTGATATAATCAAGATTTTGTTTGGTAGAAAAAGGAACTCAATTAATGAATGGTATAAGAGATAAAGTTCTTTTTTACCATGATACCCACAAATTAAATTAAATTTCAATTTATTTACAAGCAACAATTGTAACATATCTTTTTTGCATGTACTTTATTGCTCATAGCTTCAAAACCATCAAACCAACTAACACCAATTGCTTCAATAATGACTGTTTCGCTGCTATTGAAAACAAGGAAGCAGCCTTCCAGGCATATAGATTGCGCCCTTCAGAGGATTTGAGCCGTATCTATAGAGATGCGCGGAATATTTGCAATTCAGTAATTAGTCGGGCAAAGTTCAATTTCGACCAGAGCGTTAGACGAAAGGTGTTATCTACTCAAAAGGGTAGTAAGGACTTCTGTTCTCTAGTAAAAACTGTAAAGAACAATTTCACCTGTTCGTCAACACCACCACTTATTTATAATGGAAATGTTTTTACTGACTCATTGGACAATGCCAACCTTTTTTCCCATCGCCACTCCCATCGCCACGACAGTGCACTAGTAGGCAAAAGCCATTACACTTTCGCACTTTTTTTTTGCAGTTTTTAGGGTACTTTCGAAACTCGACGTGTCCAAAGCTTATTGGGCCTGATGGTTTCTCGCTCCTGGTTTTAAAATGCTTCGCCTCTACTTTGACAAAACCTCTGTACAAACTTGTTCACCTGTCATATTCAACAGGAATGTTTCAAGTGCATGGAAACTTGGTCATGTCCAGCCGATACTTAAAAAAGGAGAGGCATGCGACCCCTGTAATTACAGACCAATTACAATAACTACGATCTTATCTAAAGTTTTTGAATCACTCATCAACTCTCAGTTGATGAAATATCTAGAAAATAACCATCTTATCAACGATTGCCAGTACAGTTTCCGCGCTTACTAACGGCTCTAACGGATTGTTGGAATCATTGTCTCTATAACTTTGGTGAGTCCGAAATCGTCGCTCTTTACATTTCAGAGGCTTTTGATAGAGTCTGGCATGCTGCCTTTTTCGCCAAACTTCAAACATTTCGTCAGCACCTTACCCTTGTTAAATGGATAGAGAGTTTTTTGTCAGACCATTCAAATTACTATTTGACGGAGTTACATCTGATTCCTACGAAATATATTCTGGTGTACCTCAGGGTTCAGTTCTTTCACCAACCTTATTTCTTCTTTTTTATTAATGATTTTTTATCCCTTACTCTTCATAGTTTTGCCCACGACATCACCCTTGATTTCGGCTACTCATTTGATTCTGTAATGAATTATTGTGGAAACACAACAGAAGTCAATCGAGAACGCATGTTTAGGTCATTAAACAACGAGATTTCAATCGTCCTCGCTTGGGACAGACCAAATCGTGATTTGTTTAATGCATCCAAAACCCAATGCGGTTTAATATCCCTTAAAAAACGCCCAGTTCACCCCCAACCCCTTTCAGCCGACGGAGTGAATATACTCAATTCGCCCTCACTAAACATCTTGGGCATTGAGATATCCAGCAATCTTTGCTGGACTGATCATATATTTGCAATCGCTAAAAGTGCGATGAATGTCTTGGGCTTTCTACAGAGATTTAATAAATATTTCACCCCACCTGACTAATGCTGATCTACATTTTCCACACTACGCCTAGATTTAAATATAATTCCCATATTTGGTCAGGTTAAGGCTATTTGGTGATAGTTAAGGCTATTGAACGTATTTGCGATTCCTCAATCTCTGACGGCCTTGACTCTCTGGATGTCGGTTGTCCACTCTTCTATTGCTATTTCCATGGCCGTTGTTCAAACTAAATTGCTAGCTTGATTCCTTGTAGGCACATGAGAACGCGCGGTACAAGAGCTACAAGTCGCTCACACCACTATACTCTCCAGGAGAAATTTGGACGACTCGTCAAATTTCGCGAATCTTTTCTTAGCAGAACAACATGAATGTGGAAGAGTTTACTATCTTCTGTTTTTCCTTTGTTGCCCGAAGGGAATTTTTAATAGAATAAGGTCAGGTGTTCCACATTCTCGAACAAATATCCCAGACACTGGGATTGTATAATTTTTGCCAAAAAGCTCGATTGAACGAAATTGTAAATATGCCAGAATATTGCATCTCAAAATGGATTGTGTGTAGGAAAAAGCATGATCATATCTACGAAGGCCATAAACATATCTTATCACAGAATTTAAAACAATGTCCAACTTTCTAGAGTTGTTACAGTCTAGCTTTCCATAAACTTTGCAGCCATACGTAATAACTGGTACTAGCAGAGAGCGCATCAGGAAAAGCCTCACATCAGCTGGAGTAAAGTCGCTTGAAATCCACAAGGAGCGTAGGACACCATAAATTTTACTAACAATGAAGTTTATTTGCTTGTCTCAAATACAACTTTTAGTAAATATAACTCCAAGATTTTTAACTGAGGCAAGAAATGGAATATTAGTGTTGTTAATAGTAACGGAGGGAAAGCTCTCTGTGTTGAGCCGAAGGCGGTGAATCACGAGACATTTGCACGTGGTGGGATTAAGCTGTAATTTGTTTAAAACAGACCACTGATGAATTGCCTGGAGGTCATCATTAATACAGCTTATTTCATCATCAATGTGAGCCAAAGGCCTGTGTAAGTATAACTGTACATCATCCGTATAGCGATGAACTTTGGAATATTTAACCGTGAAAAAGATATCATCAATAAACATTGAAAAAAGTAAGGGTGCAAAAATAGATCCCTAAGGCACACCGGAAGAGATCGGCAAGTAGGAAGATAGTGTACCATTTAAAAATACAGCTTGAAATTTACTTCTCTGGTAATTGTAAATTCAAGTTGTTTGTTCATTGTGAAGGATAGGGATAAAATGATTCACGGTGTCGAAAGCTTTTGAAAAATCTATGAAAGCAATGACCCTAAGATTGTCCTTATCAATGGCCTCTGATATATCACTGCATAGCTTTAATAGAGCTGTGGTACAACTATGTCCACAACGAAAGCCCGATTGATGGTCATGTAAAAGTTTATTTAAATTGAAAAAATTAGAGATCTACAAGTGTATAATCTTTTCTAGTACTTTTGAAAGAAAAGGTAATATGCTTATCGGAATAAAGTTTGCAAACTGCGGACTAGTGTTTTATGCTTGGGTATAATTTTCGAATACGTCCAAGTCTCAGGGAAGGTGGAGGTTATGAAGCAAGTGCTATAAATGTGTACAAGGGTTAGAATAAGAAAGCGAGTGCACAATTTAATATATTTAAGACTTAAGTTATCCATACCAGTGGCAGTGGATCTTAGACCATTAGTTGCAGTCCAACCTCATATGCTGTTACTCTAAGAAAACTAAGAGATGGTTCAACCAAATTGGTAGCTTTATTTACAGTGCCAAGACCGGTATACATCTGGTAGTCACCTTGAGACAAAAAAAAATATGATTTAGAGAATCAGGATCGATTGTGTAAGTGATTTTATTTGCTGTACCAATTCCTTTCATTTTTAATTTCTCCAAAGGATTTCACAGGGAAGGTTAATATTATAAATAGACCCGTAATCCTTTTTTTTGGGTTACGAATAGCAGTAACCATGCGGTTCCTGATTATTCGAAATTCCGCATCAAAAATTGACAGTTAATATCGTTTACATTTTAAATAAGCACGATCCCGAGAAGATTTTGATGCATAAATAAGGAGCGGAATTAAGAAACTCGACCTGGCTATTAATACCAGACATATAAAACAGAGAATCCCAAGGTAAGTTATCTGTGTCATTATGTAGCGCCTGTACGTTCATAGAAGTATAATCGAAATAAGAGTAGTTAGCAGCCTCATAGCACTCGTCAAAACTTATATCAACCCAGGTAAGGAGGTCTGTTGACAAAAACATACTTTTGATACATCAGCCGTAAAAAAATATCGAGTGACGAGTACCTCCACCAAATTGATTAATTCTATGAAGATACAGGGCATCTAACACGATTCGAAATGAGTTAGTCAAACCTGACGATTAAAGGAAATTTAGGTTGAAGCCTCCCGCAACAATGACATGCTGATAGTGGGGTGGGATGCTCATTAGGTCATTACTAAGTGTATCTAAAGTCTGATACTTCGGTGGTTTATACAAAACGGACGGAGTTGGATCAATACGTTGAGCGGCAAGACAAACATGCCATGGGTCCCGGGTTCGAGACCAGATGACCCTGTGAGCTTTTATTAAGAAATTAAAATAATCCACATCGTCGGGCTGTTGTCTAGCTCGCAGCAATGCAAAAACAAGACTTTCAAGTTTCCTCACTTCCCTTACCCTAATTCCTTTCCGGTCAAAACCATGCTAACGCATCAAAAGATTGTCCACTAGGATTTGGCCACATCGTATAAAAAAAAACATTTAGTGTAACCTGAAAACACTTCGCAAAAGATATACTCTGCCCGCATCTATCTTGATTTGAGGTGGCCATGATTTGACTTTTTAAAGAATTTTTAATGACGATTGCCCACCAACACGTCGACCAACTCGATCGTTACTCAGAATCCAATAACAAGGAATCAAAATAGCACTGTCACATATTTCACGTCGAAGACAAGTTTTAGAAATACATAGTATGTCCAAATTTTGGTATCAACCACTTCCGGCAAAATTAATGGACCTATTAAATAGTTGCCGATTATACCAGCCTTAATACTGGCTCAGATTTTGCGCTGGAAGGATATCTTCTTATCCTATGTGGATTAGTATACGACCAGATATGGAGGTTGTGGAAGTTTGTGATACCATCCCCGGTGAACTGCGATTCATCCGTCCACAGAATTTGGCCCAGAAATCCTGTTCTCCATGTTGCATTCCAGACACCAAATCCAAAATTTTAATCTTCTCTCGGAATCTTCTTCCAATAGTCCTTCGACTGGGAAATGATGATGTCACCCTGCTGGATGAGTAATCCTTCAAGTTTTTTGAAATGTTTCCTGAAATATACATATAAGGTAATTTCAAGTGTTTTCGTGCCGCTTAATACTCGTTTGGATGCAAAGCACCATATTAAAGAATAATTCTTGATAACTGGCAATAATGGTCAGGATTTCATGTTCATAATATTTATAGCAATGGGTCATACAACTGGAGAAACCCTATATTCTTTGCCTTGTGGTCTAGCTCGCAGGAATGCAAAAACAAGGCATTCAAGTTTCCTCATTCCCCTTAAAACAATTCCCTTCGGGAAAAAAACATTCTAACGCATCAAAGGGTTGTCCCCTAGGCTTTGGCCATATCGGTGTAAGTGTAGATTTATATAAAAAATATAAACTAATTTAAGGGGATTTCTCGCGTGGAGGCTTTCAATTATTAAAGAGTAGTAATAGAAAAGACAACAGAGCCATACAAAAAAAAAACACGGACCAGAGTAAGACAACCTAGACTTGAAAACATAGAACCAATATGTAAAGTAGGTGAAAAAGATTGTCATGGAAAGCTAGTAACAGAATCGAAATGAAAAATTCTATGAAAAATACTTTGAAAAACAGCTGATGAAAAGACAAAGCGTCCAACCACATCAACATTTAGATCAGTCAAAAAGTCAAGGCTCTTTTTTGTGATACTGCTAACGCTTAGAGAATGCCCTATGCTAAGGCCTTGGTTTTAAAAAAAATTCAGGTTAATGGAACTAGGTAGAAGCTTGACTAAAACCAGTAAAAAGTGCGACAATTTGGAAGATGGAGTCACCAAAGAACAGGCGTTCATCGCAAAGCGTCTGTAAGCTCGCTTAAATGTACATAAAGCCAAGAAACTTATAAGTAGTCGAAGGTGCTCTAGGCGGAATGTAAGTAGTAATTATGCAAAATACCTTTTATGGAATTTTAGAGCAACGAACATAACCTCTAAATCAATATTTTTTTTAACGATGTGGCCAAAGCCTAGGGGACAACCTTTGATGCCTTAGCATCGTTTTTGCCGCAAGGGAATTAGGGTAAGGGAAGTGAGGAAACTTGAATGTCTTGTTTTTGCATTGCTGCGAGCTAGACAGCATCCCAGGGATGGAGTGGATTATTTTTTTATTTTATTTTATTAATCGAACCCCACATGGTGGTCGTGCCGCTCAACGAATTTATCCAACTCCGTCTACGATGCTACGACGGACAGCGCACAAAACTCCACCTCCAACAGACTTGTAGATATAGTTTGATGACCGTCCAACAAAACCAAGGTTTTAACAATTTCTTCATTTTCTCCCTTGGGTTAAGCCTTAACCACTAAATTTTGGCAATATGTATATTCTTACCCTTAAAAATTGTAGGGGTAAATCGAAATTCTTTGAGATATCTCCACTAGAATCCACTAGACCACTAGCATGCTAGAGTGTGTAATTTCGTACTTAATGAAATGCTGTTAAGAGCCCTTACAAGGGTCTATGTTCCCTTTTATTCCCCAAAAAAAAAAGACGCAATTTATGTCACATCCTTAGTGCTAAGCACACAGAAATAAAAGTAATGACATCCTTGATATCCTCTAGCAGAGGCCACTTGGTGAAAGGAATTTCATCCCAAAGTTTCATCACTGAAACCCTAGAGTAGGATTAACACAGAGAGCCTCCCTGATTTGACACAAGGAATTACGTGCAACAAATTGACGAAAATTAATCAAGTCGACGAGTTTTATTGTTTTGAGTAATAAATCAGAAGCTCCAAGCCCCCAAGTAGAAGTGCACTAAACGGCCCACATGTACTTATTGATGTGAAAATTCCATGAAAATTTACGATTTTCACTTTGTGGTCATTTAAGGCCTGACATCTTATGTACTTTGTCATTGAAAGTACCAGTGATTAGGGGGGAAAATCACTTCAAAGCAGACCGCAATTTCGACGAGTGATATTTTCTTGTAGCGGGTGAGATGAACTGGTGATAAGTCTTCGGTCCATACCAAAAAAAAAACAAATTTGAAGAGAAATTACTGTGAAGCAATTAAAATCGAAATTTTCTTCAAACCCTAATTACGCAATTTTATCCCTTTTAATCTTAAAGAAGAATTAATCACCAGCGCGATATTTGCACCAGATTACTTTAATCCTTGTTTTATTCCGGAAATGTCAGTAATAGCAGTTAAGAACAAGCTGACAAGATGCCGACGAAGTTAATGATTAATTGCTTCGAAATAACTCCGAAGCTAAATTTGAACTGTAAGTTGCGGTGAGGGTATCGTAAAACTTAGGATTCATGCCCCAAAATTCCTTTGGGGGCATTCATGACACCTAATGCTTTCCCCAGTTGGATTTATCCTTATCGACCATTAATCATTGAGTGCCAAAAACGTGATTAATGAGAATTATCAACTGGGGGTTGATTTTAGGTAAATTTTTCGAATCGAGCCTTTTTATTTTATTATTCATATTAAGGACACGTTTATCATTATTAGTCCCACATGTGTTTATCCCAAGTGTGCCCTTGGGGAAATTTTCGTATGTGGAGCGATGTAAGCGATCCCCATACCGCGTAATTTCTAGTGACTTAATTTTTAAAGTGCATTCCCTGTAAAATCAGGACGAAATTCCCAGCGCGTAGGATGACTACTTTAAATTTCTAGTGAAAATACCTCAATTTACCTTGAAATTCTGTAACGAAAATGTGCAACCCTTTAAGGCTCATTTAGGTCTTCCTCCCCAATTTCCTCTCCTTCCTGAAGGTTTCCTCGTTACGTATGCAAATCTATTGAATTGATGATCTTTAAGTTACTTGAGCAAACGATTCCACACAATCACACCTAAAGTACTTGCAGAAATTACAAAATTTTCCGTCTCTTTGCTTTTTACTTCGCCGGAAAAATAATGGTCCCGAGGGATAGGAATCTGCATGCAGTTGATGCACTCATGAATAATTCAAGGCAGACGTTTTGCATTACATTTTACCGGGGAGTAGTTGACTTTCCAATATATCCTCGGGTGAGTTGAAACTTTATCCATTCCGTGATGAAGTGGTATCCCACTCTTCGTATATATATCTAAGACTAGATCAAATGAAAGAAAATATTTTGACGGGAATAATAACGGAAAGCTAGGACTAAAGCTCGATCCAAAGCTGATGGTATACCACAATGTCAAGTGGTTCAATATCTTTTACTTTTTTTTTTACTTTAGAAATTCCAATGAATTCTGGTCACATATTTCGACTTTAAGGTGAAAAGGTAGAAGATACAGAAGTTGAATGCTGAGGCAATAAAGCCATTAGAGTACGGGAGCGTGCTCATTTACGATTTACTGCAGATACAACCACAGCCAGTGAAAGTTTTACAATAAAAAAAAACGTACTAACACTTTTCATGTGTAATTGAGTGCATTTCGCATCCGGAATTGTGTGCTGAGTGATAAATGATAAAATTTAGTGAGAAAATAGACACTTTGGAATAAACGGTAATGTTCCTTTCGATTTCAAATTGTGATTTTATGGAAGGACTTAGTGACAAAGGAAAGAGAGGGGGGTTGGTGGGTGGTGGTTCAGAACAAGGGCAAGTGCGGATGCGAGATTCGTAGGGATTTGTAGTGATGATAGGCAATATCTTCACTCTGACTCTTACCCGTAAGGTCTCCTTAAAGAAGCACCTCTGAATACAATATGCTGCCACGAACTACTTATTACGGCTAACTTGAAACTAGAGTTACTGTCTTAGTGCTATAACTGATGCGCTCAGCACCATAGGGTACAACCCATTCCTGACCGAATAGATTGTTAGCAAAACATCAATACCAAATGGATCATAATTCAAATAGTTATGTGGAAAAGAACAGGAGCAGCCATTTTTTGTTCACCTTTAACATTATACTTTTGGTTCCACAGCTGATTTGATGATCACAAGTGATGGCATCTGTGGTAATTTTGGCCTCCTGCTTTAGGAAGAGGTAAATCGGAGACAGAGCTGGATTAATTGGTTGAGTGACACGATCACCACGCCCGGATTCGAGCCTCGGGCTCCCCTTGAGTTTTCAATAAGAAATTAAAGAATCCACTCCGTCTGTGAGCTGTTGTCTAGCTCGAAAAAAAACAAGACATTCCAGTTCTCCCATTCCCCTACCTTAAGTTCCCTTCCAGCCAACGCCATACTAAACGCATCATAGGGTTGTCCCCTGCGCTTTGGCTACATAAAAGAAAATTTATAGACATTCACCCCATGATCGCAGGCGTTTAAAATTTGGTGTAGAAGTGCGGGTGGGACCCTGGACCCCTAGTCAATAAAAATTTCGTGGTGGCGCAAACCATAAAAAAATACACTCCCCAAAACGGTGCAATTATTTATGGGAACGCAATACTGCAGCTGCTTATAATTATTTTTCAATGTCCCCGCAAAAGTAAAATGTTTGGAGTAGGTAGCTTTAAACCATTAAGAGATGCGACTAGTTTAATTTTGTCTTTATTTATTTATTTAAGCTTAATACAAGCTATTACATAAACAAAAATACAAGCTATAACTTAATACTTATTCTACAAACTATAATAAATGATAAGTAATAATAAATAAATAAAAAGCATAAGCTACAATATGTGCTATAAATACAGTGAATACTGGCAGAAGGCGTAAGGAAGAAGAATTAAGGTAGGCGATCAGGATCAAGATGGGCGGGGTCAAGATATAAGGCTTTGTGGAGGGATAATTTACTCAGATGGAAGTCACAAGAGGAAAGGTCGTTGACTTTTCGTAACATCCTGGTAATTGGCTCGCTTTGACCGTAGTTTGTGCGATGGCGGTCGAGTCGGAAAAGGGGAGTGGGCCTAAGGTTACGGGGATCGGTATATAAAGATTGCAGGATTGAAGGGCAGTCTATGGCACCAGTTAATAATTGATAAATGAAGAGAACGTCGGAAACATCACGACGTTTGCTTAGAGATTGTAAGTCGATCAGTTTCAGACGGTTTTCATAGGGTGGAAGGTTGAATCTGTCAACCCACGGAAGATCACGTAGAGCGAAGCGAAGGAACCTACGCTGGACAGATTCAATCCTATTAATGTGAGTTGTTTGTGTAGGTGACCATACCTGGCTGGCATATTCAAGGAGAGGTCTAACGAAGGAGACGTATGAAGATATGGAAACATAAGGATTGGAGAACTCTCTAGACCAGCGCTTCACAAACCCTAGCGTGGAGTTAGCTCTGTTAATTAGGCTGTCAATGTGGGAACGGAAATTGAGTTCACTATCACAGATTATTCCTAAGTCACACAAAGAGGTAACGATAGGGACTGGTACGTCGGTTAACATATAGACTTTCGGGGTGGTGGTAAGACGCTTGCGGGAATAAGAGATGGACTGGCATTTGGAGACATTGAGCTCTAGAAAGTTTTACATGCACCATGTGGTGAATGAATCGAGGTCTTTTTGCAGGAGAAGAGAGTCGGTTGTGGAGGAGATATGTTTGATTATTTTCATGTCATCAGCATAAATGGACAACTCTGAGTGTTTGATGACACATTCAACATCATTTATTGTAAGGATAAAAATCAATGGGCCGAGGTGGCTGCCCTGAGGGATGCCGGAACGAGGGACAATAGGGTTAGAAATGGATGCTTTAAAATTATATTCTATTCGCTTTCTGTTATTTTTTTAATAGTTTCTTTAGTGATATATTAATATGCCACTGGAAAAAAATGTATTATTATTTATATTTAAAGGATAAAGAAAATAGATCGCCTCATAGGTTAGCTGTATAGCAAGTAGCAGTAATAAGTAGCAAAGATCTACGCTGAGATAAATTGGTAACTGGGCCATGTTAGTAGTAATTAAATTAGTCCAATAAAAAGCATTGGTCATTTCTGCAACACGAAAATCAGCTGATACACAATTGACATAACCTGATTTTTTTGGTACCTACAATTTCCAAAGAGGTCGAGCTTTATTACCAAGCCCGAGAGATTTAAATAAAAATAAACTTTTAGTATACAACTTTGGTATTTTTCAAACAGTGCAGGAATATTAAAGAGCCACAATGTTTTACTTTCAGAACTTTGAAAAAACACCGAAATACATTTATTCATGAAAAATGGCGCACATGTTTATAGTCTGAATGTGCTGAAAATTTGATTCACTTTAGTTTCAACAAAACTTTCGTCTGCGTTTTAAACTCTTGGATAAAGAAAATGCATTTGTAGTAGTGAATATTGGTCTCCATAGAGCTGTTGAATTTGAATTCTCGCCAACTTGAATACCTTTGTATTAAAGAACTTTCAGCAACTGAAAACGTATTGAACTTTGCAGCCACATCCTTTCACATC